>OX454421.1:38113669-40513669 GCA_949715475.1 Microchrysa polita
TAATAGTCCTTGACACATCTAAACGAGTTACGAATGAATGCAGTTTATGAGCCAAAAACGAGTTTATAAGCGGTTTATAACGAGGTTATATGCCGTTTGGAGTTTATGAAAGCTCCTGTAACCTCGTTGTAAACCGCAATCGGATGAAGCTTTCATTTCATAAACCTTTATTATAACCTTCATAAAGCTCTTTTTGGTTTAATTTTATCGAAGTTGGCGGGTCATGTTTCCAAAATGTTTGATGTTCACACATAATTATGTCAAAGTACCATATGTTTATTTCGTTAAAATTTGACAAATGTTATACACACATCCATACTTAGATATGTGCACATATAGATCTACGTACTCGTATGATAACTGACTCACATTAAAGTCCGATTCTATGAAGTTGATTGTCGTCCTTAGTTAGATTATTCTGAAGATTTTACCGAATTAAAGAAAGTAAAACCAAGAAAAAATACTTTAATTGCGAACATTTTTAAAAATATTCACACAAAGAAAAGAAAAATTGACACTGCACATATTATGTTTAGTTTTTATTTGGAATTTTCGCATCTTTTCATTATACATACATACAATATGGATGCAAAACAATAAAGTACGTAAAATTTTGATTCCTTTCCTGTGGAAAACCTTTATTCTGAAAGATGGATTGATCTGTTCATAAGCTCTGTTTTATCACAATAAGTCCATTAACACTCATCTTTAATTGTTTGTCGACTTCTGGCCCTTTTTATAGTTAGTTAGGGTCACTTCCGTTACCTGTAATATATTGCTATTGACTATATATTAAAGAAAAACTGCTAATACGGACGATGTCCAGAAACTGACAATTAAATTTATCGCAATATTTTTATTTGTCACAATATCGAAAGCTCAATCAGTTTATTATGACATTCATAACCAGCATTCTAATAGTGTGTCATTGCTATTCGAGTTTATGAAGCTCTGAGCTTTTAGCGGTTTATGAAACGAGTTTATCGTCTGGTGTGTCAGGACTATAAGAGGAAAATAAAAATTCCATTTCAGATTGATTTTTGCATTTGAATGAATTTTTGCAAAATTTCCAATATTCAGAAATTTTTTATGAGAAATTTCTTTTTTTTTGCGAATTATCCGTACCTCTTATCATAATGCAGAAGCATACGTTTTAAAATATTGGCACTAACAATGTAAATCTGAATCAATCTTAATTAGATAATCCCATTAGTCTAAAATGTACGTCCTATTAGAAATTCCAATGGTTTATAAATCTCATTAAACTAATAGGATAAAACTATTAACTTGTTTAAAATAGCCGAGGCGAAAAGTTAATAGGAGTCCCATTAACAGGTTATGGGATGTTTTTCTCTGGGTGTGGGGCTGCCATACAAACCTAACCCCCAAATTAGGTTCTTCTAAGAAAAACTTTTTCATTTGTGCACTGATTTCAACCAAATTCCACACAAATGTATGTCTATTGATAACACACAACATATGTGAGAATGGATTAAATCGGACCATGGGGTCATGGGGCTGCCATACAAACCCAGCTCCCCAAATTAGGTTCTTCTGAGAAAAACTTTTTTATTTGTGCACCAATTTCAACCAAATTTCACAACAAATGTGTTTCTATTGATGGACACATACATACACAAACATACGTAAGAATGGGTGAAATCGGTCCATGGATTCATGAGGCTGCCATATAAACCCAACCTCCGAAATTAGGTTCTTTTAAGAAAAAACGATTTCAAGCAAATTCCACCAAAAAGTATTTTTATTGATGTTACACAACATATGTGAGAATGGGTCAAATCTAACCATGGGGCTGCCATACAAACCCAACCCCCATTTTAGTTCTTCTAAGAAATATTTTTTACACCAATTTCACAAAACCTTGGTGTCTTAGTCAAAGCAACAAAAAAGGTCAAAACAAATGGGATCGAGCTATGGGGCCATGCATCCCCCAATTAAATTTTCTGAGTGAATATTTTTATTTGCCCACTTATTCCAAACCCCACACAAATATTGGGAGGGGGGTTAAATACAAGTCGTAGGTACGCCCGAAAAAACTTTTAGCTCGGAGGAGAGCGAAGGGTATCCAAATTTCGGCCGCGCCCGAAATTAGCCTCGGTCTCGTTATTACTTAATTTAATCTAAATACTTAAAATGTAATCTAGGGTAGTTATTTTATCCTAATTACAGTTATCTTTAGTTATTTTTTACAAAGCTTACATGGATATTGCCTGGTTGATTAGACTTGTAAATATCGTTATTTTGGGTTTGTAACACCATCGACTAATATCGACAGCGGCAACCCTGCACTCAACACTCAACCTAAGCTTACACGGCAACACTGAAACAGCGATACCCGTTTCATCAGCACAGACAAGGCACAGCACGAGAGTATAAAAGGCCAGCCACAGCCCCGAGAAGTTAGCATTCTACTCTTGGCATCAGTGCATCCAACATCATTGGAACACAGGAACGAGAGCCGAATAGCCATTGTCCATGTTGCATCGGATGCTACCATCCGGACAGCGAGTTTGACGGTCGTTGTCATTTGTTATACATATTATAACTATATAAATATTCTATTGTTTATTGTTGTTGCATTTGAATAGTCTGTTATGAATAAAATATCATCAAAATTTGACTACATTGTTTTCACTTTGGAAAGGATCTACGTATAAAGTAACAATCAACGAGGGTCGATGTTACAAATTGTCGTCCATGTTGAGGCTACGTTACAGGTTGCTAATTTCACTTGATATGTCGGAGAATGATAATTTTGTGTTGACAGACCGTTATTTTCAATTGAGGGAAAGCTGTTTTCATTGGAAAAAGCGTTAATTTTATATGCTGAACCGTTATTATATTTGTGAGGCCGTTGTTATAATTTGCAATACCGTTAATTTTATTTAATAAATCGTGAAATTGTGTTGAGATATCATGAATTTGTCTTGAAAAAGGTATAAATTGGTCACATATAATTGCGACATCGATGGCCTTTTCCTTGATGGCCTTCCTGAACTGTAGGCATGTTTGGGACTGTGATCTAAATCTAAGTGTCACTGTAACCCCCCTCCTCGGTGACTTCAATGTGGTGGATCACCTCCAGTCGTTCTTATTGCCTCGTCGTCTAAGGATAGACTTTTACTGTCGCTGTATTAAATCCTTCCCCATGATGATGACGGTAGGATTCAGTTCCACCGGTGAATGGACGTGTGTAAGCTTTTATAGGTCAGGTCATGGATTTAATTCCTAGGAAAATACTTATGTCGCAGCTATGTGTAACAAAATGTAAATAGGCATTTTTTTGTAATACATACATGAATTTAAATTGAAATCTAGAGTCACCGTCTTCCGGGCATATTACTTAAAAAAATCCTCCTCACAATATATGTACAGTGGCATACAACTCGTGACAATATTTTTACAACGGTGTGAACTGCCATAAATCTCAGCCGTATTATCCCTCCCGGCTCATAGCAATTCATTGCTACACACATACATACATCCTCCAGAAGCACATTCCTTTACAAAAGCACGTGCAGAATATCACTTAACTTTTTGCTAGGAATTTCCTGAATTTTTAATACAATCATGAATGTTCCGAAAATTTGGTGAAAATTCCCCATGAAAATGAAATAAAAAAAAAGGAAAACAAAAAAGAAAATCATTCGGTGTGTTTGTGTATACATTCGCAACAACATTACCAAAACTTTGCACCGAACCGACTTGACTTACTTTGTTGGTAATAGTAAAAGTTTCACCATAAAAATATACGATTCAAATAAAAATGTCCTCGTACAAGAAGAGTATTTGGCCGCACTTTATTCTTTTCAGCGCGAAACTTTCCCTATTTTTGAGTTTGTTGAGTGTGTGCCGCGCCGTGGTGCCTTGAGTGTGTAGTGTTGCGAGCTGTGTGCTGACCTTGAAGCTAAAAGAAATTCCTATTCAAAAAGTTGCGGAACTCGTAATCAAATCATCGGCAATTCAATGTAATGTAAGCGCTCAAACATACAATTATATTGGGAACGACCATTAAAAGTAAAATAAAAACGTTGCCGTCGTCGGACAGGAAGCACTCTCCACTGCGTAAGGACCGAAAAGGAAAACAAAAAACTTTGAATAAGATTTTCCCTTTTTTATGGCCGACTAACAACTTTTCCCTGAATACTCGAATACATAAATTCACAATGGCGTAATGCTAAATATAGAAGCCACGATGATGACAACTTCCCTGTGTGTCCTTCGTCTTCGTGTCGTAGGAGTCGAGTGCTGACGAGTTGTATAATTTTCAATTTTAGATACAAGAAGATAGTAAAATTCAATGGGTTAGGGTAGTTTGTGTGGGATATCTATATTGATGCTCTTGCTGCTGTTGTCGCCGGTGATGTCATTTAAGTCCTTCTCCAATATAGAATCCTGCAAGCATCGTGATTGTTTAAATTGATGACTAACACAGTGGATGCCATTATCCATTAAGGCAGAAGCGGCCTTGACATAACACAGTCAAGACAAGAAGACGTATCCTTAAGAACCATCGGGAGGGTGAAAATCTTTCTCTTTCATTGTTGTTTGTAAGAGTGGTATGTGTCGGGATGAACTTTGCAACAGGCGAAGTATAAAGGAGAAATCAATAATGAAAAAGGACGATCGTTTGGGTGACCTGCAGGCACGGCAACAACTAGTCATAAAAAGGACAATCATGTTATCCGCGTGTCTCAACAAATTTATTTCAGACGGATGAGTAGGGGCTCAGATGTTATAATAGCGTGCCTAGTAAATCTTAAATTTTTTTCTTTAAATTATTTTTTTTTTTACTGTAGCCAGATATGGATGTTGGGACGCAGCCTCCGCTTCCCACGAAACAGCCGTGGAGCCCTCCGCTGACGTCCCGTTTCCCTTTAGTGCCGGACAAAATTATATGTACTTGCGTATTTTTTTTAGATTTTTAAACTTTTTAGTATATATGAATTTTTACATTTGTGAGTTTTTGAGTTCTAAGGGCTGAATTAAGATCGAGAGTGAAATTCTTACCGCTGCGATTTTATCAATAAAAATTCATACTTACTGTCCTGGAATATGTCACAAACGGTGGGGAATTCCATAAGCTACAATCCGAGACCGGTTCCATAATTTTCCTCGGCCATTTTATGTATTATTTTTCGATTCCCCGGTCATTTGACATTTCACGATGAAAGATTTCACCGGGGAATCGGAAAAAGATACATTAAATGGCCGAGAAAAATTATGGAATCTTTTTCGGATCGTAGCTTATGGAACTCCCCAGCAATGCCCCACATATTCCACGACAGTAAGAATACATTTTCATTGAAAAAACCGCAGCGGACAAAAATTTAATCTCGGTTTATTCCGTTGAGGGTCCTTGAAACAGGAAACAAACACCGGATATGTAATGTACTCGACGTCCCCTCCTTTGATTTGATACCCCACATGCTGACCTTTTTTGTCCCTTTTGGGACCTTTCCGATCAAATTATTTAGAGCAAAATGGAGGCCTGAAATGGGATATTTTGACTGCACTATTGTCTAGCAATAAAACTCAGTTAACTAATTTTGAAACATTATGAATACTTCTGACAATTTTATTTGATTATCTTTTTTGTTCAACATGTTTCTCTTTGAGGGCTCCATTACACAGTCATATTTCTATACGAACATCAGCTTAACGAGTGTGTATGCATTATTTTGCTAAGCAATTCAATGAAAAACCGGTTAACCGAAAACCGGTACTTTGAGCCCGGTTAAAACCGGACGGTCTAACCGGCTTTGCGAAAAAACCGAAAACCGGGTTATGGGCCGGTTTTTGACATCCCTAATACAGTGTCATCAAGGAGTGTAAAGGTGGTCCTATCAACACCCGCTGAAAGAGAGTGACGGAAGGCGAATACTACATCGACTTCGACTATCAGTTGAGGCGATGGAAAGAGCACTTCGCTGCCGAACTTAACCCTGCAACACGAGGTTAAAGAGTTTTTGCGCCCTCTCATTGGTAGAGTGTGGGATATAGACTCTTTTTCCACTGAATGGAAGGAAGGTTTCATTGTTAAACATCTAAAGAAGGACATTTTAACAGAATGCAGTAATTGGAAGGGTATTTATGTGCTTCCGCTGTTGCCAAAGTAATAGTTAGGATAATCTTGGAGAGAATCAAGCTCCATTTAGAAAGCAAAATCGATGAAGAGCAGGCTGGATTTCGATCTGGTTTTTCATGCGTCTAATAATCAGGAACACGACAACCCTAACGATGAATGACGCCATCTTTATCGAGAGAGACAGGATCGAATCGACTGCAGTCTTACACGAACATTCGAATCGACCAGTCGCACATGAACACACGGGACAACACGTCGTTCATAACTTGTATCCAAAAATAATATTTCAATAAAATATTTCGCTAAAATGTATTCGTTAGTTTCTCATTTGTGTTAGCCCATTCGCTAAAGAAGTGACCCCTGTGAAAACACGCGACTTAATATTACAACGATTTTTGAAACAGTTCCTCGGTAAATGGGACGACGTAATTCGGGGACCGTTACAAATGTCCACTAACGATACCAACAACGTCTCCGACACAACATCGGCGTGCACCTCACATAACGGCGACGACGCGTTGCCTATCCAGGCAAGCACCAACGTGGTGTATACTCGATTGCGAGCGGTGTGCGGTGAAAACCTCGAAGGGGGTTTCTTTCGATAGAGTATTGGTACGCCGCGTCAGGAATCACGAACAAACACCAGAAATTTGCGACTATCCTGGCAATCATCGACCGTTTTTCATCGAATTGAAACAACCGGACAACCACTCTTCATCCGTCCACGCCGGCCGACCACCGCCGACTTGGAAAATCCTCGCAACGAGTGCCCAGCAACTGAGTTATGCTGGTACCACAAGAAGGCCGAATCACCCGTAAGGGCCGCAGCTGTATGCGAGGCAACCGTCTACGTACGCCGATCCGCCCGTCCGCACAGACGAGCGTCTTCGCAATCGGCAACGTGTGACGCCGACATCTACAAAATCTACAACCACTCAACCAACAATAACATCGTCCCGTGCTCCGGCGTTTCAGCAATCAACAATATCAGCACGCAATCGCCCATCAACAATCGCACGATACAAATCATAGACAGAGTAAGCGCCCCGAATCAAACACTCCGAGCCGACAACCAACAACGACTCAACTGCAATCAGCAACCTCCAGATTTTCCGCCTGCTTCCGGATGCTTCCGTAATCCCGAACTCCCATCATACGACCTTCGACCGACTGAGATTCAATTATTTGCAGCGAACGGCTCACCGATTAAAGTTTTGGGGCCGCAAGTTATCCACTTAAATTTGGGCTTGCGCTGAGACTTCTGTTGTCACTCATCGTCGCCGATGTCAAAACGCCAATCATCGGTGCACTTCTGCCACTTCGACCTGCTCATCGATTTACGAGTCATCATCAACGCATAAAAAACGTCATTGCGGATTTCCGGTACCGGATACAATCGATCGACCGATCCATCGACTACGAACAAATCCGCGCAACGCCCAACGCAACGACCTCGAACTCATTAACGACACAACCCTACCGACGAACGATGCCATTGTATATTTATCGAGAGAGACAAGATCGAACCTGTCGCAGTCTTACACAAACATTCGAATCGACCAGTCGCACATGAACACACGGGACAACACGTCGTTGATAATTGGTATCCTACAATAATATTTCAATAAAATATTTCTCATTTGTGCTAGCCGATTAGCTAAACGTCGACCACATCAACACCTTACGAATTGCAATCGAGTAATCCGTCGGATTTATATCTCCGTTGCACATGCTCTTTTTGATTTTGAGACGTTGATAAATGCTTCTCCCAACGAGGCCGACCAAGACGGTCGCCCTAATCTGTGGATGATGAATGTGCGTCTTTGAGATACGCCATTGCTAGTAGGAGCAGTAGACGCGCTACGGCCCCCAAGGGTTTAAGGCAACTTTGTAATAGTCGATTTTTTGTAGATTTGTGAATTTTGGATTTCAGAATATTTGAACTGCTTGGTTTGGCATTATTACACCTGACCGAAGAACGCGTGCGCGTCAACTTGCTCTCTGAAGATTTCCGAAGCATCGAAGCAAAAGGAGTGCTCAGTCTACACACATGCATGTAATTAGCCTAATTCTAATGCTACTTTATTTTACAGTTCACTAACCATAATTCGCTAAATCCCGATCACCTCATTATATATGATTAAAATCGCGGCAAAACTATATTCCATGCACTAAACAACAAACAACACTCTATACAAAACATCCTTCCACTCAATTGACCTAGAAAGTTTCGGATTCTAATGATTTGAAATACTGCGTGCCACTCATGCCCATATAGTCCCTAGGGATTATCCCCGGAATCGTTTCGCTGCCGTACACGTTTCTCCCTTTTTCCTTAAACAACTGTTTTACGACTCTGTTCATATTCTCGTCATGTTCGAAGCCTAAAATGCCATGTCATACGCTTTTCGCTACTCTACACTACGTTGCTGACTGATATTCTGATGGAAAAAGGGCATTTTCTCGTTTTGACTCTCTGGAAACCACTTACCTATCATACTACGCACGACAGACACAAAGGTGTTAACAGCAGAGGATACCTGTTGGGAATTTCCACTTTTGATTTTTATTCTCGTTTACTGCAACTCTCTCTCGCTGGCAGGTCATGTCCTCCGGGAGAATCCTTTGGGTAATATATTTGACGGTATAGGGGAATGATAGGCATTTGGCAATGACATAAAGTTTCGGTTCGTTCACTCGGCGATCTACTTTGTCGGTACGTGTACGCTTGGCGAAAACAGAGAGTCTAGAAACAAAAATACGTCCAGCAGATCCAGAATACTGGGTAACGAAAAGAAGCCGAAATATATACATACAAATGTTGATGGCGAAGAAGAAGAACTCTCTCTCTCTTTAATTCCTACTGAGTATTCAGCGTAACGTACGATTTACGATCCTTACGTTACGTGCTTTTCAAAAATTTATGATAGCGAATTGCATTTTAAATTTCAATTTTTATTCGACTTTGGGTCTTAGTAGTCGCACGAGCATTTCGGTCGATATGGTCGTAAATATTCACGCGAGTTTGAGGTTACTACAAAACGATATTCACTATAGGAATGTATCTAATATTCAATAAGGATTTCTTCGCCATTTTCGTTCAATTCCTATTCCAGGGATTTATGTTGATATTTGGCCATACATACGAGTAGAGTGGTATGGCATGCCTCGGAATTTACGCTGATGTGTTCAATCCACTCAGACATTCCATTTCGTAGACCGTGCAGAATATATTTATTGTAGCCATGCCACACATGCAAGGAGCGTTTCCTGGAAATCGGATAATGTTTATTTACGCGAGAATCAGCCGAAGGATACAAGAGCGTAGAGAAGATAGCGTTGGATGCGGGTAAATCCGCAAAGGAGGCTAAAGCTGTTGGTAAATGTCTTTGTGTGTATTTGGCAAATCGCATAGACGCGAATTATTATTGTTTGATCGTAAATTTGTGCGCGGCTTAGTTAATGTGTTTTTGTCGAGATGAAAATAGGTGCAAGATAAAGTGGATGAAAAATGCTATTTATAACTTTGTTTATTTTGCTGGGAAGAATAAAATGTTACCTGGCACTGTCTAACTCTATAAATAAAATCAGCAGGGCTGCGACGCGCGTACGGGGTAGGTTGAAAGGCTTCTGCCGATTCATATATCCTTTTCAGTTGTGGCAAAACTGCGGACCCTTGGCTATGCAGGAGGAGCTTCATAGGGTGAGCGGCTCCGGCCAATTCCTATGTTTCTCTACGGGGCGTTACTTTCCCGCATTATCCGAGTAACCGCTGCGCCTGGGTGCTGTATTAACAACTTCAGCGTCTCATGTTACTAAATGTAATAGGGTGACAAGAAACAAATTCTCAATCACCGAAGCAGCACCTGCAAGGCCTCTCCATGATGGACCTCTTTCGTTTTACGAATACTATCATGGTTAAGCGATGGGCCGACAACCCATCCTTGGAAAAAATGCTACGTCAAAAAACCTGGAATGAAAGCCTCGGATTGGACGGATACAACCTAACGACGACTTCGCAAACGAACAACTGATTACTCTTTCGGAACCTGTAATGTACGCTCCCGGAATAGGCCAGGGGCAAAACCATCGTTACCGACAGCCCGGAACTAGAATTTATTTATGTGTTAGTTGGCCTTTCGGCACATTGCCTCTCATTCTAACTAATGCAAAATAATAGCCATAACGAACAATTGCCGCTATATTCTCGCTCATGCAAGCATTGTCACTAGTACATACACAATGTACTCTTCTCAACTGCACTCTACGCACTCATGCAAAATTGTATGTCACGAGAGTCCAAATAGCGCATAAACAAATTCTAGCTCCGGGCTCTGAGTTACGGTGGTTAAAGGCCCTCTTGGATCAAGTCGAAAAATACAAGCTGAGCGTAATTTCACTCCAGGAAACAAAAAGGCTTAGTAGCGAGATTGATGACCGAAATTCGTACACAATTTTCACAAGTGGAAAACCTTCGGGCCACAGGGAGTTTGGAGTGGCGTTCATTGTAAACAATCAACTTAAGCCGCATGTAATCGACTTCAAACCCATAAACGAGCGGCTGTGTGCGATTCGCATTAAAACCCGGTTCTTCAATCTCTGGCTAATAAACGCACATGCCCCCACCGAAGTCAGTGAAGACGCGGTTAAAGACGAGTTCTATCACCTTTCTAGCCGGTGATAGAACTCGTCTTTCTTCGATTCACTTCAATCAAACGATCTCAACTTGCTGCTGGGGGATTTTAACTCCAAAGTCGGAAAGGAAAGTTGGCATAGGGGGATTACTGGAGGGTACAGCCTCCATGAAGACTGTAACGACAATGGCCAACGACTTATTGACTTCGCGACGAGCAGAAATATGTTCATTAGCTCTACATGTTTTCCGCATCGTCGCATTCACAGGCAGACCTGGAGATCTTTAGATCAACATACCGTCAACCAAATTGACCACGTCCTCGTCTGTAAGAGATGGGCGTCGAGCATCATGGATGTTCGATCCTATCGTGGAGCAAATATTGATTCTGGCCACTATATGGTCAAGACGACTTATAGGTGCAGAATCTCTTCGGTGCATCATTCGGGATTCAACCCGGCAAACATTTTTGCGGTTGACAAATTGTCGGATGATGCAACCGTGGTTGCTTATACGACTGCCCTTGAGGAGAAGCTGACGCCCTTGCTCAATAACATCAGCAACAAAGGCGCCCTTGAGATCTGGGATACACTCAAAGACACCATCAAAGGGGTCGCAGAGGAGGTTGTGGGCTACAAAGCCTGCAGATCCGAAATGATTGGTTTGACGAGGAATGCCAAAATTCGGTAGATGCGAAAAACGAAGCATATCGGCAATGGACCGAACGTGCAACTAGAGTAAAAACAAAAAAAAAATATGACGAGCTTCGACGATTTTCGAATAGGTTAATTAGGCGTAGTCTGGCTGGTCTAGCGGTTAGTGCGCGCACCTTCGGTGCACAGGGTCATGAGTTCGAATCTCACCATGATCCATGGTGTTTTTCGAACTCACGAGCTTGTGACGGACTATGATCTCACTCAGATGTTAAACGAGTACCCATTTACGGGGATAAATAACACTGCTGAGCGTGATGCTGATCTCATTACCTCAACAAAAAGCAGATAAGATCTTGGAAATAGGATGTCACTAACACAACCTGCGGCCTTAGTCCAATGTTGGATTGTCGCACCTGTTATTTATTTTAAGTTAGGCGGAAGAATCGTAAGCATCTTGACGAGCAGTTGATGCAAATAAACCAAAGATTAGCTAGTAGGAACAGTAGACAAGCGTACAAGCTAATTACTTCAATTAACCTTCAAGCGGGCGCGCGGGCGGTAATTTACCGCCCTGATCATATAAAGACGCATAGCTTTCCCCCCGTTGGCCGGACCGAGGTGGGAGGAGTATGTTACTGTTATAGATACGATACAATACAATTTGGGTAAAATTTACCTTCTATACCTTTCCAGCGGTCATCAAACGTTCGGGGATTGTTTATTTTGGTATATAGTTGTGCTCAAAATGTGTGTGCTCTGTGCAATATCACTGAAGTGACATGCTTCGCTAAAACTGCTGAACTTGTTTTATTGTTCACCAGATAATACTTTTTATGATGATAACCTATTTGGGAGATGCTCTTCTTTCAATATACCATAATTATGAGAATGGAAGTTGTACGGTTGAGCGCAAATGGAGGGGAAAAGACGAGGGCGGTAAATTACCGCCGCGCGCCCTGTAATGTCACAAAAAATGCGCGCCCGCTTGAAGGTTAAAAGTGGATACCGAACCAGGACCAGCCTCTGTAAGGATAAGGATGGCAATATAATTAGCGACACCGATAGCGTTGATAAACGCTGGGCCTGACATTTTGAAGAGCTCCTTAATGTTTAACCGAACAACCCCACACAAGAAGCGCTGGAGCTGACGGCTGAAACAGGCCCTCCCGTTCAACCCCCAACAGTAGAAGAAGTTGATCTCGTCATGCAATCACTAAAACATAATAAAGCCCCGGGCGCTGGCGAGATTCCAGCTGAACTGCTCAAGCATGGTGGGGAGAGCCTTGTTGAGGCTATACACACAATTATCGTTAAAATATGGAACAACGAAATAATCCCGGAAGATTGGCACAAAAGTATAATTTGCCCAATCCAGAAAAAAGGGGATAAGTTAAAATGTGAGAGCTACAGAGGCATCTCATTAGTTTGTACGACTTATAAGATTTTATCTAAGATTCTAGAAAATAGAATTAATCTGTACGCAGAAGAATCATTAGCGAGTACCAAGGCGGCTTTAGACCTGGTCGTTCGACGACAGATCAGCTTTTTACAGTGAAGCTTTTACTCCAGAAGTGCTGGGAATACAACATCGACGTATAACAAATATTTGTCGACTTCAAGCAGGCATAAGACAGTATTGATCGATTTTGCTGCATTTTGGAATACCGGCTAAGCTAATGCGACTCATAAGGATGACGATGACTAATACCGTCTCGCAGGTCAGAGTTCAGAACAGACTCACTGACCTATTTGAAACTCGTACTGGACTCAAGCAAGGCGACGGGCTGGCGCCGACGCTCTTCAACCTGGCTCTGGAGTACATATGTGATTCGAGCCATGAATCTGGACAGCAGCGGAACGCTACTCATCAAATCGACTCAACTAGTAGCCTACGCCGACGAAGATTGGGTGATGCAGAAAGCCTTCTGCATAATCTCAATAACACCGCCAAAGAAGTTGGGCTACATATCAACGAATCTAAAACCAAGGTCATGATGCAATCACAGTGGGGGATCTCAATATAGAGTATGTAGACAACTTCACTTACCTGGGTTGCAATTTGTCAAAGGACGCTAACGAAACAGATGAGATAAAGCGACGGATACAACTAGCTAATAAGTGTTATTTTGTGGTCATCCAAATTATGAAT
Organism: Microchrysa polita; assembly: GCA_949715475.1. Classification (NCBI taxonomy): domain Eukaryota; kingdom Metazoa; phylum Arthropoda; class Insecta; order Diptera; family Stratiomyidae; genus Microchrysa; species Microchrysa polita. The sequence goes on from OX454421.1 coordinate 38,127,217, forward strand.
TCGAAGCTGGTGCACAGGAACACGAAGCTCCACGTGTATAAAACCATAATCCGACCTGTGCTATGCTATGTCTGCGAGGCATGGACCCTAACCCAAAACTCTGAACACCTGAAGAAGAATCTTCGGGGCCGTTCGTGAACGAGGTGAATGGCGCATCCGGTACAACCTTGAGTTGTATCAGCTGTATGATGAGCTACAGGTGTGGAAAATTGTGAAATTGCAGCGACTGCAATGGGCGGGACATGTACAAAGGAACGACGACGAGCGACGACCGCATGCCCAAAAAGGTGATGAACGCGCAACGAGTGCACGGAGCTAGATTGCGTGGACGACCGAGAGCCCGATGGGAGCATTCTGTAAGTGAGGACGCCCACCATATGCTAGGCTTTCGGAACTGGAGGACAAGGTCGCGTGACCGCGACAATTGGAGGTTTTCAATCCAGGTGGCCAAGGCCCGACGTCGGGCTATCGTGCCATAAAGAAGAAGAAGGGCTGCAACCTACAAACAAGGCAGTTTTATTCCAAGCCGCTCAGTGCCTTTCGAAAAAAATCGCCTTCTGTCTGTATGCACGAGAACCATATATTTATGAGTCACATGTGACTCATAATGGGAGGAGGGAAACTTCCCTACTTCGAACTAACATATTACTCTGCAGAAAGAAGACCTCTGTCAAATGACAACACGATGCAACACAGAAGTATATGAGCATAATAAATCTCTCTGCCAAGAAAATTTTCTTTTTAGACTAGAGTCTCGCCTCAATCCACACATTTATTTCATTGTCACGTTTTCCTCACAATTCTTTCATAAGTCCAGGGAAGCGTTACAATAGAGATCATTGTGTCATTCCAGTAGGTAGATATGATTCACTCTGTTGCAAACATCCAATTTATGTAACAAATATGCCATCAAGATTAGAGAAACCGCAGATGAGCGGTAGGTTTAATGATAAAGGACTGGATAAAGTGAGACTTCGACTATATGTCATGTCCACTGAGTAGGGTTGGGATTTTTTTTCTGGGGGGGAATTTGCTTATGTTGTTATTATTATTTTTCAGGAATACATATGGGAGAAGAAAGCAAAATATTACGTTTATGGAGAGATTTGCATTTGATATACGTATGACAAAATCGGGAGAAGTCGGAAGTTGGTAAATACGTTCATTTATTTTGCAGGTTGTATATTTATTAGATTATTATCTCTAGTGCAGAAGATTGTTGGGGATATTCGATTGAATCAATTTAATCTCTGACGCTTTTTAGTACAAATGTTGTGATACCCATATTGCCTATTTGAACTAACATACCTTTGCCACAAGAAAAGCTCTTAGCCCTGACCCTGACATGTTAAGCAGAACAGAAGTAGATTAGATTAGATTGAGGAGGGGCGTGAGCCCATATGGTTCGCAGCACTGAATCCATAAACCTGACGATAATAAAAGTCGAACGTACTTAGAAAGTGGTCGGGTTGGTTGATTGAATGTGAGGCAATGTCGTCTGTGTCGGGATAGGATAGGTTTAGAGTACGGGTATTGCGCCAAAAAAAGACATCTGTTGAAGTGTCGTCGTCTTCTTCACATAATCATCCACTTGCGTCTGAGTTCTATTTTGCGAAGGTGGTGTCTCAAGAAAAAATGGCTTGTAAAAAGTCTACCAATGATTCGGATTTTGCTTCTGCTCAGTTGAATTTAGATTGCCGAAGCCCAGATAAGTAATAGTAATCCCAGTGCTCCGATACTGTGAGTTGTTCTCGGTTTTTGATTTGCCTCTTTATGGTATACCTATGTCGCTTAGTATGCACTATAAATTCAGCAGGTTCACCCTACATCCAAAAACCTGGTAGTAGCAAATAAGTGGCATAAGTATCCGCACCTGGAAAAAGCCTCTTCTGGTTTATTTCCGGTCCGTAAAGATTTGTACAGTCCGGTTAAGATCTACGAAAAGGTCAGTAAAATTGAAGGTCGATTAAGACATAGTACCAAATATGCTGCAGGGTGCTTCGGAAATCTGACATTTTCCTAATGGTTGTAAAAAATCGGAAATTTATGCTACGAACAATTTTTTTTTGCTCACTCACACAAATTATGATTTTAGACGACACCCGTGGAAATTTTTTTTTTGTCATGCCATGAGTCCTGACTTGAGCCAACAGCCGCAAAAATGGATCTGAAACCCACCCCTCTTCATTTATGTAAAGAAGGTTAGTTTGAATTTTGAATTTTGAATTTTGAATTTTGAATTTTGAATTTTGAATTTTGAATTGTGCACCGAAGGTGTGCGCACTGACCACGGCACCAACCAGACCGTACTGCTTAGGATTTTTAAAATTCCCAAAAGCCACTATTACCCCAGGAAAATTGGCATTTCACTTCGGAAAAATTAAGGGAAAGGTGGATTTTTGCATGAGCCTTCCTTTGGAGGTCCTAAACAAGACCCTAAAAGTCCCCGTCTCTACGAGTGCCGCTAGCGGTGCTACAGAGGGTCAAAGACCCTCGAAAACAGGTTTTTCTGAATAACTCGATAACGGTAGCATATACAAAAAATTCGTGTATGGCAAATTTGAAGCTCTTGAGCTTTTTCAATAAAGAATGGAAATACCGAATACGTTCGGGTACTCCTAACGGTTCCAGGAGGTCTAACGGTATTTTTAACAATTTTTCACAGAAATCTCTATAACGGTAACTCGTACTAAAAGCTTTTGTATGGAAAATTTGTAGTCTATGTAGTTTTTAATAAAGCGGTCAAATTTCATATCAATACGTGCAGCCTTAAGGGTGCTATGGGGGTTCAAACCTTAAAAAAGGGTGTTTTTTGGGGGTTTTCGTCAATGGCGCTAAGACGGGGGAGTGTACTCTATGGTCTTCTCGGTGAAATTTGTAGCTTCTGTGGCTGTTAGTAAGACGCCAAAAGTCCCCAAAGATGGGAGCCCCCCTAACGAAGTTATGAGGGTCCAAAGATTCAATTAAACTGTTTTTGCGGAACATCTCTATAACGGTAACGTGTACCGAAAGCTGTTATATGGCGAATTTGTAGCTTATACAACGCTTAACTAAATATCCGAATGTCAGATCGATGCGTGCCTGGTCAGAACCGTACAATAACGGTACTTCTCGGTTTTTCATGAATATCTTCATAACGGGACCGCGTTCGGGAGGGAGGCCTGTAACCTCAACTTAAAATGCCAAAACAACTCATCTATGCGGGCACCCCCAACGAAGCTATGAGGGGTCAAAGAGATAACAAAAAACCGCTTCTCGGAAATTTTTTACTAACGGTAACCTCTTGAGAGAACCATTCTGAAATAAATTTGTAGCTCATGTGGCTTTTAGTAAGGGGCCAAAAGTCCTCAACGATGGAAACCCCCGTAGGGAAGTTATGAGGGTCCAAACATCCAAAAATTCAGTTTTTTTGGGAATATCTCAATAACTGTAATGTGCACCGAATTTGTAGCTTGTACAACGCTTAACCCTAGAGTGGGCGCGCTATGAGCATTTTGCCGCCCTCACCGAAAAAACCTTAATAATTCGTTAAATAATTCTTCGTTAAGTTTGCGCTATTCAGTAGCTGCCCCTATTTTCATCCAGAACTCGTGCCGAAAGGCTGTACGTCGTCAGTGGGCGGAGTGGGGCTGGAGAAGGAGGTTGTTACCATCAGGCGGCAATTTGCTCATCGCGCGCCTTCTCACGTAGGTAAAAATATCTCATATAAAAAAAACATATTTTTGGCAAAGTTGGAATTTTGGGTATGTTTTATGGTGCATTTATTGTACTAACTAAAATAACGCTGTTAATTTCCTTTTTTATGAGTATTACATACGATAATGTAGAATATTTATTAAAAGTCTATTAAAATGCGTTGCGTTTTGGAAAACCTTTTATAAACCGAAGTTCTCAAAATAGATTTCAATAAATATGTTAATTTGTCATTGCTTATTTGTGTTTTACTTAAATCTGAAGAAAATAAATTAATTCAGTTGCCTTATTCCTACTTAAAATGGTCACTGAAAAGGAGCGGCAAAATGCTCCCCACGCGCCCACTGACGTTTCTCGGAAAGACGCGCCCACTCTAGGGTTAATTAAATTTTCGAATTTCAGATGGATGCGCGCAATGCTAAGGGCGCAATGAGGGTCCGAACCATACAGTTTCGGTATTTTTGGTTATTTTCCTGAAATATCAATCAAGAGGTTACCGTTATTAAAAAATTTCCGAGAAGCGGTTTTTTGTTATCTCTTTGACCCCTCATAGCTTCGTTGAGTGTGCCCGCATAGATGAGTTGTTTTGGCATTTTAAGTGGAGGTTACAGAAGCAACAAATTGGTACATGACTCCCTCCCGAACTCGGTCCCGTTATGAAGATATTCACGAAAAACCGAGAAGTACCGTTATTGTACGGTTCTGACCATCAGAGCGCCCTTAGCATTGCACGCATCGATCTGAAATTCGGACTTTTAGTTAAGCGTTGTATAAGCTACAAATTCGCCATATAACAGTTTTCGGTAAACGTTATCGTTATAGAGATATTCCGCAAAAACAGTTTAATTGAATCTTTGGACCCTCATAACTTCGTTAGGGGGGCTCCCATCGTTGGGGACTTTTGGCGTCTTACTAACAGCCACAGAAGCTACAAATTTCTCCGAGAACACCATAGAGTACACTCCCCCGTCTAAGCGCCATTCACGAAAAACCCCAAAAAACAACTTTTTTTAAGGTTGGAACCCCCATAGCGCCCTTAAGGCTGCACGTATTGATATGAAATTTAACCGCTATATTCAAAACTACATAGATTACACATTTTCAATACAAAAGCTTTTAGTACGAGTTACGGTTATAGAGATTTTTATGAAACATTGTTAAAAATACCCTTAGACCTCCTGGCACCGTTAGGAGTACCCGAACGTATTCGGTATTTCCATTGTTTATTGAAAAAGCACAAGAGCTTCAACACGAGCGCCATACACGAATTTTCTGTATATATGCTACCGTTATCGAGTTATTCAGAAAAACCTGTTTTCGAGGGTCTTTGACCCTCTGTAGCACCGCTAGCGGAACTCGTAGAGACGGGGACTTTTAGGGTCTTGTTTAGGACCTTGAAAGAAAGGCTCATGCAAAAATCCAGCTTTCCCTTAATTTTTCCGAAGTTTGGCCAAATTTTTGTTCAAATTTCCTGGCGTATATTGTGGAAATGCCCATACAATTTTCAGCCTTAAGTCCAACAAGAAGATTTCTACGAAACAAAATAATTCCTACACTTCAGCACCGGATAATACATACACAATCCTTAAAGTCCTTATCACTGTTGCGTGATATGAATTTCATGTTTCACCGATGATACATACTCGAATCAACTCCATTCTTGTCTCAAATGCCATTTCACGTTTTTCTTTCTTTTTGTACAATTTATATGTTGAGAGCGCCATTTCAGGCCCTTACGCTTGATATATTTCAGTTTTTCGACGTGTTTGTTGGTCTCGCTTCTTTACAAGAAATGTACCTTCCAAAATGGAATTTTATCCTTTTTCTCTATGAACCGTGAATAATTGTATAGCTTATAGCACACTAGTCGTAATTTATACTTTCATTTGCCCGTTTAGTCGAACATGTGTTGTGTGCCGGAGTCGGAGTCATAAGTCTAGAATTTTTAGCCTTAAGCGATATATGTGTGTATGCCGATGTGTATAGTTCCTTATTTCAGTTCCTTAGATAACTATGATGAAGAATGTGTTGTAGAGCCTTTTTGAGGTTATCCATAAGGAGTAGAATTTATTGGTCAAATGCATGAAATGATTTGGAAGTGTTGCGGTTGTGAGAATAGCTGCTGCCGGAGTCTTCTACGCTTTTATAGATTTTCGGCTCATTCATGTGGATACACAACATGCCGACAGTTGAAAATGGAATTTAACGAAGGTCATACGTAATATGAATGATTTGTGTTTTATCGGGGATTTTAAGGAGAATTATCGGTCTTTTGAAAATGGTTGCGATTACAAATCAATTATTTTACTTTGTCATGTTTCGTGGTATATCATCGGATCATGGCTTGTCAGTAACTTTGATGAAGGCACACAAAACAAAAATATGTTTTCATGGTTTGTCAATGAATTGAATTGGACTTCCCTATCACTAATATAATTACTTTTTCCAGCTAAAGAAATTCATATCTATTAAAAATTTCCTGGAAAATGTGCTCAACCACGTGGACAGGGACACTTTCCATTACCTATATCACATGACAATGCACCGTCCTCATTATACTCATGCATTACGTTTGCCTTCCGACTCAGACTATATTTACAATGCGTCCTTAATCCTTTTCATTTGAAAACAATATCCACAGTGCACATCTTACTGCACTAGAACTAGATAATAGTATGCGACACAGACATGTTTGTCATGCATAAAGCGCCCGCGTCTCCTTTATTTCAAACTACTCTTGCATAATTTCTAGGAAAGTCGCGTCACACATTAGTCTAGAAGGAAGGATCGTCGCGTCATTGTCGTACAGTCGTTTTGATTATTATTATCATTCTCTTCGTAGCGGCGCGGTGTTATCCTTGCATTTTTCTCCATAGCCCGCCCATTAAAAGTTTTATGAAGATTTGTCATACGGCGTCGACGACTATGTTGCCTCTTACACTCTACTTTGTGTCTTTCTCTCGGTGAAGGACACACCGACCGGTGTCGTCATCCTGCTTTACAAACAATATTCTTTGAGATAGCAAACGAATAGAAAAGAAAAATGCAAATTGGCTAATGACTGCTGCAGTAAAAGTTGTCACGAAAGTGCACCTGGATTACATTCGAACTATTGTCATCACATCGCCCGCACATTAACTTGTCTCAAAGGATCCCCGGAATATTATCTCGCTGCACAGAAGAAGGTGTTTCGCTTAAAGTTTTCTATACAAGTTGCGGGCTTTTATACCATTTTCAGCAGCACTGCTGAAACTGTATAGAGACGACCAGGAATTATGCAGTATTTCGTCTTACCTTGAATATAATATATTCTTGCAGGAGAGACCAGAAGGATGTATGGTGCAAAAGGGAACTCAAATGGATTTTTCGAAACATCCAGGACGAGATAGGAACGGATGAAACAATGCATGGAAAAGTCATTTTCTTTTCAGTGTTATATAATATTTCTTATCTGCGCTTTCGTCGTTTTACGTTGCCAACGTTGCCAGCCATTTCGTTTCAACATGTCCTCGGCATGTTATTCCTTATAGCACACAGCCTCACCTACTGGATTTACTACTATTTTTAGTGCAAGGGTGCATGCTTGATTCTGGTCGTACTATCTAAATTGCATTGCTCAATTCTGTACACTGTGTATGCTGTATGTTCACAACACAACTGTGCCAATTGTGTGCCACTTGCATACAATGTTTACCTGAAAAAGTTGAACAGAAACCCACCTGATACGGGATTCACTCACTTTTGTAGTATACATGTACATGTACATGGTGTACTACATATATCCTTGAGTGCTTATTTTCTATTTATTTTCCACTCCCGTGGTAAATGTGACCTGTCAATGCTCTGGTTCTTCGGAGAATTGATCGATTTAACGACATGAGCTAAATTTAGAAATTGCGAACGTTCTTTTGATTGATTGGAGATAAGAGGTTTTGCGTTTATCCCGTTAGGATAGGGAATTATTTCTCTTCCGGAAAAAATCGCTACTTTACAAGTTCTCCCAAAAAACCGACGATGTTATTTCCATTAAAATTAAAATCCTTGAAATAAAGCTTATCTTGGACAGTTTTCTTGATTAAAAAAATTAAATGTATACATACTACGTCACCTGTTAAAAATCTACCCAAATCCAGCCAAAAACCAACTATCTATCGATTGAGCGATTTCCGTCTGTCTATCCGTCTATTTCAATCCAAACTAGTCCCTCAGTTTTGAAGCTACCAGGCTGAAATTTGCAATACAATTTTTTTTACTGCACGCTGTATATATGTCGGAACGATTGGAATTGGACCATGGCGTCATGAGACCGCCATAGAAACCAACCCAAAAACGAAGATTCGGTTCTTCTAAGAAAAACTTCTATCTTTTTAATCCAATCTCAATCAAACTTCACCCAAGTAAGTTCCTAGTAGAACCTCAAAACATATCTAGAAATGGATTAAATTGGAACACTACGTCATGATGTCAAACAAACCTACCCCCAAAATTTAGCTCTTGTAAGAAAAACTTTTTTCTTTTTTAACCCTTAAATGCAGTCTGGCTGGTCTAGCAGTTAGTGCACGCACCTTCGGTGCACAGGGTCATGAGTTCGAATCTCACCGTGAGCAATGGTGTTTTTCAAACTCATGAGCTTGTGACGGACTATGATCACTCAGATGTTAAACGAGTACCCATTTATGGGGATAAATAACACTGCTGAGCGTGATGCTGATCTCATTACTTCAACAAAAAGCAGATAAGATCTTGGAAATAGGATGTCACTAACACATCCTGCGGCCTTAGTCCAATGTTGGATTGTCGCGCCTGTTATTTTTTTTTTTTTTTGAGAAAAACTTTTTTCTTTTTTAACCCTTAACCCTTCAGTGGGCGCGCGGGCTACGATTGTAGCCCACACTTTTTTAAATGGCGATCATTTTCAGGATATGAACCGAATTAATTCGAACTGCTCAGTAGCTGTTAAAATGTTACTTCTTAATCGAATAAGAATATTTTTAATATGTTTTGAGTCTAGAAATTGGTATTTTTTGCGATCAAAGTCCACTGGGCTACAAGTGTAGCCCGTGCGCCCAATCATGTTACTTTTTTGGTACTCATAGATATCCATTAAAATAAAAATATTATTATAAAACATTGTAGAAAATAGCAACAGTAAAATGTTTTACAAAAAAAAAATGGTTTCAAGATAAATGTACAAAAATTAGATTACTATTTTAACGAAAAACCTGGAGTCGAAGTCAAACTCAGTTCTTACAGCGTGGATATGTTACCTGTTGCTAACATTACTTAGTTTCTGAATGAAATTTTTAGCAATTCTAGCTCAAATATTGCGGGAACAGGTTTATCTGAATATTGTGAGTAAAAATTCAATCAGTTTGGCTAACTATATAGTTAGGTTTCTGACAAGAAACTGTACTCCCAGTTTGAAAAATTGTGAATATTGGGTACCCAAAAATGGGCTAAGTTTGGAGTTCCACAAACTAGGCATTTTAAACTGCTTTCTCTCGCTCAATGTAGCATTTCGAAGATTTTTTGTTGATTTCTGATAAAATAAACTTTTTTTCGGGGTTTTCTTTATGAAAAGTTACTATTTTGTTCACCTAAGTAAGTTAATGTGAAAAAAAGACTAAAAATAGGACTAATCGGCATTTTGCCCTCTTTTATATATATATTTTAATAAAAAATTAAGGATTTTATATTTTTTATTCTGTACAGTAATCAAGAGACCACAGACCGAGCAAGAAAAAAAAATTAAATTGAACAATATTTTTTATATAATTTTAAATTTGGGCTACAATTGTAGCCCGCGCGCCTAACCACGTCACAAATAGGTGCGCGCCTAACGAAGGGTTAAATGCATGGGGTCTGAACCCATTATCGTAACTGACCTCCCCTTATGTAAAATCGGTCACTGAACACGGAATCAGCCTTTATTTTCCCAGGAAATGGCCCATTTTCCCAGAAAAGTGAAAATAGTAGAATTCGCATTGTGTACCAAATATGGTACGCCATGCATTCAGGCCATATATGTTGTAAACGAAAGTCATTTTTCAAATTTTATTTAATCTGCCTCTTACTTTAATAGAAATAGTGCAAAAAAAGACAGGATAATGATTATTGAGAGTTTTGATCGAAGTTATAGTGCAAACTCGATATAATGAACTCAAGAAAATGAACTATAGAAAACCGCGAATTTTCAGTGTTTTAAAAGGGAGTTCGGGTAGGTGCGTGATTAGTTTCTTATTCCTTGTTGAAATTTGTATCGATGCCTATTTGTGACATATCCAATGGAAAGTGGAGTAGGTCTTACTAACCCTACATCCCCTACAAACCTAAATTTAGCCATATCTTTTGATATAATGTTGCGAGAAACTTCAAATGAGTGACAAGTTGTAGCTGTTAGATGTTCTTATAAAATCTTAAAAGTGCGCCAGATCCGACTCATATAACCCTTGCTCCCTTAAAAAAAAACTGGAAATGATTATTTTGGGGTTTGCCTGCTCTGTAGATGGGTATAGGATATGCACTCATCATGCTATTAGTGCGATTAGAATTCGGTCTCGTTATAAAATAAATCTTTTATATAATAGTTCGTTAGAAACATGTTCCACTGTTAAACGTATACCACGAGACTTCTTTTAACTTAACATAACTCATGGGATTCCTTTCTTGAAAAGAATACGGATTGGATTGACTTTGCTAGGATATGAATACGGAAATTAATTACTGCCTATGCTTTATAACCCAAATTTGTGCAGGTCCCATGACATGTCCAAAAGAATTACATCCATGTAATTTTTTGTTTATCGAATGTGGTACTCCACATAGTCTTCCATATGAAATGGTTGATCCTAGCGGCACATTTTCTGAGGATCCTGACCGTGGACTTCCAAGACAATACTTGTCATAATCAAATGGTTTAAGAAATTGGATATCAAGGCACAGCTGCTTGAAAGGTGAAAGTCCAAGTAACTTACTAAGATTTTAAGTACGGAAGCTCATTTTTTTAGTGGCGTGTCCTAAGGAAAAAACAAAGGATGTGAACGATTTTTTCAGTATACTTGCCAACTAAAAAGGCTGGGATTATAAGAAGCAACTACAGAAACGCTAAGCCCTGACCGGTGTGCTAAAGAAAACAAAATGACGAAAACGATCCTTTTAAATCAAATATGACAGCTCCGTTTCCTTAAATCCTGAACAGGACAGGTTAACCTAGCTCTCATAAAAAATGCAGTAAATGTCCTGGAAAAATGGATCAGTGTCATAATTTGTATGAAAATGTATTGGCTATTTTGACCTGTTCTGGGCCCAATAAAACACACCATCATGTTGAAAGAGCTGATAATTAAAAATTTATGAACATATCCTACTCTACCCAAGACAAAAGGAGAATAATTTTATCAAATAAGAACGATCGGAATGAATGTATAGATATTTCTGAATATGTCCCAATGCATGGTGTACCATATATGGTACGTTGCAAAATGGGTGCAAACAATACCTTCGGTGACTTTTTTTGGTCAAAATCTCAAAAGAATCTCCAGAACACAGTCCAATTTACTCAGCAGTATTTTTGCTTTTCAAAATAACGGTAAATTTCGCCAATTTTTATAGTTCTAAAGAATAGTTTTTAAAATTCCACAAAAAATAACGTTCGTCCACTTTGACGACGCACAGACAATTCAAGGAAAGCTTCGGGAAGCCAAAATTTATGTGAAAGCTTGTTTTGTCTACTTTGGGAAAAAGTAAAAAAAAAGTCCGAAATTTAATAATCGATAGACTTTTACAGGAATCTAGCCATGTACCATATATGGTACGCTATGCATTTAAGGGTTAACCAATCTTAACCAAAATTTACCCAAGTATGTTCGAAGTAAAGCATCAAAATACATCCAGGAACGGATGGAATCGGATCACTACGTCATAGGGCTGTCACTCAAACCAACCTCTGAAACTTAGGTTGTTCTAAGAGAAACTGTTTCCTTTTAAACCAATCTTAAGCAAATTTCATCCAACTGTGTTCCTAGAGCCTTAAATTTACGCAATAGGACTGTCATACAAACTACCTCCAAAAATTAGCGGAACGCTGCGTTATACGGATTTCATACAAGCAAACCCCCAAAAATACCGTTTTTTACTCCTAACTAAAATCCGAATTTCACTTATTCTAATGTTAACTTCATCCAACGACCTCACAGTAAGGTTCAGTTTCCGGAACAGTAGAAACGATGTAAATCGTGTATATCCCTGTGTAACGCGAGGGTTTCTTATTATTGTGTACACGAAAATCTGCCGAACCCATTGAAACGTCTAGTAAAGACGAGAGGTGTAACTACCAGGAAACAAAAGCGCGTTGCTTGCTCGGCTTATGAGCGCATTGAAATTTGAAGGACAGGATCCCGTTACGGTAGAGTTTCGGCAGGAGCAAGATTCCAGTGTGCCAAGTACGGACGAATTCGATGCAATTTCTAATACCCAAGAAGGCGGAGTCTGAGGAGGCAAGCTGAGGAGGCAAGCTGAGCGAACGAATCGCGGGATCCGAGACGTCGATTACGACATAGGCGGAAATCTGTCGAACCCACTGGAACGTCTAGTAAAGACCAGAAATATAACATTATCATAATTATTATTGTTAAATGCATTGTTTGGAAAATAAGTAAATAAAATGTATAAGCTTTGACATGCGACATTAGTGTGGGTGGACAGCCGCCATCGCCACCTCGCAAGATACGAGATGCTTAACATACAACCGTCTTGTTTTCCCAATTGCAGGGAATACGCTATAACCGGCTCCCAGGTACGATTGTTGTCACTATGTAAGTGACAATCAGTACACCACCGGACATTGTTCTCGGTCATGCCACTCCTGCCAGAGCATTTTTTGAAAAATAAGAACATTTGTTTCATAAAACGTTATTAAAAAATCAACACGGAAAGAAGGACAACTATAAATACAAATGGCGCAGAAACTTTGAGTGTGTAATATTTGCGTATTTTTCGAATTTTCAGATAATATTAATATTCGCAGATATTAAGTGTTTGCCAACTCAAAATTATTTTTGGAAGAGAAAAAACATCTTTGATAAAGACTTATTGTAAATCGCGTATTAAAAAAAATGTTTTGCGCGTAATTTTATTGCACTAAATTTTTTTATAAGAATCTCATAACATTACCATTCCCACTACGTTAGTATTCGCATTTTTTAAAGAATCATAACGTTTCGCTGTCCCGAGTATTGAACATCGTATTTGCTGCAAAAGAAAAGAATGCCCAGAGTCATGAGTGGTTGCCTCAGGCGCGCACAGAGGATTTACGGGGCCCGGGGCATATAAATAAAAGTGGCCCCTTTGAGAAAAAGAACATTTGTCCTTGGAAACTCTATAAAAGTTGTTCCTACTACAGGATGCCAGGATGCTGGTACCTGAGAGAGCGGCATTAGGGAAGATAGATAGGGCGCTCGTTTTCGAATCATAGGTTCGCGGGATCGAATCTCATTGTAGGCGCAGGTAATTTTCTGTGCTTAAACATCACTAACACCTATAGAGGTCAATGCTGCGCTGCGTGAGCATTTTTATAAAAAAAAAACAATTGATGAAATCATTAATTTAATAAACGTTACAACGTTATAAGAACGCTATTCTCAATGTAAGAATGCAAAGAGTCAAAGTAGCTCTTAGCAAAGTTATTTTAAGTACGATGTTCTTGATTTTAGTAGAAAAACTGTAACGTCAAAATCATGTTTCAAAATAATTGGTTTAAGATCGATCCACACTTTTTAGTCATCAGTCGCAGTCATAGTAATTTCTCATTCAAATTGACAGATTGTCAGTCAATCAATTAACTTGAAGTGACTGATGACTGAAAAGTGTGGATCGACCTTCAAGAGTGTTTTCGATTGATTTCACTCTACTTTTTTTCTCAGTGTAGGGGGCCCACTCAAGAAGTTGGCGGCAGGGCCCAGAATGAAGTTGTTCCGTCACTGCTGATGGCATTGCAAAAATCGAAATTATTGTCTCTTCATAAACGTTACTAAGACCGAGTGTGCACTGATCCATAGGAGAACAAAAGTCTAAAACCAAACCAGTAGAAAACGTTGAGAAATTTTGCTAGTTCGAGAGCATAGTTACAGATAAGACTACAATGAGTTAACAAAAATCAGACAGAGACTTGAATAAATATAAGTTTATGGAAACTAAATAAGAAATAGTCATTTAAAGGGGATCCATCGTTTTCAGTTTCTTGGTTAGCACATAGCACATAGCATAGTTCGAGGACACTCGGATTTTAAGAGCATACAGATTAATTAGATAAATTGCGGCAGAGTGTGCTGTTGATTTCAACACCTAAAATATATCAAGATCAGTGCCAATTTTAAAATTAGGAATTTTAATTGAAAAAAGTAGGTGAAGGGAAATCCTATAAGGTCCTAGAAATGCTTTGAATAAGGCAAAACTAGATAAATAGAGATTTAAATAAAATTTATCTTACATCAATTCGTGTAATAATTTTGCAGACGTATGCGCACTACGAGACCACTGTCCCTGCGGGGCCCTCTTCAACGCGGGGCCCGGGGCAAATTGCCCCTTTTGCCCCACCCTCTGTGCGCGCCTGGGTTGCCTTATTGGGATCCATGCCATTTATATAATAATTTTTGGCGATCCACACTCAAAGTTGTAAAAAGGCTCTCCTTGGACCAGACAGTGCTTCTCATTGACACTTTTTGTCAACATATTTTTTTGCATTTTTGAAACTGACTATGGGAAACCAAATTTGGATTTGCTCAATCTTTGAGGAAGATTCGTGGAGAAACCAGTGTGAAAGTGTACGACATCCGAGCTATCTGTCTTATTTTTATTTTGTCCTCCGCAGCCATTGCGAAAATAATCTTATTTTTTTTATGCCCTCCATATTCGTGCTACACAGTCTGTGTGATGAGCGGATGCGATCTCATTTGAGCCCTTAGCATATTCATTTTCGGTGCAATAGTAGGAAACGTGTTTGAAGTATTCTGTGATTCCCCAGAAAAACCTTCACAGATTGTAAAATTGAAAAGATAAAGCTGCCTGGAATAATAGGCTGCTTGATCAGCCAGTTTTGGAAGAACTATGTTTTTCTGGCTGTCGTAGCTAAATGCGAGCTCACCTTCATTCAAATTTTAAATTTTCCTTTAATTTTTCGAAAAAAAAAAACGTTGTGCATCTAATTTTGTAAGCCTTCATTTCAGTCACGAATTTCATCCTATCGGGATTATTAGTTGCTGCATTTATTCGGCTTTCGAATGATGTGCATGTTGAGCACTTATCGACAGCAGGGCTTCCAAAGCCAATGTTGAAATTTTTAGTAAGTGCCTTTCGATAATAGTCATATGTCACCACTAAGTCGGGATAGGCAATCTTATAAAGAGATCACATTTTTGAAATATTTAAATCGCTGTCAAGGTATTGCCTCATTGTGTTCTTGCTTCTAGAATAATGACTTTGTAGTGGAGCAAAACTTTTAACATGCGTCAATATTGCGTCTTTTTTTTTGGTTTATAAAGATTACTACGCCTATCACCGCCGCGTTTTTCAGTAGGTTCTGAATCGTTTTTCAATAGTGCCTGAAATAGCATGTGCCCCCTATCTCTTCCGATCTGCAAAACCTTTAGAAACGCCTCTCGACATACACGAATATACTGCGTCTTGTTTCCTTTGCGCTTTGGGAGATTGAATGCAGTTACCAATTGTTTTTTCGACTCCGATGGCTTTGGTGACTTCACTGTGATATGCTGGAGGATGAAATCATTTTGCGATTCCCGGTTAGGTTTTTCGTAAAATGTTTGATGAGCCTTCCGAATGCCCTGCATTGAAAGTTCCTCGCATTTGAAAGTTACACCAGAATGGCTGCATTCTGGTATACTCGGGAAATTCTTGGCTTTATATATGCAATACTAGAAGCAAAATGTATGTGATTTTTTTTCCATTCTTCTGGGGTCGCAGTCAATTTAAGTAACGCACACACCCAATGATTTTGCATAAGCATCACTAAGGGAATAGTTTCTTCTCTGTACCGTAACCCCTTGTGGGGCATGGTGCGTTCACTCAGCCGTTTATAGCCTTCTTCGAGTCAACGTTACATTGCATTATAGAGGAGTGTATATAATGTTGCAAGCACTATGTATTTCCTGGACCACGCCGAGATTCGATCTCCGGACCTCTAGATTACTAGCATCGTAGAGTGCGACTCAACTAAGTGAGCCACAGAGTGTGTCGAAGGAATAGTAGTGCCTGGTAAATTCTGATCAAATTGGCTGCTAGACAATTGAATGGTGCGAATGGAAATTACCTTGATTGCTTTTCAATATTTCTTTTCCATTTATGCGGTTGTCTTTTCTTTTTCCTAGACTTCGAAGGACTAGTTTGCTGTACTTGACTTCTTTCTTCTTGTTGCTACAAGTTAGCTGAATTTGCAATGTTCGGTTCGGAAATCCGAGCCATCTGCGAACCACCATCAACTTTCAACAACCGTTTTCCTCTTCCCATTCTAATGGTAATATGAATATATTAGAATCATTCGCTTCCATTGTAAATGAAAAAAATACCGGCATACAGAGAGCTGCGCCCGCAATACGAGGGTTTTTTTTTAGAATTTTGATGCATAGTGAATATTTTTTGTACATATATTTTATAAGCAATAGAAAAGAATTGTGCACAACATTAATGAAATGCTTCCTGTAAATCTATTTTTGGATTGGTCTAAATAAACGCTAGCCTTTCATTCTGTTCCACCTTTAATTAGACCAATCCAAAAATAGATTTACTATTTACTCAGTTTATATAAAAGTACTCCAAGGCAAATCTACAGGCATTTTTCGATTTAAGATTTCTGATGGCCTTTGAGCAAAAAGAAACTCAGTCAAACGTAAGGATGGCTTAGCTTTATATATGAACTGAATTATTAGCTGTAAATCTACTGTTACTGTTTTTTAAATCAAGGAAAACCAACTTATATGAAATTATTCCATTAAGTCCCCTGACATGAGAGCACACGCAAGCTTTCCTATGAGTATTGGACAAGTATACTTTTGGAGATATTTAGGGACACCCTGTTTACTTGGTCCTACAAACTTCAAAAATATTTGTAGCAAAGACTATTGGGTTCTATACAAAATCCAAAAATACAAAATCCAAAAAGACAAAATCCAAAAAAAAAATTAGAAATCCACAAGGACAAAATTCACAAAGACAAAATCCATAAAGTCATAATTCACAAAGTCAAAATCCAAAAAGACGAAATCCATAAATTCAAATTTACATCAGTTTGCTTATCAGTTATCACAATTGAATATTCACAATATTTATGTACGTTATTACGTTAACTAGACAATTACCAAATCCCGGAGCATATGTGCTTTACCTGAAGACACGGAAAAGGATTCATCCGTGGCATATACGATTTAGCCGATGACACGGAGAGGAATGCACCCGGACCATAAGCGCTTCAGGTATATACAACTAAAGCGCATATGCTCCGGGGTTTGGTAATTGTCTAGTTGAGCAACTTTTCCACTGGAAATTATCGTTTTGAAACATTTCATAATTATTTTTGTGAAAAAGAAATAAAGCGCGCACTGACATGACGGAATCGGAGCCCACGCAATAAGCATTATGGCTCTCTTCATACAAAAATTTATGGATTTTGTCTTGATGGATTTTGACTTTGTGGATTTTGACTTTATGGATTTTGTCTTTATGGATTTTGTCTTTATGGATTTTGTCTTTATGGATTTTGACTTTTGGATTTTGACTTGTGGATTTTGACTTTGTGGATTTTGTATAGAACCCAGACTATTACCATTCTATGGATTTCCACCAAATTTCATGTTCATTGTTTCATTAAGTTGAAAGATATGCATTGAAGAACTGCTTAAGAGGCTTTCCTTGCATTGTGAAAGGCCCTTACTAAATACTTACTTGGCTATATTTCCGGTTTGGATACAGTTATTCGAATGAAAATTCGTAGACATATTCCCTGTGTAATTTTCTAAAAACCCTTAGAAGAATTTTCATATTTGGAAACCTAACAAGGGGCTACACACGAACAAATTTAAATTTTACAAATATACTGTTATTTACTTTTCCTTAGCAAAAGTCAACAGTCTTAATATTTAACGTATATAAGGCCACACTGACCAATCTTTGTGCAAAGTTTCATATCGATCCCTATAACGGTTTAGAAAAACGGAACTTGAAAAGGAAGTTTAACTTTAAACGCCAATAACTTTTTTACCGTTCCTCGAAACTGGAAAATTTTAACTGATATGAGATGTACTCGTCTAGATCTTTGATTTAAATACCCATACGTTAATCTCCGATAAAAACTAAAAAAGTCGTTCGGGACACCTTGTTATCTTCTTCCTACCAGATCGGACGCAGACGACACTCCCGTGGGCCCATCTACGCTGCCGTCCGGTTTTCCCTTTTCAGTGTGGGTCGCACTCAAAAAATGGAACATGGAGAAAAAAGAAAAAAAAAACAACAACAATTTGTCATTGTAATGTAATGGTACAAAAACCTTTAAGTAACTAGACGAATTTTTCTGAGTGTATTATTTAAGTCATACGTTCGTATCAGTATCAGTACTATCTTGTGTTAAAGCATCGCTCTGCTGTGCTTAACCTGGGCCTTCATTTTGTTCAGCGATAGGTAAACGTAAATTGACAAGAAAATAGACGTCAGACTTAAGACACCAGACATAGGATTAGGAAGTACCGAAGAAATGTATGAGGCTGTAGACTATCGTTGTATGAAGCTTAGTCGTTTTTCTTAAAATTTGTTCGCCATTTTAGTCTAAGAAAATTGGACCAAAATATGGCCATCGAACGGCAAAAATCCTACATCGGAAATTTTTTTTGATTATGGTTGGGGATGGTCCCGAGATGATGGCATAGAAAGTCCCAACCGATCGGGGGTCCGCAACCTTAAAAAAAGGGGGGAAAGGGGGGCCTTTATATATATATATAATATGATATATAACACATTAGAGTTCAATTGAATATTTCGTCGTTAGAATAGAACATAAATTAGAATATTTTCATTTTAGACCTTTTTTAAAAGCTCCATAACTTTTGAAAGAATGTTAGTTCAGCCGCAAAATTTTGTACAAGTATTAACAACAAGTTTAACCCTTCTGTCGGCACCTACTACAATATGCATATTCTATACCGAATAGGTCTGGCTGGACCTACTGAGAAAATTTTTTTATTTTTTAGAAAAGGTGAATTTTTTTTCGGTAGAATCATTCTATCAATTCCTTACTGCCATTTTTAAACAATAAAAGTATTTAAATCATTTTTATAGATACACTAGTAACGTTTTTAAGTGGACATATTTTGAGGTGGTATTATTATAAACATGTTTTTGCCTTATTTTCATATATTTTTGCTTCTCTATTTTCATGGCATATATCTAGAAGAAAGTTTGTTCACGTTTTTCAATACCAATATCTTTGGGCAAATATTTCGCGCTTTGTTAGTAAATTTTACCTCGATATTAGTCTGCAGATTTAGGGAAGTAGGTGGAAAGAAATAGGGAATTTTCAAGCGCAAAACTCATTTCATTCTAAATTTTTCGTAAATTTCTCGATCAAATCTATTTAGAAAGACGTTCGTAAGTGTCTCATACTTAGTCCTAACTATTACAAAGGAAAAAAAACTGGTTTGAATTTCCTTGAATGAAATCTAAGTTGATTAGGTGATGTTATAAAACGTGATGAAATTAGGCATACTTATCTCCCGAGCTTCACGGCTTTTCAAAGAAAAATCTGGGAAATTTTTATCGTTTATAGTACAAATTGAATTTGAATGACATTCTTACATCATAAATAAGAGAATTTCAAGAGGATTTCATATTTGCACCTTTTACCTCAAGAGAAGAATGGGGGGAAAAACTGTAGGTCTGGCCAGACCTATTGGGTATCAAAAAGCACTATAAATTGAAAATCATCAAAAACATACTCAAAACTTCAACCGAATTTTTCAAATTTTTGCAAAATGCTTCTAAACATATTATTCTAGGATATCATGAAATATGAAGTCGCTGCAATTTCATCTTCTATACTCTTATGACCAAAATAAAGTGCCAAAGGTCTGGCCAGACCTATGTGCCGACAGAAGGGTTAAGATAATTTTAACGTAAACGCTGAGTCGCTCCGGTAAAGGACCCCCATTATCCCCCCATTTAAATTTGTCAAACCGGCATGTCCATAACTCCCCCAAAATTGGAGCAGAATGCTAAATTTTGGTTTGTTGTGATTGGAGGTCATAGTCACCGCATCCACCAAAAATCAGCTCATTCGGATAAAAACTAAGGGTACCTCCCATACAAAGTGACCCATGACAACTTTGTTCTACAGTTTATAAAATGAGTAGTACGTAGAACAAACTCCTGATGGGTCACTTTGTATGGGAGATACCCTTTGTTTTTATCCGAATGAGCTGATTTTTGGTGGGTTGGGTGACTATGACCTCCAATCGCAACAAACCAAAACTTAGCACTCTGCTCCAATTTTGGGGGGAGTTATGGATATGCCGTTTTGAAAAATTTAAATGGGGGGATAATGGAGGTCTTGTACAAAATTTTGCGGCTGAACTAACATTCTTTCAAAAGTTATGGAGCTTTTAAAAAAGGTCTAAAATGAAAATATTCTAATTTATGTTCTATTCTAACGCCGAAATATTCAATTGAACTCTAATGTGTTATATATATCATTGCAAAGATAATTTTATGTAGTTTTTTCGTCCTCACATCATTTTTCTGTATCTCTTACCGTTTTTGAAATAATCGCACAAAACCGGAAAAAGGCCCCCTTTCCCCCCTTTTTTAAGGTTGCGGACCCCCGATCGGTTGGGACTTTCTATGCCATAATCTGGGGACCATTCCCAACCATAATCCAAAAAAATTTCCGATGTAGGATTTTTGCCGACCAAATATGCCATTTTTCTTAGACTATTTCGTAAAATGACGATTCGAAATCCAAAAACCGAATATTCATCGTATTGGCGAGACAGGTCGAAACAGCAGGACTGTTCTGCCCAAATCAGGACGGATGCGACCGTTACGCATGACTGTTTTGCTGTAATTTACCAACGAAATATAAAATATAAATCAAAATTTAACTTCATTTAAATTTCATCGTGTATCATCTTTAATTTTACACAAAGGACAACCAATAGCAACTCAACAATATAGGCTACACAGAAATACACTATCATTCAAAGTGTTCATGTCCTTTGTATTTGCAACAGGTTACTTGTCGAGAGATGAGTCAAAAAGTAAGTACGGTCTATATCTAGACAAGGATGTGCATCCAATTCACGCACAATACTCAAAAGCCTACTTGCCTTTATATACGGAACTCGACACCAGCCAGAAATAAATTTACTATACGTGCATTTCGTCAAAAATCAGTACACAACGATTCATTCATTACATACTGGGATGAGAGATATTTTTGCTCACCCTTTTCGAGTGAATTTCGCTCAGTTCATTTTTCTATTTGGCTTGAATACACCAA
Source organism: Microchrysa polita (assembly GCA_949715475.1). Classification (NCBI taxonomy): domain Eukaryota; kingdom Metazoa; phylum Arthropoda; class Insecta; order Diptera; family Stratiomyidae; genus Microchrysa; species Microchrysa polita. The sequence goes on from OX454421.1 coordinate 38,148,461, forward strand.
AACTTCACTTGGTGTTTTAATTTTCTCCCTCCAATCCTATGAGAAACGCAGTCGCAAAAATTCAGGATCCACACTTCAGGAACTTTTTCGTTCTATCCCAAGATTTATCGTGTGGTGAAATATTCTGTTTAGTTGAAAATTGTCATTTGCACAGCTCATGACCGTAAATCTGACCTAGACAAACTCTTGTAAAGGAAGTATAGAAGAGCTAACAGCGAGAGCGATGAGGTCAAGATGCAAGTGTACTGTTTCCGCTTACCTATGACTGAACGGTGGTTTAGTTGGATGTTATTGTCCTATAAGCTTTTCAGTCGAATGACATTGACGAGGGAACTTGTTGTCCCGCATTTGGGACGACATCATGTAAAGCTAATGATGAAACGTAATGATGATGGCTATACGCGGGCCTGCGGGAGTCGTTGCTACAAAAAATATCAATAAAAAGACATCTCGGATGTTTTATGCATGCGAATTTGGAGTTTTAAGGACTATCGTCGTGAGGCATATTAAAGTTGTTAGTTGTCAAAAACAAATTGATTTTTCCTAAGTATTTGCTTTCAATACTAGGATATAAAATGCAAGGGATTCATGTCACAACCTTTTAACCCCATAATGTCACATGAATGGATTCCGTGTGGGCGTCCGAGACAGGAGAGATAAATCGCCAACAATATAGAGAACGAAATTAAATCTCCGCCTAAATCTCTGAATGTAATAATAAATCGGATCTTATGATAATGGCAAAAATGTGACCGGGTGCTATTTTTTGTCTCGGCGTTCATCGTACCGAAATATCGTCGTCGGCCGTCCTATGGCTTTAGAATCCTTGAGACGTTTGCTGTGCGGTCACCATTCTGAGACCGAGAAGCATGACAGCGCCAGGCCGAAGACCTTACTATTCGTCTGAACTGCGAATATCCTCGCAGATTAGATCTGTGAAATAACAATGACCAAAGGTAATCCCTCTGTGTATAGCCAACGGCAGCAGGATGGAGAGCACAAGAAATAATTCTACTTCCTTTTCACAACATTTATTAGGACTGTTTATGTCCCGTGTCCCGTGGCTTCTGTATGTTATACGTGGAATACAACTAAAGCCGCATGAATGACCGCAAAGTGGACAAAAATAACGCTCTGCTCTTTGATATGTACATGAAAATGTCTTTTCAACATATCCCCAGCGTATGGATATATGATATGACTCCACGAACGGTATGGAGGGTTGTCGGACATTTTTTTTGACAGCCCCTGGGAGGAGACGACCATAATTCGTTTGACCCACGACGATAAAACCGCACATTTCGCTTTCATGTGAGGCCGTTTTGCGGATAACCATGTTTAGATTATCGAAACGTAATCCTTCATGCGGAAGGAAAAAACGTTCCCAGGCTTTTTTGAAGTATGAAAATAATAGAACATAAAATGATGGAGCCGTGGAGGGCTAAATGAATATTAAAAGTCAGCTAAATGGAAAAAATACAAATGGATTTGAAGAGGAATAGATAAGCTCCAGAAAGGTATTTCTTCCGTTACAAAGAACCACGGTGCTTGAACGGCCTTGATAAAAAATGGGGTCCATAGTTGGAAAATGTATATCGTGATTCCAACTCGCCACTGAAAGCTTACTGTAGCGATCTACTTTTATAAGTTTGATCATCAAATAAATTGAAATCAAAACTATTCAATCTTATTAAATTAAATTAAAATGAAAAATTCCTTCACAGAGTACCTACTTAGCTAGCCTTAAATCATATTTCCTGCCAAGTACTCTTTCATCTGTAAATAAAGCAACAATAAACGTTTCCATCGTTCAGTGTCTTGCTGACGGAATATTGAAGCGCGCTTTAACCTTTTACGAATAATATTATTATTTGAATATCCCTCCATTCAGATTCCGCTCTCCGGACAATGATAAATATCTCGTCGGTTCAACAGGACCAATTTGCATTTACCTGGAATAATCTCTTCTTGGGCAAATAATAATATATTCTGACCAGGACTACGCGACCGTTCTCCCCTGCGCGCTGGTAAACCTAATAATAATTCATCACGAGCTTTTAACTCTTCGACCGAAGTTTATCTGGCCATTAGTCGTATACGAGTATAAAGAAAAGTTCATTAAGGGAATATAAAAATTGTGTTTCGTATCCTTAAGGTAAAACCGACAAGACAAGATTTCTCGACCGTCATTCATGTTTTGTCTCCTTCCAATTTGTGTAGATTTCGTTGTAAATGTACGTACAACAACGAGTTGTATTTGGTAAGGAGTAAGAAGCCTCGGGAATGGATCACTGTAAAAACAAGAAGAAGCGGATGGACAAGCTAAAAGATTCAGATTCAGATCCCGGGACTTCTAAAAGTAACTATGCATACCTATAGATGTCTACCTGAGATATAGAGTAGGTAACTGTATTCGCAATATTGTATTATGTGTTAAGAAAAGGTAAATCCGAAAATTTCGTTCGGAAATTTTTGGGTAAACAGATACCAAAGAAACGACTTGCTTGGCGTTCAAGGAACGAACCAACTTTTACAGAATTAATTTCTTTGAAAGATTAATTTTGAAGATAATTTCAACGCCTTAATGGATTTACCGCGATAAGTCAATAGGAAGGGGGAGAAACCATTATGTTACTTTAGGCGAAATTTACAAATGGCATTGGTGTAAAGTAAGTTCGGTGTTTTTCGGGAATAAACTTCTCGAAAATTCGACATAGAAGGACTGCTTACATTTTCGTTACAGATTTGATGAAACTTTGAGCGTGTAAATAGACACAATTATTTGAAATATTATTGAATTCTTTACTATTAAATCAGTTCAGGAGTGAACTCAATGCCTGGAGAATTAATATGAGTTGTATTATGCACAATGTACTAAGAGTAGAGTTGGGTTGGTCATTTTTTTAAAAACTCAGTCAGTTCTACAGTTGTTAAATTAATGTTCTTTTTGAATCACCCTGAAAGTGTGTGAGTTTATAAAAAGCGTCATAACATCAAAAGATAGCCGACAGCATACACTAAACAGGAGTGTCACACGCAAATGGCGACAAGGACTATATAATAAAAGCTTGGTTTGTCCCGACTGCATTTTTGAAAATTAAATTACGAAAAAATATCATGAATCTCAAACTTTTTCCTTTACAGGAGATACATATATCTACAAAGCTTATTGCGCCAATTATTATTAATAAATTATTGGAAGTCAAGAGATAAGAAATTTTTCAGCGTGATTTTCAATTTTTTTCTGATAACAGTAATGCATACTGAAAGGTTGGCTTACATGCATTTATAGACTCTACAGGGTTACTGGTTACTCGACGTATTCCGTGAAACACGTTATACAGTCAAACCTCTCTAACTGGAGTTACGAGTTGCCAAGACAAAATGTTAAATTCGAATAATATGGAATTAAACTGTGAAGCCTTAAAATTCAAATTTTGTACCCAACAATTTGATAAAAAATATTTCATGATTGCATGATTTGTGGAGTCATGTAAGTATTTATTTAGGTTTCTCAAATGTGTGTGTATCAAAACGTATTTCTAGCCTTGCGTCAAACAATTTAGCCCATCCGTCAGATTAAGTCGGACATCTAAGTCATATAAATTTTGCTCGAAAATAGGCTAGAAAACTGCATGAGAATAATGTTAGATTTATCTGAATTTATGTGGGAACAGAAACGTGCAAACGTAGCAATACAGAAACCTCTGAATGTCGTCATCATTACCAGATATAAATACATAATAGAGTATGTGTGCCTAAGAACCAAAACCTTCGTTACTCACAGCCCGGAACTAGAATTTATTTATGTGTTAGTTGGACTTTCAAGAACGGATAGCGACCCAGGACAAGCCTATGTAAGGACAAGGTTGGTAACATCATCAGCGACATCGAAAGCGTCAACAAACGATGGGCCTCGTATTTCGAAGAGCTCCTCCATGCACCATCAGCATCCCCCGCGGAGCCAGCTCTTGAGCAGTTAGCCGAACCAGGCCCTCCCGTTCTACCCCCAACAGTAGAGGAGGTGAGTCTTGCCATACAGTCGCTTCAAAATAATAAAGCGCCCAGCGCTGACAATATCCCAGCAGAACTACTGAAGCATGGTGGAACGTGCCTGACCAACGCTATATATGCGCTACTGCTGAAAATATGGAACGACGAGGTAATCCCCGAAGATTGGCGCAAAAGCATAATCTGCCCAATCCACAAAAAGGGTGACAAGCTGAAGTGTGAGAATTACAGGGGCATATCATTAGTTTGTACGGCCTATAAGATATTATCGAAAATTCTTGAAAAGAGAATTAATCCGTACGCAGAACGAATCATTGGCGAGTATCAAGGCGGCTTCAGACCTGGTCGCTCAACGACCGATCAGCTTTTGACTTTTTTACTACTCCAAAAGTGCTGGGAATATAACATCGACGTATACCAAATCTTTGTCGACTTCAAGCAGGCATACGACAGTATCGATCGAAGAGTACTGTACAACATTATGCTGAATTTTGGTATACCGGCAAAGTTAGTGCGACTCACAAGGATGACGATGACTAATACCGTCTCGCAGGTCAAAGTGCAGAACTGACCCACTTACCTATTTGAAACTCGTACTGGACTCAAGCAGGGCGACGGGCTGGCACCGACGCTCTTCAACCTTGCTTTGGAGAATGTAATTCGAGCCATGAATATGGACAGCAGCGGAACGCCACTCATCAAGTCGACTCAATTAGTAGCGTACGCCGACGATATCAACATCATGTCTCGAAGGTTGGGTGATGCAGAAAGCCTTCTGCATAACCTCAATAACGCCGCAAAGGAAGTTGGACTACATATCAACGAAAGCAAAACAAAGGCCATGATGCAATCGAAAACAAGGACGCCAGCAAATTCAAGCATCACAGTGGGGGACCTTAATATCGAGTATGTAGACAACTTCAACTATCTGGGTTGTTACTTATCAAAGGACGCCAAGGAAACCGACGAAATTAAGCGACGGATACAACTAGCCAATAAGACATATTTCTCGGTCCTCCCTATAATTAATTCGAAACTTGCGCACAGGAACACGAAGCGCCGCGTGTACAAAACGATCATCCGACCCGTGCTATGTTATGGCTGCGAAACATGGACCCTTACACAAGCCTCCGAAATTTTGCTAGACCGATTCGAACGAAAGGTCCTTCGGCGAATTTTCGGGGCCGTTCACGAGCGAGATCAATGGCGTTTTCGGTACAAGCACGAGTTGTATCAATTGTACGATGAGCTGGAAGTACCGAAGATCGTGAAGCTTCAACGTCTGCAATGGGCGGGGCATGCACAACGGATGGACGATAATCGCATGCCGAAGAAAGTTATGAATGCACAACGAATTGACGGAGCGAGGTTGCGTGGACGACCGAGAGCTCGCTGGGAGAACTCCGTAGGTGAAGACGCCCACCAGCTGCTGGGCTTCCGAAACTGGAGGACAAGGTCACGTAACCGCGACAATTAGAGGTCAACGATTCAGGCGGCCAAGGCCCGACTTCGGGGTATCGTGCCACATTGATGGATGGTGTCATTTTTTACAATTTCAAGTTCTATCGAGCTTAAACAACACCTTTTGTATGTACATATGTATCCCCGTTTTTCCCATCATGCCTTTTTCCCCGTTTGCGTATGCCATTATTTAGCACCGAAAAGAGTGTCAGTGTATGGGCACCTAATCATTTCTATACCCTTCGCTCATTGTCTTATAGAGTGAAAAGGTATATTATACCTTTGTCATGAAATTTGTAACGCATTGAAGGAAGCATTTCTGACCATATAAAAAGTATACATACATATATGATCAGCATGACTTGGGGAGTCGATTGGTCGATGTCCGTCTGTCTGTCTGTTGCGACGCCTTTTACTCGGCCAATTTAAAAGCTATGAAGCTGAAATTTTGCACAAATGCTTTTTTTTGCTGCAGGCAGTTTAGGCAGTTTGTATGTTTGAATCGGTAAAATCGGACAATGGGGTTATGGAGCTGCCATACAAACCCAACTCCCCAAATTAGGTTCTTCTAAGAAAAACTTTTTTATTTGTGTCTAATTTCAACCAAATCTCACACAAATGTAATTCTATTGATGACACACAACATTATGTGAGAGAATGGTTCAAATCGGACCACGGGGTCATGGGGCTGCCATACAAACGCAACCCCCCATTTTGGTTCCTCTAAGAAACATTTCTTACACCAATTTCACAAAACCTTGAATTAATGTGTCTTAATCAAAGCAACAAAAAGGGGTCAAAATAAATGGAATCGTACTATGGGGCTTTGCTCCCGCATTCCCCAGTAAAATTTTCTGAGTAAATATTTTTATTTGCGCACTTATTCCAACCAAACCCCACACAAATATTGTTTTGTCGACGCAACGGAACTTTTGTGAAGACAGAAGGAAAAGAATACAAGTCGTAGGTGCGCCCGAAAAAAAAATTAAGACCGAGGGGAGCGAAGGGCATCCAAATATCGGCCGCGCCCGAAATTAGCCTCGGTCTCGTTTATTATTACTCCACACTTCTGCTTGAAAATTCTCAGAACATCCCTTGTAAATCTAACAACCACCGCACATTTATGAGTTCCTTATTTAATGGTCGAACCACACTTTTCAGTCATAAGACAAGTCACATAGTATTTTCTATACAAATTAGCAGATTATCAGTCAATCAGTTAACTATCAATCTGTCAACTTGCATGGAAAATGACTGTGATGCATGACTGAAAACTGTAGATCCAGCTTTAACTTCGAACAACCGCTAGCTTTAAATCTCGAAAATGAGCTATCCTAGCTGTTGTTTCAACACTCCCCTAACAAAGTGAACCACACACTACCCTCTCAACTTTTTATGACGGTGTTACTTTGCTTCTCACCGTTGACTTTACAAAGGAATTTCCTTTAAACGCGAATCCGATCTATTGTGGCGATAAATTCCAATCGTAACTTTGTACACATACAAACCGCGACACACACACACATTACTTTTTTGTGCTTCTTGTAAGTTTATTTTCTCTTTCTCCTTCGGTTTGAGAGTGTCTAACGATATGACAAGGATGAGAAGAACTCTGGTTCACCTGATCGTTTTCATCCAATTCGCCAAAACCGCCAAAGCGCTTTTTTCCCTTTGTACCAATTTGAATGAAGTTAACATCACGGACGACAGAGCACACAATAGTTGATTTTCAATGGATTTCTCAATACGTTATCGGATTTCTAAGTACCTACACAAACACATGCTTTACAAGGAATAAAGTCATTTTAGTCTGCAATTGGAATTTTAGGTACATAATAGATTGATGAATGTTCCTACTGCCTACATGTGTACGAGTACGAGTAGCTTGAAATTCCTTTGAAAATTTGCGACGAACAAAGGACCACAAGTATTGAAGCTGTTATGGAAAATGGATACCAATATGTGAGGCATTCACGCATAAAGAGAAAGTCAATATTGGAATAAAGTGAATAGACATTGTAATCATACAAACGCACGACTGTATTGACATTGACAATTATGAAAAGAATAACCTTTTTGTTAAAATTTATCTTTGATAAAAAAAGACCTAATTTACGTCTGTGTAAGTCTAAAAAATGTCTACAATAACCTTTAAAAATGAAACTGATGGCTTAAATTTTATTTAGCCTTACCATCCGGTTAGAAGAAGATACACACACACATTATCTTACAAATTCATAGCGAAAATTTGTTTAATGGTCTGACACACATGTGTCTTGAAAGTTTTGATAGGGCTAAGCCTTAGAAGACTGAAATTTTGATTTATGACTGCAAAGTTTTAAGTGGGTAAATCACTTTTTTATTTATCGCTTTCAACATGAATTCTTGTAAAATTTACAGCCTTTTCCGAAGAGTTTAAGTTTTCATGTAACATGCTGGATGGCAGCGGCAGGATACTATGACGGCGAATATGCATATGCTCGGCTTCTCGAGCTCGAAAGACAATGTACTTGTGTACTAACGTATATACCATAAACTTTGGCGAATATAATAATAAAATAAAGGCGAAATCCTTTCACCATTTGTTATGTCTAGACATTTGACCTTGAAATTTATATTAATTTCAACATCGTTCTAGAATTGAATAGATTATATTGTAGAGAAAGAAGACAGTCGTCAAATTTGCTATGTGAAAAGAGTTGATGAAACCGCTAACATACTTAACAGAATCATAAGCCTATAAGCGTGTTCAAATTGTCATACTGAAGTATGTACTAATTGCCTAAATTTATTTTAATTATGTATACAGGACTTAGGTAACAGTAACTCATTAGTTAACCGAACCTCCCCGTAAAGGGGAACATAATGGTAGAAAGGCTCCGGCCGATTCCTATATCCTCTTTAGTTGTGGCATAACTGCGGACCTTTAGCTATGCAGAAGGAGCTTGATAGGTTGACCAACTGCGGTCAATTCCTTTGTTTCTCTACGGGGCGTTACTTTCCTGCATTATCCGACTAATCCCTGTGGTGTGGGGAAAGAATAAACCACGCGTTCCCGGCTTATCCTTACCCCTTTTCACGTATATATGATCGAATGGGTACGATGCTACACAAAATTCGTCATAAATCCCAGGGGTGTATCCGACCCGCACCCATTGGGGGAAGATGCCCAAGGACACAAATGTAACGGAGCTGCCGAAAATACCAGGCGACCTCCGGTTGAATCTGGCCTTGCTGCACTATGCGTGGGAATCCAATGAGCAAGTCAACAAAAACAAATACAAACATGAAAACCTATTCGAAAGAAGCAGCCTCAGACTCGGATGTAGGTGCAGATGAGGTGGTGGTTTTGAGTTAATTATTTGTTATTTATGTTTATACCTACATATATTAAAACTTTTAATATTTGAGTTTTTATATACATAAATATATTTATTTTATACAATTGAGGATTATTTATTTTTAGAGAAATGATGTATATTTTATAATTTTTATTTTGAAACTTAACTTTTTTTATGTTAAAAAAATTTAACTAGATTATTTTTTTTTACTATAAATCGGCTAAGTGGATTTTTAATTTCAAACAAGTAATTCTAATTGTTTCCGAATAAAAATCCACGACATTACCAATTATGTAGCGGTTACTACATATTTATGTAATATTCTTCTACAGTGGGTACCCCAACAGGAGTTGAGGAACGTGCGCATTATGTATAATGGAGCCAAGGAGCAGATAAATGGTAAAAAGGCCATCTCCAAACAGACGAAGAAGTCCAGGCTTCACGGCGAGTTCCTAAGGTGTCGGTTGCCGAACGGTTAAAGCGCAGGCAGGACATGGAGGAGAGTGTAGCTCAAACCTCAAAAAGGAAGAAGGCGCCGTCTAAAAAAAAGAGGACAGTGGAGGAGAGGCTGAAACTGGAAGGCCCCCATTGGGGGAATAGCCAGGACCCTGGACCAGGGTGGAAACTAAACGGGAAAAGAACAAAAATATTAAATTTAAGAAGCTGAGGACAAGACCTGACGAAAATATCATTCCTTAGTCAGAAGAGATGACTTATGGCGACATCCTGAAGTTAGTGAAGTCCGAACCACGGCTGAAAGAGGATATGGCTGATAACGTCTCCGATTTCGTCGGACAAGAAATAGAGAACTCTTGTTCCAAATGAAAATCCGCCGCGGAGATTCGGTAGATGGATACAAGGCAATCGTTACCAGCCTCTTAAGACTGAATCTTAGGTCACAACGAGGGATGATGTCCGGGCGGCATTCTTTGAGAAACTGGAAGTGGCGCTTCCACTTGACGCCGTGAAGTCGTTGAGGAAGGCGTACCGTAGCACCCAAAAAGCAACCATAAGCTTGCCTACAGACAGACGTGGCCAACAAGTTGATGAAAGTAGGCAAGGTTAAGGTAGAGTGGATGATTTGTAGGTTGAAATGGCAAATTTTCTCCGAAGAAATGTTTCAAATTTGGCCACACTGCGATAGCCGTCACGATAGATCAAATATGTGCTTCAGAAACGGAGAGGATTGCCACAAAGCGGCATCCTGCCACAATAAGTCTAATTGCATTTTGTGTAAGGAAGCAGGGCCGACTACAAGCACCGAACTGGTGGAGTTAAATGCCCAGTATATCAGGAGGCAATAAAACTAATCCCTAAATGAGATTTCTGCAGGTCCGATAATGGGATGGTCTGCGAGACACTTCAACGAGGTGTTGTTCATGGAAACACTCTCTCTCCGATAAAGGGTCAGTTAACGACTCTGCGGAACAGAAGGCCTTGGAAATAACTGCTCAACTATCAAGAGCATAAGACGCCTCCATGCCAAGAAAGAGTTCTATCTCTAACGGAGAGAAACCTACTGGTGGACCGAGTAGGCAACGCGAATGCTTCAAACGAAGCGACAGCCTACAGTGATTTGCTCGAGGCTTATCAAGTAGCCCGTAGATCCCTAAAACTAGCAATTAAAAGAAGCGAACAAAGCGCCCAATTTGTTTACTCGACACGACGGGAAAAGTATTCGAAAGAATTATATATAACCGGTTGTCAGAAGTAGTAGAGGAGCAGGGGCAGACCGTCAATACGGCTTTAGACGACCGCGGTCTACGTTAGACGCAACAACCACGGTAACTAATATAGCGATGGAATCACTATGTAAAAGTACTTGTTGCGCTCTTGTTACTTTATACGTCAAAAACGCATTCAATTCTGCTAACTGGGAGTGTATTCTCGCCGCTCTGCAAAAGATGAACGTTCCCAACTATCTAGCAGCGATAATTAGGAGCCACCTCTCATATGGCGTCTTGAATTATGACACTAGTGAAGGACAAAAGGAGAACGTGGTTACTGCAGGAGGACCGCCGGGATCTGTTCTTGGCCCACTTTTGTGGAATATTATGTACAATGCTATCTAGGAGCTCGCTATGACGAAGGGAGTGACAGTGGTAGGGTTTTCTGGCGGCATGGCTGTTGTAGCCGCCGAAAGAGACCCGGAGTTGACGAGGCGATAACAATTATCAAACTATGGCTGGAAACCGTTGGATTAGAGCTCGCCGATCAGAAAACTGAGTCGGTCTTGATAAGCAACCGCAGAAAAAAGTGTAACCTCAAAATCAGAGTCGGAGAGTGTGGCATAACCTCTAAGCGTGCCGTTAGGTACTTGGAAGTTATGACTGACTCGAAACTAAGTTTTTAAAGTATGTGGGCGATAAGGCGGTGACTGCCACGTCGGCTCTAGCAAGAATAATGCTAAACATACATAGGTGGCCCGAGGACAAGTAGGCGGCTGCTATTGTCAAGAGTGGTAACATCAATAATAATTATATATGCCTCGCCAGTTTGGGCCAGTGCTTTGCGGGTTGCCAGTAATGTGAAACCAATAAACGCGATCTATCGTCGGTGTGCTTTGAGAGTGTGTTTTGCGTTCCGCGCCTACGTCGTATCTGGAAATGATACTCTTGCCGATAGTAGAGAAAATCAGCAGCTTTACGGCAGTCACCAAGGCGTAACACCTGAGTTTCGCCGTCCACACGGAGTCACAGAGGGAAGAGCCTAGACACAAGTTTGCTAAAACATGGTGATGGCTGATTAGCCTAAATTGGCCATGTGAAGTAATACTGAAAGGTGGTCACGAAAGAGGTGTTTAGGTTTAGTCGGTAAGAATCCGACATAATTGCATGCTAGTATACGTACAACACGGCATGCAGTATCTATGCACGATTCCACATCACTACAAAAAAAAAAGCTAACCGAACCCAGTGGCGTATTTACAGGGGGGGGCACAGGGGGCACGTGCCCCCCCTGTGAGCACATCAAACTTTTTTCACACCATACTAAAAATTGCAGTACCAAATGTTCCCTTTTTATTTTGAGCGTTTCTATTACTAAACTTTGTAAATCTTTTTATCATTATCATCACATCATCTTCTCAATTCGCCAGATCTCCTCGTTGATGAACCCTTTCCGTTTTTCGAACGGGTTGAGTTTATTTTCATAGACGCGTGGTTTCAAGAACAAGAACTCTCAGAGAATAAGTACAAGCAATGATTATGTCAAGGCAACGACGTGGTCATGATCTCGACATGAATCTGTTCGGAAACAAGGACTGCTTTTGAAAGTCTCGTCATGTGTGAAGTGACCCCATCTTATGTTGATATAAGTTGAGGAGATGTTGTTGCGGTATCGATGTCTTGGAAGCCGCTGAATTGATAAATATTTGAAACAATCGGTTTGATTTTTCGATCGGGCTTGTGTATTTTAATTTGGCCGTAAATTCGTGTTGGGCTGCTGTAAAGGTCTTTAAACCAGATGCTTCTCTTTCTGTTAAAATGCTAAAAATTGAAGTGTTTTGGTGGGAAAGCATTTTTAGCATACATTTTCGAAATCCTACGGTTCGGTGTCTGTGGTGCCCTGCCTGGGGTACTTTCTTCAATGTTTCAATTTTCACGAAGTAAACATCATCGTAGCCATTCCTTCTCATTTCTATTTCGCAATTGATTTGTTACCATCTAGGACTCCATTTAAAAGGTATTGCAGATACTATAGATTTGAAGCTAGTGTAGTACATATGGAAATAACAAACAATCATACCCTCCTGCTTACTTTTGTTGCTTCATTTTAATTAATCGATTGATCACTTCCCTGCTCTATGCCACGGATAGTTCCTACACGGCTGAAAATTTTGGTGTAATTTTTATAAAAAAATATATTCATACATTTCCATATAAAAACTTTACCAAAAGTATAATTCAACTATATTAATAGTATAAGTATTCTTGATAAAAAATGTACTCTTCAATAGTATAAAATTGATAAGCAAATTTATACAAACCGCTCGAAAAAATAAAAATTGTAATACGAGTGGAGTCGGCTTTGAATTCACAATTCTGTGATTTGTAGGCAAGCGTGCTGCTTACTGAACCAGACAGACTACAAATCAATAGATTTCTAGGTTGAATGGGTTTCTTGCGTTGATAGTGTAGATTTCAATTCAATTCAATTCATAGCATTTTATTCACAATTAATTTCATTTCATTTATACAATAATATTACATATTTCTTTGTGTTAGCTTTTCCTAAAAGCAGAGCTTGTGTTGGAAAAGATTTGTATTACTTAATTTGAATATTCTTACATACTACCAAGTGATTATTTTTCTATTCAGTATATTATCAATCAATTAACATAATTTTTTAATAGTATATTTTCCTTAAACAAAATCACAGAAAGTAAAATAATGTTGAGAATTCTTCAATGTTCATATTTAGGAGCCATTTTTTAATTTGGAATTTAAATAGTTGAAAATTGTTGATATTTCTTAATTCAATAGGTAACGCATTAAAGCTACTTGGTCCTATAAAAGACACATACCGTTGAGAATGTGTTTTATTATGAAAAGGCACATACATTCTTCTGTTATTAAATCGTGTGCTTCTGTTATGAAAAGGGTTCAACGCCTGATTCTTATGTATGTAGCATAATGACGATTTTATGTAGAGTTGGTTCAAGCTTAAAACTTTTGACACCCCGAACAGACTCAATGTAGGATACAAACGGGGAAGGCCAAAGATAGTTTTCAAAATTGAGTTTTGGGTTACTTTAATATTTTTTGTATGAACACTAAATGTGCCACCCCAAGCTACTATACAATATTGTAATTTTGATTGGACTAAGCTAAAGTATAATGTTTTTAGTTGATGCATGGTTAATATTTTGCTAAACATATTGAATATGAACAGACTTTGCCTTATCTTTTTATTGATGAAATCAGTGTGTATATTCCACCTGAGATGCTTATCTATTTTGATTCCTAAATAATTTGTAGATGGAACTAGCTTAATAGTCCGACAGTGCTGATTGTAACTGAGTGAAGTGTTACTGGTTTCTTCACTATTCAGAGAAATTTCATCGAAACAAGGTTGACCTGAAATATTTGAAGAAAATGCGATCGCTTTGGTTTTGTCAATGTTGAGTTTGAGGCGATGCTTAAACAGCCATTTCATTATTGCTCTCATTGCAACTTGAATAGCACTCAAAGTTTGACTCCATGTAGGAGTTGTGCATAAAAGTGCAGTGTCATCTGCAAATGCGACAATTGTGCAGTTTTCTTGAATATATTGGCATAAATCATTAACATATATCGTATACAATATGGGTGAAAGAACAGTGCCCTGTGGAAGTCCTACATCCCTATTGTATTTCCATTCACTGAAGCTGCCATTGACGATTACCCGTTGTTGCCGGTTAAATAAGTATGATTTGAATAATAATAATGCATTATTTTGAATACCTATGTTTTTTAGTTTATTTAATAGCAGTTTGCATGAAATCGTATCAAAGGCTTTGGATAAGTCCATAAACACAGCCATAGGCTTTTGGTTATTATCTATTTCTTTATATAGGAAATTAGTGACATTTAATACAGCATCTTCAGTGCTGAGCATTTCTCGAAAGCCGTATTGTTGCGTGGATATAATATTGTTTTCAGATAAAAAGTTAACTAAATTTTTTTTTAAACATTTTTCGAAAACTCTAGCTAATGTCGGTAATACAGATATAGGCCGGTAATTGTTGATGTCTGCTTAATTACCAGCTTTGAATATGGGAACAACTATTGCCTTTTTAAATGCAGATGGAAATATACCAAGTTTTATGCATTTATTAATTAATGCTGCAAGCGGTTTTTTAATAAAACGTTTTATATTTTTTAGGTCTATAGAATTTATTCCATCCCAGCCCGGAGACGTATTATTTTTTAGTGAATTTATAATTTTAACTATTTCTTCTTCCGTCGTTTTCCTCAAGTGTAGATTGGATTTAATTAAGGGACAATTCTCTTGTAGTAAGTCTTCTATCGGGGTGTCATTTTCAAATAAACTTGCTCCAATATTAATAAAAGTATCATTAAAATGGTTAGCTAAAGTTATGTCAGGGTTCACAAAGTTCATATTGTTACATTTTATACTCGGGATCTCATCATTACGCGTTTTTGATAAATTATTAATAATTTTCCATAGTTTTTTGTTATTGTTATCATTCCTTAATTCATTTTGGAAATAAGTTACTTTAGAAACCTTTTTTAATTCATTAATTTTATTTCGATATTGCTTATACTTCATTATTAAACCCGTGTTAAAAGGTTCTTTGTGAATTCGACATTTCATTTTATCGCGTAACCTGATTGACCTTATAATACCATTAGTAATCCATGGCTTAAGAGGGTCTTTACATGTAACGGCTATTTGAGTAGTGCAATCATCTATCAAATTTCTCAATTTATCTACAAATTTGTCTGTCGAGATATTAGGACTATCATTTTCTTTGATTATATCATCCCAGTCAACATCTTTAATTTGATTTAAAAGCGATTTATAGTTAGTTTTTTTAATAGTTCGAGTTTGTTTCTTGCTATTAATTTCAGCTTTAGTATTAATTTTTACCAGAGTTGTATAATGGTCAGTTATTGTGTTCTGTAATATAATCGGGGTAATATTATCAGTTTGAAATAATGTTTGCTGTTGCCGTATAAATGCATGATCGATGCATGACCGATTTTCTTTATCAACTCTTGTAAAATTATTGATGTAGGAAACAAATCCCAAGCTATTAAATGCAGTAATATAGTCATTACCTATTCGCGAATTATTCAAAATGTCGATATTAACCCTTAAATGCATGGGGTCTGAACCCATTATCGAAACTGACCTCCCCTTATGTAAAATCGGTCACTGAACACGGAATCAGCCTTTATTTTCCCAGGAAATAGCCCGTTTTCACAGAAAAGCGAAAATAGTAGAATTTGTATTGTGTACCAAATATGGTACGCCATGCATTCAGGCCATATGTTGTAAATGAAAGACATTTTTCAAATTTTATTTAATCTGCCTCTTTCTTTAATAGGGACAGTGCGAAAAAGAAAGGATAATGATTATTGAGAGTTTTGATCGAAATTATAGTGGAAACTCGATATAATGAACTCCTTTTCATTTCTATAGAAAATCGCGAATATTCAATCTTTTAAAAGGGAGCTCGCGTAGGTGCGTTATTAGTTTCCTATTCCTTATTGAAATTTGTATCGATGCCTATTTGTGACATATCCTGGAAGCTGATGGAAGTGGAGTAGGCCTTACTACCCCAACATCCCCTACAAACCTAAATTTAGCCATGTCGTTTGATGGAATGTCGAGAAAAACTTCAAATGTGTGTCAAGTGGTAGCTGTTGGATGTCCTTATATTAAATAAATATTAAAATTGCGCCAGATCCGACTCAAATACCCCTTCTTCCCCTACAAAAAAACACGGAATTGACTATTTACGGCTTTGCGTGCCGTCTAGCCCTGTACATGGGTATAGAGTATACACTCATCATGCTATTAGCACGATTAGAACTCGGTCTCGTTAAAAAATAAATCTTTTATATAATAGTTCATTATAAACATGTTCCCCTGTTAAACGTATATCTCGAGACTTCTTTTGACTTATCATAGCTCATGGGATTCCTTTCTTGAAAAGTATATGGATTGGATTGACTTTGCTAGGATATGAATATGGAAATGAACTGCTACCTGCTTTATAACCCAAATTTGTGCAGATTCCACGACATGTCCACAAGAATTACATCCATGTAAAATATTTTTTGTTTATCGAATATGCTACTCCACATATGAAATGGTTGATCCTAGAAGCACATTTTCTAAGGATCCTGACCGTGGACTTACAAGACAATACTTGTCATAATCAAATGGTATAAGAAATTGGATATCAAGGCGCAGCTGCTTGAGTCCTGGTGAAAGTTCAATTATCTTACTAAGATGTCAAGTACGGAAGCTCGTTTTTTTAGTGGCGTGTCCTAAGGACAAAACAAAAGATGTGATCATTTTTTCAGTATAACTAGCCAGCTAAAAAGACTGGCATTATAAGAAGCAGCTACAGAAACGCTAAGCCCTGACCGGTGTGCTATAGAAAACAAAATGACAAAAGCGATCCTTCTAAATCAACTATTACAGCTCCGTTTCCTTGGATCCTGAACAGAACTGATTACCCTAGCTATCATAAAAATGGCAGTAAATGTCCTGGAAAAATGGATTGTATGAAAATTTAGGTTATTTAGAACAGGTCCATTCTGGCCCCAATAAAACGCACCATAATGTTGAAAGAGCAGATAATTAAAATTGTATGAACATATCCTACCCTACCTAAGACTAAAGGAGAATAATTTCATCAGCTAAGAACGATCGGAATATATGTATAGATATTTCTGAATATGCCCCAATGCATGGTGTACCATATATGGTACGTTGCAAAATTGGTGCAAACAATACCTTTAGTGACTTTTTTTGGTCAATATCTCAAAAGAATCTAAAGAACACATTCCAATTCACTCACCAGTATTTTTCCTTTTCCAAATAACGTTAAATTTCGCCAATTTTTTAGCTCTAAAGAATAGCATTTAAAATTTCACAAAAAATAACGTTCGTCCACTTTGACGACTCACAGACTATTCAAGGAAAGCTTCGGGAAGCCAAAATTTAATTTATGTGAAACCTTGTTTTGTCTACTTTGGGAAAAAGTAACAAAAAATCAAAAATTTAATAACAGCTAGACTTTTACAGGAATCTAGCCATGTACCATATATGGTACGGTATGCATTTAAGGGTTAATATCACCCATTATAAGATCGAGTTTGGCACCTCTGTTGAGAGATACCGTTTCATATAGACATTCTATGAACGCGCTACAATCAACTGATGGTGATTTGTATATCGCAAAGATGTTTGCTGTTTGATTTTGTGCTAACTTTAAATTTAAATGTAATCCTGTTATCTCATCAGATATTAGTTCAGTGCATGCAACTTTTAGCTCCTTATTTATGTAGACTATAACGCCATCATTTTTATTCCTGCATCTTTTCGTATAATACATTGAGAAATTTGATAGTTGTAGTGAAGGCGCCAAGTGATCAATGTTAGTAGAATAGCTACTATGTTGCGTTTCTGTGAGTATCAAAATATCAACATTATAATCCAATTCGTATAATAATACCATCAATTCTTCCATATTTTTACGAATACTCCTAATATTTAAGTGAAGGATTCTTATTCCTGAATTTCCTTCTCTGTTAATTAGTAGCTCTTTACATTCCGTTGTTGTTTCAATTACATGAGTTACAATATCATCAAAGTTAAAGTTAAGTGTGCTATTTGTTTGAGAAAAGAATGACATGATTATAAATTATTTAAGTAAAAATTAATACAGTATAGTAATTTGTTATTTTAGGGAGCTTATATCTAACTCAGACTCACAGTTAATTTTATAAATTTTTGATCCCGTCGATTTCCTAATAAATATGCTATCATTCTTTACCCATACAAATTTATAATTCTTTTCTTTTGCAAATTGTTTAGTATTATACAGTAGTTTTTTATACGTTTTTGTGAGATTACTATTGATATAAAATTTGTTACCTTTGAGGCTTGCATGTAGGTTAGAGCAAATGAGACAGGATTTCTTAGTTTTGGCATTGGATAGCCAAAGATCTCGATCTTCCTTCGACACAAAACGAACTATTATAGGACGTGGTCGGTTGTCGCTTTGTTGTTTTCGTTGCTCTCGCCTAATCAGAGTTGGCTTCGACACTTCTGCACTGATGTCTAGCATGACTCCAATCTTCTCGAGAATTTCACCTACATTTTCGTTCGAAGTTTCAGTGATTCCCATTATTTCAAGCTCATTCGATAATTGTTCTTGCTGTAGCTGGTTAACTTGGTGAGACAATTCTTTCATTTGCTTCTTCAATACAACATTTTCGTCTGTGAGTTTATCGCACACCTTAGAGATATTGTCAAGCTTTTTTCCATACTCATCTAATTTAATGCCGAAATCATCTATTTTTGAAGAGTAGAACTCCAACGATCTTTTGTAATCATTTAATTCATCTTTAATAAATTGTTGATTTGATAACATAGTAGGATTGATTCTACCCTTTTATGTTATAACAACATTCAATGCAATTTATTCTATCCCGAACGGTGTAAAATGTATAATATTAAAAGGGTTTTTGGATAGTTTTACTCCGTAGCGGTTGTAATTAATATAATTTTTGAATAAACTGAAATTATAAGTTGAAAAGGGTCAAATTTGATTAAAGTTTTGGAATAGATAGGAGTTTACTATTTTATTTATAAAATTTACTGCCGGGTTACACCAAAATTTACAACCTATTCTGGATTGTACTTGTAAAATATTATTTGGCACTTTTTACGATTTTACGGAATCTGTTACTAGATTTTTGATAAAACATACAAAGGCCTCTTTTTCAGTAAATCCTAATTTTCCATTCAAATTCGCTTAAACATGCCATGGAATTCAAGACCACAATGTTAGCTAAAATTTGTTGTATCAGCTTTTCATCTGTGTTTCTTTCAAAAGTAAGCAAAACCACTTTTTGGCGGAATTTGGCCGAAATTTGGCAAAATTTCGGACGATGTATGAAATTTCTTTTCCAAAGAAAAGTGTTCTGTCTAGAATCCATTTTGTCATATGGAAACAGTCTCTTTGGTCATTGTATTAATTCCATAGCCAATTAAGTACATATTCGTAAAATTCCTTTTCGGCTTCAGGCTCCTTCGCAAACTTTTTTTAGGCCCTCCGTATTTTGGTTCAGGAAAAGCCAAAAGCAGCTAATGAGTGTTATTCTAAGATCTGTCAGGAAAACTAAACTTTTGGTGTAATAAACCTGAAATGCAAAGGACTCTCAGGCCCGTATTTATTAACATACCTTAACTCAAGGAGACCTTGAGTCAAGGATGCCGAAATTAAATAAATGTCATTTTCCATACTTTTTCATAGAAATCACTTATATTCACGAGTCAATGCATCCTTGATTTAAGGAGAAACTCAAGGAGACCTTGAAATTTTCTAAAGTCAACCTCACTGGAAGTCAGCTACCTTGAAGTCAGCTACCCCACCTACCTTGAAATATTATATTTCAAGTCTATTGAAAACTTAAGGTCTCCTTGAGTTTCGCCTTAAATCAAGGATCAACGATCCCTCAGTCTTGCCAATGTTTTTCCTATGTAGCTGCTCTCGGATATCCCCACACCAAAACTTTATGTAACAAATTAGCCCCGTACTCTGTGCCCCCCCTTTGTGAATTTTCTAAATACGCCACTGACCGAACCTCCCCGTTTTCATGAAAAATGAATACTATTCACAGCGCCCGCTCTAAGGGGGGGCAAGCCGGGCGGTCACCCGGGGTGCCAAATTTTAGGGCGGCTTTTTGGTCGAAACACGAATAAAAAAATCGAAAAACCAAAAGTAAGAACTCAATATCAACTTGGATTTAGTGTAAAGGAAGCCATGACAACTACAGATGAAGTAAAAAGGGGTGAAACAAAATAAGAAATAAGGCTTTGTTTAAGTAAAGAATCACAACAATTGCTTCTTTAGGAAACGCGTTACTTTTTATAGCCTTCGCTCATAGAGTGAAAGGGTATATTAACTTTGTCATGAAGTTCGTAACGCATTGAAGAAAGCATCTCCGACCATATAAAAAGTATACATATATGATCAGCATGACGAGATGAGTCGATTGGACGATGTCCGTCTGTCTGTCTGTCTGTCCGTCTGTTGCAGCGCGTTTTTCTCGGCCTGGCGGAGCTGAAATTTTGCACACGTGCTTATTATTGTTGCAGGATGTTTGTATGTTTGAATCACCGAAATTGGATCACTGGGTCATGGGGCTGCCGTACAAACCAAGCCCCCCAATTTAATTCTAGGAAAAACTTTTTTATTTGCGCACTAATTTCAACCAAATTTCACACAAATGTATTTCTATTAGTGACACGAAACATATGCAAAAATGGATCGAATCGGACCATGGGGTCATGGGGCTGCCATACAAACCTAACCCCCCAAGTTAGGTTGTTCTAAGAAAAACTTTTTTATTTGTGCACCAATTTCAACCAACTTTCACATAAATGTGTTTCTATTGATAACACAAGACATATGTAAGAATGGATCAAATCGAACCATGGGGTCATGGGGCTGCCATACAAACCTAATCCCCCAAATTAGGTTCTTCTGAGAAAAGCTTTTTTATTTGTGCACCAATTTCAACTAAATTTCACACCAATGTATTTCTCTTAATGATATAAAACATGTGTAAGAGTGGATCAAATCGGACCATGGGGTCGGGGGGCTGCCATACAAAGCCAAACCCCCCAAATAAGGTTCTTCTAAGAAATTTTTTTTTTGTGGGCCAATTTCAACCAAATTTCATACAAGTCGTACGTACGCCCGAAAAAAACTTTTACCCCGAGGAGAGCGAAGGGTATCCGAATTTCGACCGCGCCCGAAATTAGCCTCGGTCTCGTTAAATTTATCAACTGTATCATTATGTAGTTCTCTTTTTAAAGTTGTGTTTTAAAGATGCAAAGCTCTTACTAGGCTTTACAACAATTGATATACGCAGTACTGCATTTAGAATTTTAAAATGTTTAGTGAGATTTGCCTAAATTTTACGTCTGTGATGCTTGCAAAGTTATGTGCTAATTAAGTTCTTCTTTAAAAAGAAACTTATTGGAGAATGGTGTGCTGATTTCGTCCTCCAATTGAAAATTAGTTCCTCTTCTTTTCATGAGAATTAAGGATTTGCTTGCATTATCTCTAATTTTCGTCAAAGGGAAGGGCTTCCTGATTTTGAAATAGCTTGGACTGCTATCCATTCTCATAAGGATAACTTTTGTGTTTCTGATATTTTTCGCTACATGTTCGTTAAATGGTGCAGAAAGTGTCACATCTCTGTATTTTTTGCCGGTGGTGAATAGCATGTGATCCGGAAATTCAATACTTGGTTTTAATTTTGGAATTTCAAACCAACTCTCTAGAAGTCCTTGCTGAACTGAGCTGAATTGCGCTTAAGAGTATGAATGATGGCGGGACAGGTTTCTAATGCATTTTGTATGTAATAGAATATCTGGGCTTTCTCAGTGGGTAGACATTCTATTCTCTGAATTACTATAGCGTTGGCTCGAATCCCACTGTGACTATGAATTTTTGTGTTGATGTGTGATACTACGGCAGTCATTGTGGAACCGATGTGTTACAACGACCAAGAGCTGCCAAAATCACTCGATTCAAGAATAAAAAGTCTCTTAAATCGCTTCTACAACAACAACGACATAACATGTGCTATCTACTATCAATCTGCCTGGTGCTTCACCTAAGGGGCGGCAATTTGTCCTCTTGCCCGGGGCGGCGTAAGTGCTAGAGCGGGCGCTGACTATTCACTAAATTCAATAAACGAACCCTTGCAAACTGCTTTAAGCCATTCCAGCTCCTAATCTTAAACGACAAAAAAGGGTTTAGCTTTACTAGCCATGTCAAAATTGCTTTTCCTCAACTCCTTTCATCCTGTAGCGACAACTGTACAAAATGTGCAAATCAAACCAAATTGAAAGTCAAAGGAGGAAGACTGTTCTGTGCAAGTGATACGTCGTCCTCGTCAATACAAGTCACAAAGAAACCAAATCGACGCAAAAAAGAACCGATCGCCTATTTCCATACCAAACACAGTTTTACTTACACATTGATTGCCATGATACCCACAACCAACTGACTGATTCACGCAAACACTTCCCTTTCGTATGGAGCAAAAACAACAAACGGAAGCTATTGCTAGCACCCTTTTCATCGTCCATAGATCCGCTGTGTGTTTTCAATTTCTTCTCATCTTTTTCACAACCGCCCTATAGCGTTTCATTTCGCGCGACTTTATTTTTCCCACCTGTTTTCATTCAACGGAGGCGCCACAGGAAAAACGTGGTATTCACACCGTTTCAAAGCAGGCAGACCCTATTCACATACATTCAAAGTCGCAATCGTAATCGTACATATTGGAAAATGGAAAATCCTTCTAGTGATTTCACGGTTTCGATGCTACATACTATACATATCTCCTATTTTTCTTTTCTGTAACTGTTGTGCCATAGCATGGCCAAGTCCTTGGTGACACGTTTGAAGCATTAAAATCATGTCGAGTATGTTCGGTGCCATTCAGACGAAAGGATCTCGCTCAATAATAGTAGCCGCGGTGGCAAGGGTTACAACTTGTGCCATTAGTACAGAATGGTACGAAAACATGCAAAATGAAAAAAGGGGCGAAATCGGAATGTAACGAGTGTATTTTTCCATAGAAAAGTTCGATGGAATACTATGTAGCTTGTAGCCTCCCGAAGGACGAGAAACGAGCAATGGATTTTCCCGGAAAATAAGACGTTGAAGGAAATGTTTTCATATATGAGAAATTCATATATAATATTGAACCGAATATGTAATCTGTTTTCGGTCTCAATGGAATCAGTAACGCCGGAAATGTTAAGGCATGAAGGGTATAAATGGAATAAAAGGATACAAAAATCAACCGCTTGAGAACAGTTTATCTAGAAATACACTGCATAATGGAATGAGTTCATAGTATCATGGTATGGAGTCTACAAGATTTTACAATAAAGTTGAAGTTCAAGGAAAAGGAAAATTCTTACATTAAAGTTGTTTGTGTGGCTTTTAGTTTTACGCGATTTAAATTTGTAGAATGTTGTTCTGATTTTTTATTTGTTCCTTGTGTCAAAACTTCGGTGTCCGAACAGGGTAAAAATTGCGAACAATTTTGTTGACTTATCTGCGATTTCCTCCTTGTGGCATGGGTCAAGAATAGTGTCTCCGTCTTTCCCGACGTGTCGTGAGAGTCGACTAAAGGGACAGGAGAGGAGAGAATAAAACTCTTCTGAGTTACGAACATATTTCCACAATTATGCGCGCAGCAACTCTGTTTTGCGCTCAAGGCTTCAGATATGTACGAAACTTAACAAAAAGTTGCGTTGTAATTTTACCCTGTACGTAGATGGTTTTCATGTGCCATTTATAATCAAGGTAAATTTACATGAACATTTTGTAGAAAGTAGGAATGCACGAAGATCCCTAATCGACTGGAAACCTATTTTCGACCGTATCATCACAGCCAGATTCAAATCCAGAGTACGAAACATCACAATTATTCAGTGCTACGCACCGACTGAACCTGCAGATCAATCGGCAAAGGACGTTTTTTATCAGTGACTAGGCGACACTTATGATAGAGCTTCCAGGGCTGACATCAACATTATTATTGGGGATCTCAATGCCAAAGTCGGTACTGATAACTTAGTCTTCGAACACCTTATGGACAATCACGGGCTTAGCGACAGGAGCAACAATAGCGAAATGTTCGTGGAGTTCTGTAACTCTCGACAACTAGTCATTGGCAGAACCTTGTTCATGGATAAACCCAGCCACCTAACAACTTGGGTTTCTCCTGATGGCAGAAGAGAAAACCAAATTGACCATATTGCTGTTTCAAAGATATGGAGAAGCTGCCTTTTGGACGTCAGGTCGAAGCGCGGGGCTGATGTTGGCAGCGACCATTATCTTCTTATGGCGAAATTTCGCTTACGAACGACAGCAACCCATCGATCTACTAACGCACGAATCGTGCCACGTTTTAATGTGCAAAAGCTAAAAATCCATCAATTAGACGTGCATATTCTACCGATTTGCACGAAAAAGCTAGTGAGCATCCTACAATTGAAGAGAGATGGAATTTTGCTAAGGATTCTTTCATTTCGTGTGGCGAAGCGACTGTGGGACGATGGCATCGAGGTTTAGGGGAACTTTTATCAGTGACGCGACCTGGTCTCTTATCACAGCACGCAAAAGAGTTAAGGAACAGATTAACTCCGATATTGATAATTAAGCCAAAAATCAACTCCGAGCTGAATACAAAAAGCGGTGCAGAGAAGTGTAAGGTGTAATTATGCGGCTTACCGTGGTGAAAGCGGTACCCTAATTAAACCACTAATTGACAAATCTTTCACTACGGACCATCCTGTGAAATATAAAGAAGGATCACTGCTTGTTACCGAAGAACAGCAGCTCCAGAGATGGAAAGAGGTTTTTAAGGTCCTAAACAACCGCTTCGGGGCTGCGAGTGCATCTTCATTGGCAGAAGAAGACGTCCCTCCAGTATCCAGTATTAATTCCAGACTACCATCTAAGACGGAATTAAAGCGGGTTCTCGAATCTATGAACGCCAGTAAGGCCCCGGTGATAAATGGAATTCCAGTTGAATTAATGAAAGCTGATTCGAATGCTACAGCGGATACTCTGCTTCCCCTCATCAGAGAGTGTGGGGAAACCAAAACTCTTCCAGGCAAATGGAAAAAGGGCGTAATTATTAAAATTCTGAAAAAGTGTAACATTAGGATTGTAATAATTGGCGTGGGATTTGCTCCAAGCTGATGGTTAAAATTAATTTGAACCGGATCAAAGCTGAATTTGATCGCACTATAAGCAATGAACAGGCTGGCTTTCGTGAAGGTTTGTCATGTAGCGACCATATAAACACCCTCCGAGTTATTATTGAGCAATCCGCCGAATAGAGATCCCCATTACACCTCATGTTCATTGATTTCTAGAAGGCGATTGTGCTGATCGGGACTATATCAGGTGAGCTCTTCGTAGGAGGGGCATTCCAAATAAAATAATTTCCATTGTCAAGGAATCTTATCAGGGAGCATAATGTCACGTTTTGCACAAGGGTAAACTTTCAGATCCTTTTGAGGTGCACAGCGGAGTTAGACAAGTTTGTATTTTGTCACCTATTCTTTTCCTCATACCCATAGGGTATGTCCACACATGTGCGCTTTCGTCTTCACTATCGTCTTCAAGCTCCGTATCCACTTTCATTATTGAACATGTCGTTGATTGCGTCAAGTGAACAGAAGAGATCAATGCCTCATTGTATCCACATCTGTTCATTATTTATCGGGAAATATGTGTCGCGGCTTTGGTCAGGACGGGTAAATGATAAATTCTTTCATGAATAGTATGAATAGATGATGAGTTGTTTATATTTAACATTAGCAATCGCGTTCAAGAATGAATGCGTTTCTTCAATAGCGCATACATCTCAAGTTTCAATTGTCAAAATGATGAAGACGAACGAAAATTGAAACTGTATAGACAGGCACATTAACGATGTACTATTGAGCGCGCTTCAATACCAGAGGAAAGGTATCAGATGGAAAATATTTGATCACCTGGACTATGCTGACGATATTTGTCTGCTATAAAAAAAGGAGGATCTAGCTCAAATGGCCGATTCTCTGCATTGCGAAAGTCGTAATGCTGGGCTAAAGATAAACGCTACCAATACCAAGTACTTGAGCTCTGATCCAGGGGGCAAGGCGGAATTTGTGCTTCGGGCCAGTCAGTCAAAAATGTTGACGAATTCTGCTACCTCGGAAGCATAGTCACAGCAGATGGCGGTGCGGACGCTGATGTGCACTTGCGTATCAACAAGGCTACGGCAGCCTTCTGTAGAAAAAGGGAGAATCCGATTCGATTTAAAGACAAAGCCGTATGAATTCGATACAAATTTATTATCTGCGATGCGCTTGACTATACAATTGAGAGGCAACTGACTTCAAAAGTGGCAAAAGTAACTGTTCAAGAATCAATTCAACAAATACACATGCAACAGTATAGACAATTACGTTAGTTGTAGTTAATTCAAATGACTTCAAGTTTATATATTTTTAACACCTTCTTCACATTGACTTCCTTCTGGCAAAATAACAACATTTCTAGGCGCACGAAAACCCGAATCTTTAAATCAATTGTGAAATCTGTGCTTCTTTACGGCTGTTAAACTTGGAAGTTGACCAATGAGACAACAAATAAGCTGCAAACTTCCGTAAATTTTGGCCGGAGATAATTTCGAAAGATGATCACCTTAACATAACAGGCTCGGATTGGATAGGCACTTCTGTCAAAAGGCGAAAGTGGGAATGAATAGGTCATACTCTTCGAGGAGGGCCAAAAAATATTCCAAGGCAGGCCCTACATTGGAATCCACAAGAAGCCAATGCAAGACGCCGTGTTGGACGACCAAGAAACACTTGCAGACATATCGGTTAATAGCTCAGCTGCTTAATTAACCTTCAAGCGGGCGCTCATTTTTTGTGACATGACCGGGCGCGCGGCGGTAATTTACCGCCCTCGTCTTTTCCCCTATATTTGCGCTCAACCGTACAACTTCCATTCTTAAAATTATGGTAAATTGAAAAAAGAGCATGTTCCAAATCAGTTGTCATCATCAAAATTATTATCTGGTGAACAATAAAATAAGTTCAGCAGTTTTAGCAAAGCATGTCACTTCAGTGATATTACACAGAGCACACACATTTTGAGCACAACTATATACCAAAGTATACAATCCCCGAACGTTTGATGACCGCTGGAAAGTTATGGAAGGTAATTTACCGCCCGCGCGCCCGCTTGAAGGTTAAACAAACAGTGGTCAGACCTAAAATTTATTTGATTTGATTTGATTTGATTTGATTTGATTTGATTTGATTTGATTTGATTTGATTTGATTTGATTTGATTTGATTTGATTTGATTTGATTTGATTTGATTTGATTTGATTTGATTTGATTTGATTTGATTTGATTTGATTTGATTTGATTTGATTTGATTTGATTTGATTTGATTTGATTTGATTTGATTTGATTTGATTTGATTTGATTTGATTTGATTTGATTTGATTTGATTTGATTTGATTTGATTTGATTTGATTTGATTTGATTTGATTTGATTTGATTTGATTTGATTTGATTTGATTTGATTTGATTTGATTTGATTTGATTTGATTTGATTTGATTTGATTTGATTTGATTTGATTTGATTTGATTTGATTTGATTTGATTTGATTTGATTTGATTTGATTTGATTTGATTTGATTTGATTTGATTTGATTTGATTTGATTTGATTTGATTTGATTTGATTTGATTTGATTTGATTTGATTTGATTTGATTTGATTTGATTTGATTTGATTTGATTTGATTTGATTTGATTTGATTTGATTTGATTTGATTTGATTTGATTTGATTTGATTTGATTTGATTTGATTTGATTTGATTTGATTTGATTTGATTTGATTTGATTTGATTTGATTTGATTTGATTTGATTTGATTTGATTTGATTTGATTTGATTTGATTTGATTTGATTTGATTTGATTTGATTTGATTTGATTTGATTTGATTTGATTTGATTTGATTTGATTTGATTTGATTTGATTTGATTTGATTTTACCAATTGCCTAGCCTTTAGGACGTCGCAACTTCAGTATCTCAGTGAGAGTTGGCCTGAAGTGTCGAAATTTTGCAATACGAATATTATTGATCCACATCCTTTAGTATTTAGTATCTGACCAAAAACAACAAAGTTGTAAAAGTTACCCCGCCAAAGAAAAATTCAGCTACCGCAAAAAGAATACATATCACTCCAATCCGCCGCTCATATGTAATTTTGTTTTAGGTGTAAATGCTAGATCTAATTTTGTTTTAGGTGTAAATGCTGGAGAAGTTTAAATGTACAGGACTACTTTCTAAAGTAATTTGGTGGGAGCCGTCAAAGTGGCAAGTAAAATGATTAAAGTGAGTAAAATGTTAATGCTCCCACCAAATTACTTTAAGAAGTAGTCCTGTACATTTAAACTTCTCCAGCATTTACACCTAAAACAAAATTACATCCAGGATTTACACCTAAAACAAAATTACATATGAGCGGTGGATTGGAGTGATATGTATTCTTTTTGCGGTAGATGAATTTTTCTTTGGCGGGGTAACTTTTACAACTTTGTTGTTTTCGGTCAGATATCATATATTTTTGCATATTTAAATAGCCACCTAATATTTTTGTTTTGGGATCCTGATGTTCCAGTGTTCCAATTTCCTAATGTCCCAATGTCCGAATGTGCAAATATCACAGTGTCCCAATAGCCTAATGTCCGAATATCCCACTACCCTAGTGTCCCTATGTCCCAGTATCGCAATATCCCAATGTCCCAGTCTCCCACCTAATGACCTAGTATCCCAATGTCCAACTGTCCTACTGTCCCAAGGTCCTAATGTGACAATTTTCTAATATCCCAGTATCCTAATGTGATAATATCCCAATGGCCCAATGTCCTAATGTACCAGTGTCCCAATGTACAAATGTCCCAATATCCCAAAGTCCTAATATCCCGATGTCCCAATATCCCAATGTCCCAGTGGTCAGTGTCCCAATGTCGCAGTATGCCAAGTATCCCAAGGTCCCAATAGCCAAATATCCGAATGTACCACTGTCCCAATGTCCCCATGTCCCAATTTCACCAGTGTAGCTAATGTCCTTGTATCCAAATGTCCCAGCGTCACAATGTCCTAATGTCCCAGTGTCTCAATATCCTAATGTCCCAATTTTCCAATGTCCCTATGTCCCAATATTCCAATATCCCAATATTCCAATGTTCCAATGTCCTAATATCGCAGTGCCCCAATGTCCCAATAGCCCGATATTTCAGTGGCCCAATGTCCCTATGTACCAGTGTCCCAATGTCCGATTGTCCTATTGTCCCAAGGTCGAATGTCTTAGTATCCCATTGCCCCAATATCCCAGTCTCCCAGTGTCCCAATATCCAAATGTTCCCATGTCCCAATATCCCAATGTTCCAATGTCCTAATATCCTGATATCCCAATGTCCCAATATCCCGATGTCCCAGTGGCCCAATGTCCCTACGTCCCAGTCCTAATGTCCAAATGCAAAAATGTCTCAATGTTCCAATGTCCTAATCTCCCTATATCCCAATGTCCTAATATCGCCGTGCCCCAATGTTTCAATATCCCGGTGTCCCAATATCCCGATGTCTCTGTAGCCCAATGTCCCTGTGTCCCAATGTCCGATTGTCCTATTATCCCAAGGTGATAATGTCCCAATGTCCTAATATCCCAGTGCCCCCATGTCCCTGTATCTCAGTGCCCTAATGTCCCAGTATCCCAACGTTCCAATATCCCAATGTGCCAACATCCTAATGTCCCAATGTTCTAATATCCGGATGTCCCAATGTCCCAATATCCCGATGTCCCAGTGGCCCAATGTTACCACGTCCTAGTTTCCCCAGTGCACCTAATGTCTCAATGTTCTAATGTGTTAATGTCTTAATGACCCAAGACCCTAACGTCCACATTTCCTTATATGCCAGTGCCCCAATGTCCCAATGTCACAACATCCCGATGTCTCAGTGGCCTCTTGCCCCTCTGTACCAGTGTCCCAATGTCCGATTGTCCTATTGTCCCAAAGTCATAATGTCCCAATATACCAGTACCCCCATGTCCCAGTCTCCCAGTGTCCTAATGTCCCAATATCCCAATGTTCCAAAGTCACAATGTACCAATATCCCAATGTTCCCATGTCCCAATGTCCTAATATCCCGATGTTCCAGTGGCCCAATGTCCCCACGTCGCAGTTTCCCCAGTGTACCTAATGTCCCAATATCCGAAAGTCCTAATGTGCTAATGTCCTAATGACCCTAATGTCCCAATGTCCTAATATCCCAGTGCCCCAATGTCCCAATATCATGATGTCCCAATGTCACAATATCCCGATGTCCCCACGTCCCAGTTTCCCCAGTGTGCCTAATGCCCCAACCCCAACGCCTTAATGTCCTAATGTCCCAAGACCCTAATATCCCACTGCCCCAAGATCCTAGTCTCCTAGTGTCCCAATATCCTAATGTCCCAATGTCCCCGTGTCCCTATGTCGCAGTGTGTTTTAAAAAAATTTTTTGGGTATGTTGCCTGGAAGGCTGTAGCCCTGTCAAACAAAAAAGCAAGTTGTCTCCGGTAATCATAGACTTGTTCGCTTTCGTTTTTTTCCTTTGGCGGGCAATACGCTCTCGCGTCTCTTGATACTTAAGCCATACCTGCTTGAATTATTTCAATTTCCCCCATAGGAACCCACATTTTTTTTCGCAACAAAATTACTAGGCATATTCTGTATTTCAACACCCGGCGAACATGATTCTTCGAAATTTTCGCATTACTTCCGTTCGATAATGTGCGAAATTTGCGGAACGCGGTCCATCCATCCACATCTATCACGAACCTAACATAGACAAAACCGCTTTGCGGAAACATTAATTGACTGAAATTCAGCTGCCTATTTTCCATCTCACCGGTTCCATTGACCAGTTAGTTGCCTTTTTGTTTCACATTTTTTTTGTATTTTGTTGTTCTCTCCTTTTGGTATCCGGTGAACTGCGCTCGATTTCCCTTGAGGACGATGAAAACATTCTGTGGGATTTACAGTGAATTGGCAGAAAGCAGAAAAAAAAATCAGGGTATGTCCCGAGGGAAGTGGCAAAAAAAAATTAGAAATGACTGGCTGAATTGACACGTCCTATATAAAATCTAGGATGGATAGGCACAGGACGAGTTAGAGACAATGCCGTCCATAAATGATGGTGAAATAATTTGAGTCAATTACAAAGGAACACTTGCTTGTTCTCCGCCTCGTGGGCTGTTCATGATGTGGACAAAAGGCGAATTTCCGACCATTTGCTCGGCTCAGGACATTGTTTGTCCTCTTCCAAAAAGGAAGCATATTTACGTTCGCATTGTGTGAACTTGAATAAGTTAAATTAATTTTCGGAATAGAGGACTGCGAGTAATGCATTGTTATTTGTCAGCAGTGAGTGATGCGTTTTTAATGTACAGGAAACGTTGAGTCAGAGCCAGGAAGTTATTATCGAAATCATAAATCTATGTGTTAATGAAGAAAAATTTTGTCAGAAATAAAAAAAATACAAAGATGAAAACCCTAGTAGGGATACTCTTGAAAATGGAATGATACAGAACCTTCCTCAATTCAGTTTGTCAGTAGATGAAATATGTGTTAATACAAAAACTGTTGGCGTATTAGTCATTTAAACACGCACAATTCCATATTTATATTTATTTGTACCCAAATCCATTGCATACGTATAAATTATGCCCACCCTATAGGCATCTTTATACCAATAACAACAATTTTAAAACAATTTTCCACATAATAATCCACAATTTCATTGTCAACTTCAGCAATTATCATTCCTTCTTCAGAACTGTATACCCACGTATTTCCTTCAATAAATTATTCGAATTGAAAGCTTTTCTTAGATCATTCGACTCAATTGAAAA
Organism: Microchrysa polita; assembly: GCA_949715475.1. Taxonomy (NCBI): domain Eukaryota; kingdom Metazoa; phylum Arthropoda; class Insecta; order Diptera; family Stratiomyidae; genus Microchrysa; species Microchrysa polita. The sequence continues at coordinate 38,180,528 of OX454421.1, forward strand.
ACTCCAGAAGAATAAAAGGAAAAAACCGCTACGTCCTGTATAGTACATCAAAGGTTGCAGTTAGTCGACTTTAGTGATTTTTTCTTCGACATTTTGTGTGATTTCTCCAGAGATTGAGAAAAAGAAATGAAACCAAATTCATTTTTCTGCACTTACTTCTGTTTCCGTTTTCTATACGATGGAGCTTAGCGAAGAAAGAGTCCTTCTTCCAGTCACATTCACACGTTGTCGCCCGTGTCGTTCGACTTATGCTTCCCAAGATGCAACCAAATCGGCTGACGTTTGTTGAAAATCGAACAAGAATAAATCGGTTCTGCTCGGATGGTATATTGTGTCAGGCAGTGGCGGATTTACCAGTAGGCTTGGTAGGCTTGAGCCTAGGGCGGCAGATTTCAGGGGGGCGGCAAATTCCCGGAAAATATTTTTTAGGTTGTTCACACTGCCGTGGAAGACTGTAGGATGTAGCGCTTATCATCATTGTACGGTTTGGAAACAGACAAAGCGTATTTTACCCTCACTGAGATATAAACATGAAAAAGCATTTGTCGCCATTGTCGAAGAGCGTCAAACACTGAGGTCTGAGGGTAAATATTGAAGGCAATTTAAGCTTAAATCTGAAACCAAGATCCTTCCTTTTTTCATGCCTTATTACTATGCCCAACCTTTAAACAAAATTAGCTGCTTTGGCTTTTTGTCAGTTCGACATACCTATCAGAAATTGCAATAAATGATGATATGAATCCAGAAATGGAAAATACTAAAAAAAAGTTATTCTGATAAGCATTCATTCGCTTTCACCCGAAAAATTATTCTCCTCATCTTGTAATTAAATTAAGACGATCGAGTTTCAGAGGAGTTTTAAGCATGAAAAGGGCATCAGAATCAACTCAGCTTAATCTCTTAGGGCAGGAGTACACATTTTCAGATTTTTTTTTTAAATTGCTCTAAATTTGTATCTTGGATGCGACTTTCATATTTAAAGCCGGAAATTTGACACTGAACTTACATTTTAAAGTTATGACATTCTTATTGATAGTGTTTTTTTTTTAAACAAATTTTAATATCGACTCTGCCAATTTTTCCCAACCGATACAGGACACACATTCGCCACCGCAGATAATATACGACAAATCAAATTATTTTATTTTTTTTTTTATGATAAGATATTCCTCTAAACCAGTCGCTCCAATTTTTTTTTCAGTTCAAACTCCCTTGTAAAGTCTTCTGAGCTTGGAGCCCCCGAGAAAATTTTATCCAAAAACAAAAAATATGTGTTTTTATTTCGTTGACAGTTAGACCATCACCAGTGGCGTAACGTACGATGTTCCATGTGTTCAGCGGAACACGGGCCCCAAGCCAGAGGGGCCCCCAAATCCGAAAACATAAAAAAATATTATTTCATAGATTCTAGCAGTGTTGCCAAGTAGGCCTTGTGACTTCTAAAAGAAACTGGATTTTCCCCTAAAATGATGACCTATTTGGGGGGAAGACCAAATTGGTATAAGGACAGAAAATTACCGAAAAGCCTCACTATGGACACCAAATGTGATTATGGACGAGGGGGTGAAGCCTAAGGGTAATGGTAATGGTGAATGACTCAGCTATTTGGGACATTCGGTGGCTCATTGAGAGATGACACTTTATCTCCAAGTTAGCGGAACGTGGTTTCGAGTCCCGCTGTGACCATGAATGTTTGTGTTGTCTTTAAAAAAAAATGCTCCTGTGGCAGCCGGTTCAACTATAAAATCGTTCCGGAGCTACCCCTTGTTTTTACGACGACCAAGCACTGTCGATTGTAATATAGTTGACAAACAAGAGCTGGCCTCTTAGCTTAGCTTATCAGGTTACTCGTATAGGTGATAACCTTCTAAAAGGGGCACTGTGTCTTATCTTTCGTCCTCCACAAAAAAATCTCACTGGACGAACAAACTTTGTGACTATCGCAGACACACATTTTGATGGAATTTGATGGCTTTTTAGGAACAAACCCCAAAATTCCATTAAAGAAAATTCTGTTCCTCCCTTAATTATCCCCTTAAAATATATCTCCCTAAAACTCCCCTTAGGAAGTCGACAAGCTTGTTGAGTATGAATCTGTCTCAATATCTATTTCTTCTGGGTTTTTGCTCAAGAATATTGAAAAGAAATAAACGTCCAATTTGCTAGAAGGAGTGCCTCTCCTGAAGGTTCTTGCGTGAATTGAGCCTCCTCCCCTTGTTGGAGTATTTGAATCCTGAAGTCATTGCTACATCATCAGGAAAAATATGTTCACAGATAACTTAGCACACATTTGATTTCAGTGGTTTAAATTTGTATTTTGACAGGACAAGCTAGTAGTCGTTTAACTTAATCAGAATCGTCAAAACTCTTCAGCTATTTGATGTGATCCTCATATCTAGGCCAATCGCTTTTAGTCTAGGATCTGGTGGTGGTTTTATTACGCCTCGTGGATTTTGTGATAAATAGATGATCTCACAAGTTCTCCTGTAATTTTTCAAATTCTAATTTTGTTTAAAAAAGACCTTTGAAACATGTTGCTAAAGCCGAAAATTATTTTCGTTGCTTGCGATTTCGAACACAGGCAATTTGGGAAACGTGACGCCACTGGCCATCACCATGGCTTCAGTCATTCCTCGAGAAACATAATTGCCATTACTGTAGAGACCACGATCCGCAAGGATCATTGTATTGTGCGGTATGGTGCGGTTTACATAAGAAGCGCGAATTTAGGCAATTCAATTTCAATCAGCCATATCAAGTGATTTTTTATTTCGGTCTAAACTATTCTTAGCGGTGTTCATCGAACAGATTTGGTTACAGCTTTTTTATCAAAGGATGTAAAATGTTTGGCCGATGAATGGCAACAAAGAATTACCTCCGGGTGATTTCGAAAGAATTTTTATTCAAAATAGTTTTCTAGACGCAAACCATAATTCAGAAACGGCATCTATATTTGAGCCTCCAACAGTTAGGGATTCAACGCTTTAAACCGATTCTCCAAGCAGAAAATTTTTGCATAAGCTTTACACTGTGATAAATACTAAAGAATGTTTAGGACCTACGAGGCGGAAAGCTCAAAGATGACACATATTTAAATACAAAGTGTAAACTGAAAATATTTGCAGGTGAATAAAGCACAATTCTATCCGAATATTCACTATCGACAAAAAGTAGGGTTTCAGTAGGGGCGGCAATTTGTGAATAGCCTACTGGCGGCAAATTGGTAAATCCGCCACTGGTGTCAGGCAAGAGGATTCAATACAATATGTAGCAAGTAAGTGGAGTGTAACAATCTATAATATAGTGATATGTGTATCCTACCATACATAAGGTGATTCCTTTTCATGAACAAAGCACAACCGTTGCCGTATTTTGTGGAAATTTCAAGTTGTATAGTTGTGGGCGTTCGGAAATTATAGCCGCCCAAAGATGCTATTTGAGGTGTAAAGTTTGACCCCTGTACGAACTCTATCTAATGAAATAATCGCACTTTCATGTTTAGCAATAAAAAAAACTTGGATAGCTCGGGAACACATCACCCAATCTTTTTGAAATTTGACCTTCAATAAGAGGGCTGACGCGGCAATATTTGCTGAAAATTCGAATATTCTAACTGTCTGCGTTCTGCAGTTACAGTTGTACAAAAACGCGAGTTGAATTGTAAAAATTAAGAAACAGCAACTCTGAACGTGACCCTAATCGGAGTGCAAAAGCAAACAATTGCAATATCCTGAAATACGTAGTATGTATATGTATGTATATTCGACGTGAACTTCTGAGAATTTTTTTTCTTCTTTGACTATAACTTGCATAATAAATGAGGTTTTCACAAGATCTGAATCTTTATAGACCATTTCTCTGTGCAATTTAAAGTAAATGGAGCATTTGACATTCGCATAGTATAGAGAGGAATCGAATAAAGTCATTCAAGGAAATGTTCGTGAGGTGACTTGAAGAACGACTAGAATGGACTAGATCACTAGATAATGGAAGTAGTAAATGTGCATATAAAATTAAAAGTTTGTTCGAATCAGAAATGTTTGAACTTTCTATTAAAATTTACTATCTCATCTTCCTCTCCCTCCCTGCTATTATCATTGTCAGCGTTTATGGAGTTTTGTAACCTGCTTCAATTTAATGTAACTCGGAATCATATGGATCGGATCCTGGATCTTACGTTTTGCAATCTACTCCCGCCTCTGACATGACATGACATGATATGTTGTCCCTATTCCGAAGAAGGGTGATCTAAAGGTTGCCTCCAATTACCGCCCTATCTGCCTTTTGTCCTCTATTTCTAAATTGCTGGAGAGAATAGTTCATAACAACATTAGTCTGAACTTCGGTTCTATTATTTGTGCGAACATGGTTTTTGTAAAAGCAAATCTACCACCTCCAATTTGGTTGAACTAGTAGACTTCATTGCTAAAGCGTTCAACAAACATTAAGACGTGCATGTGTTATATACAGATTTCTCAAAAGCTTTTGATAATGTTAACCACAGAATATTAATCGAGAAACTTGTCAGATTGAACTTTCCGCTTTCACTCATAACCTGGCTTTCTTCATACCTTTCTGAAAGAACCTCTTATGTCAACAACATTCTTTCACCTGGTTTTTGTCCATCATCTGGGGTTCCTCAGGGTTCCATATTGGGACCTCTTCTATTCGTATTTTTCGTGAAAGATCTTCCTGATCGCCTTAATTGTGGATCTTTGCTTTATGCTGACGATTGTAAATTATTCAGAACCATGTCTAACATCAATACAATTAAGTCCAACGACTTACCTCTTAATGTATCCAAATGCTTTGTGATGCAATATTCCCTTAAATTCTTCTCCACTTCCTTCACCTATCTCTTAAATGGTCATCCAAGTGACTCCGTTTCAACTATCAAAGATCTTGGTGTCACCTTTGACACAAAACTCAACTTTTCAGAGCATTTTTCGTCCACTGTTAAAAAAGCTTCTAAACTTTCTGGTTTTGTATTGCGATCAAGCCATGACTTTACTTCTGTTTCTACATCTGTGAACCTGTTCATTTCGCTCGTCTGTAGCATCCTGGAGTATGCTACCATAGCTTGGAATCCGTCCACTTCCTGCTCGTCAGATGCTATAGAATCAGTCCAAAGAAAATTCACTCGGGGTGTCTTCTTTAAATTCAGGCTAGATTACTTACCCTATTCCGAACAACTTAGCTTTCTTAAACTTATGTCATTAAAGAAACGTCGAGCTTATCTGGATGAGTGCTTCTTGTATAAATTGTGTTGCAATCAGACACACTCTTCCCTTATCGAGAACATTGTTATTAGAAATAATCATAGTCACACGTAGTGGTGCAATTTTTTATCCATCTGCTGCCGAGCTCTCGATTTATCAGAATTCTCCAATGCCTCGCATGCTAAGCAACTATGACAAACTACAGCTTGGTCCTTTACCTTCTTCGCTTACAATTTTCAAGAGAAAACTTCTTCGTCAAATTCAAACGATTGAGTTGTAATTATTTAATCATTAATATCTTTCATTTTCACAAAAATAAATATAAATTTTACTTTATACTTTTATAACTCATGTTACTCACTTCCTGATTCTGGTCGTTGTATATTATTGTACTATGGGATACATTCCCGTTCAATAACTTCAATAACTTCTATAAATAAATAAATTTAATTGAGTCGTCATTTGATTAACTTCAAATCCCTTTAAATAGGGAATATTACTGATAAAATAATTTAATTTTTTTTTCATCGACTTTTTGAACCCCCGATTTCGAAAATTTTCATATGAAAATGGAAACGGAACGATTTTGAGGCCTTTCCGGGCGTTTTTCGAGGGGCAAACTGGGCACGTACTGCCTCACCTTTAGATGGCTGTATCTTTTAAACGGTGATAGCTAGGACTCTGGAAGTTTCAGCAAAATGTAGGTCTGGATGCCCTCTTCATCGACTTTTTAAACCCCCGATTTCGAAAATTTTCATATGAAAACGGAAAATTGCGATTTTGAGGAGTTTCCGTCCGTTCCGGCGTCTTTCGAGGGGCAAACTGGGCACGTACTGGCTCACCTTTAGATGGCTGTATCTTTTAAACGGTGATAGCTAGCACCCTGGAGGTTTCAGCAAAATGTAGGTCTGGATGCCCTCTTCATCGACTTTTTGAACCCCCGATTTCGAAAATTTTCGTAAGAAAACGTAAAATTGCGATTTTTAGGCCTTTCCTGGCGTTTTTCGAGGGGCAATGTGGGCACGTACTAGCTCACCTTTAGATGGCTGTATCTTTTAAACGGTGATAGCTAGGACCCTGGAGGTTTCAGCTAAATGGTCTGGAACCCCTGTTCATCGACTTTTTGAACCCTCGATTTCGAAAATTTTCATATGAAAACGGAAAATTGCGTTTTTCGAGGGGCAAACTGGGCACGGACTAGCTCACCTTTAGATGGGTGTATATTTTAAACGGTGATAGCTAGGACCCTGGAGGTTTCAGCAAAATGTAGGTCTGGATGCCCTCTTCATCGACTTTTTGAACCCCCGATTTCGAAAATTTTCATATGAAAACGGAAAATTGCGATTTCGAGGCTTTTCCGGGGGTTTTTCGGGGGGCAAACTGGGCACGTATTGGCTCACCTTTAGATGGCTGTATCTTTTAAATGGTAATAGCTAGGACCCTGGAGGTTTCAGCAAAATGTAGGTCTGGACACCCTCTTCATCGACTTTTTGAACCCCCGATTTCGGAAATTTTCATATGAAAACGGAAAATTGCGATTTTGAGGCCTTTCCAGGCGTTTTTCGAGGGGCAAACTGGGCACGTACTGGCTCACCTTTAGATGGCTATATCTTTTAAACGGTGATAGCTAGGAACCTGGAGGTTTAAGGAAAATGTAGGTCTGGATGCACTCTTCATCGACTTTTTGAACCCGCGATTTCGAAAATTTTCATATGAAAACGGAAAATTGCGATTTCGAAGCCTTTCCGGGCGTTTTTCGAGGGGCAAACTGAGCACGTATTGGCTGACCTTTAGATGGCTGTATCTTTTAAACGGTAATAGCTAGGACCCTGGAGGTTTCAGCAAAATGTAGGTCTGGACACCCTCTTCATCGACTTTTTGAACCCCCGATTTCGGAAATTTTCATATGAAAACGGAAAATTGCAATTTTGTGGCCTTTCCGGGCGTTTTTCGAGGGGCAAACTGGGCACGTACTGGCTCACGTTGAGATGGCTGTATCTTTTAAACGGTTATAGCTAGGACCCTGGAGGTTTCAGCTAAATGTAGGTCTGGATGCACTCTTCATCGACTTTTTGAACCCCCGATTTCGGAAATTTTCATATGAAAACGGAAAATTGCAATTTTGTGGCCTTTCCGGGCGTTTTTCGAGGGGCAAACTGGGCACGTACTGGCTCACGTTAAGATGGCTGTATCTTTTAAACGGTTATAGCTAGGACCCTGGAGGTTTCAGCTAAATGTAGGTCTGGATGCCCTCTTCATCGACTTTTTGAACCCCCGATTTCGAAAATTTTCATATGAAAACGGAAAATTGCGATTTCGAGGCTTTTCCGGGGGTTTTTCGAGGGGCAAACTGGGCACGTATTGGCTCACCTTTAGATGGCTGTATCTTTTAAATGGTAATAGCTAGGACCCTGGAGGTTTCAGCAAAATGTAGGTCTGGACACCCTCTTCATCGACTTTTTGAACCCCCGATTTCGGAAATTTTCATATGAAAACGGAAAATTGCGATTTTGAGGCCTTTCCGGGCGTTTTTCGAGGGGCAAACTGGGCACGTACTGGCTCACCTTTAGATGGCTATATCTTTTAAACGGTGATAGCTAGGAACTTGGAGGTTTAAGGAAAATGTAGGTCTGGATGCACTCTTCATCGACTTTTTGAACCCGCGATTTCGAAAATTTTCATATGAAAACGGAAAATTGCGATTTCGAAGCCTTTCCGGGCGTTTTTCGAGGGGCAAACTGAGCACGTATTGGCTGACCTTTAGATGGCTGTATCTTTTAAACGGTAATAGCTAGGACCCTGGAGGTTTCAGCAAAATGTAGGTCTGGACACCCTCTTCATCGACTTTTTGAACCCCCGATTTCGGAAATTTTCATATGAAAACGGAAAATTGCAATTTTGTGGCCTTTCCGGGCGTTTTTCGAGGGGCAAACTGGGCACGTACTGGCTCACGTTGAGATGGCTGTATCTTTTAAACGGTTATAGCTAGGACCCTGGAGGTTTCAGCTAAATGTAGGTCTGGATGCACTCTTCATCGACTTTTTGAACCACCGATTTCGAAAATTTTCATATGAAAACGGAAAATTGCGATTTCGAAGCCTTTCCGGGCGTTTTTCGAGGAGCAAACTGAGCATGTATTGGCTGACCTTTAGATGGCTGTATCTTTTAAACGGTAATAGCTAGGACCGTGGAGGTTTCAGCAAAATGTAGGTCTGGACACCCTCTTCATCGACTTTTTGAACCCCCGATTTCGGAAATTTTCATATGAAAACGGAAAATTGCAATTTTGTGGCCTTTCCGGGCGTTTTTCGAGGGGCAAACTGGGCACGTACTGGCTCACGTTAAGATGGCTGTATCTTTTAAACGGTTATAGCTAGGACCCTGGAGGTTTCAGCTAAATGTAGGTCTGGATGCCCTCTTCATCGACTTTTTGAACCCCCGATTTCGAAAATTTTCATATGAAAACGGAAAATTGCGATTTCGAGGCTTTTCCGGGGGTTTTTCGAGGGGCAAACTGGGCACGTATTGGCTCACCTTTAGATGGCTGTATCTTTTAAATGGTAATAGCTAGGACCCTGGAGGTTTCAGCAAAATGTAGGTCTGGACACCCTCTTCATCGACTTTTTGAACCCCCGATTTCGGAAATTTTCATATGAAAACGGAAAATTGCGATTTTGAGGCCTTTCCGGGCGTTTTTCGAGGGGCAAACTGGGCACGTACTGGCTCACCTTTAGATGGCTATATCTTTTAAACGGTGATAGCTAGGAACTTGGAGGTTTAAGGAAAATGTAGGTCTGGATGCACTCTTCATCGACTTTTTGAACCCGCGATTTCGAAAATTTTCATATGAAAACGGAAAATTGCGATTTCGAAGCCTTTCCGGGCGTTTTTCGAGGGGCAAACTGAGCACGTATTGGCTGACCTTTAGATGGCTGTATCTTTTAAACGGTAATAGCTAGGACCCTGGAGGTTTCAGCAAAATGTAGGTCTGGACACCCTCTTCATCGACTTTTTGAACCCCCGATTTCGGAAATTTTCATATGAAAACGGAAAATTGCAATTTTGTGGCCTTTCCGGGCGTTTTTCGAGGGGCAAACTGGGCACGTACTGGCTCACGTTGAGATGGCTGTATCTTTTAAACGGTTATAGCTAGGACCCTGGAGGTTTCAGCTAAATGTAGGTCTGGATGCACTCTTCATCGACTTTTTGAACCACCGATTTCGAAAATTTTCATATGAAAACGGAAAATTGCGATTTCGAAGCCTTTCCGGGCGTTTTTCGAGGAGCAAACTGAGCATGTATTGGCTGACCTTTAGATGGCTGTATCTTTTAAACGGTAATAGCTAGGACCGTGGAGGTTTCAGCAAAATGTAGGTCTGGACACCCTCTTCATCGACTTTTTGAACCCCCGATTTCGGAAATTTTCATATGAAAACGGAAAATTGCAATTTTGTGGCCTTTCCGGGCGTTTTTCGAGGGGCAAACTGGGCACGTACTGGCTCACGTTAAGATGGCTGTATCTTTTAAACGGTTATAGCTAGGACCCTGGAGGTTTCAGCTAAATGTAGGTCTGGATGCCCTCTTCATCGACTTTTTGAACCCCCGATTTCGAAAATTTTCATATGAAAACGGAAAATTGCGATTTCGAGGCTTTTCCGGGGGTTTTTCGAGGGGCAAACTGGGCACGTATTGGCTCACCTTTAGATGGCTGTATCTTTTAAATGGTAATAGCTAGGACCCTGGAGGTTTCAGCAAAATGTAGGTCTGGACACCCTCTTCATCGACTTTTTGAACCCCCGATTTCGGAAATTTTCATATGAAAACGGAAAATTGCGATTTTGAGGCCTTTCCGGGCGTTTTTCGAGGGGCAAACTGGGCACGTACTGGCTCACCTTTAGATGGCTATATCTTTTAAACGGTGATAGCTAGGAACCTGGAGGTTTAAGGAAAATGTAGGTCTGGATGCACTCTTCATCGACTTTTTGAACCCGCGATTTCGAAAATTTTCATATGAAAACGGAAAATTGCGATTTCGAAGCCTTTCCGGGCGTTTTTCGAGGGGCAAACTGAGCACGTATTGGCTGACCTTTAGATGGCTGTATCTTTTAAACGGTAATAGCTAGGACCCTGGAGGTTTCAGCAAAATGTAGGTCTGGACACCCTCTTCATCGACTTTTTGAACCCCCGATTTCGGAAATTTTCATATGAAAACGGAAAATTGCAATTTTGTGGCCTTTCCGGGCGTTTTTCGAGGGGCAAACACTGGGCACGTACTGGGCGTTTTTCGAGGAGCAAACTGAGCACGTATTGGTTGACCTTTAGATGGCTGTATCTTTTAAACGGTAATAGCTAGGACCGTGGAGTTTTCAGCAAAATGTAGGTCTGGACACCCTCTTCATCGACTTTTTCAACCCCCGATTTCGGAAATTTTCATATGAATACGGAAAATTGCGATTTTGAGGCCTTTCCGGGCGTTTTTCGAGGGGCAAACTGGGCACGTACTGGCTCACGTTAAGATGGCTGTATCTTTTAAACGGTTATAGCTAGGACCCAGGAGGTTTCAGCTAATTGTAGGTCTGGATGCACTCTTCATCCACTTTTTGAACCACCGATTTCGAAAATTTTCATATGAAAACGGAAAATTGCGATTTCGAAGCCTTTCCGGGCGTTTTTCGAGGAGCAAACTGAGCACGTATTGGCTGACCTTTAGATGGCTGTATCTTTTAAACGGTAATAGCTAGGACCGTGGAGGTTTCAGCAAAATGTAGGTCTGGACACCCTCTTCATCGACTTTTTGAACCCCCGATTTCGGAAATTTTTATATGAAAACGGAAAATTGCGATTTTGAGGCCTTTCCGGGCGTTTTTCGAGGGGCAAACTGGGCACGTACTGCCTCACCTTAATGTGGCTGTACCTTTTAAACGGTGATAGCTAGGACCCTGGAGGTTTCTGCAAAATGTTGGTCTGGATGCCCTCTTCATCGACATTTCGAACCCCCGATTTCGAAAATTTTCAGATGAAAACGGAAAATTGCAATTTTGAGGCCTTTCCGGGCGTTTTTCGAGGGGCAAACTGGGCACGTACTGCCCTTTAGATGGCTGTATCTTTTAAACGGTTATAGCTAGGACCCTGGAGCTTTCAGCAAAATGTAGTTCTGGATGCCCTCTTCATCGACTTTTGGAACCCCCGATTTCTAAAATTTTCATACGAAAACGGGGCGTTTTTTGAAGATGCAAACTGGCCATTTACTGTCCCATCTTTAGATGGCTGTATCTTTGAAGTTCGTTTTTAAATCGTAGTTTAGTTTGACATTGACAGCTGTTTTTCGCTCGAAATCTTGATAGAAACTCCGCGGAACGACATGAGTTGCTTTACGTTCGAACAACGTTGGAAAATATTGAAAACTTATATTCAGAGTGAGTGCTGTCTAGCCCAGAGCCAGTTACAGAGCCCTGTTGTCCGACTTTTTTTTTATTGAAATTAGAGACATGAATTTGGACGACCTCTGGTTCATGCAGGATGGTGCGCCATGCCGCACAGTCCGTGCCACAATCACAATCGATCTTTGACGCACCACATTCCCAAATCGTGCTATCAGCCGTCTTGGCGATATCAATTGGTCGCCTCGAAGCTGCGATTTGACCCCTTTGGACTTTTTTTTTGTAGGGAGCCGTGAAGGACTGATGTTATGCCAACAATCCAGAAACGAATCAAGCACTTATGGTCAATATCATCCAAGCAATCCGTGAGATACAGCCCGAAACCGTCAACAGGGTCTTGGGAAATTGTTATGACAAAATGCACTACTGCGACGGGGCTGCCGTTGGAGCTTACTTACTTTCTAATAAAGCCATAAGACACGGGAAGAAATTTAATTTTGTTCACTTTATTGCATTTTTAATAACGAACTTGTAATTGGCTCACCCGTTACATATAAAGGAAAGGAAAAAGCATCGACCTATAAGCACCAATACGGCAAATGCCCTATCAGCTCCAGAAAAAAGAACTACGCACCAACAGTTCCTTTTACTGTCTCTTCTTAGAAGGGACGAGCACGAGGTTCATCGGTACACCAGCCATCGACCCAACACCGGCCATCATCCAATGACCTAATAAATTATATGTATTTCTCAATAAAATCAAATTGCACATTGTATTGTAAAATGAGCATAAGCACGTTTCATAATTTCAAATGTTACAAATCTTTTAAATAAGCGTCAGCATAATTTTAAATGTTTTAGCTTCAAATTAAAATTTTGAGAGTCAGTTGTATTTAGACATTAAAACAATAAAGTTCGAAAGTTAAGAAGGGAATATGTTTTTTTAACAATATTCAATTACAATTCGTATTTCGTGCCTGCGTAAAAAAACTGATCCCGTAATAAGCCAAAATTCAACCTATGAGAACGGATCCCGTAATATACCCTATACCTAATTCTTCCATTCCACATCTACCTAATCCTATTACAATCAAACAAGGTTATATACCGGACATCCATGTGAACTTATCCCCAATGGATTATTGCCTTCTCCAGTACTAGTTTGTGTTTCTGCTGGCTATACTCTTGTGGCTTTCGGCTGAGAGAAACATCCTCCGGAAGCAAATAACCACAATAGTACTGCACAAAATCTGATACTGTATAGATATACGTCGTATTATGTCCTTTCTTGTTGCTATTGCCATAAATGCTCAAAATATTCGGAAGGCGAACATATGCAATTCAACCACATAACCGCAACAAAATCGGGTTATTTCCAAACAAAATCTTCTAGATTCTCTAGTTTAGTATGAAAGGATATAATCGTCTATATAGAGATACAATAAGTTCGGAGCTCACATCATTTCCGAATTGGGCAAATTTTGTTTGTTCGTAAGGCTGATTTCATACGAAACAAAGCTGTTATTGCATAAAAAGAGTTGGGGAAGTTTATTAAAATAAAAATAAAAATTCATCCTTCACTAGGCAAGTCTCCTGTTTGCCGGTATTGTCGCAGGCTATTTCTACAGAATTCATAAAAAGTTATTTATCTGTTAACTGATATCTACTGGTGGAACTGGATATCCAAAAATGTCGATGATATTTTGATAATACGCCATCCTTTCCATAGTCTGATTGCATCCTTACGTTTATGAATTATTTAGCCATTGGAAAACAACTCTAGCCTTCATTTCACATGGCATATTCATATTGTAATATTTGATAGCGTTTACCAATATAGTAGTACACCGGACATTGATTTTGTTTCCCTATGGATTGCTCCTGAGGGCTTACGGTCTATACAATGCCGACGATCGAGTGATGCTACTTGCTAGTCCCTGAGTGGATTGATTTAACCATGCACATACTTAGCTATATAGAGACGGAAACGGATGGAAAATTCAAGGATGACTGAAGAGTATTTTGACGTATTAATAGCCTAGAGAGGCGCTTAATTTGAAATGCGGAATGGCAATTGAAATCTATCGATTATGGTCTCTGAAAATTATGTAAATGAAATGATTGAAGTAATCAATGATTACAGAGAATTTCAAAATAGTTTATGCGGCAAATGAGGCTAATAAATTGTTAGTGTAGGATTGTATGTGTAAGTAGGTATGTTTTAGGGAAATATCTTTTTGGTCTGTTCTAGTGATAAATGGAAATAGGCCTTCTGGAAATGTATAAAGTTTTAAATGAAAATGCAATTACAGCTTATCGAAAAGTATTGTTAGTACAGTAATAAAATGAAAATCAACAAATTCAGCATTGATAACCCCCTAATTAGGACTGCTTATGATTGCATGAAAAAATGTAAATTTATTTTAATCAATTAATAATAATGATTGATTGCATTCCTAATTTAGATTTCTAATTTAAATTCTCTAGTTCATAAGCAAAGCCACATCCATTGTCATCTAATTGCGTTAGAACAGTATAAATCCCTGAAAATGACAAGAACAAATTAATCTTTTCATGAATAATAAATAAAGCAAACATTGACTCACATGTATGTGTATTTAGCACAAAACTCATTATTTTCGTGACTCTACGCGACGCTCATCTGTATAATAATTCAACAATAATAAATTTGATAATCCTTTTGGCCTATATTGCACACATCCAGAGAGAAAACATACTACAAAGTCTACACAGAAATCCTTTTCAATTCATTTAACCCAGCCGCTCTTCAGCAGCAACAGAAGTCTAACAAGAGTAACTTGCACCATCCTCTGCTCCTCCTGTCTTTCAGGACCGTGTCAGGACAAATCTACACTTCACCTGTGCACGTTGATAAACCTCAAAAACACATGCTTTGAGGCTTCCTTGTATTAAACTTATATATATGAGGGGTAACGGAACGGAATCCATTAAGGGATGCTGGCGCGACGAGTTACTGTCGTCGGTCTTACAGAAGATGACAGAACAGCACGACACGTCTCCAAAAGCCAAAATGTGCGGGCGTAACATGAATGGAATTTGTATATACTAATTTACATGTGAATTATGTGTGAGTAGCAACATGCCAGGATTAAAAGGAAAAACGATAAAAAGATTTTTTTTTCATGTGTTCTTGTGAAGAAAATTTTTAGACGATCCGACGAATCTTTCCCTATGTGTATGTACACTGTAACGGTAGGTATGGGATATGTACGGATACGTACGGATATGCCGTACATTTTCCTGAATCTTCTTCTCCTTCTTGTACCCTGGTTTTTAATATCCTTTTTTTCTGTAGAAATACATGTGTACCTATAGAATTACGGGATGATTCGTTTATCCGTTTAATATAATTGCGACGATGAAAGGACGAAAAAGGTGCGTGTATAGGGTGAATTTAAGGTGTTATTGCTGCGTTTATTAAATTTTTCCCATTAGGATGAATTAACGAAGAGAAGAAGAAGAGTTTGAAAGAAGGCCAAATTCATAAAACTTGTATAATGGACATTTTTGAAATCCAATTTCTCATTTTTATGCTAGAAAATTAAAAATGAGTATTTTTAGATCTATTTGAATTCACATTTTTTTAACCCTCGGATGGTTCAGGTAAATTTTACATGCGTAAATGGTTCGGTGGGGTCTGACAGACCCCAAGGCCAAAATCGTTATAAAACTTAAATTATTGCTTTTTTCGCACATTTGTTCAAACTGGAAGTACCTGTGAAGCCTTTTGACTAAGTGGTATATAAAAAAGAGGAATTCGGACAGTATTTTTTAGTATGTGGAAGAAAAAATTAGGGCGGAATTCATAGTCCCCACTTAAAAAATAAGGATTCCCTTAAGGAATAAGGGGTTTTTCTCCTCCCTTAAGGGAGCTTCGTATTCATAGACATAACTTATGAGGGCGTTGCCTCATTAAATAAACGATTCACTTATTTGCCATATCTATTGAAAGTGACAAAAAAAATATAAAAAATCAAGTAGTAAAAAATTCAAAATTTTTTTTAAGTTTCAAAGTGTTTGAATAAGGATATGTCAACAAATAATACGAGTTCATATAAGGTTACTAGATATGAACCTTAACGAATAAGGAAACCCTTTAGGAAACCCTTACGCGTTTGCTTATTGAGTGACTATGAATAGCGTCAGTCCCTTAAGGGTTCCCTTAAGTATAAGTGAGGACTATGAATTCCGCCCTAGGTTTCAAATTTGAAGGTAATTTGAACTTATTACAAATAAATCAACACTGAAAAAATCATTTGTTATAAAACAAGAAAAAAATGCAACAAAAAACAGCCAAGACGGACAGACAGACAGACGGACATCGACTCCCCATGTTATGCTGATCATATATGTATGCTTATTATATGGTCGGAGATGCTTCCTTCAATGCGTTACAAACTTCATGACAAAGTTAATATACCTTCGTTGACTCTACGAGCGAAGGGTATAAACATTTTAATATCTACCCGAGTAGATATCAGGAAAGCGAAGGTTGAGCAAGAGTTAGAATAGAATATAAAGAGATCAAGGTAAATGAAAACGAGAAGAAAGTCAGTTTCACGTGACCAAAATGTGCCCTTTATGTTCTTTCGGACTAATACACAGGGTGGCCCACGTAAAAGTATACGATTCATACATAGTATAACTTTTTTGTTTGTCAACATTGATTTTTTTGTAATTTTATTGAAATATACTAGAGATTTGGGATTTTTTTTTTGCATTTTGCAAGGATTGTGTAATTTTGCACCGACGGACGTATGTTGCCATAATAATAGCCACTATTTTCTCTGGGACACCCCTCATGCCTAAGGCCGCCCAGATACATTCTTGGTTCACACTGTCGGAAGCCTTCTCTAAATCAATCAAGAGCATGTGGAACGGTCGATGCAAATAAAACCAGATCTAAACCCGGCTTGCTCTTCTAGCTCTTGCTAGCTATTATTTTGGCAACAGTGGGAAGCACACCAATACCCCTCCAATTATTGCATTCTGTAAGACTGCCCTTTTTTGAAGTTTTGTAATCAAACCCTTCTTCCATTCAGTGGGAAAAGATTCTATATCCCACGCTCTACCAAAAGTTCGGGTGAAATACCCTCGAGCTCAGCATCCTTGACACGTTTTAGTGCAATAATTGCGTGCTCAATTTCTTGTTTCGTTGGGGGAGTTGGGCTACTGCTGGATACTTTAATTTGGCGGTGTCTAGCTAACGGTGCCGGGACGGAGCATCTTGCCGAGATTGCACGGAAGCAATCCGCAAACGAACAATTGCAACCATCAGATGGTGGTTTCTTTCTATACCTGCGTCAACATCGAATTATTGTAACGTTTCTCATTTCAGTACGGAACCTGGCTATCATAATTCTATCAGAATCTGGTTCCCAACTAATTACACTGCTATGACCTGCTCTGGTTAACCTTCAAGCGGGCGTGCGGGCGGTAATTTACCGCTCTGATCATATAAACACGCTTAGCTTTTCCTCCGTTGGCCGGATCGAGGTGGGAGAAGTATGTATTCTTAAGTCATACTGTTATAGATACGATACAATAAAATGTTGGGTAAATTTTACCTTCCATACCTTTCCAGCGGTCAGCAAACGTTCGGGGATTGTAAATTTTGGTACATACATAGTTGTGTAATATCACTGAAGTGACATGATTCGCTAAAAATATTCCCCACTATTAAAGCATCTAAACCCTAAGATGTTGCGTTTGTATGATTTAAACTCACTTCCTATTTGAAGAAATCGTTTTGTTGGCCTCAGAACCATTATCCAAGAGAGTCCACACGTTCCAATCTTTGTCATTGTGCGATAGCTAAAACCCGTAACCGGTAAGTCAGTCTTAATCCGAGGCCTAGACGTTTCATTAGCATCATTAGTTTTCAGATGCGCAAGTTACTGGCATACACATCCTATCCTTCTAGTCGCCTGATACGACAAGCCAGGAACACTGAGGCTTATTCTGTCCCCACACCACAGGGGCTTTACTCGGATATTGCTGGAAAGTAGCGCCCTTGGAGAACATAGAAATTGGCCAGAGCCGTTCAACCTATGAAACTCCTTCTGCACAGCTAAAGGTCCGCGATTTTGCCACAGCTGAAAAATATATAGGAATCGACCGGGCTCTTGAAAAAATTCTCTGAGCTCTCTGGGTTCAGATAAAATGTCCATTGTAACTTCAGCGGTATGACAAGGTGCTCAGTCTTGCAGACACAACATGCTTGGCCTGTCCTGAGCAAAGTGTTCAACTTTTCTCGATAACTCTCTCCATTAACTGTCAGTGCTTCACCACTCGCATTTAAAAAAAAAGAGACCGGTCCGATTATCTCCTTTGATCTGATCTCGCATCAAACGGTGCAATTGTCCGAATGTAAACCTCGCTGATGCAATTATCTGTGCTAATGTCTCCTAAACCTGAATTTATTAGTTAATGAACGGACAGTTTTGTTATTGAATGAATTGAAGTCTGAAAATTGCTACTTTAATACCCAAAAACGATGTTTCCCGTAAGAATGACTTACTTGCTGTTTAATGTCAACAGACTATCTAGAAATCTACATAGTTTATTTTCCAAAGTGTGAAAAGAATATTGTCAAACAAATAAGTTAGGGTTAATTGAGATCGGTAACTTCGCGAAAACGGTACAGAAAAAAAATTCTCCCGTGTAACAGTAATCAAAATGCCTTATCTGCAAAACAGCAAAACATAACAATTTTGCAATAAATCTCTTGAATAATTACATTACACAACAAGCATCCACTTAACGATAAAATTTCCAATTAAATGTCTTGTCTTGGCGAATTATTGTTTCAATAGCCTAACAGCGATATCGCTTTAATTAAATCAATAATTAATGTAATTGTTCAAGGAATCTTCTTCAGACAGACACCAGTGGCTATCTTTCAAACAAATTGAACAAATTTCCCCATCGTCTAGCAGAGAACCAAGAAAATTCAATTATACGCCCATCCACTAAACTTCCACTATGCTTTACCCGAAAATTAATATGAAAACAGTCGTCTTACAAATGGAACAATGAAAATTCACCAAAATCAACCATTCTGTTTGAATGATTTTCATTCTCGTTAATTTTCGCCAACCTCCTCTGTCCTGGTCGCATCCACTCCACTGTGCGGAATGGGAAAGTTTTCAATTATATTTTTCGCAGCCTGCTATGATATTTTCTCAATTTTTCACCCGCGCATTGTCATCGTGCAGAAAATTGAATTGAAACAAATTTCATCGTGCGTCGAACGTCCGACCCGACGCTCGTTTATAATTGTCGAGAGAAGCTTCATCTGTCGAAAAGGGCGAATTTACACAGTGAAATGTGTGTATGTATCGTGTGGTGATTAATAGGATGCCCGGGTTGAGCAACAGCAGGAGCTTGAGCATGACTTCTTCGTTGCCGGGTTGTTCCTTTGGAAAGAAGCAAGCGCGCGCGGCTATCGACACAACCATTAATCAAAAGTGCGGAGGTAAAAAGGAGCGCTTCGGTTTTTTTCGACTTTTCTCCCAGGCACAAGTTCCAAGGATTTGCTGATGGACGAAGATAGACCGGAATTCAGCATTACAAGTAAGTATGTACCAGTACCAGTAGAATCTTAGGGATGAGAGACTTATCCAACTTTACAATTCGACGTACTACATAAAGTATACTAGACGCCAATTGTGGCGGATGTGATGCTTTTTGGGATTTGTTTGTTGGATTGTCGGCTTTTTTGAATATTGACATCTGCTCTTTGCTGATGTCAGCTGTCAGCTATTTATCACAAAGGATTTGGAATTCAACCGAGGCAATTTAGTTTTACTCAGAGGCAAAAAGCTTGAGAAGAAAAAGCAAAAGTAAAAATCATGTATTTTAAATGAAATTTAATTTGTTTGGACTAGGATTTTGCGTAGTTGATTTCTGAACGAAAATAATTGAAAAAAGTATTGTTGCTTCTTGGGTATCGAATTTTACCATCTACAATATGGAAACCTTTTGGTATGAATCGATTCCTTACCGAAGTGCCAAGCGTCTAAAGATCAGAAGCAATCGAAGCTCTTGTTGCGGAAAGGTTATAAGTCAGTGAACATTGAATGTAGAGAAACTAAGTCTCCACGGTTTTTTCTTTTCAACGACTTATTTTTGGAGACATTTTCGATTTTATTCTTCCATTTTTCAGATAAACAACTTTGTTTTTATAATGTGTTTGTTTCAAGAACCCCATAGATCCCCAACTAGGACGTCTCCAATCCAAATGCCGATGTGCCAGAAAGCAGTTTGCGTATGTTTACCAATGATACTCTGGCAGTGTGGACTAATTTTGCCAAAACTACCTTCGACCTTTTTATACCCTTCGCTCATAGAGTGAAAGGGTATATTAACTTTGTCATGAAGTTTGTAACGCATTGAAGGAAGCATTTCCGACCATATAAAAATTATACATATATGATCAGCATGACGAGATGAATCGATTGGGCGATGTCCGTCTGTCTGTCTGTCTGTCTGTCTGTCCATCTGTCCGTCTGTCCGTCTGTTGCAGCGCGTTTTTCTCGGCCACTATAAAAGCTACGGAGCTGAAATCTTACACACGTGCTTATTGTTGCAGGCTGTTTGTATGTTTGATTCACCCAAATTGGATCACTGGGTCATGGGGCTGCCATACAAACCTAGCTCCCCAATTTGAGTTCTTCTAAGAAAAACTTTTTTACTTGTGTACCAATTTCAACCAAATTTCACACAAATGTGTTTCTATATATAACACAAAATACATGAAAGAATGGATCAAATCGGACCATGGGCTCATGGGGCTGCCATACAAACTTAACCCACCAAATTAGGTTCTTCTAAGAAAAACTTTTTGATTTGTTCACTAATTTCAACCAAATTTCACACAAATATATTTCTATTGTTGACACAAAACTTATGTAAGAATGGATAAAATCGGAGCATGGGGTCATGGGGCTGCCATACAAGTCCAACCCCCCAAATTAGGTTCTTCTAAGAAAAACTTTTTTATTTGTTCACCAATTTCAAAAAAATTACACACAAACGTGTTTCTCTTGATGACACAAAACTTATCTAAGAATTGATCAAATCTGACCATGGGGTCATGGGTGGCCATACAAACCCAACCCCCATTTTGGTTCTTCTAAGAAATATTTGTTGCACCAATTTCTCAAAACCTTGAATTAACCCTAGAGAGATAATCTACGCCGAATCGACGTACAGAAATTTTTCTTTTTATTATATCTCATTAGTGGAGCTTCATAATTTGCTGGTTCCAAGATTTAACTCAATTCATGTCTGTAGGCGTAATTACGTGGCAAAATTATTGGCTTGGGTGCCACACAGCCTAAGATATTGGGGGTCATAAGTCAAATATACGTCGAATCGACGTATGATTATCTTTAACAAATTTGTACTGAAAAATATTTTAATTGCCCCGAATTGACATTTTTATAAATCTTCATAATGTGAATGTGTATTCACTTGGATTTGGATATAACCACTAAAAGCCTGTTTCGATAAAGATATCCTTTATTTTAATCTATTGAAAGGACAGTCCACTTTCTCCTAGTACAACTTTTTTAAAATTAATATTATTTAAACAAACAAATGATAATTTTGCAAAACCACGAGTTTAACAGATTAATATTAAATACAAATGATTATATATCTACCTTTTAGCAACATGTTACTCTTAACAAAGAAGTTATAAGGATGTTAACTAGCAACACGTCGAATCGACGTATGATTATCTTTTCAGGGGTAAAAAATATGATTATCTCTCTAGGGTTAATGTGTCTTTACCAAAGCGACAAAAAAGTTAAAAACGAATGGAATCGTACTGTGGGTCATGCTCCCGCAACCCCAATAAAATGTCCGAGTAAATATTTTTATTTGCCTACTTATTTCAACCAATCCCAAAACTTTTGTCAAGACGGAAGAAAAAGAATGAGGAGGGGGATTAAATACAAGTCATAGGTACGCCCGAAAAAACTTTTAGCCCAAGCGAAGGGTATCCAAATTTCGGCCGCGCCCGAAATTAGCCTCGGCCCCGGGGGTTGGCGAGCGAAGAGAGCAGGGGGCGAAGCCCCCTAGTTTATGTTTTTTTTTTCGATTTTTCAAAAAACCCTTATGAAACCGATTTTGTCCGTCCGTCTGTTCACTAAATAACTCGCGAACGGCTAACCGATCTTCATGAAATTTGGTAAAAATGTGTAGAATGGTAACAGTATTTGGCACGAAATACTTAAAAGTTGATAATAAAAACAGTAGAGTTTTTCCTTCTACGAGATATTTTTATTGCTTAAGAATACAATTGTTTCGGGAGTCACAAGCTCCCTTCCTCAGTTCATGACTCATGAACTGAGGAAGGGAGCTTGTGACTCCCGAAACAATTGTATTCTTAAGCAATAAAAATATCTCGTAGAAGGAAAAACTCTACTGTTTTTATTAAAACGAACGAGAAAGCATACCCGAAAGGAAAAACTTTTTTTTACTTAAAAGTTGGTATGGCAAAGATAACAGGGTGTCCCGGACATTTGAAAGTCGCGAACGGCTTAACCTTTCGTCATGTATTTTGGTAGGAATGTGTAGAATCGGAATCGTAACAGTCTTTAGTACGAAATACTTAGACGTTGATAGGACAAAGCTAACAGGGTGTCCCGGATATTTGAAAAAGTCGACTTTTTTTATTATGGACATATGGCTACTCAAATCAAAGAACTCGATGGGTACATTTCATATCAGCTGCTTTTTGTTCCAGTTTGGAGTAATGGTAACGGAGTTACAGCTAATAAATTCAGTTAATATGTGTAGCCATACATAGTAAATCTATTTTTGGATTGGTCTAATTAAAAGGGTTGCGCGTTTATTGAGACCAATCCAAAAATAGATTTACAAGAAGCATTTCATTAATATTGTGCATAATTCTTATTTATTACCTTCAAAATATATGTGCAAAATTATTCACTATGTAGGTATGTATCCAAAATCTAAAAAACCCTCGAATTGCGGGCGCAGCCCTCTGTACGCCGGTATTTTTTAATCATTGCAAATGAAACAACTGAGGAAATCAATCTGCGAAGAGATCGACCGAAATTGCTGGGTAGAAAGCAATTATCGAAAACGACTCGAAAACTTAAGTGATTAAAGTAAACACCCTTTTTTTGCATTTTTTTTTTGCAGAAAAATTCCATAAATCCTTGTTTGTGACAAACAAAAATTGTTAAAAATGAATTGCCGAATTTCTACAACGTTTTAGCAACCGTTTTATCAATATCTAATAATAAATTAAGGGCGGAATTCATAGTCCTTACTTATACTTAAGGAAACACTTTGGGAATCCTTATTGGTTTTGCAATATATAGTCGTCCGTATTTTTAATATAAGTTTTAATTTTGCTCTTACTACATTCGGCTGCACAAAAATCGGGCCACACGCCACTTTCGAACTCGAATTCAATTTTCTCAAAAATAATGAAGCTTACAACTATGAAAGCTATATCTACAGAAAGTGCATTTAATGGCAATTCAAATGACTATGATTTTTATCTGAAGTACCGTTAACTCACGCAACAAACACAATGCCTGTTTTGATTAGAGTTCGCGCTTACCGTGTGGCCCGGTTTCATAGAAGCTCAGTGTAGATATATTCTTATATGTTTTATTTGTCAATTACTTTAATCGGGCTACTGAATGCCTTGATATGTGACGTTTTGCGCCAATATGCGTTCCCTTATGCTTATTTCTTAAGGGAATACTTATTCCTTAAGTGAGGACTTTGAATTCCGCCCTAAAATTCAATTTCTTTCCCAGGGAATGTGGACATAAATTGAGCAAGTTTGAGTTTAACAAAAGCTGACCCTAAGCCTTAAAGGCCGACACTCGCAAATCTGTCAGTATACAGAGTGACGTCCCTTTCAGTTATGAGGTGACTATCCAACTAAGTTAGTGCTTCCATAATCGCAGAGACTTCCACTTGGAGGACACTACAGAAATCAGGAAGACGAAGAGACAAACACATGTCCAGTTGCTCCGAGTATATTCCAATACCAGACAATAGTTGTGTGCGTATACAACCAAAATACAACTTGATTGTAAGCCCCAGGCTTTCCCTATAGTCTTCCTTCACTGTTGGGCTTCAATCTTAGATTCTTATCCAAGATAATACCAAAAAATTTGGCCTTGTCAGCAATTATAATTTTGCAACCCCCTTGGGGGTGTTATAGGAATTGTTCGGTTTCTTGTAAAGAGGACCAACTCCGTTTTGGCTGGATTGGTTCCAACTCCACTGAAACTTGACCACTCCGCTAAAATAGACGCAAACTGCATAACCACTGGGAAATAAAAAGCTTCGATTGAAACTTGTTATTTAAAATGTTTTTTCAGTATGTTAAATAATATTTCTAAAGTCTCCGTACACGATCATATTTTTTTACAATTTTTCAGTTTTTTTTTTCAAAGAATTTCGAAGAGTTCACTAGCTTGAGGGATAAAATTTTCGGAAGAGGACCTCCATGCTTCGATGTAACATGGCCTGGATCAATTTGGCCGAGCCATGGCCTGTTATTTTGCCCCTGGCAAGTGTATAGTTCAGTATATAGTGCGCCTTCAATATTTAAAAAGGCGACCATCGTGTATTTCTTATGATTTTTCAATAGAAACTATCAGCGAGTGTAAAGCTGTATCAGGTGACCTCCCTTTCCAATATGCATGTTGTGACGTGGATAATTGGTTAGGTGGGATTAACGTTCGTAGATGAGTGTCGATTAGTCCAACCAGGGGCGTACACAGAAAAATACTCTGAGAGGGTTTTAGGAACGAGGTTCACGTTGGCAGGGATAAATTGAATCTGAAATTAGTGGCAAAATTATGAAACTTAACACAATTTTGACATTTCCAGTTTCAGCCTCCCTTCCTCTGAGTGAAACTATACACGTAATCTTTCTTCGCTAGTCCAAGCTGGGTCATAGTTTTGTGCTGTAGATAATTTTGTAGTGCCTTCCTGTCACTAAGCCTTCTCAACCTTCAAAAGAACAGCAACATGTTACCCGCAACCTTCCGAGTACTGAGTCCCTCGCTCATTGTCGATAAAATTTCTTCATAAATTACTTCGATGACGAGTTTCGAGTATCTTCATTTTCCGTCTTCATATAAATAAGTCATTTAGCATCTCAGTGAAATCATAGTCCGTCACATGATGAATTCTAAGACGATCGTAAACTGAATCTGTCTACAGTGGGTTTCGAAACCACTGCCCTGTGCTTCGAAGGCGATTACCCTAGCCACTATTCCAACCAACCTGTCAACTGTCTAAAAAAAATAACAATAATACGTGTGAAAATTTCGGAGGTGGTTTGAACCCCCATAACGCCTACGTAGGAGTTCCACTTAGTCCAACAATTTCAGCATAGCTGTCGAGTATCCTGCAGCAGGCAGGAAATTTAGCATTTCTTTCGGAGAAAACTGGATTTTTGCATGAGCCTTCGTTTGGAGGTCTTAAACAAGACCCCAAAAGTCCCCGCCTGTACGAGTGCCGCTGGCGGTGTTACAGAGGTTCAAAGCTCCTCTAAAACAGTTTTTTTTCATATCTCGATAACGGTAATATGTGCTGAAAGG
Source organism: Microchrysa polita (assembly GCA_949715475.1). Taxonomy (NCBI): domain Eukaryota; kingdom Metazoa; phylum Arthropoda; class Insecta; order Diptera; family Stratiomyidae; genus Microchrysa; species Microchrysa polita. The sequence goes on from OX454421.1 coordinate 38,205,779, forward strand.
TGGTGTATGGGAAAATTGTAGGATGTGGTTCCAGAATCAAATGTCAAAAGTCGATTTTGATTAGAGCATTTCTAACGGTGCCAGGAGGTAAAATTGTATTTTTAGCAAATTTCCAGGAAAACCTCTATAACGGTAACTCTGGCTAAAAGATGTTGTATGGCTAATTCGTAGCAAATACGGTTTTGAAGAAAGTGGCCAAATTTCTCATTAATATGTACACCCTTAACCCTTAAATGCATAGCGTACCATATATGGTACATGGCTAAATTCCTGTAAAAGTCTAGCGATTATTAAATTTTTGATTTTTTTTTTACTTTTTCCCAAAGTAGACAAAACAGGCTTGCACATAAATTCAATTTTGGCTTCCTGAAGCTTTCCTTGAATTGTCTGTGCGTCGTCAAAGAGGACGAACGTTATTTTTTGTGAAATTTTAAAAGCTATTCTTTAGAGCTAAAAAAATCGGCAAAATTTACCGCTATTTGGAAAAGGAAAAATACTGGTGAGTAAACTGGAATGTGTTCTTGAGATTCTTTTGAAATTTTGACCAAAAAAAGTCACCAAAGGTATTGTTTGCACTAATTTTGCAACGTACCATATATGGTACACCATGCAATGGGGCATATTCAGAAATATATATACATTCATTCCGATCGTTGTTACTTGATGAAATTATTCTCCTTTAGGCTTGGGTAGAGTAGGATATGTTCATAAAATTTTAATTATCAGATCTTTTAACATGATGGTGCGTTTTATTGAACTCAGAACTGGTCCAAATAACTTAAATTTTTATACAAATTATGCCACCGATCCATTTTTCCAGGACATTTACTGCCATTTTTTATGAAAGATAGGTTAATCAGTCCTGGTTAGGATCCAAGGAAACGGAGCTGTCATAGTTGATTTAGAAGGACCGTTTTTGTCATTTTGTTTTCTATAGCAGACCGGTCAGGGCTTAGTTTTTCTACAGCTGCTTCTTATAATCCAAGTCTTGTTAGCTGGCAAGTATACTGAAAAAATTGTTCAGATCTTTTGTTTTCTCCTTAGGACACGCAACTAAAAAACCGAGCTTCCGCAATTAACATCTTAGTAAGATACACTTGGACTTTCACCAGGATTCAAGCAGCTACGCCTTGATATCTAATTTCTTAAACCATTTCATTATGACAGGTATTGTCTTGGAAATCCACGGTCAGGATCCTCAGAAAATGTGCTTCTAGGGTCAACCATTTCATATAGAAGAATATGTGGAGTACCATATTCGATAAACAAAAAATTGCATGATGTAATTCTTGTGAACATGTCCTGTGACCTGCACAAATTTGAGTTATAAAGCAAGCAGCATTTCATTTCCATGCTCATATCCTAGCAAAGTCAATCCAATCCATATATTTTTCAAGAAAGGAATCCCATGAGCTATGGCAAATCAAAAGAAGTCTCGAGATATACGTTTAACAGTGGAACATGTTTATAACGAACTATTATATAAAAGATTTATTTTATAACGAGACCAAATTCTAATCGCGTTAATAGCATGATGAGTGCCTACCCTATACCCATGTCAGTGGCGTAACGTTTCTAAAATATCTTGTGTGCGAGATAGAAATGGGGGGCCCCCTCAAAGTGTAATTTATAATTAAACAAAATTGTTGAAACCACTATTTTTGCTGATCAGTACACGCTGTTGTAAATTTGGAAAAATATTGAAGTTACTTGTAACTCCAGGACTATATTTAAAGGGACTTAGACTTCTTATTTTTCCTTGCCTGGTTCTTTATACCGCTCCATGGCGTCGCGACGCTTGACCTGCTATGTAGGCACATCGGCCGTTCTGGCGGTAACGTCTCAGCATATTTCTACAGGCAGCTCTATCTTGGACCGTGTCATCGCCGAGACCAATGCGTTGTTGTTGCTTTTTCTTTTCACACACCCAGGTGTTCTTCGGTCTGCCTCTGGCCTTGGGTCCATCAAGCCGAACTTCCATTGATATCGCTTTCTTTGTGGGGTTATCAGGCGGACGCCTTTCAACATGGCAGTACCAATCCATTTGTCGGTATTCGAGCTTTTCGTTGATTGGTTGTTCTATAGACAAGCTACCTCGGATGTAGGTACTTTTGATATGGTCCCTTTTGGTTACACCAACTGACATGCGAGGATTCACACTACCGACAGTATATACTAAAACCCTACGATTCAATGGATTAAGCAGGTCGAAATTATTTGTTTTCTAGTTCAAATCCAGGATTTGTTTGTAGGCGGTTATTAGGGTGTGTGTGTAAAAACGCGATTTACACTTGACAAATTTAGGTTTATTATATGAAATCTCGAATCATGTTCAGACTATCGTCCTAACTTTTTACACAACTTGACAGTAGAGTAGAATCCGTTTAAATGTACATATTTGATGCATGACTAAAACAGTTTTTTCTTGCAACATAGGCGAAATTAACCACATTTTACCAAGCTTTCTTATAGATTAGGTTTTAATGTAGTATTAATATAGTGTAGCTTTAGATTTAAGTATAATTCAGAAACAAGGTTTTTTGTAAATTTTCCTTGTAAGTTTACTAATGAATTAAATATCGCCACAGCATTTAGCTTACTAATTAATGTAAAGATGTAAAAACCTGTTAAGTCTGTAGCTCTTAAAAATGAATTGTAACAAAGTACCATCTGGAACTAAATAAAATACATATCTATCTATCTATCTAGTCAGGGATTTTGTTTTAAATCGCGTTATGAAACCGGTGATTTTTTTTCTGTTAATTGGATTTTACCTTTAGTATCAGAGCTGTAAATGGGTGAAGGCATTTCTTCTGTTCATTTTATTAAGATTACAAAAGCATTTTCTGAAATTATCTTAATTTTGATTCATTTTGAATAATTACTTAGAAATGTATTGTATCAATATTTAGGGAGAATAGGAGCAGACAGGGCAAGGCACCACGCCACAGATGAGAAAAACAAAAATTAAATTAATATTTGCATTTAACTCAATACCATACCCACCCATGTGAAAAAAACGAATATTTTTTAGAACAGTAAATTGGCAGCCAAACGTTTTTCTCAAAATTATAAAATTAAAATTAAGTCCTGGCCATTCTTTAAAAAAATAGGCTTATTCTGGTATCCGTTCTCTCCGCTATATAGTGGCTGCTATGCTGATTGTCGCCAGTGTCGACAAAAAGAAGAAGAAATTCCCTATCGAGAGCTGATAGCGTAATGTTCCCTAAGGTGGATGACCTGGTAACGAAAATGCAGTTCTTCAGCGTTCCTTGAAGTTCTCATATCAAACTGCTTCGAAGTAAAATAAATGTTTCATTTAAGTCTATGAATAAGAAGTAGTATTTTCTAGTATTTTTTTTAATCACAGTCCAAAATTGTCCACTCCTCTTCACTACGTTAGGGGGCCCCTGTGGGTTGGGGGCCCGTGTGCGACCGAACACATGGAACACCGTACGTTACGCCACTGACCCATGTACAGAGCTAGACGGCACGCAAAGCCCAAAATAATCAATTGCATGTTTTTTGTAGTTGACGAAGGGGTATACAAGTCGGATCTGGCGCACTTTTAATATTTTATAAGGGCATCCAACAGCTACCACTTGACACACATTTGAAGTGTTTCGCCTCTACTCCACTTTCCATCACCTTCCAGGATATGTCACAAATAGGCATCCATACAAATTTCAATAAGGAATAGGAAACTAATCACTCACCTACCCAAGCTCCCTTTAAAAAAAACTGAATATTCGCGATTTTCTATAGAAATGACCACCTTTCTTTTAATGAAGAGGAGTTCATTATATCGAGTTTCCACTGTAGTTTCGATCGAAAATCGCCATAATAATTATCCTTTCTTTTTTGCACTGTTCCTATCAAAGTAAGAGGCAGATTAAATGAAATTTGAAAAATGTCTTTCATTTACAACATATGGCCTGAATGCATGGCGTACCATATTTGGTACACAATACAAATTCTACTATTTTCGCTTTTCTGGGAAAACGGGCTATTTTCTGGGAAAATAAAGGCTGATTCCGTGTTCAGTGACCGATTTTACATAAGGGGAGGTCAGTTACGTGAGTGGGATCAGACCCCATGCATTTAAGGGTTAACCCTTCTGTCGGCACCTACTACAATATGCATATTCTATACCCAATAGGTCTGGCTGGACCTACTGAGAAAAAAATTTTATTTTTTAGAAAAAGTGAAATTTTTATCGGTAGAATCATTCTACATTATTTACAGCCATTTAAAAACAATAAAAGCATTAAAATCGTTTTTGTAGAAATACTGGAAGCGTTTTTAAGTAGACATATTTTGACGTGGTTTTAGTAAAAACATATTTCTCCCTTTTTTTTTCTTTTTTTTTGCTTCTCTTCTTTCATTGCGTATCGACACAGAAAGTTTCATCAAATTTTCCGATTCCGATATCATTGGGTTTTATTTGGTCCTTTTTTGGTAGATTTTACCCCGATATTAGTCTGCAGATTTGGGGAAATAGATAGAAAGAAATAGGGAATTTTCAGGCGCAAAAATCATTTCATTTTAAATTTTCCGTAAATATCTCAATTCAATCTATTTAGAAACACGTTTGTAAGTCGCTAATACTTAGTTCTTACTATTACAAAAGGAAATAAAACTCAATTGAATTTCCTAGAATCAAATCTCAGTTGATTAGGTGATGTTAAAAGATGTGATGAAATTAGTCATATCCAATTTCTGAACTTCAGGCTTTTTAAAGCAAAATCTCAGAAAATTTTATCGTTTATCGTACAAATTGAATTTTAATGACATTTTACATCATAAATAAGAGAATTTTGAGAGAATTTAATATTTTCACTTTTTACCTCAAGAAAAAAAATGGGGGGAAAACTATAGGTCTGGCCAGACCTATTGGGTATCAAAAAGCACTATAAATTGAAAATGACAAAAAAAAATACTCAAAACTTCAACAGATTTTTTCAAATTTTTGCAAAATACTTCTAAAGATATTATTCTAGGACATCGTGAAATATGAAATCGCTGCGATTTCATCTTCTATACTTTTTTGACCAAAATATAGTGCCAAAGGTCTGGCCAGACCTTTGTGCCGACAGAAGGGTTAAGGGGGCTACGGTGTCTCAAACCTTAGAAAAACGAGAATTTTTTTTTCGTGAATATCTCTGTAACGAAGGTGTATGCTGTAAAGACAATCAGAACACCTCAGACCCTTGACGAAATCATCGGGGTACCAGGGTTAACCAGGGTTACCATTATAGAAAAGAATCAGATATGTGAACATTTTTGGGGTGTTTTCGCGATTTTGGCTTTGTTTCGCAAGGAAAATTCGATGGGAAACTACGGATTTGTGCTCAGCACCCCAAAAAAACATGAGAAAAAAAATTATCCACCACATTTTGCAATATCAAATCACCTAATGACCAGACAATAATCAAATATTCCAATTGAACTTTAACGAAATATCCGGTCATACATGTGTACATTAAATTTTCAGAGTAACAATCGAACGTTATTGGGGTTGGTGGTAAGTCATTATTATATTAGTTTAATCTACAAAACTGTCATTGTCATCCTGATAATGAGCTAGCGCACCGGACGCATTATAATACTGCTGTATTGTCCATCATCATTATTTGTTTCCATCCACCTTCATGTAGGTCGTAGTGCGCTGTAATACACAAAAGCCTAGACACATACGTATGTACGTAATTTCGGATATCCATTACGCTAGTGATTCGCCATACAAAATTAATTGAGCACAATAAGAGGATGTCATGCTGGCTCAGCCATTAATTCGTTAGCATGCATGCCTATACCTGGATATGGTGGCATGCCCGTTAAAGGATTAGCATCCATCTCATCGTACAATCACGCTAGAGTGAATATATGTAGGCAAATTTACAGGCATGATGATTATATCATGATAGCAATACTAGCAATAGGAATACTGTGTAACCGATCAATAGATTTGACTTTGAAGTCTCATTTAAATTTATTCATGAAACTTTAAACGGAATGCACTGAACAGCGTGTTGATGGCTCAACATTGCTCAAAAATGGCAAGGAACAAAAAGTTTTTGTCTCTGTCCTTTTCCATAATTAACTGAAAGGCTACCAAAAGTCCCAACTGACAATAATTCCATGTTTTCCAAATGTCAACAGAAATTATGACAACTTGTTTAACATTTGTGTGATGTTTTGTTTTACTATAAATACTCGTGAATAAGAAAGTTGTTCAAATTCATTGACAAACACGAGTCTTTCCAGTACGGCAGAATTTCTTCGTAACCACTATTAATTTTAGTCGGTCAATACCACCACCAAATGAAATAAAACCAACCTCCAATAGCGGAAATGTCCTTTTCAATAACTTAACAAAAATAAAGCTATCCCTCACGACCGCATCAAATGAAAATACTTTTTACATGAAGAAACTATCCTCCTGCCGAAACTGACTGAAATATCTTTTCCACTGCCTGTGATGTCTGCATCGTTGCGCACTCCTGCCTGCCTCCTTGCCTAGAATCCTGAAATGTCGGCAAAACTTACCGACCTAAAATACTGTGTCTGAAATAGAGTTAACGAAAATTGTTGTTCCTTATAGAGACAAAAAAAAAGAAAAAATATTTTCCCTTTACATGATGTTGTGATGTGATCCGTTAAAAGGAAGTGGCAAAAAGAAAATATATATGCAGGATACACAAAAAAAGCATTCTTTCAACGCGTATGTGTGGGAGTGAATCTTTTTTAGAAGTGGAATGGAATTTATTAGATGAAGACTGTCTATCTTTCATCCGAGACACAACATGAATGTCAGACCACACACTACACTAGGATTCAGATATAGAGATAAAGTCTATGGAATGTGTTAAGCTGGAAGTTTCGAAATACTTTTCTTTCGGAAAAAAAATCAGTCTAGTGTAACAGTTTTATAAAATTTCAAAAGTTTCCTACAGATAAGAAACAGTTAGTATCGTTAATTAGGTTTTACACTAGTCCATGTCCATAGCCAATGGGGCTCATAGCTTTGATATGTACCGCTAGCGACTCCATTGATATATGCAAACCCTTTCGGTCGATAACATTTATCGATTCTGTAGAGTATTGCAGAGTGGACAGACAGAAGGACAGATACTCAAAGACACAACCAAGTCATTCTGTGGAATTTGAGACACGTAACCATAAGGGGCTTTTTTCCTAATTGAAATGGGGATTATTCAAAAGATACTTCATGCTGAAGTGCAAGTAAGGTGGTCGGTTCGTAGGATAGTGCGAACCGCTTAGTGGTACTGTTGTACCTCTCCGTGGTGGTCGCTAGTAACTTGACTTTTGTGAAAGCTAAACTGTGAGCATCGGTTGCTTTGGGGTTCTTCATTCAAACAAGGCTCAATCCAGAGCCGGCGAATTTAAAACAGCGTAGCAACTGGTATACATTCTTGCTAAGGACTAACCACATCTACTATATGCCTTTAGACTTGGGTCCTAGGATGTTAGATTCGTCCTAAATGTCCGGGGTGTTAAGCGACCCGTCCCCATCGGGGGAAGATGTCCAGGGACGCAAATTACATTTCTAACGGAGCAGCCGGATACCAGGCGACCTCCGGTGCTATCTAGCCTTACATCAAGCGAGGCTCTCCCTAGCTACTCGTGGGAATCATATGAACAAAGAAAACTTAAAATAAAACAAAAAAAGATTTTGTTCGAGTGGAACTTTATTCGTCGGATGAGGACGAGCCGCACCGACCAACACGGAAGCAGTAGCGGCATATACTGAGCGCCCCGCAAACGAGGAAAGCAGGGCTTCCACCGAAATATTCACCGGAATGCCTTCGGGATCCTCTTTGTAGAGGACTTGAAGGGGCTGCCTGTAAGAGCTACGTACGTTTCGTCATCCAAGAACATGTTCACGAAAAGGCAAGGACACTTGCGATTAATTTTAATCATAATGCCCCAACTCCCAAACACCAACGATCAGAGGAGACGGTGCTCTCAATTCTGGGAAACAAGTCGCTTCCACCAACAAGTAAAGAACGGCAGAGATCCCCAAGCAGAAAGACCATTGTCCACCCAAAAAACTCGAAGGGTGCCTATAGGGAAGACGCAACGAAGCCGATCAGCATCCAGGACATTGCAATGGGGAACAATACTGATTCTACCGACGCCGATAGCAATCTGCCTAGCAATGCAGCTGAGTTTACGAGCTCCTGTGAGAAGGGGACCAGCAACAAGATCTCTCTGATTCACCGCAGCTGATGGAGCAAGCCCCACTGATCATGCCCTCTCCGACTCACCGGAGCCTACGGAGGAGGCTGACGTTACACTTACTCCCAATCCTAAGACTGGGACCTCGAAGCACAGCTGTGATGCAGATGAATAACCCGAGCATTGGTGTGTTGCAGTGCAATTGGAACCACGCCATACGAGCCTCGGATGTAGTTTTGGTTCGGTTCATCAGAAAGGATTTCAGCATAGCTCTGATCCAGGAACCGTGGCCGCATGACGGAATCGTCAAAGGACTGAGCGTAAGAAATGGGAATGTGGTGTATGACAAGGGATTCACTCGCCCAAGAGCCAGTGTCGCAGTTAGCAAACGCATTGATTACCTTTGTCTTTTAGAATTCACCAACAGCGACTTAGTGGCCATCGATACCTGCACCACTAGCGAGTGCAGCCATAATCTGATCGTGGCAACTGCCTACTTACCTGTCGATAAGTATATTCCAGCGGGGGAGCTTCACAAATTGGCCTTCTGCTGCAAAGCACTCCCTTCGGCATAGCGAGCTCCAGAATAGCATTGTATGTACATATATTTCTAATTATCGCGGTTAGATATGTAGTCGGGTACATTCATCTTTTTCAGATCGACGTGAATACACCTCCAGTAAGCTTTTTTGACGTCTAGCGCAAGAAATATTCGCGCTCATCTGTAACAATATTGAAGGTCTAATAAACGTCCCTCATCTGTCTTCAAATACTTCTGACAACCGGTGATATATAATTCGGTCAAACACAAAGGGGAGCAGTGCCGAATATTTGAGTTGGGAGCTTTCTGTCTCATTTTCTTTATGGTCTTGTGCCGTCCCCATGTCCCCATGGATTTCCGCGTCACAGAGCTGTTTGATACAGTTTTGTTTCCTCATTTTATTTGAAATTTTAAGGGAACTACGGGCTGCTCAAGTAAATCGCTATATGGTCTATTCTGTTGTTTGTGTCGAACATTGGCAAAGAGTCGAATTCTTAGACATCGGCCGCCTATGCCGATTTCCCAGGTTCACCAATAGGTTTGACTTCGATTAGTCATGGAGGCGTCGCATGCTATTGATAGTTGATGACTCAGTTGCAACTTGTAAGGCTGTCTGACCCCTACTCAGACAGGGCTTCTATGAACGCTGTCTCATCGAAACATTTCGAAATTTATCCAACAATTGGAGCTCGCGTTATAGACGGTTGGCCTCTATCGAGAATGACATTCCCTGACGGTCGCTATTTGTTGCCACTCCATTTCTATCATGTAAGGTCAATAGTGGACTGCATATTTCCTCTTCTAAATATTTTAACACCTCCTGAGTTCATTAAAACGATATCTGGGCGAGAGAACGCGTACGTTCACGATTATTTTATTTAACCATTACCCCATTCCTGAATCTACGCATTGATGTTTGGGGATTAACCCTTTCATCCCCATTGTAAACTGCAGTTTACATCAACTTTAAAACACTTTTTCAATGTTTTGGTTTACTTTAAATAAAAACGAGACCGAGGCTAATTTCGGGCGCGGCCGAAATTTGGATACCCTTCGCTCCCCCGGGCTAAAAGTTTTTTCGGGCGTTCCTATGACTTGTGTTCAATTCTCCCCGCTTCCATGCTTTTCCTTGAATTTTCACATAAGTGCCGGGCGAAGATTTATTGGGGGAAGCGGGGGAAGTGGGTTTCTTAGAAGAACCAAAAACGAAGTGTGTGTGGGGGGGGGGGGTTGTACGGCAACCCTATGAACGCATGGCCTTTCCTTGAATTTTTACGTATGTTTGTGGCATCAATTAAACCATATTTCTATGAGATTTGGTTGAAATTGGTGGACAAAGAACCTAATTTAGGGGTTGGGTTTATATGCCAGCCCCATGACCCCAATGGTCCGATTAATTTCATTTTTGCATATCTTTTGTAACATCAATCAAAATACATTTCCATGAGGTTCAAATTTGTATGCAAATTAAAAAGTTTTTCTTAGTAAAATTTGATTTGGGGGAATAGGTTTGTATGGTAGCCCCATGACCACATGGTCCGACTCCATCTATTCATACGTATGTTTTGTGTCATCAATAGAAACACATTTGTGTGAAGTTTAGTTGAAATTGGTGTATAAATAAAAAAAAAATTTCTTAGAACTTAATTTGGGGAGCTAGGTTTGTATGACAGCCCCATGCCCCCATTGTCCGATTTGGTTCATTTTTACATATGTTCCGTGCTATCACTAGAAACACATTTGCACGAAATTTGATTGCAATCGATGAGAAAATAAAAAAGTTTTTCTTAGAAGAGCCTAATTTGGGGGACTAGGTTTGTATGGCAGCCCCACGACCCCATTGTGCGATTTGGTCGATTTTTACATATGTTGTGTGTCAGTAATGAAAACACATTTGTATGGAATTTGATTGAAATTGGCGCATAAATAAAAAAGTTTTTCTAAGAAGAACCTAATTTTGGGGAGTAGGTTTGTATGGCAGCCCCACGACCCCCTTGTCGGATTTTACCGATTCAAACATACAAACTGCCTGCAACAAAAAGAAGCCTTTGTGCAAAATTTCAGCTCCATCGCTTTTAAACTGGCCGAGCAAAACGCGTCGCAACAGACAGACAGACGGACAGACGGACAGACGGACAGACGGACAGACGGACAGACGGACAGACGGACATCGTCCAATCAACTCAGCTCGTCACGCTGATCATATATATACATATTTTGTATGGTCGGAGATGCTTCCTTCAATGCGTTACAAACTTCATGACAAAGTTAATATACCCTTTTCGCTTAGTAAGCGAAGGGTATAATGAGTGACATACACTGAAACTTACATATAACAGCATTCGAATAGTAAACATTTAGTTAATGCATATGGATTGAAATTTTTATGATCGCATTTAGAATTAATGCCGTCAGGGTGTTTTCGTCGATTGTGACAAGTGGTGAATTGCTCCCCTCCTTCATAATTCTAGGTGCAAAATCTATCCGTGAAAAAAATATACCGTTATTCGCCAACATCAAAAGATTCATTTGCTAGAATTTTCTGTGACAAAAATTTATTAGGGCGGCATTGGAGGACGTTGAAAGCTATGTAAACTGTGGTTTACATTGGGCATTTATGGAATGATATTGTTGCCGGTATTGGAATGGATCCGATATGAAAAAGATGAACTAGGCGGAAAAAGTACCATAAAACCTTTCAGATGGTAAAAATTGAGCGATTTCGATATATTGGGGTATATTTATTTTAATTGGGACCAATGCCCGGATTATCGAGTTGTCCGGATTTCCAAAATGCACCGATAAAGACTCCAGCCTCGTCAATAATTTATCATTTATGCTAAAATTCTAACTAATTTTAATAAATTTAGCACCAGTAGATTCGATCAGAAAAACGTATAGTTTCGCCACTTTTTATAAATTTATTTTAATTTAAAAACTCTAATTTAATTTTGAACTTTACTGATAAATGGCCCTAGATCCGGATTATCAAACAAATAATCCGGATGTTGAGGTCCGGATTGGCCGGATTTGACACTATTGTTTTGTAAACATAGCTCCTATAAATGGATGGAACCTTAGTATTACTCATCGAGAAAATTTCTTTCATAGTTATAAATAACTCATATTGCCGTCAACTAATTGTATTTGAAAAAGTTTCCACTCAATCCCAATGTAAACTGCAGTTTACATACTATTATTTCCCAAACCCATAATTTTTTTTCCTTGTTTTCATTGAAAATGTATTATTAGACACAAATAAAGACGTATTAACAACAATATTATTTTTTTGCCCGAAGGAATTTAATTTGGGAGTGAAAGGGTTAATTTTATTCACGTCCGATATGCTAGGCAATTGACGCATCCAGTTTCATGCTGTAGTACTGTATCGCAGGATGCCGCTTTGTGGCCATCCCATCCTAGAAAAATTTCCGAATGCAAGACAATTGAAACACATCTTCGGAGACAATTTCTATTTTCATCGACAGATCGTCCATCCGAAGTTCGTCTACTTTCATCACCCTGTTGGCTACACTTGCAGGCAAGCACATGTTTTCTCTTTGTGTGTCAAGTCTACGTCTTCCTCGGCAACTTCACGGTGGCGTGCGTCGAGTTGAAGGTTCACTTCAAATCTCTCTTTGAACGCCTCTCGGGCATTCTCAATTCTTGTGACTACGTCAAGATCAATCCTCGTCTTCTGCCGCTAATTTCTTATTATTCAGTTTCTTCCCCGTCCCGCATGCGCGTTAACTGTGCCGGCAATCTTGGACAGCTTGGGGAAGTTTGAACTTCTGTGTGTTTCTGGAGCTTTTTGATGTTCGTACTGTGTACCTGCTCGTTTGACTCCATTGTACAATAAATGCCATGAAGGGGGTTTAACGTCCGTTCCTACCGTAAAGGTTTACCAGACGCCCTCGAACAGGCGAACGGATTGATTTTGCCACGTCAATCAAGGTAACAGTTTTTCTTATCAAGTGATAAGATACTTACATACTGCTAGATGTGAAGCTTTTCTATTACCTCTGCCGTTTTATAGGTCCCGGCACTCGGTTGTACCGCAAATCTACGCCGTTGTGAAACAACATCCCGCCTTCCGCCACTGCTGCAGGCCTAACTATATTCGGGTAGAGCGGTATAGTCATTTCATGACGATCCCACTGGAATCAACGCAATGTCTTTGAGACAATGTGAGTCCTCCCTGCTCATACCGGCGCGCGTGAAGCCGAACAGTATCACCCAAACTAAACAATGACAGCGTCATTGGCAATGCCAGACAGACAAGAGCTGGACTGTTGTTCAACATCCGGATGCAAGCGCCTGTAGCGGCGACTAAATGCCTCCTTAGCGAAGGCATTTAGAGCCAGGACAAATTCACGTCTAAGGAGACAGCGAGAGACATTCAGAGAACCATCCTCGATAGTGACACCGAATACGTTAAGATTCCGGCTATCCGCGTACGCCGTACAATGGCATAGTATATATGCGTCCATTCTTCGCCGATATGGTGGCACATGGGATACAGAGTATAATCAGCTAAGTTGCGCATATAAAGCCATGCTTTAAACGATCCGTGACCAGTGATGAGGAATCCTAGACTTTAATTGAAGTGTAAGTCAGCATTTACTCTCACGTCACTAACCTGTAACGTATTTATTTATTTATTTATTTATTTATTTATTGAGCATAAACGGACGAATGTCCTTTTTACAAATTAAAATTACAAAGTAGCTGCCTAAAAATAAAGAGTAGCCGATCAATAAAATTCTTAAGAAACTAAAAGTTATATTAATTGGTAAATTACACTAAAAATTCATAAATAAAAATAAATGTACTAAAAAAAAAACAGATTTAAAATACATAAAAAATATATATACATATATAAAAAAACGCTCAAATCGTAAACTTATTATTAACTTAATCCAATAATTCATAAATATACTTTTTTAATTCATCCTTAGTGGAGCTAAATAAATCTAAATGACTAAAAGCTAGATTTCCAATTCGTTTCATTCTTTCCAAAGGCGAGTTACATAGATAATTTGTCCTCAAGCATCGTACTTCAAACATATCACGCTGTCTTATAACGCGATTAGGAATTTTGAAAGGAATTTCAAAAACAATATCAGGGGCATCTATACACCCATTAAATAAGTTTGCCAAGAAGACAGCATCAAAATAAGTTCTTCGTACCTCAAGTGTTATAATATTTAATAATTCCTGAATATGTGCATAATTTATGTCGCTACTGGTTATGTGCAATTTATAGGCGATGTACCTTAAAAATTTATGCTGAACTTTTTCAATCGTGTAAGTGTATGAATTATAAAATGGGTTCCATACAACGGATAAATATTCTAACTTACTCCTTACAAGAGAAAAGTACAACGACTTTAAGGCATGAATGTTATTGAATTCCGTGGAGTTTCTAACAACGAAGCCTAGCATGCGACGAGCTTGCTCTGAAATATCCTGAATATGCTCCTTGAAATTTAAGAATGTATCCATCAGTATGCCGAGATCTTTAATTAAGGTTACTTGTGCGAGTGGATGAGTATCCAAATAATAAACACATTGATGTTTTGCTGGACTTCTACTAAATACAATAAACTGACACTTAGATAAATTAAGTTCTAAACGATTTTGTACACAATAGGTAAACAAATTGTTTAGATTCCTTTGTAGAATACAAGCATCTTCATAACATTTGATTTCCTTAAATATTTTACAGTCATCAGCAAATAATAAAAATTCAACTTCTTTGAAGATAACCGACAGATCATTAATAAATATTAAAAATAAAACCGGACCTAGATGGGATCCTTGAGGAACACCAGATGTTGCAATAAATTGCTTTGATAGGTTGTTATTTACGTTAACAATTAAAGATCGATTTCTCAAATAATCATTTATCCAGCTTATTATCGACCCGAAAAAAACAAAATTTTCCAACTTTTTAATTAGTAAGTCAAAATCAAGTTTATCGAACGCTTTGGAAAAATCTGTGTAAACCGAATGAACTTCGGATTTATTCTTAAAAGCATTAAAAATATAATTTTCATATTCTATAAGATTGGATCTACCCGCGCAAAAACCATGCTGTTGTTGTATTATATAAGGTTTTACTAAAGGCGTTATATAATCTGTAACCAAACTTTCAAATATTTTCGGAATGCACGATAAGATATTAATCGGTCTATAATTGCGAATATCTGCTCTATCACCTGATTTATGGATAGGCAAGACATAGCTTACTTTCCAATAATCAGGAAATTGACCTGAAGATAAGGATTTATTGAAAAGAATAGTGAGTGGAAGCAATATATTAGCAGCACAATTTTTCAGCAAGATCGGAGGAATGCCATCTGGTCCAGGTCTTTTCGAGGTATCTAGCATACTTAATTTTCTGAAAAGCGATTCAGCATTAATAGGAACATTGGATAAACTGAAGTTAGTACGATTATTTAACGATGAAAAATTAAAGGATGACCGGATTTCATTATTGTAAACTTTAGAAAAATTATCTGCGAATAAATTCGAAATATCAGCATAGTTAGAACACCTAATGCTGTTCAGAAACATGGTGTCTGGTAAAATGTTGCTATTTTTCCTAGAGTTAATGTATTTCCAAAAATGTTTAATATTTGAATGAACTTCGGATTCTAATTTATAAATAAAGCGTTGGAAATCTAGTTTTGAAAGTCTTTTGCTTTTAGCCCTTAAATCGGAAAAAACTTGATAATCATTTAATCTGCCTGAAGACTTGTACGTTAAATGCGCTGTTTTCTTTTGGTGTATTAACTGCTTAAGTTGACTAGAAAACCAGGAGGGAAAATTATCACAAGTTGAGCGTTTACGAGGTATATGTTCATTAATCAAATTGTTCACAGTATTATAAAACAAGGACACTGCTTCATTTAGTGACAAGCTTTCAATTACCGACCAATCAACAATGTTTAAAGCTTCATTTAACTCGGAATAATCTGCATTTTGAAAATTAATAAATTCGTATTCACATTTTTTAGATTTTTCAATAAGTAATGGTAAAGTTAGATTGATATCCAAAGCTGGATGATAGCTATCAATTGGTAAAAAAGGAGTTTTGTTTTCAGATACAGAAATGGTTTCTACATTCGAGAATACTAAATCTAAAACATTGTTGGCAATATTTTTTATATAATTGAATTGAAATAAATTTAAGAATGAGAAAGTATCGATTACATCCATAGCTTTCATATTATTGCTTCCAACAGACCATGAAGAAGCAGACCAATCGACATTAGTTAGATTAAAATCGCCAGTAATAATGATATTAGCCGTAGGATAAGTTTCAGAGATTTGCAACAAGTCATCCATATGCATTTCATACTGCTCTGGTGAAGCATCCGGTGGCAAATAGACAGTGCTGATGATAGTACGAGATGGTTTTGTTTGTAACATGACGATTAGCTGCTCAACTGTATTGTGTTTACAAATGTGCATAGTTGATTTCAGTGATTTATTAACTGCGATCAATACGCCTCCGCCGCTTTGCTTGTTAGAGGTGTTATTATTTCGATCACATCGGTAAATTGAAAAATTATGAAATCCAAGCTCCTCTGAGTGATAATTTTGATTAAGCCAAGTTTCCGTAAATATTATTATATCAAAAATATTCGTTGCCAAAGCCAGACGCAAATCAGGTAATTTAGTACGTATTCCTCGCGTATTTTGATAGTATATGCTCAGTTTCATGTTTAGTTTTTTGATTTACCACGAATAATGCGCGGAATGCTATTAATGTATTTAATCGTAGCTTCCGGATCATCTTTTTTAATGTTTATGAGCTCATTATTAAGTGAGTTTAGATGTTCACGCTGTTTTAATGTTAAATCAGAGACAATTTTGACATTATTTGTTTTCAGGTATTTTCTAGAATTATGATCTTTTTTACTTTTTATTATTTCAAAAGCAATCGACGAACTTGATGTTAAAACTTTGATCGGACTCGGTTTATCATTTTTTGGCTTACCGATTCTAAACGTTTTGATGTCTTTTGCTTCCAAATTAAGTGCAGGTGATACGGCTTTAATTATTTCAAGCGATTTCAAGGCATCAGTTTGAGAATTGTTTTCGACAATGCCATGAATGATTATGTTGGAAGATCTTTTTCTTCGGTCTTCAATTTCAGCAATAATATCCTCCATGTTACATGGATTCGCACAGGAGGATTTCAAATCGTTGATTTCTGAACGAAGATCGGCAATTATGTTTTTCAAATCAGCAAGACCAAGACGAAGTGATTTGATGATATTGTCTTTTTCGGTGCATATTGTGCAAATAAACAATGGCGGGTTGTCCGATCGCAAATTAAGTGTTTGTTTTCTCGATAATTTAGCACAGCTAGCATGCTCCATCCCCTTGCAAGATGAACATGAGTAAACATCGTCATTATCCTTTAAAGCAATATTGCAAAAGCAACATTCGTTTTGGCTGATGGTCGACATTATGTTGTATTTTTCGTGAAATCGATAATCAACGAACAAATTTCCAACTGGGGTATAATAAACTGTCAAAACAATACTCACAAAAAATACTCAATAGATTTGCTCAATTACAAAATCACTCATGCGCCAAGAAAACGGAGAGAATAAGATGTAAACAAAGTACAGATGATAAACACGTCTCCGGGCAGTCAGCAGGCTGGTGATGCTGATTATGTAGATGAAGAGAGCTTACTCGCTAAGTATATCAGTCGTAGCAGCTGTTCGATGTTGAGAAGACAATGACAGCAGATTCTCGAGAAAAAGTCCGCTGGTTGTGCCGCAACAATGGAAACTCGAAAAGCCAATAAATTCCACAGATCGCGCAGAAACTTCACTGGATTTTTGTCGAGATTACAATAAAGCAACCGTTGGTACGTATTGGTGATTTTTAAAAGTGATAAAAACCACTAAAAAACAATTAAATGTTTCAGGTGATAAATCGGCTATGATTAGTCTTTGACAGCTGACACTCTATCCTTCGTATTCGTATGTAGTTCTCCCATGGGACGCTGTTTCCCACCTAGATTGTCATCTAGAAGGGAGACACTTCGCTAGGAAGCCAGCGATGGTAGACTAGGGCTTAAACGCCGCGATCTCCCAGATACACTGTCGGGGGATAACAAACTACTAGCGGGTAACGCAAGCCCTCTTCGTAGGTAAAATGTTCCACGATGCAAGAACTCCATGTCAAAAGGGGGGGCCACCATCAGGACCTGTAGAGACACGGTAGATACCGTTTTACATACCCGGAGATCTTTAGTCAGCGGGACACGTTTCACACAGTTCCCTACCACCAACGGCAAGGGCGTAATACGTAAGATCTGCGGATCCATATGTGGCACAGCCAACAAACAAGGATTCGTAGATCCTCTGGATTGCGCCCCTAATGAGACCCCAAACCTTTCTAATGACGCGTGTCAACCACTTACATATATCTACGAATTTTTCGGTGACAGCTGTGAAGTGGAACCTAAAGTGCATCCTCTCCCCCATAGTTAGGCCCACCTGGACCGCCTCGTACTTGAGTCTAACTTCCACCATCCTTACCACTGCAGAGTGACTTCGGTCGAAGCTGCCCTTGAACAATATCGTCACAGTCTTGGAGGACGAGACTTCACCTCCCATTTGGGATCCCCATTGATGGAGAACGTCCAAGTAGGACGATTCCAGACGCTCTAGCACAGCACGCGAGTTACACATCAATTGCGGACAGCCGGTCGAGTGACTTAAGCAGGTCATCCAGGTCGAGTGACTTAAGCAGGTCATCCACGACCAGCCTTCAAACGAATGGGCCTAGAATAGGGCCCTGCAGACAGCCACGTGATGCACATTTGCGCAGCACTTCGTAGACCCCGAAAACAAAGGACCCTCTGTCGGAGAAGTAGCTTCTCAAAAGCGACAACTTCGGGCAGCATCAAGGTTGCGCAGGATCGCATCCCATAGCAAGCTATCAAAAGCAACCTTGAAGTCAATAAAGAGCCCAAGGACGTACTGAGACGAGCTGTGTGATACTGACTCCCTGATAAAGAGCCCCGCAGTACATCTTGCCAGCACAAAATCCATACTGGATTTCAGACATTTGACCGACAAGCCTTTCCCCCATCCTCCGGACAGGAATCCCTTCCAGCACTTTACCAAGTACTGGAAGAAGACAAATGCCCCGATATGACTGAGGTTTGGACTTGTCTTTGTTAGGATCCTTCAGCAGTACAACCATGCGGGCAGACTTCCAACTCGTTGGGAAAAGATGCATTCGGAAGAAATCTGTGGAACTAGTTTAACAAAATTAAAATATTGTGTCACTGGCCAATTTACTCCTTTTATTATTATATTATTCACGATTTCCCAAAAATTACAACTGCCAGTAGTTCTCACTTCTAATCCATTTCGACACAAGTTCAAAAACATTTCAACCCCCATTATCCACGCGTAGGCTTTTAGCCGTTTCATCGTCATCGTCCATTCATCGTTTGTCTGCCAGCTATAATTTACACAGACAACATAATGGGGACGAACAGAAAAGTTAAAGCAATATCGAAAAATTGAAGCAACATGATGGGCAATTTCCACGTTATTTCTCTTCTAATTACGATTTTGCCTCATGAAACTTTAACGATATAGGCCCAGCAGAGAGCAGCATAGAATTTTCGTCCTGGCCCGATAAATAGAAACCCAACACCCATTCGACCGGATCGAGTAAATACTCTTCTCGAGTCCATATTGGCTCCTCCCGCTCGTCTCCGTGGATTGTGCTTAAGCTAACTAACTAATAAACGAGAAAAGTGTGGTAACAAATGAGCAATTTCCTTTCGGCTTGTACATTTATTGGGAAAATTCAAGGATAGCTTTCTTTTTCGTTTAAGGATTTTCGGAGGAGGATGCGGTACGGCATGTCGTTCGTAACGTTACACGTAACGTCACGCTTCCAGCGTAAAAATGTTTCGATCTATTGTTGCGTCTATCATGTCATAGGATATAGTGCTGGTGGCCTGGTTGGTTTATTTTGACCTCTCCACTAAAGTCTGAAGGGCCGGAGGCAATGCCTATGACACGGAGTCAAACTGAGTGAAAGGAAACCTTCGTTTAATAGTCCGTCGTTTCGGCGGAGTGGGTGTCGTATTGTGTTTTGGTTTGGCTGACGTAATTTCGTACTTTTGTTTGTCTGGTGTTGGGTTGCGGTACACGATTGGATATATTCATTGCTATAGTTTGAACATTTCGGGGGAAAGTTTAATAGACTTCCGATTCAGGCTTCATGCATGCGGCCATGACAGAGTGGATGCTTTTAGTGCACGAGTCAAAGTGTGATTAAATTTCAAAACGAAGTGTGGAGGTAAATTGGAGGAATAATTAGGACTATGGGCCGGTTCATGCATCGTCTGACTAATTGCAAACACGGGGCTAAACAAACTGATGCTAATGGTGGGTGAAAATGTTTGTTTGGTCACCTTTAGTGTTGCTTATGTGTCCAGTCTTTTGGAATGGGCTGCTGGCCGGATCCAGGACATATCAAAGAGAAGCGGCGATTGGTTAGCGAAATTGAATGTCTGGAAACATGTCCCATCCCTAAATTGAGACTAGGTAAATTAAATGCGGATCAAGTTCACTTCTTCATCCCTTCTATCGCCTATTCGTCGTTAATTATTTTTTTTAATTTTCCTCGATATATCCAAACTAGATATACCTAACTTTACCTGGACGCATGATTATATACGAGAGAATTGTGATTATAAATGCAATCAATTTGAGTGGATGAAACACTGGGCTTCGTCTCTTTGTACCCATTCCCACTTTCACGACCAACAAAACCATTTGTCACTCACACTTTTCCATCAACATGATTCGTCATTTTCAGTTTCGAACGAACAAATGTAGATAAATCGTTCCTATTACACCATTTCCACTTAAGTTAGCATTGTTTCGGTATAGGCATTTATCTACCTAATCTCGACCTCGAGACCCAACAAATCCATCTTCTCTCTTTGAGAATATTCATAGAACGAGAACCTTATGCGGTGGTAGACCTACGCACATTTACCTTACTGTGCTAACCAAATAAGGTGAGAAACAAGATGAAGAAAGATGGATGCTATCATTAGGACCAAAGTTCTCAAGACAATTTCATGGTTCATTAGATTTCATCGCATCATAAATTGACTCAATTATTTTCGTGGGTTGGGCTTTCCTCTTCTTATTGGGAGCAATTTTCATTTTAGCTCCGGGGGTAAATCTCTGACTAAATGGTTTTACTTTAGATCCATATCCATGGGAATACATATGCATGTGATGCCATCAACTTTTTAGATAAAATGTTTCACAGAATTATCCAGCACTGTAATAATTGTATTGATATTATCGATACAATCGATTTTACCAATCAACAGAGTTAGAGGCACAAACAGGGCAAATAATAATTGAATTTCAACTTCCGACGAATATGCCATCTGCACAGGACATTTATTAGGTTCGTCCGACATTTATGACCAGACCAATAGGCATGAGTTTCTGCACTGTCAATGCAGGCCGTGCCGAGGTCCTTCCGCAAATTTTCTTCACAGATAATATTTCAAAGTGTAAATTGACGTGCAGAGGATTTTGCCGAACGAAGTTTACCTCAGAATTTCAATTAGACGGTTTCAATTATCATCCTGCCTGCATTGTCCTATCTTTACGACACTCCACTTATTCAAGTGTGTCAGACATAGAGGCAGTAAGGCTTTTGGAATCGGCTGTAGTTCCTTGAATGTAATGAATAATTTCACTTCAAATTGAAGGGCTTAAAAGCTGAAAGGACATTTGAAAATTGATACAGTCGATTTTAGTATCAGGCAGATTAGAGACTAAACGATAGCCGTTCATTGTTTTTTGAGGTGTAACTAAATATAGTGTAATTGTCTATTGTTTGATTAAATTAGTTTTGGTTAACGAAGAGATCTATGTAAATGTAATTGGAACTCACTTATTCGACTTAAAATGTTTTATATTGATCCAGTGTTGTATAATAGTTGAAATAGATTGGCTGCGTCAGCATCAGCATCGGCATCGGCATCAGCAGAAAAATTTCAATTTAGAACACACGCATTTGCCTTTGATGACCCACATTGACAGCAGCGGCAGAAGCATCGGCAGAAGCATTTTTCTGCTTCTGCCGCTGCTGTCATTGTGGGTCATCAAAGGCAAATGCGTGTGTTCTAAATTGAAATTTTTCTGCTGATGCCGATGCCTCTGCCGATGCTGATGCTGACGCAGCCAATCTATTTCAACCATGAGTTTAGATTTAGAACTTAACAGAAATCAGTGCATAGTACATTTACGAGCACAACTAGATAGAGTGAGTCACAGTCAAAGTTAGCACCCCATCATAGTATGAGTCTTTCTTTTAAAATATTTCCGAAGCTAATTTGGGAAGATACTACTTTTTGTAGCTGATACATTTTGATTTAAATTAATCCTGTCAAACCCTACCAATTAGATTGAATAGTCTGTTACTAAATTCAGAATGGATCCCAGAATGTACTTACATCTTTCAAATTTCAGTACAATATGGTACACTTATCATATCCAGGATTTAGTAAATCCTGTCCATAGTGTGAATCCTCTTTTAGATTATACAGTATGAATTTTCATTGTTGGTTCAGTTCTCCCCCCTTGGTAGTGTTTTACTACCAGCAACCCAATTTTCGGAATTGTTTCTTGGCGCATCTTCACTAAATATTTGGTTTAATTAATAATAATACTTGATTGCAATATAAAACTAGAGGGGCTTCGCCCCCTGCTCGCTTCGCTCGGCAACCCCCGGGGGCGGAGGCTAATTTCGGGCGCGGCCGAAATTTGGATACCCTTCGCTTGGGCTTAGGCCCTTGGGCTAAAAGTTTTTTCGGGCGTATCTATGACTTGTATTCATTATTTTTCTTCCGTCTTGACAAAAGTTTTGTGCTTGGTTGAAATAAGTGGGCAAATAAAAATATTTACTCGGAAAATTTTATTGGGGTTGCGGGAGCATGACCCCAAAATACGATTCCATTCGTTTTTAACTTTTTTGTTGCTTTGGTAAGGACACATTAATTCAAGGTTTTGTGAAATTGGTGCAAAAAATCTTTCTTAGAAGAACCAAAATGGGCGTTGGGTTTGTATGGCCACCCCATGATCCCATGGTCAGATTCGATCAATTCTGAGAAATGTATTGTGTCATCACGTTTGTGTGTAATTTGGTTGAAATTGGTACACAAATAAAAAAGTTTTTCTTAAAAGAACCTGATTTGGGGGGTTAGGTTTGAATGGCAGCCCCATGACCCCATTATCCAATTTGATCAGTGCTTAGATTTGTTTTGTGTCATCAAGAGAAAACGTTTGTGTGAAATTTGGTTGAAATTTGTGCACAAATCAAAAAGTCTGCCTGGACCTACTGAGAAAATTTTTTTATTTTTTAGAAAAAGTAAAATTTTTATCGGTAAAATCATTCTATCAATTCTTTACTGCAATTTTTCAACAATAAAAGCATCAAAATAATTTTTGTAGATATACTGGAAACGTTTTTAAGTAGATATATTTTAAGGCGGTATTAGTACAAACGGTTTCTCTCTTATTTTCTTCTTTTTTTACTTCGCTATTTGCATTGCGTATATCTAGTAGATAGTTCGATCGAATTTTCTAATTCCAATATCTTTGGGGAAATATTTAGCACTTTGTTGGCAGATTTTACCTCGATATTAGTCTGCAGATTTAGGGAAATGGGTGAAAAGAAATTGGGAATTTTCAAGCGCAAAAATCATTTAATTTAAATTTTTCGTAAATTTTTTGATCAAATCTATTTAGAAAGACGTTTGCAAGTCACTCATACTTAGTCCTTTCTATTAGAAAGGAAATAAAACTCGTTTGAATTTCCTAGGACCAAATCTCGGTTGATTAGGTGATGTTATAAAACGTGACGAAATTAGGCATTCCCATTTCCGAACTTCACGGCTTTTTATGGAAAAATCTTAGAAAATTTTATCCTTCGAAATTGAAATTGAATTTAAATGACATTATCGCATCATAAATAAGAGAATTTAATATTTGCACTTTTTACTTCAAGAGAAAAATGGGGAGAAAAACTATAGGTCTGGCCAGACCTATTGGGTATCAAAAAGCACTATAAATTGAAAATCATCAAAAACATACTCAAAACTTCAACCGATTTTTTCAAATTTTTGCAAAATGCTTCTAAACATATTATTCTAGGATATCATGAAATATGAAGTCACTGCGATTTCATCTTCTATACTTTTTTCACCAAAATATAGTGCCAAAGGTCTGGCGAGACCTTCGTGCCGACAGAAGGGTTAAGAAAGGACTATGGAGAATGACTTTTGTCACCTCTAACGCGTTTTACCTTTTGCACCTGACTCCATTCAACTCAGTTAGAGCTTCTCTTATTAGACCGTAGCTTGCCTATACTCAGTGCTTCTGGTTCTGGGTTTCACTACCCGAAATATTTCAGAATCAAAAGTCTAGTCTTCGAGTCTGCAGTCTCAACAGTAATGTGCGGATGACAAACTCATATAATCACTGCCACGAAATATCGTAGTCCCGGGTATTAATTCTTTCTGAGGAAACATAAAGTTGCGAATTGAGACTTGAATCTGAAGCTGAATAATTGTCTATCTAAAGCTATTTTTTCGCATGTGATATAGTGTTAGTAAAATAAAAATATCAAGCACGGATATAAGGCAATAAAGGCACCTAATGATTCACGTGATTGTGCCATGATATTGGTGTCCTCCTTTTATTTGTTTTCTATTTTGATATGCTCCATAGCTGCGGGCAATCGCAACAAAAAAAAGAACATCGATACCCTAATGTTTCCCTTAGTTAATTGTCGTATCAGTCTTGTTTTTTACAGGACATTCCTGCTCTTTTGACCTTATCCTACCATGCTGTCAACACGCGCAAAGTCCTGTTTTTTATTCTTCTTTGTCCTGTTTTGGGAATTTAACCCTTAACTACATTCGTGGGGTAGTTTTCTACCCCAGTCGTCATTTTTTTATCAGAACTAAGTTCGTATTGCACCATGTTCGTGCAAACTTCACGTAATCTCTGCTGACGTTGTGCTCTCTCTGAGTGCAGAATTGAGTCCTTCTATATGCAATAGTATTCTCGGTAAATGAACGGTGGGGTAGAAAAATACCCCACGAATGTAGTTACGTTGGCCTTTTATCCATCTTTTACCTTAAGTATTTATTTTTAAGACATATCTCGATATTTTTGTAAGGAGAGATTGCGCAAATTTTGGAAGAAGATTTTTTAAAATGTAGGCTTGAATGTGTTTTTGCTCTTTAAATAAAATGCTAAATCAGGATAAGGAACTGCCTTACGATACTTTTTTCAAAATGTCATGTCAATATTTTTATATAATGTCAAATTAGAAAAATGTTTTTGTTAACTTTAATTCTAATTTGCCTTAAATTTAAAACACTTGAAAAAAAAATTTTTTTTTTACTTTTTTTCAAATAAGGAAAAATACTCTTTTTTTCCACAGAAAAATAGTGACTCACTTGAAGAAACTCCATTTTCTTTGAAATAATAATATGTTTTGAAACAATGTAAACATAATTTGAATTTAAATGAAAGTCCTGTTGTATTTCACCCTAAAGCTTCTTAATGTATAGAATATTTTGCAAAATACATATACCTAAATATTTATTGGGGTAGAAATCTACCCCACAAATGCACATACGTTAGTAAAAATAACCAATGTAGTTAAGGGTTAAGTCTAAATTTCAGCAAATAAGCAAATTATTAAAACTACACCAACAATTCGTACAACAACAACAAAAGAGACAAGTGACTCCACTCGTTCACGTTTATTTTCTTGCCAAAACTTTCGTTAGACGAAAATGTGCCCAAATGTCGCCTATTGCTTAACAAAATGGTACTTAGGTTAAGAACAAAAGAGCTGTGCTTTACACTAGATAGCCCTGATGAGAAGAACCCCATCTAGGAACATTCATATTACAGGACGACCAACTGGGAATGTCGTCAGTAGCGTAGATAAGGTGGGGATTATGGGGATGAATCCCCCCTTCGGTTACACTTTTTTTCTTATTATTTTAGGTACTTAAAACAAAGCAAAAGTCAACTTTTTGCAAGAATGTTCGGTTCAAAAATTAAAAAATTATGTGGAACACGGATGGCTCTTCCACAGAAGCGCAATTTCCAATGGTGAAATATACTGTAGGTACATAAGATTATAAAGATTTCTCGCGGAGAGTGGAAAGCTAATGCGAATGAAGAGAAAAGGCTGCAAAATTGCTTCCACTTTTTAAGCATTCTTTATTGTTTGAGTATATCAACATTCTTTTTTCTTTTTGTTTTAAGTTAAAATTTGAAAGGTTTTATCGTATATAGCAGGCAAAGTAAGTCTTGACTATCTTTAGTTGTTTGCAATTTCATTGAATTTATTACGAAGAACTCTTAAACCTATAAACAGGATAATTTTTTAAACTCATTCACAATCTGTCATTCAGAGAGTGCGGATCGTCTTGTTCATTTAGCTATCACCAATTTTGTCTAAAATCTACAGTTTATTGATTTATATCCTTTATATCGAACAAATAAATTTTCACGGTGTCCGAAAGTGGAAGTGCACGAAAACGCCTGAGGGAATATGCTTCCCGGGAATGTGAACTAAGGAATAAGTTGAAACTTATCCGAAGCGAAGCGACCACGATGGCCTCTAACCAAAACTCCTTTCAACTGCTAGCGAATCTCCCGTCTAACTTGTCCGATGTCGACCTGGCAAACAATTCAACGACCGCGACGACTGTGCCCAAAAAGGTAAAAATCCCACCTATCGTATTCCCCAAAATATACCATTTCTCAGTCAAGTTGATAACTTTGGAACATCAAATTCGTAATTTTGGAACATCAAATTCGTAACTATGGAACATCAAATTCGTAACTTTGGAACATCAAATTCGTAACTTTGGAACATCAAATTCGTAACTTTGGAACATCAAATTCGTAACTATGGAACATCAAATTCGTAACTATGGAACATCAAATTCGTAACTATGGAACATCAAATTCGTAACTTTGGAACATCAAATTCGTAACTGTGGAACATCAAATTCGTAACTATGGAAAATCAAATTCGTATGTAATTTATTAGGTCCATATTCTCGATCGTTTTAAATTTTATTTTAATTATATATATATATATATATATATATATATATATATGTATATATATTTATACATATATTTTCTAATAGAATTTCCTCAACAACTGTTTTCATCGGAAAATGAAATATTTCCTATTTCGCAGTAGCTAGAAGGTTTAAAACGCTAAAGGTCATAAATCAAACATAATATATTTTCTAACTATGTAAATTCTCAATTTGTTTATTATAACCCTATTATCTAAACTAAAATACTATGTATTTATTAATAAAATCTATCGACGAACACCTGAAAATAGAATAGAATTAACGATCAACATCCTTTGAGCGTATTAATTGTTATACCTTGAAATATATTTACCTATTCTTCGTTTAATCGTATGGTCGTTTGGTTTTCTCGTTATGTAAGTCTGAAATTCAGATAATTAGCTATCACAATTCCTTTGCAAAAAGGTTGCTTACCGTATAATTTTACATATTCAAACTAATGGACCTCCTCTTCCCCAGCGGCTAGTCGCAATATGGACAACATTTCCTTGACTGAACTTTCGCAGTCCGCAGCAGCAACCCCATTTACTCCCTCGGCAATAAGTTCGGTTAGAACAAAATCTTTCGAGACATCGGCCATTATACTTCGAACGATGCTTTTAACATTCGAGAAGATTTTCCTGACTGGATTTAACATCGGCGAGTTTGATGGTAAACATTTGATGCGCCGCTGATTTTGTTCCACAATTTCTCTAACTTCGGCGCTTTTCTGGATTGCTTAATTAGAGCACCTGTCCATGAAGAATCCACTTTTTCCACCAATCCTCGTAAAAAGTCGCAAAATTCTTCCGAGGTACTCATGGAAGCAGGTCGAATTTTACTATCAAGGATACCATCTTCGGTCAAGGCAATT
Source organism: Microchrysa polita (assembly GCA_949715475.1). NCBI lineage: Eukaryota > Metazoa > Arthropoda > Insecta > Diptera > Stratiomyidae > Microchrysa > Microchrysa polita. Next base: position 38,233,604 of record OX454421.1, read on the forward strand.
AATAGGCACGTTCCTTCCCCTAACTGTGGGATTCACAAAAGTGCTCAAGCCAAAGAAATTTTAGAGCAAAATGGATTAACTATTAAATTCTTTACATTACTATATTGTTTAAATTATTTTTATTAAATTCTTAACACCGTACTCTCCGATGTTGAATCCGGGGGAAAAGGCATTCTCAAAAATCAAAATTCATGTTAGAAGCATAATGGCGGACGTTTTGAGAGACTATGTTCTAACAGATCTTATCACTGAGGGAATGAATGAAGTTGCCGTTACGGACTGCGCAAATTGGGTGCAACAAATGCTGTCCATATTGCCACATGCCGCTGCAGGAGAGGAGCTGCATTGATTTAATTATAATTTGCGCCTTTTTCATATAACCTGGTAAGCGCCATACTTCTATAATGAATTTTGCTTGCTAATTGATTAGTTTCAGATTGAATATTTCGCACGAGCATTTAGCTTACAGATTTATAAGATCCAGAAAACTTGTACACGGTAAGGACCGTTTTAGCAAAGGAATTGTGGTGGCCTGTTATCTGAATTTCAGACTTACATAACGAGAAAACCAAACGACCATACGATTAAACGAAGAATAAATATATTTCAAGGTATAACCATTAATTCGCTCAAAGGATGTTGATCGTTAATTCTATTTTCAGGTGTTCGTCGTTAGATTTTATTAATAAATAGTATTTTAGTTTAGATAATAGGGTTATAATAAAAAAATTGAGAATTTACATAGTTAGAAAATATATTATGTTTGATTTATGACCTTTAGCATTTTAAACCTTCTAGCTACTGCGAAATATTTCATTTTCCGATGAAAACAGTTGTTGAGGAAATTCTATTAGAAAATATATGTGTAAATATATATACATATATATATATATATATATAATTAAAATAAAATTTAAAACGATCGAGAATATGGACCTAATAAATTACATACGAATTTGATTTTCCATAGTTACGAATTTGATGTTCCACAGTTACGAATTTGATGTTCCAAAGTTACGAATTTGATGTTCCATAGTTACGAATTTGATGTTCCATAGTTACGAATTTGATGTTCCATAGTTACGAATTTGATGTTCCAAAGTTACGAATTTGATGTTCCAAAGTTACGAATTTGATGTTCCAAAGTTACGAATTTGATGTTCCAAAGTTACGAATTTGATGTTCCATAGTTACGAATTTGATGTTCCAAAATTACGAATTTGATGTTCCAAAGTTATCAACTTGACTGAGAAATGGTATAGATCGTGATTCGATCGATGTCGTAATGGATAACCTCAACATTAATACTTACCACATCCAATATACGGCCGCTGGACACAAGCTATTCCTAGACAGCGATGAAGATTTTGAACGTACGCAGCAGTATCTCGTTAGCAAGAACTGTCAATTTTTCACTCACCGCCGCACCGATAAAAGACCTTTGAAATTCGTGCTATCTGGCCTACACGATATGGACTGCGAATCACTCCTAGAACTATTGAAAACTGACTTCAATTTGCCGTGTCTCGATTTAAAAAAGTTCCATCCAAGGTCAAGGAAATATAACGACGAAACTTATTATATTCTCTATTTCGAACGCGGTTCTATCAAACTTCCACAATTACAATGTATTAAAGATATACAACACACTAAAGTCTACTGGAATTTCTACTCTCGTTCGCGAACGGGTCCGACACAATGTCGGAATTGTCAAAATTGGGGCCACGGGTCTTCGAACTGCCACCTTCCACCTAATTGTTTACTTTGCGGTGGGAGTCACTCTAATATCAACTGCCCAATCGCGAAATTGCCAACCGAAGAAATGAAAAAATCTTTTAAATGTTTCCATTGCGGAAATAATCACATGGCAAACGAGCGATCCTGCGAAACGCGAATTGAATACTTAGCTCGGCAGCGAACAAGAAATCAAACCCGGACTAACAAAAAAGGAGCTGCTAAACAATTCGATGTGCCTTCTAACTCAAATTTTTTGCCATCTCTACCGAACAATCGAGATTCGTTCAACCAACCGGCTAATAACTTTGTCCCGTCACTTCCAACTATGCCTTTATACTCTAACGTATTAAGATCTGTTCCACAAAATAATAATTCCGAAAGTTTGTTTACTATCGAAGAGATGTTGGAACTGTCAATGGAATTAATCACTAAGCTAGCCAATTGTAAAACTAAGACTGATCAATTCAACGCTCTTGTCTCAGTATCACTTAAGTTTATTTACAAATGAGCATTAATAATAATCTAAGTATTCTCCTTTGGAACTCTCAGAGTATTAAAAACAAAACTATAGAGCTCTTTGATCTTGCCAATGAAACAAATGTAGATGTAATTGCAATAACTGAAACATGGCTGAAAAAAAGTGATAAATTCACGAATGTAAACTATAATATTTTTAGATTAGACAGAATAGGTATTACAGGTGGTGGGGTAGCGATCTGTACGAAAAAATGTTTTAAATGTTATGTTCTTCCCGAACTTCGAACTAAAATTATCGAGGCAATTGCCATAAAATTAGATTACTGTCAAGTTTTTCTGGTCGTGTGTTACTTTCCGGGTACGCGGGTAGACAATACTAAATTGAGCTTGTTTGAAGATGACATCAAATACCTAATGAATCTAGGCGATAAAGTTATTTTGTGTGGAGATTTCAATGCTAAACACAGGTATTGGAATTGTGTAAATTCAAATAGGGCTGGAAAGAGACTTTACAACTTAACATTCCACAATAATATAATGGTTCACTCACCAGCTGAGCCAACATTCTTAAATCATAGAGGCTACGATTCGACTCTAGACATTATTCTGAGCAAGGGCGCTATCAATATTCCCCAACCCCAAACAATAAAAAAGCTGTCATCTCCTCATTTTCCGGTGTTATTTCATTTAGAGGGTTCAGGGTCTGGTATTAATTCTTCTGTGGGTAACAATCAGCTACTAAAAATAAATTGGTTGATTTTCAAAAAATGTCTAAATGAAAATATTGACTTAAGATCGCAAGATCTATCTAGTCTCGAAAACTCAAATCAAATCGATGTCGTCCTGGATGAATTCTATGCGAAACTCCATTCTGCGCTAGACTCTGCTTCGTTTAAAGTAAATAAGCTTCAACCTGACATCAATTCTCTTGACAACGACACTAAAGCACTCATCCAGACTAGAAATTTCTTCCGCAGGAAATGGCAACGCGATAGAAACCCATTAACCAAAGTGATCGTATATAACCTGACTAAAACTATCCAACAACAAATTTCTATCAGACGTAACGATAAATGGAATAACATGCTACGCAGTCTTCCCAAGAATAGTAAAAAAATTTGGAAACTGAACAAAATGTTCCGTCGTGGTAAACCAATTCCTCCATTACGATCTTCTGATAGAAGTTTGGTGTTTGACAGTCGAGACAAAGCCGAAATAATTGCTAACAAATTTCAGCAAGCACACAGTATCTCGTTGCATTTGGGGAGCACCATATACAATCAAATTGTCAAAGACAAAGTTGATAAGTTAGCTTCTAGCCCAAGTAACTTCAATGAAACTCATTTATCTTCTCCACGGGAAATCAAAAACATTATTAAGTCGTTTAAACTTAAAAAGGCACCTGGGTTTGATAAAATCTCAAATTTAGCCTTAAAAAACCTCCCTAAGAAGGCTGTTGTAAAGCTGAGTTTTCTGATTAACAGTTGCTTAAAAATATCTTATTTCCCAAACCGCTGGAAGCACGCCAATGTAATACCACTCGCGAAATCCGGAAAAGATGCAAGAGAACCTAGCAATTACAGGCCAATAAGTCTCCTACCGTCACTAAGCAAAATTTTGGAAAAGGTTATACTAGCACGTTTAAATGAGGAAATTGAACGGCTGAAAGTTATTCCTGACTTTCAATTCGGGTTTCGAAAACAACATTCAACCACACACCAAATCTACAGACTTCACAGGTATATAAAGAATTCGTTCGCGAATAAAGAATCTGTGGGAGTAGTTGCACTAGATATCGAAAAAGCTTTCGATTCCGTCTGGCACGATGGATTATTGTACAAATTAATTAAGTTCAATATACCGATGTACCTGACTAAATTTTTCCAATCCTTCTTAGTAAATAGAAGCTTCTGTGTGCAGGTGGGAGAATCTCACTCTAGCACTATGAGCATACCTGCAGGAGTCCCTCAGGGTTCATGCCTCAGCCCGATACTCTTCAACATTTTCACCGCTGACATTCCTAAGACTAGTGACTGCCAAATAGCCTGTTTTGCAGATGATGTTTGCATTTATTACGACCACAAAGACCCAAATCAGATATCTTCTAAGCTGGAACATCAACTTGAATGCCTATACCAATATTATTTTCGCTGGAAAATTAAGCTGAACACCACTAAAACACAAGCCACATTCTTCACTAAAAAAAGGAAACGAACTAACCTACCATGCTCTCCACTGAATTTTCTAGGCGATCATATTGCATGGAGCAATGAACTAAATTACTTGGGTTTAAGCCTCGACAAAAAACTAACAGGGCAATCACATATGGAAATAACTTCCCAAAAAATGCTAAAATCATTTTGCGCCTTATACCCCATACTTAATAAAAAATCCAAGCTGTCCACAGATAACAAGCTCTTAATTTACAAAATGGTTATCCAACCCATTGCTGCGTACGGCTCGCCAATATGGGGTCTCTATTCCAAAACTAGGAGAAACAAAATACAAATAACACAAAATAAAATTCTAAAACATCTAACTAACAAACCGTTTTTCTACTCAACCGCAAAGTTGCACCAAGAGACCAACATTTTAACTTTGGACAGATTGGCTAATACAAATATTTTGAAATTTCGGGCTAACTGCCAAAACATTGACAACAGCATAATAAGAAGCCTCACCATTGATAATTAGCTTTAGTTACTCTAGATGTAGTCTCTATTTTTAACCAAAAAAGAAAAAACCCTTTTCTTTCTTTTTTTTGTTTTGTTTTTTTTTTTTTTTTTGTTTCTTCATGAGGTTTTGTTTTGAAACATTTTTTCGTCGGCTACCTTCACCAGTATTAAATTAAACTACCAATTTACAATTAATATTATACTTTAGAGTTAAGGCTTAAGCCGGTATCTATGTTAAGCTATATGTTAGTCATAAGATTATATTGAATAAAGATTGAATTGAATTGAATTGAATTGAATTTTTTAAACTAAATCAAAAAAAAAAATTCCAAAATTGGCAGGCAGTAATTCGAAAACAAATTAACAAACAAACAAACGGAGTTCCGCGATACCCTAGGGTTCCGTGAAGATCTCTCAGGGGTTTCGCAAAGATACCCAAAAACTAGAAAAAATCAAACAACAAGTTTTGAAATTCCGAAGCTTTGTCTGCTACAATCAATCAATCAATCAACTTAACTGTAAAATATTTGACCAGCATCAGAGACTGGGCCGATTTTCTTTTACAATTTTCTACTATTTTATATAAAATAGAAAAGGAAGTAGTGTGTACCAGAAAATAAGGCATGTCCACTGTGTTTGTGACGAGGTTTTTGGGATTCAAATTAAAGCACAAATAAATTCGAGGATTAAATTTTGTGTTAATCAAAACTTCTACGATTTTTTAAACGAATGTTTAACAGTTCAAATTTTAAGTTCTACTCACATTTTTGGTATCCTTTTCAAACAATTGGCAGATAGCTAGGGCCTCGAAAGTTATAGCAAATATATATCGCTGAAACAATGTCCTAGAAGTTTGGAAATTTTAGGAATATTTACTCACGAATTTCTGAGTTATCAGAAAATTTCGATTTAAAAACACAAATGCTGTACTTTGTGTTCCGTGACTCCGAAAAGTTTAGGAACCCAATATAAAGCTCTGATACTCCAATCGCAGTAGCGAAAATTTGTTCGAAAATTGGAATACTCACCGTAGTAAAAAAGCCATAATTGTCTATTAATATTTTCAGGACTCAGTTTTTTTTCGTATGGCAAAATCGCTATCTATTTTGCACTAAAATTTGCTCAAAAGAACTGCCAATTTGAAGTGTAATAAATACAGAAATTGTTATTCTGGAATTCAACATTTGATATCCGTAAAAGTATAAGTAATCTTGCAAAATGATCCCCCTCCTTTCCGAAAAGCTATCTACGCCCCTGAATGTCGTAGTAGGGATTTCGAAAAGAGCGTTCTAGAAAAGTTATTACAAGTGATTGTGAAATGTATGATATCATCTGAGTCCGATAAAGCGATAAACATATCTAGGAAATACAATACATGTGCCATGTGAACCCTACGATTTAAAACGTCGCACAAAATTTGAAATTCATCCTCTACAAATTATTTTGGCTCCAAACCAATCAGAACAGTTGTGGAATTTAAAAATGTTATGCCTAGGAATGGGGCTCATTTTCATCACTAAACTTTAGAAGTCGTTTTTCGTAGTTGCCCTAAAGTTTTCTGAGAAGATGCACATCAATTTCCCATTTAGCATTTAGCAATAAATTCCTTGGTTAGAAGACTTTTAGCTTGTAAGATAGATCAGTGGACGATGGAACACTTTATTTATGCATATAATGATGCGTTAAAGCGTAATAAGGTTGCTTACATTGAGAGTTTCGCCGTTCTTTCAATATTCATCGAAATGCGTATGTCACTCTGGGCGAAGCCTTATGATGGAAATCGACTGGACGCAAAAGCAGCAACGATAATGCAGTCCAATGCAATTTATAAAGATGACGCCACTCATTTAAATTGCATTGGGCCGCTGGTGCTGTTGCTGCATCCATTCCAATTCAAGCATTATTCCAATGGCTGAAAATTTTCGAACAAAGTGTTTTTGAAAAATGAGATCTCTTCAAATTTCTTCTAGATAGGGTCAGATCATACATTTTCGACTTCCCAATCGGTCCCTTGACTTAAACAGACCTGACTTTACTTTCTTTTGGTTTCTGAAATTGCACATTTTTAAAATTAACCACATCTACAGCGAGACAATTGAATCCACTCGCAAAGAGAAAAACTGATCTTGAACTTAATGTGAATACTTATACAAAATTTGACGGCTGAACTAGCTTTCTTTCAAAAGTTATGGAGCTTTTAAAAAGGGTCTAAAATGAAAATATTGTAATTTATTTGTTAGTCTAGCGCCGAAATATTCATATGTCATTGCAAAGATAATTTTATGTGGTTTTTTCGTCCTCATACCATTTTTCTGAATCTTTTGTCGTTTTATAAATAATCGCAAAAAAAACATAAAAAGACCCCCCTTTTAAGGTTGCCCCAATCGATTGGGACTTTTTTCCCCATAAACTGGGCCTTATCCCCAACCATAATGCAAAAAAATTCTTTTAATGAATTCTGGTTTTCCGAGTACCATCTAAAAAATGTTGGAACTTTTTCTTGACTGATCTGAAGCTATAGCAAGCCTGCATGTATGCACGCAGAAATATTAAGAAATTAAAACTATTGGTCACATTGACACATCCCCCATGTAATGTGGCACGATAGCCCGACGACGTCGGGCTTTCGCCGCCCGAATCGTTGACCTCCAATTGTCGCTGTTACGTGACCTTGTCCTTCAGTTTCGGAAGCCCAGCACAGCTGCTGGGTGTGAAGGACTTTGGCGTTAAAGTCTCCTAGCAGCGGCTTGACGTCGTTTGATGGAACGAAGTGAGTCAAAGAGTGTTTCTAGGTGGTTGTAGAATTTGTCCTTAATCGCGTCTTCTTTTACCTACAGAAGTAAAATACTTGTGAAAATAATAACAAGTAAATTTTCATTTGGAGGATGAAATTAACACATAGAACTTATTTTGCACATAACTGTGCGAATTATCCCACATTGCTCCTTGGAAGTAGGCCGGGTGCTACAGCACCACACACGTAAAATTTAGGCAACTTTTAAGAAGCGTTTTAGGCTTCTAAATTCAGCACCTCGTATTAGTATGGGGGCTCTTCGCAGCAGTGGCGTAACGTTTTTAATTTTTTTTTTTGTGTTCGAGCTCAACGCAAGGGTTCTTTCTTTATACAATTAAATTTTCGACTTATTTGATATCCATATACGGCAGTGTCCAGTGTAAATTTGAAAATTTGATGTGGAAATTCACCAATTAGGAAATGGAAATGAATCAACTTGAAACAGAATTTGTCAACATGATTTGGAGATTCATCAAATCAATGAGATTTGGTCAATATCATTTGGATGTTTGTTAGCGTCATAGGGGAATTCGTTAACATTGCTTTGACATTCACAGTTAGAAATTGAAATACTTTATCATGACAACAATTCGACATGAACCTTTCGTAAACATGATTTGGAAATTCGTCAATTTCAAATGGAAACTCGCTCTTTTGTTAATGGATTTTCGTCAATTTGACCTGTGAAAGATGAAATTTAATCTCAAACTTTATCAATTTAATACGGAAATTCGTGAATATCTTTTTCAAATTCGACAATTTGCAATGGAAATCCGTCATCAATAAACACATGGAACACCGTACGTTACGCCTCGCGAGGAAATAACGTCTCCTCAGCGTAATTGTTAGAGAGAAACGAAGCTACAGTCCATAAATAAAAATAAAATCTTTAACGCGCATTTAATAAAGTAATTGATGTGATTCTATATTAAAAAAAAGCATTATTCCACCGTTTATAAAAAAAATTTCCAAACGATTGTAAAATGTTTTTACATCTTTTTTTATTTATTCGAGTGGTGGTCAAAAGGCCGCCCCGGGCGACAACCAGCCTTCCCCCCTTAAGGTTTATTTTCCTCGGCACGACCCCAGTGGCTCTAGCGACAGCGACTCATTCATTGCACACCACTAGGGAATAGTCAACAGCTAGATCCGCTGGAGTCGCTAGGGCCGCTGCGGACGTGTCGAGGCAAATGTACCTTTAGAGCGGGCGCTGTGAAAAACACGCTGCAACAGACGGACAGACAGACAGACAGACGGACGTCGCTCAATCGGCTCCCCTCGTCATACCGATCATCTTTCCTTTTTTCTGTTTGGGAGAAGGTTTATTTACTTCTATGCCTTTCAACCTCCTTTTAGGACCCGTCATATGAGTCTATACTTTTCCTTGTTAATTAAGCTTGAAAGTCGAATATCGATAGATAAAATAAATATCAAAACCTAACTGATTTTTACGCAGCAATCAGCTGACGCTTATCGCTGCTATTACTCTAATCTACCGCCAATTGATAATGGTATGTATTTATTTCGGTGGACGTTATCACTATCAATTTTCTTTGACAGTCATTGTTGCAATTTTTATCGGCAGTATAAAAAGAATCTCGAAGTAGGTCAGTTGAATTTAACAAAGTCGAAAAATGTTTTTTGCGGGAGTGTTGTTTGGTTTACTCACGTTAACATTTGTGGCCGTACTATGGATGCGACGACAATACTCAATTTGGAAGCAAATGGGAGCCCCATACGAAAAACCAACTTTCTTCTATGGAAACCTCAGGCATGTCAAAGAACAAGATCACGACGGTAATTTCACGCGACAATTTTACACCAAATACAAAAGCAAGGGACCATTTGTTGGTATCTTCCACTTTTTGACTCCCGTCGCCATAGCAACTGATATGCGTCTCATTCAAAATATTTTGACAACCGATTTTGAAAGCTTTCACGATCGTGGAGTCTATCATAACGGCAAAGATGATCCACTCTCGGCACACCTATTTGCCCTGCCCGGCCTGAAATGGAGACGTCTTCGCACGAATGTATCGCCTACTTTCAGCAATGCCAAAATGAAGATGATGTTGCCAACGCTCGAGAATGTAGCGTCAAAATTTGAGAAGATTATCGAGAAAGTGAGTGCAACAGGCCATGCGGTATGTATGAGAAACATTTTGACACGATTTGCTATTGATGTTATTGGAACGTGTGTTTTCGGATTGGATTCCAATAGTTTAGAGGACGAAGCGAATGAGTTCTACCACGTTGGCGTTAGCGTATTCCGAAAACCTAGACATGGCACGGCTGTTCAGCTGTTTCTAAATGCATTCTCGGATATTGGACAAAGGTTGCATATTAAATTTTTCACAGATGATGTTATCAATTTCTACACGAATACCGTGCGTGAGATTATCGATTATCGAGTGCAGAACCATGTTCGCAGAAACGATTTTATGAATTTACTGCTCCAAATGTATCAGAGTGACGGGGATGATCGCATAACATTTGACCAACTTCTTGCCCAGGCGTTTGCCTTTCATATTGGCGGCTTTCAAACGTCGTCTACTACAATGGAGTTCTGCCTGTATTTGCTTGCTCGATATGACGATATACAGGTGAAGACCAGAAGTCATATAAATGAGGTTCTCGACAGGCACAATGGCCAGTTGACCTATGAGGCTCTGCAGGAAATGAAATATCTGGATCAAGTTATAAACGGTAAATCATTCAATCACTCAATCGAAAAAGTAACTTCTTGAAATCTTTATTATTTACAGAAACCCTACGTCTTTTTCCTCCGCTTAGTAACTTGATGCGAATTGTCACAAAAGACTACCAAATCCGTGATACAAATTTCCGGCTGCAAAAAGGGACACCTGTTTTGATACCTGTTTATGCAATTCATCGTGATCCAGACTTCTATCCAAATCCAGATGTATTCAATCCGGATAACTTCACCGAAGAGAAAATCAGGCAAAGACCGTGCGGACATTTTCTTCCTTTTGGTGATGGACCGCGACTCTGTGTCGGAGCAAGATTTGGAATGATGCAAACCAAAGTGGGAATTGTAACCGCTTTGCGGAAGTTTCGCTATAGACTATCGTCTATGACTACAGACCCATTAGAACTTCGTACAAATTTTTTGGTGGCTTATGCCGAAGGAGGAATATGGCTCCGGATTAGAGCGGTGGGATTATGAATGAGTCAAAGATAATTTCAATTCCTGTATTTTTTAATTAAAATTTTTGTTTTAATATTTTTCCATTTTATATTTTTTATGTACAAAAAGGTATAATGAGTTTGACTTGAGCAACAATAATATTTCACCAGACAAATCCATTAAAAAATTACATTCCTGAACAGAATAAATCTCCTTTCTTTTGCTTCTTTGCAAAAAAGTGTACGAACCGGAACTCTGTTGCTTCACTGCGTGACACTTTTTCCTGCAATCATCATCAATCAGAGCGTTTCCTTTTTGTCTTGTTCACTGCGCGGTTTTTATTTTCGCGTTTTCATTTTCACATCCCAATTTCATTTTCGTTCCGCATCCTGGATTTACATAAAAGTCGATTTGCTTAAGTGCTTGGTTGGGGTTATTCATAGGATTCAAATATGAATACCGCCGATTACACGGATTGTATGTGAAGACGATAAAAAGAGATTGATTATGTCAATTTTCGTGATTTCTTTACATTGGAATTTGAAGAGTCTTTATGTGCACGAGAAAGGGTTATTATTTGAATTGCAATTGTCAACTTGAGTGGCTTGGATTTGACGTGTTTATTTTATGCTTTTTCATTAAATGGGTTCAAGAACTCACTCCAAAGTCTGCTTTGTGCCTTTCCTAAACTACCTTTAGGAATTTGTGGTTCACTTCTCCATTTCTGCGTCTAACCCACCTTGGAATATCAGGGAAGAGGCAGTGTGTCCATCTTCCGGTTGTAGTTGTAGTTCCCATCCTAGCTGCCACTGTCTAATGGTTTCCTCCCTTTCCGAAGATCTAAATCAGCAGGACTTTCGTTACGGCGACCATAATAGAGCCTGCTTGTCTCCTCAACCGGAATTCCCATTGACATCATTCCGGCAAAGACGTATGCTGCCTCGTGTAATGTTGTTCTATACGCCGAGGACATTCTCAATGCGCACCTACGCCAAACCGAGTCTAATTTCTGGGCGAATCCGTGATTTAGCCCAAACCGGTGAGGCGTACAGGAGTAAAGATGTGACCACCTTAGCCAAAAGCAGTCTTCTGCTAGATCTTTGGCCTCTTATATGGGGCATTATATTTACCAATATATGGTCGTGCTCTGTGGCGGTGATCGTTCGGTCACCACTCTGTGAAATAGACACTCATAGAGAAACGTGTTTCCAAACTCGGCACGACTCGTCGTCGTCGCAAGTTTATTATTCAGAAGAAAATGATAAGAAATATTCTTATCGTAGAATAAAAAACTAACAATGCGACTAGGAAGTGGTATGGCTGACAACCGTATCACACTCCGAATTCAGTTGTCTTTGTAACGTTGTTTGACTACACACGGTAGTCATCAACGCACCATGCTCCACTAGGAGTTACGGTATTCAGAGAGAGAGAGATATATTTACCAAAGCCATGGTCGCTCCTGCTATCTGTTCGGTTTTTGGATTTTTTGCTACAACCATCACTTCGATGTCGTCTGCAAACCCCACTACGATCACTCCTCTAGGCATTGCTTGTTCCAGGATGCCGTTGTACATAATGATCCACAGCAGCGGACCGAGAACAGACCCATGTGGAACTCCTGCCGTAACCCCATACTCCTTGCGCCCCTCACCTGTATCGTATTGTAGGATGCGGTCTGAAAGATAAATCTTGATTACAGTTGCAAGATAGTGCGGTACATCTACTCTTTGCAAGGCGGCATGAATGAAAGCCCAGTTTACTGAATTAAATGTGTTCCTGACATCGAGTGTCACTACCGAACAGCATACAACGTTTTGGAGCGATTCCATGGTAACCATGCCAAATGCATCCACAGTGGAACGCGCCAGTCTAAAACCATATTACCGATCCGACAAGCTCTCTTTTTCTTTAACCACCGCTGAAAGTCGGTTGAAATAGATCGGTTCAAAAAGTTTTCCCAGCGTGTCAAGCAGTCAAATTGGCCGATATGTGTTTGGCTCTGCAGCCGGCTTATTCGGAAGGCGCACCAACTTTTGCTTCCAGGTCATTGAAAAGGTATCTTAGGTGAAGCACGTATCGAAAACTTCGATAAACTTTTGTGAAATCACACGAATTGCAAGCTTCAACGCTGCATTAGTTCCAAAGTTCCTCTTCTGTTATAGGACGGATGTGAGCCCCTTCCTCTGATGGCCCTTAACCTGCAGGTTGCAGCTTGTGCTGAGGAAACCGAACGGAGACAATCTTTGTTGAAGTAATTCATGCGATCTCCGAGACGTTCTCGATATATGTATAAGTATGCTCCTTCTATGGCAAAATGTTTCCAAGCTACACTAGTTTGTTGATGCTGCTTACGTCATACACCATTGATTGTATGGAAAATTGAAGGTAATGTTTGAAATAGAACGAAAACAGAAAAACAGCAGACAAAAGCAGCACAATGCATTTTAAATGGATGACGTCATTTTGCTCTTGAACTATTGTTTTCAGTGTTCAAATCCTCCTTCTCCAGTAGCCCCGTAGCTCATGCATTGCATGACGAAACGACTTCCCGAAACGCGAACGATGAAATCAACTTACCATGCCAAATACAAGACGCCCGATAATGTACAACTCCCCTCTACCTTGGTGTCATCCTTGACAGTAAACTTCACTGGCATGTCGAAGCAACGCCAGATAAGGCCACCAGAGCTCTTTGGATATGCAAAAAGTTCGTAGGGAAAACCTGGGGCATGAAACCCTCCATCATATTCTGGATATACTAAACAATTAGACCCACCCTAAGCTACAGTGCTTTGCGGTCTGGTGGAAATGAGCTCTGACAACGGAGGCCAAATCTGTTCTAGTCAAGGTATAAAGTTTAGCGTGTCTCATTGTCATTATCATATCTTCATATCGGTGCACTTCGATCTTGTCCTAGCAGCGCTCTAGAAGTTTTACTACTACACCCAATTGACATTAACCTTGATACGGAGCCAAAATTAGCACTGGCCCGACTCACCGCGAGCGATGCCAATCTGGAGCTAACTAAGGGGCAGTTGACATTCCGCGAAAATGTCTTCCGACCACCTTGCAAAAGATCTCTCATGTGGCCGCTGTTACGATGCTGAAAAATTCAATAGAGAGGAGTGGCACTCTATTTTCGCCAAGCTAAACCCGCAGACCATTATAGGGATACTGACGGTTCTAAAACCACCGAGGGTTCCGGAGCTGATGTGGTGGCCCAGCGCATGGCGGCAGATACACCGCCGATGTGTCACCCCACCAATGTATTTCAGACAGAAGTCAACGCAATAGCAACTTGCGCCGAATTTTGTCTGAATGCCAACTATGCAAACAAATGAATAGCGATATTATCAGACAGCCTAGCGGCTAGTAAGTCACTCATTAAATACACCGTCGCGTCGCATTAAAACTAGTTCAGTGCTTCCTAAAGACCCTGAATCAACTGGCCTTAAATAACGCTGTTCTGCATTAAAGGTCGCATGGGCATCACAGGGAACGAACGGGCTGACGAGCTGTCACGTATAGCCAAAACCCACTTCTATGGACCAGAACCCTTTTGCAGCATCTCTGTCTTTATAGTAAAGAGGCACAACCAAGACCAGGAACGACTCAAGGGATTTGAGCTCTGGGATAACTTACCTGGGCAATCAAAACTATTCATAACAGGGTACTCCCATAAAAAATCGGATTAGATCTTTGTAGTAAGGTACAAGGTCCTAAGGTACGAACCATTTGTGAGATTCTTACAGGTCACTTTTGCCTGCACAGAAAAAAAATCGGAGTGATTTTCACTCCGATCGGTGTCGAATAGTGTCCATCCGAATCGGATAATATTGGCATAAAACTCGAAGCAAGGTATTGCTATAGACTCCGAACGAATGTAATGATTTTATCCTTTTGGTGTAATCATTTGAACTCAAAAGAATACTTTCATTAACACCAAAAGGAGTGATTCTCGACATTTTTGGAATAAAAAAAAACAATTTTCGCAGGGATGGAACATGTAACGCATAAATGAGATTTGTACAACCCCTCTGTAGGTAATCATTTATCTCTTTACACTCTAAAATGCATAATAAATGTACCTACCTTCAGTGGGATTCGATACCGGGACCTTATGATTTGTAGACGAACGCCCTACCTACTAAGCCAACCAGACTAACTGACGGAGTTTGTAATTTATACAGCATGTGGCTTCGCTCTACCACCAAATTCACTCCGATCGGTGGATACACAAAATACCAAAATCGAATGAAATTAGCCCCAGCACAATAACTTGATTGAACATATTACGGAATTGATCCGATAGGTGTAATACTCAATACCAAATGGGATATTCTTTGCAATGTGTCCGAAAAAGGTTTTAATTTAGAAGTTTCGTCCGTTTCGGATTCTTTTCTAATAAAACCACTGATAGCGGTGTTATTTTGAGCATGCTTACTCCGAAATAATTTTTCTTTTTTATCCTATCGGATTTTCTTGCTCGAATACCCGGCATTTTTTTTGCTGTGTGAGATCACATCTGCGCCCAATAAGACTTAGACAAGACGCGAACTGTTGATTCTGCGAATAGGACGATGAAACTTCAACCTACGTCCTGTGCGAGTGCGTTGATCTAGCTCAACGCCGCTGGACACAACTCGAAGTGGCCTATCGAAACACGGACGACATTGTTTCGGCTTTAGCAAACTCAACTCCTTTCCATGGGCGTAGCCAGGGGGGCAGGGAGGGGCGATCGCCCCCCCCCCCTTGGTCGATGAAGATGGTAAAAAAATCCTTATCGATGTAGTAAAAAAATCGCTGCACCATACAACATTTTCAAAAATTTTCTGCTGCTGGCGCAGCACATGCCTTTTTCACCACTCCAAGTGCTGCCGGAGAAGCCATGATCGGGACAGTTTGCAGTCAGGAGGCGCATACAAATAGATGACAGCGAGGGGCCTCTCGTAACTGACGGAGGCTGCGTACCAGCACACACAATTCACGATATTTCGTGTTTCATTTCATGGCTTCTGAGCTGGAGTACACAATTTTAACCGTTAGGTCCCTTCGGGAAATTAGTGGAATTCAACTTATTTTCATCTCAAAGGGACAAATGGTATACAGCTTTGCTTCGTTAGCTCTGGAAGGTCATCCGATGTACTTGCCGGGTACATAGCGGCTAGACGAAGTAAGCAGGGTAAGTTGAATTTTTGGAAATTGGCGGATGAACTTTGTATAACTTTTAGAACTCTAATATTTCTTATGGCTGGGTGTCGATATCTCTTAACAAATATGTTTATTTTTAAAATGTGGGACCTATTTTTTCAAAAATTATGGAAAAAATATTTACTAGGACAAAAATAGGACAAATCAGGAAAATGGCTCAAAATTCTTCCTCATTTTAGGAAGATTGCATTTCGAACTCATAAAAATTGATGCCATTCTAAATAAACTAACGATTGAAAATCTGTCTATTTTGAGAAAGGGTGATTTGTATGAGGCGTTAAAGTTGACCGTCGTCGAATCGACGAAGCATGACCTTTCCGTACTAAAAATAAGCATGACCTTCCATGGTTAAGGACCTTGTAAAGAACGGGTCTCATATTTCAGTGTCTTTCATGTTCTTCCTTTTCTT
This sequence comes from Microchrysa polita, assembly GCA_949715475.1. NCBI lineage: Eukaryota > Metazoa > Arthropoda > Insecta > Diptera > Stratiomyidae > Microchrysa > Microchrysa polita. The sequence goes on from OX454421.1 coordinate 38,250,058, forward strand.
CTCAGTACCGTATAGCGCCTTGTGGGGCCATGGTGCGTTAACTTAGCCGTTTATAGGCAATTTCGAGTCAACGTTACATTGCATATCATTTCGGAGTGTATATAATGTTGTAAGTACTATATATTTCCATTTACATGTACAGAAATTTTGGACCACGCCGAGATTCGATCTCCGGACCTCTAGATTACTAGCATCGCAGAGTGCGACTCAACCAAGTGAGCCACAGAGCGGGTCTTTCAAGTTATTAAATCAAAATTTATTTTCTAGCTGAATCATACCAGCAATAAAATTTAGCCACTGTTAATACTTTGATAAATTTAGAGGAAATCTTATTTAAACCGTTAACTATATTTCAATCAATAAAGGATTTATAAGTTTTCTGACGATGCTACTTTGATAAGATGAAAGTGAAAGACGAAACAAACTGATTTCGCAAGTGGAATATGCAGTCCGAGATGCAAAAAATGCACTTAAAATAGGCAAACTACGCTCTAAAAAGTAGATATTGGAGGCCAGTTGAATGTAATCAGAATGCAGAAGAAAATCATTCTCATCCCTATTTTAAAAATTTGACTCTAAAATTAGCAAAAAAAAAAAAGAAATAACATGCGTGGCAGTCCACCAGTAAACTAGGGCCGCAGATGTGTGAGTGACATTCAATTTCCAGGATCTAAACTGCTGTTTTGTTGAGGTGTTGAGATCAACAGCACACCCAGCAAAAATTTATCCCCATAAATGGATAGCTGTTTGCAATCTGAGCGACACCATAGTTCGTAACGTAGGTCGTCAGTTCGAAAAGCACCATAACATGAATTCGCTCACGGTGAGTCTGGAATCCATGACCCTGCGCACCAATCCAACCACAAGCCAGGCTACCTTAAAATTTGCTAACAATATTTCTGCGACCGGAAATTTCCACTCCTAAGAAAATCATGATGTTGAAAAAATGTTGGGCTTGCCCCTCCCCCCTGACCGAAATCCTGGCTACGCCCATGCTCCTTTCTCAACACCTTGACCGCCAGGCATATTCCTGACCCCCTTAAGCTAGCACAGTGCTGCGAATCCTGAGGTTTGGTCACTTGGCTAGCATTTGAAGAAGCATAACGTAAGTTTTGCACTAAATGCAGTCAAAGACACGACACACTATACTTCATAAGCCCGGTTCATTCATCAGAACTTACGGAGTCACCGCAAGTAGATGTTAACGATGCAGGATCGAATAGTAGGAAAGGCATGTTGCTACCTGCAGCTTTAGTAACTATAGCGGCTTCCAAGGGGAAAATAGTTCGTCGAACATTGCTAGACCACAGTTCGCAGACCTTGCTTGTTACGAAGAACGCCGTAAGTCTTCTAGCTTTGACCCGAAAAAAAGACGCACGGCTTACATCACTGGGATCAACGGATCCGCATCGACCGTTTAGGGCGTTACTCGCACCCATTTTACCGATTATTATCATGGATAGCCATGAAATCGAATTTGATGCCCCAATTATGGAACAATTGACGAGTCTGATGCCCAGAGGCAACATTTAGACTTAGCTAGTTGATGGACTCTGGGCGATTCAATGTGTTTTACCCACCAAACAAAATCGAATTGTAACAGTGTGCAGACATAATAATGTGCTCTATTATTATTGGACTCCGTCATCAAGTTTTTTGGAGGAGTTATGGCTGTACGGACAACAGTCGGCTGAATCCTGAGTGGAGAGTAGAATAACTGCGGAAGAGCAATTAATTTTCCTTTAATGTGGAAACTTCTGACAACGGTGGCTTGGAGTTGAACGACTGGCAATCAAACATTTTTGCGGATGGAGGAAGACCCTCCAATGTTAGCTTTAAACGAAAAAGATTAGCGATCCCAAAACGATTATATTGCGAAAATACACGGATAGGATAGTCCAATGTAGCGGGATAGTGCGGTTTCGTAGTAAGTCTCTTTAAGTAAAAGCAGACCAAGGACATCATCAAACGTACACGACGTATTGTCCATGCTAATGCTTAGTCTCTAGAACGGAAATTTGCGAGAATCTCAAAATTAAAGGATGCGGACGTTAAAGTTATGGATAAAAGTGTCTTGTTGATCCTAATGACAAAGATTGGCTAAAGAGGAATGCTGGTCGCTGGACGTACTCGCTTGGCGCACAGATGTTACTCGACATTATCTCGCGAGCCAACGATTTGGAGATTGCCATTCGGAAGAGCAAAGGGGTCTCTAAACTATGGAAGTCGGAGGAAAAAAATGGTGACGAATTATTCCGGGCTGCTTGAAGACACCCCATAGACGAAGCTAAGGAAATGGACAACTCTTTCGACTTGGATTTAAGCTTTAAGTCGTCAGGCGTTCAATGGAAATCGATTTTCGATTATTTTTAGTCCGGCAAACTTGGCATCTCGAGAAAATAACACGAAGATAACCATCTTATCTGACGTGGTTAGTGTTTACGACTCTGGGCTGAATATCGTCAGCAATTATCCGGCGTAAAATGTTGTTACGTTGCAGCGTGGCTGCTCTTGGGATTCGCCACTGCCACTGCCAGACTACATTAACCCTTAAATGCATAGCGTACCATATATGGTACATGGCTAGATTCCTGTAAAAGTCTAGCGATTATTAAATTTTTAATTTTTTTTTTACTTTTTGCTAAAGTAAACAAAACAAGATTTCACATAAATTCAATTTTGGCTTCCCGAAGTTTTCCTTGAATTGTCTGTGCGTCGTCAAAATGAACGAACGTTATTTTTTGTGGAATTTTAAAAGCTAATCTTTAGAGCTAAAAAAATTGGCGAAATTTACCGTTATTTGGAAAAGGAGAAATACTGGTGAGTAAATTGGAATGTGTGACATTCTTTTGAGATTTTGACCAGAAAAAGTCACCAAAGGTATTGTTTGCACCAATTTTGCAACGTACCATATATGGTACACCATGCATTGGGGCAAATTCAGAAATATCTATACATACATTCCGATCGTTCTTAGTTGATGAAATTATTCTCCTTTAGTCTTGGGTAGGGTAGGATATGTTCATAAAATTTTAATAATCAGCTCTTTCCATATGATGGTGCGTTTTATTGGGCCCAGAACAGGTCCAAATAACCTAACTGTTCATACAAATTATGTCACCGATCAATTTTTCCAGGACATTTACTGCTATTTTTTATGAAAGCTAGGTTAATCAGTCCTGTCCAGGATCAAAGGAGACAGAGCTGTCATAGTTGATTGCGAAGGATGTTTTTGTCATTTTGTTTTCTATAGCACACCGGTCAGGGCTTAGCGTTTATGTAGCTGCTTCTTATAATCCCATTTTAGCTTGCAAGTATACTGAAAAATTGTCTTTTGTTTTGTCCTTAGGACACGCCACTAAAAAACCGAGCTTCCGTAAATGACATCTTAGTAAGATACTTGGACTTTCGCCAGGACTCAAGCAGCTGCGCATTGATATCCCATTTCTTAAACCATTTGATTATGACAAGTATTGTTTTGGAATTTCACGGTCAGGATCGTGAGAAAATGTGCTTCTAGGGTCAACCATTTCATATGTGGAGTAGGTACCAGATTCGATAAACAAAAAATTACTTGGATATAATTCTTGTGGGCATATCCTGGGAGCTGCACAAATTTGGGTTATAATGCAGGCAGCAGTTCATTTCCATATTCATATCCTACCAAAGTCAATCTAATCCATACTTTTCAAGAAAAGAATCCCATGAGCTATGATAAGTCAAAAGAAGTCTCATGGTATACGTTTGACAGTGGAACATGTTTATAACGAACTATTATATAAAAGATTTATTTTATAACGAAACCGAGTTCTAATCGCGCTAATAGAATGATGAGTGCATACATGGGTACAGAGCTAGACGTACACGGCACGCAAAGTCCAACATAATCAATTCCATGTTTTTTTGTAGGGGAAGAATATATACCCCATATGAGTCGGATCTGGCGCACTTTTGATATTTTATAAGGACGTCGAACAGCTACCACTTGACACACATTTGAAGATTTTCCGGACATTCTATCAAAAGATATGGCTAAATTTAGGTTTGTAAGGGTAGTAAGACCTTCTCGACTTTCCATCAACTTCCAGGATATGTCACAAATAGACATCGATACAAATTTCAATAAGGAATAGGAAACTAATCACGCACCTACCCGAGGTCCCTTTTAAAAAACTGAATATTCGCGATTTTCAATAGAAATGACCACCTTTCCTTTAATAATGAGGAGTTCATTATATCGGGTTTCCACTATAATTTCGATCAAAACTCTCAATAATCATTATCCTTTCTTTTTTGCACTGTTCCTATAAAAGTAAGAGGCAGATTAAATAAAATTTGAAAAATGTCTTTCAAATGCAATATATGGCCTGAATGCATGGCGTACCATATTTGGTATACAATGCAAATTCTACTATTTTCGCTTTTCTGGGAAAATAAAGGCTGATTCCGTGTTCAGTGACCGATTTTACATAAGGGGAGGTCAGTTACGATAACGGGTTCAGACCCCATGCATTTAAGAGTTAAGGAAAGTAGGTACACACAAAGGTGGATATTGCCAACTGAGGATATTAACTTGGAGTTACATGGTTTCCCCGACAATATCACTCCTCTCTGCCCCAAATTGTGTCGTGGAACTTATTGTTTCTCGAGAGCTCCTTTATAAGGTTGTCGGGCAATTACGAGATTTGAGCCGCAATTTTGGTTTTGAGGTTATACGAAACCAGCATCGCATGCTATAATGTAAGAGATTGTAAGTCAACTTCATGGAAGGGATTTCCTAGACAAAAATATAGGGTCTTTGCCGTCTTTGTTTCTTTGTGGTACATACAATAGTAATTCTACAGGGTGTCCGGAAACTGCCGCATAAAACAATCGGATTGGGATTTCCAGGAAAAAAGTTGTACGGAACATAACCCCAATTCTTAACCCTTTAGCTGCCACAGGCATTTAAGATTTTTGAAAAATCATTTTCTTGCACCACCTAAAGCTCAATATCGCCAAAGCTAGACTAGCTAGAATAGTAAAATAATATGATTATTACAGCCAACTAATTTACCTAAAAACAACTAACCACACTAAAATCGGATAAGGGGTTTGGTTTTTACAGAGCTTCAAAGTAAAACTTTTGTTGTTTGACCCAAAACAATCTTTTTTTCCATCTCAACTTTCTCCAACTTCTGCCAAGAAGAGGTGCTTGTACAATATTCTTTTAAAAATTGGCGCATAGTCTTTCGAAAATATCTTTCTTGCATCATTTTATGTTAGCTCCATTATTTCTAACAGTTTTTATACGTTTAGTCTAAAAAACTAGGGTTAATTTTCGCTCGACTTCAATTCAATTCAGATTGCCCCCAAAGATCTGCAATTTGGTAAAAGCTATTCAAGTTAGTTTTCTGCATTTATTACAACTGATAAAAATAGTGGTATTAAAACTGCTAGAAATAATGGAGCTAGAATAAAATTTTGTAAGAAAAATATTTTCATAAGACTATGCGCCAATTTTTAAAAGAATCGTACAAGCACCTCTTCTTGGAAATTGGAGAAAATTGAGATTGAAAAATATATTGTTTTTGGGTCAAATCACACAAATTTGAGTTTGAAGCTCTGTAAAACCCATACTTTTCCGATTTTAGTGTGGCTAGTTTAATTTTTTAGGTAAATTTCTTGGCTGTAATAATCATCTTATTTCACTATTCTAGCTGGTCTAGCCTTGGAGATATTGAGCTTTTTAAGTCGTGCAAGAAAATGATTTTTTTCAAGAATCTTCAAATATCTGTGGCAGCTAAAGGGTTAAGAATTGGGGGTATGCTTCGCATAACTTTTTTGCTGGAAATCACATGAGGAATGAGTTTCCGGACACCCTGTATATCTGTCATTCTGCGCATCCATAGGAACCTCAGCCTCTTGTTGAAGCCCTTGCGCTCAAAAGGGCGGACAAAAGAGACAACCATCGTAAATGTGCGAGCTCGAAGAGCATGTTCAGTCAGTGGCGTAACGTATGGTGCTTCATGTGTTCACTTGAACACGATCCCCTAAGCCAAAAGGGATCCAAAAGAGAGAGTCACATTTGTTTCAATTGTAATTGATCACGTTTTTGTACTGTTGGCTAATAAGCCAACAGTACAAAAATACAGAAACACGTTTCAAATTGATGAATTACCAAATCATGTTGAGGAAATGAAAGAATTTCTAGATCACATTGGTAATTGACGATTGGTGTTGACGAATTTCCATTGCAAACTGGTGAATTTTAAAATCATGTTGACGAGTTACCATTTCAAATTGGCGAATTTCAAAATATTGTAGACAATTTCCATTACAAATATTGGCGTATTTCTTTGTCAAATTCATGAAATTCCAAATCGTGTTGACAGATTCTATGTAAAATTGACGAATTCCCATTTCTAATTGATGAATTTCCTATTCTAATACGGAAATTTCTATGTCAGACTAGCGAATCACCATGTCAAATTAAGGAATTTCCGTTTCAGATTGGTCTCCATTACTCAGTTTCCCGAACCTTTGCTTAAATTTGCATTCAATTGATATTCAAATGTCGCAAAAAAATTAAATTGAATACTAAACGAGACCGAGGCTAATTTCGGGCGCGGCCGAAATTTGGATACCCTTCGCTCCCCTCGGGCTAAAAGTTTTTTCGGGCGTACCTATGACTTGTGTTCAGTCCTCCCCGCTTCCATGCTTTTTAATTTTCACATAAGTGCTGTGTCGAAGATTTATTGGGAGAAGCGGGGGACGTGGGTTTCTTATAAGAACCAGAAAGAGGAAGGGGGGGGGTTGTAAGGCAGCCCTATGAACGCATGGCCTTTCCATCAATTTTTACGAATGTTTGTGGCATCAATTAAAACACATTTCTATGAGATTTGGTTGAAATTGGTGGACAAATAAAAAGTTTTTCTTCGAAGAACCTAATTTGGGGGTTGGGTTTATATGCCAACCCCATGATCCCATGGTCCGATTTAATTCATTTTTGCATATGTTTTGTGACATCAATCAAAATACATTTCCATGAGGTTTGGTTGAAATTTGGGTATATGTACAAATAAAAAAGTATTTTTTGAAGAACCCAATTTTGGGGGTTAAGTTTGTAGGGTAGCCCCACGACCCCATAGTCCAATTTCATTTATTTTCACGTTTGTTATGTGGCATCAATAGAAATATAATTTTCTGAGGTTTGATTGAAATTGGTGTGCAAATAAAAAAGTTTTTCTTAGAAAAATTTGATTTGGGGGGCTAGGTTTGTATGGTAGCCCCATGACCACATGGTCCGACTCCATCTGTTTATACATTTGTTTTGTGTCATCAATAGAAACACATTTGTGTGAAGTTTGGTTGAAATTGGTGTGTAAAAAAATAAAAAATCTTAGAAGAACTTAATTTGGGGAGCTAGGTTTATATGACAGCCCCATGACCCCATGGTCCGATTTGGTCCATTTTTACATATGTTTTGTGGTATCATTAGAAACACATTTGTGCGAAATTTAATTGAAATCGATGAGAAAATAAAAAAGTTTTTCTTAGGAGAACCTAATTTGGGGGACTAGGTTTGTATGGCAGCCCCACGACCCCATTGTTCGATTGAGTCGATTTTTACATATGTCGTGTGTCACCAATTAAAACACATTTGTGTGAAATTAGATTGAAATTGGTGGATAAATAAAAAAGTTTTTCTAAGAAGAACCTAATTGTGGGGGTTTGGTTTGTATGGCAGCCCCACGACCCCCTTGTCAGATTTTAGCGATTCAAACATACAAACTGCCTGCAGAAAAAAGAAGCATGTGTGCAAAATTTCAGCTCCATAGCTTTTAAACTGGCCGAGTAAAACGCGTCGCAACAGACAGACAGACGGACAGACGGACAGACGGACATCGTCCAATCGACTCAGCTCGTCACGCTGATCATATATATACATATTTTATATGGTCGGAGATGCTTCCTTCAATGCGTTACAAACTTCATGACAAAGTTAATATACCCTTTTCGCCTAATAAGCGAAGGGTATAAAAAAAGTCAACTGTATAAAAAAGGGACCCTGCTAAAAATTTGAAAAATGTTTACTGCAGTTACTGTATCGGTTCGGAATTAACACGACTACTGGTGCAATCATACGACAAGGCAGACAGAGAATATCTCTGGCTGATTGAGAGAACGGCGCGGCGCGGTGCACGGCCCACTAATATACATCGATTCTCTTGGGCACAGTTATCGGTGGGAGTATAATGGATGTTTCCATTAATCAGAGCTAACTCTACAGTCATCCCTGGAAAATTTTCTAATAATCCTGGAAGCAACAGTTTTATTTTTAATTCTGAAAAAAAATGTCTAGTTCAACGGCTTCTGGTGTACCGGCAGAAGTTTAGCTTTAAATACATACATACATACCAACCAAAATTTACCCAGGCGAACTTGAATGGTCGCAAGACGGTTGGTATAACAGTTGTATAGTCTAAATGGGCCTTTATCTGACAAGCCCCTATTCTTTCCTTCTTACGCGATCGTCATAAATGTAGACGAGATCGAGGCTAATTTCGGACGTTGCCGAAATTTGGATACCCTTCAGACTACTCGGGCGACCCTTTAACCAGGGAACACTAATGTGAGTCATTTTGACTCACATATAAAAATTTTCCACTTGCCCTTGAAAGGGCCGTACGCACACCGCGTTGCGCTTCTTATAGGGCAGTCAATAAACCGAAATATAAAGCGTTAGGTCGCAAAAAATTGCTCGGCTCTGGTTTTTTGGGATATTGTTAGGATAGATACCAGAAGTGTACCACCAAGTTTGCAACTTCGAAAAACCTGTGCTAACCCCGTGACCCTCAAAAAACCTCAAAGTTTTCGGACTTTTTTCATATTTTTGTTTGTAATTTCTAAAAGGTGCTATCTACAAGTAAGTTGTCCACTGCACTGTTAAAGCTAAGAAAATCTTCTTTAATTTAAGTGTAACCCCAGCTTTGTAGGCGCAAAGGATCCCGAGATACAGCACTTTAAACATTGCTTTTGAAAAAGAGTTCGAAATTGTAATTTCAGTCATGTTCCGAGCTGAATATCGGCTTAAATGCGCATTTTACAGAGAAAGTCATGTGACATGAAGTTATAAACCAGTTCCTTAGCTGTATATATGACGGAACGAATGGAATCATAGGGCTGCCCCTGAAAATTAGGTTCTTCTAAGAAAAACTTTTTTTTTTATGAACCAATATTAACCAAACTTCACCCAAGTATGTTGCTGGTTAAGCCTAAAAAAAATATCTAGGAACGGGTGAAATCGGAACACTACGTTATAGGGCTGTCATACAAACCAACCTCTGGAAATTAGGTTCTTCTAAGAAAAACGTTTTTCTTTATTGACCAATCTTAACCACCCTTCCCCCAAATGTGTTTTTAGTAAAGCTTCAAAACATATCTAGAAACGGATGAAATCGGAACACTAGGTCATAGGGCTGTCATACAAACCAACCCCTGATAATCAGGTTCTTCTAAGAAAAACTTTTTTCTTTATGAACTAATCTTAACCAAACCTCACCCAAATATGTTCCCAGTAAAGTCTCAAAACATATCTAGGAATAGATGGAATCGGAACATTACGTCATAGGGCTGTCATACAAACCTCCTAAAATACAATTTCGGACTTTTTTACAAAAAAAGCACATTTTTTAAAGTGCTGTATCTTGGGATCCTTTGCACCTACAAAGCTGGAGTTACACTCAAATTAAAGAAGATTTTCTTAGCTTTAAAAGTGCAGTGGACGGCTTACTTGTAGGAAGCACTTTTTAGAAATTACAAACAAAAATATGAAAAAAGTCAGAAAATTTTGAAGTTTTTTGAGAGTAACGGGGTTAGCACAGGTTTTTCGAAGTTGCAAACTTAGTGGTACACTTCTGGTATCTATCCTAACAATATCCCAAAAAACCAGACCCGAGCAATTTTTTGCGACCTAAAATCGGTAAATGACTGGCCTATTTGCTGTCTATGATTTTTATTCACACTCTCCCATTTTATGTAACGAAAATCTCATAGTGAGTCAAAATGACTCATGGTTAGTAACAAGCGCCTAAAATTAAGTTTAGTGTTCCCGGGTTAAACGTCGGCAGAGCAAAGTACTATTACGTCTATCGTGATTCTTAGTTGTTTTGGAACTACGAAAGGTTTTTGAGGGGCGAATTTATGTCTGATAAAAATTTATGAGTACCTAAACAAAAAAACTCCTCCTCTCGAAAGTCTTTTAAACTGTCACAAGATTACAACTTTCTAGCGTTCCTTGTAGGTAAAGTTTTCAGTCACAGCACAGAGATATTGTACATAAATTAACACACCTAAACATTGTCACGTTGTTCCAAATTGATACGAACTTGGGTATATAGATTCCCTAGAATTTCAACATGAAATTTCCTTCGCGCAATAATAATCAGAGAAGTTTTGCAACAAATGCCTCGCAGGTCTAATGTAATTACATAGTGGAAATGTTTGAGAGCCGATCATTAAAACAATAAAATCACCACACCATATTCGCAATAGGAGAGTACGACTATGGGTACTTGAGGAACCCACTATAAATGAAACCGGAGATAGACACAATCAGTAACAACAAATATTAACTTAGTTTTGCGAGTGTGTCGTTAGGAACACATGGTGTCATCTCGAAATAACTGTATATGTACTCTCCTAAAGTATGTTGCGGCATGCCTCGGATCCTGACTAGTATACATAGTCCTCGACCACGTTACGCCATCCTTTCACCCACAAAACATTCAACGCTTTACGGATATGAGATTCTGTCAAGGTTTCATTCCGTTCACCAAACAATCTACTTGCCATATAGCGATAGCGAAACCCTTTTCTCCCAATAACGGATAGGATGACTATATGAACACGCTCGTCATCTATACAGGGAAACTTTAGTTCGTCGACTTGAGAGCCCAATATATCGTGCAAATGTAACAAAACTAAAACTCAGTTGATGGTTCTGTGTTTAACCGCGAAAAAAATAGCTACTCCAAAATTGTATATGTACCTACATGGTAAATGGAAAGTGCTTTAATAAAGTTCAATCATATTGTCAATCAACGGAGTATTAGAGAAAGAGAAACACGTCGACCCTTACGACGAACGCGCAACGCTTATATGCGGTTTCCAGCATTAGTATAGGCAGCCGTAGGGATCTCGCACGAAATATGGCGGGTAGCTCGTTACTATACACATAACTGTTTCCAGAATATGGAGCATACTGTTCTATTGGCATCAATCAAAACTGTCAGAAATGCGTTGATAGGTGTCAATTTACACATCTCATCGCACACAGGATCGGCGAAGGTCTAATAATAGCGTATATGGCCTCCATTACACATATGAGGGTATGTTGTCGATTAAATGTGGTAAGGGAGGAAATTTAGAACGAAAATATGAAAAAGGAAATTTGTTAAAAATTTATTATTATTTTTTTTTTCAAATATGTGTCTCAAATTAGAAAAGATGGAATGCAGAAAAATGTGTTATTTGGAAAATTTCACGCTGTTTTTGGTACATGGAATGCGCATACAATATGAAAATGTCATCAAAAAGTGGCTCCAACATCTGGGTAAACTTTTTGCGTGTCAAGACCCTATTTAGAACAAATTTTCAAATGTATAATAGTAGACGAGGTGTTTAATATCAGTAATCGAACTGTTGCCGTCAAAAATTCATATTTATCTTCAGTAGCATCATTTCAAGCTTTCTAGTATTGTCAAGACGTCAAGAGTTAAAGCCTGGAGTCAGGGCCGGCCTTAGCACTCTGGTGGCCCTGGGCAGAATGGATGATGGTGGCCCCTACCCTCTTAAATACACGAACAAAAAGTATCTGATCTTGGCTGAATGTTTCCCCTTACGTGGTTTCCATGCTTAAAAATTCTGCGACTGATTGGTTTACGCATATTTGAATGAAAATGGTTTCATTTAGGAAAAAAACTGACATTTTTGCAAAATTTTGCAATTTTTTCGTCAGCTGTATAACTGCTTTTCACTCCCCAAACATTTAAAATATCATCCATCAGACGGTTTTTGTGAGTTCCATAAGTTTATGTATGTTTATTATTGGCTGTCTCCGGAGTGCGCAGTTGGCATGGCAGCCTAAACCTTAGAATTTTAAGATTACAACATTTTGTGGAATTTTTCTATGTAGGTATTCCTTGAATTTTTCAATCAAAAGTAATTTCTACATTAGTCATTTGAAATATTTATAATCCCGTTTGTGAAGCACTGCGTTGGACATTGAAAGCTGAAAGGACACATCAACTTCGATTTAGCGGAAAGATAAAATAGAAAGGAATGTTGTCTTTAAAAGAGTTGCGGCGCCGTAAAAAATACTCAACACATAAAAAAGTTTGAAAAATCTCATGTGATAAATTCCATGCCCAAATACCAGTTTTATCATTTATTTTGTCGATCTTTCCCGATAACTTCTAACGTTCTTTCCAATTGCATTGACTCATCTGGCAATGGAAGGAAAAATATTAAGCAAGGTTTTGTTTTCAGCAAAAGCAATTCTCCTTAATATGTTTTCGGACATTATTAAATCGGGATATGGCTATATGTTGCCCTGATTTAACTAGATATAACTCCTTTTTTTGTTTTATAAGAATTCTTGAGAAGGTGAATTTATGGAGCAAAGCCACGCACCAATCCACTGAAAAAGTTCGCCCGCGAAAATAATTTAGGTTTATCTGTGTAAGGAAGTTATCGGAAACTACTGAAAAAGGTTAGTAATGAAAGCCAGCACCATCCGGCTTTTTTCAGAGCGGTGTTTCCAAAAAATCCCAATAATTTTCGATTCTGTACGTCGATGTGAAAGCCTCCCGTGTGCCATGCGTATATTTTTGTAACGGTGGTGAAAAATAAGTTGCTCGGGAAATTCAATACTAACCTTTAAGTTTGAAATTCTGAAAAAGAAAAACCTTTTATTAGCACAAACAAACGGACGGCGAGAGCTTTTGTATTGGCCAGCAGACAAGCATTGTGCATTTCAGATTGTAAGAACGATGGTTCTTGTCTTGCAAGTTTACCCGTCCGGTTTCGTCTTAAGATTTGAATTCACCCTTTGAACAAGTAACGTGTTGACTCTTTGCGCAACGCATTGGGTGCCGACGTGATCTTCCATCGATCGTTGTGTCGCTAATTTACCGTCGGATCCTCCGGATTATTCGCCAGCGAAACAAGAACCTGAAAAACGAAAAGACATTCCCAAAAGGTATTTTTAAATAACTAAACAAACAACACGAATACTTATCTGATATGATCGTTGATTCCTGTTTTGTTTATATTAGCTGATAACTAAATCCTGACAAATATGCCGAAACGTCAAAAACGAAGTAGAATTCTCGTGACTGAGGCGAAAAACACTCTACGTCAACGAAGATTCTTGTGACTGAGGTCAAAAAAATAGTAACGGCCGAAATTGTGCCGAGGAAATAAAATCCCGGCGCTAAAGGTGGAATCGCAATAGCCAAGACAAACCCCTGTGGTGAGGAAGAAAGAGTTGGAGGATCCCGATCTGCAAGAAAACGTAGTGAATTTAAGGCGACGACGTAGTGAGATTAATTTCTTGGAGTCGAGACGCAAGCAGTGAACAACTTGAAAGGAGGCTTAACGCAACACAACGCAAACGAAAAGCGATCATCGTATCGAGAAGTCGAACAGTGTAACGAACTTTTCACTGGCGGCCTGATCAAATTAAAGTACGTGGCGCCCACGACCCATTCTCCTGTGGTTGGTCGGACGGCCGTAGACGACGGTCGGTTAACTTGTAACAAAAGGCTTAATAAGTTTTTAAGAAGAAGACTAACTAACTCATCGGTCGAAGTTAGCAGTGATAGGTCAGACATTTCAATATAAAGAATTATCTGTGGAATGGTTATTTAACACCTATGTCTCAGTTCCTTTCAGATTGATTTGCTAAATGTAACGACGTCGACGACCCAATGCAGCGTGGACGCAGTCATCCCTAGCCATGTATTTCCTTCGGACAAATTTTTTGGCGACGATTGGTGAGCACATTCTAGCAATTATGAAAGCATAAGGTCTCATTTACTTTTCCTGCTGTTGAAATGGAAAACACTAAGATGAATTTTGACGGTAAGTAATTTCACACAAGAAAATGTTTGCGAGTGGTTTTGTTTCATCAGTTTTGTTTTGATCAGCTCAATTCATCAGACGAAAATAGCGAGAATTGGTAATGGTTTCATTAACTATTTTTCTTACAGGTGCGTCCGCGCGGAATTTTGTAAAATCCCATCAAAATCAGAACAGGTATTTTTTAAAGCAAAAATTTACATATAACGAAAGAGCCACGTGTCCTTATATCATAAACAGACGCCTCCAAATGAATATCAAAAATTCAAAAGGTCTTTAGGCGAGTTTTTGGAGTCGTTCGCCAGCGAACGTTGTGCATTCGGTACATTCACGAGTCTTGTCAACCGTGCGATCTGCTAGAAGTATGTCCAAGTCCAACAATTGGACGGAGCCAGATTTCGTGAACGGACGGCAGCCCGATTGGAATATTTAGCAGATGAGGATGCCGACTGAACAAGTTGCTATACAGAGAGAAAAAATGTAGTAAAAGGCATTAAAACTGTAATAAAAACTATTGCATTTGTAATGATTTTTGAACCTATTGAAACTGATGTAAAAGTTATTACATCTGTAATGAAAAATGTCATTGCGCTGTAATAAAATTACAATTCGTTGGTAATAAAATGTGCCAGGAAGATAATTTGGCGATAATAGAAAAAAAATCAAAAGGTGTCAGCAAACTATGGGCTACGTTTTAACGGCGGCATCTAACCAAAGAAAAGAGTAGTGTAGCCATCAGATTCTGTAAAAAAAACACCGCAAATCCAAAACTTTGCGCCAGTCTGTTCTATAAGCAATTTATTGAACACCCCAAAACTAAGATGCTCAACTGCAAGATAAGAAAAAAGATTCGCAACCGAACGGTTGACATTGCAGCTGCTACGTTCATGTCGCTTGCGACAATAGTCGAGACCCACGACGAAACTTAGAACACATCCACATACATGCACAGCGGCTCACACCCTTCTGTACCGCTACAACGACAACCTTAGCCCCCTCCAGAACAAGATCCTGGTTGCGCCACTGTGTATAATACTTGCTCATAAGTAAAACTCTTTGATGCAAACATTATATGTGGTAAATATTAACTTTGACTTAATTTATGCAGAGCTAATGATACTAATAATAATTCACAAGGACATAAACATAAATAGTCTCTTCTCTACTCAACTTTTATTCAATTACATTAGGCAAAAGTTTCCAAACAGTAATTATGGTATCCTTCAATCGAAACGGAAAGTATACGGCTTATTTAGTATTTATTTCTGCGAATCTGGAGCATATACTAGTGTTTCGGTCATCAGGTTTTTATAGCATTTGCATTTTACGCTCTCTGACAGTTTTTTTTTTCACAGTTGAATACAATTCGCTGAGAAGTAATAATATCAGAATATTTGATATAGTGCTCATTAACCCAAGTTTTAGAGTTAGCAATGGAGAAAATCAGCTGTTCGCGGTAGTGGATAGTTCAAGAGTTATCGATGTTCAAGTTAGCGATAGTCAACTGTACTCGCATTATTCAAATTTATCTAAACTAGCCAAGAATAATAGATTTCCATTTTGCATAGTAACCGAAAACCCAATAAGCTTTCAATTAATTTCGTAAGCCTAATTAAATTTCCCATTGATTTGATTAAATTAACCGATATTGAGACACAAGACCAGCGCTTACCTGTTCTCTCAATTCTTCTCATTCACGGGCACTTTACAGCGCCCAAAACAAACCTTATTGTAGTCGAATTCACTACCCATAGATGATATCAAAGAATATCATTGCGAACAATGTGAAAAGCCATAAACAGAGTTGGTGAATGTTGTTGCTGACTTGCTGTTCACATTGTCTCAAGTTATTTGCCGGAGGACCCAGATTCCTAATTATACTCCGTTGTGTAGCTGTACATGAATTTATGAGATATTTGTTGCTGCCCAGCTCCAGCCTACACTGCCTACATTCAATGGCTTTATCAGCATTGAGTTCATTACAAACGGGCTACTTCATACCATCATGAACTCACTACTAATAATATTAAGGACTTTAAATGTATCTCAGCCGACATTTTGCTTGGCTTTCTCTCTCTCGATGCAGATGCTGCCTCCGGGCTATTTACGATTCGTGTCTCGGGTCACCCCCACCACACATACCTGCTGTACAATGTGCTGCATGTCGGCTCGCCTCCATTCGGTAAAGCATTGTATATCCTCCGGGCAGGTGAGATATGTCTTTTCTTTGGTCCTGACCTGATATTGCTTTGCTGTTGTTGATACCTTTCAAGGGGAGGAAGTTTATGATTCATACGACAACGACATCACTTAACGAAACAATCTTCTTAATCAAAAGCAAACACACACACCGCCACTCACAAACATTGAATCGAGGCGTTTTGCAACTTGCAAATGAAATGTTTGCCAGTAGGCCAGTCATTTAACGATTTTAGGTCGCAAAAAATTGCTCGGCTCTGTGTTTTGGGATATTGTTGGATAGATACCAGAAGTGTACCACCAAGTTTGCAACTTCGAAAAACCTGTGCTAACCCCGTAACCCTAAAAAAACCTCAAAATTTTCGGACTTTTTTTTATATTTTTGTTTGTAATTTCTAAAAGGTGCTTCCTACAAGTAAATCGTCCACTACACTTTTAAAGCTAAAGAAAATCTTCTTTAATTTGAGTGTAAGCCCAGCTTTGTAGGTGCAAAGGATCCCAAGATAAGGCACTTTAAAATGTGTTTTTTTTTGTGTAAAAAAGTCCGAAATTGTATTTTAGGAGGTTTGTGTGACAGCCCTATGACGTAATGATGTTCTTATCTTTAACAGTGCAGTGAAAAACTTACTTGTAGGAAGCACCTTTTAATTACAAACAAAAATATGAAAAAAGTCCGAAAATGTTGAGGTTTTTTGAGGGTCACGGGGTTAGGACAGGTTTTTCGAAGTTGCAAACTTGGTGGTACATTTCTGGTATCTATCCTAACAATATCCCAAAAAATCAGAGCCGAGCAATTTTTTGCGACCTAACGCCTTATATTTCGGTTTATTGACTGGCCTACAAGCCGGGATGTCCTTGCTGTTGCTCTGTTATGGTGAAAGTGGTGGTGATGGTGTTTGGTGTAATCAAAAGAATTTTAATGGGTCAGTGAATCTTTCCGAGTAGTAGAGTATAGTATAACTATGAGCGCGTGAAATGACAGCGCAGTTCATTATTTTTAATTGCCTGGCTCAATTACACGATCCGCGGAATGTTTTCTGAAAATAATAAATAAAATTTATCTTCGTGCGTGTAAAGGGACAACACACAGAGCGCTCGATGGCGAACAACCAGTTTGCACAGGAACAGGTGTCGGGCTCGGGGCTGAGTGGTACTATTACCTTGATTGAGTCGTTTGCATGGTGTAATTTAATTTTTCGGAAATTTCGATTACACTGTAGAGTACCAGCCGAATAATTATTACCAATGATTTGCATTTTAATTATGGAAAAATGCGAGGAATTGAAAATGGTTCAGCACGTATGCAAGCAGTTTTGAAATGTACACAGGATACACAGGCTCCTGTGAGAACCTGTGAGGATTGAGCAAATGGATGTTTCTTGATCGTTATATCCAAGTCATGTTCGCATATCAATCAGTTTTAACATTCACAGTGAGGAGGCAACCTTGGGATAAGTGTGTGGCGACAGCTGCTTTTTAGCTTTTGCCGACAGGAGTGCTAGTTGCGAGAAGAAGAGGACAGTTGTCACATGTTGGTATCGCGTCCGAACAAGAATTTGACTTGTCACGCGCAGTTTTTGTAATAACAATTTATATCGTTAATAAAGGTTTTACTATCGTTATTTTTAACCGTGGCGTTTGTCTAATTAAAGGCACGGTAGTCTCTCGCGGCTTTCCTGTGAAATAAGATACTCGGCGCTGGCTTATCTTCCCACATTGGTGACCCCGACCGTCCGTGTAACCTCAAATATGAAAGACAGAGAAGCAGCACAACGCAATGACGATATGTACCTATGGAGAACAATGGTTCGAGCCGAAACCGGAGGAGGTAACAGCAGTAGCAGCCGTCAAACTACCACCTTTTTCGCGGAAAAATCCAGGCTTATGGTTCGCGCAAGTATGTAGAAGCAATTTTCACCCTGTCAAATGTATCCGCCGACACCACACAATTCAGGTATGTGGTTGCTAGCTTGGAGCCCGAGGTGCTCCCACACGTAGCCAGCATAGCTTCCGATCTCCGGAAAACCGGGAAGTATGAAAGTCTTTACTTGTTCGCGGAAAGCGATAGTAGCTCGCTAAATAAACTCCTCAGTGGAGATATACCGACAAGAGAAGCCGTCCCTTCTTTTAAAGAAGATGAAATATATTTGGCCATGGGAAAATGCAACAACGAGCTAAAAGCATCTTTTTATTCGCCCACTGCCGCGGCGGTTGCTAGAGATATTGGTTCTCAGCGAGGATTCGGATATCGACAAGATAGCTTTACAGGCTAAAAAAAAACTCGCTTTGCTGCACAATCCCAACATAGGTGAAGTTACAGTAGCATCACGGACAGAGGACATAATCTCGTCCCTGAAGACTGCGATGGAGGCGATTCAACGGTCATCTAGTCAAGATTATAACCAGCGTGGCGAAGAAGTTTGCTTTTACAATAAACGTTTCGGTAACGCGGCCCGAAAATGTGAAGGGAACTGTGCGTTCAAATGAAAGAAACCGGGAAATGCTTCAGACGCGAACTTGAGGCGGTAAGTGAGCGCAGGCCTAAAACGAACCGCCTTCACACCCGAGACAAAAAAAACTATAAACTATAAAACTATAATTATCTAATCGATACGGGCGCAGAAGTTAGTGTTGTTTATGCCCCATTCACCTCATCATGGTCCACTATAAAAATCCAATTTACAACTGTTCCCCGCCAACGCGACACCTATAACGACCTACTGGACAGCGGACTTTGGAGTGGATGTAGGTTTGGGGAAAAAATTTTACTGGAAGTTTTACCTTGCACCAGCCCAATTTTGGGCGCTGACTTCTTAGTCTATCATAATATTCTGGTGGATGTTGGAAACCAGAACTTACGCGACAGGCAACATGGAACAGACTGAGATCGACATGCTGGCTATTAGTCATCACTAGAGCCCGGATTTTCGTGCAGTAAAAAATTTAAAAACGTTCAGGAAAAATCCCGAAACATACATAGATCCCGAAACAATATAGAATTGCACGAATGTGCATTTTGCGTGCAATATGGAATAATTTTCATTTTGATTGTCATTTTTTAGACTTTTGGAAGCTTATGCTTTGGAAAAAAAGACGTAGGTAAAACTTTGAAAAAAAAAATTAAATTAGAAAGGATATTTCGGAATTTTCGCTTGGACTAGTTAGATTCCGTTGTCCTTTACCTAATAAAAAAAAACAACCGCGAGATAATTGATTGAGTTCCAGACGTAAATTACTCCAATGGGTATTTAAATACCCAATAGGCTTTAGTATGCATAAATTATACTTGAGATCTGAAATTTGTAATGAAATGATAATGTTGTTTGTTTAATACATATTATAGGCAAAAACAATAGAAAAGGGAGTTATTTTGCTTTCTTGTCATTTTCCATACCCCGTGGGACGCAGTTGTGGTAGTAGTCCAATAATATCGTATTTTCGTCAGGAAAAAAATACAGAAGTTTATTTCTCAATTTTGTTATATGTATTTTGGGGCGCTGATTCCGAATATCAACTTTGCACCCTAAAAAACGTGCCGCAACCTTTAAAAAAGGGGGGAAAGGGGGGCATTTTTTCGGTTTTTTGCGATTATTTCCAAAACGGTAAAAGATACAGAAAAATGGTCTGAGAACGGAAAAAACTACATAAAATTATCTTTGCAATAATATATAACACATTAGAGTTTAATTGGATATTTCGGCGTTAGAATAGCGCATAAATTAGAATATTTTCATTTTAGACCTTTTTTAAAAGCTCCATAACTTTTCAACGAATGATAGTTCAGCCGTAAAGTTTTGTATAAGTATTCACAACAACTTTAAGATAATTTTAACGTAAACATTGAGACGCTCCGGTCAAGGACCCCCAGTATCCCCCCATTTAAATTTTTCAAAACGGCATATCCATAACTCCCCCCAAAATTGGAGCAGAGTGCTAAATTTTGGTTTGTTGAAATTGGAGCTCATAGTGACCCCACCCACCAAAAATCAGCTCATTCGGATGAAAACTAAGGGTACCTCCCATACAAAGTGACCCATCAGGAATTTGTTCTACGTACGAGTAGGTACTACTCATTTTATAAACTGTAGAACAAAGTTGTCTTGGGTCACTTTGTATGGGAGGTACCGTTAGTTTTCATCCGAATGAGCTGATTTTTGGTGGGTGGGGTGACTATGACCTCCAATCGCAGCAAACCAAAATTTACCACTCTGCTCCAATTTTGGGGGGAGTTATGGACATGCCGTTTTGAAAAATTTAAATGGGGGGATAATGGGGGTCCTTGACCGGAGCGACTCAATGTTTACCTTAAAATGATCTTGAACTTAATGAGTACTTATACAAAATTTAACGGCTGAACTAACATTCTTTCAAAAGTTATGGAGCTTTTAAAAAAGGTCTAAAATGAAAATATTCTAATTTATGTTCTATTCTAACGCCGAAATATTCAATTAAACTCTAATGTGTTATATATCATTGCAAAGATAATTTTATGTAGTTTTTGTCGTCCTCAGACCATTTTTCTGTATCTCTTACCGTTTTCGAAATAATCGCAAAAAACCGAAAAAATGCCCCCCTTTCCCCCCTTTTTTAAAGGTTGCGGCACTTTTTTTAGGGTGCAAAGTTCATATTCGGAATCAGCGCCCCATAATACATAAAGAAACAGTGAGAAAAAAACTTCTGTATTTTTTTCACGGAATGGTACTAAATCGACACGATATTACTGAACTATAGTCTGAAAAGCATTTTGGATGCAAAGCATTACATTTTTGGAAGCCAAATTCGGTTTTTGTGCTGCATTAGCTGCATCGGGCACATTTGCCTATCTTATTAATGAGGTGGTCGAAACCATCCTTTGGTCTGACCATTTCAAATGTGCTCCCTACAAAGCGCCCTCTAGGGAGTTGCACATCTCGCGGTTTGATCAGATATTCAACTACGCTGATCGCTGACTCAAATGAGTCAAATTGACTCATAGGTGTAGAACCATCACATTTTGCGCACAAAACATAAATCTTCCATGCATTAAACACGGCTGTATCAAATGTGTTCATAATCAAAGGCCAATACCACTTCTTACCGGTAACTTTTATGTGGTAGTTATTTATTGTATTGTCCAAGAGGTCATCACCCAAATTCGTTGGTTATACTCATGAATGAGTCATGGCTGCTCTATTGTTTCCATTTTTTAACTTTTACGATTGTAACGCTTAGCACGATACATCGGTGCACGTTTTAAAAAAAATTGCTTCAGTATTACAACCTGAAGTAAAAACTAATTAGTTAATCGAGTTAATTTAATATTTTATGAATCACCAAACTGTCGTTCGAACGTATAGACAAAACATTATTGTTTGGGTCAAATCTGAAAGCTGAAGAACCGCGAGGTTGTTGCAGCACTTACAAGAGGTGCATGCTTTGTCATAAGCCGGTGGCTTGTAAAAAAGTTATCAAAAGTGGAGACTCTAGATGTTCTGATAATTGTAGCACAACATTCTCTCCAAGTCCAATGGCGGAATCTTTGTTGGAATCAGACGCACCAGCATATTCCTTGTCACCAGACACCAGGACTTGCAACCGAAACTGATCGGTTTACCGGTGAAACAATAACGATTTCGATCTCGTCCGCATGGCATCCGCTATCTTCTTGCGCGCTGGACTCATCGTCACTCCAACGTCCAACCATCGACAATTGCTTGCAATTATACTGCGCTAAGTAACTTTTGGCTCCGGTACATGATGAATAAAAACCCCAGCTGATTAGAAAACTGAAAAACACTTCTGATTCTGACAATCACGAACTTCAAAGAGACACTAAAAATTACTGTAACAGAATTAACGACTTGCTAAAATATGCAATCCTGCAGGAAATGTCCCGTTATTCAGCCATGTTCCAATTGATAATGCATTTTCTCACTTCATCCAGTTGGCAAAACGCCCCAACAGACTATTAGTAGATGTGAGCTGAGAACCAGTTAAAGCCTATTGGGTATTTAAATACCCATATCATAACTCCGCCCCCTCTGCACGTAGCGATTTGAAATTTTGGAAATTTCTTAATTTTAGTAATACTATCAATCCCACCAAATTTGAAAAAATCGTACGACGGGATCTATGGGCAGGCTTTAATGGGTTAAAAAGTGGGACACTTTCAATATTTTACCCTAACATAAACTTTTCCCCATAAATGCTGTCTAGATTAGCGCGTTTAAATATGATACCGGAAATCCATGGCCGGTTTTCGTTTAGTAAGGATCCATCGTTCAACCTTTGGGCTTATCTAATTCGAGAAAGCATAGTTTTAAAGGGGGAGATTTTCCTATATGTATTTTAGGTTAGTTAACCGCCAGATTAACATGCACTCTACACACAACAATTGCAAAATTGCATGAAAATCAACTGACATTTGATGAAATTTCCATAAATGGCGATGCATTTTTTTTTTGTTTTATTGTTTTTCCATATGTATTTTCTTTATCAATCATATTTTATTCTCTTTTCTGTCTATCGAAAAATTCTGCACATTGCACAATGTCTGGGAATATTTGTTATGAAACAGGGATAAAACTGCAAATGTGCGTTTTCATGCAAAAACCTTAAAACGTGCAATTTCGTGCAATTACCCTGAAAAGTGCAATTTCGTGCATAAAGGTGCAATTGCACGAGAATCCGGGCTCTAGTCATTACAGTAAGCTTCACGAACTCCTCCTCGAGTTTAAGGACATCATGGCTCCCAGGAAAATGGCAAGCCAAGTGGTTCACAACGTTCAGCACCACATTGTGATACGGGGTCCTCCTGTAGCCGAACGCCCTCGGCGTTTATCACCAGATAAACTCCAGATAGCCAAGCAAGAGTTTGAGGAGATGGTCAATCGTGAAATTTGCCGCCCTTCATGCAGCCAATTCGCCAGCCCATTGCACATGGTGCGCAAGCAATCAGGTGAATGGCGGCTATGCGGTGATTACCGCCGTCTGAATGCTATCACAATCCCTGATAGTACGCTGATACCGCACATCCATAACACTCTTTAGGTAGCTGGCGCAAAATTTTTTTCATCGATTGATCTGCGACGTGCCTCTATCATCAAATACCGATTGCAGCTGAAGATAACGAAAAAACGGCCATCGCAGCACCATTACGGCTCTATGAGTTTCCGATGATGACATTTGGTTTAAGGAATGCCAGGCAAACCTTTCAAAGGTTCATGAACCAAGCATTACACGGTTTGACGTTCGTTAAATGTTATATCGATGACATTTTGGTGTTTTCGTAAACCGAAGATGAGCATATTGATCACATGCGCCAAGTGTTCAATCGCTTGAAGACCTTCGGTCTAGAAATAAATTTGGTAAAATGCCGTTTTGCGAAAACGGTAATCGATTATCTTGAAGCGAGCATAGTGTAGCCTCGATTCCAGATTGAAATTGCGATCTGCGTCGATTCCTGCGAGCGGTAAATTTTTACCGTCGGTTATATATTGGGCATTGTAAGAAAAATGGCAAGAGATCTATAGATTGGACTCCCGAGGCCCTATCAGCATTTGAAGTCTACCAAGCGCAGCTCGCGCATGCAACACTATAATCCCATCCATGTACTGGCGTCCAGTTAACCTTCAAGCGGGCGCGCGGGTGGTAATTTACCGCCCTGATCATATAAACACGCATAGCTTTTCCCCATTGGCCGGATCGAGGTGGGAGAAGTATGTATTCTTAAGTCATACTGTTTTACATACAATACAATTTTGGTTAAATTTTACCTTCCATACTTTTCCAGGAGTCATTAAACGTTCGGGGATTGTATATTTTGTATATAGTTGTGCTCAAAATGTGTAATGTTCTGTGTAATATCACTGAAGTGACATGCTTCGCTAAAACTGCTGAACTTGTTTTATTGTTCACCAGATAATAGTTTTTATGATGATAACTTATTTGGGACATGCTATTCTTTCAATTTACCATAAATATGAGAATGGAAGTTGTACGGTTGAGCGCAAATGGAGGGGAAAAGACGAGGGCGGTAAATTACCGCCGCGCGCCCGGTTATGTCACAAAAAATGCGCGCCCGCTTGAAGGTTAAGAATCGCCACGGATGCATCACACTCGACATAATTCCGAAGAGAAAAATACCGGAGCACAGAGGGCTTCGCCCGCAATACTAGGGGGGGTTTTAGATGTTGAATACATACATAGTGAATAATTTCGCTCATAGATTTTATGGGTAATAAATAAGAATTATGCGCAATATTAATGAAATGCTTCTTGTAAATCTATTTTTGGATTGGTCTAAATAAACGCGTTTCAATCCAAAAATAGATTTACTATGCATCTTGGCAACACATATTAACTGAATTTATTAGCTGTAACTCCGTTACCATTACTCCAAACTGGAAAAAAGCAACTGATATGAAATGTACCCATCGAGTTCTTTGATTTGAGTACCCATACGTCCATGTCCGATAAAAACTAAAAAGGCGACTTTTTCAAATCTCCGGAACACCCTGTTATCTTTGCCATACCCACTTTTAAGTATTTCGTGCCAAGCACTGTTACCATTGTACACATTCCTGCCAAATTTCATGACGATCGGTAAAGCCGTTCGCGAGTTATTTAGTGAACAAATTTTCAAATGTCTGGGACACTGTTATCTTTGCCCTACGAACTATTAAGTATTTCGTGCTAAGGTCTGTTACCAGTCTACATACTTCTACCAAATTTCATGACTATTGGTTAAGCCGTTCGCGAGCTATTTAGTGAACAGACGGACGGACAAAATCGATTTCATAAGGGTTTTTTTTTAATCTAAAAATGGGGTAGCAGATATGCTTTCGCGTGAAGAGACGATGGAATTTCCAGCGTTTATGTCGACAGAACAATGAGTTTTGGCGCAAAACAAGGATCCGGAATTAAAGGACCTATTGCAGTCCGAGTCAGCGTTAGTGTTCCAACGCGTCAGTGTTGGAAATTCACCACATCTCATTTATTGTGACGTGTCAAACGGAGTGGCTCATCCTTATATACCGAAACCACTGCGTGAAAGCGTTTTCGAGTTTATCCACAATGTCAGTCTCCCCAGCGGCCGTGTGACTACTGAACTAGTGCCGCAAAAATTTGTTTGGCCACTTATCAAAAATGGTATTCGAACATGGGCACGAAATTGCTTAGAATCTAAACGGAGCAAGATTTCTCGACACGTCAAAACAGCGAACATCGAAGTCCCTGTTCCAGCCGAGCGGTTTCAGCATGTCCACTTAGATTTGGTCGGCCCTCTCCCGGCCGTCGATGTCCGCAAATATTTGTTAACGATGACGATGATCGATCGTTTTTCGCGGTGGCCAGAGCCAGAGTTAGCCTCTAAAGAACATTGATGCTGACACAGGGGCTAGTACCTTCTACGGTAATTGGGTATGTTGATTTGGTTCCCCCGTAACTATAACGACAGACCAGGGCACCCAATTTGAGTCTCACCTATTTCAAGCGCTCAATAACTTAATAGGTTGTAAGGGATCGCGATAAACGGCATACCACCCAAACAAATGGTATCGTAGAAAGAAAAAATGGCATAAATCTTTGAAAATGGCATTCATGTGCAAAGACGTCAACAATTGGATAGACACCCTCGACGCTGCGCTTTTCGGCCTACAGAGTTAGTTTACGGAGCATCCTTGAGGGTACCTGGCGAGTTCATTTACACGGACTTGGACACATCGGACGCTCCTTTTGCCATCGAGAAGCTCCGACAACATATGCGCCTTTTACAACCGAGACCAACTGCGCATCACACAAAACCGAATTTGTTTTTCTTCAAGGAGTTGCAGATTTGCACCCACGTCTTTCTGCGAACGGATGCTGTACGAAAATCTCTGGAAACTCCGTACACTGGCCCTCATCGCGTCGTAGACCGTACAAATGACAAGCAAATTACATTACTATATTGTGTACCCGCACTAATGGGAAACGGGTCGGCAGCGCAGGGCTCCACGGCTGTTTCGTGCGATGCGGAGGCTGCGTCCCATTATACACATTCCACTATTGTGAAATGACAAGCAGTTCACCATCGAGATAAACGGACAAAAAATAGTCGTGTCTGTCAACCGATCGTCTGAAGCCTGCATTTTTAGTACGAAGCGATACGACAGGAAATGCTGAAAAGAATGTTGTTCAAGTTTAGGAACGAAAATCAGCCGTGTCTACAAGTCAGCCATTCAGAGGGGAGTAGTGTGGCGTTAGCTGCGTTTCAGCTTTTGCCGACAGGAGTGCTAGTGGCGAGAAGAACAGGACAGAATTTGACTTGTCACGCTCAGTTTTTGTAATAACAATTTATATCGTTAATAAAGGTGTTACTATCGTTATTTTTAATCGCGGCGTTATTATTTGAAATTTTGATAAAATGTTTGTTTTGCTAAAATCTTGGACGGTATTGAAAAAGGGCCAAATCGGGCCACAGGTTCCCCTACCTCCCATACAATCTACCCCTCCTTGATATTTTAAGTCGGCCATAACTTTCGGTAGAATATCGCTATCGACTTGAAATTTTGATCAATGTTTCATTCTGACATATACTTTGAGTTGATGGAAAGCAGAGTAAGTCTGACTACCCCTACCTCCCCTACAAAGTTATATTCAGCCATATCTTTTGCTAGAATGTCGCGAACTTCAAATTGGCATCAAATCGTAGCTGTTGGATGCCTTGATAAGATAATAAAGATGTGCCAGGTCCAACTCATCTACCTCTCCCTCCCCTACAAAAAATATAAAATTGAATATTTTGGGTTTTGCGTGCTTTCTAGATCTGTACATGGGTATAGGGTATACACTAATCGTGCTATTCGCACGACTCGGTCTAGTTATTTATTTTATTATATTATTATTCCGCACAAGACCTAAATTAAAAGGGTTACTAAATTGGAAATCAGGATGATTTCAGTATTTTATGAAATTCGATTCATTTCCATCCACCGATTCAATTTCGAAATATATAAACTAGTGTCACACTACACGGTTGTAAATTTTGGTGTAAACCGGGTGTAAATTTTATAAATAAAATAATATAACTCCTATCTATTCCAAAATTTGAATAAAAATTGACCCTTTTCATCTTATAATTTTAGTTTATTCCAAAAATTATATTAATTATATCCGCTACAGAATAAAACTATCCAAATACCCTTTTCATATTATACATTTTACACCGTTAGGGATAGAATAAATTTTATTGAATGTTGTTATAACATAAAAGGGTAGAATCAATCTTACTATGTTATCAAATCTACACTATCAACGCAAGAAACCCATTCAACCTAGAAGTGTATTGATTTGTAGTCTGTCTGGTTCAGTGAGCAGCGCGCTTGGCTACAAATCACAGGATTGTGGATTCGAAGCCGACTGCACTCGTATTACATTTTTTATTTTTTTCGAACGGTTTGTATAAATTTGCTTATCAATTTTATACTATTGAAGAGTAAAATTTTTACCAAGAATACTTATACTTTTAATATAGTTCACTTATACTTTTTATAAGGTCCGTTGGTGTAGTTTTGATAAAGTTTTTATATGGAAATGTATGAATATATGTTTTTATAAAAATTACACCAAAATTTTCAGCCGTGTATCTTATCCCACACAAGAAACGATGAGCCTTTTGCTTATTTGTCGTTATCCTATATTCATCATATCATACCTTATATGAATACACCAGATTCACCGAGAATTAATAACAAAAGCTTACTTGCGCGTCTATTCAATGCCAGGAAGGACTTTATGGTGCTTTCGCCTCTAGCTTATTCCGGTCTCGGTTTACGGTGAACAATGCACCACACATTCATTGTATCTATACGTATGGCGTGACGGTGTAATCTTTTAAGATGAAGGGTTGTTATAGGCTCAACCCATCATATACCATATCCCGGATTTCCGGCGCCTCCTGTTCGTACGTATAGTCGGTCACAACGGAATATCTAAATATCTTTGGAGCATTTTAGTATCCGGATCAACATACATACATACATATGTATCACCATACCAAGATGATGATATACTTAACTCATATTCCCTGATGTCCTTTCAAATGGCTATCATTACGAACGGCTATACACACTCGTACGTATTATACATTATTATTATTATTATTATTATTATTTATTTATTCGCTGTTAGGTTGATACAATTTGATTTGACATATAACAAATATTATTCAGCTCGCTATCTCGCATAAGTTTGACTTGTAGGCGAGTGCGATTTTAAATTCGTGTATAATTTTCTTGTTTAACAGAAGGATTAACAATTTTGACTTAAAGCTATTATAACTCTAGGATGATAATGAAAATGATAAAAAATTTTGATATTTAGATTAAAAAAAAAAAAAAAAATGAATAAAAATAGATAGTATAAACTAATGAGAATGATAAAAATTTTACTAAATTCAAGAGAAACTTATACATATTTAATAAAAAGAACAAAAGAGACGTGAATAAAAGAGCTATAAATGTGGAAAGGGTGTTTAATCTAAGAATTGAGAAATGAAGCTAGGTATATCTTATTTACATAAGTAAACTGCTTTAATTTGATTTTAAAGTTTCTGTCATTCAAGTTACTTTTTACTTCAATAGGAAGACAATTAAATATACGCGGACCTAA
This sequence comes from Microchrysa polita, assembly GCA_949715475.1. Taxonomy (NCBI): domain Eukaryota; kingdom Metazoa; phylum Arthropoda; class Insecta; order Diptera; family Stratiomyidae; genus Microchrysa; species Microchrysa polita. Next base: position 38,279,011 of record OX454421.1, read on the forward strand.
GTTTGATAAATGTCTAGAAGAGCTAGTTGTTCTGCATCGATTAGTGGCCATTGGGAGAAGCAGTTGTCTCCTAGTTTGATATATTATAGTGTGTAATTCAAATTGACTACGATTTACGTACATAAATTTAAGACCGCTATATAGAAAAATTTGTCTAATATTCATTACTTTGAATTCCACGAAAGCTGAAGTTGTGGATGCAAATTTAGATTTTCTTAAGCATAGTTTAACAACTCTGTTTTGCAAGTTTTGTAGTGGGTTTATAATCGATGTTAGCGCACCTCCCCAAATAATGATACCATATTGCAGGATTGATTGTACTAGGGAAAAATAAACCATTCGCAACGTATTTATATCAATATTATATCTTAGCCTTAGGAAAATATAAGCAGTTTTTCTAACTTTTTTTGTTAGAAGTCTAATATGCTCCTTCCAATTCAGATTTTGATCTATAGTCACTCCTAAATATTTAATAAATTCAAGTTGAGATACTGGCATATTATTAACTAGAATATTAATTATTGGCAAAGCTTGTCTAGTTCTGCAGCTATTGAAAGCGATGAAGTTAGTTTTCTCTAAATTTAGTGCTAGTCTATGACTGCATAGCCATTCGAAAACTTTTTTGCAGCCAGTATTTGCTTTCTGCTGTACTTCCTCCCAACTGTTTCCTTTAAAAAGCAAAACGGTGTCATCGGCGTATGCAACAATATTCCCACTAAAATAATTTTCCGTTTCAATCTTACATAAAACATTCATATATATGTTGAACAGAATCGGCCCTAATACAGTACCCTGAGGAATACCACATTTAACTTCAATTGGTTCACTAAATGTGGTCCCAATCTTAACCTTCTGCTGACGACAACTGAGATATGAATGAAACAGTGAAACAATATTATTAGTTAAACCCAAGTTGTTTACCTTTCGATACAGAATATTGTGATTCACTGTATCAAAAGCTTTTTTTAAGTCCAGGAAAACAGCCAGGGCTTTCTTTTTGTTATCCATCGATCCATTCAAAAAATTAGTTACGCAGTAGATAGCGTCACTTGTGCTTTTGCTCTCACGAAAGCCGTATTGGTTAGGTGATAGTAGCTGATTGGAATTTAAGTGGTCCATTAAGCGTGTTTTCAGGCATTTTTCAAATATCTTTGCCAGATTAGAGATGAGTGATATTGGTCTGTAGTTGTTGGGACTAGTTTTATCACCCGATTTGTGAATGGGAACAACGACGGCTGTTTTGAAATTGTCGGGAAATATTCCAGAAGTAAGGCTTTTATTAAATATATAGCTTAAGGGTGCGACCACATATTGCGAAATATTCTTTAGAATCCTCGAAGAGATGCCGTCTTCCCCTGGAGATTTATTTTCGGGTAGGTTAAATATATGGCTTAGAACCTCTTCATTTGTGATTTCATTAAAATTTTTTAAATTTTGAAAAAACCGAAAACTATTACTATTTATATCTTGAAAAGGAACAACGGGTATTGTCTCAGATGTATTCTCACCGACTTTAGAGAAGAAAGTATTTAATTCATTAGATATTTCACTAGGTGAATTAAGAATTTTACCATCAGTATTGCAGATTTCAGTGATGGGATAGTTAACTGTTTTATTTTTGGATATAATTTCATATACCGTCTCCCAAAGCTTTTTTGAATTTCCTAAATACTTCCTTGTTTCATTCGAATAGTAACACGTTTTAGCGAATCTGATAACATTGTTGAGTACGTTTCTGTATTTTTTAAACTTCATAAGAAGTGATGTATTAAAAGGCTCTCTTTTTATTTTGCTTGCAAATTTATTTTTATTACGAATCGATGTAATTATACCCATGCTACACCATTTTTTTATTGGAAATCTCTTGCGATTTAATTTGCGTAAAGAATGAATAGTTGCCTGGTCTGATAGTTCGTGAAATTTTTTTAGAAAAGTTATGGTTGCTTGGTTTACATTTGAAGTATTATAAACAGGAGACCAGTCTTGTTGTTGGAAAAGCGTCTGTAGTAAATTGTAATCAATTCTATTTATGCACTCAAATAAGTTGTTATTTGCCTTTTCAGTTATCGAATTAAAAAAAGTTAGTTTAGATACTGTAGAAAAGTGGTCGGTAACATATGTTTCAAAGACGGCAGGTTCAAAAATTAAACTGCTTGATTCTTTAAAAAATATATGGTCTATACACGACATACTCTGACCTCTTGTAGCTCCTTCTAGATATTTACAGAAACCAAAAATACTTAAAATATTAAGATATTCTTCGGACATTGATGTTAACTTATTCTTGTCTATGTTAATATTTATGTCACCAATCAGGATATGATGTTCAACGGATTTAGTTTTATCAAGGAAATTTTCTAATGAATTGTTGAAAATAGTTAAATCTAAACTTGGTGACCGATATAGACAAGTTACCATCAACTTTGTGTTATTGTTTACTGTGACATTAATGTTTATTGCATTGCATTGTTCAATAGCTGCCTCTTCAATTTCAAAAACATATTTATTCTTAATATATAGAACTATTCCATCGCACTTGTTGTAATGATTGGGTTTAATAACGCGCCTATAGCCATCTAAATCAAAGCAGTCACATTCACCAAGCCATGTTTCTGTCAGTACAATTAGGTCAGTTTCATAATCAAAGTCTTCTAATAATAAGGTTAACTCATCAAAGTGTTTAGGTAAACTCCTGATGTTCATGTGGAATATATTAAATGATGTTTTTCTATCGTGTAATAGAAACTGCCTACCCTCGTTAACACATTTAAATCTCTTTGTTTCTACATTTTGCATTAATATTGGCGATAAAATTGAGTCAATCATAGTTATTAATTAAGAAATAGAATCGAAATACAAAAATCGAATTAATTAGAATTATTTGAAGAAGACGATGTTGATGGTAAAACATTTTCCATATCTTTAAAATTACTATGGGTTGTTATTCGTTGAACACTATCTCCCTCCGTTTTCCTGGCATATACATTCCCATTTCGTGACCATACGTACTTAAAAGATTTTAACTCACTTTTTGCATGATGTAGTAGTGTTGCCGTCATATTGGTCAGATGTTCGCCTATGTAGACTCTTCCTTTTGCTAAGTCTTTGTGTATACTTTTTGTGTCAATACCGGCTCCACCGTGATTTGCCTTTACTTTGCTTTTGTACGCATTTAATATCCGATCTCGAAGTATTCTGCTGTTGTATTTCACTATAATCTTTGCATTGCCGTTTGGGTTGTGTGTTCTATAGATGTCACTAACATCATGATCAGTGACTTCTACACCAATAGCATTGCCAACCGATTTTAGAACCGCTATCAAATCTTCATGTTTCGTGTGTGGAAACCCGTTTATTACAATATTATTCGCCCTAAGCTCTGTGGCGAGTTTATTGTTTTCGGATTTCAGAGTATCTATGTCATGTTTTAATGCATCATTTTCCTTTTTTAACAAAGCAAACTCTTTGATGAGTTCAGATGTCTGCTTAGCATGTTCATCGAATTTTGCGGACATGAACTCCACAGAACTCTTTATGTCACACAATTTGGCATTAGTTTCTTTATTTGTAAGGTCCATTTCTTGTTTCAAATCATTTATAGCACTTTTTAGCACTAATTCAAAGTTTTTAGGTATTTTGCACTCATCACATTTCCATACTGTTTTTTTTTGTCCTAATCTGCTGAGATTTTCGGGAGTTTTCAAACTCGTACACCCGGAATGATAAAAATTTTTGCACGTTATGCACATAATCACGTCTTTCGGATCGTTTAAATCTTTAGCGCATGAGTGGCACAGTGTTTTATTATTTCTAATATTATTTGTTTCAGTCATTTTATCGACTTTAAAAGACAGAGTAGACAAAATTTCGAAAAGAAACCAGAGCAACAAGTCAAAACGTCAACCCGCTTGTAGCACACATATATTTATGATTACATAATCTTCAATATAAGCCAAGTATCGAGTAACGTAACGACAGCAACAGGATAGAATTTCGACAAGATTCTATTTGAATTTGCCTTGACATGGGAATCCTTAGGATCACTTTCTTAGAGTTGCGATATCCTTTGAATTCGGTTCGAAATATATATTTAAGGATGCGTGTGTATGTAATAGTTGATGAACGCATATACCTTTGATGGCCATAATATTATGTTGTCCTATATCAAATACGATCCCAGTCATCGTATACCCAATATGTGTTGTACAAGGATTATGCCAGTGAACTCCTCGGAACGTCGAATGCATTGCCTCCTGGGGATTAGTTTCGGATCGTGTCAGTCTGACATCATGATTGGGTATAGAGATACATAAATTGAAATGTGTAATATTTTGGAAATTTTGAATTAGCTTTCTAAAAAAATATATTCGAATCGTTTTTATACCCTTCGCTCAGAGAGTGAAAGGGTATATTAACTTTGTCATGAAGTTTGTAACGCATTGAAGGAAGCATCTCTGACCATATGAAAAGTATACATCATATATTATCACTATCAGCATGACTTGGGGAGTCGATTGGGCGATTTTCGTCTGTCCGTCTGTCTGTCTGTTGCGACGCATTTTAAAAGCTATGAAGCTGAAATTTTTAACAAATGCTTCTTTTCGCTGCAGGCAGTTTGTATGTTTGAATCGTTAAAATCGGACCATGAGGTTATGGGGCTGCCATACAAACCGCTCCCGCATCCCCCGATAAAATTTTCGGAGTAAATATTTTTATTTGCCCACTTATTCCAGCCAATTCCCACAGAAATATTGTTTTGTCGACGCAACGGAACTTTTGTGAAGACGGAAGGAAAAGAATGGGGAGGTGGGGTTAAATACAAATCGTAGGTACGCCCGAAATAAAACTTTTAGTCCGAGGAGAGCGAAGGGTATCCAAATTTCGGCTGCGCCCGAAATTAGCCTATGTTTCGTTTTTTGTTCTAAAGCAGAAAAAAATGGGTTATTTATAATCTATCAACCAGCATTAGCGTCATAAATCGTCGATATAGCCCAAAAAATCTTAACTTTGAAAGGGTGTGTGCTGACCAGATGAGGGAAATGCCCATTATTCAGTCTTGACACCTGAAACATCCTATGGCCAGCTGAGGGAAATCCCACTAATCAATGTAGCTGTCTCTTTCTATTAATTTTTCAATGTAATTGCTTGGATTGGGGAAATACATGGATTCTTTTCGGCTCGCAAATGTTTCGCTAACTGACCGCACTTTTCTTACAATAAACATAAAATGCACACGAACATTTTGGAGACAATAAAAGCGTTAACAATTTAAAATTCTAATTATCAGCAAAAGTTGATCGGTTAACATGGCGGCCACGCAATACTCGATTTCTATGCCTATAAATCCCGCTAATCAGAAATTGGAAAGCTTTGAAGCCATGCCACCCTATTATGGAGAATTAAATCAACATCTTGACGTTTGATTCATTCTGGATTTATTTTACGGTATGCATTTCTCATCAAGAGACGCGAAAGCGTATAGCCCACCAAAGGAAAAAAACGAGACCGAGGCTAATTTCGGGCGTGACCGAAATTTGAATACCCGTCACATTTGAATGAAACGCTTCTTTTGCGTTGACAATTTCTGCCGGAGCCCTATGTCGTGTTCCGATTCCATTTGTGCCTGGATGCGTTGAGGCTAATCTGAATCACTTATCTGAATTTTGGTTAAATTTAAAAAAAAAAATTTACAAAACCCTAATTTTTGGGGGTTGTTTTGCATGACAGCCCTATGACCTTACGTTCGGATTCCATCCATTCCTTGAAATGTATGAGCCTTTACTAGGAACACATTTGGGTGAAGCTTGATTAAGATTGGTTCATAAAGAAAAAAGTTTTTACTTAGAAGAACATAATTTGCAGGGGTTGGTTTGTATGACAGTCCCATGACGTACTGTTCCGATCTCATCCCTTCCCAGATATCTTTTGAGACTTTATTAGGAACGCATTAAAGTGAAGTTTGATTACGATTGGCTCATAAAGACAAAAGTTTTTCTTGGAAGAACCTAATTTCCAGGGGTCGGTTTGTATGACAGCCCTATGACGTAGTGTTCCGATTTAATCCGTTCCTGGATATTTTTTTGAGCTTTACTAGGACCTCATTTGGATGAAATTTGGTTAAGGTCGGATTAAAACGGAAAAAGTTTTACTTATAAGAATATAATTTTCAGTGGTTAGTTTGTATGGCAGCCCTCTGACGTAATGTTCCCATTCCATCCGTTCCTAGATATGTTTTGAGGCTTTACTAGGAACACACTTGGGTGAAGTTTGGTTAACCCTTGGTTTGCATGGTAATGAAAACTACCTTAAAGTGTATGGTGGAGTCCCAGGGACTCCTTAATTCAATCTTAATAAAAGCAAAACCAATGTTGTTTTCGTAAAATTCTCTATAAATATAGTTAATATTGTCCATCAACAATAGATTTTAACTTACATTAGGAACTTTTAATGAGTTTATTTTCTAGAACTTTCAGTTAAATTTACAGTCTCAAAAATCGCATAAATGAATGCTCACTCCTTAAAAATAGTAAAATTTAAACTTTCAATAAAAATAATTTCCTTTTTTTACTAATTTTGAATATATAAACATATCCAATTATAAAATAAACATAAATCTTCTCAAATAGCATCTAAATAAAAAAAACGTGCATTGCTTCAATTCAGATAATGTTCTGTGAATTTTCTTCATACTTTTTTGATCATGACGGGAATATTGGTTTGTAATAAGAGTTGCGAATATAAATATCCTCCATTATTTGTTTCAGCATGAGAAACAATATATTCTCTGATTCCGAGGAATTTATCACAACTCCATTATCAATTTCATCAGTTAGAAGGTTTACCTTTAGAGTTTCTAATGCTGTGAGCCTGTTCTTCTGGGCAACATTGTATGTATTGTACAGGTTAGCTTCAGTTGTGTAGTTAATTGTGTCAGGAACTAAAGTCTTGTTAGTTTTGGGCATACATTTTAAGATTAATTGAAGACATAGGGATTGATTCCACAAATATCGAAAATAACAAACATAACTACTATAGGTAATCGAAGAGTACGACGGCTGCATGAAAAAACAGTGCTCATTTCGATTGCATCTACTTCACCCTTGGTGTAATTATAATATACATAATTATAATTTCTGATTAATTTGTCTCAGAAACAAAAGTGTGGTCATGGTGTACCATGACGCCATGGTCCGATTCCATTCGTTCCGACATATATACAGCGTACACTAAAAAGAAACTTTTATACCAAATTTCAGCCCGATAGCTTTAAAACTGAGGGACTAGTTTGCGTTGCAACAGACGGACAGACAGACAGATGGATATGGCTCAATCGATTTCTCTTGTCACACTGATCAATAATATATATACTTTACATGGTTGGAGGTGCTTCCTTCTGTGCGTTCCAAATTTCATGACAAAGTTAATATACCCTTTCACATTGTGACGGGTATAAAAACGAAAGCGAACAAGTCTATGATTGCCGTACAGAATTTGTTTTTTTCATTGACAGGGCTACAGCCTTCCAGGCAACATTCCCCAAAAATTTTTGTTTACCAAAATATTCCACATATCCTGTTCTAGTGCCTTTCCAAAAAATATCTTCGATCGGCACAATAACGGGTAATAAACGGTGAAATTTTCACTCTGACACTTACGCGAGTAACCCAATTTCAGACTGGAGTCTAGAGTTGCAGAAAGACTTGCTTCTACTGTCTCTCTCCGTGATGGGATTTTTATGAAATTTGGAATGAATGATCATCTGGTGGTCCTTCTGAAGAATCCATTTAGATAAGTGGATGGAATAACGGTAAATTAAGTAAAGTTAACAAAAGATTTCCAACAATTGCGTCATTCGGCTCATCGCATTGACAATTTTTTTAAGACACACTACGACATTGGGACACTGGGCAATTAGGATATTGGGACACTGGGAGACTAGGAACTTGGGGCAGTGGGATATTAGGAAATTGGGACACTAGGGTCTTGGGACATTAGGACATTAAGACATGGGGGCATTAGGCACACTGGGGAAACTCGGACGTAGGGGCATCGGGATATTGGGACATTGGTATTTTGGGACATTAGGACACTGGGAGACTGGAACATTGGGGCACTGGGATATAAGAATATTGGGACATTATTATGACCTTGGGAGAAGAGGACAATCGGATATTGGGACATTGAGAAACTGGTACATAGGAACATTGGCCCCTGAGACATCGGAATATTGTGACATTCGGTCATCATTATATTCGGAGATTGGGGCACTGGGGTATTAGGACATTGGGACATTAGGGTGTTGGGTCATTAGGACATTGGGACATTAGGAAATTAGCACATTAGGCATTTCGGATATTGGGACATTAGGCACACTGGGGAAACTGCGACGTGAGGACATTGGGCCACTGGAATATCGGGATATTGGGACATCGAGATATTAGCACATTGGGACATTGGGACATTAGGGCACTTGGAGACTGGGACATGGGGGGGCCCTGGGATATTTGGACATTGGGACATTATGATTTTGGGACAATAGGACAATCAGACATTGGGACACTGGTACGTAGGGGCATTGGGCCACTGAGACATCGGGATGTTGTGACATTGGGACTTCGGGATATTCGGACATTGGGACACTGGGATATAAGGATATGTGGAAATTAGGGTCTTGGGTCATTAGGACATTGGGATATTAGGACATGACCACTTTTGGACATTAGGTACACTGGGGAACATTGGGCCACTGGGACATCGGGATATTGGGACATCGGGATATTAGAACATTGGGATATTGGCACATTGGGACATCGGCATATTAGAACATTGGGATATTAGGGCATTGGGACATGGGGATATTGTGCCATTTGGGCATTGGGACACTGCGATGTTAGTACATTGGGAAATTGAAATAGATAGATAGATAAATTGTTTTATTAAATTCAGAGTTTTACATTATACATATAGTCTAACAATTGAAAGCAAAGTCGTGGCATGACTTTTGCCGTCTGCCTGATTAGTTTGATTGATAATTAACTATATTTTAGTAAATTTATTAAGTATATTTGTTCGGTAATCAATAATATATTATTCGCGAATTTCGTTTTTTATATTTTTAATTTATTCTTTTATTTTTATTTTTATTATTATTATTTTTTCTTTAAACTGGTTTGCATATTAACGGATGGATTCTGGTATACTTTAGCATGTGGAGGGGGCCGGATGATAAAGTTCACCCAACTCCGTATTCTGAGTGTTCATCTACCCAACATTCCCTCCTCACGCGTTTTTATTAAGGTGTTATTAAAAGCTTTCGTTGACTATCCTGCATCTATAGGACAAAGCGACTTTCGAAAATTCGTATAAACTTTCCCAATTTGGTTGTCCATTTAGAATTGCATAGATTTTCGCATCGCTTAGTATATCCTTTCCAAAATACGACCGTCTGGTCTCCTTCAGTATCGGGCATATTCCTAGAAAGTGTCGCGTATCTTCTCTCGTCCCCATATTGCATAAACTGCATAGTTGTGGTAAATTCTGGTGGTGTGGTACATAATTAAGCGGCAACAATTCTCCTCTGTCTCGAAAGATGGTTGTAATTTTCTTTGTCGTAAATTGATTGAGGAAGTAGGTGTTGTCGTTGAGGTTGTGGTTTAGACGGGGATATATATTGCGATGCTGGGAGGATAACGCACTTTCAGCCGCTATGTCCCTTGAATATTGTTTGGCATTATCCACTAATGTGAAAAGTTCGTTGATCGTTTCTGTTGAGCCATTCCAGTCGAATTGCATTCCGGTGCGGTTTGCAAGCGTCTGCAAGTCTTCATAGAACGTATTTTTCGTTAAAATCTCGTGGCTCAGTAATATCTTAGGCAGTCGTTCGTTATTCATGCCTGCAACTTTTTTGAGGTACCTAACATGCAGTTTTAGGGTTTCTGTGAATAGCGGTGGAAGGCCCGTCTCCTGTAGCAGCATATAGTTGGGCGTGGTCATTGGCAAGTAGAATATCCTTTTTAGGTAATACCTTTGGAGCTTTTCGACTACGTCGTATTCTACTCCTCCCCATACTTGCGCACCATAGAGTAAAATTGACTTCGATACGGCTTCAAATATGTTGAATTTTGCTTTATGTGATAAAGCAGAGTTATTGAAACAGTTCTTCCAAATGCAGTTGATTGCCCACTTTGCTTCCTTAAGTCTTTCGCTGAGGTGTGGCTCCATTGACAGGTTACTTGAAAATAAGATGCCGAGATATTTATATTCCCTCACCACTTCAATTTCTTGCCCGCCGTACATCCACTTCTCATCATGTGCTAATATAAACCGTTTCTTAAATATCATTATTTTCGACTTCTGAAGGTTGATTGTAAGGTTCCAGCGACTACAATAGGACTGGATATGGTCAATCATACACTGTAACTCGTTCGGGGATTGTGCAAGAAACACCACATCATCCGCATAAAGCAGTCCTTTCAACCGAATGTCAAAGGCCTCCGCGCCGCCAGGGATATCGTCCAAAATGTCATTGACGAAGACTGAGAACGCATCCGGACTCAACTTACATCCTTGGCGAACACCAACATTTGTAGCAACTGACGAGGATAGCTCTGTTCCGTTCCATATCATAGCAGTTGTGTTTTTGTATAGTTCTTCGAAGACTTTGCCGAACTTGAAACTCACTCCGCTGCTGTACAATTTGTAGAAAAGTGATTGTCAAATGCAGCTTTAAAGTCCACGAAGAAGGCGTACAGCTTTCTACTCGCGTTCAAATAGTATCGCGCAAAGTTGTGCAATACGAAGATGTTATCATTCGTAGAATATCCTGTCCGAAACCCTGTCCCAATATTGGGACATTGGGACATAGGCCTCCATTACACAGTCATATTTATATTATAATACATATGTATGTCATATGCTTAAGCCTACTCGATTCATTCAGTATAAATTTTTAGACTCCCAGTAAGCGAAATCAAGTAGGCTTAAGCATATTATAATAGAAATATGACCAAATATGACTGTGTACTGGAGCCCATAGGGACATTGGGACATTAGGACATTGTGACGCTGGGACATTTGGATACTAGGACATTAGGTACACTGGGGAAATTGGGACATGGGGACACTGGGACAGTGTGTCATTCGGACATTCGGATATTAGGCTATTGGGACATTGGTATGTTGGGATATTGGGACATTTGTACATTGGGACACTGGCACATTAAGAATTTGGTGAGAGCTTTAACATTTTATTCAGTGCCACTTTGACGGCTCCCACCAAATTACTTTAAGAAGTAGTCCTGTACATTTAAACATCTCCAGCATTTACACCTAAAACAAAATTACAAAAAGGCATGCCTGTAGCCTTGGGCGTAGCCAGAAGGGGCAGGGAGGGGCGCCTGCCCGCCCCCCTGGTCGATGATTATGGTAAAAAAAATGCTTACCGATGCAGTAAAAAAATCGCTGCACTTTACAATACTTGAAGGCGTAAAAAGGCGAGTTTGATTCCAGGCACTACGCAAAATGTTCTGCTGCTGATACTGTAGTCTGGAAAGCTAAAATATTTGTAGTTTTATGGGCCTTGATATCCGGAACTGGGCATCCTACGTGCAGTGGCGTGTACAGCTTTCCTTTACTTACGCCGAGATTCGATCTCCGGACCTCTAGATTACTATTATACTACTATGTGTTAGTTGCGTTTAAATATTTTATAAACTAAATATGTCCATATATGATTTAACCCGGGATCACTAACCTTAATTTCAGGCGCTTGTTACTAACCATGAGTCATTTTGACTCACTATGGAAATTGCTGTATTTAAAGTGGAAGAGTCAGAAAACTTGTGCCAGAATTCTTCGGAATACTTATTTTATACAAATACAAGCTATATTAAGAGTTGGTGCATTATATCCGAATAAACTGTAGAAACAACCAAGAAACCAAAGATGCCAACTAAAGAATTTAGACGGTTGTTACTAACGTGAGTCATTTTGACTCACAAGAAACGTTCGTTTAGTACTAACCCCGTCACAGAAAAACACAAATAGCTGCTTACCATAAAATCGGAAACGTTTGCTTACTCGGACATTCATTAGAAAACATATTTCTTAAAGAATACATGGGTAGCGGAACCCAATGGGCGAACCGCCCTTTCTACGAAAAATGGAAATATGTGGAATATGCGTCAAAATGACTCACATTAGTGTTCCCGGGTTAAATTTATTACTTATTGTTTTTGCTACAAAAATGGACAGTGCTGAATCTTATTAAAAACACCTTAAACCGATCGTAACAATAAAATTACGGCGTGAAGATAAAAATTGAATAGGTGGTTTCTTTTACAATGTACATACGTACCTACTGCATATTTCACCCTACCCTACAAAATGCAGCAAATAACTAATGAAATCTGTACTTTACACGCCCGAGCCGTACGAAAGTGTATGTATCAATTAATCTCTTAGGTCTACAATAAGTACGTTTTTTGGTTATCCCGTGTAGGTTTGGGTAACGAACCTCCATATAAAAAAAATGCCAGCTGATCCACCTGTCATTTTTTTTATATGAAGTTTCGTTACCCAAACCTACACGGGATGTAGTAAAAAACGAACCTAATGTAGAATCTCTATCAAAAAGTAAGAAATTCTGTATTGACATTGTTTATAAAATAGTAGATATCTCTCTCTTCATTACCGTAACTCCTAGTTCAGCATGGTGCGTTGATGACTACCGTGTGTAGTCACCAACGTTACAAAGTACAAAGACAACTGAATTCGGAGTGTGATACGGTTGTCAGCCATACCACTTCCTAGTCGCATTGAAAGTTTATTATTATACGATAAGAATATTTCTTATCATCTTCTTCTGAATAATAAACTTGCGACGAGTCGTGCCGAGTTTGGAAACTCGTTTCTCTGAGTGTCTATTTCACAGAGTGGCGACCGAACGATCACGGCCACAGAGCACGACAAAATAGTAGATACATACTTAATAACTAAAACGACTACTTTGTTATCCATACATGTATTTTACTGAAACAGAACGATCTTTTTTGTAACCACTGTTTATTTTCGCTCTGCTTCCTTGCCCTACTCCACATCATGAACCACGACGTCTTTCGCCGTTCGCCAAGGTATGCGTGCTTCTCGCCCATATACTGCATCGCTGAGTATACCTCGCATGCGTGCAACATTGGGTGAGGTTATAAAACACAACGTTGCGCAACGTTTCGCGCAACGTTTCAAATCAACCGGCCGTTACGGATCAGAAACTTCTCCCTACAAACAGATCCTCTAAGCGCCCCCTTGCGAGGCATAGCTTGATTGATTGGCAGAAATTTACAATCTGCCGTCGAACCGTGCATTTCCGCCCTCATTTATTTATTAAACTATTTATAATCAAAATAAAATGTATCTGCATCTCGTTTAAAACTGGAAATTTTAATTTTCGAGCAAAACGTATCAGCTGTGATGTGTCAATTGTCACATTTGTCACTTTCCGAGAGATGGCGATGGGAACACCAAGTCTGATCCGGATCTATGCGTTTACAGAACACAATAGGAAACGTTTCGGAAAACGCGAAACGTTACGCGAACGTTGTGTTTTATAACCTCACCCATTGATGCAGCTCAATTTGTATGTATAGGTAGATTATGAGCGCGGCGAAATTGTATGCTTATCGGAGAATTTTGGTTTGGTATGCGAAAAAGAAAGGTGCGAATAAAGTGCAATGAATGAACAATACATTATGTTTGTTGTGTGTAAAACGAGAAGGAGAACATGGAGGATAAGTATATGAGCAATTATTAAGTAAATAAAAGAAAATGTATATAAATATTATTTTATCAATTGGTAGGGTATGTACTGCCTATTGGCATATATGGAGTTCACGCTACTGCCAACGTGTGAGCATCATGTATCGATAACATATAGACCAGAAATAGAAATAATTACCTTAGGGAGACTCTTTTCTTTTGCGCAAGAATCTCATATTTTCATGCGAGTAATTATAATTAATCCACATATGATAAATTTGCATATATGCAGTAAATGTAATCTGAGGGCGAGAGAGGATACCATAGGCGCTTCATAGGCATTTGTCCGGCGTTTAAAGAAGTTCGAAGAGCCTGTTTTGTAAAAAATATTTCAAGTAACGGTCTAAAGGCACTACTGAACGTATGCGATTGGTATTGTGAAATTGCACTAAGATATCGGAAAAATTGAAGAAAGTTTGTAAACTATCTTGATTTATCGATGAATTGTATTTTATAATGTGTAATATAATTGTATATTATCATCAACAATGTGGCACGATAGCCCAACGTCGGGCTTTAGCCTGAATTGTTGACCTCCAATTGTCGCTGTTACGTGATCTTGTCCTCCAGTTTCGGAAGCCCAGCAGCTGGTGGGCGACTTCACCTACGGGGTTCTCCCAGCGAGCCCTCGGTCGTCCGCAATTCTTTGTGCGTTCACTACTTTCCTTGGCATGCGATTATCGTCCGTCCGTTGTACATGCCCCGCCCTTGGCAACCATTGATGCTTTCGATTTTCGCTACTTCCAGCTCATCGTACAATTGATACAACTCATGGTTGTACCGGATACGCCATTGATCTCACTCGCGAACGGCCCCGAAAATTCGCCGAAGGACCTTTCGTTCGAATCGGTCTAGCGAAATTTCGGAGGCTTGGGTGAGGCGTGAGGGTCCATGTTTTGCAGCCATAACATAGCACGGGTCGGATGATCGTTTTGTGCGCAAGTTTCGAATTAATTATAGGGAAGACCGAGAAATATGTCTTATTGGCTAGTTGTATCCGTTGCTTAATTTCGTCGGTTTCGTTGGCGTCCTTTGATAAGTTACAACCCAGATATTTGAAGTTGTCTACATATACTCGATATTAAGGCCCCCCACTGTGATGCTTGAATTTGTTGGCGTACTTGTTTTCGATTGCATCATGGCCTTTGTTTTGCTTTCGTTGATATGTAGACCAACTTCCTTTGCGGCGTTATTGAGGTTATGCAGAAGGCTTTCTGCATCACCTAACCTTCGAGAAATGATGTTGATATCGTCGGCGTACGCTACTAATTGAGTCGACTTGATGAGTAGCGTTCCGCTGCTGTCCAGATTCATGGCTCGAATTACATACTCCAAAGCAAGGTTGAAGACCGTCGGCGCTAGCCAGTCGCCCTGCTTGAGTCCAGTACGAGTTTCAAATAGGTCAGTGAGTCGGTTCTGTACTCTGACCTGCGAGACGGTATTAGTCATCGTCATCCTTGTGGGTCGCACTAACTTTGCCGGTATAAAAAATGCAGCAAAATGTTGTACAGTACCTACACTTCGATCGATACTTCGGTATCTCTCTCTAGTTCCTGTCAACCCCTTGTGGGGCATAGGGCATTAACCACGCCTACTCTCCACCCCGTTCTGTTTTGCGCCAACGGCGCTAGCTGCGACCATGTAAGATTTAGCGTTTTCGCTTCGCTAGTTACCGATCTCCTCCATGTGTTCCTTGGCCGCCCAACACGGGCGGCGTCTTGCTCCGGAGTCCTGTGGATTCCAGTTTAGAGCCTTTTTTGCGACGTTTTTGGGCCCTCTTCGGAAGGTGTGACCTATCCATTGCCACTTAAGTCTTTTGATCGAAGTGCCTATCCTTTCCTGGCCAGTTATAGTAAGGAGATCCTCGTTCGAAATGATCTCCGGCCAACGAATATTTAGGATGCGCCGTAGACACTGATTAACAAAAGTTTGCAACTTATCAGTGATCTCTTTAGTCACCTTCCAGGTTGAACAGCCATATAGCAGAATGGATTTCACATTAGAATTGAAGACACGTATTTTGGTGCGTCTGGAAATATTGTTGTTTAGCCAGAAAGGAGTCAAATTGAAGAAAGCCGCCCTAGCCTTGTTTACCCGTGATTTTACATCAGCATCCGCTCCACCATCTGCTGTAACTACACTTCCGAGATAGCAAAATTCATCAACTTTTTCGACTGCCTGTCCTGAAATACAAATTTCGCTTTGCCCACCTGGATATGTGCTCAAGAACTTAGTCTTGGCAGCATTGATTTTCAGCCCCGCATTACGACTCGCGCAATTTAGAGCTTCTGTCATTTGAGCGACATCATCCGTGTTTGTTGATAGAAGGCAAATGTCGTCAGCGTAGTCAAGATGTTGAAGGTGATCGAACAATTTCCATCTGATACCTTTGTTACGATGTAATTGGAGTGCGGAGCGGAGTACATCACTAATGGCAACAAGGAAGAGAATAGGTGACAAAATGCAGCCTTGCCTCACTCCACTGTGCACCTCAAAAGGATCTGGAAGCTTGCCCTTATGCAGGACGTGACATTGGGCTCCATTGTAGGATTCCTTGATGATGGAGATTATCTTATCTGGGATATTTCGTCTCCGTAAGGCATTCCAGATGTAGAGACGATCAACGCTATCGAAGGCTTTCTCAAAATCGATGAACATGAGATGTAATGGGGATCTCCATTCCGCGGATTGCTCGATGATAATACGGAGGGTGTTAATGTGGTCGCTACAGGAAAACCCTTCGCGAAAGCCAGCTTGTTCATCATTCAATGTGTCATCGATTTTGTCCTTGATTCGTCCTAAAACAATCTTAGCCATCAGCTTGGAAACAGCAGGAAGTAGGCAGATCCCACGCCAATTATTGCAATTCTTCAGGTCACCTTTCTTCGGAATCTTAATAATTACGCCCTTTTTCCACTCACTGGGAAGAGTTTCGGTTTCCCAACACTCTTGGATTAAGGGAAGGAGAATATCCGCTGAAGCGATAATATCCGCTTTCAAGAATTCAGACGGAATTCCATCAATCCCAGGGGCTTTACCGGCGTCCATTGATTTAATAGCGTCTATTAGTTCCTTTTTGGATGGTGGACCAGAACTAATGCCGTCTATTCGAGGGACGTCTTCTGCTGGCAATGAAGATGCACTTGCAGGCCCGAAGGTGTTATTAGGGACCTCTAAAAAGTGTTCTCTCCATCTTTGCAGCTGTTGTTCTTCGGTAACGAGCAGAACACCTTCCTTATCTTTCACAGGATGTTCCGTTAGTAAAGATCTGCCAGTTAATGGCTTGATAAGCTTGAAGAGTGTTCCACTGTCACCGCGGATAGCCGCATCCTCTGCCTCCTTCGCAAGCGCGTTGATATTATTGCGCTTATCACGCCTAACACTCCTTTGAACGCCTTTTTGGAGCGAACGGTATTCAGCTCTGTATCGTTCCTTAGCTGAATCGTCAGCAGCTGAGTTGATCTGCTCTTTAACTCTCTAGCGTGCTGAGATAAGAGACCAAGTGGAGTCGCTAATAATATACTTCGGTATACGTCGATGTTATATTCCCAGCACTTTTGGAGTAGTAGATTCACTTTGAAAAGCTGATTAGTCGTTGAACGACCAGGTCTGAAGCCGCCTTGATACTCGCCAATGATTCGTTCTGCGTACGGATTAATCCTCTTTCCAGAATTTTCGATAAAATCTTATAGGCCGTACAAACTAATGATATGCCTCTGTAATTCTCACACTTCAGCTTGTCACCATTTTTGTGGATTGGGCAGATTATGCTTTTGCGCCAATCTTCGGGGATTACCTCGTCGTTCCATATTTTCAGCAGTAGCACATGTACAGCGTTGGTCAGGCACGAATCCACCATGCTTCAGCAGTTCTGCTGGGATCTCGTCAGCGCCGGGCGTTTTATTACTTTGAAGCGACTGTATGGCGAGACTCACCTCCTCGACTATTGTGGGTAGAACAGGGGCTGGTTCGGCTAACTGCTCAACAGCTGGCTCCGTGGGGGATGTTGATGGTGCATTGAGGAGCTCTTCAAAATGCGAGGCCCATCGTTGGTTGACGCTTTCGATGTGGCTGATGATGTTACCATCCTTTTCCTTACATAGGCTCGTCCTGGGTTGATATCCGTTCTTGTTATTATTTATAAGTTTGTACGCCTGTCTAATGACACTCTCTAATCTTTAGTTTATTTGCTGTAACTGCTCGCCAAAATGTTTGCGTTTCTTACGACTAATTAACTTATTGGATACTCGCCGAAGTTCAATGTATCTTTCTTTCTTGTCTCGTGATGCGCGTTGTTTGTAGGCTTCGGAAGGCTTCATTTGTCGCCTCAATCGAGGTCCTGTATTCGTCGTCGAACCAGTGTGTTTGTCTGTGCCGGCCCTTATAGCCCACGACCTCTTCGGCAACTCCTTTGCTGTTGTTTTTGAGCTCCTCCCTGAGCTGATGGATGCCTAAATTGTTGATGTTATCAAGCATGGGCGAGTGCGATTAAGGTCGTTAATCTCGCTTTTGAGCCATTTAGTTTCCAGGATTGTAACTATGCTCAGCTTGTATTGTTTTACCTGAGACAGGAGGGCCCTTAAGGCCCCCGGTCTATTCAGGGAGCGTACATTCGAGGATCCGAAAAAGTAATCAGTTGTTCGTTTGCGGGGTCGTCGTTGTTTTGTATCCGTCCAATCCGAGGCTTTTGTTTCAGGTTTCTTGACTTGAAGTTTTTTCTTAGGATCAGTTGTCGGCACATCGCTAAACCATGCTTGGGTTTAATCGTTAAGTAAAGACCATCATGTGCGTGCCTCGAAGATGCTGTTTTGGTGGTTGAGTTAAACGTTTTCTGTCACCTATCACTTTAAGTAACCTGAAAGGCTGCAGATGTAAATACAGCACTCAGGCGCAGCGGTGCTTCTTCCATCAGATGATTTACCCACTAATATTACCATTGGGCGCCCGCGCGGAGGACCCATGGAAGAACTTATTTGCCCCCATAATTGTATATAAATGTAAACAAATAACATTCAAGGTTCTATAATGGCGATTATCGGCTTACTTCTGGAACTTTACAAACTAGAAAAAAAGCAAGCTTGAATGAAAGCAAAATATATAAAAAATATTAATTATTCATACGTGTTTTAGGCATAATTGTCGTTCATTACACTGAAAGAAATCATTTTCTAAAAACAAGAAAAAATACAATAAAAAACAGCCAAGTAATAATTTTTCCTGATTTAAGATGTATTTTCTTGTTCCAGGAAAAGTTTTTGCTTAAAATAATGGTTATTTATTTATTTTAAGCAAATATTTTTCTTGGAACAAGAAAATAAATCTTAAATCAGGAAACATTCTTCCTTGGCTGTTTTTTATTATATTTATACCCTATTACCCATAAGATGGTATAGGGTATATTGTTTTTGTTACGCCGATATTATTTAACACCTCAAAGGAGCCACCGGAGGCATGGCAAAGTATATATATAAATGATCAGGGTCGGTCCCTGAATCAAATAAGCCATGTCTGTCTGTCTGTCTGTCTGTCCGTGTGTCTGTCTGTTAGCACGATAACTCCCGAAATAATAAAGCTAGGGGTTTGAAATTTTGGTCAAATGTTTGTTTTGCTAAAATCTTGGACGGTATTGAAAATGGGCCAAATCGGACCACGGGTTCCCCTACCTCCCATACAAACTACCCCTCCTCGATATTTTAATTCGGCCATAACTTTCGGTGGAATATCGCTATCGACTTGAAATTTTGATCAATGTCTCATTCTGACATATACTTTGAGTTGATGGAAAGTGGAGTAAGTCCGACTACCCCTATCCCTACTTCCCCTACAAAGTTATATTCAGCCATATCTTTTGATAGAATAACACGAAAAACTTCAAATTAGTATCAAATGGTAGCCGTTGGATGCCTTGACAAGGTAATAAAGATGTATCAGGTCCGACCCATCTACCCCTCCCTCCCCCACAAAAAATATGAAATTGAATATTTTGGGTTTTGCGTGCCTTCTAGGTCTGTACATGGGTATAGGGTATACACTCATCGTGCTATTCGCACGATTAGAACTCGGTCTCGTTTTTTCTTGTTTTTAGCAAATGATTTTTTCAGTGTAATAGTTATAACTGCAATTTTACGATTATACTCGTACCATTTAATTTTCGAAAAACGTTGTATAATGCACTTTTCTTCTTCTTCCTTGCCTCGTTCTTTATACCGCTCCATGGTTTTGCGTTGCTCGACCTGCGATGTAGGCACATCGCCCGTTTTGGTTGGCCGCGTTGTTGCTTTTTCATTTGACATATCCAGGTATAGGTGTTCTTCGGCCTGCCGCTGGCCTTGGGTCCATCAAGTGCAACTTCCATTGATATCGCTATAATGCAATCTTAACATGATTTAAAATGCAATAAATACAAATGCGTTAGATACAGATAAGATTAAAATTTGTATATAAGATAGAGTAAAATGTATTAATTTTTCCATTTTATATCAATTGCCGAACAAAGTGTGTCGATCCAGTTGCACGCGAGGCGCGAGATTCAATAATGAAACGATTTTTCGGAAAGGTTGCTGTAGTGACAGGATCTACGTATGGGTAAGGATAATTCTATAAATCCGCTAAGATAAGGCAGGAAAGCAGTGAACATTCCCGCACAATTGCATGTTATCCATTTCAGCATTGGTTTCGCCGTAGCCAAACGTCTGGCAAACGAAGGAGCCAAAGTTATGATATGTAGCCGAAAAGAGGAGAACGTTAAAGCCGTTAAGAAATTTAAATTTGATCGCAAACGGCATGGTGTGTCATGTTGGAAATTCCGTGGATCGAATTCGATTAATTGATCAAACTATCACAACATATGGACAAATTGATATTCTTGTATCCAATGTTGCGGTAAATCCACATGCGGCAGTCGTTCCGGGCGTTGGATGTCCGGAAGATGTATGGGAAAAGATTTACGATGTCAACGTTAAGTCCGCTTATATTTTGGCCCAGCTAGCTTATCCGCATTTGCAAAAACGTGCACCGGGCAGCAATATAGTGTTCGTTTCATCTATTGTAGGTCTCGATCCGCATCCGGTAAGTACAGAAGAAAATTCAGAGCACTCAGTGTATCAGGAGCTGATAGGGCTATGGTGCTAAAATTTCTACTTTTTCGCGTGTGGAACGATTAGCGGATGAATTGGAGATGGGGGGCTTAAAATGACCGATATCAGCAAGCCATTTTTTTTTTCAACTTCATGATCGTATCCAGGAACTTTTTAGGAGGTTAAACATTTAAAATCGTCAGCAACAATTGTATGGTTTCCCGTCGGTTTTGCCGGTTTTCGTTGCCCTTAAAGTATTTATTTATTTATCAAAGAAGTATGTAACAACAAGTATTACATGCGCTACTTAATTTATAGCACTAGCATCTAAGGCCTTAGGCTATTACCGCAAAGTATTGAAAGGGACGATGTTAAACATTTTAAAGTCAAATTTTAAGAAAGCACAATCTAGAATGATTTTGATCGCTTTTTGTCGATAAACTGCCTTACTCCTTTTACTATCGATTACATTCAACTCGATTACGATTTCCGGTTTCTATTCCGTAACTTGTCTATACTCTCGGGATCATCGCGAAAGCAAAACCTTAGGGTTTCACTAAGGGATGGGTTACAGATTCGAGAGACTAGGCGAAATGAGGGATTATGGGATCTTATATCAATGTCCCAAAAATAAATGGCCTTCGAGATCCAGTCTTAGTAAAAATGTGCGGAGGACAATTTGTTTGTTTCTATGTCTCGGAATATCATCAAGACTGATATTTTTTGATCTGAAGAAAATTTGAAATCACGAGACTAGGCGCCACACAGTTGTTTATTTGTATTACGAACAATTTTCGTGCGGTTTCAGAAGTCAAGACCGCGTTTCTAAATCGCAATGCACATATTTTTATAATGTACAGTAATAAGTAGAAAAAACTTACCGTGGTCAATGTCTAGGAGGAGCAAGCGGCCTTCCCTGCCTCCCCTTGGCTACGTCCACGATGTATAGGTACCAGCGCCCGCTCTAAGAGGGAGGGGCAAGCCGGTCGGTCGAACGGTCGCCTAATTTGGGAGCTATAGCCAATGGAAAAAAAAGTAACACGTGAAACTCATGTTCGGTGTAAAAGTGAAAACACTAGTAAATTAATGATGACAAACCAGTGTACATTTTTTTTAAATTTTTTTTTGACAAAGCCAGAATGAAAGGAACGAAGAACATTTACATTGCCCAGTGTTGCAGCCAAGAAATATTTGAAAAGGCGCCGACTTTAAAAAATAAAAGCGTCTCTTAATTTTGACGAAAAATTCGATCAACAACATGTTCGTAGCCAACAACTAAAAATGTTACATTTTTTTAAAAGAATAACCAAGAATACATGCGATGGAGACTGTTTGATTGATTTGATTTGATTTGATTTGATTTGATTTGATTTGATTTGATTTGATTTGATTTGATTTGATTTGATTTGATTTGATTTGATTTGATTTGATTTGATTTGATTTGATTTGATTTGATTTGATTTGATTTGATTTGATTTGATTTGATTTGATTTGATACGTTAGATACCATGTACATTCGATGACAGTCACCTATTCCAATTTTAAGTTTTAATCGAAACGTAAAGGCGATCCAAAGTAGTCACTATGACTTCAAACATCAACGACTACTTATTACTACTGGACATCTTTTAGACAGAAATATTTCTGTTCAAAACAAGCACTAATTTCAATGTCTATGTAATTCATTTTGAAACTCCTTCAAATTGATGCAGCAAAACGAGCCAAAGGAAACTTTGCAGTACAATATGAATGCAATTTGATCGCGTGCCAAAATGAATTTGTACATGGAAATGAGATCGACATCAAGCAAATTGATGTTATATTGTAACAATCCCCACATTTACACACATATTCAAATGTACACAAGGGTCAAAGATATTTGTATACATCGGGTGCACGAAGGATATATGAAAATATCAATAGTCAGCCCTCAACATACATATTCGCTATTTCTATGATGAATTGACTTTGATTGCAATATTTCATGCCATGAAGTGATTTGTTAGTTCACATTTGAAATTCGAATTCGTATCCAGGCCAGACAGAATGTATACAACACAAGTCATTGGAGACTCGAATGAGGAGGAGGAGTTCGAGTATGAATGTGTTTGGTGAAAAATTTTTTTTTGTTCTGACTTGATTTTAGTTGAAAAACTACAGTACGTTCATATTTATATTGATCGAGTTATTACAGATAGTTTGCATACATGGGAAAAAGGCAGTCGGGTTCAAGCAAATCGGACTGAATATGAACAAAGACAATTGGTTGGTTGGACAATTCCTTTGGTCATTGACTTAAAAAAATCATTCAAATTATTAAGAAATAAATAAAATTATATACGTACATACAATTTTTGCTCGTTTAGTGGTATGTGGTACTCTATATCCATTTTACTCTCCACCAGCAATTTTCACTCCAAACCACTTTCAAAGAAACTGAATTGTACAGTCGCTGTACATATACTTCCATTAAGCAAGGAATAATTTCTTCTTAACAAATTATTCAGTTTAAATGCAACGAAACTACCATCAATTTCAACGAGTTTGTGTAGAACACTACGACATCCTATTTCAGGACGCATAGACAAAAGGCTCTGCAACTAAGTTAGTGCAATGCTTTTATTCTTTTAGTTGAAACAAGTTATACCGTGGTAGAAAAAAATACATTATTTCCAGATTGAATGTCGCGGACTGTACCATACCAACCGTTGGATGTAAAGAGCTAACTGCTAAGGACTGGTCGAGTTCACAGTGCAAGGACAGTAAGAATGCTCCCGGCAAATTGCATTTATTTTGACACACCCAAAAAGTTAGTGGTCGTACAATCGGTTTGTTGTGTTCATACTGCATTAAGGATACCACTTGTTAATATGATCGTCACGGCGACGATAAAATGCAAATAGGATTTTTTAATGAAACTGGAATGAAGTGCAAGCGTAGGGTAAGTTATGACGCTTTACATGTATGAAAGTGCCAATATTTCGCTATCATTGTACGGATATAGCTAGGGTAAAACTGCTCAGTTTTTGCCTGTCTAAAGAGACCAGTGTTGGTTTGCGGAAAAAGTGGTCGCTATGAGATATAATGCTTTGCAAAACAACCTCTTACGAAAAAAGGAGAACATTTGGACTAAGCATATTTTGTCTATTTCATAAAAAAAAATATACCTACTCAAGTAAAACGCAATTCGGTTCTTTTATACAAAATTAAAAAATCGTTTGTTCCTCCCAATGGTAGGTTTAGTGCTGTTCCTGCACACTGTGAATGACCTATTATTCGCTTGGGCTTGTATTACGAATTTATACCGTTACTTGATAAATTTATTAAGAAAACTTGCAAAACAGCGTACAAAACCCAGTAAGTTCTCGCCTATGGCCGCTTTATACGGGGACATTTTTTATGGCCGCTTACAGAGGTCATATTAGAAGGGTGAGTGGCGTGGATAAGGGGGGATCAAGGGGATCAATCCCCCCTTCGGACACATTTTTTTTTATTATTTTTTTATTATTCAACGTGTGTAGTGTTTCATAAAAACGTGAACTAATTTTCAGAACTGCAATAGAAAACTCAGCACTTCCTAAAATTTCAATTGTTTCAATTGTAAAATAGAAGCGTATCTAGAAGTGCTGGTAGAAAAATTATATGTAAGTACTGATTGAAAAAAAAATTGTTGCCGGAAAATTTAATGTTCAGTTTAAAATTTTAAAAATAATTTGGAACACGGAGTGCTTTCCACAGAAGCGCAATTTCCATAGTACATATGATTATAAAGATATTTTTCAGGAGAGTGGCGAACTAATGCGAAAAAAAAAACGCTGCAAATTACTTCCAATTTTTCAGCATTCTTTATTGTTTATCAACATTCTTTTTTCTTTTTTATAACTTAAAATTTATCGAAAGGTTTTATCGTATACTAGCTGAGAGAGCTCGCTTCGCTCGCTCTCTTATCTAGTGCTCGCTTCACTCGCATTATTGGCTTCACTCACAACTTGACACTAATTTGAATGCCAATCAACCTGCTAACTATAATTTATTGGGATCGACCTCTCGATGATGAAACCAAAGTGTATAATGGAAACAACGCTATAGATTTCCGTCGGGGGGTTAAGCGGTCAAGGTAATACAACAACAACATATGTACTCAACCCCCTGACTGATTGATGAGACTGCACTTGCCCTTCAACTATATTAGCGAGTTATCTCGAAAATCATTAATTTAATAAATTTCTATTAAATATGTCAGCACTCATTTACTCAGTTTTTCGTGCACTAAAATGTGCGCACGCCACCTACAATGCTCATACTATCCCAGAAACCATCATACATCCAGGTTGACGGTTGTTAATGTAACTTAATTGTAATTAATTGTAACCTTGCTATGCCAACATCCGGGCTGACGGTTATTAGAAAAAAAACCCCATGACCCTTTAGGCAATTTTGTTGCGAATCCGGCGACATCTCAATCGTGTTGTTTCGCCAAAGGATTGCGGAGATATGGACGGATTCCCGAAGTAGTACGAAGTCTATTGTGAAATTGTTGTGACCAACATCAAGGATGTGTGTACGTAAAAACATAGTCACCTACAATTAACACTGTATTTGATCCAATGACAACTAAAATATTCCCATTAAATTTAAATGTTGTCGATGAAAACTTGATTGCAACAGGTGACTCTCATACAAAATGAAATTTCGATATTTACCACCACTTCCTTCTAGATTTTCAAAAAAAATTTGGTCCATAAACCTTCTCCAACGTAAGACGGATAAAACAAAAAAAGAATCATCCAACTCGGTTCGTGCGTTCTGGAGTTATAGCGTCAGGGAGGAAAACCCGACTTATTTTTATATAGTAGACAAGTTTCGAATTAATTATAGGGAGGACCGAGAAATATGTCTTATTGGCTAGTTGTATCCGTCGCTTAATTTCGTCGGTTTCGTTGGCGTCCTTTGATAAGTTACAACCCAGATAGTTGAAGTTGTCTACATACTCGATATTAAGGTCCCCCACTGTGATGCTTGAATTTGCTGGCGTCCTTGTTTTCGATTGCATCATGGCCTTTGTTTTGCTTTCGTTGATATGTAGTCCAACTTCCTTTGCGGCGTTATTGAGGTTATGCAGAAGGCTTTCTGCATCACCCAACCTTCGAGACATGATGTTGATATCGTCGGCGTACGCTACTAATTGAGTCGACTTGATGAGTAGCGTTCCGCTGCTGTCCATATTCATGGCTCGAATTACATACTCCAAAGCAAGGTTGAAGAGCGTCGGCGCCAGCCCGTCGCCCTGCTTGAGTCCAGTACGAGTTTCAAATAGGTCAGTGAGTCGATTCTGCACTCTGACCTGCGAGACGGTATTAGTCATCGTCATCCTTGTGAGTCGCACTAACTTTGCCGGTATACCAAAATTAAGCATAATGTTGTACAGTACACTTCGATCGATACTGTCGTATGCCTGCTTGAAGTCGACAAAGATTTGGTATACGTCGATGTTATATTCCCAGCACTTTTGGAGTAGTAGCTTCACTGTGAAAAGCTGATCGGTCGTTGATCGACCAGGTCTGAAGCCGCCTTGATACTCGCCAATGATTCGTTCTGCGTACGGATTAATTCTCTTTTCAAGAATTTTAGATAATATCTTATAGGCCGTACAAACTAATGATATGCCCCTGTAATTCTCACACTTCAGCTTGTCACACTTTTTGTGGATTGGGCAGATTATGCTTTTGCGCCAATCTTCGGGGATTTCCTCGTCGTTCCATATTTTCAGCAGTAGCACATGTATTGCGTTGGTCAGGCACGTTCCACCATGCTTCAGCAGTTCTGCTGGGATCTCGTCAGCGCCGGGCGCTTTATTATTTTGAAGCGACTGTATGGCAAGACTCACCTCCTCTACTGTTGGGGGTAGAACGGGAGGGCCTGGTTCGGCTAACTGCTCAAGAGCTGGCTCCGCGGGGGATGTTGATGGTGCATTGAGGAGCTCTTCAAAATGCGAGGCCCATCGTTTGTTGACGCTTTCGATGTCGCTGATGATGTTACCATCCTTGTCCTTACATAGGCTTGTCCTGGGTTGATATCCGTTCTTAACATTATTTATAAGTTTGTACGCCTGTCTAATGTTCTTACTGGCTAATCTTTGGTTTATTTGCTGTAACTGCTCGTCAATATGTTTGCGTTTCTTACGTCTAATTAACTTATTAGATACTCGCCGAAGCTCGTTATATCTTTCTTTCTTGGCTCGGGATGCGCGTTGTGTGTATTGGCGATAGGCTTCATTTTTCGCCTCAATCGATGCCCTGCATTCTTCGTCGAACCAGTCTGCTCGTCTGCGCCGGCCTTTATAGCCCACGACCTCTTCTGCGACCCCCTTGATGCTGTCTTTGAGCTCCTCCCAGAACTCATGGATGCCTAAATTGTTGATGTCATCAAGCATGGGCGACAGTTTTTCCTCTAGTGCTGTTGTATACGCAGCCGCCGTGGCATCATCAATCAAATTGTCAACCTCGAAGATCTTGGCAGGGTTGATTCTCGTTAAGTGCACCGAAGAGATTCTGCACCTGTAGGTCGTCTTCACCAAATAGTGATCGGTGTCGCAGTTGGCTCCTCGATAGGATCGAACATCTAGGACATTAGAAGCCCATCTCTTGCTGGTCAGTACATGGTCGATCTGGTTCACGGTGTATTCATCTGGAGACTTCCAGGTCTGCTTGTGGATTCGTCGATGAGGGAAGCATGTAGAGCTTATTACCAGGTTTCTGCCGCTCGCGAAGTCGATAAGTCGCTGACCGTTGTTGTTGTTTTCGTCGTGGAGGCTATGACCTCCAGTAGTTCCCCTATGCCAATTTGGAGATTGGGACGCACTCATATATGATGTTATGTAGAACGGTATAAAAAGTAGCAACAGCAGTTTCGCAATCAAGGTCTTTTAAAGTAAAGTATCAATTAATTAGATTCAATTTTTCATTAATGGCTACATAATTTGCTTTTCTGAAAATAAACCTACGACGCGTAATCTTAGTAGGATAAGATGATAGGCTGATGGTAATTTCATTGACGATAGCCGGATGATAAGGATCACAAGGAACATATCCTGTTGTATGCATGGATGACGAAAATCCACCCAAAGGTATGTTACTAAACTCAAGGTCGAGGATACGACCCATGAAGTTAGGAAACACATTGAATTGAAGAAGGTCACAAGATTGCATAAAGGCTGTCACAGACCTAGAAAGAGCCAAAGAAGTAGATGCTAAAGGGAGACCAGGACTAGTAGGCCATTTTAAGCTTGGAAGATTAAAGTCCCCGCAAACTATTACATATGAATTAGGGAAGCAAACGTTAAAGGTATCAGATAAATGATTGAAGAGACTCTCACAAACATCTAAAGAAGAGTTACAAGGAACATACATACAGGCAACTAATAGCGGTGTAGAATTAGAATGAATTTTTACGATTACACAATCATAGGGTTGACAATGAGAAGCAGAGACAAGCATGCATTGAATATGATCACGAACAGCAATTAGAGATCCGCCACCTGTAGATAGTCCTAGAAGATCAAGGTTTCTGTGACAACGAAAGGTAACACACCCCTCCAGAATTTCACCACTATTAATATATGAGTTAAGCCAAGTCTCCGTCAAACAAATTATATCATGGTTGTATGTTAAAGAGGATAGATTAAAAGATTGGAGTTTGGTACGTAACCCTCGTACATTTTGGTAGTAAAAACTGTAATTGGAAAAAGAATTTATGTTCATTTGGGCGTTCTTGTTGAGCGACGTTTCGGGAAATTTCGCCTATTAAATCCTTTTATGAAAATACCAGCAGGCCAGAAGGAGGATTCACAAGGCGATGAAAGATCATTCGGCAATGTAAGCTTAAACGATGAAACAATTCTATTAGGAATATTATCCTTTGTAAGCTTCTTGCAGATGAAAATTGGAGGCTCAAATCCCAGCTTGTTGATAACATACTGTTTTACTTCAGCCTCCGTAGTGTCGTATGCTAGTCTTGACACAAACAGTTGCTTCGGAGGAGTACAGACTCGAAGGTCATTAAGGGCGGATGGAGCTGTTACAACCGAGAAAGGAACAACCAGATCAGAAGTCGCAGATGAGCTGAATGATTGAGACCTAAGAACAGGAGCATCTGATGAGGAAGGCGTAGCAGACTTATTGTCATCTATTGGTGTAATCTTCGCACGAGATATTGTGATAACACCCTCAAATGAAGAAGCAACAGCAAGTCCTGGAGCTGAAGCAGCTATACATTCTTATAGCTTTTGTCGGGGCACAATTTTTGCTGCAATGCTTTAAATTTAGCTCGTAGAACGTCCAGTTCTCTTCGAAAGTCATCTAGGAGCTGCTAATGTAAAGCATTGTTTTTGTTGTTGGATCTACAATCCTGGCAAAACCAACGTAACCCATTGTTTTTGGATAAAACATCGATAATTGAGCATGCTATATCCGTACAATTGGGATGATAACGTCTACCACAAATGCCAGCACACGCAATGATGGAAGCAATCGATTGTCCACAGTTTTTCGCACAATCCATCACAAAAGATAAATTTATCGGAAAAAAATAGAAGTTATAATATTCGATACCGTCAACACAACCCTGCACGAGTATAAAAGTCAAAATAAAAATTGAATTTGTTACGCGCCTAAGAGTAGGCAAAATTATTGCACAGAAGAATGACACATTAAAAATCACTCACAAATGCCACTCAAATGAAAAAACACTCATATACAAAGTCACTTGCACTTTGCACAATATTAGCAAAATAAATAAACACTAAGCACAATGAGCACGAAAGATCACAGTCTTAAAGTTAATACATGCATGGGCGTAGCCAGGATTTCGGTCAGGGGGGGGGGGGGGGGGGGCAAGTCCAACATTTTTTCAACATCATGATTTTCTTAGGAGTGGAAATTTCCGCTCGCAGAAATATTGTTAGCAAATTTTAGAGTAGCCTGGCTTGTGGTTGGATTGGTGCACAGGGTCATGGATTCCAGACTCACCGTGAGCGAATTCATTTTATGGTGTTTTTCGAACTCACGACCTACGTGACGAACTGTGGTGTCGCTCAGATTGCAAACAGCTATCCATTTATGGGGATACATTTTTGCTGGGTGTGCTGTTGATCTCAACACCTCAACAAAACAGCAGTTTAGATCCTGGAAATTGAATGTCACTCACACATCTGCGGCCCTAGTTTACTGGTGGACTTCCACGCATGTTATTTCTTTTTTTGCTAATTTTAGAGTCCAATTTTTAAAATAGGGATGAGAATGATTTTCTTCTGCATTCTTATTACATTCAACTGGCCTCCAATATCTACTTTTTAGAGCGTAGTTTGCCTATTTTAAGTGCATTTTTTGCATCTCGGACTGCATATTCCACTTGCGAAATCAGTTTGTTTCGTCTGTCACTTTCATCTTATCAAAGTAGCATCGTCAGAAAACTTATAAATCCTTTATTGATTGAAATATAGTTAACGGTTTAAATAAGATTTCCTCTAAATTTATCAAAGTATTAACAGTGGCTAAATTTTATTGCTGGTATGATTCAGCTAGAAAATAAATTTTGATTTAATAACTTGAAAGACCCGCTCTGTGGCTCACTTGGTTGAGTCGCACTCTACGATGCTAGTAATCTAGAGGTCCGGAGATCGAATCTCGGCGTGGTCCAAAATTTCCGTACATGTAAATGGAAATATATAGTACTTACAACATTATACAGGGTGTCCCACGACTCTTGGTACATACGATAATGGGTGATAGTACAGCTCATTTGGGTACAATTAATGTTGTACATGACCCCTCTATCTTTAACCGTTATAAAGTTATAGCATTTTTTGTTAATAGTGTTAGAAACCTCGACTTGCCGAGCAAAATCACTATTTGCCACACTCCCGAATATTTCATCCGAGGTTTGACTTTACTTTCTGAAACTCCACAAAATTCTACATAAAATAACTGTTTTGCCAATTAAATAATTTGAAACCCTACCCAGATACAACCATTCAAACTTTTAAGAAATTCGAAAATTTATTTTTCATTGAAAATTCAAATTGTAAAATCGTAACGGTACTTTGCACTGACAAATGTGCAAAGTTGATAAAAGTTGCCTCATAATGTTAGCTTTCGAACGACATATAAAAATTAGGGTCTTAGGATTTGAAAAATTGCACATCTTACGTGTTAAAGAGAAAAAAACGTGGTTCCAAGAGAAAACCAAAGTAAACATTTCCACAATTTTTATACGAGTTTTATTTAGTAAACAAGATTTTTTTTTAGTAAAAAATGAAAAAAAAAACACGACACCGACGTTAATTTCGGGCGCGGCCGAAATTTTGATACCCTTCACTCTTCTCGGGCTAATATTTTTTTTCCGGTGTACTTATGACTTATGTTTAATCCGCCCCATTCTTTCACTTCCGTTTTCACCGTTTTCGTTACCTCGATAAAACATATTTGCGTGAGGTTTGGTTAGAATAACTAAACAAACGGAAAAAAAAAACTTTTTTTTTGTGGGAGGGGGATGCGCCCATAGTACGAATATATTTGTTTTTACATATTTTTGTACTTCTATAAAGACACATTGCAAAAACAAATACATATATTCGTATTATGGGGCCATCCCCCTCCACCAAAAAAAGTTTTTTTTTTTCGTTTGTGCAGTTATTCTAACCAAACCTCACGCAAATATGTTTTATCGAGGTAACGAAACTATGAGAAAGCGAAAGAGAAAGAATGGGGGGGATTAAACATGAGTCATAAGTACACCGGAAAAAAAATATTAGCCCGAGAAGAGTGAAGGGTATCAAAATTTCGGCCGCGCCCGAAATTAACCTCGCTATCGTATTTTTTTCGTTTTTTACTAAAAAAAATCTTGTTTACTTAATAAAAATTTACTTTGGTTTTCTCTTGGAACAACGTTTTTTTCTCTTTAACACGTAAGATATGCAATTTTTCAAAGCCTAGGACCCTAATTTTTATATGCCGTTCGAAAGCTAACATTATGAGGCAACTTTTATCAACTTTGCACATTTGTCAGTTCAAAGTACCGTTACGATTTTACAATTTAAATTTTCAATGAAAAATCAATTTTTGAATTTCTTAAAAGTTTGAATGGTTGTATCTGGGTAGGGTTTTAAATTATTTAATTGGCAAAACAGTTATTTTATGTAGAATTTTGTGGAGTTTCAGAAAGTAAAGTCAAATCTCGGATCAAATATTTGGGAGTGTGGCAAATAGTGATTTTGCTCTGCAGGTCGAGGTTTCTGACACCATTAACAAAAAATGCTATAACTTTATAACGGTTAAAGATAGAGGGGTCATGTAGAACATTAATTGTACCCAAATGAGCTGTACTATTACCCATTATCGTATGTACCAAGAGTTGCGGGACACCCTGTATACACTCCGAAATGATATGCAATGTAACGTTGACTCGAAATTGCCTATAAACGGCTAAGTTAACCCCACAAGGCGCTATACGGTACTGAGAAGAAAAAAAAGAACATGAAAGACACTGAATTATGAGACCCGTTCTTTACAAGGTCCTTAACCATGGAAGGTCATGCTTATTTTTAGTACGGAAAGGTCATGCTTCGTCGATTCGACGACGGTCAACTTTGACGCCTCATACAAATCACCCTTTCTCAAAATAGACAGATTTTCAATCGTTAGTTTATTTAGAATGGAACAACATCAATTTTTATGAGTTCGAAATGCAATCTTCCTAAAATGAGGAAGAATTTTGAGCCATTTTCCTGATTTGTCCTATTTTTGTCCTAGTAAATATTTTTTCCATAATTTTTGAAAAAATAGGTCCCACATTTTAAAAATAAACATATTTGTTAAGAGATATCGACAACCAGCCATAAGAAATATTAGAGTTCTAAAAGTTATACAAAGTTCATCCGCCAATTTCCAAAAATTCAACTTACCCTGCTTACTTCGTCTAGCCGCTATGTACCCGGCAAGTACATCGGCACGAAACTTAGCTCCAAATAATGAGAATTCTCACGAAAAATGGGATAAATTTGATGATGCTTAGTCGATTCGACGAAGCATGACCTTCCAGGGCTAACGAAGCAAAGCTGTATACCATTTGTCACCCTTTGAGATGAAAATAAGTTGAATTCCACTAATTTCCCGAAAGGACCTAACGGTTAAAATTGTGTACTCCAGCTCAGAAGCCATGAAATGAAACATGAAATATCGGATCCACGCAGCCACAGTAGCACACTCACAAGTGAATTGTGTGAGCTGGTACGCAGCCTCCGTCAGTTACGAGAGGCCCCTCGCTGTCATCTATTTGTATGCGCCTCCTGACTGCAAACTGTCCCGATCATGGCTTCTCCGGCAGCACTTGGAGTGGTGACAAAGGCATGTGCTGTATGTTGTATGGTGCAGCGATTTTTTTACTACATCGATAAGGATTTTTTTACCATCTTCATCGACCAGGGGGGGGGGGCGCCCCTCCCTGCCCCACTGGCTACGCCCATGAATACATGTGCAAGAATATTCAAAGATTTAGTGTTCTTATTGTTCCAATGTCACTTTCGCGGTTGTCAGCGGTGACGATTTACAAGGATTGCAATAATTCAGAAAAAATGCAAATAACCGACGCACTTCATTTAATAAAACAAGTCCAAGCAAGAATGAAGCACCAGGTAAAGAACTTATGATAATATCAAGTATTTAGGATTAATATTTGCAAAATTATTTCAGAGTAAGATTTAGCGCGGTTGATCGATCGAATTGACAGTTGACAACATTATATAACGACGGTGGTCGCTATAAACGATATGAGCGGATATAACGACGATTGGCTATAACGACATAAAATAGTTGGTCCCTTCGATGTCGTTATAAACGATATCTACGTAATTAATCCAAATACAAAGACCACAGTAAAGCAGAGAGTCGGTTTTAGTAGGCTGAAGTGTGTACATACAATGTTTAGTTGATCCGCAGCAAGTTTAATATCGCAGCGGGATTCAAACAAGGGTGGAAAAAACTTAACTCTGGAAAAGTTACATGCGTTCAAAAATGCAATCCAAGAACAAAAAATTGCAAAGGGCAAATTGCAAATGGGGGCGAAATTGCTGCTATATCTGCGTTCAAAACATTCCAAAGAGGGTAAATGAAGCTGATTTTCCGAAAAAAAATAAATAAATGGATAGATTGGAATTTTAGAGATCCTGCTACCTGCATTCAAATGTTACAGTCGTCCAAAGATGTGACCCATGGATAAGAAATTTGCAAAAGCTTTGCCGAGCGCAAACGGCCCTATTTGCATATTTATTTAATGTTGCTCCATTCCTTGTATCAACTATGACCTAAAGAAATATGGTGGTTTAAGTGCGATCATCAGATTAGTCGTCTCTACGAACACAAACCTTAAGGCACACATTTTGCTGGAAATTTCAGACTTAGATAGATGTGTCTGCGTTCAAAACTTGCAGGCTTTCAAAGATGCGACTCAAGGACACATTTTTCCTAAAATGTGGGACACTTTTAATGTTTTGCGTGACAACGACGGGATTTTCAATGCGGCACAGACTTGTGAAATGCGAGACTATCCCGCATGATCCGGGACGGTTTGTCGTTTTAGTCAAATTTCAATAAAATCAACCCTTATTATCGAAAATTTTCGATTCCATTCTTCTACTTTTAAGTTTTAAATTTCTAAAAACTAGGAAGATAAATTTTCAGTGCGATATACACATACATATGTGCCTTACAAAACATGAAAAGCAACCACCACAGAATTCTAGAAATAATGTCTCAAGACTCAAGCTTGCCCGAATTATCCGTCAAGCCTCTACACATGAAAAGTTATACAGTAAAGTGCTCTTCAATCCTCATAGTATGTTTCATCGTCATCCACGAGCACCTTTTCGTATTGTACAAACATGACTTAAGTAATCCATTCAGCCATTCTGACGGGTAACGTACGGAAAGGAAGGTCCTGATGAATTAATAACGTGCATATAGAGCCCGAGTGAATTAATAAGAGACTGACTGAATGGTAGCTGTAGGGTAGATAGGTTCACTCTATTGCTCCGTTCCATACCGTAGTCCGCCAATCTTCGGGATTACATAAGTCATAACCCTGAGCCCAAATTAATGCTAATTTCATTCATTATGCAATTACGCCTTGGCTGCTATGGAATGTACAAAGACGGAAGTATGAATATACTAATAATGACGTGCAGGATGTTCTATTAAAATAGAGGTAACAATACCAGGTTTCCAGTCGTATTCAGTAACTTTGCCAATTATGGGTTTATAAGTGCGGAACGAGGTGGGGGAGAAAACAGCAGGAGCAGGAAGGAAATTTTGCAAGGATACATTGTTATGAAGTGTTCTGGTTGCTTTGATAGGATGATGAATGACCGCTACTTCGATAAGAAAGAGAAGATGAACAGCTGCTTTTCAATTGTAGTCCATTTATATATTAAACGAAGTAGGTCCTTTTTGTTTAGGGCAAAATACATGCATAGTATTAAAACCATCCAACCACAATTCTTTTGGTTTAAATTATACGATTTAGTCCAAGCACACACTGATTGAGTCCCTTTAATTATTTCAATAGAGCATACACAGCCTTTTGAAAAAGGTCAGAAACAAAAGATCCCTATTCTTCTAACCTGTCGGTTAAAACCGACACTCAACCAAGACGTCCCTTTCAAATGAAGACACCTTACTGAAAATTCTCTGTCGCAACTCACACTTTTCTTAGCCATCACCTTTCGTTCTTCCTTATCTACGAATGTACCTTATTCGCGCCAAAGTCCCAAACTTCAGCCATAAATTCAACATACAAAATGAACCAACCAGACCAGAACACTTCTCTTTCTCTCTGCTGGGAAAGGTTGTCTTCATACAATCCTTACGGGTTAATTATGAGACAGTTCAATGTTACACTCTAATTGCGATTGAAATTATTGTCTCGAGGAAGCTCAACTTGTGCGAGCGTGGAAGAGATAAGAAATGGATATGAATTTTTTTTTGCAAAAAGAGTCTTCTTCAGTTCCACAAACTCAACTCACTTGTCTCGGCTGAGATCTCGCCCCAACTGTGAACCTATTCACGGAAGCTATTGCCGCGGAGAAATGGAAAATTTGAAACTACGTTCTACCAAAATGAAAATGTCTTAATTGAATATTCACAAACTTACTGTGATTATCCTTCCTCGGGGCGTGATATGTGTATATGAGAGTATAACGGTCGGAATGGACAGGAATTCATTTCAGCAAGTATATCTCAATGTCTATTTTATGGCGTCATTTGGTAAGGCCTAAATGGATTAATTCATGATAATTTATTAAGTTCTGTACTATGAAGTTGTTGCTCACATCAGACGGTAATTTGTCGGTGGTTTATTTCTCGTGTATGTCCAGAAGGATCAAACGCGTGTAGGGGCGATTTGTTTTTCGGATTTAATTTTCGGGCATA
Source organism: Microchrysa polita (assembly GCA_949715475.1). NCBI lineage: Eukaryota > Metazoa > Arthropoda > Insecta > Diptera > Stratiomyidae > Microchrysa > Microchrysa polita. The sequence continues at coordinate 38,315,378 of OX454421.1, forward strand.
AACGGGAGGAGACCTAGGTAATTAATTGGTCAATAGGTCGATTTATTGCTTTGTAAAACCCTAATAGATATAGATTGTGACTCGAAGAAAACGGTAATTGGTTGGTTTGCTCTTAAAATAAATGTGTAAAGGTTTGTGTTCGTAGAGACAACTCATGTGATGATCGCTCAGCGATCGAATTTAAACCATCGGTTTTGAGCACTTTATGCGTATATTTCCTATACATACATGTTCCTTTAGTCCATAGTCGATACTAGGAAACTAGAACTATTCAACAAATATTTAAATACGGCTCGAAATTGGATGCAAAACTACGATCGCTGAGCGATCATCTCGTGAATTGTCTCTACGAACAAGTACCTTAACACAAAAATATGTAAAACACAAATAATGATTGATTTTCTGGTTGATTTGAATGGATTACAAATAAGTTGATTCCCTTGGCATTTTTACCTATGGAAGGAGATGTAGGAAACCGATATCCGAGTTCTATATTAGTTGTTGCGGCAAAACTGTAAACACTTACCTATGCAGCCTTCTTGCTTCGTAGGTTGAACGGTTCCGGCCAATTTCTAGTTTTCTCCACGGGACGCTAGTTTCACCCATTATCCCTATCCATAACCCATGCGCTCAGGGAATACAGTAAACGGCAGTGTTCTCAGCTTGTCGTATAAGGAAACTAAATGGATAGGATGTGTTTAGTAGAATGTCCAAAAAGGTTTGTGTTCGTAGGGACGAGTCATGTGATGATCGCTCAGCGATCGTAGTTTAGAATCCAATTCGGAGCCCTATTGCATGCATATGTCCTAAACGAACATGTTTGTATAGAAAATAGGCGCATAAAGTGTCAGAATAGGTTGTTTAACTGTGATCGCTAAGCGATCATCGCATGAATCGTCTCTACGAACACAAACCATATACATAGTTGGTATCGTTGCTGAATTCATGTACTAAAGACTGTTGTTCTTGCATGTTTGAGATTTCACCCTAGACTTGGACATTTTAACTGCTATGTTGTGACTACTTAACTTAAGCTGACCAGACGTACAGTATTTGGCTGTACAATACAGCATTTTGACCTGTCGTACAGCATTGGAAAATGTACAGCAAAAGTACAGCATTCCCCATGCTATACTTTTCCTGTCACACAATGAAACCTAATTCACTACAAAATAACCTCTTCGATGAGGCCTGTCATGTCATGACTGAGTTTAATGTGTAAAGTTTGACCGCTATACACTGTGCAATCGATATTTAGCGAGATAATCGCACTTTTATGTTTGCCAATCTTTCATTTTCCACAACCGGGAGGCGTATTTAGGAACCCTAGTTCACTTCGTCCCCACGCTAGGTGACCAAATCGATTAGCTTTTCTAGTGGCTAAGTACCAAAAAACCCTCATCGATTTCGTCCCCTGAAAGTGGACGAGCTCGCATAGGGTTTCGAGTATATTTTGCGTCGAAAGCAGTCAAAAACCCTAGTTCAACTCGTCCCCACGCAAGGTGACGAAATCGATTAGCTTTTCTAGCGCCTAAACCGCCGAAAACCCTCACCTTACTCGTCTCTTTTTCTGGGGACGTAGTACATTTTTCGTAAATTTTTAGTACATTTTTAGTACATTTTTCGTATAAAACAGCAATAAAACCAAGCAGGTGACGAACTCAACTAGGTTTTCTAAATACGCAACCGGGAGCCCTTCCCAATCTCTCTGAAAAATTTGCAATTGTAGAGCTATATTTCCTCCAAATTTTACAGTCCTCTTATCCGCGTTCGGAAGCTTCTGCTACTTAAATTGCACTTCTGTGTCTGTCTAATCGAAAAATGTCCATAACTTGGAAGTTCTTGAGTGGAATTTTGAAATTTGGAAAACATGTTTGTTATTAAGGCTGTAGCTGCCAAGGTCCAGAAGTTACAACCGTCAAATGACAAAACGATTGAAAAATCAGCCACTGTTCTCTACCCGATTCCTTTATCACCCTCTATAGGAAAAGTATACTAAAGGAAGGACTCGGAACGGGTGTTAGATAAAGTTTTTCCTACATTTCCTTAGAGTCAATTTAAAACGGCGTTACGAGCCCAGGGAACCGGCATGGCATCAACCATGGGGAAATGCATACTCTGCTCCAGAAATATTGCAACCAGGTTTAGATCAGATTTAGACCTCTGGCTCGTCGACCTCGCACTGTCTGTCGCGCATTAGAGAACAACATTTTTGCGACGCATTGCTGTTGCGAAATAGGATAAGGCGAAGTGCAAGTGCAGCGAGCGGTGAGCCAATGTAAGGCTATTCGTTAAATTTAGATCACTGGCTCGTCCATACATTTACTCAGATCCTGTGACTCTCTCTTGGCTTCGTTCAGAGCTCACTCTGTCTGTTGCGCTTTTCATAATTCGCCAACATCCTTGCGACCAGCGCTGGTAGGCAGTAAATAAGGCGACGTGCGATCGCAGCGAGGGGTGAATCAATAGATGGCATTTGGTAAAATTTAGACCTTTGGCTCCTCTTTAGGTTTACTCAAATCTATATATCTCGCCATTCGCTTCGACCTCGCTGTCTGTCGCGCTTTTCATAATATGCAAACATTTTTGATACGTAGCGCTGCTGGGAAATAGGATAAGGCAAGCGCAGCGAGCGGTGAGTCTATGGAAGGCAATTTGTAGAATTTAGACTTCTGGCCCGTCCATACGGACACTCAGATCCTGTACCTCGCCCTACTCTGCGCTCAGACCTCTCTCTGTCTGTTGCGCATCAGAGAATTTCACAACATTTTTGCGACGTTGACCTCGGACCTGGAACCTCTGGAAGTATAACTGAGGATTTGCTTGAAAACCGAATTCCGAAATATGTGTACAGCATTGGGCCTTCGGGAATCTGGTCACCTTAACTTGACTACATGTAGTTTATCTTACAAGGAAAAATTAGCGCCGCAGTTTCGCAGTTTAAGCCGGGTCTGCTATTCAACTATTCATTAATTGAAAGGAATCATGGTTCGAATGAATAGTTAACTAATGTATTACATTTTAACTGCGATTGTATAGCTGGCCTTATAGCCTTATTTTGCCTTAAGTTATTAAAAAGTTTAAAATTAAATGGGTTGGATATAATTCTACAGAAAATATGCAAACCTATCCACTTTGTCAGACATTTTTCCCGAATTATGTGTAAATTGTAATCAGTTGTATATTCGGTATCAGAAGCGTCATAAGCTTCTGTTTCGAATTAATTTTGAAAGTGATTTGAGCCAGTGAGCAGTATTTTGGTGGGGTTTCCTTTTCAGACTACGAAAGGTTGATAATTGCATGGCCAGGATAGCGACGAGCGCTATTGCGCCTAGCGCCTAGTCGGAGGAACATCAAAGTATCGAGTCTCATCGCTTACACAACTAGAGTTCCTGTTTGTTCACATGTCCAGTGTTTATTATTTTGTTTATAAATTAATCATAATTTAATTCATTATAATTCTTGTGCACATGTGATATGATATCTACATTTTTTTCAGAACCATATGCAATGCTATCTAATTGAATCTTCCTCCATAGAACTATTGTCCTCTTGAAAACTTACCTAAGAAAATAAAGAAGGCTCTCAACTTCTGATGGCTTCAGCGACCGTTGGTCTAGACCATTTGATTCGCAATCTCATCGGAGCCTATATTAGACATGTATAAATTAGGACAATGGACAATAATGTGTCTATGCAAAAACGGGCCATACAATCGCATCAGTGTCAGTTATAAAACCCGCTTGGGTGAGCCTTAGAAATATATATAGTATAATACAGACAGCTCAACACCCAACCATAAAAAAAGAAGTTCTTATGCCAAATTGTTGAATACACTGTCCAATACACGCAGTAAAAAGTTACACCAATTTGTGCCATGGGTTAAGGGGGGAGGGGATGGCAAAGGGGTGAAAATTAAGTTTTTTGCAAAAACATATCTAGAAAACTATGAGTCTGACCTTAAAATGCCCTGAGGATGAAACAAACTACACAAAATTACCTTTGTATTGATATATAACACTCTAGACATTTTCTCAGAAAATTATACCATAGACCCAAAAGTATTATAGTCAATTTATATTTTTCGAGTTTTACATTTCGCACTGTAACTCTTGATAAATTAGATCTAGGGTCATTAGATCTTATTCATTATATTACTAACAAAATTTATTTGATTTGTACCGAAAATTGAAGTGGTCCGACAATTGACGCCCCCTCCATCCTCCTACCATTTTTCAAAAAGGCATGCTTGTAGCTTCTTTTCAAATTGAGCCAGGCAGATCAAATTTGGTGGGGTGCCTAGTCCAAGCCCCATTATGCTCCCCACCAAAAAATTGTTACCATCCGATCAAAACTAATGGTACCCCATACAAAGGGTATTCAAAAGTTTGTACCAGAGCGTGCCTTAGAAGTACGAAAAATCGGGTTTGAAGGTTGCTAGTACACGTTACTTTCCGATATATTCGGAAATAGTCTTAGAACTGGTACCAATGACCTTCAAACCCAATTTGATGATACTTGTAGCATACGCTTTAGTACAAACTTTTGAAAATACATTCAGAAGACAAAAATTAACTGTTATAATGACGTTTCAAGAGATAAATTTTAATTTTACATTTTATATAGAGTTTAGAAGTGAACAAATGAGAAATTTGTTAGAATGCTTGGACTAAGCATCCCACCAAATTTGATCTGCCTTGCTCAATTTGAAAAGAAGCTACAAGCATGCCTTTTTGAAAAATTTAAGGAGGAGTGGAGGAGGTGTCAACGATCGGAACCATTCAATTTTTGAATTAAATCATATGCATTTTGTAAGCAATATATGAATGAAATCTTATGACTCTAGGTTTATTCCATCAAGAGTTACAGTGCAAAATGCAAAACTCAAAAAATGTAAATTCGCTATAATACTTTTGGGTCTAGGGTATAATTTTCTAAGAAAATGTCTAGAGAATTGTAAATCACTACCCTACAATTTTATGTAGTTCATTTCGTACTCAAGACATTTTGCGGTCAGATTCATAGTTTTCCAGATATTTGTAAAAAACTGAATTTTCAGCCCTTTGCCACCCCTCCCCCCTTAACCCATAACGCAATTAAGTGTAACTTTTTACTGCGTATACTAGACAGAGTATTTAACAATTTGGCATCAAACATTTCTTTTTTTGGATGTTTGGGTTTGGGCCTTTTTTGAGCCAATTGTACTAATACTAATAGTTAGTAAACTAGACACAAATTACGCTCTGTGCCGTATTATTTTCATTTGATTTTTTATTGATCTTTTTCACAAAGCATCACTCGATGTCGGAATCGCGAACATCAACCGACAATGCTGTACTGAAAAGTCGTTTCGCACTATCAGCAACATTCGATTCGTTCACTCCTGCCATCCCGACGATGTCAACACAATTTTGCAATTAAATTTGTTGTTGTAAATTGCATTTGCCTTATAAGTATCCAACTTTGGCCTTTAGTTCGGCATTTTCGGCCTTAAGTTGATTAACTATGGCAAGAAAACGAAGGTTGGTTTGCTCCATATCCGAGAGCTTCATGTAGATCTTCTGTAGAGTGCATTCATTTTCATAGATCGCTCTACTTGTAGGTGCAGATGATGTGGTTGGCATTGATGTCAGTGCTGGTTGTTGCTTGTGTGGCTCGTCGTGTGTTGACTGTCGCTAGCCGAAAATGGATCTGTCCCGTGCATAGAACAACGCCTGAGGGCATTGCACCGATCACAACGAAAAGGTTTTCCGCTAGCTCGATTAAAATATGCATCCTCCACTGTTAGACTCACACACGATAAATGAAATAGATTGGAACAGACACTGAAAGCAATCTTAGCTACCCAGCTTCTTTTAAGGTTTGTGTTCGTAGAGACGACTCATGGGATCATCGCTCAGCGATCGAAGTGAAACCACCGGTTTTGAGCACTATATGGGTATATTTTCTGTACAGACATGTTCTTTTGGTCCATAGTCGATACTAGGAAAATAGAACCATTCAAAAAATATTTAAATACGGCTCGAAATTGGATGCAAAACTACGATCGCTGAGCGATCATCCCATGAGTCGTCTCTACGAACACAAACCTTTAATCTTTTCCGCGCACAGTTAACCAGTGGCGGTTCTTCCATGGAAGCAAAGGAACACTGCTTCCCTTGATATTTTCGCTAAATCATCGAATACAATAATTCATATAGTTACCAACAACGACTTATCAATAAATTCATAATTTCATTTTTTATTATTGACAAATTTCTATTATTCCATAAACAACCAATTTCCTATACACTTTTCACTTACAACCATCCGTCAACCCTGTACGCGGCAAGAAATTCAGCTTCACTCGTTCAATGCGATGCGTTTACATTGCAAGTGAGCGCTTGCGTTTCTATCCGTTTGGTGGACCATAGTGACGTACATATACGGGGACGCTATACAACCGACAGCGTCTTCGGCCATATCCGGTGGTACACATTTGTATGGAAACTCTGTGGTTGGATTCTAGTGTGTACCTGGCTGATGTATGCGCTCGTAAGCAGTCAAGTACGCTGGCCCGGTCGCAGCGTATCCGTCAGTCGATACAATATTGTTCTGGCTATGCATTCAGATTTGTTTGCGTCGGGATACGGTTTCATTGGGAAGTGTAATGTAATGTCGGACGCAGGCGTTTGTAGATACATGTGAGAAATTAAGTCGTGCTTAGTGTTTTTAAAATTAGCATTTGACATTTTTTATTGACACATTTATGTATAATTTTTTAAGTTCTGTCTATATTTTACCAGTAGGTATAATATACAGGGTGGCGAACAAAAAGTATATTACCAATTCGAAAAGTAAAAAAAAATTTTGATTGTGAGACATTGTCCATTTTTATTTTTTTATTGAGATATTGAACTTAGGAGTTTTTTATTTGAAACAGACACCAATGTAAAGCGAATAAAATTAGAGTGTTTTTTTTTTGGTAAAAAGAAGACCACAATTGGCAATTTTATAGAGCTCGTCGTTTTGGCTCTGCGTACAATTGTGACCAAATTTAGACAGTATTAAAAGATCTAGATCTTTAGAGATCGATATCAATAAATTTTTATTTAAATTGCACGTGCACTTGAAGTTACTGAAGAAGAAAAATGACTCCATTTTGGCTGGCTGTACAATGGCGTACTGTTAGATATTAAAAACTCCCAACTATAATGTCTGTGTCTTTTTTTTTAATTTGAAGTTCTATCATTCTTAAAAAAAACACCCTCTATATACAAATAAATAAAAAAAATTAATCATAAAATACAAATGCATGCATAAAATACAAATGCATCTAGGGTATTTATTTGAAAAATATGTGTTTATGACGCATTTTATCTATGACCCATTTGCTGCTTCCCTTTCTCTGGAATGCACGCACCGCCACTGCAGTTAACATTTCATTTTCGGTAATATGAAAAAATCAAGAGCGAGTATTGACTAAACGATGCGCACCCCACGACCGTCAACCGCTTTTGAATCTGGAAAGGATTGGATGCAAAGTCACTGACTATGTTGATGATGTTGCTATCGCCGTTAGAGGTAAATTTTGTGAAACCCTGAATGGGTTATTGGAGAACGCGCTATCTATTTTAGCGGAGTGGGCAAGTTTCAGTGGGGTTGGAATCAATCCAGCCAAAACGGAGGTTGTCCTCTTTACAAGAAAGCGAATGATTCCTATTATTAACCCTCTTTGCTAGGGGATTCCCAACTTGTGATTGCTGATGCAAAATTTCTTGGTATTATCTTAGACAAGAATCTAAGATGGAAGTCCAATATTGAAGAAAGAGTAAACAAGGCCACCGTTACACTATACTCTTGCAGGAAGGCTATCGGAAAAACCTGGGACTTACAACCGAAAGTTGTGTTTTGGTTGTATACAACTAGTCATGCCAGTTTTACTATACGGAGCTAGTGTATGGTGGACAGCACTTAGCAAAACCACCTATTATAATTTGCTTGTCAAAGTACAAAGGTTGGCTTCTCTTGTGATAACAGGAACCTTTCAGCCGGGTTAGATATATGTAGTGCTGGGTCTGCTCCGATTGGACCTTTTCGGACAACGACTTGCTGCAAACACGGTCTACGCTTACGTGAAACTGGCCTATGGAGAGCACTACATTATGGGCACCCAGTATCGGTAACTTTACGCTACCTTTGGACACTGATTACATTGTCTCCAAGTATTCTTCTGGTAAGAACTACAATAGCGTGATTCCGCCGAGAGATCAATGGGGTAATAATACGCCCCCGCCAAGTGGAGCTATCTCTATTTACACTAGGGATGTCAAATACCGGACGGTTAGTCCCAAAACCGGTACTTTCAGAACATCTAGCCGGCTTATTTTCGGTTTTTTCTTCCTCCCGGTTTTAACCCAGACGGTTGTTTGTCCATCCGGTTAAAACCGGTTAACAAATTCTTTCAAAATTCATAAATTTTTGTTTAATATTTTCTTGATTTTTTATTCATCAATTCTATTACTTCTCTCTTATGAAAAATTTCTTTTTCAAATTTCAGCCCTTAAACATATTTTCGAACACTATCCTTATTTCTACAAGGTGAGCCAGAGAAACTTATTTATTTGAAAGTTCAATAAAAACAAAAGTACTTCAGATATGGTTTTAATTGTTTTTTTATTTGAGAATACAATGTCCCAATTTTTTTTCATACAGCCTGATGAAATCAGTTAAATGGCGACCTCTATCGTGCATATACTGATTAAGTCGATTTTTGAAGGTCGTCTCCACTTTTTGCAGCATATCAATCGGTATGTTGGCAATGCCGTCGCGAATGTTGTTGTTGAAGTGACGTATGCTCCGTGGTCGATCGACATAAACCAGGGATTTCAAATAATTCCAAATCCGCCAAATCAGGACAGCGTGCCGGACATGGGAGATCGCCTCTGAAAGATATGAGGTCGTCGGGGACATGTTTTCGCAGCAAATTCATTGAGCCTCGTGCTGTATGTGCTGTGGCTCGATCTTGCTGAAACCACACGTCCCTAACATTCATTTCTTCGAGGCTTGGAAGAAAAAAGTCCTAGATCATGTTCCAAGTGAGCGACGGTTAAAGAAGAAGCTCTCGAGGCCCGCTGCTCTCTAGACCAGAGCATGATGTCAACTGACTAGAATGGGAAACAAACTTGGGGACTTCATCCTTCCACCCCTCTATCCACCCAACTCACCGCTCGAGAGTTTTTCAAACAAGTAAGTTTCTCTGGCGCCCCCATGTACGTGCATTTTGATTTGGCATACAATACGAACAACACCAGCAATACGATTGTGTATGACTTTTTTTACTAAAATTTTAAGCAAATCAACGAAAAGACTCGGTTAACCGGAAAAGCGGTACTTTGAGCTCGGTTAAAACCGGACGGTCTAACCGGCTTTGCAAACAACCGAAAACAACCGAAAACCGGGTTATGGGTCGGTTTTTGACATCCCTAATTTACACTGACGGTTCAAAGACTAACGCAGGAGTTGGCATTTACTCAGAACAACTGGAGATACATTTGTCTCTTCGTCTTCCTGATTTCTGTAGTGTCCTTCAAGCGGAGGTCTCTGCGATTATGGAATCACTAATTTGGTTGGGTAGTCACGTCGTAACTGAAAGGGACGTCACTCTGGATACTGACAGTCAGGCTGCAATTCGATCACTCACTGCTCACATCAAAAACTGTTGAAAAGTGCCGCCTTGTTCTTAGGGGCACTTTTTTAACATAACACCATGCTGGATACCGGGTCACTGCGGAATTGCAGGCAACTGCTGTGCGGACCATCTAGCCAGTGCTTCAGCTCGTAGAGTTGAAGTCGACCGCGGAAGCATCAAACCACCAATTATCAACTGCAAATTGGCAATTACATCAGATTCTGAGCGCAGAACCAACGCAAGATGGAGCAATGGTGGATGCATATTTGCAGTGTGTTCGGGTTTATAACGGGGCATTGTCCTATCGGGGAGCTCGCCAGGAGACTCAAAATTCCTCACAACGACTACTGCAGAAGCTGTGAGGATGAAGAGGAAGAGGAGAGTGTACATCATCTTCTATGTGAGTGCTCGGCTTTGGATGAGAAACATTTAAGGTTTCTTGGTTGTAGGTACTTTTACAATCTGGATGATCTCAGAGATGTGAGCCCAATACAGATCAATAAATATATTGCCAGCACACGCTGGTTCCAAACAGATATTTGCATTTTTAAGGCTCTCATTGGCGGTATCACAATGGACCTATCACTGGTCTAAATGCGCTGGTCTCACTTCCGGTCGCCCCATTACCTAACCTAACCTAAATAGAACTGAAAAAAAAAACACTTACACAGGAAAAGTTCTACACCATTGTATTCGGGATTTCACCGGACGCCCGTATACATATTAGATCTTAAATTAAATTAAATTAAATTATGCAAAAATGGGCCATAAAATCGCATAAATTGTCACTTATAAAATCAGCTTGGGTGAGTCTAGTTATTAGAAATATATAGAGGTATCACATCTTCATTAATTCTAATCGTTGGTTGAGATGAAAGAACTCAAATTTTGGAATTTAAAGAAAAAACAACACTTGTACAGTTCACAATGGAAATTGAAGTTGTCATTCAATTGCCTTTTCTGCACACAAACGAAAAATTATTCAAATAAAAATGTCACTAATCATACTATACTCACACTTTCATTTCCTTTAACTTTACGAATAGTATTGGATGTTGGTCTTTTTCCTCCTTTATTGCAAATTCTCCACACTTGAACGAAGGACATTTCGTGAGTAAAGAACAAGATGGTCGCTTTGGAGCCATGCAAATGGCAATCATCGTTTCCATTATTCATTTCCCCGAGCCGGTGCCGGTCAACGTCAAGGACATTACGGCCGAGCTGTGCGGGTCGAAGAGCTTTGCTTGAAGTCCTCATTGAGCGATCCGAGTCCTTTGAGTTTCGTGTTGACTATTTGCTGTGTGTGAATTGAGTTGAACTTTCGCTTTTCATTCACGATGATGGGCGAATAATGTTTGCAGGCTCTAATTGCGACCAAGGAACACGATTTGATTGCCGGACACGTTTAGAAATTTTAATAGGATATGAAATATTCAGTTCAATGACACTTGACATTTTTTCATTTATTCATGGATAGTATAGGCAGGTAAGTGGCAATTTGCAGTAAGGTGTTTTTCTGTGGATTTTTTTTTCGTGTGTGCTTAAGCCTTGCATGTTTGATTTCAATCAAGGAATAATAAATCAATATACAATTGGGGTGGAGAACTCTTGCTTTTCATACTTTAGTAATTAATTAGAACCACACAATATCTGTATAATAGAAATTCAAATATGTACAAAAGCAAATCCTACACACACTGGAATTAGTCCCATTTATGAATGTATGTGTATTTACTCCGTAAAGGTCAAAATGTCGCAACACCCGAGCCATTATGGTGTATAACATGCGGGGCAAAACTGTTCGAGACAATGTCGATGCGATGATAATGTCATTTTGTGAATCCTTCGACACAACACAAGCACAGACAAAAACAGACAGACATATTTTTGTGGCTTCGCTATAAGCGCACAAACAAACAATAATAATGTCCTTAAGCGTTATGAGTGCTATGTGAAACCACATAACATTCAAAACAGAAAAAAAAGGAAAGAAAATGCCGTATAATGAATGACAAGCGTACATAGTGTATGCCTCACGGAGAAGCCAAAATTAAAGCTAATAGGCCTCTCCTTATCATTTCCATTCATCTAATGGTTTATTCATGGCATGTTTCTTTGTTTAGACTAATCGTGACTATTACGAGCATAATAGATTAAATATCTACGCGTTTTTATTGTATTCCTTAATTTTGAGACTATTTTTGGAATTTAGATGTCGTAAGTGACAAAACAGTTTGCTCGCGTTGTTTTGAATTTTGTGTAGATACCTAATTCTATTTCATTTAGAATTTATCTTGTAGAAAAGGTCCTTAGGACTTGGAGAGGGCTATCTAGTGAGATGGCGGTAAGCTAAACTATTCCATACTATGGTCACGTTAAGTTAATTAAATTTAAAGCAGCGGTCAGTCACAAGGACTACCATCTGACTAATCTGCGTTAGTCTACTTTTCTCAATATATATGGGCAGTAATTATACTTTTAGGAAAACCTATTACCCCAAGAAAAGGATATGCGTGAACAAAACTCCTTGTTCGTGTATCCGGTAATCGAACTTACAAGAAGCGAGAGTTAATTTCCTATTGCGTTAAATTATAAATACGTGAAACTGAACACCAATTAGAGCCGCACTGATAATGGTTACGCGTACGCATTCATATGAACGAATACGCGGAATAATCAATACCTGCTTCCACCTCAAATATACCTTCAACGATATAATCAAGTGATTAGTAATTCAGGTTGTATACAAAACATTTCCATCCTGTATGCTGGGCGAGTTGACTGCCAGTTTATCTATAGAGGCCCAGCGAGGATATGCGGCGAGACGAAGTATAACCACAGGACTTTGCTAACATTACCGTTTATTTGTATGCCTTATCACTGTTGGAATGTTGTACTCTTATGAAGGTAGTAGAGGAGTACGGGAACCTGGTATTATATCATGCATGCACTTAGCATTCAGAATCTAAATTAATCTAGCATGAGTCTACACAAACTTACGGACAGGATTTTTGCAAAGTCAGGCTGGGCATCGTCCTTCCACTTTTGTCGTATTCGGTACGACATCAAATGCGTTGAAATTTTAACACAGTGTTTTGTATTTCAAGGAAAAACCTTAATTGGAAAGGTAGACTGAAGATTCTAATGTGGCGCTAGGAGTGCTGATAATGCAAATTTATGCGCACATTATGAACGTTTCAATCAAATCAAATCAAATCAAATCAAATCAAATCAAATCAAATCAAATCAAATCAAATCAAATCAAATCAAATCAAATCAAATCAAATCAAATCAAATCAAATCAAATCAAATCAAATCAAATCAAATCAAATCAAATCAAATCAAATCAAATCAAATCAAATCAAATCAAATCAAATCAAATCAAATCAAATCAAATCAAATCAAATCAAATCAAATCAAATCAAATCAAATCAAATCAAATCAAATCAAATCAAATCAAATCAAATCAAATCAAATCAAATCAAATCAAATCAAATCAAATCAAATCAAATCAAATCAAATCAAATCAAATCAAATCAAATCAAATCAAATCAAATCAAATCAAATCAAATCAAATCAAATCAAATCAAATCAAATCAAATCAAATCAAATCAAATCAAATCAAATCAAATCAAATCAAATCAAATCAAATCAAATCAAATCAAATCAAATCAAATCAAATCAAATCAAATCAAATCAAATCAAATCAAATCAAATCAAATCAAATCAAATCAAATCAAATCAAATCAAATCAAATCAAATCAAATCAAATCAAATCAAATGATACCGAGTTCTAATCGTGCGAATAGCACGATGAGTGTATACCCTATACCCATGTACGGACCTAGAAGGCACGCAAAACCAAAAATATTCAATTTCATATTTTTTGTAGGGGAGGGAGTGGTAAATGGGCCGGTCCTGGCACATCTTTATTATCTTATCAAGGCATCCACGGCTACCATTTGATACTAATTTGAAATTTTTCGCGACATTCTATCAAAAGATATGGCTGAATATAACTTTGTAGGGGAGGTAGGGGTAGGGGTAGTCGAACCTATTCCACTTTCCATTAACTCCAAGTATATGTCAGAATGAGACATTGATCAAAATTTCAAGTCGATAGCGGTATTCTACCGAAAGTTATGGCCGAATTAAAATATTAAGGAGGGGAAGTTTGTATGGGAGGTAGGGGAACCCGTGGTCCGATTTGGCCCATTTTCAATACCGTCCAAGATTTTAGCAAAACAAACATTTGACCAAAATGTCAAACCGCTACCTTCATTATTTCGGGAATTATCGTAGACAGACACACGGACAGACAGACAGACAGATAGACAAACATGGCTTTTCCGATCCAGCGACCGACCCTGATCATTTATATATATACTTTGCCATACCTCCGGAGGCTCCTTTGAGGTGTTACATAATATTGGCGTAACAAAAACAATATGCCCTGTACCATATGGGTATAGAGTAGGTATAATTAAAGTCGACCACAAATAGATACATCAAATTAAATTGTCGCTGCCAGTCTGTGTAAGGTTTCATGTCAGCTTTCACTAAACTACTTTCCTGTCATAATAGGGTTATTTTATCGATGAATTTGTAATATCGCAAGGTGCCTAATTAAATTTAAATAGGCGACCGGTAGCTATAGATAGTATTATATTATGTTGAAATTGTGCTCCATGTCAATGGATAAATACGTAAACGTATCATTTAATCCAGGGAATTGAATGCACTTCTATGTTTTCTTAGAAACTTATTTTTAAAAACACACAAAGCAGAGAAACACAATTATAACCATAATCATCAAGTTTATTTTCTAGATTTTTAATTTCACATACAAATATTGCAAAACCCTCAATAGTATCAAACCTTCTCAATTATTTATTTACATTGGTAATTTTGCCATCATTTAAAATATTTTTCAGTAAAAAAGTATTTAAAAAGAATATTATTTGCTGGTGGTATAGATACCACTGAAATGTTTAAATCGTGTTGATTTACTGTGTAAACACAAACACTTTTGAGCAGCGTGCTTTGCCCCCAGTACTGAGCATATGATCGATTGGACTTCATCGATAGTGATATGGTGAAATTAATTAAATCGAAAATCGCGTATATGTGTAATGTATGTACCTTTGCAGTTGAAAGATTTACTTTTTGCACGGCACGACTGTGAATTGGCAGTTTGTTTATTTGTAGTACGGTGAAAGTCGAATAAATTCCCGAAAAATGCTTCAATTAACTTGTACGCTAATTGTGTGTAAACACGTGGATGATACGGAATACGATTCTCCTTCTTGAAATAAGATTTTGTTTAATCGGAGCTACATACCTACTTACAGATTGATTCACAGAAAAATGTTACAAAGAGAATTGAGTGAAATGTAAACACAATTAATTTAAAATTCAGTGTGCATGGGATCAGTAAACATAGGTAATTGTTAATTGAATCAAACATACCTTGTATACATGCATCTTGAACTTCAGCACGTACTGTCCACTGCATACGGAACGGGCAGACCCACCTAGGCGCGTCCATCGGAAAAGAGTGCATTCTATCAACATTGCATGATGCATTGACGAGGTAATCGTCTTATGTGAGGTGGTATCATATTTCATTTAATTAGAAGAAGATTTGCCGCAATTGCTAGTCGGGGGACTTCATCACCTAATATAAGGCGACTACTACGAGTATTATTGCTGTTAGTGGACTAAAGGTGGACTTTAATGGATACTTAGTGCAATGGGAAGTATCAATTATTTCTAATCCGCTTCTAACGATCAGTTTTAGTCTTGGCTTTTCTTAATTGATAGTCTAGACTAGTATCCCGCGCTAAGTAGGTATAGATAGTGATACCCGCTTATTATGTATTTTTCCGTCTTATTTCCTTTGTATCATAATTATTGTGATATAATTTATGAACGAAGCACAATGGTATTGGAATAAAAACAATTTTAAATTCAACACGTTACAAATATGTACATAGGTAATATTACTAAAGGTTAAATCTGCAGGTCTGTTGCATTTTTAGCGTTACTTGATAGCGACAAGTGGTCTGTGTATTATTATTTCCTGGCAGGGGCGGCGCAAAGGCCACATGAAAGATTTCTTGAACCATAAAAACTGCACGAATGCGAAAAACAACACTGCGACGTAGATATTTTTTGTAGACAAGAAGAGATATACACTTTTCGAACTCAAAACAAATGCTAAGGAGGTTTTCACACTTGTACTTGATCTGCCCAGATTACGTAATTTGCGGTGTGGTGAATTTAAAAATGTATGGAATTTGACAGCTCAAATTAACCCTTCATTAGGCGCGCACCCATTTGTCACGTGGTTAGGCGCGCGGGCTACAATTGTAGCCCAAATTTAAAATTATATAAAATATATTGTTCAATTTTAATTTTTTTTCTTGCTCGGTCTGTGATCTCTTTATTACAGTACAGATTAAAAAATATAAAATCCTTAATTTTTTATTAAAATATATATAATAAAAGGGGGCAAAATGCAGATAAGTCCTATTTTTAGTCTTTTTATACCCTTCGCTCATAGAGTGCAAGGGTATATTAACTTTGTCATGAAGTTTGTAACGCATTGAAGGAAGCATCTCCGACCATATAAAAAGTATACATATATGATCAGCATGACGAGATGAATCGATTGAGCGATGTCCGTCTGTCTGTCTGTCTGTCCGTCTGTCCGTCTGTCCGTCTGTTGCAGTGCGTTTTTCTCGGCCACTATAAAAGCTCCGGAGCTGAAATTTTGCACACGTGCTTCTTATTGTTGCAGGCTGTTTGTATGTTTGATTCACCCAAATTGGATCACTGGGTCATGGGGCTGCCATACAAACCTAGCTCCCCAATTTGAGATCTTCTAAGAAAAACTTTTTTATTTATGTACCAATTTCAACCAAATTTCACACAAATGTGTTTCTATAGATAACACAAAATATATGCAAGAATGGATCAAATCGGACCATGGGGTCATGGGGCTGCCATACAAAGTTAACACCCCAAATTAGGTTCTTCTAAGAAAAACTTTTTTATTTGTTCACCAATTTGAACCAAATTTCACACAAATGTATTCCTATTGTTGACACAAAACATATGTAAGAATGGATAAAATGGGAGGATGGGGTCATGGGGCTGCCATACAAAGCCAACCCCCCAAATTAGGTTCTTCTAAGAAAAACTTTTTTATTTGTGCACCTATTTCCACAAAAATTACACACAAACGTGTTTCTCTTGATGACACAAAACATATCTAAGAATTGATCAAATCTGACCATGGGGTCATGGGGTGGCCATACAAACCCAACCCCCATTTTGGTTCTTCTAAGAAACATTTTCACAAAACCTTGAATTAATGTGTCTTTACGAAAGCAACAAAAAAGTTAAAAACGAATGGAATCGTACTGTGGGGTCATGCTCCTGCAACCCCAATAAAATTTCCGAGTAAATATTTTTATTTGCCCACTTATTTCAACCAAGCCCAAAACTTTTGTCAAGACGGAAGAAAAAGAATGAGGAGGGGGATTAAATATAAGTCATAGGTACGCCCGAAAAAACTTTTAGCCCAAGCGAAGGGTATCCAAATTTCGGCCGCGCCCGAAATTAGCATCGGCCCCGGGGGTTGGCGAGCGAAGCGAGCAGGGGGCGAAGCCCCCTAGTTTCACATTAACTTACTTAGGTGAACAAAATAGTTACTTTTTAAAATGAAAACCCTAAAAAAGTTTTTATTCTCAGAAATCAACTAGAAATCTTCGAAATGGAACACTGAGCGAGAGAATGCAGTTAAAAATGCCCAGTTTGTGGAATTTCAAACTTAGCCCATTTTTGGGTACCCAATTTTTACAATTTTTTTAAACTGGGAGTACAGTTTCTTGCTAGAAAGCTAAATATATAGTGAGTTAAACTGATGGAATTTTTAATCACAATATTTATATTAACTGTTCTCGCAATATTTACGCTAGAATTTATAAAAATTCCATCCATAAACTAAGTAATGTTAACAGGTAACATATCCACGCTGTAAGAAATGACTTTGACTTCAACTCCAGGTTTTCCGTTAAAATAGTAATCTAATTTTTGTACACTTATCTTGAAACCCTTTTTCTTTGTCAAACACTTTACTGTTGCTATTTTCTGCAATGTTTTATAATTATATTTTTATTTTAATGGATATCTATAAATACCAAAAAAGTTACATGATTGGGCGCACGGGCTACACTTGTAGCCCAGTGGACTTTGATCGCAAAAAAATGTTAGTTTCTAGGCTCAATAAATATCAAAAATATTCTTATTCGATTAAGAAGCAACATTTTAACAGCTACTGAGCAGATCGAAGGAATTCGGTTTATATCCTGATAATTATCGCCATTTAAAAAAGTGTGGGCTACAATCGTAGCCCGCGCGCCCACTGAAGGGTTAAGTAATTTTCACAGATTACGTAATCTGGCCGTAAGTGTGAAAACCTCCTAAATTTATTGCTCCTCTTTCACCAGGCCCTCTAGATAAACAAATTTAGTATTGTCCTAAAATCGTTGAAAGTTCTTCATATTTTCACCATAAAAAATTTGCAGATATCGACGGATTTTCGAAGCAATACAAAGTTGATTGTGAAAATGCTTTGGCCAATATCCAGGATGTATATAGTCTATGCATACAAACGTAAAAACGTAGTCACCTTGAATACAATTTATTTGACCCAATAAAGTGCACTGATTGGGTAAGAGGGTCCGATGACCCTTTAGGCAATTTTATGGCGAATCCGGCGACACCTCAATCGTCGCTCCGCCGAAGGTTTCCGAAGTAGTACGAAGCTGGTTGTGAAATTGGTGTGGTCACCATCCCGGTTGACGGTTTTTTGCACCCTATGCACTAATCGGGAAGAGGGTCCGATGACCCTTTAGGTAATTTTGTCGTGAGTTTGACAACACCTCAGCCGTCTCGGTCCGCCAAAGGATTGCGATCCAGAATATGCACTGCGCGACAAATGCTTAGGTTCATGGATATTTTCCTTTAAAATTATATAATTTCTATGTACTCTGATCAGAAATAATTTTTAAATAATGCTCTCTCAATTAACGGTTATTTTAATAAATATTGCAACTCTATCAAGCAACTCGCATAGCTAACGGAATTTTTTTAAATGAAAACCGCAATTTCCACTGCGACAATTGTATAGGTTCACTTACTTTAAAGAGTTATCTCGTCCTGGTGAGAAGTGTTTCTGTAAACATTTTTTTCGCGTTATAGGTACTCTGTGAGTCGTATAGTGGATAATGTGAAAAGGAAAGCAACTTTCTGCCGAGGAAAAGGCGACAATTTCCATACTAAAGCAAGAAGGTTATTCAAACGGACAAATGGCAATATGGATTCAGCGGAGCTCGAACGTTGCAAGTAATTTTATACGAGATAGTGAAAATTATGGCCGACGATACGCAGGAGGCAGAAAAAAAGCGATTTCCGGTGTATTACGGCGACGTCTCTTAAGATAAGCCTCGAATTCGTCTCTTACTGAGCGTAAGCATGGGGAGAATTTGGGGTTATCAACAATTGTGAGGACCATCCAACGAGTTCTTAGATCTTCTTCTTGTTTGAAACGTTTATGGTTAAAGAAAAAACCAGCCTTAACCCCGCAGCATCGCCTACAGCGCCTGGAATTCGCCTCAAGATTCATGAACTGGACATCGCAATGGAGAGGTAATATTTACGGATGAAAAACGGTTTTGTGTGGACGGTCCAGATGGGTTCTCTTATTATTATCATGATATTAGGAAGGAACCTATGTACCTGTCACGCCATCACTCCCGAATAGGTTCCGTTATGGTATGGGGACCCATATCCTATCATGGAACTATCGTCTTGGTCATCCTACGAGGTCGCCAAACGAGTTCATCTTATAAACCGCTCTTAGAAGAGGATATCCCTAAGATAAATATCATGGACGAAGGCGACCCTTGGATATTGCAGCATGATCTTGCCCCAATTCATACAGCGAGGGTAGTTAAATCGTTTATTTTGGAGGAAAATGTGACTTTGTTAGACCGGGTGCCCAACTCCCCTGACTTTAACACATTAGAAAACATTTGGGGGTGGCTTGTTCGGGAGGTTTACAATAGTGGTAAACAGTAAAACCCTAAAGAAGAGTTAATTCATGGAATTAAGACAGCTCGGTCTAAAATACCGCTATCCGTGCTGCATTCTTTACACAATTCCCTACCTTGAAGGCTTTATAAAATTATAAATAAAAATGGCGGAAATACACACTATTAAATAACAAAAAATTCTCTTGTTTTTTTTTTTGTATTTCTCCTGCTTGACACTTTTCTGAAATATTTTTCAGCGAAAACATTAAGTATAACGGTAAAATCGTCCCTGAACCTAAGCAATTGTCGCAGTGGAAAAAGACTCTTTGAATGAAATCAATTACTGTAATTTAAGGAGAATGTCCTCTAGGGCCTCAGCCCATCCATTTTATTTGTGATATTTAATAGTTTCGAAAATAACATTTCTTGAACCGGTAAACTTTTTTTTTACCGTTTCCTGGAAGGAAATATGTGTGAACCTAAGCATTTGTCGCGCAGTGTATGTACGCAAAAACGTAGTCACATTTATCTGAGTTACACTATATTTGATCCAATGACAACTAAATATTCCATACAGACAAAATGGAATTTAGATTTACCGCCACTTCCTTTGAGACTTTCAAAATTTTCTCGGTCTATAAACCTTCTTCAGCGTAAGACGGATTAAACAAACAAACAAAAAATCCGTTATGTGTCCTATCTTCTGTATAAAACGAAGCAGTTTATCGTCATAAATAAAGAGCTTTTCTTATACTGGAAGTGACGTCATCAAGTGTTCCATGGTAGCCTACTCTACTACAAATTTTGGACAGAGTTGATCAATAGTGTTAGCAGTGTTGTTTATGTATTTAACAGTTGATATAACCACCTCTAATACAGTTAAAACTTCTCTGGAAAATCCTGACCTTAAATTGTTTTCGTTTCAATACAGAAAAAAACATTTGTAGCAAGAGATAGCATCATCATTGGCTATAGTTATGACAGGCAGCCCAACTAACAATTCGTATGCTTTAAAGAAGCACTTCATCCTGTAGCGATCATATTGTAACACAAAATCAGTTTATCGTATTTCGATTCGATAAAAACTCCTTAAAACACTTTTCGGAAAGCGTATAACGTTCTTATATAATCAATTCACGACTATATCCAAAACTTGCTTTAACGTTATCCTAAAAAGATGATCCATTAAATCCTTCTTTGTAGTCTTTATTAAATGACATAAACCCACATGCAATTGTCTGACTCTAAATCAACGCACACACCGAACATAGATAATCGCCTTGAAATCAATATGACCTATGACAATCAACGTATCGCACCTCGGGAGCAACATTGACGTAAGTGCAAATTTTTCAAAAATTAAGTTATAGTCTAGTACAGATAGCTCAAAACCCAAACATCCAAAAAGAAAAGAAATTTTTGATGCCAAATTGTTGAATACACTGCCCAATATATGCAGAAGAAAGTTACACTAATTTGCGCCATGGGTTAAGGGGGGAGGGGGTTGCAAAGGGGAGAAAATTCATTTTTTTGCAAATATCTGGAAAATTATGAATCTGACCTTAAAATGTCCTGAGAACGAAACAAACTAAACAAAATTACCTTTGTAATGATATATAGCACTCTAGACGTTTTCTCGGAAAATTATACCCTAGACCCAAAAGTATATAGAGAATTTCCATTTTTTGAGTTTTACATTTCGCACTGTAACTTTTGATAGAATAGACCTAGGGTGACAGGATCTTGTTCATTATATTACTTACAAAATTTATTTGGTTTGTACCAAAAATTGAAGTGCTCCGACCATTGACGCACCCCTCACTCCTCCTAACATTTTTCAAAAAAGCATGCCCGTAGCTTCTTTTCAAATTGAGCCAACCAGATCAAATTTGGTGGGGTGCCTAGTCTCAGGCCCATTATGCTCCTTACCAAAAATTATCACCATCCGATCAAAACTAAGGGTACCCCCCATACAAAGTGAAACAAAATTCTAACAAATTTCACATTTTTTCACTTCTAAATTCTATCTAAAATGGAAAAATAACATTTATCTCTTAGAACGTCATTATAACAGTTAATTGTAGTCTTCTAAATGTATATTCAAAAGTTTGTACTAGAGCGTGCCTTACAAGTACGAAAAATCGGGTTTGAAGGTTGCTAGTACACGTTACTCGATATACATATTCGGAAATAGCCTTAGAACTAGTACCAATGACCTTCAAATCCAATTTGTTGATACTTGTAGTGTACGCTTTGATGCAAACTTTTGAACATACATTCAGAAGACTACAATTAACTGTTATAATGACGTTCTAAGAGATAAATTTTATTTTTCCATTTTAGATAGAATTTAGAATTGAAAAAATGTAAAATTTGTTAGAATTTTGGTTCAGTTTGTATGGGGGGTACCCTTAGTTTTGATCAGATGGTAATAATTTTTGGTAAGGAGCATAATGGGGCTTAAAATAGGCATCCCACCAAATTTGATCTGGTTGGCTCAATTTGAAAAGAAGCTACGGGCATGCTTTTTTGAAAAATGTTAGGAGGAGTGAGAGGGGCGTCAATGGTCGGAGCACTCTAATTTTTGGTTCAAATCAAGTAAATTTTGTTGGTAATATAATGAACAAGATCCTGTCACCCTAGGTCTATTCTATCAAGAGTTACAGTGTGAAATGTAAAACTCAAAAAATGGAAATTCTCTATATACTTTTGGGTCTAGGGTATAATTTTCCGAGAAAACGTCTAGACTGTTATATATCATTACAAAGGTAATTTTGTGTAGTTTGTTTCGTTCTCAGAACATTTTAAGGTCAGATTCCTAGTTTTCCAGATATTTGCAAAAAGCTGAATTTTCTCCCCTTTGCAACCCCCTCCCCCCTTAACCCATGGCGCAACTTAGTGTAACTTTCTTCTGCATATATTGGGCAGTGTATTCAACAATTTGGCATCAAAAATTTCTTTTCTTTTTGGATGTTTGGGTTTGGGGCTATTTTGAACCTATTGTACTGGACTATTAATGATGCCACAACCTTCTAAAAGTAAGAGTCTATCAGCGGCAACAAGAGCAGAAATATACATCTTATAGATTCCGCTAGAGAGCGGTATGACTTTGTTGAAATTTCTCTCCCATGCCTCTCTATTTGGTGCAACAAAGACGTATCTGCATTTGTGCCTATTTTTCTAAGGTAAGTATTGCAGTTCTATGTCACAAATGTGTTTTATGTCTTTGTTGTTCTGTAAAAAGAGAACTAAATGATGATAAATAAAGGAAACAACGGCATAAATGTAATTATGTCGTAAGACATTTGGGAAACAATGACATATTTGCAGCTTTGTTACTAACTTTGTTCCTTAATTGGGTCTAGTTTAGCCAAATTCGCCGGAAAAATCGTTATATAGTTTAATAAAAGCATTAAGCTAAAAAATTACATAGCGCTAGCCAAATTCACTCTCTAAATTATATCCTTTCTTTTTCAATTAAAAAAAATCAATTTTTAATTGCGTTTTCCCAACAATTACGATATTTGCACTTACGTCGATGTTGTTCCAGGGGTGCGGTATGTATTTAATTTTAATATATATATAATTATAACTCCATTACACTACATCATATCATCATATTTCTATCATATCCTTATACGCCAGGAAGTTTGAACAAAAATTTGGCCAAACAAAATTAAGGGAAAGCTGGATTTTTGCATGATCCTTCCTTTCAAGACCCTAAAAGTCCCCGTCTCTACGAGTGCCGCTAGCAATGCTACAGAGGGTCAAAGACCCTTGAAGACAGGTTTTTCTGAATATCTCGATAACGGTAGTATACACAAAAAAGTCGTGTATGGCAAATTTGAAGCTCTTGTGCTTTTTCAGTAAACGATGGAAATACCGAATACGTTCGGGTACTCCTAACGGTGCCAGGAGGTCTAACGGTATTTTTAACAGTTTTCGGTGCACATGACCGTTATAGAGATATAGCCAAAAAACTGCATTTTTGGATGTTTGGACCCTCATACCTTCCCTAGGGGGGCTTCCATCGTTGGCGACTTTTGGCCCGTTACTAACAGCCACATGAGCTACAAATTTTTTTCAGACTGGTTCTCTCAAGAGGTTACCGTTATTAAAAAATTTCCGAGAAGCGGTTTTTTGTTATATCTTTGACCCCTCATAGCTTCGTTGGGGGTGCCCGCATAGATGAGTTGTTTTGGCATTTTAAGTTGAGGTTACAGAAGCAACAAATTGTTATAGACCTCCCTCCCGAACGCGTTCCCGCTTTGAAGAGATTCACGAAAAACCGAAAAATACCGTTATTGTACGGTTCAGACCCTCATAGCGCCCTTAGCGTTGCACGCATCGATCCGAAATTTGGACACTTATTTGAGCGTTGTATAAGCTACAAATTTGCCATAAAACAGTTTTCCGTGGACGTTACCGTTATAGAGATATTCCCCAAAAACTGCTTAATTGAATCTTTGGACCCTCATAACTTCGTTAGGGGGGCCCCCATCTTTAGGGACGACTTACTAACAGCTACAGAAGAACATAGAGTACACGCCCCGTCTTAGCGCCATTCACGAAAAACCCCAAAAAACACCTTTTTTTAAGTTTTGAACTACCAAAGCGCCCTTAAGACTGCACGTAGTGATATGAAATTTGACCGCTTTATTCAAAACTACATAGACTACAAATTTTCCATACAAAAGCTTTTAGTACGAGTTACCGTTATAGAGATTTTTGTGAAACTTTGTTAAAAATACCGTTAGACCTCCTAGCACCGTTAGGAGTACCCGTACGTATTCGGTATTTCCATTGTTTATTGGAAAAGCACAAGAGCTTTAAATTTGCCATACACGACTTTTCTGTATATGCTACCGTTATCGAGTTATTAAGAAAAACCTGTTTTTGAGGGTCTTTGACCCTCTGTAGCACCGCTAGCGGCACTCGTAGAGACGGGGACTTTTATTGTCTTGTTTAGGACCTCGAAAGGAAGGCTCATGCAAAAATCCAGCTTTCCCTTAATTTTTCCGAAGTGAAATGCCAACTTTCCTGGGGTATTAAGCAGCCGGTTCGATTTCATTTAGTACACGTATAAAAACTTAAAACGTATGAATCGGTAGGTTTAATCACTTGCTGTACAAATTACTAAATTAACGATAAAAACGAGAGGGGGGCACTTCGGGGCATGAAATATAATTTACGACCGATTCCCATACCTAGCAAGGATATATACAAAATTTCATAAAAATCGGTCCAGCCGTTTCGAAGGAGTTTGGAGTCATCTTGACTACAATTAACACTGTATTTGATCCAATGACAACTAAATATTCCCATTAAATTTAAATGTTGTCAACGAAAACTTGATTGCAACAGGTGACTCTCATACAAAATGGAATTTCGATATTTACCACCACTTGCTTTGAGAGTTTCAAAAAAAATTTGGTATTTAAACCTTCTCCAACGTAAGACGGATAAAACAAAAAAAGAATCATCCAAATCGGTCCAGTGGTTTAGATAGTTACTGGCAACCATTGAGTAAGTATGGAGGCGCAATGCCCATATATTCCCATGGTAGCTTGGCGATAGAATTCCTATACATGCGCAACTGCATACACACCAAAGATGAGAGATAAGTAAAGATCAACTACTAAGAACAAAATAAAATTTAGAGCAGGATGCACAAAATTTACAAACACATGCAAACCACCAACTGAGAGTTGAAATGGCATGCAATGGGCTCAAAAATTTCATTAGTGCGACAAGGTCCACCATATACCACTATCAGCTGTGGTATGTACGGCAAATGTCAAATCGATGGAATGATCATTAGTGTGAGTGACCATCCAATTCATGATGCACAGAAAGTTTCAATGTATGTGTGACATTTTCTTTATACTTAGTATTGCCAGATAAAGAAAATTTAAATCGTAATGGAAATGTTACCTGATGAGAATTCGACTCGTTCATATTTTTGACGAAATTGGCGCGCAATAAATTTTGAATCTTTGATTAGGTACTAACATCGTCAGTTCACGTGAAATCCATGCAAATACTGAGAAGATTTTGATTATCGTGAAACCGAATTCACCACTTCACACGAAAGTCTCCACACCGGTTTTTGACATTTCGCAAGTCTCCACGGCAAATTTTTCACGGGAGACATAAATCCAAGTTTTTCGCTCGGCGAACACAGTACATACCTTTAGCACATATTTCTGTCTTTGACATAAAATAATGATTATCATAGTAATAATTAGGTTAAGTCTTCATTTTAAAAGTATTAATCGTGTAAGTACGAGTAATTAGTATTTTCGATTGAATATATTGTAAAATTTTGGAATCGTGTATAGTTTGCATTGTGGGCAGTCGTTGAGGCTATTTGGTGTTCCACGGGAAATGAGTGGGTAAAGGTATGTATGTATGTATGTATGTAGCATGACTTTCGAAAACGGTAGAAATTATTTATTTTGTACGCCAGCGCCAGCCCGTACAGCATTGCTCTGACTTCGTAAGGCCGCCCACACACGCTCAATCCAAAACCATTTTCTGACTCGGGTTCTCCATGTTTCTGCGACTTAAAATTGTGGAAAAGAGACTTTTCGCTGATAGTCAATAGCTCATATGCACTAAAACGAAACAACCATATACAATTCAAAAGCGTAGCTTAACGAATCTTCGGTAAATGGTTCTCATTGGCCATCATCATATGTTATTTGACAGTTCTCTAATTACATGGAAAACATGGACAAGTAAAATGCCGCCGGGTCATGTTTTTCATAAAAATACCGTGTGTTTCATTGTCGTCGCGTGTGAAATCCGAATTGCTCGGGTAGTGTTGAATATTAGTGAAAGAATTGTGCCGAAAAGTCTGTTGTTATGTCCCTCGGTCAGTGAAGAATGTGAGTGTTTAGTGGAAGTGCTCAGTTTTAAGGCAGTGATACCCGTATATCAATTGATTTGAAGTTCCGGGCATGTAATTTTATTGGCTTTGTAAAAGAATTCAGCCTTAAAATGGACATGCCTCCAATACTTCTTGTTAATTTCATTGGAGACACTGCAATGGTATATTTTGGTTTGTCGTCAAGTGATCGGTTTTGTACCAAGCCAAGGAGCGATTACACGTAACGATAAGCTGGCCAGTCTCTGCCGTTCAACGTTTGCAAATATTACCATTTTAATTAGTTATCGTTCTTATTGTGCGGCTGCTGAAACGTCACCATCATTTTGCCAACTTAAGAGATTCTTACAGTTTAAAAAGTCGTCGACACTGCATCAGAATTGAACAGCGACTTTTTGCCTAGGCTTGGTACAAATGCGATCGCCCGACGACAAACCAAAATAAACGATAGCAGTGTCCCCAATGAAATTAATAGGAAGTATTGCAGGTATGTCTATTTTGAGGCTGAATTCTTTTACAAAGCCAATAAAATTACATGCCCGGAACTTCAAATCAATTGAAATACGGGTGGTCCTGCCTTAAAACTGCGCACTTCCACTAAACACTCACATTCTTCACTGACCAAGGGACATAACACCAGACTTTTCAACACAATTCTCTCACTAAAATGCCACACTACCCGGGCAATTCCGATTCCACACGCGACGACCATATTCACTGTATTTTCACGAAAAACAGCACTCGACGGCATTTTACTTGTCCATATTTATCATGTTATCAGAGAACTGTCAAATGTCAGATGATGATGGCCAATGAGAATCATTTATCGAAGATTCGTTAAGCTACGCTTTCTGAATGGTATATGGTTGTCTCGTTTTAGTGCATATGTGCTATTGAATATCGGCGAAAAGTCTCTTTTCCGCAATTTTGCTGTACATGGACGAGACAGATTCCACACATAGAAACAAAGCCTCCGAACAACTTCATTTCTTAATTTGTATGAAGTTGTTGATCTTTATGTTTCTAATATTTGTACACACTGCGTCGCAACACCCGCACGATCCACAATCCTACATAAGCGTGTTTACATTTGAGGGGACAATATGCCAAATGCTCGAGATAAGAGCCCACGCAAGCTTTCCTATGAGTATTGAACAAGTATACTTTTGCAGTTTTTCCGGGACACCCTGTTAACGTGGTGCTACAAACTTCAAAAATATTTGTGGCAAACACTATTACCATTCTAGGCATTTCTACCAAATTTCGTGTACATTGTTTCATCAAGTTAAAAGATATGCATTGAAGAAATGCTTAAGAGGCTTCCCTTGTATTGTGAAAGGCCCTTATAAAATACTTACTTGGCTATATTTCCGGTTTGGATACAGTTATTCGAATGAAAATTCGTAGACATATTCCCTGTGTAATTTTCTAAAAACCCTTAGCAGAATTTTCATATTTGGAAACCTAAGAGGGGCTACACACGAACAAATTTAAATTTTACAAATTTACTGTTATTTACTTTTCCTTAGCTAAAGTCAACAGTCTTAATATTTAACGTATATAAGGCCATACTGACCAATATTTGTGCAAAGTTTCATATCGATCCCTATAACGGTTTAGAAAAACGGAGCTCGAAAAGGAAGTTTAACTTTAAACGCCAATAACTTTTTTACCGTTACTCGAAACTGGAAAATTTTAACTGATATGAGATGTACTCGTCTAGATCTTTGATTTAAATACCCATACGTTAATCTCTGATAAAAACTAAAAAAGTCGACTTTTTTCAAACGTTCGGGACACCCTGTTATCTTTTTCCTACCAACTTCTAAGGTATTTGTGCCAAAGACTGTAACCATTCTACACATTCATACCGAATTTCATGACAATCGTCAATGAGCCGTTCGCGAGTTATTTAGTGAACAGACGGACGGACGGACGGACACAATCGATTTTATAAGGGTTTTTTGAAAAAATTCTAAAAAACCCTAAAAATGATGAAACCGAATCATCCGAAAAAAGAATTAAATCGGATGTTTTTTGGTCTAGTATATAATCTGCCTAGAGAAGGTATATAGGTATATCATTAGAAAGGGATTTTGTGAAGTTTAAATTGTTCTCAAAACATTTTGCTGTAAATATTACAGTTAACAAGATATTTGCGAAAAATCATAATTTTACTCCTTTGTCACCCCCTACCCCCTAAATGTGATGCGCAAAAAAGTGTAACTTTTTACTGCGTAATGCGATCAGGCCATAGAACAATTTGGCATACACAGACAGACACAACCTCCCTGCATCGAACCTTTAGGGCTCTTGCCAGGCAGGCATATTAGGTGTTTCACAGGGTGGGGTACTCTCCCCCACTCTGTTTAACATTTACATGTCCGGCCTTCCCACACCACCTGAAGGAATCTAGGTGATTTCCTATGCTGACGATTGCACCGTTCTCGCCACAGTGAATGATAAGGATGAAATGCGCCTCCAAATTAATCGCTTTCTAGGACGATTGCAGGCATTTTTCAAAAGCAGAAAGCTCACCATCTCTGCGTCCAAATCTTCTGTGACTTTTCTAACCACTTGGTGGGAGGACATTAGATGGGAGATTCATATACGTATTGGCAACAATTCTGTTCCTACTGTAGCAAGCCCCAAAATTCTCGGGCTTCACCTAGAGAACATGATGACGTCTGCGAATCACGCAGCTTCAGTTTGTGAATAATTGCGCAGTAGGAATAAAATCCTAAAAGCTCTAGCTGGTAGCACCTGGGGCAAAGATAAAGAAACCATGCTAGCTACTTATAAAGAGGTGGGTCGAGCGGCCGTTGATTATGCAGGCCCAGTTTAGACACATAGTTTATGTGACACAAACTGGTCCAAATTCAGGTCTGCCAAAACGCCGCTCTACGCATCGCGACAGGTTGCCATCTGATGTCTGCCCAGGATCACTTACATCAGGAGACAAAATTGATGCCAATACGTGACCACAATCTCCTACTCTCAAAACAGAACCTTGTTGGTTGCTATCGTAAGGATCATCCTAATAATTATCTCAGGGTCTGAATTCCTCCACCACGACATGTCAGGCGTGGTTTACGAGACCTTGAGAGAGAGGTTCAGGGATACAAACGGGACCCTTACGATGAAGTTACATATCGAGCTGTCATCGCAGCGATCCACACTGAAGAAGTGAATCGGTCCATTGCGAGTTTAGGTGCGAATAGAGTCCTCTCAGAGCGCACGCCACCAATTTCGCCTGAGGAGATTAGGCCCCCGAGAGCCACCAGAGTAACACTAGCTCAACTTCGGTCGGGCTTTTGTTCACGCCTTAATTCGTACCTTTCTCGCACAAACCCGGACATTCAAAACATCTGTCCAAACTACAATGGTACTCCTCATGATGTGGGTCATTTGTTTCAATGCCCCGCTGCGCCCACTGATCTTACCCCAATATCGTTGTGGAAAAACCGTATCGCAGCAGCTATGTTTTTGTCCCTAGACCTCACGGACACTAACATTGACGAACCATAGCTCGTACTAGGGATGTCAAAAACCGGCCCATAACCCGGTTTTCGGTTTTTTCGAAAAGCCGGTTAGACCGTTCGGTTTTAACCGCGCTCAAAGTACCGGTTTTCGGTTAACCGGTTTTTCATTGAATTGCTTAGCAAAATAATGCATACACACTCGTTAAGCTGATGTTCGTATAGAAATATGACTGTGTAATGGAGCCCTAAAAGAGAAACATGTTGAACAAAAAAGATAATCAAATAAAATTGTCAGAAGTATTCATAATGTTTAAAAATTAGTTAACTGAGTTTTATTGCTAGACAATGTACCTATATAGTGCAGTCAAAATATCCCATTTCAGGCCTCCAAATAGAAAAAAATAGAGTAAGGCTATTTTTTGTGGTCTTTGAATCAGCGAGCTCCCAGGAATCTAAAACTAATTTTGCTAAAAAAAAATTTGATCGGAAAGGTCCCAAAAAGGACAAAAAAGGATACTCTTTAATCCTTGGCCGGAGGTCAGCATGTGGGGTATCAAATCAAAGGGGACGTCGAGTACATTACATATCCGGTGTTTGTTTCCTGTTTCAATGACCCTCAACGGAATAAATCGAGATTAAATCGAAAATTATTGTGTTTTCCGTGTATCTTTCCAAAGCCATAACTACGAGAATAATCCAAGTTGTCACTACGTTTCTCACTTTTCCGAATCTATGATAGGTTAAGATTCTACCATTAAATTTGCTAAGAAAAAAATTATCGGAAATCTCTGAAAAAGGACATTAAATGACACTAATTACAAACCTTGATTGAAAGTGAGCATGCGGGGTGTCATGTCAAATAGGACGTCGAGTGCATTGCATATCCGGTTTCAATGAAACTAAATGAAAAATTCGGGCTAAAACGAAAAAATACGGCTTTGGAAAGATACATATACGAGAAACACGAAAATTTTCCATTGGATCCCAATTTTCTCCTGTGAGGGTCCTTGAAACAAGTAATAAATGCCAGATATGGAATGTATTCTACGTCCTCTTTGATATGACACCCCGTATGCCCACGTTCGATCAAGGTTTGTAATTAGTGTTATTTAATTTTTCAGAGCTTTCCGATAATTTCTTTCTTAGCCAATTTAATGGTAGAATCTTAACCTATCATAGATATAATCTAATACACATCTACATTCACGACGCACAAAAGATACACGTGTGACACGCAACGTAAACAATATCTGCCTTGGAAAGGAAAAATGCAAGGAGCGGTAGTTTGACAAAGCGATGGTTCTTGGAATAATAGCACTAAGGAGAGTGTTTGGAAATACGAAATTTTTCATAGAAGACAAGCAATAGAATTACAGACTGACAAATCAAGAAAATATAAAAATTTTATGAATTTGGAAAGTTTTTTTTTCGGTTTTAACCGGATGGGCAAGCAACCGTCCGGGTTAAAACCGGGAGGATGAAAAAACCGGTTAACCGTTTTGAAAGTACCGGTTTTCGGACTAACCGTCCGGTTTTTGACATCCCTAGCTCGTACCCACATAGATGCGCAGCGCTTTCACACATTTCTGCACGAAAAGAAGAAGAAGAAGAAGCGATTTTTACTGGCATGGTAGTTTTGGACTATCCGAAC
The DNA here is from genome assembly GCA_949715475.1 of Microchrysa polita. Classification (NCBI taxonomy): domain Eukaryota; kingdom Metazoa; phylum Arthropoda; class Insecta; order Diptera; family Stratiomyidae; genus Microchrysa; species Microchrysa polita. The sequence continues at coordinate 38,347,173 of OX454421.1, forward strand.
TTTAGATGACCGGTGCAACAATATCTGACACGCTCTGTGGCTCACTCGATTGAGTCGCACTCTACAATGCTAGTAATCTAGAGGTCCGGAGATCGAATCTCGGCGTGGTTCAGGAAATATATGGTGCTGGCAACATTATATACACTCCGAAACTATATGCAATATAACGTCGACGAAGTAGCCAATAAAAAAACGGCTGAGTGAACGCACCATGCCCCACAAGGGGTTACGGTCCAGAGAAGAAGAAAAAGGTGCAACAATATTCTGATCAACTGTTTAAAATTTGGCGGAAATTAATTCACAAATTATGGATACCGACCTAATTTTGATGATTTGTTTTTTTTTATACCTTATACCCATAAGATGGTATAGGGTATATTGTTTTTGTTACGCCGATATTATGTAACACCTCAACGGAGCCACCGGAGGTATGGCAAAGTATATATATAAATTATCAGGGTCGGTCCCTGAATCGAATAAGCCATGTCTGTCTGTCTGTCTGTCCGTGTGTCTGTTAGCACGATAACTCCCGAAATAATGAAGTTAGTGGTTTGAAATTTTGGTTAAATGTTTGTTTTGTTAAAATATTGGACGGTATTGAAAATGGGCCAAATCGGACCACGGGTTCCCCTACCTCCCATACAAACTACCCCTCCTTGATATTTTAATTCGGCCATAACTTTCGGTAGAATATCGCTATCGACTTGAAATTTTGATCAATGTCTCATTCTGACATATATTTTGAGTTGATGGAAAGTGGAGTACGTCCGACTACCCCTACTCCTACTTCCCCTACAAAGTTATATTCAGCCATATCTTCTGATAGAATGTCAAGAAAAACTTCAAGTTAGTATCAAATGGTAGCCGTTGGATGCCTTGACAAGGTAATAAAGATGTGTCAGGTCCGACCCATCTACCCCTCCCTCCCCTACAAAAAATATGAAATTGAATATTTTGGTTTTGCGTGCCTTCTAGGTCTGTACATGGGTATAGAGTATACACTCATCGTGCTATTCGCACGATTAGAACTCGGTCTCGTTTTTTACTGTCTAAAGCACTGTTCCCAACTGATGTTCCGCTGACCGTGAGAGCGTAAAGCTTCATTCAAACGAAGCGAAAACGGCTCGCAAGCGCGAGACATACAAATGCGTTGGCTTATATGGGAAGCTGATGACGAGCGAGAGCAAACGAGAGCCGTGCCACTGTCAAAACACGGCTCGCGAGCCGTGAGTTTGCGGGTCTTGGGGTGTACGATACGTCTCGCTAGTTGTGTTTTGGCAGCGGCATGGCTCTCGCTCGTCGTGAGCTTCCCATATAAGCCAATGCATTTGTATGTCTCGAGCTTGCGAGCCGTACGGCTCGTTGTTTGAATGAAGCCTTAAGGTACGTTGTGCTCGACACGACTGCATCGGCTCTAGCGACAGCGACTCGCTCATTTCATATAAAAACTCGTTTTTAGAATGAGAGAAAAATGAGTTTTTATATGAAAAGAGCGAGTCGCTGTCGCTAGAGGCGATGCAGTCGTGTCGAGCACAACGTACCTTTAGAGGTGGTCCGCCGAAGAATCTGTCTGTCACTAAAAATAAAACTAAATATCAAAAATTGAAATTGTGTTAAGCAATTTATCTGTGTAAATTTGATCTCTAAATAGCCAAGGTTGAAGAATTCGATCGCGAACGGATGCACGGACGAATTTAAGAGTTGCAAATTCATTTTACTATAAAGGTTAAGTTTAGTTCTGAACATTTTTGTTAGAATTTAGCAATTCGGGCCACCGACAATTTGTACATAATGTAATTGTTTTGTCGCTTTTGCAGTTGGGTCCTGGTTTTTACTCAGCCGTCTAAATTTCCTGTTATTTAGCAGAATAGTATATTATAAGGCCCTGACTATCCGTAAACAAATCGGTGAGAAGTTTTGGGTGCCTCCTGATATTTTCAACCATATTTTTGGTAGCGACGAAAACGACACTATACTGAAAAGGCATAACAACATCTAAAGTTTTTAATCAATTTTCGTAACAGTGGTTCGCAGTAATTCATTTCCAGGCCATAAGTGGTTCGCAGATATCTGCGAGCTGAGAACAACTGCTGTAAAGTTTCTAAATTTGTTTGATGGCATTCGCAAAAGATTTAACGCAGAGTTCGTTAGTGAATCTAATTTATTGTCATATTTTAATAGAAATATTGTATGATTAAAATTCGAAAAAAAGTATATTTTTTAAATGTTATCCTGCGGTCCTCTTAAAACTGACGACAGTGCGATATTTGGCCAGGGTCATGGTTTGAGTTTGACACCCCTGATATAAGTGGTATATGTACATAGTTTGAGTGAACTACACAATTTAGACAAAGCCGACATTTTTATGTAAATCTTCAAGTGTGTACTTCCAGTTCGTAAAAATGTAGGCACATAAAAATCTCTTATGAAATCCAAAATTAAATCTGTACTACAAAAGAACATCTTTATTCCCAAAAGTACTCGGCAATCATAAAAATACATATCAAAAGAAATCTAAATCACATGCGGTGTGTGCCCACTATAGTCAGTCAATGGGGTAGAAGCGATGAATGAAAAACTCATAATATCACAGAGGCCATAAAACAGCGATGCTTTCCCCCCCATTTTCAATGAATATGGATATGGATGAATATTCGATCCACATTTTCCAATAGAAGTGACTTCGTATATCTGCTACCGTACACCTTTTAGCTTTTTGCTTATCATTCCCATGTTATCAGTCATCTACTACCAGCAGCTAGCAAAATATGTACCAAACGCGAAAAAGCTCTTCCAGTAAGCGCAAATCGGAAAATCTAATATGATAGCTTACCCCTTCGGTAAATGAAATGTGGAAGCTCTCACCCGCACAATATGATGCGTGCTGTACACTGTTCGTATAGTGTGTGGTGAATTTTCGCTAAGAAAATTCTTCTTCCCCATCCAATTGGGGGTGTTTTGATAGCGACCGAGTCAGCCTATCTGGTCGGAAAATTCAAAGACGGCTGGTTGAACGTTGCAGCGACTAGACGAGGACTGTGTGTAGTAGAAATTGCGATTTCCTCGTTTCTCCTCAGTTAGAATTCAAGTATCGTCAGGTAGAGGTCGTATCGCGATGTGGCAATCATTTGTCGTTCCTTTTGCTGAAGATTTTATCTGAAAAGAAGAAAATTACAGAGTGGCACTAGATGATCCTTTGAGAGCTAGCGCGGTGTGATCGATATTTTTCTTGATGACAACTTTATATATGGAGAAGATTAAATTCTTAATAAGTTTTTAAATGCAGTTTTGTGTCAGTACAATTAGTACATAGTGCGCTATAATGCTGTTTTGTGTTGATATTATCTAAATCTAATGTGTGCATGTGCTCGGGCAATTGTTTTAGCTTTTAGTCTCCTTACACAATATGATTAATGATTGATGGATGTTTGCATTCATCAAGGTGATAAGCTGTGTATCTTTGTTGGTTTCTGTTTATGGAATGTTGTTTGTAATTTATAACAAAAGTTTCTTGAAAGTATTTATTAAATCTTCTTAGTTTCTTTTCAAAAATAATATCAAAAAACAATACGTCTGATTTGAGTAGGAATAGAGAATTATAAACGTAATAATAAGTACAGAAGAACTTCCAAAAATGGTACTAAAAATGAAATAAAAGCTAAAGCGAAACATTTTTCAAAATTCAACAAAATAATATAAAGGCTCACTGTAGTGCTGGCAAAACTTAAAGTAAAAACAAAATTACAACTTCCACTTTAAAATACACATACATTTGTATGTATAGTAGTCCTTGAAAAATATAACATAAAAATCCATTCAGTGAAAATGTGAAGTGAATTAGTGTTCCGTGTCCATTCAGTAAATATTTAAGCATTAGAATAGTAAAATTTGCAATAAAGTGTGTTACAAGTGATATAAGTGATGTTTAAGTGATAATACAAGTCTGTAATTAATTCATGCGGTATAATCGACGTATTTCCCGAACATCATTTATACACGGCATTTGATATCATCATCAACGCATTGTTCCAGTACGTTCCACGTTTTGAAATATTGCAACAAATCACGCTTTAATTTCGACCGTTCATCTTCCCGTCGACAGAGCCTTCAACGTAAGTGAATTTCAGATGAATTTAAATACATATGTATTTACATATTATGCAATGCATTCTTGAAGTTTTTCCATAATTTATTATAAATTCACTTGGCATTGTCCTGAAGTACTACTTCTAAGTACGAGTATAATTTATGTAACAGATAAGTGAGATAATATTTTGCAGAAAAAAAACGCATTTTTCAGTGTAATCAGGAAATCAAAAATAAATTAAGAAAAATAAATAGTAATCGTAGTGTAATGGTAATGATGTAATGATTTTTATTGTGAAACCATGTAGAAATGAATCGATCAAATTAAGTTTGCAATTTTTTTTTTGAAACAACGCAGGGGGGAGATTAACGCAGCCCCTTCTCTGCTCATGAAACGGTTGAAGCGGAAGTTACCAAAAAGCATGAAAAGCCATAAAGTACATTTTTTAACTGTCAAATTACATGCAAAACATGTCAAGAATATACAAAAATGAAATGAATTTGCTAAATTGTAAATTGGGTGAAACAACGAGTATTATGGGCGCTGATTACCCGGGTACTGCAATAATGATGCGAGTGTTGGGATGGATCAATAAAAACCAAAATTTCATAGAAGAATCAATCTAAAGCAGGGTTGTCAAACCTGGCCTGGGTCAAATATCACAGTCTTCATATCTGAGCGGGCCGCAGGATAATAACTATAAATCTGAATCATTAACGACTTCGGGACTATATCCTCAGAAATAGCAAGTTTTGAAAATCTTCTTCTAACAAACTTAGAAACTTTAGACAAGAAGTTAAAATGCCAAAATTTGGTTGATCGATTAGTTATCACTATTTGTGACAAAACAACCATGGTAGTCAAAATTGTCGGCTGAAAGCATATATTAACTTCGGGCAGAAAAGTGGCTAAAATAAAAAAAAGGAGCAGTTTGTGGGGTTTTGTTAAAGAAACGCATGCATCAGTAAAGTTTAATAAGCTAAAATGCAAAAAATTTAATACTTGTGCTGAAATTGTCATGTTTACGCAGTGGCGCAACCAGGATCTTGTCCTGGAGGAGGCATATTATTGAACATTGAACTGCTTTCTCATGTTAGGTGATGAGGTAATTTTCCATAAATGACGCTATATGGTGGCGTTTCTATCGGTCCCGCTGCATTCAGAACACACTTTGCTCAGCTCCTGATTATTGAGTTCTAGGACCTGGTAAATGCTAAAACAAAAAGGTGCGGCTTAAGAAAGGAAGGACGCAACGAACTATGTGCAACAACCGATTGCTTTTCGTAGAACCGTACTCCAACATTTTGTATCTTATGATTATGTAAATTTTTCTTAGTTCTTGCTTTGTATAAAACTATAACCTACTTTTACAATTGCCGTGTTTTTTTTTTTGTAAAAAATGTGCAGGTTGGGGTATATAAGCACAAAAAAACGATTTGGGTTAAAAGCTGTTTAGATCTTTTGCACTAACCATGAACTTTGTAAAAGGCTGAAGTTTCAAAGTTGTGATAAATAAATAACCAGTAAATTAACATGTCTTACAAAAGCAACAATGAACATTGCGGTCGGTTTATCGCAACATTCATTTAGCTCATGCTTTTTCGTGTTTGATACGCCTGATCTAATGTAATGGTTCTTAGCAAGGATTGAGCTGCGCTAATATCTAGAGGCTTTATATCGGATTACGTGGGAGCCATCTAGGGTTGCCTCAATGGTCTGCGGACCACCAGCGCAGGGCGTTGAGGCGACCCTAAGTGGCTCCCACATAATCCATACGAAGATTCTAGAATTTAGCGCAGCTCAATTTTTACTGGTAGAGTAATTTTTGTGGCGGCAATTTGGCTAGCTCATGGATAAAATAACTACAAGTAAGCTGAAGCGTGAGACTAATGTTCAGTGCAAAATGAAAACACAAGTAAATTAACTCATATTGTCCGGGGGTACATGGGCGTAGCCAGGGGGGCAGGGAGGGGCGGTCGCCCCCCCCCCCTCCCTGGTCGATGAAGATGGTAAAAAAGTCCTTATCGATGTAGTAAAAAAATCGCTGAACTATACAACATTTTCAAAAATTTTCTGCTGCTGGCGCAGCGATGCTTTCTTTGCCACTCCAAAGTCCCGCCGGAGAAGCCATGATCGGGACAGTTTGCAGTCAGGAGGCACATGCAAATAGATGACTGCGAGTCACCCCTCGTAACTGACGGAGGCTGCACAGAGAAAAAAAATTAGAATGGTTATCTAAAGAAATAGTCGAATTCATCTAAAGTTCGCGTTGATTTTCAGCTTATGATTCTATGTAGTTGAAACAGTTACGAAGATATGGATAATTTTTCTATTCGTCATTAGTTGAAACATCTACTATATTTGCAAATTCAATTAATTCATTTGTAAAGACAGCTATTCATTATCTATAAATTGTTAAATGTTGGATAGCTAAATTGTGTTGAAGAAAAAAGAACGATTGTTTGTAATTAAATTTTATATTTGAATAGTACAATCAACAACTTTTGTGGAAGAATTGTTTAAACTTTTTCTTCTAATCTTGCGTGGTTAAATGAACGAATTTAATAGTATTTTCAGATACGAAGATTAGAGAAATCAGCTATTTCTTTGGTAAAACTATCTAAATTTAAGTCAACTACTTCACTTTAGATAAAAAGTCTAAACCATTTTTTTCAGTGTGCGTACCAGCACACACATTTCACTTGTGAGTGTGCTTCTGTGGCTGCGTGGATCCCATATTTCCTGTTTCATTTCATGGCTTCTGAGCTGGAGTACACAACTTCAACCATTAGGTCCCTTCGGGAAGTTAGTGGAATTCAACTTATTTTCAACTGAAAGGGTGACAAATGGTATACTGCTTTGCTAGCCCTGGAAGGTCATGCTTCGTCGAATCGACTACGCATCAATAAATTTATCCCATTTTTCGTGACAATTCTCATTATTTGGAGCTAAGTTTTCGTACAGCACTTACCGTGCCGATGTACTTGCCGGGTACATTGCGGCTAGACGAAGTAAGCTGGGTAAGTTGGATTTTTGGAAATTGCCGTCGTCGAAACGACGAAGGATGAACTTTGTGTAAATTTTAGAACTCCAGTATCTCTTATGGCTGGTTCTCGATTCGACGATAAGCCTATGGCCTAGCTCGTAACAAATATGTTTATTTTTGAAATGTGGGACCTATTTTTTCAAAAATTATGGAAAAAAAATTTACAAGGACAAAAATGGACAAATCAGGAAAATGTCTCAAAATTCTTCCTCATTTTAGGAAGATTGCATTTCGAACTCATAAAAATCGGTCCAAAATCGGTGTTTTTCCATTCTAAATAAACTAACGATTCAAAATCTGTCAAATTTTATAAATATTTTGAGAAAGGGTGATTTGTATGAGGCGTCAAAGTTGAGCGAATCGACGAAGCATGACCTTTCCGTACTAAAAATAAGCATGACCTTCCATGGTTAAGGACCTTGTAAAGAAACGGGTCTCATATTTCAGTGTCTTTCAAGTTCTTCTTTTTCTTCTCAGTACCGTATAGCTCCTTGTGGGGCCATGGTGCGTTAACTTAGCCGTTTATAGGCAATTTCGAGTCAACGTTACATTGCATATCATTTCGGAGTGTATATAATGTTGTAAGCACTATATATTTCCATTCACATGTACGAAAATTTTGGACCACGCCGAGATTCGATCTCCGGACCTCTAGATTACTAGCATCGTAGAGTGCGACTCAACCAAGTGAGCCACAGAGCGGGTTTTTCAAGTTATTAAATCAAAATTTATTTTCTAATCATACCAGCAAAAAAATTTAGCCACTGTTAATACTTTGATAAATTTATAGGAAATCTTATTAAAAAGGATTTATAAATATTCTGACGATGCTACTTTGCTAAGATGAAAGTGACAGACGAAACAAACTGATTTCGCAAGTGGAAAATGAAGTCCGAGATACAAAAAATGCACTGAAAATAGACAAACTACGCTCTAAAAGGCAGATATGTAATCAGAATGCAGAAGAAAATCATTCTCATCTCCATTTTAAAAATTTGACTATAAAATTAGCAAAAAAAAAAAGAAATAACATGCCTGGCAGTCCACTAGTAAACTAGGGCCGCAGATGTGTGAGTGAAATTCAATTTCCAAGATCTAAACTGCTGTTTTGTTGGGGTGTTGAGATCAACAGCACGCTCAGCAATTTTATTTATCGCCATAAATGGATACTTGTTTACAATCTGAGCGACATCATAGTCCGTCACGTAGGTCGTGAGTTCGAAAAACACAATAAAATGAATTCATTCACGGTGAGTCTGGAATCCATGACCCTGTGCACCAATCCAACCACAAGCCAGGCTACTCCAAAATTGGCTAACAATATTTCTGCGACCGGAAATTTCTACTCCTAAGAAAATCATGATTTTGAAAAAATTTTGTGCTTGCCCCCCCCCCCCCTGACCGAAATCCTGGCTACGCCCATGCGGGGGTAAGAAGGAGTTATGTTAGTATTACGAAATTTCGAAATTTTCCCTTAGAATGTTGGCTAAATATAAGGCTGGCTATCCTCCCTCCAGGAGTAGTGCCCCTTCCCTTTCCATTTGTAGAAGGTGGTTCTATGATAAACCTAACTTCCCAAGGACATATCTGGATTCTATTTTACGCAAAGTTTGAGGAATATTGGGCCGTTGAATCGGTTGAAACTTGGAATAATCATTTCGTTGATAATAGGTAGTGGCCGCGTCATAAAACCAAATAAATGAAATGTTCTAAATAAACTTTTTCATTTGCAAAACCACTTTTTACTAATATTTTTTAAATTTATCGAAAACTTAAGTACAAACAATGTTCGCCCCGCTTTATCTCAAGAAGTTAAACAGAGTCAGATAATAAAAGCTAAAATTAAATAGCATCAAAACTGAATTAGTAGTAAAAATAATGGAAATTATCTGTCCATAGGATAGGAAAAAGAGGATATCGTTATACCTAGTCCAGCGTTGTATTTTCGCAACCTTAAATTTTGAGCGTATGCTCTGCGCTCATAATACAACTTTTTGATGAACTATGTATATTTTCGCATCTGTTGTTTCTTATGTTATTTCCGTAGATTTCAGGAAAATATTTCATCTAAGTATTTTTATACACAAATTAGCATCCGTACCTAAAAACACGGAATTTTCACAATTTTCAAACCCCAAAAAATCATAGAAAATGTCAAAATACATCTTTGAGCAAAAACAGGTTGATTAGATAATTCTAAAATGAACCTTTCTTTCTCGGAGATAAAGTTTATATTTTTTACCAGAAAAGCGTGAAACATGGAAATATAAAGCGTTGCGAAAACGCAACCGTAGGACAACATGGGTTAAATACAGTGGCGTAACGTATGGTGTTCCATGTGTTCAGTGGAACACGGGCCCCCCAGCCAAAGTGGCCCCCAAATCCCAAATCATAATGAAATTTTATTTAGTAGATCCTTGGGTAACCGTGATTTTAAAAGATATTCATTTTTACTAATCTGCAAGAAAAATGCTTAAGTGAGCTACAGAATCTAGGATAGTAGCAAACATTCAATTTGTATATGTTGAAGCTTGGATCTCTAAGTATTAAACTCTGTTTGCCCCGGAGAGGCGCAACTCAACTCAACAATCATCAGAACAATCTATAAATTATAAAAGTTTTTGCTTTTGCTAAATAAAGGTTCAACTTCAGGCGGAGTGCCTTTCTTGACGGTTCTTGCGTAAAATTGAGCCAATAATCAGCGCCCGCTCTGGGGAAGAGCAAGCCGGGCGGTCAACTGGGGCGCCTTTTTTTTGGGCGGCACTTTAGGTAGCACTACATGAAACTTATTTCCGGTACAAAATATTAAAACACTAGTAAATTAATGGTAATTAACTCGAGGGCGTAACTGACAAAGAACTGCAACTCTATAAATTGCAGGATTAAAACCGTTACTTAATTTTAGATTGCATGATAATAAAATTGCTCTTTAACCGGTGTTTTTTGCTTTCGCAACAAAATTGTTAAGTGCACAGTTTTTTTTTGTTTGAAAGTTGTGTTTAATGGCATTCGAAAAATTTACCAAAATCAAATTCAGTACCAAACGTTTTTAGTAAAGCAAACAAAGCACCCGAAGGAATTCACTGTGTTATTGTATCTTAACCTCAACTAGTCGTTATAAACATCAGGAAACAGGTTAAATTTTCAGAAGCTAGAGCCTGAAGTGAGCAATCGCCCAGGATTCATCAACAAGATGGGTTTACTTAGTGTCTGCTTCTTGACATACCCTGCGGTTTCATTACAACAGAGGCAAATTTTTTGTGTAAAGTCTTTCTCAGGTGCAATGCTTAACGACTACATTACAATACGTCCTCTCGATTCGTTCATAAGGGTTTTTGTATTTAAATTTCCTCGGCAAATTGCAGTAAAGATTGACGTTCTCTAGTTCATCCTGATAAAAAGGCTATGCCAGTTGAAATTTTTACCAATCAGCACTCGATAATTATAACGAATGGGTGAGCTGGAAAGGAATTTGGCTGGAATCTTAGGAATGGAAAACTTATTTCTAGGTGAGATTCAAATAATTCAAAATGTGTCAGAAAAGCATTCTTCGTGGTAAAATGAAGTTGACGCATACCATGAACATTTTCAAAAAAAAAATCAGTTCGTTGCTTTGCCCGGGGCGGCAAAAGTGCTAGAGCGGGCGCTGCCAATAATTTTTATTCGAGAGTATGCCAATATGGAATTGATTGCTTAGCCAAGGAAAATATGTCCACAATGTGGAAAAAAGGATAAAGGATGATCTATTGATCGAAATGGCTAACCACAGTTAACCTTCAATAAGGTTTAAGTCAGAAAACTCCTTTTTATTAACTGCGACTCAAGAAATCAAGAAACAAATGTCTGTCGTCGACACACTAGTGAGTCAAGATACATAAAGTATTTGGCCATTGGAAGATCTCTCGAGCGTGAGGGGCCCTCATTTCGATTTCGAACACAAGAAAATTGGGAAACGTTACGCCACTGGTTAAATATAACTAGGTAACACACCAGTGGACAGTTTTCTTTTAATTTCTAATGACGAAAGACAGGATGGAAGCAACGAAGAAATTGGCATCACCGAATCAGACCCAGGGGCGTAAGGCGTAAAATTCAAGGAACAATGGATAAAAGAGTTACTTACTCTGACCGAAAATTCGTAGCCAACAATTTAAAATTTTACAGCCAATTTTCAGAAAGACAGTTCCGATGAAAATGATCGGCCTCTATTGTGATTTGAAAGAAACAAATCCAGACCAAATGTATTTAGTTTTCCACTATTTTTTCTCAAATTTCAAGCGGCTTCGCAAGTTACACTCGGTACCAAAAAACAGCGGACACTTTTTTTTCAATAAAATTTCACACAAATGTGTTTCTATTGATGCACAAAACATATGTAGGAATGGATCAAATCGGGCCATGGGGTCATGGGGCTGCCATACACACCTAACCCCCCAAATTAGGTTCTTCTAAACTTTTTTATTTTTGCACCAAAATCAACAAAATTTCACACAAATGTATTTCTATTGATGATACAAAACATATGTATGAATGCATCAAATCGTACCATGGGGTCATGGAGCTGACGTACAAACCCAAACCCCATTTTGGTTCTTCTAAGAAACACTTTTACACCAATTCCACAAAACCTTGAATTAATGTGTCTTTATCAAAGCAACTAAAAAGGTCAGAGCAAATGGAATCGTTCTGTGGGGCCATGCTCCCGCATCCCCCAAAATTTTCTGAGTAAATATTTTTATTTGCCCACTTATTCCAACCAAATCCACACAAATATTGGTTTGCGGACGCAACGGAACTTTTGTGAAGACAGAAGGAAAATAATGGGGGGGGATTGAATACAAGTCATAGGTACGCCCGAAAAAAACTTTTAGCCCGAGGGGAGCGAAGGGTATCCAAATTTCGGCCGCGCCCAAAATTAGCCTCAGTCTCGTTTAATTGTCAAATAACATGTAAAACATGTCCAGGAAATACAAAAATTAAATGAATTTGCTAAATCAATTGAGTGAAACAACAAGTATTGAGAGTGCTGAGTATCCGGGTGCTGCAAGTATGATGCCAGTTGCGTTAATTTCTAGAATCTTCATATCTGATTATGTGGTAACAACCAAGGGTCGCCTCAGTGGTCTGCATACTAGTGCCTAGTTGGCTCCAACCTAATCCGATACGAATAGTCTAGAATTTAGCGCAGCTCAATCTTTACTGGTAGTGTAGATTGCCAGATCAACAAGGACCGAGAATCATATTTTTGCAAACCATCTCATAGAGCAAAAGATCTTCGAGTCTATTTGTAAGTTCAGCTGAAATAATTGAAATGAACTTTATCTGTGAGCCAAATTAAGATGTGAGCGTGCTGCAAGCCCCGCTTTTGCCATTCAACACGAAACATATTGGCACCTCACTTTACCGAAAATTTATTTTTTTCTTATTAAAGTCATAAGTTGATGCAATTATATGAGACACCCTTGACACAATATCATGCCGCGCACTTGGTCTTGAATTGGGAATTAAAATTGCACGAAATGGCTTTCCCGCTACTTGGTGAAATTTGTGGTATGGCAATGCTATAACCATCCTCATTGTTCAAAAATATGATAGGATAATGTAAAGGATAGTATGAGTGATGAAGTTCCGATATCCGTTGGAGAGTATTATCGCGAGATTATAATACGGGTACCAGTACTTTCATCAACAATCAATACTGCCACTTCGTTTGCAATTGGAGCATTGGCCCGCTGTTCTCATTGACTCGCTTATCAGCATGAATCACAACTTTAAAATTATTTTCACAGATACATAGAATATATATACTACATTGTTGTCTTGAAACTCCGAACATAACTGTTACTTTGATGAAGTAAAGTCAAGTTGCAAGGATTGAGGTTTCGAGTGAAGCGCTGGCAGCAATCTTTCGATGAAATGACACATTTTTCCGTGAATTTTGTAAGTTGGCATGATATCAGCTTCCCTAATCTCCTCACTTTCGAATGACGTTATAGAAAAGAAGCCGTTGTACGTTTTTTAAGAAGTGGTTTGACGCCCGATGCACACCAGTCAATAATTCTGCAATGCTTTGTGGTGGTTCACCCATCTTCATAAGCTGCACATGACCGTTGTTGCAGCATATCCCTCTTTTGCCTCTTTCAACCACTTCTTCGCATTGCAATGATTACAAATTGCGTCCATGGAAGCCATAGAAAGTAGTGGATGTTCCATATATAGTTAAACCGGGCGGTAATTGAATGATTTATTTATGCCGAAACACAGTTTGTTGAGCTTGCAAACTGATACCATTTCTTTGCTAAGAATATCCTTGTTCCCATTTAAAGGAATCAAAATGTTAATAAATAGTTTAGCGTGTACACTTCAACATTAAAGGATCCGATATTCATTTTAATGACATCCATTTCATTTAAAAATTATCTACTGCCTCATTATTTCCACTTGTATGTCACCCATCCATTCCCCTACGCATATAAATTTCTTACTAACAACCAGGGAGTTGTTTGTTGTTCTCTTGAAAGAATTAAAACTGTTTATAATGGACTTGAACTCCGTGTAAATTTATTTTATTGCAAACGCTTCAACAACCCCAGTCATATGACACCCATATTACCTATACACCACTTGGTTGCTAAAAATATCCTTTATATTATAAAGGAGCGATTTTAAAAGAATCTTATTCCAGTATGTTAATATCTTCAGTATAAATCCAAATATATCCATTTCTATCAATTTTGGACTTCCTTTCACCTTATGATTGAAAGAGTTTTTTGCCATATCCACACTTGCAGCAGGGTCTATATATAACGGTGTGGTATAAGGATGACAATAACATGCATGAAGTAAGCTACACATCCAATTTGGTCAAAATCGAACCACAGGAAATGCGTCATAATGCAAAATTCGAAAAGACTTAAGCGAGTAACTAACATTTTAAGCATAACGGAATTTACCGCATTTCTACGTCAAAAGTGGGAGATGTGGCAGATGCATCAAAGTATGGATTGGGACCATGCTTACTACAGAATGGGAAACCTGTACACTTTGTGTCGAGAAGTCTTTCTGACACAGAGAAGTGCTACTCACAAATTGAAAAAGATCTTTTGGCTATAGTGTTTGCCTGCCAAAGGTTCCACTACTATGTTTATGGTCATGTCTTCAGTGTAACGGCAGATCATAAGCATCTTTTGGGCGTTTTTAAGAAGGAATTGTGCAAAATTCCTAACGCTCGTTTACAACGAATGTTGTTAAGATTGCGTAAATACAATTTTCAATTAGAATTCAGCCCTGGCAAGTACATGTACATTGCAGATCTTTGGTCGAGTTATTTCATACAAGAAGAAAGCATACCTGAAATTCCTGACTTAGAATACATGGTTCATACAATCAACCAGTGGCGTATTTACAGGGGGGCACAGGGGCCACGGGCAAGTCCCCCCCCCCTGTGAGCACATCAAACTTTTTTCACACCATACTAAAAATTGCAGTACCAAATGTTCCCTTTTTTTTTAGCGTTTCTATTACTAAACTTTGTAAATCTTTCTCGAAACATTATCATCACATCATCTTCTCAATTCGCCAGATCTCCTCGCTGATGAACCTTTTCCGTTTTCCGAACGGGTTGAGTTTATTTTCATAGACGCGTGGTTACAAGAACAAGAACTCTCAGAGAATAAGTACAAGCTATGACTATTTCGAGGCAACGAGGTGGTCATGAAACGTTGCCCAATCTTGACATGAATCTGTTCGGAAACAACGACTGCTATTGAAAGTCTCGTCATGTGTGAAGTGACCCCATCTTATGTTGATATAAGTTGAGGGGATGTTGTGGTATCGATGTCTTGGAAGCCACTGAATTGATAAATATTTGAAACAATCGGTCTGATTTTTCGAGCGGGCTTGTGTGTTTTAATTTGGCCGTAAATTCGTGTTGGGCTGCTGTAAAGGTCTTTAAACCAGATGCTTCTCTTTTTGTTTAAATGCTAAAAATTGAAGTGCTTTGATGGGAAAGCATTTTTAGCATACATTTTCGAATTCCTACGGTTCGGTGTCTGTGGTGCCCTGCCTGGGGTACTTTCTTCAATGCTTCAATTTTCACGAAGTAAACATCATCGTAGCCATTCCTTCTCATTTCTAGTTCCTACACGGCTGAAAATTTTTGGTGTTATTTTTATAAAAAAATATATTCATACATTTCCAAATAAAAATTTTATCAAAAGTATGATTGAACTATATTAAAAGTATAAGTATTCTTGATAAAAATGTTACTCTTCAAAAGTATAAAATTGAAAAGCAAATTTATACAAACCGCTCGAAAAAATAAAAATTGTAATACGAGTGCAGTCGGCTTCGAATCCACAGTTCTGTGATTTGTAGGCAAGCGCGCTGTTCACTGAACCAGACAGACTACAAATCAATAAATTTCTAGGTTGAATGGGTTTCTTGCGTTGATAGTGTAGATTTGATAACATAGTTGGATTGATTCTACCCTTTTATGTTATAACAACCTTTAATGCAATTTATTCTATCCCCAACGGTGTAAAATGTATAGTATTAAAAGGGTATTCTGTAGCGGTTATAATTAATATAATTTTGAACAAACTAAAATTATAAGTTGAAAAGGGTCAAATTTGGTTCAAGTTTTGGAATAGATAGGAGTTACACTATTTTATTTATAAAATTTACTCCCGGTTTACACCAAAATTGACAACCGTGTAGTACACTCAGAGAAAACTGATTGTAACATTAACTATGCAACCAAGCTAATTTCTACTATTTCAAATTTACCATGAACATGGTTGATTTGTACTAAGAAATAGTTTTTTCAACCAATTAAATGATCGTTTACATGTCATATCTTCGACAAGTGAAAACAACTACGGCATAGTTGTTTTTGAATATTAGCTTGCTGTTTCTTTTATGCGATATCTCACAATGTATGGTATAAATTACAAACTTCATCACTCATTGAGTCTGGTTGGTCTAGTAGGTAGGGCGTTGGTCTCCAAATCATAGGGTCTCGGGATCGAGTCCCACTGTAGGTAGGTAATTTATTATACAATTTAGAGCGTAAAGAGGTTAATGAAATATAGAAGAGGTCAATGAGTTAAACGATTTATGAGTTACGCGCGCTCGCGAAATTTTTTTTTAATTTTTTTTTTTTGCAATTAAGTGAAAAATCAACCAGGTTTCATAGTTGTACTGACTATGACAAGATAGGCTGAGAATCATGGGGTAAAATAGTTAGGTAAATATGGAAAATAGTCAATGGTACTATTTTTTGTTCAGTGTATTCTCGATTGTACTTGAAAAATTCTATTCGGCATTTATTACGATTTTACGGAATCTGTAACTAGATTTTTGACAAAACATACAAACGCCTCTTTTTCTGTAAATCCTAATTTTGCATTCAAATTCGCTTAAACTTGCCATGGAATTCAAGACCACAATGTCAGCTAAAATTTGTTGTATCAGCTTTTCATCTGTGTTTCTTTTAAAAGTAAGCTACTGAGTTAATACCATGTTAATACCGAAATTGAAAATCTTGTTCGCTACACACGGTCTACTGAAAACAATTGTAGCGGATAATAATCCTTGCAATTCATATGAATTTAGGAAATTCTGTGCAGCTCATGACATTGAAATAGTAACAACATGTCCTAACTACCCTCAGTCAAATGGATTAGCTGAGAGATCAGTGCAGACAGCAAAAAAAATTATCATCAAAGCTAAAGACGCGAAAGCTATCTTTACTTGAATTTCGTAATACTCCAATAAAGGGATATGACAAGTCACCAGCTGAAATACTAATGGGCAGGAAACAACGCACATTATTACCACTTCGAACAGAAGATTTTAAAAAGCAAATACAAAACAACTTGCATAACGAAAATTAACAAGATTTAGAAAAGAATTCCAAATATGGGAGGAAATATGGGTCAAATGTGGAAAAATATGGAACAAATGTGTAGTTAACGATAAACATTCCACTCCAAGATCGTATGTTGTTAAATTAGAAGCTGGTACAATTTTGAGACGAAATTCATATTTTTTACGTTCAACCACAAAAACAAACATGAATGAATCATAGCAATAAAATAATAATAGCAAATAAATAATAAAGATATATATATATATATATATACCAGTATTGATCGTAGTGATATTTGGACAGTTGCTGCTGCAATATCATTCAATTTAACCATTGAATCCGTAAATATTTACTGAAATAACAAAAAATAAATAAATTGTTGGAAATTATCAAAAGAAATTAGATTGTGAAAATTGAAGATATCTATGTACCAAATTGAAATGTATAAAATGTATTTACTGATATAAGTTGTGATAAGAAATTGAATGTAAATTTAAGAATATCTGAATTTTAATATTATGAATTAATCCCAAAAAGGGGAAGATGATGTATATTGAGATATGTATAAGAAAAGCCCTTCTCCAGTTCATATATGTTCCAAAGCCTAATCTAGTACATAATTACTAGATTGTAATAGATATTAAATTAATGTCAATCAGCCAGTTGTCATTTAGCACCGGTCCAATAAAGACACTCATCTCAGAAGCAGCATAACTGTTTCATTTTACCGAGTCCCGTATCACACAATCTGCACGAACCACGAAATACCACACAAAGTATTCCTGTGTTTTATCCACTGGATGCAAAGTACTTCTGCACTTTATCCATAAAAGTACAATGAGCACAATGTTTCGTGTTATCCCGCTTTCCCATTTTATGGAAGCTTTTTGCTTATTCCCTGAAAGTTCGTTTCGAAATGTCGGATTGTTGTAAGCTATAGCTTCCACTTATCATAGACTATTATACAAGGTGTTCCATTTATGGTGGAGGATATTTTAATGGATCATTTGGGGAAAATTAATATACAACGGGACCCCTATATTTTAAACAGTTACAATGTAATAGCATTTTTTGCAAATCGTGTCAAAATGCCCGACTTACCAAACTAAATCAAAATTTGCCACACCTACGAACATTTCATCCGAGATTTGACTTCACTTTCTACTACAACTATGTACATAAAATTTCCAATAAAACGACACCTCGCCGGTTACGAAGTTGAGATACACCCGTTCAAACTTTAGAAATTTTAAAATCGGTTTTTCATCAAAAAATCAAATGATAAAAATTGATGAAAACCCGATTTTAAAATATCTTCAAAGTTTGAACGGGTATACCATTTTGTATGGATTTCTTGGTGTCGTTTATTAAATTTGAAATTAATGACAAGCAACAGTCTAAAAAAAAGAAATCGTAACCGAGTTGTATGTAATCCAGAGTAAAAGGTAAAACACGTGAGTACCGTACCGTTTAATGGTTAAAAGTTGATCAAGGTCATTTTCGATTGTCCTTTCTTAAAATTTGCTACAGTACTTTTTGGGGCCGAAAATAAACAAAACTGACGGGACACCTTAATTGTTTTTTATTTGAATTTCATACCTTAACAATTAAAAAACCCTTGTTAGGCCCATGCTGGCAAACTAAATTTGTAACTGGGTAGTATCAGCCCCACACCGACCGGAGTGTGGCAAACATCGCACAAAAGATTGATACGAAAAATCGTGCAGCAGTGTGGTTGGGCGACTCCAAGGTATCATTCTTGAAACCGATCTTTTGTGCGGTGTGCGGCACACTCCGGTCGGTGTGGGGCCGGCTTCATAAGGATAACCTGTTATTTCTGAGTCCAATAAATTCCACAACTGTTGAAGTTATTAATTCTATGTATGTTCATAAATTTAGCTTAACGGCTTATTCGTCACACTGCATTGAAAAATAAAACTTCAAAATTTTCTTCGCATTAATGTTTTCGCTACATAATAATACTGTTTTAGTCAAGGAGAAAGAAGAAGAAGAAGCTACATAATAACCCAGCAGTATCGTCAAAAAATAAATTTACCAAAAATCCAATTGAACGGGCAATCTTTCTGTATAAAGAGCAAAAAATGCAATCAATTTCGACCATTAAAATGATTTATGCGAAAACCTTCAAGGTTATGTCCTTTACAGTATTTTTTCTTCATCTTGAAATATAACTTGTAATAATATGTACATTATGAGTGGAGTTACGGTCAATGAAATTTTATGGTAAACGTTCATGTCGTAAGATATTGTCGTTTGATATACGACCCGAGTCTGTGCATGTAGGCCAAAGCAGAATTTGACCGTATTATTAAGGAAATTTTATGAGTTTCGGAAAGAATTTTTAATAATACTGAATAATATTGGCACAGGCTTTTAGTAAATAACATAATCACACGGCACCTATTACAATAATGATAATTGTCAGGATTGGGTTTTCCCCATTCCGAAAATTTTAATTTACTCATAAATGGAAAGATTCTAAAATAAGAATTTGAAGGAAAAGCATTTATATATTTATTTTCAAAAATCCTTGTCTGTTATGATACCTGAAGTTCAATTTCGTCAAAATCTAAATTTAGCCTCAAGTGATGTGTCTATGCCTAGTCTAACTAAATGCAATGTTATGTGCATAAGTAAGTTTTGCATTCATCTGGATTGTTTTTGTACTAGTGGCTAAAATGATATGTTTATGAAAAACATTCAATTCAATGTGTGTAAAATGCAAATATTGCATCTCTATGCATTTTGTGTGCCAATCGGACTTTACTAATTGCCATTTGGCAAGAAAATTGAAAAATATTTGGGTAAAATTAAACTAATATGTCAATTGTGAATGATTTTATGGATTTTTACGGCATCTTTAGCAGACGTATTTAAATCTCAAGATATAATTTATCTTTTCTATTACATACATATCAATAGTATTTGGCAATATTCGTGAAAATGTTTTGATTTTCCGTCCACGTACTCCCTGGTATTATTTTTGCTATCTTCAAATTCAAAGTCAAAATTTTTGCAATTCATTTTATGCTTTTGACATTTTTGGAGAAATCATCAGTATTTATGAAATTCCAAACGCGAACATTTTATCGTCCCGGTCACATCAAAAAAAGTCACTCACTAGCCTTAAAATTGACTGAAACATTTATTTGATCAATGTATTAGCAAGTTTGCATCAAATCGGCTTTATTTAATAACATTCTTGAAAAATTGCATTAATTATCCACTCCAGAATTATGTATTTAGCTTAGTTACTCACCATTTTACCATAATATTCATATCGGTACGTCAAAATCGTGTCGTGCCGGCTCCGTGTTCATATACATATAGAGAAAAGTCATAACGTGTAAAATTAAGCAACGCGCATTTAGGTACTTATCATAATACGAAATAGCAAACTTTACGTCTTATCGCCATATAAGATTATTTGCAGATAAGTTTCGCGAGAATTTTTTTTTGGCTAACTAGACCGATTTTCTTATGGTTTTCGGTTTTCTTGGTGCGTACGACGACATGCTTTACAATTTTTATTTTTAGATCAATATTTGTGCAACTAATTTGGTTACACTTAGAAAGTATAATAAAACGTAAGTGCATATTAAGTATGTATTTATAATGTTTATGTTAAACCGGATTAGCCGATAAGTAACGTATGGTGGCAAAGTGAGATGGGTGAAAGAAAAGAAAAATGCAATGTGACTCGGGGCCCGAAATTTTTCATTGCTTTGCGAAAAGAATAAGGCACATCGGTTCATTGTCCTGAAGAATTTTGGATTTTGAAGAGTTAGAAGCTGCCTTTTGAGCAGTGGCGGTTCGTTGCCTGTGGGTTCACATGCCACTTGTAAGAAAAAACTCAGAAAACTTCAAATTTATGGTGGCTAACGATGAGCCCATATATGCCCAAATTATTTTTTTTTCGAATATTTAAGTGTTTTTGGTATATAATTCAAGACGACGATACTCCAAAGCATATTTCAGAAAAAAATATTTTTTTGTAACTGTTGTTGTTGTAAATAATAGCTGCCCCAAAAATGGGGCGTTGGGCATGTTGGGCTCCATATAGATTACATACAAATTTGCTTGGGCCATAAAGGGAAAGCACAAGTAAATGTCAATTTTATACTGTTACATATTTGGAAAAAATTACTATTTTGAACTGAGATCCTTAGGTAAGCCATGTGGGTTCGAATCCAAAGGCATTTTGGAGAGGTTTTATAGGAGCATGTGCTTAGATACTACATTACTTTATAGGTATATATTTTTGCCTCAATTGTTGTAATCACGGTAAAGTTCATCTTGAATCATCTCAGCAAGTCAACCGCCCTTATTGGGGTCTGCTGCGACGGGCGAATGTCAAAGGACTTGAAGGAACATCCCTAATTTCAAGCTTCCAGCACACAGTAAAGGCGAAGAACGCACAACGAGACGTAGCAAGATTGCGTGGACGACCGAGAGCTCGCTGGTGAGGATGTCCACCAGCTGTTGGGCATCCTTAACTGGAGGACAAAGTCACTGGATTGTTAGCATATATATATATATATAACATAACTTATATCCATAAGGGATTTTTCGCAGAATCTGTCCGATGAGATTTCTGATACGAAAGCAATATAATTTCAGTAGGGAATACTAGCTCTTCAGCGACAAAACCAAATTATTACCTAGCATTTTTTTCTGGATGACATTTGTCGATAAAATATTTTTACCGTTAACTAATGTACTAATGAGCTCAAAATATAAGTGTTTGGTTTGTATTTTTTCGGCTTACTTTATATTTATTCCGATAAAAATCGAATTTCTGTTAGATTTCAATAAAAAAATTAAAACAGCTATCAATTAATTTAATTCTTGGGTGTAATAAATAACGGTAAACCGATTTAACATTATTATTTCCTTTAGAATGTTAATGTAGCCGTAGACGCCCAACGCCCCATTTTTGGGGAATCAAGAAAACCGATCCATATTTTCGTCGGTTGGTAAAAGATTTCATGTTTATGGGTAAATTTCGTTTCTTACATCTCTTTTGACAATAAAATTACTAATACTAGATTAATTTTATAAAAATAAATTGAATTATTTTGAACTGTTTTCGGATAGTTTGCATCTGTCGAAAACCCTCTACTTCAAACCGGAAATGGAACAAAGTTAGCCAAGATACAGTTACCACGTTTTAGTTGCAGCTTCGCCAACATCTTTTAAAGGATATAAGTAAAAACCCTTTCAAAAAGTGTTACCAGTTTAATTTAAAAAGTGCACCGTTGCAAAAATGGGGCGTTGGGCATATATGGGTTAGGTAAATTACAGCTATAATAGCGCCCGTAATCGGTTTCTCATTATGAGTTGCATCTGGTCGCCTTCGTCCGTCTTGGCATGATTCCGTCTGCTTTCTCTAGAGACTAGTTGTAGCTTTAATTCGAGACCAAGAACGGGACGCCCTCGATCCACTTCAGAGAGATACGACCTTTTCGTTGTTACAAGTACTTTACGAAATCGGTTCCACACGGCTGTTGCTGCGCAGCAAAGCCTGAAGCGTGTTCGCAGAGTAGCCGTCAGTGCCCGGACAGTGAGGAGACGATTAAGGGAAGCGAATATCACTCCAAGACGACCTGCCATGGGCCCCAAATTGACTGAACAACACCAGCAAGCGCGCCTCTTATTTGTTCGAGATCATCTAAATTGGAGGGTTACGGAATGGAGCTCAGTATTGTTCACTGACGAGTCGAGAATGTGTGTATGGCAGTGACAGGAAATGCAACGTCCGGGTGAGCGATTTTTGCAGTGCTGAATATGATGGGGCTGGCGTTTCCTTAGAAGGCAAACGGAGCTCGTATTCGTGGCCGGAGGAGGCCGAGGAGGAGGGCTGACAGCTGATCGACACTTTACCGATTTTTTTGTTATTTGTCCATTATCCTTTCTAATATTTAAACGATATTTGCATTATCCAATTGTTGGCGAATATCAACCTTCCCTGAGATGCTCAGCTCCAAACCCGAATTTAAAAATGATTGGATGGAGATCCTTCATGCTTTTTAATCTTTCGACAAATTTATTTATTTATTTATTATAATTTTCACGGACTGGTAGTCCATTTACAAAATAAAATTTCACATAAGCAATACGAGCAAAAAATTCCAAATAAACACAATATTCAACTTAAAATTAATCCTTAATTTATGGTAAAAAATTCAATAATAATATAAAAACGAGACCGAGGCTAATTTCGGGCGCGGCCGAAATTTTGATACCCTTCGCTCCCCTCGGGGCTAAAAGTTTTTTCGGGCGTTCCTATGACTGGTGTTCAATTCTCCCCGCTTCCATGCTTTTCCTTGAATTTTCACATTAGTGCCGCGGTGAAGATTTATTGGGGGAAGCGGGGGTCGTGGGTTTCTTAGAAGAAACAAAAGGGAGGGGGCATGTATGTATGTTTGTGGCATCAATTAAAACATATTTCTATGAGATTTGGTTGAAATTGGTGGACAAAGTTTTTCTTCAAAGACCTTAAAACCTAATTTGGGGTTGGGTTTATATGCCAGCTCCATGCCCCAATGGTCCGATTTAATTCATTTTTGCGTATGTTTTGTAACATCAATAAAAATACATTTCCATGAGGTTTGGTTGAAATTTGTGTGCAAATAAAAACATTTTTCTTTGAAAAATTTTATTTGGGGGGAAAGGTTTGTATGGTAGCCCCATGACCACATGGTCCGACTCCATCTATTCATACATATATTTTATGTCATCAATAGAAACACATTTGTGTGAAGTTTCGTTGAAATTGGTGTATAAATAAAAACGAGACCGAAGCTAATTTCGGGCGCGGCCGAAATTTGGATACCCTTCGCTCCCCTCGGTCTAAAAGTTTTTTTCGGGCGCACCTATGACTAGTGTTCAGTCCTCCCCGCTTCCATGCTTTTGAATTTTCTCGTAAGTGCCGTGGCGAAGATTTATTGGGCGAAGCGGGACGTGGGTTTCTTATAAGAACCAAAAAGAGGGGGAAGGGGGTTGTATGGCACCCCTATGGCCTTCCCATCAATTTTTACGTAGTTTGTGGCATCAATTAAAACACATTTGGTTAAGATTGGTGGACAAATCAAAAAGGTTTTCTTCGAAGAACCTAATTTGGGGGTTGGGTTTATATGCCAGCCCCACGACCCCATAGTCCGATTTCACGTTTGTTGTGGTGGCATGAATAGAAATATAATTTTCTGAGGTTTGATTGGAATTGGTGTGCAAATAAAAATGTTTTTCTTAGAAAAATTTTATTTGGGGGGCTAGGCTTGTATGGTAGCCCCATGACCACATGGTCCGACTCCATTTATTTATACATATGTTTTGTGTCATCAATAGAAACACATTTGTGTGAAGTTTGGTTGAAATTGGTGTATAAATAAAAAAAAATTCTTAGAAGAACTTAATTTGGGGAGCTAGGTTTCTATGACAGCCCCATGACCCCATGGTCTGATTTGGTCCATTTTGACATATGTTTTGTGGTATTACTAGAAACACATTTGTGTGAAATTCGATTGAAATGGATAAGAAAATAAAAAAGTTTTTCTTAGAAGAACATAATTTGGAGACTAGGTGTGTATGGCAGCCCCACGACCCCATAGTCCGATTTGGTCGATTTTTACATATATTGTGTGTTACCAATTAAAATACATTTGTGTGAAATTTGATTGAAATTGGTGCATAAATAAAAAAGTTTTTCTAAGAAGAACCTAAATTTGGGGGGTAAGTTTGTATGACAGCCCCACGACCCCCTTTTCGGATTTTAGCGATTCAAACATACAAACTGCCTGCAACAAAAAGAAGCATGTGTGCAAAATTTCAGCTCCATAGCTTTTAAACTGGCCGAGCAAAACGCGTCGCAACAGACAGACAGACAGACAGACGGACAGACGGACATCGTCCAATCGACTCAGCTCGTCGCGCTGATCATATATATACATATTTTATATGGTCGGAGATGCTTCCTTCAATGCGTTACAAACTTCATGACAAAGTTAATATACCCTTTACGCTTAATAAGCGAAGGGTATAATGAAAAAAAAGACAAATGTTAATGAATATTAATACTAATACTAAAATTGTAGCGTTAAGGCAAAGCATGTATTTGAAAAATTATTTTTTTAATTAAAATCTTATTAGAATTAAAAAAATCAATAAATTGTGATAACCCATTACCAATTCTTTTAATTCTTTCCAACGGTGCATTATGGTTGTAATTAGTTCTGTGTAGAGAGAGAAAACAGCTGATGGCTATACGTGTATTACGAATAGGAATATTAAACGAAATTTCCGCTAATAATTCGGGTGAGTTAATGTGACCGTTAATTATATTATACAAAAATAGTGCCCCTGCTGATAACCGTCTGACTTCAAGCGTTTGTAAATTTAGTGAATTCAATAGTGCAGTATAATCAATAGTTGTGGATGTATTTTCATTTTGTAAGCGATAAAACGAATAAAATTGTATTGAATACTTTCGATGTCATCTGAATGGTTTTTATAATACTGATTCCATACTAAAGAGTTGTATTCGAGTTGTATGCGACAGATCAGTTACACCGAATTTAATCCAAAACTGGATAGTCTCAAATTTTCCCAGAGATAATCCTCGCAGCTACAAATCCAGTTAGTTTTATCATAAATGTCTCTTTTGAATTCTCTGGTTTTGGATTTAGTAATATGCGTCATTTTCAAATCAGGAGTTAGCTTTTCTTCGCCTTTAATTTGCATTTTCTTTTCGAGCGGCAAGGTGGAAAATATTAAATTTTTTCATTCGCAAACTTTTGCCATTGCTCTGTAACTGAAATTGGTTTGAATAAATAAACATGCTATGCATTTATAAATGTCCGCAATCACGTATGGTCCATCCAGACTGATCGCCAAATGGTTGCACGTGCAACCAACTGGAAGTTGGCATTGCATCCAAACTTATCGCCATTTGGGTGTGCGTCCAGTTTTGATATTCAATATGGCCACTCAACCAACCGCTTGTCAAATTCAAAGCGACGATTTTGCAACTTTTGTTCGTTCTTTTGTGTGAAATGAAATTTTGGTTATGTAATTTTCTGTCTCCATTTTGTTGCTAGTGCAGATGCTAAGTAGCAACCAAATGGCTGTCCGTGATGCAAGTTTTTGGACGCGCAACCATTTGGCGATCATAGATGGACTTTTACAATTAGAACTCAAAATTCAAGTTTCAAAATTGCAGCCAACCGGATACAGAATAATAAAACGACCAATAAACGCTATGTATTTTAAAAAAGATAACTTTCAACTAGACACCCAAAAAAGCCACAGTTTTGAGCTAAATCACTGCAAATAAATTAAATGCAATTAATTTCCATTTAAATTCTCTTCTATAGAAAATTTCTTCTGAATCGTAAATAAATCGAATTCAAAGTAACGAAAGGATTTTGCTCAATTTTTTTTTTTTTCATTTTCTTTCACCATACTTTCCAATAAAACCATGACCATTCCACACACACATGTTTCCGATAATGGCTTAAGGATGATAACAGAACAGCAAAGGACCCACAACCGACATTCATGAAAAGTTGCTCGGGTCACGTAGACAATCTAGCAACAAAACCCATTTGCCAATACTCTTCTTCTTCTTGTTTTTGGTCGGGTTAAAAGGTAAATGCAAGAAGAAACGGAAACCATATCGAGTACACACGTTCACGTACCGACCATGAAATGACTTTCGACTTCTTCGTGTAAGTTAAAGAGAACTACACTCTCAAGTGCAACGTGAGATAAAGAAAGAAAAGAAAAAAATATTATTACGTGCAAAGGATATACAAAAAAGTATTTTTGGTGCACGATGAAATCTAAAATTGAATGAAGGACGATAGGTTTAGGAAGGTAACGGAATGGTTTAAAGGTTTTTCTTTTTTTGGGTAAAGGGTTTAGCCAGCGCCCGCTCTAGCACTTACGCCGCCCCGGGCAAGCGGACAATTTTCTGCCTTTTAGGCACTATAGCAGGCAGCTCTTGGTCGCTGTAACAGCGAGGAGCTCCGAAACGATTTACATTTTGGTACCGCCTGCCACCCGTATAAAAATGCGCATTTTTATAAAGACAAAAATAAAATTCATGGTCACAAAGGGACTTGAACCAACACTTTAGTAATTCAGAGAATCTCCTTCCGCACTGAGGTACTGAAGGCCCAGTTAGCATGTTGTAGAAACCTATTTATTCAGACTGTTAAGCGCAACTAATCCCATTTCTGTTAGGCTATGTAGAGTTTGTTTG
Organism: Microchrysa polita; assembly: GCA_949715475.1. NCBI lineage: Eukaryota > Metazoa > Arthropoda > Insecta > Diptera > Stratiomyidae > Microchrysa > Microchrysa polita. The sequence continues at coordinate 38,374,459 of OX454421.1, forward strand.
AAATTCCAAAATTAAGGCTTAGTATTGAATTCCAGGGAAAAAATATTGTTTACCGTCGTAAAAAAAATATTCATATGGCATATATGAAACTGCCGGCCTTTAAACCAAATTTCTCACTAAAACTCTTAACAAATTTTAGAAAACTCCGCACTGCAACCAAAGATTGATGCTCGTTTTCATTACTAACCTTTTGGAGTTGTTTTCGATAACTTCCATACACGCTGTGCAACAATTAAATTTCCATTAACCGAATATCTTCGCGGAAGGATTTATTCAGCGGTTTTAACGTGCGTGGCTTATTTCCATAAATGCGTCTTCTCCAAAATTATCAGAGAATATGATCAGAGCTATAGCTAATTGCGATATTATCATGTCCGGAACCAAATTAAAGGTACGTTGTGCTCGACACGACTGCATCGGCTGTCGCTAGTCGCTCATTTCATATGAAAACTCATTTTTCTCTCATTCTAAAAACGAGTTTTTATATGAAATGAGCGAGTCGCTGTCGCTAGAGCCGATGCAGTCGTGTCGAGCACAACGTACCTTAAGGGCTCTCGCCCACTGCAAGCGTAAACTTGAGCGGCGCGGCGCTCCAGCGGCAAAGCTTTCACAAAATGTGCGAAAAAAAGCTTTTACTAGTAAAAGGTATAACCACACACAATATTCAGAAAGCTTTTCCATTGTATTGAATGGAATTTTTGTTTATTTTGCTTGGTTACGCCATTAAAATTCGGAAAAGCTTTAAACGCGGGAGCGCCGCGCCGCTCGAAGCAGGTAATGGACGGCAGGCGTAAGAAGGACAGATATTGCTCTGGCAGTGGCAGTGGCTTCATCATGCTTATCCCCCAAGTCCCCTTGTTCTAAATTTGTCCTCTTAATACTTGATGAATCAATGCAATTGGAACCAACTGAAGGAATCCTTACGCGCCAGAGATCTGGCGAAAGATATATAGATGGTTGTTATCGAAAACGAAAATATAATGAAAATTGTGCCCTTGGACATGTAATTTTTCATAGAGCAGTTTTTTAAAAAGGCTATTCTGTTCTCTGTGTTTAAACGATCCCTTATTTTTCATTTGATATTCATTTATTATTGGGTACAATTTTTAAGCTACCATCACAAACGTAAAATTTAGGCCACTACTTGTACTGTAACCGGTAGACGGACTTACTCTCTCATCCCTGATATTGCAAAATGGGTTAAACGCCATAACGACGAGTGAACGCCTTTTTAACTCAATTCGTAACGTTATGGTGGCTATCGACAGTACTTGTGCCAATTTAAGCCAGATTGTCCTAGCTGCAAGAGAGTTAAGCCCATAGAATTTGGTAAACCATATGCTGGAGTGCCAACAGAATTGGGAGACAGTGAATGAATTTGCGTGTATCACCATTATTAATTAAGTAATTTACCTAAAAAAAAACTCATTCCGCCGACTTTCGCTCCATTTGATATCTGCATTTTCTATAGTTTCCTTTCCACTAAATCAAAGTTGATATAGAATTTGAATTTTTTTTTGGATTTTTTGTTCGAGTGCTAGCCTAAAAGCAGCCCCTAAAATTTGGCGCCCCGGGCGACTGCCCGGCTTGTCCCCCCCCCTTAGAGCGGGCGCTGGGTTTAGCTGAGAACTCTTGATCATAATAGAATTACGTTGAACCAAAAAGGTTGTCATTGAATTTACCCTTTTCAGTTTATTAAATTTTTATTGTTTTTACTCTACATTTACACGTGTTTCCTGATGATTGGTTATTTGTTGGTGTATGATGCATGTGGTTTCCGTTAAATAGTTCCGTTATATTACACTAAATAGAGAAAAAGAATTTATAACGATCATTTTTTTTTAAGTAAGTACATTAAATCCTTAACTCTAGTCAGATAAATTTTTGACCAAAACCAAAGCCTACTAAACAATACTTCGTCCGTTTTTGGCAAGGGAAAAATATATGCCGCCCACCTTTAAATCATTGAGCCGCACTACTTATTACTTTCCCATTCATTTTATCGCCCTCGGAGCAGGAAGTCAACAATAGATTTTCAGTCGATTGACAGCTCTGCAGAAAGTCTTATTTGTTAAAGTGAATTTGAAAATTTGTCTTTGGTTATCCCGAAAAATTACGATGGGTAATTTGAAAGTTTTCTTGGGTGTGAGCCAACTTTTGAAATCTATTTTTACCAGTACATTAATTTTTGCCTATAGAAAATATATTTTTAAAAATTAGGTTTTTAAAAATACACTTACGTGTCCATTATTCATAAATTTGTCATTCATAATATTCTTTAAAATTGGTATTGCTGAAAATTGTATAGGTATTTCGATTATTGAGTGTACGAGTGCGTACACCAAAATATATATAATATTCTGGGAAAATTAATGATGTAGCAAGGATTATACGAAAGCCAAAAATTCGTTTGTTCATTAACATTCACATTCAGTTAATAGGTCAATTGCCCTTTGTACGCGTGAAAATGCAAATCTTTTGTTAAAATTCGCTGCATAGTGGATCTGGAAACACCGAGGTCCTGTGCTTGGTGTCAAATTGAGGCGGTTGGACTATCAGCGATACTACCATGCACAGCTGGAACGTAGATTTTTGTTTCGGGAGGGGTCAAACAGAATTTTCAGACGGACGACAAATTAAGTGTCGTAAAAGTGGATGCACTGAATATGAGATTAACATATTATGAAACGTTGAGAACAGCTGGAATCGCGGAACCCGCCATCATGAGTGAAAAGAGTGTACCAATGACTCTTGCGCAACGCATCATTATTCGTTTTTTAGTCAAAGCTTATGTAAAATCCGCGGAAACTTGTCGAAAATTAGTTCCAGGATGAGTGTCATGTGTATGAACGTTTTGAAAAGGCCGAAAAGTTTAGGTAAAGTTGCCACATGCGGGGCACCCAGTGTCGCCGATGAAAACGTGGGAGCCGCGCCGCCGTTGAAAAGCTAATTTTGGATGACCGACGAAGTAGTGTACGCGACATGACTGCGGAATTGGGCATCCCCGTAACTAGTATTTAGTAAATTATTCATGAGCGGCAAGGGTACCGCAAATCTCAGGCAGATGGGTGCTAAAACTTCTGAATATTGAGTATAAATTCCAGCATAGGATAGTTTGTATGCGTTTTCGACAGCATTGAACGAATTGAAATGGGAAAGATTGGAACACCCTCCATATATAGTTCGGAGTTACCCTATGATTATTACTTATTCGGTCCATTAAACGTTGCAAAAGCTATGAAGAAGTGGAACTCGTTGGGCGCGAATGGATCCGTGAGAAGCCGCGAGATTTTCCCGAAAAAGATATTCAAAAGCTCGCTGTGAGGTCGCAAAAATGCATACAGTGTGGGGGAGTGGGGAGACTAATTGGAAAACTACACGAAACTATTGCTCTGTGATTGAATAATACATTTTTTTTTATTATGAAATTCCAGGTTGTATTATCGTCCTAATCAATAAAACTTGAGCGTTTCGTCATAAACAGGCAGCACTCCTATAAGGCCAACCTTATAATGCGCTTTTCGATAGATAATACATATTTCAATTCTAGAATAATCGCAAAATTATAGGTTTACAACACAAAGGCTTAACTACATAACCATTATTTGCACAGCCTATCAAAGCTGTCGAATATCTTGCGTTTTCAAATAAGAGCAACACATGCAAACTCCCTCTTCTTTCTTTGTCTACGGGTTTCATGTACCATTATTATCTCCCTCTCCCGAATTAGCTCCGCGATTAGCTCAGACGAAAATTAAGTTTCCGTTTAATCCAACTATCGCGATGGGCAAAATATTTGCGAGCTTATCCTTCACTAGACCCAAAGAGCCGATACTCGCACGAAATTATTTTTGTAGCAATGCTCAGAACCTGCGCAGCGGAAAGTTTAAAGCTTCAAGCTCACATAAAAACACGTCCATGCATCACTCATGTGAAGTTAGCCCTCCCACATCTTCAAATCACGCTCGGAACCGTTTGTTCAGGGACGGCTACGTTTGTTCGTGATTGTTAGTCAATTAAAATCGTTTGTTCGTCTCTAATTATGAAATTATACCAAGTTTAAAATTCTGAGTGTTAACTTAGCCCGCCATCGTTGAATATGGTCGGATAAATATAAATGTGGTATCAATCGAAAGCCAGACGTTTGTTCCCTGTTTCGGGCGTAATATTTATTACAAATATTTCATCTGTAACATGCTAATTACTTTCACGTTTGTAATGTTTTTAAGAATTCTCGTAAGAAAATCCTAACGGGACTCAGGGTGTGACACCTTGTGCTATTAAAAGAACAAGCAAGCTACTGTTAATATTGCCACCAAGTTTGAAGAAAATTCCGTTATCACTTTCCAGCATACAGCAAGTGGAACTATCCTACTGATTGGGAGTGTATGTCTAGTATGGACCCTACACTGAGGGAAAAAAGTAGAACGATCATCTAAAAAGTAGTTGATATCGGCTGAAGTTCCTCTGTGATATTCAGCTTGTGATGCTGTGTTGTTATAAAAGCTACGAAGATACGGGTCGTTTTCTATTCCTTTTTAGTCAAAACATCTTCTAAATTTTAAAACTCAATTAATTTATTTGTGTATAAAGTGACCAACGAACGTCAAATAGTTGAATTGTTTTAAAGAAAAGACATACTACTTTACAGAAAAATCACCAACTGTTGCAATTAAAATTAAAATTAGACTTATAGACTCAACAACTTTAGTTGAAGAATTTACTTCTTAACTTTTTATTTTAATCTTGCGTGGTTAAATGAACTAATTTAATAATATTTTCAGCTGGCCACAGTTTGTTTAATATAGCAGCCTCGCTATTAATCGATCTTTTCCAAGTGTTTCTTGGTCCTCCAACACGACGTCTTTCATTGGCTCCTTGTGGGTTACAATCTACGGCCTGCTTTGCAATATTTTTTGGCCCTCTACGAAGAGTATTGCCACTTTCGCCTGTGGTATTAAGGAGATCATCATTCGAAATAATCTCCGGCCAGCGGATTTGTTGGATGCGCCGTAGACACTGGTTTACGAAAGTTTGCAGCTTAGTTGTTATCTCATTGGGCACATTCCAAGTTGAACAGCCATAAAGAAGCACAGATTTCACAATTGAATTGAAGATTCGGATTTTGGTGCGCCTGGAAATGTTGTTATATTTTGCCAGAAGAGAGTCAAAGTGAAAAAGGCTGCCCTAACCTTATTGATACGCGATTGCACATCAACGTCCGCCGCCATCTGCTGTGACTATACTTCCGATGTAGCAGCATTCGTCAACTTTTTCGACTGCCTGGCCCAAAACACAAATCCCGCCTTGTCCTCCTGGATCACAGCTCAGGTACTTTGGTCTTGGCAGCGTTTATCTTGAGCCCAGCATAACGACTTTCGCAATGCAGAGCATGGGCCATTTGAGCTAGATCCTCCTTTTTATTTGATAGCAGACAAATATCGTCAGTATATAGTCCAGCTGTTGCAGGTGATCAAACATTTTCCATCTGATACCTTTCATTTGGTTTGGAAGCGGGCTCACTAGTACATCGTTAATGGCTATGAGGAAAAGAAGAGGCAACCTTGTCTCACTCCACTGTGCACCTCAAAAGGATTGCTTACCCTTGTGCAAAACGTGACATTGGACTCCCTGGTAAGATTCCTTGATGATAGAAATTATTTTATCTGGTGCCCCTCCTACGAAGAGCTCACCAGATATACTCCCGATCAACACTGTCGAACGCCTTCTCGAAATCAATAAACATGGGGTGTAATGGGGATCTCCATTCGAAGGATTGCTCAATAATAATTCGGAGAGTATATAAACACTGCATGAAAAACCCCCACGAAAGCCACCCTGTTCATTGTTTAAAGTGCCATCAACATCAACTTCAGCCTTGATCTGGTTCAAAATAATTTTAGCCATCAGCTTGGAGGCAGCTGGAAGTAGGCAAATCTCACGACAATTATTACAATCCTTAAGGTTACCTTTTTTTTGAATTTTAATAATTACACCCTTTTTCCATTCGACAGAAAGAGCTTCGGTTTCCCAACACTCTCTGTTGAGGGGAAGCAGAATATACGCTGTAGCATTTGAATCCGCTTCAAATAATTCAACCGGGGCCTTACCGGCATCCACAGATTCGATAACCCGCTTTAATTCCGTCTTAGATTGTGGTCTGGAATTAATACTGGCTACTAGAGGGACATCTTCTTCTGCCGATGAAGATGCACTCGCAGGCCCAAAGCGGTTGCTTAGGACATCAAAAATGTGCTTTTTCTATTTTTGTAGCTGCTGTTCTTCGGTAACAAGCAGTAATCCTTCCCTATCTTTCACAGCATGATCCGTAGTGAACGTTTTGCCAATTAGTGGGTTAATAAGATTGAAAAGGGTACCACTTTCACCACGGCAAGCTTCATCATTTGCCTCCTTCGCTAATGCGTTAATGTACGTATAAGTACGCTTATCACGCTTCACACTTCCCTATGCACGCCTTTTTGTAGTGAACGGTATTCCGCTCGGAGTTAATTTTTGGCTGAATTATCAGCAGCGGAGTTAATCTGTTCCTTAACTCTTTTGCGTCCTGATATAAGAGACCAAGTAGCATCAGCTAATGGTCGTATCCGTCCTGTTTTTGGCAGGACAGTCCTGCTTTTTCGACCATAACCTGCCGTCCTGCCAAAACCTCGAAAGTCCTGCTTTTGTCCTGTTTTTGAATAAATTTAATGAAAAATGAAATGATTAATGAAAGTTTTAGATGAATGAATGTGCTTTCATGCACTTAGATGATATGCGACAAAGTCGGCTTTTTATGTTGTCTAAGTCCGGCAAGAGAGAGGATCACAAGGAATTATTGCTCCTGAAGCGTCCTGAGACATTATTTGCATACATTGTCTAATAAATCTGTTTTTAAAATATTACAACTTAAAACAGTACAGCTACATAAAACTTTTAGACATAATGCTCAGCGCAGATTCATATACCCAGACGCGACCATACAAACTAAGTCCTGGGGCATTCTTGATATATACAGTGGATATCCCTTATAACGACATCGGTTATAACGATGTATCGGCTGTAACGACGGACCTCCCGGGTTTCAAGACTTTTGATGCGCCTGCAGTGTAATGTTTGATGGATATAGTGACCGATCGGTTATAACGGCTTAGTTTTTACGGCCATGTGTGTAATGATACGTACTTTTTCGTGCAAATATGGTGAATTAAATTTAAAATGCACAAAATCTCTAATCTGTAAAAAAGTCACAAGGATTCCTGTCGTCCCATATTGCATTCACCTCTTTTCTAGCATTCCGATTTTGCTGCAAAGGTTTGCCTATGGCGAGGCTTCGTACAGGGTGGCAAGCGGGAACCTGATGACTTTTAAAACATCGCAAAAGATCGAAAATGCATGCCACAAAAATTGTTTTGCCGCTAGAACACTTATAGCTTAATATTTGGATCTTAGACATCTTTCCCCTATGGAAAATGTCACTTTTGTAGAAATGTAAACTCTTTGCATCAGATCAATTTCAATTGGGTATCGACGGACTACCAGGTAGGATAGTGGAGAGGTTGGTAACCACATTCAGTTGGTTGGGCGATTGAGCACCGTCGCCCAGGCATTTGTGTTTTTGGTTGTCCTTCTTTGTGTTCTGCTTTTTTACTACCATTGTCCTGTCAAAAGACGATTTTTGGTGAATTTGTCCTGCTTTTACGTTAAAAAATATACGAGCGTTAAATCACTGATAAAAGGTCTCCTACCTCGATCCAATCAACCCACAGTCGCTTCGCCACACGAAATGAAAGAATCCTGTGCAAAATTCCATATATCTTCAATATTGTAGGATTCTCATGAGATGTTGCTCCACTAGCTTTTTCGTGCAAAGCGGTAGAACATGCGCGTTTAATTGATGGATTATTTAGTTTTCTCACATTGAAACGTGGCACGATTCATGCGTTAGTAGATCGTTGGATCGCTGCCGTTCGTAAGCGAAATTTCGCGATAACAAGATGATGGTCGCTGCCAACATCAGCCCCACGCTTCGACCTGACGTCTAAGAGGCAGTTTCTCCCATGATGTCTTTGAAACAGCAATATGGCCAATTTGGTTTTCTGTTCTGCCATCAAGAGAAACCCAAGTTGTTAGGTGGCAGGGTTTATGCTTGAACAAGGTTCCGCCAATGACTAGTTGTCGAGAGTTACAGAACTCCACGAACATTTCGCCATTGTTGTTCCTGACGCCAAGCCCGTGATTGCCCGACTTTGGCATTGAGATCACCCATAATAATTTTGATGTCACCCCTGGGAGCCCTATCAAAGGTGTTGCCTAGTCGCTGATAAAAAACCTCCTTTGCTGATTGATCTGCTGGTTTAGTCGGTGCGTGCACTGAATAATTGTGATGTTTCGTACTCTCGATTTGAATCTGGCTGTGATGATACGGTCGGAAATAGGTTTCCAGTCGATTAGGGATCGGCGTGCATTCCTTGTCAACAGGACTCCGACGACTGCTTGCCGAGGTGTATTATCGTCTTCACTTCCAGAGTAGAGCAATATAGTACGAGAGCTAGGTGATAAAGTCGCCCCCGATCCGAGCCATCGTGTTTCGCTCAGTCCTATAGCGATGTTGTATGCAGGGTATCAAACTCAAAGCCTGGCCCGGGCCAAATAACACTCTTCTCAGGTTTGGGTGGGCCGCAGGAGGAAAATTTCAAAAACTTTTATATAATCGTTGTACGAAAGTTGATTACAGAATATTACTTTTAAAATACGAGATCACTATAGCGGCTTCGGGATTATCCATGAGAACTTTCACATTTCGAAAATGTATTTCAATAACATTAAAAAATTCAGACAAGTCGCGAAAACGTTAAAATATGATTGATCTTCAAGTATCCGCTTTTTGTTAATTACATAATTTGCACAAAATTTTGGACAGATGATGAAAAAATTGTCGCCCAAAACAACATTGGGAGGCTTAATAGTCAGATTAAATTAATTTCAGCAGAAATGTGGCTACAAGAGACACAAAATTGTTTGTAATATGGTTTTAAACAAACAAACTCATGCACCAATACAGCTGGATAAGTATTTGCCTAAAAATCAGGCACTTGGGCTTTAATTGTTATATGTTGAAATTTCACATCAAGGTGAGCTAGTCAGCAATTTCAAGATTTCCGTAGTTTTTAAAACTTTTTTCCAAATAAATCTAAATTCATGCTTGGTAAAGTGTACCAATTTTTTATTAACTGCATTTCGGGGCAGAACAGAACATGAAGAGGGTTAATATATTCTTGTACAAAAAAGATGGACTGTCTTATAAAACCACCAGCAAATCGTTTGTAGTATTTGGAGAAGCCACTGACGAGTTTTAGTAATTTTTGTAGACTTGAATTCAACGGCTGAATTTTTTCACCTTACCAATTTCACAACTATTGTGTTGATACACTTTGTACTGCTTCAACAAAGCCGCGGACCGCAGAGAACTACGAGGTGGACCGCATGCGGCCCGCGGGCCGCGCGTTTGACGTGTCTGTATGCGGTCAGTTCCTGTTCAACTTGTGTGAGCCTTGTGTTATTACACTCACCCCACATCGTCCGAACGTTCCAAAAACCTATCGTAGTCGTTTGTTGTATCAGTCCGAGATAAACGAGGCTCGTTTGTTGCGAGTGTAAAGTAGATTTCAGGTACGCGGTATACAAGCCTACCCTATCCCTCATCGCCTTTCACGACAAGTCGGGATCGCTGTGGTATAATTTCAACCCCAAAACCACAGGGGTATATGCCCCTCTCTACGCGTTCAAAAATGTGTCTTCAATATTCTGCACTAAAATGTGTTGCTGTATCTTCTGAAATCACGTAGGTACACTGAGAACCCCTATTTTAGATACATGGAACTCTTACACACGATTCAGCAGGAAAATATGACCACTCTAACGTTGCACGGGGGCCGGATTGTGGTCCGGGGACCGTATGTTGAACAGTGCTGCCTTACAAATTCGATTCTAGTACTCTTAGATATTCCATTAAGATTTAGGTGAAAATAATACGCATTTCTAAATTGAAATTCAAATTAGCACATATTGACATCACAGAATATTCTCACAGGCAAAATAAATTCGAAATTTACAAACATTATTCCACAATTTATTCGAACGATTGGAAATTGGAACAGTCGGATTCGCATTGAATTTCTATACAGATTGAATTCAAATCCCAACATCAAAGCAAAGGACAAATTCAAATTCAAAATAATTACACATGTACGCTCGTACACTCAGGAAAAAGGAAAAGACAGAAACTCGTGGATAAAAATGGAACAGTCAAATATACAGTTGGTATAGTACAACATATGTATGTATTTGCAAAATATTCTACACGATTATGATGTAATGCCGGCGAGTGGGATGTTTGTTGCCAAATGCTTTTGACAGGCATAATTTTTGAAATATGTATCTCTCTATACTCTTAACTTTTAGATCAATTGAAAATTTCAATATTTTCAATGAATTTTAGCTGAAATATAGCTAGAGCGTTTTTGAAAACAACGAAGAAGAAGATAATCATAATCATCTGGCATATTTTCTGTTGGAATGCAATTCTATTTTCGACACAAAATTCCGGATCCATAGAAATTCACTAAGATGCTGATACTGAGCGTATTACTGCTTACAAATTCAATTACATGTTAATAAAGATGAAATTTATGTGCAATTTTCAGAGTCTAATGACTATAAAAAAATTTGGAAAATATGAATTTTATCGATTAAATGTGTTTGTAATTTGGTGAAAATTCAGATATTTTTATCTTCTTTAAGAAAGGAAGCGGAATGTAATTTAATCACATGATTGTGAAAAATCAATTAAATAATAGTATTTCTGGATTTCACTTTATGAAATTGAAAATTGAATTTGTTTTCGGTACAATACATATTCTGAAAATACCCAAGTTTCGGGTTTCTTTTTAATTTTTTTTTTTTACGCAGTAATAAGTCTGCACGCAGTAATAAGTCTGTTTGATTGAGTCCTTTCTCTAAACTAGATAGTCGTAGAGAGGATTCACACTACTGACAGGATTTACTAAAACCACTGAATTCATCGAGGAAACTCGAAACCCAACTACTAGATTAAATCGTGGAATGCACTTGCATTATTCAAATTGCAGTACAATATGGTAGAACTGTTAACTTAGTTTAATTCTTAGATTAAATCTAGGATTAATCTTGTCGATAGTCTGAATCCCCCTTTAAACAGGGGTAGATCTCAGAGACCGATACCCGATACTTTACTCTGAAAATCCGTGATATGACTTATGATCGGAGCGTTATATTTATAATATTTATTCAGAAAGTGCTACAAAGCGGTAAACTCTAATGATCGTATAAATCGTATAAATGCTTCCACCGCCTCTTTTCTCGACATTCAAATTTATATCGCACAAGTGCAATGTCAACACGACGATCCATTAATTACAATATCGATGACAGTCATCTCCACCCCTAATGGCCAAGTTAACTAATTATACAATAAATTCCGCTTCTTAATTGTTAGAATTGTTAGAATTGACCACATAGCACATTGCAGCCAATTAAAGTTTACGTTATTGTTAAACAAATATAATCATCATCATTATGGCAAATAAAATACTTAAGTGCGGTTTATTAAGCCTTATGCCTTGGTTACACAGTGCGAGTTATCGTGCGAGTTGGCCTAGACAGCTACTGCAGAGTAGCTACTTGCACCATGTGACCGCATCACGTAACGCATTAGTAAGGAAATTTATCACACTATTGCTGTATAGTATGTGTGCGCGAATAACTTAATATGTAGTCCAGTCAAAATATCCCAATTCAGACCTCCAAATAGAAAAAATAGAGTAAGGCTCAATTTTAGTTGTTTTCGATTCACTGGGGTGCCAGGAGTCTAAAACTCATTTTGTTAAGAAAAATTTAGATCGGAAAGGTCCCGAAAAGGCCAAAAAAAGACACTAATTAATCCTTGATAAGAGGTGGGCATGTGGGGTGTTATCACTCATACCTTTTATAATAAAATCTAACATTAACCTTCCTCAATCCTGCAGAAGGTGTGACAAAGCACTTACATAAAAGGGGACGCCGTATATTTTCAAAGTCATAACTACGCGAACAATTCAAATTGTCACTACCTTTTTCATTTTTTAGGGTTTTTTAGATTTTTTTCAAAAAACCCTTATGAAATCGATTTTGTCCGTCCGTCCGTCCGTCTGTTCACTAAATAACTCGCGAACGGCTCAACCGATTGTCATGAAATTTGGTAGGAATGTGTAGAATGGTTACAATCTTTGGCACAAATACCTTAGAAGTTGGTAGGAAGAAGATAACAGGGTGTACCGAACGTTTGAAAAAAGTAGATTTTTTTAGTTTTTATCGGAGATTGACGTATGGGTAATTAAATCAAAGATCTAAACGAGTACATCTCATATCAGTTAACATTTTCCATTTTAGAGCAACGGTAAAAAAGTTATTGGCGTTTAAAGGTAAACTTCCTTTTCGAGCTCCGTTTTTCTAAACCGTTATAGGGATCGATAACTTTGCACGAAAATTGGTCGGTATGGCCTTATATACGTTAAATATTAAGACTGTTGACTTTTGCTAAGGAAAAGTAAATAACAGTAACTTTGTAAAATTTCAATTTGTTCGTGTGTAGCCCCTCTTAGGTTTCCCTATATGAAAATTCTGCTAAGTGTTTTTAGAAAATTGCATAGGGAATATGTCTACGAATTTTCATTCGAATAACTGTATTCAAACCGGAAATATAGCCAAGTAAGTATTTAGTGAGGGTCTTTCACAATGCAAGGGAAGCCTCTTAAGCATTTCTTTTTCTTCTTTAAATTGATGAAACAATGAGCATGAAATTTGGTGGAAATGCATAGAATGGTAATAGTGTTGCCACAAATATTTTTGAAGTTTCTAGGGCAAGTTAACAGGGTGTCCCTGAATAGCTGCAAAAGTATACTTGTTCAATTCTCATAGGAAAGCTTGCCCGTCAGGGGTCACAATGGAATCATTTCATATAAGTTGCTTTTCCTTGATTAAAAGAACAGTAACAGTCGATTTACAGCTAATAATTCAATTCATATATAAAGCCAAGCCATCCTTACGTTTGCCTGAGTTTCTTTTTGCACAAAGGCCATCAGAAATCTTAAATCGAAAAATGTCTGTAGATTTGCCTTGGAGTACTTTTATACAGACTGGGTAAATAGAAAATCAATTTTTGGATCTGGCTGGTCTAGCGGTTAGTGCGCGCACCTTCGGTGCACAGGGTCATGAGTTCGAATCTCACCGTGGATCATGGTGTTTTTCGAACTCACGAGCTTGTGACGGACTATGATCTCCCTCAGATGTTAAACGAGTACCCATTTATGGGGATAAATAACACTGCTGAGTGTGATGCTGATCTCATTACCTCAACAAAAAGCAGATAAGATCTTGGAAATAGGATGTCACTAACACATCCTGCGGCCTTAGTCCAATGCTGGATTGTCGCACCTGTTATTTATTTTATTTTTGGATTTTGGTCTTAATTAAACGTGGAACGCGTTTATTTAAACCAATCCAAAAATAGATTTACAGGAAGCATTTCATTAATGTTGTGCACAATTCTTATTTATTGCTTATCAAATATATGTACAAGAAATATTCACTATGCATTAAAATTCTAAAAAAACCCTCGTATTGCGGGCGCAGCCCTCTGTACCCCGGAATTTTTTAGAATCTGTAATAGCTGATTACCATTAAATTTGGAACTAATTAATCCATGTTCGATCAAGGATTAATTAATGTCCATTTATGTCCGATGAAATATTTTCTTAACAAAATTAAAGGTAGTATCTTTAGTAATTATAGATTCTAAATTGGTTGGCAACTTGTAATGGTGAGTATTTGGAAGAAGCGAGTGACTAGGGCCGTGCAGGCCAGATCGCCTTCCTTAATAATAGAAATCTCTTACCGAAACCTCCTATGATGTTATTAGCAAACCAGCCCAGGTAGTGGTAATTACAGGGTGAGTCAGGAGTAGGCTTCCGGCTTCCATCACCAAATACATTTCTTGAAGTCATACATCTGTCCGAATTACTAAGAAAAAAGTTTAAAATTCAATTTCAAACAGGGATTAAAGACGCCTATGAATCTCCCGAAACCGGCTACGAAAAAAACAAGAACCTTCTCAAAGAAGCTAAACATGGGCTATACCGCCCCCAAAGCCGAACGTGCAAACCGCAAAAAAAAGTATTCACACTTGCATCCGGATAAATCCTTTGCGGGATACCTGCATAATCCCGAAAAACAAAGTCCCGCTCGTCCATAATCCCGCTTTTTCCAAAAAATCCCTCTTTACGTTATCCCGACATTACAAAATTCCGCCATTCCAAAATCCCGCCATTTCAAAATCCCGCCACCTCAAAATCCCGCCATTCCAAATCCCGCCATTTCAATATCCCGCTATTAAATAATAAAAAATCCCTTCAAAATACCGCCAAATTTGTTTATTGTTAACAAAAAAATATAGATATGGGTTCGACTTATCAAGTATTTACATTAGTTTATGCGCCAAAAAATTCGTTTTTTTTTCATAGTCCTCTTTAGTTGAAAGTAACTGCTTTTTTGCTTTTGGGTGCGACCTTCGGATCGGAACTGCTCCCCTCGGTTTTTAGCTATGAGCAGTTCTTTACCTAATAATTCCACCAGCCGGTACAGACCGATATGGCTTTCCTTGTGATAAAGTTTAATCGTCTGTGGTAAGCCCCAACATTATTTTGAGTTCTTGGAAAATTTGCTGCAACTGCGTCAGCAATACTCTTGAACTTAAGGGGTAACCTTGGTTTTTCTGGCTTTCCCGACTTGGTATTTTTCCCATGGATAAAATAAATTCCAAACCAATCTGCTATTTTTTTTTGGTATCTGCATCGGGTTGGGTACGATATCCCGCCTATCATGTTCCCGTTTTTTAAAATCCCGACATTCAATATCCCGCCATTTCAAAATCCCGCCAATTAAAAATCCCACTCAATTAGAATCCCGTCTAATCGAAATCCCGCCAATCCAAAATCCCGCCATTTCAATAACCCGCTTATTCAAAATCCCGCTTTTTAATATCCCGTCACAAAAGGTAAGTATTCTTTCAAAAATCGCGGGCGCGATATATGAAAGAATATTTACCTTTTCTGACGGGATATTGAAAAGCGGGGTAGAAAAGAATACTCTGTACCGGCTGGTGGAATTACTAGGTAAAGAATTGCTCCTAGCTAAAAACCGAGGGGAGCAGTCCCGATCCGAAGGTCGCATCTAAAACCAAAATAAGGTCTTTAGACGTAACCTGCAGTTACTTTCAACTAAAGAGGACTATGAAAAAAACGGATTTTTTTCAGAAACTTGGCGGATAAACTAATGTAAATAATTGATAAGTCGAACGCATAATGTATATTTTTTTGTTAACAGTAAAAAAATTGGCGGTATTTTGATGGGATTTTTTTATTATTTAATAGCAGGATATTGAAATGGCGGGATTTTGAGGTGGCGGGATTTTGAAATGGCGGGATTTTGGAATGGCGGGATTTTGATATGGCGAGATTTTGAGGTGGCGGGATTTTGTAATGTCGGGATAACGTAAAGCGGGATTTTTTGGAAAAAGCGGGATTATGAACGGGCGGGATTTTGTTTTTCGGGATTATGTAGGTATCCCATCTGCATCCTCCAAACTTCGTGTCAATTCGGAAAAATGCATAGGTATTTTCACTAATATTGAAATTGAATATCACGCCCTCACTGATAAGAGAATACTAGTTAGCTTTCATTTTCCAATCTGTATAGCAGTATCAATATTTTAACGGGAAATGTGATGTAGTAAGAAGGTAAGTATTCTTTTCTGCCCCGCTTTTCAATATCCCGTCACAAAAGGTAAGTATTAATACTTACCTTTTGTGACGGGATATTGAAAAACGGGATTTTGAATAAGCGGGTTATTGAAATGGCGGGATTTTGGATTGGCGGGATTTTGATTAGACGGGATTCTAATTGAGCGGGATTTTTAATTGGCGGTATTTTGAAATGGCGGGATATTGAATGTCGGGATTTAAAAAAACGGGAATATGATGGGCGGGGTTACAGAGTTGCCGTCTTCCGATTTCTAAGTGTAACATTTATCTCATGAAATTGTAACATTTTTAGGTTGAGTGTAACAAATTTGAAGATATTGGTGTTAATGAACAAATTAAGTAATAACTTGTTCGCACAAATAGTGGAGAGTTATAAATTTAAACAAAGGATTTTGAAAATGGCTGACTTTTTTTTTCGAAAATATTATCCATTCTGTTCCATAAACTCTGCATATTATGGTGAGTCCATCGATTTGACGAAAAATTCACGTGAAACAAATTTTTTTAAAGATAATGTAGATAGCCAGCATTTCAGGGCACTCCGCACAATAAAACTTTAATAATGAAATGGAAATCTCGCAATTAATCTTGGTGTCATAATACTACAGGCAGTATAGTAGAAAAATTATTAAATTCAAAATTTCCACTATTAGTTTAAATTCCAACCCCCGATTTGAGAACAGGTTCATTACGCAATTGTTTAGAAATATCGCAATTAATATTGACACTGCTCTGCACAGAAGCGTAGTTTTCGAATTATTGAAGGGGCATCTAAGTCTTTATGTTGTCGCGAAACGAGATGCTCTTTCCAGTACCTCAGACAATGCTTGAGCTTTCAAAGTGAGTGTGAAAAAGTGAAGATGTCGAACGTTGTCTAACATGTTAGCTCATCTGCTCTTTCCTGTCCATCAAAATACTATCAAACTATGTACTCGCAAATCAATTTTACTTCAGCTATCACGTTCCTTCTTAAATGAAATTTGGTGCCCATATAAAGCTTGCATTCCAAATTTTACCGAATGACGAGAAAAAATATTGGCAACCGCAAATGTTTCGTTTGAATCTGCGGCAAGGCAAAATTCAATTCATTTACTGAACTGAACTACTCGAAGGCTTGGGGCAATTTAGCTGGTATAGTTGAATGAACACTGATCTTGAATCAAGGGAGTACCAGTAAAAACGGGTACCCAATCCAGGGGTGTCTAAATCAAAACCTGACCTGGGCCAACAAATGTCAGCGTCTTCACGATTGAGCGGGCCGCAGGATAAAAATTATGAAAACAAAGCTCGAACAAAAAGGTCGAGTACCTGAAAAATGTGAACATAAGTTATAACGCCACTGTGGCAAAGCCAAATACTGCTTTCTTAAATAAATTTCGAGAGAAAACAATTTCACGATGGGGATTATATTTTCCTGCACAAAAGTACTTTGAAAAACCGCTAGCTTCCTAAAACAGAGAGTAGGATTTTTAAATACATAATTTAAATTTGCATTAGCAATAGAATTTTTGACGAGTTTTAATAAATATCTTAGACAGCTCAACACCTCAATTTTTAATTTTTTACAGACATTTACATTTTTACACAATATGATACATACTGTTTTTCTCCGATCTGGCCGTGAGCCACACAATACTGCGATGTGGGCCGCATGTGGCCCGGGGGCCACAAGTTTGACATGCCTGACTGAATCGATGGGTGATCATGCACAAATCATAATAATGGAATACTTCTTCATGTCACTTATAGTAGAAAAATATTAGAATATAATTGAATTTTCCACTCTCGTCAGATTGTAACAAAATTGGTCGGGGTGTAACATTGTAACAAGAAATTGGAATTTGTAACAAAATGTTACAATTGTAACACGAGTGGCAACGCTGCGGGGTATCGTACCCAACACATCCTTTGCATTTCAAACATGCGCGAGCTCATGTAACTGGCCAAGGTGGCTCAGGCCCTGCTCCTCTTCTCCACCCACCCAACTTTGGGACTCCGGGTGCAACATTTTGGAAACCCCCTAATTTTGTTTTATTCTATTTTATGCATTAAAAGAGAGAAGGAGTTGAGTCGGAGGAAGATGCTCCCCTTTTAACTGCTCATCACCTTAGTTATCAAGAACCATAAATTAAATTCTAAGTAAATTCACTACACGATTCATATACATACAACTCAAATACACCATAGGAGAATTGAATAAAATGTACTTATCTTCCAATTTCGGATTTCCCAAAAACTTCCTCCGAGGTGACAGCGATTCGTTCCTCCAATCCAAAAAATCCAAAAAAGGCAGAAACAGTCCTCTTGTCACGCATACGCTCCGTCGCGTGTCGGGTTCTCGATCCGGCTTCTATTTCCTCAATCCTATCATTTACCTTCATAAGTGTACAAGAGGGGAATTGTTTTACCGCTGTGGGCGAAACTTATGAAGTATGATTACTTCCTGTACATATTCTCTCTCGATGCGTACGGTGGGCGCTCAACGTCAAATTATGTATGTAGATTTGTTATATAGCAGAGAGGGTGCGTACGGACATCGGACATCTGATCTTCTCGAAAAAGAAATTGTACTTTCTGTTTGCTATCGAGCGGAAGAGGAGTGTGATGTGGACATGTTGCCGAACCAAAGTAATCGGATGTCTCCGTCATCCAAAACATGGACTTGACTTATGAGGAAAGAGGAAACCAAGATTTTTTTCATGATCGCTTTTTTTTCTTTCGCTTCTTTGATGAATGAGTGCACCTGATTTCGATGTGATGTGGGTACTCAGAAAAGAGAGTATAAAAGAAAAAGGAAAAACTACGTGAGATAAGAACGAATTTGTCTGCGGAATGAGACGTGAAGTGATAGGTAGGGATAAAAAATATTGTTTTCGAAAATGAAAACATTTTGGGCAATAACGTAAATATCCTCATTGAACCAGATCTGGTTTCAAAGGATCCCTCTTTAGCATTGTGAATCTTGCGGGAGATGCAGAAAAAAAGGCAACGAGTAAGATGTATAAATACAAAATATGTATGTACTATGAAAATGACTAAAATTTATGAATTAATGTTTGCTTAAAAGTAGCGAATGAAGGAGGGAGAGGACCAAGCTCCAGCTTATCAAATTCGTGCATAAGTCTGATTAAAGGGGAATTAAAATAAACCGACATCTGAGTTGGAGGTGGGTCAAAAACAGCTATAGATCGCGTGTTGTAAGCAGGAACGCGGTACTGATTGCGGTCGAATACTCCACTACGCAGATAGTCGCGACATAATTTTTAAAGGAAACACATGTCCAAATAAACTCTTCTTTGGATCAAACTCATCAGATTTAAAGTTCGCAGGCGATCAATATACCTATGGTATGTAAGGCAAATTCGATTTGAATATTAATTGGCGGGAGAATTCTCTTTGTACTGATTCTAAATATTTTGTGCTGTCATCTGTCGATGGCGACCAGACGACAGGAAAATTTTCGATTCAAACGCGATTTATTCCGTTGAGGGTCCTTGAAACAGAAAACAATCACCGGATATGTATTGCACTCGACTTTCCCTTTGATGTGCCGACCTTCGGTCAAGGATTAAATAGTGTCCTTTTTGGGAACTTTCCCATTAAATTTGTTATGAAAAATGAGTTTTACGAGTAGATACCTGGACCTCACTGATTCAAAAACAACAAAAATTAGCTTAAAAAATGTTTTTTTTTCTATTTAAAATGCTAATATGACTAAACTATAAAGGAAAGCCTACATATAACTTATCATATCACGCAACGCTTATGCCGGCCCCGGACTGTCCGGAGTTTGCCAAACCGCGTGGTACAAAATATAAAAATTCGGGATAACACACGCCAGTGAGGACCAGAGGCAATATGGGAATTCAACAAACGTTACTTGTTCCTTGAATTCCCCCATCGTTTCCGTCCCTAGCAAGCGTGTGTTGACCACAACTTTGATTTTTTTACCGCGCGGTTTGGCAAACCCCGGACAGTCTGGGGCTGGCATTAGAATGCACTCACAATACCAATTTGACACGTTTTTTTTCTAAATCGACTCTGCCAGTCGAAAAATAAAAAATGTGCTATGAATAATGGCCCAGTCACACTTTTCAGTCATCAGTCACAGTGATTTTCCATACAAGTTGAGAGAGTGTCAGTTAACTGGTGAGGCATGTAGTTCAGTGGTAAAAGTTCTCCTCGTGCTTTAGAAATCAGAGCTATTTTAGAAACGTTAAAGTCGTTTTAAAAGTAGGTATTCATCTGGACCTGGTGATTCAGGTTAGCGTAAATCTCTCGAGGCTGTGTCGTTCTAGCTTTTTTCGTCGTATTTCGCATATGCATCTTTTCAACCTTTATTTGGATTTCGTATAGCAGGGGTGTCAAACTCAAAGCCTGGCTTGTGCCAAATAACACCCTTCTCAGGTTTGGGTGGGCCGCAGGAGGAAAATTTCAAAAACTTTTATATAATCGTTAAACGGAAGTTGATTACAGAATATTGCTTTTCAAATATTAGATCACTATGGCGGCTTCGGGATTATCCATGAGAACTTTCTCTCGATTACCGTAACTCCTAGTGGAGCATGGTCCGTCAATGACTACCGTGTGTAGTCATTCACGTTACAAAGACAATTGAGTTCGGAGTGTGATACGGGTGTCAGCCATACCACTTCCTAGTCGCATTGTTACTCGTAGTTTATTATTCTACGATAAGAATATTTCTTATCATCTTCTTCTGAATAATAAACTTGCGACGAGTCGTGCAGAGTTTGGAAACTCGTTTCTCTATGAGTGTCTATTTCACAGAGTGGCGACCGAACGATCACGGCCACAGAGCACGACATGAGAACTTCCACTTTTCGAAAATGTATTTCAATAACATTAAAAAATTAAGTCAAGAAACGAAAACGTGATAATATGATTGATCTTCCAAGTATCCGTTTTTGTTAATTACCTAATTTGCACCAAATTTTGGACAGATGATGAAAAAATTGTCGCACCTGTCATCCAGGTCGCCCAAAACAACATTTTTTTTTTTTTGCCTCACAGAAACTTTTGTCCCGGGACTAGGCTTCTCGGCATCACTTTACTTTACTATCCGTACGTAAGTGACTAATCAATCAATCGAGTGTAAACTCTAGCAGATCGTAAAAAAAACTGAAAACAAAATATATTAATAAGGAAATTTATCACAATAACTTCTTTTAAACATTAGTTTATTAGTACAATTAAAATTAACTAAGTCCTTCAAACTATTATAAAGAATAATTGACCTTGTAATTGGTTCATTAAGCCCATAGTTTACTCTATGATAAGGCTGAACAAGAAGGTTGTTCCGCCGTAAATTGTGAGGAATATTTCTGACTTGAAAGTTATTTATATCTTCACAAACAATATGAGAGCAAAACAGGTCTCTTATAAACATAGCGTTTAAAAATGTTCTTCTATAATCTAAGGCTTGTAAACCCAATAAGGAACAGCGAGTTTTATAATCTGGCTTGAAACGCCAGCCAATTTGATAAATGGCAAACCGTGTAAAATTGTGTTGAATTCTTTCTATACGCTCGATATGCACCTTATAGAACGGATTCCACACAATAGAACAATACTCCAGGTGCGAACGAACGAAAGCTGCATACAATATTTTTAAAGTAAAAGCATCATTAAATTCGCGCGCATTACGTTTAACAAATCCTAACATACTATTCGCTTTTGAAATAATGTAATCAATGTGTTGTCGAAATGAAAGCTCATGGTCGAAAATTACACCAAGATCTGATATTTCGGCAACCCTTTCAAGAACACTACCTGTTAAGGAGTACTCAAAGAAGACCGGAGTTTTCAATTTATATATGCTAAGTACTTTACATTTACTAACATTTAAATTTAAATTATTATCGCGGCACCAAAATTGCAGCTTTTCTAAATCGGATTGCAACTTAAGGCAATCATCAATGTTGCGTATTTTCATAGCGATTTTCATATCATCGGCATACTGCCATACACGCACGAATTTAAAATTTTGGATGATATCGTTTATGAAAACTAAAAAGAAAAGTGGTCCTAAATGGCTTCCTTGCGGAACCCCTGAACACTTTATAACAGAGCGAGATGTATAGCCATTTAACTTCACCAACTGAGTCCTATCCGTTAAATAGGATCTCACCCAGCTTAGAAAAATTGACTGTATTCCTAAATGTTCTAGTTTTTTAAGTAAAATATTATGATCTACTCTATCAAAAGCCTTCGAAAAATCGGTATAGGTATACCACATCAACCTGCATTCCCTGCTCAATACCATCAGCAACAAATTTAGTAAATGATACCATGTTGAAGTTGATTTTCCTTTCAGGAATCCATGTTGACATGGCGATATCAAACGGCTAATTAAAACATCTATTTTATTTTTAATAAGCATTTCAAACAACTTCGGTATTGCAGATATTTTAGCTATGGGTCTATAGTTATCAATAAGATGCTTCGGACCCTTTTTGTGAACAGGCGTTATGTATGAAACTTTCCATTCATCAAGAAAAACACCTGAAGTCAAGGACAAATTAAAAATAAAGGCTAAAGGACGACATAACGATTGCATGCAATTCTTCAAAAATATATTAGGAATGCCATCAGGTCCGGCCTGAATACTAACATCAAGATCACGCATAGCATTCAATAGGTCATCCTCAGAAATCTCAAGAGCACTCGTAAGGTCCTCCTGAGCTATCCAAGGGACCAATGCACTCTGACTTCCATTGATGTTAGCATTCATTTCTGATGAAACGGAGTCTGGCACTTTGTAAACTGAACTGAAAAATCTAGCAAATCCGTCACAAACCGATTGAACATCTTTGTAAAAATTGCCATTGAATTCTAAATTCCCGATTCCCGTATTCTTACGCTTGCTGTTTATAAAATTCCAAAATGTCTTACTGTCATTCTTTATATTATTTTCAGCTCTCGCAATATACTGTTTGTAAAGATTTTTATTCATTAATTCATACTCTCTTCTCAATCTAAAGAAATTTTCTTTATTGGCAAGAGAGGATGACTTCTTGTATAATTTATGGGCCTTATTTTTTGCTCTCTTAAGTTTGAACAATTCTTTGGTAGCCCAAGGATTTTTTGCTTTTATTTTGTTCTTTTTTAAAGGAACGTACTTGCGAATAGATTTATTTAAAATTGAATTAAAAATTGTATAACTTTCAATAAGATTACTATTCGATATAACTGGAGCCCAATCCATATAAAAAAATGTTGAATTTAGTTTTTCAAATTGGGCTTTTTGAAAATTTCTAGTAGGAATAACTTCGGGCTCTTCTTCAATGTAATCATAAAAAACAAACTCAAGAAGAAGAGCACTGTGATGGATTGAATTGGGCAAAATTGGTTTATCTACTTTAATTACAGAAGCATTCAAGCAAGTACTAACAAAAATTAGATCTAAAATTCTACCAATCGAATTTTTAACAAGATTCATTTGCATCAAATCCATTGCAAACAAACAATCTGTTAGAACAGATTCACACTCAAGATGTAAATCACGCGGCAGAATTTTTTTCTCGTCGTCGTTCCAATACCAACTTATATTACCAAGATTGAAATCCCCAACAACGATCAATTTGTCTTTTTCCTCAAAAGATGCAAATAGCTTGGAGATATTATCTACATGTTTGTTATAAACATCAACTGAACTCAAAGGTGGTAAATAGTAGGGATGTCAAAAACCGGCCCATAACCCGGTTTTCGGTTTTTTCAGTTTTTTTACAAAGCCGGTTAGACCGTCCGGTTTTAACCGGGCTCAAAGTACCGGTTTTCGGTTAACCGGTTTTTTATTGAATTGCTTAGAATTTTAGCAAATTAATGCATACACACTCGTTAAGCTGATGTTCGTATAGAAATATGACTGTGTGATGGAGCCCTAAAAGAGAAACATGTTTAACAAAAAAGATAATCAAATAAAAATATCAGAAGTATTCATAATGTTTCAAAAATAGTTATTGCTAGAATGCATATAGTGCAGTCAAAATATCCCATTTCAGGCCTCCAAATAGAAAAAAATAGAGTAAGGCTATTTTTTGTAGTTTTTAAATCAGCGAGCTGCCAGGCATCTAAAACTCATTTTGCTAAAAAAAATTTTGATCGGAAAGGTCCCAAAAAGGACAAAAAAGATACTCTTTAATCCTTGGTCGGAGGTCAGCATGTGGCATATCAAATCAAAGGGGACGTCGAGTACATTACATATCCGGTGTTTGTTTCCTGTTTCAAGGACCGTCAACGGAATAAATCGAATTGAAATCGAAAATTTTTGTGTTTTCCGTGTATTTTTCTAAAGCCATAACTACGAGAATAATCCAAGTTGTCACTACGTTTCTCACTTTTCCGAATCTATGATAGGTTAAGATTCTACCATTAAATTTGCTAAGAAAAAAATTATCAGAAAGCTCTGAAAAAAGACATTAAAAGACACTAATTACAAACCTTGATTGAAAGTGAGCATGCGGGGTGTCATATCAAAGAGGACGTCGAGTGCATTGCATATCCGGTGTTTGTTTCCTGTTTCGAGGACACTAAATGGAAAAATTCGGGCTTAAACGAAAAACAACGGCTTTGGAAAGATACATTTACGAGAAACATGAAAATTTTCCATTGGATCCCAATTTTCTCCTGTGAGGGTCCTTGAAACAAATAATTAACGCCAGATATGGAATGTACTCGACGTCCTCTTTGATATGACACCCCGCATGCCCACGTTCGATCAAGGTTTGTAATTAGTGTCCTTTTTTAGAGCCTTCCGATCATTTTTTTTCTTAGCAAATTTAATGGTAGAATCTTTAGCTATAGATTCGGAAAAGTGAGAAACGTAGTGACAATTTGAATTACTCTCGTAATTAGGGCTTCGGAAAAATACACGGGAAACACAATAATTCTCCATTTAATCTCGATTTATTCCGTTGAGGGTCCTTGAAACATGGAACAAACACGGATATGTAATGTACTTGACCTCATCTTTGATTTGATACCCTACATGCCGACCTCCGGTCAAGGATTAAGGAGTATCCTTTTTTGTCCTTTTTGGGACCTTTCCGATCAAAATTTTTTTTTAGCAAAATGAGTTTTAGATTCCTGGGAGCCCACTGATTCAAAAACCACAAGAATTAACCTTACTCTATAAAATATATGAATTTGGAAAGTTTTTTTTTCGGTTTTAACCGGATGGGCAAACAACCGTCCGGGTTAAAATCGGGAGGATGAAAAAACCGAAAAAAACCGGTTAACCGTTTTGAAAGTACCGGTTTTCGGACTAACCGTCCGGTTTTTGACATCCCTAGTAAATAGCTATTAAAAATATATACTTTTTCGCTGCGAGAAACATTGATAGAAACACATATCTGTTCTACGTCCTTATGAAAAAGCTCAACTTCATGAGATGGGAATGTTGTTTTGATAGATACCAAAACACCACCTCCTCTCTTAGTCGAAGCCTCATAACGGTCGCGACGATAGACATCATAGTCTCTTATGAAAAGTTCTTCATTTGAAATGTCTGTGTGAAGCCAAGTCTCCGTTAAGCAAATGGCAGCATAATCTTCTTGTGAAGCTGCAAGGTAAAAGTCATTTGTTCTTGAACGAAGACCGCCAACATTTTGATAATAGACCGAGAAAAATGAATTGGAAATTATGTGTTCTGCTGGACACTGTTTTGGCGTTTGTCGTTTTTTGAAAATTTGAAGGGTGATATGTTGACATACACTTGCTTCGAATATTCATGAGGAAGTTTCAAACCGAAACTGATTGAAACTAATTTGGATATATCACAATCTTTTTTTATCAGAGGATAAACCGAAAGAAAGCTGTCATCTGTTAAATTAAGCTTTTTCATTACATATTCCTTTAAATGTTCTGCTTTTACCGAAGCATGTAGCTTAGAAACATGGAATACCTTGAAACTGGGGACACTTCGAAGAGAATCATTAGCTTGATCGATACCGAAGATTCTTTTGTGTCGCCTATTATTATTATCACTCTTTTTGGGAATAACATCACCAACAGGAGAAGGTTTTTTAATATGTTTCCCTTTCTTACGAACTGTGACAAATTTATCAATCGGAGATTGATTTTTGTCAACAACGTTGGAAGGAATTGTAGAAGATGAATCTGAAATAACAGTGGAAGTCCCCGCTTCATGGCTAACGAAAGATTGCTCAGAAGATATTGAAATAATATTTTTAGTTTTTTTCTTAGTGTCTTTCCCTATATTACTCTTCTTATTTTTTAAAGTTACGTTTCTATCTCGCAATATTTTGGAATTGTTTTCACAACAATTTACAGTTTTCATAAGGGATCTCAGCTTGCTAAGTTGGCTCTGCAACGACGAAACGAGCTGAGATAGACCGTCAATTTGAACTTTGTAAAATTGCTCGCAAACACAATTCATTTTAATTGAAGAACTAAACTATATTAATAAAAAGAGAAAAAATGCAAAAGGAAAAAAAATTGTAAAAACTGGGATTCGAACACAGGACCTCACGGGCGTGAGTCGTACACGCTACCACTGCGCTATATGCTTGTATGAAAATCTATGCCCAGATAACTCAGTTAAGCCGAGTTGAAATGACTACTGGACCAAATGAAAACAAAGAACAAAGACCGCCCGAGCGGCAGGTAGAAAATGCAAACCACCAAAAACTTTTCAAACAAATTTATGATTATTCACTAAACCGATTCGCGAAACCACTTTTACCGATGAAGCGAACGAGTAAATGATCATAAAATAATGAATTTAATATTAAATCTTATGAATTTAATGCAAATTATGAAATTTAATATTGTGCGAAAATTTTGCGTGTGTTTGTTTTGATAAACGTCAAACGATACAAACATTGGGAGGCTTAATAGTCAGATTAAACTAATTTCAGCAGAAATGTGGCTACAAGAGACAAAAAGTTGTTTGTAATATGGTTTTAAACAAACAAACTCATGTACCAATACAGCTGGATAAGTATTTGCCTAAAAATCAGGCGCTTGGGCTGTAATTGTTATGTTGAAATTTCACATCAAGGTGAGCTAGTCCCCAATTTCAAGATTTCCGTAGTTTTTAAAACTTTTTCCAAATAAATCTAAATTCATGTTTGGTAAAGTGGACCAATTTTGTATTAACTATATTTCGGGGCAGAACAGAACATGAAGAGGCTTAGTATATTCTTGCACAAAAAAGATGGGCTGTCTTATAAAATCACCAGCAAATTGTTTGTAGTATTTGGAGAAGCCACTGACGAGTTTTAGTAATTTTTGTACACTTGAATTTAACGGCTGAATTTTTTCACCTTACCAATTTCACAATTATTGTGTTGATACACTTTGTACTGCTTCAACAAGGCCGCGGGCCGCGAGTTAGACATGTCTGCCTTAGACAATAAAAGAATTTTTTTGATATGTTATTTTTTCCAACGCAAAAAAATAAAATAGTCCTTCCCACTGTTTTTTGAGAATATGTACTTGAAAATAGTTTTGTGGAATATTACATTCGTTAAATTTGTTCATATCTTCAAACGCTAAAAATTGTACATATTCCAAAGATCATCTAATTTGGACTTGGTATCATTTGTGAATAAATCTGCGAGGTTCCTAGTTTATTATCCAAAATAATAATTAATGTGGTCCACCCTGTTTATATTTTTCTACAAGAATTCAAACAATTGAATAATATGAAGGTTCCTAACAAATTAATTACAACATTTGGAAGAAAATGTTTTTTTTAAATTTACATCAGATCACGACTATGTATTATGAAATTTTTCAGTTATCTCCGCAATAACTGTAGATTTTTTCGTCACACAATAATCATTACAATGCCACATTGATGGCAGTGGCGTATTTAGAAAATTCTCAAAGGGGGGGCACAGAGTACGTGGCTAATTTGTTACATAAAGTTTTGGTGTGGGGATACCCGAGAGCAGATACATAGGAAAAACATTGGTAAGACTGAGGGATCGTTGATCCTTGATCCTTGAATTAAGGCATAGTCAAGGAGACCTTAAGTTTTCAATAGACTTGAAATATAATATTTCAAGGTAGGTGGGTAGCTACCTTGACTTTGAGTGAGGTTGACTATAGAAAATTTCAAGGTCTCCTTGAGTTTCTCCTTATATCAAGGATGCATTGACTCGTGAATATAAGTGATTTCTATGAATAAGTATGGAAAATGACATTTATTTTAATTTCGGCATCCTTGACTCAAGGTCTCCTTGAGTTAAGGTATGTTTATAAATACGGGCCTGAGAGTCCTTTGCATTTCGGGTTTATTACACCAAAAGTTTAGTTTTCCTGACAGATCTTAGAATAACACTCATTAACTGCTTTTGGCTTTTCCTGAACCAAAATACGGAAAGCCTTAAAAAAGTTTGCATAGTGTAGTTCAAAGAAGCCTGAAGCCGAAAAGGAATTTTACGAATATGTACTTAATTGGCTATGGAATTAATGCAATGACCAAAGAGACTGTTTCCATATGACAAAACGGATTCCAGACGGAACATTTTTCTTTGGAAGAGAAATTTCATACATCGTCCGAAATTCTGCCAAATTTCGGCTAAATTCCGCCAAAAAGTGGTTCTGCTTACTTTAGAAAGAAACACAGATGAAAAGCTGATACAACAAATTTTGGCTGACATTGTGGTCTTGAATTCAATGGCAAGTTTAAGCGAATTTGAATGCAAAATTAGGATTTACTGAAAAAGAGGGGTTTGTATGTTTTGTGAAAAATCTGGTAACAGATTCCGTAAAATCATAACAAGTGCCGAATAATATTTTACAAGTACCTACAATTCAAAATACTACACGGTTGTAAATTTTGGTGTAAGCCGGGAGTAAATTTTATAAATAAAATAGTATAACTCCTATCTATTCCCAAACTTGAATCAAATTTGACCCTTTTCAACTTATAATTTTAGTTTATTCAAAAATTATATTGATTATAAGCGCTACAGAATAAAACTATCCAAATATCCTTTTAATATTATACATTTTACACCGTTCGGGATAGAATAAATTGCATTGAATGTTGTTATAACATAAAAGGGTAGAATCAATCCTACTATATATGTTATATCTACACTATCAACGCAAGAAACCCATTCAACCTAGAAATCTATTGATTTGTAGTCTGTCTGATTCAGTGAACAGCGCGCTTGCCTACAAATCACAGAATTGTGGATTCGAAGCACTCGTATTACAATTTTTATTTTTTCGAGCGGTTTGTATAAATTTGCTTATCAATTTTATACTATTGAAGAATTTTTATCAAGAATACTTATACTAACTATATTAATAGTTTAATTATACTTTTGATAAAGTTTTTATATGGAAATGTATGAATATATTTTTTTTTATAAAAATTACACCAAAATTTTCAGCCGTGTAGGAACTCTCCGTGGCATAGAGCCGGGAAATGATCAATCGATTAATTTAAATGAAGCAACAAAAGTAAGCAGTAAGGTATGATTGTTTGTTATTTCTTATGTACTACACTAGCTTCAAATCTATAGTATCTGCAATACCTTTTAAAACGAGTCCTAGATGGTAAGCTGAAGCAACATGCTTTAACAAATCAATTGCAAAATAGAAATGCGAAGGAATGGTTACGATGATGTTTACTTCGTGAAAATTGAAGCATGGAAGAAAGTACCCCAGGCAGGGCACCACAGACACCGAACCGTAGGAATTCGAAAATGTATGCTAAAAATGCTTTCCCACCAAAATACTTCAATTTTTAGCATTTTAACAGAAAGAGAAGCATCTGGTTTAAAGACCTTTACAGCAGCCTAACACGAATTTACGGCCAAATTAAAATACACAAGCTCGATCGATTCAGCGGCTTCCTAGACATCGATACCACAACAACATCTCCTCAACTGATACCAACATAAGATGGGGTCACTTCACACATGACGAGACTTCCAATAGCAGTCCTTGTTTCTGAACAGATTCATGTCGAGATTGGGCAACGTTTCATGACCACCTTGTTGCCTCGACATAATCATAGCTTGTATGTACTTATTCTCGAAACCACGCGTCTATGAAAATAAACTGAACCCGTTCGAAAAACGGAAAGGGTTCATCGACGAGGAGATCTGGCGAATTGAGAAGATGATGTGATGATAATGTTTCGAAAAAGATTTACAAAGTTTAGTAATAGAAACGCTCAAAATAAAAAGGGAACATTTGGTACTGCAATTTTTAGTATGGTGTGAAAAAAGTTTGATGTGCTCTGCCCTGTAAATACGCCACTGATTGATGGAATCATCGCGTTTTCAAAATCTCCCTAAAAAGTTCGTTTCTAAAAATTAGCTTTTCGTAACAAAATAATATTGCCATTTTCTATGAAATATCCTCAATACAAGAGTACAGTCATTTCGCATAAACAATGAATAATAATTTCTCGTTCATCTTATCAATTCATACGAGTAAAACAATTCCATCGAATTGGCAATTGTATGTACACCGTCTGTCTGTATGTAATTTCTGTACATACATATATGGCTTTTTTCAATCAAGAAGCAAGATAATAAATTGTATGACTATCTTACCGTATAAATTGGCAACTGTTTGTTTCCATTGTTGTCGATTTGCATGTTTTTTTTGCTTTGTTTATTATTATGCGAATGCGAAAGCAATCGATATCAGACAATGCGGTATATTGTCGCTTTAATATGCAAAATTTCGGAATTTTATTTCCTCAATGACTTGGAACATTTTTTTTGCTGTTATCTAGAGTATATCAAAGATAAATATTTTGATTGATATGATTTTCTTTTCAATTTTCGAATACATATATAAATTAGTCTGAAGTTTGTTTTCTTATGTTAGTTTTTAGCTTAATTACAGGATACTTAATACAGTTTTATATTTTTTCAAAACATACATTATGTATTTGATTAATGAAAAATTAAGCCAAGCGGAAAATCTTCAACTCCAGTTGCGCTATCTCTCATTTCTAAATTCACCGAAGCACAACGCATTCAATTTAAATCTCAAGTCTCGTTATTATGACTTTCATTTCGATACTCTTCATCTTGTTGCTTTTTTCGCGCATTCATTTTCCTCGTTATCTCGTTTCGCTGCCGTGTACTCGTAGATATATCACACAAAACAATTTTCTCCGTATTTTCCTTTTCCGCAAACGAGCTAAGTCCTCGGTACATTGGGTCAACAAATTAGATTTTCATACCGAAAATTTAATAGAATCTAGAGACAAACCGCAGGAAAAAAAATCCCATGAAAAACACTTTTGGAAAGAAAAAGTGTCCTTTCCGAAATAATAGACAACTGATGCGAGAAACAGTTTATATAAGCTTGTCGTCGTCAAGCCGAACGGAGCCGAGCTGAGAACCGCCTGTCGTCGACGATGACAACGTCTCCTTAGAGCACTTTCAAATAATAATTTTCAGTTTTTTTTTTGTGCTGTACGATGTCGGATTTCAAAGCTGGGAGAAATGAGCGATGCTTGATGATAGTATTTGTACTCGTATAGTACAGTAGTGAAATTATATAACAACCGTGCCGGGGGAAAAGAATACCTCTCGCACACATATTCGACAGACGGGAAAATGTTATAAATCTATGCATCCTTGGAGAATTTCTACTCTAGGACGCGACGTAGATAATAGACAGATGTATTCATACATACTATGTAGAAAGATTCTCGTCGTTTGTATGCCAAGGATACAACGTTTGTGATAGAGAGAAGCTTGTGTATATTTTATATATATTTTTGGTCTTGATTCAATTACCGCTACTGGATTTAGGAAAAAAAAAGGATGCTTGAATAAATTTTGATTCTACGGGTGTATATACGAAGCTTCGATGAATTACGAATAAAAACATTTTTGTTTTCCAGGAAGACACAAAGTGCTTCGATCTGTACTTTGGTATAGAGACTGCGTGGTCCCGCATTTGAATTGATTTGAATAATGTACGCGTGTACTTTCCTTTTTCATTAGAGTGTGTTATGATGGAATTGGGATTGATGATTTTATTCTTTTTAGTTATTTAATTAGCAAGCTGGCCCGGCGAACTTCGTATCAATTGACGTATGGGGCAAAACTACTAAAGTCCTCAAATTTGAGTATGGAAGATGGAGAGGGGTTCGAATTTGGTGGAATCAGTAAACCCGTTCAGGAAATAAAGCCAAAGCCTACTCGAGTTTTCGTCAAACCCATCAGGCAATTCAATAAATTTAGACATAAACTGGAGAACTGAGCAGACTCTGGTGGTGTGTGGAATTATTGAAATCGGAAAATCCGCTTAAGAGATATAGAAAAAAAGTTGGGTGTAGGCCAGTCCGGTGAAATCAATTTACTAAAATCCAGCAATTCGTTCAAGAACTATACGAAAAAGGGAACTGTTCTGTTTTTATAATTTTAATCATTGTTAACCCTAGTTTACTGTTTGGGGTGCAAATGCACCCCATCGCATGTTTCACTTAATATAACTTCGAGATTTTTCAAGTTTTCATTGTACATTTTTCAATAGCTTAACAAAATTTAGTGTTGTTTTAGTTTTTAATGTTTGTAAAATTTTAGTTTAGCTACATAAATTTATTATTTACGAACTTTTTGTGGAAATAAGGCATTGGTTCTGTCGTGAGGTGCATTTGAACCCCAAATAATTTTTTTGAGTTCAGAACTATTTATTTTGATGTTAAACTGATATTTATTTTAAAATAAAGATAATAATGTCTAAACTTTCATCTGGGATAAAAAAGAAACTTTAAAAATGTTAATAATAGTACGAAAAGTTAGTTTCTTCGGAATGACCTTTGGGACACCAAATGTGGCTGTGTTTCAGACCGGATTTTAATTTAAAACTGTTCCATATTTCTCTAAATTTCATAAATAAACAACAGAAATTTATTTTATGATCAGAGACACTAATTGGAGAAGAGTTTGCTAACTAAGATTTCGAAAAAGAGCTGCATTTCGGTATTTGTGAACAAAACTCCACTTCAAGCCCACTAGTCTCGGCCTGCTATTCTTATCTATGCGAACCGAATTCAGTTTTATAACTGAAGTAATAAGTTCTGCTGAAACCGTCAAATGATGAGGAACCCGAAGGGATGCATAACACTCGCAAAATCAGTGAATCGAATGCTTACCATACGGAAATTTATCATGAGTTTATCATGTCATTTATAGTATGAATATCAGTGCCTGCCGTTTAACCAAACTGAACATGTATACCTTCGCACTCACTATCTCACTTTTGTTTTCCCTATTTAATTAACATCATTAAAAAAATTTGGAAGTCAGTTACTGCAGAAATATGGGCATACATACTGTGGGGTGCATTTGTACCACATAAGATGAAACTAGTAAGAAAATTGTTGCGGTAAACTAGGGTTAATATTTTGCATTTTTCAATAGTTACTCTGCTATTCGCGGAGGAGACCTTTTCGGTTAGATTTCTTTCCTTTTCGGTTAGATTTCTTTTCGATAGACGTTCAGAAAATACAGACAAAAATATGCGAAAAAGAAATCATTGTTAATTGTTGGTTATTGTGAATATACAGATACTGCCATTCCGGACGAAGGCTTGTGTAGACAATCCGGTGGGGCCAACTTACTGAAATCTGGTATTAGGTTCAAGAAATAGAGAAAGAGGTATGTAAAAAATAACTGTCTTACCTAACAATTGTGTTCATTGCATTTTTTCGTTTCTCAATAGTTGCTTTGTTACTTGAGGTAGAGACCAATGTCCAATCCTGTGGAGCAAACTTACTGAAATGCGCTGATACTTTCATGAAATACATGCAGATATAGGCCCGTTGTGAAGTTTTTGCATTTTTGAATAGTTATTATACTAATCCTGCCGGAGCCCAATTCAACAAACCCATAAACATGAAAATCGGTCTAACCGTTTTCAAGTTATAAATAGTGTAACTAACACCACTTTCTTTTATATACAATCGGCGTCAAAAGTATCGGGCCACCCGCAACTTTCGAACTCTAACCCAATTTTCCCCAAAAGTATGAAACTTACAACTATGAAAGTTATATCTACAGAAATAGTGTAGTTCCGAGGTGATTTCAGATTGCAAAGTGTGGTGGAGAAATTTTTTTTTTGTTTCTTATGTTTTTTTGGGGTGCTGAGCTCGAATCCGGAGCTTCCCACCAAAATTTCGTTGCGGAACAGGATCAAAACCGCGAAAACACCCAAAATTTTCGGAGTTTTCCCGTTTTTGTGTTTATAACTCCGAAAGTGTACATTTCTCCGAAAACCTGTCCATGAAAATATTAGAGAAAACATAACTGCGGGTCCAACGCGCCATTAATCATTGAAATGTGTTAAGCGGTATTGCTACAATTAATAGTCATTTTTTTGCAATTTTGACCCTGTTTTGCAACGAAATTTTGGTGGGAACTTACAGATTCAGGTTCTGCACTCCAAAATACTCAATTTACAAGATAAATGCAACTTTTACGACCAAAAATGAAAAACCGTTCAACCTCAAAATTTTTTTCATAAAATAGAACTATGTTAAAAATGGCAAATTTAAATTATCCACTGTAGTAATACCCCTCAATAGATTTTTAATATTTATGTCTCTTTGGACGCGTAATTATGTGCTCTCTAAAATATTCATGGAGAGTTTTTCGCAGAAATAAATAGTTGCAGAATTAGGGGGCGAATAACGGAAAATCAGCAAAAATTTTAGGGTTTTTCACGATTTTGATCCTGTTCCGTAACGAAATTTTGGTGGGAAGCTCCGGATTCGTGCTCAGCACCCCAAAAAACATAAGAAACAAAAAAAAATTTGTCTCCACCACATTTTGCAATCTGATGTACTAGGTTTATTACGTAGTAACTACACTAAAAGTGCATTTAATGGCAATTTAAATGACTATCAATTTTACCTAAAGTACCGTAAACTCACATACATAGATATCAAACAACAAACACAATGTTAACGCTATATTTTGACTAGAGGGAACATTACGCTATCAGCTTCGCAAGAAGAATTTTCTTGTTCTTGTTATCGACACTAGCGACACTTATCTTACCGTCCGCCATATAGCGGACATATAGCGGAAAATATCGGAAACACAAAAGTTCCCCCTATGAGAGCGGATAGCAGAACAAGCCGTTATTCATTGCTTGTTTAGACGCGTGTATTTTGGTATCACTACTTCAACCAGGCTTTGCACAACGTGAGGTCGCTCAGAGACTTCGATTCAGCAGATCATCGGTGCAAAGAGTTTACAGACGATTTTTGTTAGAGGCTGGAGCATTCGATCAGTTACCGGCAGACCTAAGGCTATATCAGCAGCAAATGATCGTTAAATGCAACTCAATGTTCTGCGAAATCGCCGCCTCAACTGGAGAATGTTATTCTCAGTGTGGCATCGCGGAATCTGTTTCTTTTGGAGGAGGATTTGTAATGGTCTGGGCGGCATGTCGCTAACCGCATTAGTTTTCATCGAACCGAAGGGTCGTAAACGTGGATTGACTTCACTTCGCTACATCAATGAAATCGTCACAGTCCATGTGATATCTTACGCAGATTATATCTGGCATAATATCCAGTTGAAGCAGGAAAATGCACGCCCTCATCTTGCTCATGTGGTGACCCAGTATCTACAGGACGTCGGCATTCGTCTGATGGACTGGAGGGATAAGCTGAAACATCAGATTCGAGCCCGCGTTCTTGCTCCAGCAACTCTCCCAGAGCGGCGAATCGCAATTGAATAGAAGTGGAATGCAATTGCTCAACACTTCATCATCAGCCTCGTGAGGTCTATGAATACAAGCATACTATCAGTTATTCGAGCAAGGGGAGGGAACACTGAATATATACCACTTCATTTTAAATGTTTACTTTGTTTTCAGCTTAAATTTGAGCTTTTCACTTGGTGATTACAAGACCGAAAAACGACTGCAAACGGCTCTTATTTGTAAAATTTTTAATAAACGCTTAATAAATTAATAAATCACAATGTGTTTCCATTCATTTTAATTCTCATCAAACGCACTTTCTGTAGATGTAACTTTCATAGTTGTAACTTTTATAATTTTTGAGAATATTGGGTTAGAGTTAGAAAGTTGCGGGTGGTCCGACATTCGATACTTTTGACGTCGAGTATATACAGGGTGTCCGGAAACTGCCGCATAAACGCAACGGATTATGATTCCTCACTTGATTTCCAGCAAATAAGTTGTACGGAACATACCCCCTCAGCTTAACCCTTTAGCTGCCACAGGCATTTAAAATTTTTTGAAAAAAACATTTTCTTGCACAACTTAAAGCGTAATATCTCCAAAGCTATACCAGCTAGAATAGTGAGATAAAATGATTATTACAGCCAACAAATTTACCTATAAAATAAAACTAACTAACTAACACTGAAATCGGATAAGAGGTTTGGTTTTTACAGAGCTTCAAAGTCAAATTTGCGTGATTTGACCCAAAAACAATCTTTTTTTCCATCTCAATTTTCTCCAACTTCTGCCAAGGTGAGGTGCTTGTACGATTCTTTTAAAAATTGGCGCATAGTCTTACAATCATACCTTTCTTGCATCATTTTGATCTAGCTCCATTAATTCTAATAGTTTTTATACGTTAAGTGTAGAAAACTAGGGCTAATTTTAGCTCGAATTCAATACAATTCAATTCACACTGCCCCTAAAGATCTGCAATTGGTAAAATCTTATTCAAAGTATATGTCGAAATTGAGCCAAAATTAACCCTAGTTTTCTGCACTTAAGGTACTAAAACTGTTAGAAATAATGGAGCTAGGATAAAATAATGTAAGAAAGATATGATCGTAAGACTATGCGCCAATTTCTAAAAGAATCGTACAAGCACCTCAACTTGGCAGAAGTTGGAGAAAATTGACATAGAAGAAAAGATTGTTTTTGGGTCAAATCACGCAAATTTGACTTTGAAGCTCTGTAAAAACCAAGCCTCTTATCCGATTTTAGCGTGGTTAGTTTTATTTTACAGGTAAATTTGTTGGCTGTAATAATCATTTTATTTCACTATTCTAGCTGGGGTAGCTTTGGAGATATTAGGCTTGAAATCGTGCAAGAAAATGATTTTTTCAAAAATCTTTAAATGCCTGTGGCAGCTAAAGGGTTAAGCTGAGGGGGTATGTTCCGTACAACTTATTTGCTGGAAATCAAGTGAGGAATCATAATCCGGTGCGTTTATGCGGCAGTTTCCGGACACCCTGTATAGATAGAAAATAAGAATAATAGAGATAAATAGATATAGAAATTGTATTAAGTGATGGCTATAATTATACTTATTTTAAAACAAATTAGAGGGCTTAGTATGTAATATGTACTTGCTGTTCAGACTATGCTACGAGTACCATCAATTACCTGGCTAAACTATTTCGTTAAAGAGAAAACGTGAAAAACAACTTAGGCTCTCCTCACACGGGCTGCTTAAATCGCAGTGCCCCAAAACCAGACGACTAGATGAAATCCATCAACTACCACCTCGCTCTTGGGCCGTGGAATCTTTAGTATTTGGCAGTTCTCTTTCTATACTCGCAGATTTTTATGTTTTTCCCTGCCTTTCTTCATAATTTGGATTAATCACATTTTGACAGACTATAATACTCTTCTTACCTATATGATTCATTAGAGAGTCACAATGTTTATTATTAGATTAAACGTTTGCCACAAAAACACATCTGGAATTTAATCAAGTTTCTTGTCTCTCGGTATGTCGCACCGCATCAGACTTACCTATTTCTTCTATACCAGCTTTTAACTTGAGCATTCGCGTCTAGCCGCAATAAAGAAAATTAAAAATTGATTACCTCTTTGTTTTGATGAATTGTGGAAGCAAATATCCATCGGCCATTTCTTTTAGCGTTTTCACTTTTGTTCATTTTTGAATGAAAAAAAAAACCCACATAATTGAACAAAAAAGGTGCCTAATTAGACCTTTACCGGCATTGTAAATCATATTGGAAATTATGGAGCAGATTGTTTCTAATTGACTGATAAGATTGTGCACGGCATGAAATTGAAATTCGATCGAAGACGATCAAAATATGTACATACAACAACAAAATAAAGTAAGGTGACTGATGATATTAGTATGTTTGTACTACAGTGAAACTAGGAAGTCAAACAAGACTTGATCAATTGATACAAACATTCGTAATGTTTAACAATATCAGCATGATAAGTTTGATAGCGAAGGACTAAATGTGTTATGTTCAATAATAAATAATAGCGATAATGTTAGGTACTGGAAAATTCGGTGGTCATACATGTTTTGTGAAGAATGGCAAGTTTTGAATCAGCACAAACGCACACACAAGCACAAACAATAAGGGTACAATGATCGAACTGATAACAGTGTTATCATTTGGCTAAACTTTTCATTCATTTTCAACATTGATATAACTTCTATTTTCGGAAGCAATTAAAAATCTCAGCTGATACAGGTTTTCATAGGTAATTCTGATTAGGTTCCATATTTTGATTTCTTCAGGTTTGATACAAATGTACAGGACTACTTCTTAAAGTAATTTGGTGGGAGCTTTAACATTTTATTCAGTGCCACTTTGACGGCTCCCAAATTAATTTAGGAAGTAGTCCTGTACATTTAAACTTCTCTAGCATTTACACCTTAAACAAAATTACATATGAGCGGCGGATTGGAGGGATATGTATTCTTTTTGCGGCAGATGAATGTTTCTTTGGCGGGGTAACTTTTACAACTTTGTTGTTTTTGGTCAGATATCATATATTTTAGCATACTTAAATAGCCAACTAATATTTTTGTTTTGGGATCCTGATGATCCAGTAACCCGATTTCCTAATATCCTTATGTCCTAATGTCCCAATGTCCCAATGTGCAAATATCATAGTGTCCCAATGGTC
Organism: Microchrysa polita; assembly: GCA_949715475.1. Taxonomy (NCBI): domain Eukaryota; kingdom Metazoa; phylum Arthropoda; class Insecta; order Diptera; family Stratiomyidae; genus Microchrysa; species Microchrysa polita. The sequence continues at coordinate 38,413,230 of OX454421.1, forward strand.
TAATGTCCGAATGTCCCACTACCCTGGTGTCCCAAAATCCCAGTATCGCAATATCCCTATGTACCAGTCTCCCTGTGTCCCAGTGTCCCACTTAATGTCCTAATATTCCAATGTGCAATTGTCCTAATGTCCCAATTTCCTAATATCCCAGCTCCCCAATGTCCCAAATATCCCAGTATCCTAATGTGATAATATATCAATGGCCCAATGTCCTAATGTACCAGTGTCCCAATGTACAAATGTCCCAATATCCCAACATCCCAATGTCCCAATATCCCAGTGGTCAGTGTCCCAATGTCGCAGTATACCAAGTGTTCCAAGGTCCAAATAGCCTAATATCCGAATGTACCACTATCCCAATGACCCCATGTCCCAATTTCCCCAGAGTACCTAAGGTCCCAGTATCCATATGTCACAATGCCCTAATGTCCCAATACTCTAATGTCCCAATGTCCATATTTCCCTATGCCCCAATATTCCAATATCCCAATATCCCAATGTTCCAATGTCCTGAGATCGGAGTGCCCCAATGTCCAAATAACCCATATCTCAAAGTCCCAATGTACCGGTGTCCCAATGTCCGATTGTCCTATTGTCCCAAGGTCATAATTACCCAATGTCCTAGTATCCCAATGCCCCAACGTCCCAGTCTCCCAGTGTCCTAATGTCCCAATATCCAAATGTTCCCATGTCCCAATATCCTAATGTTCCAATATCCCAAAAGCCTAATATCTTGATATCCCGATGTCCCAGTGGCCCAATATCCCCACGTCCCAGTTTCCTCAGTGTGCCTGATATCCTAATGTCCAAATGTAAAAATGTCCCAATTTCTCAATGTTCCAATTCCTAATGTCCCAATATCCCAGTGTTCCAATGTCCTAAATCGCAATGCCCCAATGTTTCAATATCCCGGTGTCCCAATGTCCCAATATCCCGATTTCTCAGTGGCCCAATGTCCCTATGTGCCAGTGGCTCAATGTCCGATTGTCATATTATCCCAAGGTCATCATGTCCCAATTTCCTTATATCCCAGTTGCCCCCATGTCCCTGTATCTCAGTGCCCTAATGGCCCAGTATCCCAATGTTCCAATATCCCAATGTGCCAACATCCCAATGTCCCAATGTTCTAATATCCCGATGTCCCAATATCCCCATGTCCCAAAGGCCCATTGTTCCTACGTCCCAGTTTCCCCAGTGTACCTAATGTCCCAATGTCCTAATGTATTAATGTCATAATATCCCAATGACCTAATGACCCAAGACCCTAATGTCCACAAGTCCTTTAATCCCAACACCCCAATGTCACAACATTCCGATGTCTCAATGGCCAATGCCACTCCGTACCAGCGTCCCAATGTCCGTTGTCCTATTGTCCCAAAGTTATAATGTCCTAATATCCCAGTGCCCCGTGTCCCAGTCTCCCTGTGTCCTGATGTCCCAATTTCCCAATGTTCCAATGTCACAATGTTCCAATATCCCAATGTTCCAATGTCCCAATGTCCTAATATCCCGATGTCCCAATACCCCATGTTCCAGTGGCCCAATGTCCCCACGTCGCAGTTTCCCCAGTGTGCCTAATGTCCCAATATCCGAAAGTCCTAATGTGCTAATGTCCTAATATCCCAGTGCCCCAATGTCACAATATCCCGATGTCTCAGTGGCCCAATGTTTCTATCTTCCGCAGTTACCCAATGTCCCAATGTCCGATTGTCCTATTGTCCCAAAGTCATAATAATGTCCCCATATTCTTATATCCCAGTGCCCAAATGTCCCAGTCTCCCAGTGTCCTAATGTCCCAATATCCCAATGTTCCAATGTCCCATTGTCCCAATATCCAGATGTCCCAATGGCCCAATATCCCGATGTCCCCACATCCCAGTTTCCCCAGTGTGGCTAACGCCCCAATGTCTTAATGTCCTAATGTCCCAAGACCCCAATGTCCCAAATTTCCTAATATCCCACTGCCCCAAGATCTGTCAATGCGATTAGCCGAAAGACGCAATTGTTGGAAATCTTTTGTTAACTTTACCAATTAATTTACCGTTATTCCATCCACTTATCTAAATGCAAGACATTGATCCTTCGGAAGGACCACCAGAGGATCATTCATTCCAAATTTCATAAAAATCCCATCACGGAGAGAGACAGTAGAAGCAAGTCTTTCTGCAACTGTAGACTCGTCTGAAATTGGGTTACTCGCTTAAGTCTGTGAGGGTGAAAATTTCACCGTTTATTGCATATATCTTACCCGTTATTGTACCGATCGAAGATTTTTTTCGAAAGGCACCTAGAACAGGATATGTGGAATTTTTTTTGGGGGATGGGCATCGAGCATAATGGATGTTCGGTCCTATCGTGGAGCAAATATTGACTCTGACCACTATATGGTGAAGGCGACTTATAGGTGCAGAATTTCTTCGGTGCATCATTCGAGGTTCAACCCGGCAAAAAATTTTGTGGTTGACAAATTGTTGCCACGGTGGTAACTTATACGACTGCCCTTGAGGAGAAGCTGACGCCCTTGCTTAATAACATCAGCAACAAAGGCGCCCTTGAGATCTGGGATCTCAAGCCCGGCGAGACCGAAATGATTGGTTTGATGAAGAATGTAAAAATGCGGTAGATGCTAAAAACGAGGCATTTCGCCAATGGACTGAACGCTCAACTAGAGCCAAAAAAAAAAAACAAAATATGACGAGCTTCGACGATATTCGAATAGGTTAATTAGGCGTAAGAAACGTAAGCATCTTGACCAGCAGTTGATGCAAATAAACCAATGACTAGCTAGTAGGAACACTAGACAAGCATACAAGCATGATTAATTCAATTAAAAGTGGATACCAACCCAGGACCAGCCTCTGTAAGGATAAGGATGGCAATATCATTAGCGACACCGATAGCGTTGATAAACGCTGGGCCTCACATTTTGAAGAGCTCCTCAATGTTCAACCGAACAACCCCACACAAGAAGCTCCGGAGCTGATGGCTGAAACAGAGAGAGATTCCAGCTGAACTGCTGAAGCATGGCGGGGAGAGCCTTGTTAAGGCTATACACTAGAGATGTCAAAAACCGGACAGTTAGTCCGAAAACCGGTACTTTCAAAACAGTTAACCGGTTATTTTCGGTTTTTTCATCCTCCCGGTTTTAACCCGGACGGTTGTTTGCCCATCCGGTTAAAACCAAAAAAAAAAATTTTGTAAATTCATAAAATTTTTATATTTTCTTGATTTGTCAGTATGTAATTCTATTGCTTGTCTTCTATGAAAAATTTCGTATTTCTGAACACTCTCCTTAGTGCTATTATTCCAAGAACCATCGCTTCGTCAAACTACCGCTCCTTGCATTTTTCCTTTCCAAGCCAGATATTGTTTACGTAGCGTGTCACACGTGTATCTTTTGTGCGTCGTGAATGTATATGTGTATCAGATAAGTGCCTTTAGAGTTCATTGTTATAGGAAGACGAATCGGCAGTTGCTACGACGACGTTCGCGTCCACATCGATATCCGCGTCCACTTCAACATCCGTCGTGTCCACAAAGACTTCAACATCTACATCATAGTGCAGTCATATTAGCATTTCAAATAGAAAAAAATAGAGTAAGGTTAATTCTTGTGGTTTTTGAATTAGTGGGCTCCCAGGAATCTAAAACTCAAAAAACATTTTGATCGGAAAGGTCCCAAAAAGGACAAAAAAGGATACTCTATAATCCATGACCGGAGGTCGGCATGTGGGGTATCAAATCAAAGGGGACGTCAAGTACATTACATATCCGGAGTTTGTTCCATGTTTCAAGGACCCTTAACGGAATAAATCGAGATTAAATGGAGAATTATTGTGTTTCCCGTGTATCTTTCCGAAGCCCTAATTACGAGAGTAATTCAAATTGTCACTACGTTTCTCACTTTTCCGAATCTGTAATAGCTAAAGATTCTACCATCAAATTTGCTAAGAAAAAAAAAATGATCGGAAAGCTCTAAAAAAGGACACTAATTACAAACCTTGATCGAACGTGGGCATGCGGGGTGTCATATCAAAGAGGACGTCGAGTACATTCCATATCTGGCGTTTATTACTTGTTTCAAGGACCCTCACAGGAGAAAATTGGGATCCAATGGAAAATTTTCATGTTATTCGTATATGTATCTTTCCAAAGCCGTAATTTTTCGTTTTAGCCCGAATTTTTCCATTTACTTAGTGTCCTTGAAACAGGACACAAACACCGGATATGCAATGCACTTTTCAGAGCTTTCCGATAATTTTTTTCTCAGCAAATTTAATGGTAGAATCTTAACCTATCATAGATTCGGAAAAGTGAGAAACGTAGTGACAACTTGGATTATTCTCGTAGTTATGGCTTTGGAAAGATACACGGAAAACACAATAATTTTCGATTTAATCTCGATTTATTCCGTTGAGGTTCCTTGAAACAGGAAACAACCACGGATATGTAATGTACTCGACGTCCCCTTTGATTTGATACCCCACATGCTGACCTCCGGCCAAGCATTAAGGAGTATCCTTTTTTTGTCCTTTTTGGGACCTATCCGATCAAATTTTTTTTTTTGCAAAATGAGTTTTAGATTCCTGGGAGCAAATCTATACGAACATCAGCTTAACGAGTGTGTATGCATTATTTTGCTAAAATTCTAAGCAATTCAATGAAAAACCGGTTAACCGAAAACCGAAAACCGGTCTAACCGGCTTTGCGAAAAAAACCGAAAAAAACGAAAACCGGGTTATGGGCCGGTTTTTGACATCCCTAACACACACTTATCGTTAAAGTGTGGAACGACGAAATAATTCCGGAAGATTGGCGCAAAAGTATCATTTGCCCAATCCACAAAAAAAGGGGATACGTTGAAATGTGAGAACTACAGAGGCATCTCATTAGTTTCTACGACTTATAAGATTTTATCTAAGATTTAATCTAAAGAATTAATCCGTAGGCAGCAGAAATCATTGGCGAGTACCAAGGCGGCTTTAGACCTGGTCGTTCGACGACAGATCAGCTTTTTACAGTGAAGCTTTTACTCCATAAGTGCTGGGAATACAACATCGACGTATACCAAATATTTGTTGACTTCAAGCAGGCATACGACAGTATCGATCGAAGCGTACTGTACAACATTTTGCTGCATTTTGGAATACCGGCTAAGCTAGTGCGACTCATAAGGATGACGATGACTAATACCGTCTCGCAGGTCAGAGTTCAGAACAGACTCACGGACCTATTTGAAACTCGTACTGGACTCAAGCAGGGCGACGGGCTGGCGCCGACGCTCTTCAACCTGGCTCTGGAGTATGTGATTCGAGCCATGAATTTGGACAGCAGCGGAACGCTACTCATTAAATCGACTCAACTAGTAGCCCACGCCGACGACATCAACATCATGTCTCAAAGATTGGGTGATGCAGAAAGCCTTCTGCATAATCTCAATAACGCCGCCAAAGACGTTGGGCTACATATCAACGAATCTAAAACCAAGGTCATGATGCAATCAAAAACTAGAACGCCAGTAAATTCAAGCATCACAGTGGGGGACCTCAATATAGAACATGTAGACAACTTCACTTACCTGGGTTGCAATTTGTCAAAGGACGCCAACGAAACAGATGAGATAAAGCGACGGATAAGTGTTACTTTGCGGTCCTCCAAATTATGAATTCGAAGCTGGTGCACAGGAACACGAAGCTCCACGTGTATAAAACCATCATCCGACCTGTGCTATGCTATGGCTGCGAGGCATGGACCCTCACCCAAGACTCTGAACACCTGTTGGACACATTGGAGCGAAAGGTTCTCAGAAGAATCTTCGGGGCCGTTTGTGAACGAGGTGAATGGCGCATCCGGCACAACCTTGAGTTGTATCAGCTGTATGATGAGCTACAGATGTCAAAGACCGTGAAATTGCAGCGATTACAATGGGCGGGACATGTGCAAAGGATGTACGACGATCGCATGCCCAAAAAGGTGATGAACGCGCAACGAGTGGACGGAGCCAGATTGCGTGGACGACCGAGTGCCCCATGGGAGCATTCTGTATGTGAGGACGCCCATTAGATGCTAGGCTTTCGGAACTGGAGGTCGTGCGACCGCGACAATTGGAGGTTTTCAATCCAGGCGGCCAAGGCCCGACGTCGGGCTATCGTGCCATAAAGAAGAAGAAGAAGATTAAAATTTATTTTTTTGTCTTATGTTTTACAATTTCAAGTTCTATTTATTACCATTTTATATTTTCTATGGATCCCAAAAACTCCCCATTCGGCGTTGATTCGAGTCTCCACATGGGAACTACGGCTGGTCTAACTTTTAATATTTTCTGCTTTCTGGGAATGATTTCTACTCGTCTGTGGCGAATTTGAAGCTGTTATCCCCCGTCAATGATGCTTTGCCGGCCAGCATCCAGGTTGGCTAAACTCGATCTTGAGAGTAAATTGAGGTCGATTCACGAGGGTGGGGATGTTGAATATTCTAGCACTCCCATCTAAATAAAGATAACACCAACATGTAAATGCACTGTGGTCGTTCTTCTAAGATAACTTTCACTTCCAGTTAGCTTTCAGATGCTAAATTATTGTTGCAGAAATAAAAAGCGCTGTCAAGCGAGTGAAATCAACGCGCTTTCAAGTTTTATTTTTATTCTGCGGTCTTATACGATCGATGACAATTTCAATACGAAGGGGCAAATTCAGTTTTGTTGGCCTGATATAAATAAAATAAACTCTCCTGACCAATTCGATTGAATACCTGATATAAGTTATCAAGAAAACTTGAACTGTAAAAAGCGTAACAAATATTTTTGAGTTCGGCTGCAACATACTTGATTTCATTACAAAATATTCTTGAGAGATTTACGACCTTCGTATGATTGAAGTGACTCAGAATACTAGTTCCCCCTGACAATTGCGAAAGATACTTAACCTAGAAGGGCTCTTCACCACTTAATTATAAGAATTTTCTCAGAGCGATAGAACAGTAAGTGCTGAGCACAGATGCCCTTACGCTTACTGAAAAGGCAAACAAAATTTCAAAAGTTATTAGTCTATTTTCGTTGCAGTGGTCCGTAGCATATTAATTTCCAGGCTAAGTGGACCACGGACATCTGCGAGTTGGGAACCACTGGTCTATCAGCATATGAATAACTCAGTTGACAACCCACATTCCTTTAAATTCATTTTTCAACAGGACCTTTCGAATGAATTGGAGTTCCCTTTAATACTTAATTATTTAATGATAATGGTGAATAATTAAATGGCTTCATTTCCCCTTGAATGACAAATCCATTTAAAGTACATACATGAATACAATGAATATGCAAATTCATCGCACTCGTATGTTATATACGTAACGATGGAAATGCGTTTTAAAATGGTTTTCGTGGTTTTCAGTCTTTATTCAAATTGCTAAATTCCAGAATGGCAACATTCATCATTAGATTTCGTTAATTCCGACCGTTAATTTAAATGAATGTGTGCGCGGTTTTCACTCTCCGTTCAAGTGCATGCTTATTGGTAAAAAAAGAAAAAAAATGCAATGACAAATCGCATTAATTAATGCAATATAATTTCCAATCAATTTGCGGTTAGAGAGTTTTAAATCTCCGGATACATTATATGTATTTCCAACTGAATATGTATGGTTTTGGTTTGAAAACTTTTAACAACTAAATCAACAAATTTACTTTGAAGAGCTTGTGTTCCGCAAACAAAATCAAACTGTTCATGCTCAATTATGCGATACTTGTATGAAATAAATTAGAAATTAGAGTAAATGTATTTATGGGAAACACTCAAAAATTATTTTTAAATTTGTTTTTGTTACATATTTAGAACGTTAGAAAAAGGTTCTACAAACGAAAAAAAGTCTCCTATACAATAATAACATTTGCAAATTGGTTTTAAGGATTTCGCTCATTTTTCAGTTTTCTGTTCGAAATCCACTTCAAACTTTTTCGTTTTCATGCAGACATTTTTCGATAGTTCCGTCTTCTTCTTCCTTCCTCGTTATTTATACCGCTTCATGTCAGGGAGTCGTGTCGCTCGTCCTGCGGTGTCGGCACATCGCCCGTTCTGGCGGTAATGTGTCAACCTACGATGGTTTTGTATTTGTATTTAATTTTGCACTTATCGGAATTAAGCGGAAATACAAAAAACAAATTTTAACTTTGCATTTTCGAAGATATGATTAAAGATACATATTACCAAACTCTCATGACATACCTATAGCACAGCTGTAAATATTATTGACCTACGTAATGTGTCAATTTTCACTAGTTTGCAAAAATAAATAAGCAAAAAAAAACATCTTAACGCTACAATTATCACTTAGACCGGCCGCAGAAATATCTTTTATCCACCGCTGTGAAATATCTTTAAATATATGAATAACACTATACCTATTTAAATATAGCACACATTTCACAGTCTAATGACTTCTGCAGTACATATTTCAAAACTTCTATAAAAAAAATTTACAAGAGGTCGTTAAAATACAATAATAGTCAAATAAGATTTTCGGTAAATTTTATTGTCGTAATCATCTTTATTGGAACTTTAAACATGAAAATGTTTAACAATTTAAAAAGTAAATAAAATAAAATAATGTCGCTCAATAATTTCAAGAAGGCGGCGTAAATATTTCTCCGATTTACTCATTTTATGAAAGTTATATTTAAATAATGATTAAATACTAAAAACCAGTTTTTTTTAATTATTGATTTTTTTTTCTTAATTAATTGAATATTATATTAAAACTGCGAATTGCCATTTAAACTTAAAAACTTATTAAAAGCTTTAATGCAGTTTCAGCAATTTTTCATTCGCAAAAGTTGGTAACGACTTTTTAACTGCTAATTAAAACCAGGTGGGTGTGTAGTTAAAAGAATATGTGAACTCTATAGATCTTAAGAGAAGAATTTAAAACTAAAATATATTTTTTTGAAATTTTGATAAGAACTGCAATTCTGTTTTTTTTTCAGAACTTACTTCTCGACAGCAATTTCATGTCATTAATGTAAGTACGAGTATAATAAGAATTTAAGTTAGATATTTTTTTGTGTTACTTTTCTCTCTCTACTAAGTATTTTTAATTGCGGTCCTTAACTACAAACGAATCAAACTTGCTTTGAATATTATCAAAAGTTAGGTCCAACAGTTGACTCTTTGCAAACTATGCTACAAACAAACAACAAACAAGTGGCCACAAACAGTTTGGTACAGCGAAACTCATTGGCAAAAGGACTCACTGATTGAAACATTCGAAATTTATACCCAACCAGCATAATTGTCGACTTTGTCGACCAGTTGCGTTGCCTTTTGAAATTTGTCAAACAACTCTGATTGGCTTTTGCTCATTCTACACACATATTCTTTTGGTCAAACGGGTGTCAGGTCAGTTAACATCCCAATCGGAAAAGAAGCACTCTACAAGGCCTTCTGTAGCGCTCCGATAGGAGCACATTTTCTCCAATTCCGCTGCCAAACCGCTCCAGTATAACCATCCCTAAAAGCGCAATTGTGAATGAAGAGGAAGCGCTTGCCTAGAAGCACAATAAATTGCGAATGAAGAAGGAACGCTGAAAATCTGCTTCTGAATGAAGCGCACCCATTTTTTCCCATTGGAATGCTCCGCCAGAGCCAAAAAACATATCTATCGTCGATATATGTACGTATATGCAGATACAAAACAAACTTTTCATCATGTGTGTACTATCTCTGTACGTCTGTGTTTGGTAACATACAGAAAACAGGAAGTTCCAATATAAGTTTTTTGGCTATTTTCAAAACGAAAACGTTCAGAGACAATTATCTCAATGTACGGGTAATACCATAGATACCACACACACCCATAAGCGCCGAAGAAGAGAAATTGTTGCCAAAATATGAAACGGAAATTACATCTACTACTGCATAAATCCATGTCCATAACTCGTATACACCGTCACAATATTTTGCATCCTTGTAAAGTTTGAATATATGAAATTGAATTTAAATTGAAATTTGTTTACACTTTACACGCCTTTTCATTATGGTCAGTGTCCACCAGTACTATACACCACAAATGTACATGGCAAGGGAAGCGAATTTTGTAGATTTATGTGTAATAAAGCAAATTGCTTGATTTTTTTGAACTTTATTTTTCTGAGATTTTATTTGAATTAGAGCCAACAAAAGATACAATTTTAAGATGGCCTGTGTATATCATATGTTTTAAGAAATGTGTTTGGGCAGTTTGGTCAGCTGACGGGAAATGAAGTGGATACACGTGAAAATATATCTGAAATTTATGTGTAGAACATCGAAATTAGTACCATATGTTTGTTCTGTAGAACAAAAAAAAACATTCGTTTTAGTATATAATGTATGTATGCATGCATTGAGCTTTTCGGTGATCAGTTGTTCAATTTTAAGTTTTAATTACAATTCCTTGAATATGAACTTCAATGGAGGTTGCTCCCATACGAATCAATAAATTTTACCACTTCAGATCGGTAGGCACAGATACAGCTAGATCCAAACAAGAAAAACGATTTAGTGTTGATGTCAAATTGTTAATGCTGTCCCACTACACGCAGTAAATACTTCTTTTCAAATTATGTATTCTTTGTAATGTCACTATTCTCGATAACGGCATGCTAGCAACGCACGAGCGGCTGTGACATCTTTCTTTACCTACAATTAGTCCAAATGAGGCCAAATCCAAACTTCAAAAAAGTTTCGATGCCAAATTGTTGAATACATAAACAAACTACATAAAATTTCCTTTGTAAAGGAATACAACATCACACACATTTTCCTACCCTAGACCCAAAAGTATTATGGTGAATATAAATTTTTCGAGATTTTTATTTCGCACTGTAACTCTTGTTAGAAGACATCTAGAATCATAAGATCTTATGTACATATATATTGCTAACAATTTTTAATTTATTCGATTTGTACCAACAATTGAAGTGCTCCGACCAAGGGGACCCCCTTACTTCTCCTTAGTCGGAGCTTTTAAATTTTTGGTGTAAATCAAACAAATTTTGTTAGCAATATACAGGGTGTCCGGAAACTGCCGCATAAACGCACCGGATTATGATTCCTCCGTTGATTTCCAGCAAAAAAGTTGTACGAAACATACCCCCTCAGCTTAACCCTTAAGCTGCCACAGGCATTTAAAGATTTTTGAACAAATCATTTTCTTGCACGACTTAAAGCCTAATATCTCCAAAGATAGACAAGCTAGAATAGTCAAATAAAATGATTATTACAGCCAACAAATTTACCTATAAAATAAAACTAACCACACTAAAATCGGATAGAGGTTTGATTTTTACAGAGCTTCAAAGTCAAATTTGCGTGATTTTACCCAAAAACAATCTTTTTTTCCATATCAATTTTCTCCAACTTCTGCCAAGGTGAGGTGCTTGTACGATTCTTTTAAAAATTGGCGCATAGTCTTACGATCATATCTTTCCTACATCATTTTAATCAAGCTCCATTAGTTCTAACAGTTTTCATACAGTATGTGTAGAAAACTAGGGTTAATTTGAGCTCGAATTCAATTCAATTTAATTCAAACTGCCCCTAAAGATTTGCAATTGGTAAAATCTATTCGAAGTATGTCGAAATCGAGCCAAAATTAACCATAGTTTTCTGCACTTAAGGTACTAAAACTGTTAGAAATAATGGAGCTAGCATAAAATGATGTGAGAAAGATATGATCGTAAGACTATGCGCCAATTTTTAAAAGAATCGTAGAAGCACCTCACCTTGGCAGAAGATGGAGAAAATTGAGATAGAAAAAAATATTGATTTTGAGTCAAATCACCCAAATTTGATTTTGAAGCTCTGTCAAAACCAAACCTCTTATTCGATTTTAGTGTGGTTAGTTTTATTTTTCAGGTAAATTTGTTGGCTGTAATAATCATTTTATTTCACTATTCTAGCTGGTCTAGCTTTGGAGATATTAGGCTTTAAGTTGTGCGAGAAAATGATTTTTTCAAAAATCTTTAAATGCCTGTGGCAGCTAAAGGGTTTAGCTGAGGGGGTATATTCGGTACAACTTTTTTGCTGGAAATCGACTGAGGAATCATAATCCGTTGCGTTTATGCGGCAGTTTCCGGACACCCTGTATAGACAAGATCGTATGATCTCTACTTGTATTCCATCAAGAGTAACAGTGCGAAATGTAATCCCAAAAAAATTAAATTATCATAATACTTTTGGGTCTAGAGCTTAATTTCCTAACCAGCGTGTTACATATCACATGCCATCGTTTTAGATACTTACAAAATGCTGAATTTTAACCCTTTTGCCACCCCCTTCGCCCCTAACCCGACGCAAAGATTAGTGTAACTTTTAACTGCGCATAGTAGGCAATGTAAGTAAACTAAAGTTTTGAGGCTTAATTTACTCGAATCAATGGGGAGGTTTTACCTTGCAGTAGTCGCAATTTTTTTATATGTTTTAAAGGCAGGTGGGGTGAGTTTAAATCCAAGTTTGCGTCACTCCACCGCTATCTTTAAAAAACCATCTAAAGTCGGCCCTTTTATTATTTATTTCTTGCCAAGACAAGTTTGTAGATCACAACATTTTCTATAAACATTATTTATTATTATTTACATACCAATAACTCATTACGGCTACATTGTAGCTTTAAGTCTTCTAAGTATATTTTATTGGAAATTTTATTGTCACCAAATTTCATCAAAAATTGTGTTTGCATGATGCACAGGAAGCGAGTAAATTCAAAGAGAGTATAATGACTTTTATCGACTTGGCAAAGACTTTGGATATATCCACGGGTAACACGATTTTTCATTTAAGCTGGATTTATTTCGTTGAGGGTTCATGAAACAGGAAACAAACACCGGATATGTAATGTACTCGGCGTCCCCTTTGATATGATGCCCTGCATGCCGACCACCGGGTAAGGAATAAATAGTGGCCTTTCGTGTCCTATTTGGGACCTTTTTTTTTAGCAAAATGGGTTTTAGATTCCTGTGACCCCACTGATTTAAAAACCACAAAAATTAGCCTTTATATTCTATCGAGAGGGGACGAAAAGGGATTGATTTCGCCGTACGTTTTCAGAAATCACCAAAAAGTGTTCACAGTGCACTGTTTGTAATTTCATATGACAAATCCGACAATAATATTTTGCCTATAAATCGTTCTAAGTTTAAAAATGTGCTGGTGGAGTCATCGATAGTAATTTGCAACATACATATTTCGTCACTTCAAACTGACCGTCCATTCTCTTATCATGGAGAAATTAAGAACGAAACTGAACAATTTGGTCGGTTGTCAGTTAAAATATTGGAATGAGCCGTAATGTGCTGAATAGGGGAATTTAGGTTTGAGACCTGGGTGCTTATACGTTTTCATTTAAAAAAAAATCAAGGTTTCATAGAAAACACCCAAGTTAGCGTTTTTTCAATGTGTCAATTTGTATGGGAATTTAAATGTTTTCGGGCTGTTTACATACGAAAACATGAAAATAGTCCCAAATTACATAATTTCCCTCACTGTGATCCAGGGATTTGGAGCGACCTTAAATTTGGGAGCGAAAGAGCGAAGCATGGAGCGGAGCATGGAGCGGTTTCTGGCAGGCTGGAGCGGAGCGATTTTTGCTTTGAAAGTCGCTTCACTCCGCTCCGTTCCGAAGAAAAAAAAAAAACAAAAAAAAAATCCGAGAAAAAAAATTAATTTTTTCGACAAAATTTTTTATTTTTTAGCACGATTTGATGATTTTGGACGTTTTAAAAGCGAAGAATTCGTTAACACTAGGAAGGCCGGCAGTTGTATCATACCTACAAAGGGTTAAATCTGAGTTGAAATTTATTCTCAATATATTTTTAAGTTATTCCAATTTACATTGATTACAAATTATATATTTTGTAACATACAGACTACATTTTCCGTAAACAGGTCTTTTACAATATGTGCAAATCACACATACGATTCTTCTTGCAATTAGTCTGTACTCAGCATTGTTTTTTGTGTGATTCTTTTCAGCTGGTGTTGTGAAAATGTCTAATTTTTGTCTGGTGGACGATCCTCCCCTCTTCTGTAGGTATTCTTCGGAAATTTAGCGTATTCTTCACGTAGTTCAATTACTTTGCCGTCAAAATGACGGCTTGGCCCTTATAGGTAGAACAGGTCATATCTCCAATATAATAATATTATTTCGAAATTTGAATTTACATATAAAGATGCTCATTTTAGGAAAAGTCAATGAATATCACAACTCAAAAGTAGATAGATTCGAAAATATGCGCTATCAAAGTCCCAAAACCGTCAAATTGACGGCTTTGGCCGTTCTAGTGTGAGGCTTGCAGAATTTCGGATTATTGTGAAATTCATTGTGATAAAGGAGGTTTTGCGTTTAGTCATAGTCATCACTCATCACTCTTCATTATTAAGAAATTCAAGATCATGCATGACAGAAAAGTCCTGTACTCGATGAATGAAACGCCATTTTTAATTTAAATTAGTTATTAGGTGCGTTTTATTGAAAGGCGTACAGGACAGCGCAGCTTCCATAACAATTTTACAGATCTCGTTCTATACGGGATGTCCGGACTCTATCACATAAAAGCACCCAAATATGATTCCTCGTGATATTTCCAGCAAAAGGAGTATAAAAAAAAACCCGAATTATTAAGTCTTTAAAGATTTTTCAAAAAGTTATACTCACACTACCTACAAATTTCACATTGTGAACATATTATTACTCTATTTTTTTATATTCTGAAATGCAAATGAAATAAAATGTACAAAAACTGTGAAATTGGCATGATTTTTGATATTTTCCCAATTTTCTTGGCGCTATAATTTTGAATGTAGAGTAAACATTTTTGAATTGAATTTGTAGGAAATTTTGTACTCTACAAAATACTCTTGGCACATTTTGTGCACAAATGGACTGGAAAAGAGTTATAGCCCAAGAACTGATAAAAGATCCTATTTTAGATAGTTTTTTCAAGATGGCAGCGGGAGCACAGGAATTAGAGTGACGCAAACTTGGATTTTAACTTACCCCACCTGGCCTTACAACATATCAAAAATTTGTGACTACCGCGCCTTTTGCACGCCAACCCCTATATTTCCTTCTCCATTGATTGGAGTTATTGTAATACGCATCAAAACTTTACTTTTTATTTTGAAAGATTGGATCTAACCGTATCTGTACTGTATACTAATTGCTAACAATTATAGTCTAACATAAATGGCAGAAATTTATCTTAATAATATCTAAATCTAACTTTGGTTACATTAAGGGCATTCCTCCTTGTTTTAATTAATTTGGAAATTTTATCACTCTGAAAAACAACCTGTATTGTAATTTTGTTCGGTAAATACTTCCCTGTTCTGTCAGTGGCCTTCGGCAAGTATGGTTAACGTCACTGAAGTCGACCAATTGATGTCCAACGGAAGTACATGTAATACTGACAAAAAAACAACCCCTGTGAATATATGCCATTTATTCGCAATATGTTTAGTGATACCACTTATGTGATTTTATAAATAAGTCAGTGTGAAGTTCGCGATAAGTTCTTCCCGGAGATTATTCAATGACCCTTGAATCGAAAAATAATTCTTCAAATAGTATACAAAAAAATATAGGAATATTCTGAAATACAGGATATTCCACAATACCCAGTAAAAATATCCATTTTAATAAAAAAAAAATCGACTTTACCTTTGTCCTTGGTGTATACAGACCTTAAGATCAATAGCGTCTTTCTGTACTCCACGCCTTTTTTTATTATAACTCCAAAGCTATAGGGGACAACCCTTTAGTTAAGCCTTGCTGTAATTGTTCACGTATTGTTGTAACTATATACATAGGTGGTATCAAATAAAATTGCTTTGGCTACTTTTTTTCATATGCTTAAGAAAGAAAAAAGCAATTTGAAAAGCGAGCACCGAAACGTCTTACTAATTAGTCCAGTCATAGCATTTCAAATAGAAAAAAAAAATTGGGTATTAGGCTAATTTTTCTTGACAAAAACAACAAAAACATTGTTGCTGGACGGTCGATGTATCATGCTCGAATAAATGTATTTGAGATTGAGATATCTTGATTTTTCTTGTTTTTCAATCAGGGGGAACCCCAGGAGTCGAAAACTCATTTTGCAAAAAAACTTCGATCTGAAAGGTGCGTTTACTCAGCCGTTTATTAGCAAACACTATATATTTCCTATCCGCACATGTACGGAAATTTTGGACCACGCCGAGATTCGATCTCCGGACCTCTAGATTATTAGCATCGTACAGTGCGACCCAGCCAAGTGAGCCACAGAGCGTGATTAAATTTGCTAAAAACAAAATTGTGTAGAAAGCTCTGCAAAAGGACACTAATTAATCCTTGATCGAAAGTAAGGCATGCGGGGTGTCATATCAAAGAGGACGGCGAGGACATTCCATATCCATTCCATCTGATACTTGTTCCAAGGACCGTCAAGGGAAACAATCGCGCTCAAATGGAAAATGTTCGTGTTTCCCGTAACTTATCAAATGCATCTTTCCAATGGAATCTATAATAACTGACCATTAAGTTCGCTAAAAAAATATTTGATCGAAAAGCTCCGAAAAAGGACACTAATTAATCCTTGAAGGAACGTGGTCATGCGGGCTTTAGATGAAATAGCACGTGGATACCTTACATTTATTCGGTATTTTCTTCCAATTTCAAGGACCTTCAACAATTTGCAATTGACTCCGTTTGGAGTCCTTGAAACGGATACCGGATAGTAATGTTGAGACGTTAATCCTTTGATATGACACCCCGCATGCCAACTTAGAATCAAGGATTAATTAAGGTCTTTTTTTCCTCTTTCAGAACCTTCCGATAAATTTTTTTTAGTAAAATGAATGGTAGAACCTTCATTTATTATAGACTTTAAAATGTGAAGACGGTAGCAACTTGAAATATTCCTGTAGTTATACGAAAATTTTTCATTTAAGCCCGAATTATTCCGTTTAAGGGGCGTTGAAACAGAAAACAAACACCGGATATGCAATGCACTCGACCTTCCTCTTGATATGACACCCCGCATACCCACCTCTGATGAAGGATCAATTTGTGTCTTTTTTTCCCTTTTTGGGGCTTTTCCGAACAAAATTTATCTTAGCGAAATTAGTTTAAGACTCCTGGTACCTTACTGAATCGAAAACAACCAAAATTAGCCATACTCTATTTTTATACCCTTCGCTCATAGAGTGAAAGGGTATATTAACTTTGTCATGAAGTTTGTAACGCATTGAAGGAAGCATCTCCGACCATATAAAAAGTATACATATATGATCAGCATGACGAGATGAATCGATTGGGCGATGTCCGTCTGTCTGTCTGTCTGTCTGTCTGTCTGTCCGTCTGTCCGTCTGTTGCAGTGCGTTTTTCTCGGCCACTATAGACGCTAGGGAGCTGAAATTTTGCACACGTGCTTCTTATTGTTGCAGGCTGTTTGTATGTTTGATTGACCCAAATTGGATCACTGGGTCATGGGGCTGCCATACAAACCTAGCTCCCCAATTTGATTTCTTCTAAGAAAAACTTTTATTTGTGCACTAATTTCAACCAAATTTCACACAAATGTGTTTCTATAGATAACACAAAATATATGCAAGAATGGATCAAATCGGACCATGGAGTCATGGGGCTGCCATACAAACTTAACCCCCTAAATTAGGTTCTTCTAAGAAAAACTTTTTTATTCGTTCACCAATTTCAACCAAGTTTCACACAAATGTATTTCTATTGTTGGCACAAAACATACGTAAGAATGGATAAAATCGGAGCATGAGGTCATGGGGCTGCCATACAAACTTAACCCCCCAAATTAGGTTCTTCTAAGAAAAACTTTTTTATTTGTGCACCAATTTCCACAAAATTACATACAAACGTGTTTCTCTTGATGACACAAAACATATCTAAGAATTGATCAAATCTGACCATGGGGTCATGGGGTGGCCATACAAACCCAACCCCCATTTTTGGTTCTTCTAAGAAACATTTGCTGCACCAATTTCACAAAACCTTGAATTAATGTGTCTTTACCAAAGCAACAAAAAAGTTAAAAACGAATGGAATCGTACTGTGGGGTCATGCTCCCGCAACCCCAATAAAATTTCACAGTAAATATTTTTATTTGCCCACTTATTTCAACCAAGCCCAAAACTTATGTCAAAACGGAAGAAAAAGAATGAGGAGGGGGATTAAATACAAAAACTTGGCTTATTCTGCTATCCGTTCTCATAGGGGGAACTTTTGTGTTTCCGATATTTTCCGCTATGTGCAGGGCCGGATTTAGCCTCTATGGCGCCCCTGGGCAGTAACGAAATTGCCGCCCTCCGCCACTAGATAAGCTTGAAGGTAGTAGTTGTCACCTACACAAAGGAAATGTGGGCAAAACGTTACCGGGCGTATGTGCAAAATTCAAAATTTCATATTTTTACCAGTAAGCGTATTTCGTTTGCTTGAAAATTTGTTATGTTGCTTCCCAGGGGAGGAATCCAGGTGTTCCGTGCACCTCCTAAAATTGTTTAAGGAATGATTGAAACTCCAATGATAACGCAGAAAACTGTACAATTCTTATTACATTCGGCTTTTCACTTTCTTTAGAAATGTGTTCATGTTTTCTAAAAACCTTTTCAATTTCTGTGTTTTTTTTTTCTTTTATCGTTTTGGAAATAATTTGCAAATTACCCCAACAAATAAAGTTTCCTATATTAGCAACATATTTAACCAGAAAACGTCATACCGAAAAATAAAAACAAAATTAAGAAAGTTTACCGTAAATTTTGATCACACCTTGAACTTATTTGTTTTCGGTGACAAAGATAACGAACACGAATTGGGAAAGCACTTACTGATGCAATTCAGCAAAAATCATTCGGTACCTAAAAAGTTCTAGATTTTCCTGATTTCAATTATTTAAATTACTTTTTTTCCGGCGGAATTTCCCGTTTTTCTCTGAACGAAAAATTGCAAATTCGAAAATTTAAGCGTGAAAATTCTGAAAAATTTAGTTAAACCTATTTACACGATAGAAACTCCAAAATTTGATATAGCGAATGCCGTATTTCTATAATATCGGGACTTGGACCTCTCCCGAAACCTAATCCTTGCTTCCCAGCGAATTTGATGTGGGGACAAATTTAACAAGTAATAGAACACATGAAAATGTGTGGTTAGATGAGGTACTTCCTTCGGGGTATTTAAAAATTTCGAAAGGATCGCTATTGCCAAAAACATTTTTCGGTTTTTTTTTCAAGTCTTGGGGCAATTTTAGAGGCTTTGAAACAGGAGCTGGCGGCCAAGTACTCGCGGATTTAAAACATTTAATGTGGGTTCAGGCATAATGCTAAAAGTGAAGCCATTGCCTTAAACAAAGATGATTTATATTCGTATCCTAACTGAACTAAAGGCCGCCACTCCATTTAGAATGAATGAATGCTTCAAGCAAAATTGTACGTAGTCCCAATTTTCAGAAGGCGGAGTCACATTAAAATTTGAGTGGAGGTTGCGATTAGGTGCTTTAGATTAGAATAAATTAAAAGTGGAAATGATTTTTTACAATTATGTTTGAGTTTGAGTTTTCAAAATGTATCTCTCCCATAATTATAGGCCAATGAGAAAATTTAAGAATTTGCCGCCCCTCAAATTCTGCCGCCCCGGGCAGTAGCCCAGGTTGCCCATATGGGAAATCCGGCCCTGGCTATGTGTCCGCTATATGGCGGACGTTAAGATAAGTGTCGCTGGTGTCGGTAACAAGAACAAGAAAATTCTTCTTGTGAGAGCTGATAGCGTAATGTTCCAAAAACTTTTAGCCCAAGCGAAGGGTATCCAAATTTCGGCCGCGCCCGAATTTAGCATCGGCCCCGGGGTTGGCGAGCGAAGCCCCCTAGTTTTCTATTTGGAGGCCTTAATTGGGACGTTTTGACATTTACATTTAAAATTAACTTCGTTGCGCCCCACATTTTAGATAATATCGGCTGCGGGTGGGGCAAAACTGCTGAAATCCGCAAATTTTATAAGGAGATATAGACAAAAGCATAAAAAATGAGCTACCTTGATCATTTTTGCTTGGCCGATTTTCAAGATGGAGAAGTTTACTGAAATACGCTAATTCTGAGATGACTTCACCATTTGGTGGTTGGCCATTTTTAAGAGATGCGTCAAGAGTTAATCTTATTGCTATGCTTCGAAACCATTCAAGGGAAAAATGTTAAGTATTTCAGTTACGGGTGGAAGTTCGGTTCGAAACACGTTTTACGTTCTAGGGATGGCTTCAATTGCTATTGCTAGCCAGTTTTCCACGTTTCTGATGATTTGTTCTGCTATTGAAGTCGATTCCGGGAATGAGGAGCGTTCTGTTCGAGGGATATAGGCAAAAACTAGAGAAATTGAGAATTTTGTGAAATGCGCCAAATGCGAATTCGGAAGGTATGGAGAAAAACTAAAGAAAATTGGCTGCCTTCATAATCTGATTCCTACCCAAATTTTCCGATAAATTGTAAAATTGTGTAAATTGTGTAAAACTCATTCAGATGGGTGGGTGGTTGTGGAATTTATAGAAATTCACTAATCCGGCAAAAGAATTAGAAAATGAACTGCATTGATAATTTTCTCTTGTTCAATTTTGCAGATATTTCAAGCGATTCGGGTGGTCCTCATGCTGGTGGGGGACAGAATTACTGGAAACCGCTCAAGAGAAATAGACGAATTGTAGAAATGAGCTACCCTAGTAATTTCCCAGATGTGCCAAGAGCTACTTTGTTATTGGTGGTTTAAGCCATTGAAAGGGGTTTCTGAAATCCGTTCCGGGAATACAGGCAACTGGACCGTGGATTCAGTATAGTTTACTGAAATACGGTAATTCGATCAAGCTGTAGGGTAAAATTGGCCGAAATCCGTTAAACCGTTTAAATAGGCAAAACAATGTTAGGAGCAATTGTCCTCATCATTTTGTTCATTGTGAATTTTCAGCATATTTCAATAGCATAGGGTATAGAGAGCAATAAGGTGGAGCGAATTCACTGAAGTCAGCTGCTGTCTTCAGGTGATTTTGGAGACACAATCTGGTTGGGGAAATTCTGTAAACTGCGCTCATTGTAAATGTTTCACATGTTTGAATATTTATTTCGCTATTTCGAGAAGATTCCAATTAAGTGGTGAACATTTATTAACAATTTTCTTTTCCGTTCAAGAGAAGTCACCAAAAAATGGCAGCTGCCTTCAAAATTTTATATATGTACATAAATAATAGGCGCGACAGTCCTACATTGGACTAAGGCCGCAAGTGTGTTAGTGACACCCAAGTAACAATTTTATCCCTATAATTTTTCGTAGAATATTCTCTTCTAACGACAATAGGGACACTTTACAGGGTATAAACACTGAATAATAGTCCAATAATGGCATCTGGCGCCGTTTTTGATCCAATAGAACCTCATTGTAGCACTGAATTACGCTTCGAGAAAGACATACATCATGTGTTATGTCATCATTTTCTGTCATTTTCTCGCGATTGCAAAAAAAAGAGAAAAAAATAATTCCCGCAGCCAGCGTCGAACCAGCGACTGTCGTACGCCAGTCCGACGCCCTAAACACTCGGCCAATCTCACATATAGATAACATTGCTTGTAAACACTACAAGTGCTCGACACTTCTTTATCGACCCTTCTCCTATGCACCTTCTTCTTTATATGTCAATCAGTTGAAGCTAATGAAATTCACACATTCTTCAATAAAATACAGACATTTTCTGCGCTGAGATTATCTTAATTGATTGCTGACAAGGAGTGAGGAAATGTTGGGTTCAAGCAATATTTCGATGAATTCAATTCAAGAAACGTGGTATTCCAGAGCACTTCATAAGTGTCAATTCATTAAATCACAAAGTCCATCCTTCTATAAAACTACGGTGAAAAATTTATTGGATGACCATACGAATGTCACATTATAAAAATGACACCGACTGTGCTATAGAAGAATATAATGCATGTGTGTGAGTTAACTTAGTATATTTAATGTATTAGAGTATTTAAAGGAGTACGTTCTTAGGTTAACGTTTAGAGACAGTTTTATCGAAGTTTTATACCACCATCTTTAAATTTATTCCATAATGATGATATAAGCTTTCCGGAAAATACTTTAAGGATGTTTTATCGGATCAAAATATTACTTTAAGCGATGTCACACGATAAATGAATTTCGTGGTACTATATGATTGCTACAGTATGGAGTGCTTCTTTAAAGCAAACGAATTGTTGCTTGGGCATCCAATTCCCAAGATGTTAACTGCTTTTTTGGGTGTTATTTGTCCCCATAAATGGGTCGTCGTTTACAATCTGAGTGAGATCATAGTCCGTCACATAGGTCATGAGTTCGAAAAACACCAAAAATGAATTCGTTCACGGTGAGTCTCGAACCGATGACATTGTGCACCGAAAATGCGCGCACCAACCACTACATCAGCCAGACTACTAAATTTTTACTCACTGCGAATTTTCCCTATGCTTCATCTGCTCTTCGTTGATCCGCTCGGAGGATTAGAAAAAGAGGTATGTGCTTTGTAAATTTTCCTCATGTTTCAATAGTTGTTTTGATAGAGACCAATCTGGAAGAAAAGAAAGATATGTGAAAAACAAATGCTTTCAAGTGGGGGTACACATTTTCTGAAATCAAAGGATAAACCCAGAGAATAAGAAAAAAAGCTATGCCAAAAAATTCCCATTTGGTTATTCATTCAGGAGTGTTTGCAAATGTTGGTATATTTCCAGCTATTCCAGGTGAAAATCAATCCATTTTGGGGGTACATTTTACTGACATCAAAAGGACCTACAGCAGGGGCCAGATATTATAGAATCACATCGGTTCTTCGTTTGGCAATTCTTTTAAGCGGTTCTTTTAATAACGATTCTAAACCAGCGCAGCGGCTCAACTTCGGCTGTCCAGAATTCAAAAGTCGACTTTTAGTACCCCTTCCTAAAACATTAAAAATAACAGGCGCGACAATCCAGCATTGGACTAAGGCCGCAGGATGTGTTAGTGACATCCTATTTCCAAGATCTTATCTGCTTTTTTTTGTTGAGGTAATGAGATCAGCATCACGCTCAGCAGTGTTATTTATCCCCATAAATGGGTACTCGTTTAACATCTGAGTGAGATCATAGTCCGTCACAAGCTCGTGAGTTCGAAAAACACCATGATCCACGGTGAGATTCGAACTCATGACCCTGTGCACCGAAGGTGCGCGCACTAACCGCTAGACCAGCCAGACTACCAGACCCTAAAACATTACCTACTATATAATCCTCACATTTTATTGAAGCTTTATTCTAAATTTGTATCGCTGTACAGGGTTCTTCATTCAATGATTTCTAATGTGAAAATCGCAATTTACCGACATCAAGTTTCACACTTACCATCTGAACTGAATTGTTGCTAAAACACGCTTCGGTAATGATTGCAATAATTAAATTTTCCACATAAGTTCACATGGCTGATACTATAGACTAGGTATTTGTATTTGTACTAACTATAAAAGCGGTCGATGGGAATTATGGAAGATTGTGGAGAAAAGGCTTTAAAGGCTTCTCTATCACAATGAGATTATTATTTATACTATTACATCGACAGGGCAAATAATATATTATATGAGAGGGCTTATTCAGTTTGAATAAGCTGCCGAAAGCTATGTAACTGGTGTTTTGTTTGAACTGTAAGCTTAGCACCTATAAGTGTACCTAATTGTTGAATCCGTATAGAGTGTGTTATATGCAATTATTAGTATAGGTATGTAATGAAACGCATTAAATATTTTGAAACATTTAGATTAAATCCAATAATATTCTAAGAAAAACGTGACAAATATTTGTTAAATATTTACAGGCATTATGAATTCTGAAACTGCGGAGCGTATTAAATATATCCCGCTTTCATAAATTATGCTAATGTGATCAGTAACAAATAAAATGAACAAAAATTATCGCTAAATATTTATGCAAAATGTTTGTTCAATAATGTAGGTATTTTGTGTTCAATCGTCGATAAATTTTTACCATCGTTTTTCTCATTCAATTACTATTGAATTGTCATAAATGTATTTATCTGTCGAGTGAAGTGTTGTTAAATTACAAATAGCTGCCATTACAATCACTTGAAGCTATCAGCATAATTGAAGCGCATCGTAAATACTATTGTTATGACAAGAAAATGTCTTCATACATACTCAACTCGTATCAAATCCAAACCATTCATAGGACATAAAGCTGACACTAATTGAATCGCACAGCAATACGACACACCATGCTCTTTGCTATAGCCCCATATTAATTGATACATCCTTTGTCCGTTCAAAAAGAAACATACCTTCCTAATATTGCCAACAAATTACAGTCGAAATCGTAGTAATCAACTTGTTGGCCCCATCTCGAACTATTATTATCTAACCAGCAAGCTCTATTGTCACATGAAATAACCGAGATTAGATATAAGCGGCCAGAGACCTGATTATTATTATGCCATTATCTTTTAGGCAGTCCGTGTCACCTATATCTGAACTTAAATTACGCTTATCATTGATACGGTCATTTATCATAATTTACTACTGTCCGGCCGTGTGTATAGTAGGGGCTATGGTGAATGTTTGGTTGGACTATATGGGGAGAGACTAAGAAGACACCAAGCAAATTGTTGATATTCTGATAGCGTGGATATCCGAAGATAACACAGCCAACAATAGCGCAGATATTAATTTATTCAGTATGTGCATAAACAGATTTAAGAATTTCAAATGTTATAAAATTATTATATATTTGAGTTAGCCGTTTGAGGTAATTAGATGCATTTTAATTTAACAGTTTAGATGCATACAAAATTAGGTTAGAAAAATATACAAATAGTTTAATAATATATTATCGTTGGAAAATGTTTTGTATCCTAAATAACAATCACTTGAAAATAAACGTCTAAAATTGCCATTGGGCTCAACAAATGCTTTGAATTTAAAGAATATTTAGGTTGCCAAAACAATAGGTTTACGTATTTTATTTTCCAGACATGGTTGGTTATAACTTGAGCCCGGATTCTCGTGCAGTTGCTCGTTAATGCACGAAATTGCATTTTTCGGGATATATGGCACGAAATTGCACGTTTTAGGGTTTTTGAATGTAAACGTACACTTCCATTTTTCGAGCATTTTTTCCAGAAATATGGAATGTGAACAATTTTTCGATAGATAGAGAAGAGAATAAAAGTAATGAGAAAGAAACAACAAGTGAAAAACAATAAAACTAAACAAAATCCATCGCCATATGGAAATTCCGTCAAACGATTTTCATAAAAGTTGCATCTGTTGTAATAAACCTAATTGAAATGAGCTAATTAATCTAGAGAGCATTTTATGGGGAGAATCTTACGTTAGGTTAAAATATTGAAAATGTCCTGTATTTAAGTAAAAATGATTTATTTTTTTTAGAGCGAATCCTCTTAAAGTATATACTTTTCCTTCTTCGACTGCTCCAAAGTCTGAGCTTCTAAAAGCCTATAAAAAAAGTTGTTTGATATTACACGCAAAATGCACATTTGGGAATTTAGATTGCACGATTTTGCACGTTTCGGGATTTTTACTGCACGTTTTTCGATTTTTTACTCCACGAAAATCCGGGCTCTAGTTATAACACATATTCCGTTATTATTCCACAAAAAGTAAAATAGCTCAGAACTTCAGCATACTTCATTGTTGCACTCAACAAAAATGGGTTTGAAAACTGAATAAAAACCTAAAAATTTTCACTAAATAAGGAAAATAATAATTTTGGACTGGTCATAATTATAGGTGTAATTATAGAAAAAAAAAATTAAATTTCTTCACTTATGATGGCAGTTAATGTTAGTTTTGGTATATGAAAAAGGAGAGATCTGAAACTCACAGTAGCTTTCTTTATCGATCAACTACCCCAGGTTTTTTAAATCTTGAAGCGATTAAAAGCGGAATATTCTTTATTATTGAAAATGTGAAGGGTATCAAACTTTGTGAGCAGGTATTTGTTTCAAAAATTTCGTGGAACTGTTTCAAAAAGACATTGCAACAATAAATAAGAGTCTAAAATATACAGAAACTTAGTTTCATCCTTTTTTGTGCACTTAATCTGTCAGATGCATTCCGCCCGATCGTGTTAGGATTAGTATTGCGCCCGCCGGAAAAAATAAATAAAAACAAAGTGCATGGTTCTAGTCCGTGACTGGAAAAAGAGTAACAAATCCTTAAAATGGGCGATGCAGCAATTTAAAACAATCTGCGTTAAAAGAGTGGACATCGTTGGTGAGTAGGAGTGGTGTGTCGCGGTTTTTCTTATTTCGAGGATTTAATTTCTTCCCCGAGCGATTGTGCAAACGCAACATCGGGTTAACTGTGTCCATTATGTTTTGCGGCGTTTTCGCCTTATCAAAAAGTTACACAACAGGGTGCCGCATTCGGTATTCTGCGCACTAAATTCTCGTTCCAGGAGTGTTGCCGTGGCCGTGTGACCACCATCATCGATTTTATATCCAGCGAGTTTACAAATTTGTAGCGGAGTCGCCGGCGCCGGTCACCCGCCGATTTTGCTAAATTGGCGTTGTCAGTTGGATTGTACTTAGGAATCGTGAAAAACGTGGACGTCGTCGTTGTCGCTGATCGAAAATTTGGGTGCTGTGCAAGAACGCGGTAATTTCTTGTGAATTTATCAAATTAGTAGCGAGCATTGCGGTGAGTTATATAAACATATTTTTTTTTAATGAAAATTCGGTAGTGACTTTGGTGCAGCGATCGCGGCACGAATTCGGGATTGGATGTTCCACGAATTGTCGGTTATTGTGAAAATCTATGCCTAGGGTACCGTGCCTTTTGTATTAATTCATCGTAAATTTGGTTGGTATTTCGGACGTTGTCAATGCCTGATTCAACTATCAACATTACACGTGGCTGTATGCCATGGTTCGGGCAACACTTCACATGGCCCAATCAAATGCTGCTCGAAACACCCTAGCCTAGAACATCTTAAGATAATGACATTAAAGATGGCATAAGTTCTATGTTGTGATCTTTAACCGATCTATGCCAATCTTTGAGGAAGCCCCTCGACATTTATAATACGTAATGCTAGCAGGCAACACATCAATATTTATCGTATACTTCGTGAAAACGTATTCTACATCTATTATACGTAACATTATGATAAAAAGTTGCTAAAATTATTGGTCAAGTTGTTGCAAGAATAAATGTATAACGGACGTTCTTGCACTCATAAAAATCTTAGGTCAGAATTAGCGTGTTTAGGCTTTACCATTTTTGGAAATGTAAAAATAGGTAAGCAAATTATGAATTTTGGAATTAATTTCGTCCTCTAAAATAAAAAAGAATAGAACCTGATAATAAATTCAAATTTGACGCAAGTAAGGTGACATAATTGCCTGGGTGTTAACGCAGTGATTATATTGAGCCCGAACCCGAACTATGCCCGCACATCGCTTCAGATTGACGGCTACACAAGTAGAGATGTAACGGATCTTGTTTAGCGGATGAGGATGCGGATGCGGATGCAAAATAGTATAACATTGAGGTTGCGGTTGCGGATGCGGATATTAATGGAGAAATTTTTGAGGATGCGGATGAGGGTGCGGATGAGGATATGATCGAATATGTAGACAAAAATTTAGGTTTCACACTTTGAAGATGAAAAAAAGTTGAAATTCCTCTGATTAGTGTGGTTAAAAATAAAAAAGTTGCATATACTTCCTTACTTTGCTTCACCTTAAAAAACGCACTTCACCCTCCTCAGTACAATTCATTTAAAACAAAACCACTCAAACACTAGTCACAAAAATGCGAACCGGATTGCGTTCCTTAATTCACTCGTAGTCTAGCTGTAGTCATCGCTGACTACTCAGATCATATAAATGGAACGCGCTCCTGCTGTGCTGACCGACAAACTGAAGCTCAGTTGTATACAGTCAAACTTCCCATAAGCGGACACCATTGTGGATTGAGACTTTGTCCGCTTATTGGAAGTGTCCGCTTATGAGAATATTTCACAAAGGTATAACATTTTATAAAACTAATTTAGGTAGCGCTGCGAATCCATTGAAAACCGCGATGTCTCATTTGAACCGTGTTTTTCCAATACATTTTTTTTTATTTTTTTTTCATATTTTAAAAGAATAGAAAACTGCACGATTAAATGCCGCGACATAAATTGAAGTCCTGAATCTCTAAGAAATTCCACCTCCACGGAGAGATAAACAAGATTTGTACACCGATTTCCGGAAAGTGAATTTTGCTTTACGCAAAAGACCGATTTTCCGGTACTTTCGAAACTTCTTTGCTCGAAATACAATTCTGTAATGCAAGAATTTCGAATTTTATTTGTGGAACTGTCCGTTTATTAGAGACTTGCTTGTTCAGAAAGGGTATAAACGTACTGTCCGTGTCCGGTTATGAGAGTGTCCGGCTATTGGAAGTTATTTTTCTAGTGAAATATAAGGAAACACGTTGGGGAAAATAAAAGTGTCCGTTTATGAGCAATGTCCGGTTATTAGAAATGTCCGTTTAGGGAAGTTCGACTGTATACGATACAGAATACAATTTGTCTCAATGCATTTCTTTATAGTTACAAAGTAGCACGTGGGTCGCATATATCCGCTTGTCTGCATACAAAAATGAGGATTGCGGATGAGGATGCGGATGTAAATATTTATAAGATGAGGATGAGAATGCGGATGCGGAGTTTAATTTTTATGCGGATAATCCGCGATTGCGGATGCGGATGCGGACATCCGTTACATCTCTATACACAAGCTATACTTTACATAGAAATAAAGTCGGGTCCAATTGTTGTTATTTCTTTTGGAATATTTTAGAAATATAGAATATAGCATTTTCAATCAAAATGCATAATATAGCATTTTTAATTGAACCGTTTCATATGCAAAAAAAATTAATATTTTTGGTATTGCTGGTATTTTTTTTACAATTTTGTATAAAACCCCTTAGGTTAGTTAACCCAGCTGTGTTGTTAAAAAAAAACTGGTTATTTTTAGTACCAGTTTTGGTACGCTACTGTAATGCAAAGAAAAGAAGTTGTTATATGTTGAGCAATTGCTTAGGATCAAGCTCATGCATTCTAGTGAACAAAAAAGGGAATGTTCTTAAATTTTGAATTCCATGCATTTTTGGATGTCATCATACATACACACCTAGTCAAAAGTATTTACACAAAGTGCATTTTTGTGCATGCTTCACAAACGGTGGCTTCTACAGCGAGTATGGGGGGCTGAAATGCAAAAAAGCTTTTGTTTTCGCAAAATTTAGCATATGCGAAGCCAGATGGAAGAAGAATTAAAAAAATAACTGTTCTTGTTCTAAAAATAGACGCAAATGAACTGATGCTTATCAGTTGTCAAAAGTATTTACACACGATTTCTTTGCGTCAAATGTATTTACACACAACTCAATTTCATTTATTTCAGTTTAATATTCAATGTTAACAAAAGATTTTCTTAATTATAATAAAAAAACATTACTAATATTTAGTTATACCACCTTTGGCATCAATGACAGCTTGTAGTCTGTTGGGTATTGATTTTACCAAAGTTTGTGCAAATTCTAAGGTCAATTTGGACCAAATTTCCTCAATTTCAGCAATGGCTCCCTCGTCTTTTCTATCTTTATCAATGGTCCTCTGGTTTTTAATAAAAGCCCAAACGTTTTCAATAATATTTAGATCAGGGCTTTGCGGGGGTCAAGGAAGAACCGCCTGATTAAGGTCGTTCAAAAATGTTGTGGGTATCCTAGCCTTATGGCATGGAGCATTGTCCTGCTGCAGAATCCAGTCACACGTTGAAAAAAGTCTGTTTCCTGATGTGAAAGCATGTTAATTTATGATATGGAGGTATCCGATCTGGTTTAATGTCCATTCTATCGGTACCAGGTCTCCGAAGCCATAGTAGGAAAACCATCCCCAGAACATGACTGTGCTGTCACCAAACCTATTGATTGGCTAGGCTGCCAAATGCTTTTGTTTTTTTTTATGCATAAAATGCTTGCTATATGACCCCTGGTACTGAAATGCAGCCTCATCTGTCCAGAAAATGTTGAACCAGAAGTCAAGAGGCTTCTTTATGTATTCCAACGCAAATTTAAGACGTTTTGTCTGGTTGGTTGGTGGACAACATAGGCATTAAAATCAGCCTCCTTTAGCCTGCGTCGCAGTGTAGCATCACTAATTTGTTTGCCAATTATTTTTTTTTGACTGTGCGGCAATTTGGACAGGACTTGCACTTGGATTATTTGCTACAACTCCTAGTATGTGCCTGCATTGTCTTGGGTCCAACACCGGTTTTCGGCCTGATCTTTTTTGATTTTCCAAGCTTCCAACTGTATCGCACTTTTTTACTAAGTTGTACACAGTTTTTCGTGAGATTTGATACAATTCAGATATTTTGACTGCGGAGGTACCGGTTTTAAACCTACTAACAATTTCAGCTCGGCGCTCAGCGGTTAACTCCTTTGTTTTCGGCATTTTATTAAATAACTGTAATTAGTTAAATGATTAAATCAAATTATCTGTAAATGGATTACAATTATTAGAACAAACGGACCTGCACTTGTCACTGCAAACCAAATATTAATGGCAAACGTCCGTTGTGAAAATACTTTTGACGCAAAGAAATCGTGTGTAAATACTTTTGACAACTGATAAGCATCAGTTCATTTGCGTCTATTTTTAGAACAAGAGCAGTTATTTTTTAAATTCTTCTTTCATCTGGCTTCGCATATGCTAAACTTTGCGAAAACAAAAGCTTTTTTTGCATTTCACCTCCCCATACTCTCTGCAGAAGCCGCAGTTTGTGAAGAATATACGAATTGGTATATGTATGGTAAAGACTTTTTCTTGCGCCAAAAACTGTATTATTGCTTAGGTACATACAAAGAAATAAACATCTGCTATAGATTTTTTTTACAAATTTATATATGCAATATGCACTTAAGTAAATGTTTGGATACATAAATTTAGCCGCTTCTCAATTCAATTATTATAAAAAAAAAAATTGATTAGATTAAGGAAATCGCTTCATCCATAAGATGCCATATGAAATAATAACTTTGATTAAGGAATAATAACTGATGTTGCGAAATGGTTTTATTCTATAGAAATGCATGGTAAACGTTAAGGGTCATTAAGCTGACATCAGCAGCCTCCAAAAGTAGCTTTTTCTATGGAAAATTTTTATATTTGTGGCCTAATTTTGACAAAACTTCGCGCAGTTTGTCTATATTGAAATAAAATAATACGTGTAAGAATAGTCAAAATCAGACCATGGAGTCATGGGACTGCCATTGAAACATCACCTCTAAAACAATGATTTTCTTAGAAAATGTTCTTCCTAAAGACCAATACAAACCAAAAGCCAGATATGTTTCTATCTTGAAACGTACTCAATTTGCCCACGGGATGGGATATTTTCTAAAGTATGATTCAATTCTAGTGTACGTATGTTAGTAGTGCTTTTCTTCTAATAGTACTGAGACGATTTAGCTGAAATATGGTTTAAAGGCCAAAATTTATGGTACCTATAGAAAATGTATAAATATGGCAAATTTTCTGAATTTAGCGAAAAATATGCAAAACTGTATCATAGTTTTCCATGTGATTGAAAATTGATTTTCAATTCTGAAATTTTTGAAATTTTAAAATACTCAATTGAAAAACAGAATGATTATATTTGCAGTAAGAATTTGGAATTTCCCCGTAAAGGAAAGAATACAGTTATACAATAACGGTTCCTATAACGATTCTCTGATACTGAATTGAAAATCTATTTTTCTTGAAAAAATACCGGCGTACAGAGGGCATATGCATAGTGAATATTTTTTGTACGTATATTTTATAAGCAATAAATAAGAATTGTGCACAACATTAATGAAATGCTTCCTGTAAATCAATTTTTGGATTGGTCGAAATAAACGCGTTCCACCTTTAATTAGACCAATCCAAAAATAGATTTACTATTTACCCAGTTTGTATAAAAGTACTCCACGGCAAATCTACAGGCATTTTTCGATTTAAGATTTCTGATCGCCTTTGAGCAAAAAAAAACTCAGGCAAAGGTAGGGATGACTTTACTTTATATATGAACTGAATTATTAGCTGTAAATCTACTGTTACTGTTTTTTTTAATCAAGGAAAAGCAACTTATTAGTATAGTGATTTTAGCTGAAAAAATGATGAAACCCAAACATCCAAAAAAAGAGCTGACTTTTGATGCCAAATTGTTCTATGGCCTGACCGCATTACGCAGTAAAAAGTTAGACTTTTTTGCGCGTCACATTTGGGGGGGAGGGGGTGGCAAAGGGGTGAAATTATGATTTTTCGCCAATATCTTGTCAACTGTAATATTTACAGCAAAATGTTCTGAGGACAATTTAAACTACACAAAATTTCCTTTCTAATGATATATTATATCATATACCTTCTCTTGGCAGATTATATACTAGACCTTAAAACATTTGGGGTAATTTAGATTTTTTGATAGTTACATTTGGCGCTCTAGCTCCTGAAGTAATTTAATTGGAGCCATGGTAATTGGGATAACTCTTCCTAACAATATATAGCTGTCCCACACGGAGACTCAGGCTGCCCCGACAATGCATTCCCCTATACTCCCTATTAACATTTAAAGAAAGACATGCCTGTATCTTTTCGCCGAATCACAGCAGGCGGGAAAAATTTTGGTAAACGTTAAGGCTAAGTCCCATTAGACCCTCCACCAAATATTACTTCGATCGGATTAAAACAAAGGGTACCTTCCATACAAAATGACCGGAAAATTTACTACGAGCAAAACTTTAATTTTGGTTGACTTGTTCCCTTATTTCTTAATAAACTAGTTGCATTGAATTTGAATAATTAGTATGGGAGGTACCCTTTGTTTTAATCCGTTGGCAAAATTTTCATATTTTAAAACCTAAGAGGGGCTACACACGATCAAATTGAAATTCTACAAATTTACTGTTATTTACTTTTTCTTAGCAAAAGTCAACAGTCTTAATATTTAACGTATATGACCAATCTTTGTGCAAAGTTTCATATCGATCCCTATAACGGTTTAGAAAAACGGAGGTCGGAAAGGAAGTTTAACTTTAAACGCCAATAACTTTTTTACCGTTACTCTAAACTGGAAAAGTTTAACCGATATGAGATTTACTCGTTAAGATCTTTGATTTAAATACCCATACGTCAATCTCCGATAAAAACTAAAAAGTCGACTTTTTTCCAAACGTTCGGGACACCCTGTTATCTTCTTCCTACCAACTTCTAAGGTATTTTTGCCAAAGACTGTAAACATTCTACACATTCCGACCAAATTGCATGACAATCAGTTGAGCGGTTCGCGAGTTATTTAGTGAACAGACGGACAAAATAAATTTCATAAGGGTTGTTTGAAAAAAAAATTCTAAAAAACCCTAAAAATGGTGAACACGGAACAGATAAAATATAGCGCAGTAAGAATTTTGAAAATACTGAATTTTATATCTAACTACTTATGTTCGTAAAGTTTATTTAATTTGTCAAAACTATGCAATTGAATCGGTGTCTTTTGGAACGGTATTCCAGACATGCAAGCCAAGCAAACGCAAGATATGCATGAATTCTACTAAAGTAAAAATTCATAAATCTAAAATTAATTTAACTGGTACCATTATGTAAGTACTGTTACTACTAGGTAAGTCGTCAAGCAGAAAACAAACACTACCACTAAATGAGAAAATTAAATGAGAATCATTCTGAATTACACACAGCCATTTTCTATTATTTTAGCTATCCGTTGTTAATTTTTTATTATACCCTATTAACCTAAAACACCGAACTGATAATTCATTTTTCTGCAATAAAACCAAAAATAATAATTTGTCTACAATTCAATAAAAATAACATTAAACAATTATTACCAAACATATCATAATAAATGCATTAGTTGTCTCGGGCCTCGCCTTGCCGAGCTTAAAAATACATAGACATATCGACACTAGTACGAATACGCTGTGCTCCATCATTCATATTTGTGTCAACACTTTGGCAAAATTCCTAATCACATCAACACTAAAATTAATCCGAAGATAGATGGGTTATGTGTGTCTTGCATGTTCTTTTTAAATTCGATGGCGCTGTAAATTAAATAAAGAAAATTATTTCAAGTTCTATTAATATCAACACACGTTCATATATACGAGTATAGGCATCTACTTCCTTAAAAATAATATACAAAAATAAATATATATGTAATTCGAATTTTGCCAGTTGAAATAATATTCGTATTTCCTATGCAATAATTCATATGGTTCTGTCGTATGTCGGTCAATTTATCATATGAAATCACTTCCTAGTTTTGATTTTTCTTTGTTCTATTTATAAATTGAAAAATTGAAAAATGAGTTTACTATTCATTGTCAACTGATCATTTGAAGTATTGCTCTAAAAAATAAATCAGTATTCTGATGGTATACAATCTTGCCGATTTTAGCTCTACACAAAATCATGAGTACCTGCATCCAATCTCAATTTCATATTGGAAAAAAATTGATTGGGAGGCTAACTGAGAATCATTAGATAAAAGTGGAGGCCGTTTCCGGGAACGACTACTAGGAAGGAATACAAACTAAAATAGACTAGACTAGAATATAAAAATATCGGAGGGATATTCAACGAATTTTGACTTAAAAAGACCCTATGACTCCAAATTCAAACCCTCCCGATTGATTCTCTAAGCGGTACTCATAAATCAATGTGACAAGATAAGCAGACGTCAGCCGCCTAAATCGTTGAACTCCAATTGTCGCGTTCACGTGCATGCCCCTCCCGTTGCATTCGTTGAAACTTCACGATTTTCGATACTTCCCGCTAATCGATAACAATTTAGGTGCAACTCGTGGTTGTACCCGATGCGGAATTGATCTCGCTCGCGAAGCGAACCTTTCGTTCGAATCTGTCCAGCAAAGTTTCTGAGACTTGGGTGAGGTATGAGGCAGGGTTCATGTTTCACAGCCAATTCACAACGGTAATACAAAATAGCAAACTATTAAACTAATGACACCAATCATTAACTGCGGTAACTGAACATCTGTCACAATTCAATTGATTCGTCATAAATAGGAAATCGGTCCACAATAATTGCAAAGTTTTTCTCATGACAATGACGTAAATCAATAGATGCAGTCAGTTTGCAATAGATTTCGCCTTCATGTCATGTCATCCCTTCATTTACGAGTATGCATAGGAACTTGAAGAAAAAATGTGCCCAAGTCAATTGGTTTATGATGCAAATTAATTTGTTCACATCAATTTATGTGACGAGGTGAATTGACTTAATGTCGATTGGAATGTTTTCTCCGTGAAAAGTGAAACGCTCTATATTTTATGCATTGTTCAATCTGGTCATAAATGAGCAGCAAGAATAGCATACATGCGTGCATTTGTAACGAAACGACTTGTGGATTGTGTAAGGCAATCAGCTGGCTTCTGCTTTAACAACACTTATTTTAATTTTTGCGCATATGGAGAATTCAGCAATTTAATTTCATAAGTTTCCATGTAATCAATCTTTTAACCCATTTCAGATGAAATTGAGTTAGGGTCGTGAGATTCCGATTGTAGTAACATTTGAACATTTCCCGAGAGCAACGAATTTGGCGAAGTCTTCCAAATTGTTCTTGAAGAATAATTTAAAATAAAAGGCTCGTGTATGCGTTACAGCCCATTCACACTGCGGACGATGCGATGCGATAAAAAGCGATAAGCTTCCCATCGCAAGAAAAAAACTTTTTTCCAGACGATGTAATCCGCATTGTCGCCGAGGAAAGCGGCATGGAGGATACGATTTGTGTTTGCATCGGGTCCGTAGTGGCACGTAGTTGTACGACGGAGAACTTTTTCATGTCGAATCACCGTGCCATTTCAGACGATGTAATGAGCATTGTGTCCGAGGAAAACGACATAGAGATTTGTGTTTGGATCGGTTTCGTAGTAGCATTTTGTATTGTATTATGAGAGAGATCATGAGAGGCATGATTTGTATAGATCGGCTTCCATTGCCATTGGGAATTTTTATATATACATACATACGTGTCGGATGTTGTATGTATAGTATTTTAGATTTGTAGATATTAAATGAATGGATAACCGTATGTAGGGGGCAAAAGACTTTTCCATGTGCCCTCCGCGCGGGCGCCCCCTGGTAACGTGAACGGCTAAGTCAAATCATCTGATGCGACATTTGGAAGAAGCACCGCTGCGCCTGAGTGCTGTATTTTCATCTGCAGCGTCTCAGGTTACTTAACGTGATAGGTGACAGAAAACGTCTAGCTCAACCACTAAAGCAGCATCTTCGAGGCATGCCCATGATGGCCTTTACTAAACGATTAAACCCTATCATGGTTTAGCGATGTGCCGACAACTCATCCTAAGAAAAACTTCAAGTCAAGAAACCTGAAACAAAAGCCTCGGATTGGACGGATACAAAACAACGACGACCCCGCAAACGAACAACTGATTACTCTTTCGGATCCTGGAATGTACGCTCCCTGAATAGACCGGGGGCCTTAAGGGCCCTCCTGGATCAGGTAGAACAATACAAGCTGAGCATAGTTGCAATCCAGGAAACTAAATGGCTCAAAAGCGAGATTAACGACCACAATTCGCACACTATTTTTACGAGTGGTAAAGAGGAGGGCAACAAGGAGTTTGGAGTAGCTTTCATCGTGAATAAGCAGCTCAAGGACCACGTTATCGGCTTCAAACCCATCAACGAGCGGCTATGTGCGATCCGCATTAAGACCCGTTTCGCTAATCTCTGGCTCATTAATGCGCATGCCCCTACAGAAGTAAAAGAAGACGCGATTAAGGACGAGTTCTACAACGACCTAGAAACACTCTTCGAGGTTGACAATTTGATTGACGATGCCACGGCGGCTGCGTATACTACAGCCCTTGAGGAAAAACTGTCGCCCATGCTTGATAACATCATTAATCTAGGCATCCATGAGTTCTGGGAGGAGCTCAAAGACAGCATCAAGGAGGTCGCAGAAGAGGTCGTGGGCTATAAAGGCCGGCGCAGACGAGCAGACTGGTTCGTCGACGAATGCAGGGCCTCGATTGAGGCGAAAAATGAAGCCTATCGCCAATACACACAACGCGCATCCCGAGCCAAGAAAGAAAGATATAACGAGCTTCGGCGAGTATCTAATAAGTTAATTAGACGTAAGAAACGCAAACATTTTGACGAGCAGTTACAGCAAATAAACCAAAGATTAGCCAGTAAGAACACTAGACAGGCGTACAAACTTATAAATAATATCAAGAACGGATATCAACCCAGGACAAGCCTATGTAAGGACAAGGATGGTAACATCATCAGCGACATCGAAAGCGTCAACAAACGATGGGCCTCGCATTTTGAAGAGCTCCTCAATGCATCATCAACATCCCCCGCGGAGCTAGCTCTTGAGCAGTTAGCCGAACCAGGCCCTCCCGTTCTACCCCCAACAGTAGAGGAGGTGAGTCTTGCCATACAGTCGCTCCAAAATAATAATGCGCCCGGCGCTGACGAGATCCCAGCAGAACTGCTGAAGCATGGTGGAACGTGCCTGACCAACGCTGTACACGTGCTACTGCTGAAAATATGGAACGACGAGGTAACCCCCGAAGATTGGCGCAAAAGCATAATCTGCCCAATCCACAAAAAGGGTGACAAGCTGAAGTGTGAGAATTACAGGGGCATATCATTAGTTTGTACGGCCTATAAGATTTTATCAAAAATTCTTGAAAAGAGAATCAATCCGTACGCAGAACAAATCATTGGCGAGTATCAAGGCGGCTTCAGACCTGGTCGTTCAACGACCGATCAGCTTTACACAGTGAAGCTACTACTCCAAAAGTGCTGGGAATACAACATCGACGTATACCAAATCTTTGTCGACTTCAAGCAGGCATACGACAGTATCGACCGAAGTGTACTGTACAACATTATGCTGAATTTTGGTATACCGGCAAAGTTAGTGCGACTCACAAGGATGACGATGACTAATACCGTCTCGCAGGTCAAAGTGCAGAACCGACTCACTGACCTATTTGAAACTCGTACTGGACTCAAGCAGGGCGACGGGCTGGCGCCGACGCTCTTCAACCTGGCTTTGGAGTATGTAATTCGAGCCATGAATATGGACAGCAGCGGAACGCTACTCATCAAGTCGACTCAATTAGTAGCGTACGCCGACGATATCAACATCATGTCTCGAAGGTTGGGTGATGCAGAAAGCCTCCTGCATAACCTCAATAACGCCGCAAAGGAAGTTGGACTATATATAAACAAGCAAAACAAAGGCCATGATGCAATCGAAAACAAGGACGCCAGCAAATTCAAGCATCACAGTGGGGGACCTTAATATCGAGTATGTAGACAACTTCAACTATCTGGGTTGTAACTTATCAAAGGACGCCAACAAAACCGACGAAATTAAGCGACGGATACAACTAGCCAATAAGACATATTTCTCGGTCCTCCCTATAATTAATTCGAAACTTGCGCACAGGAACACCAAGCTCCGCGTGTACAAAACGATCATCCGACCCGTGCTATGTTATGGCTGCGAAACATGGACCCTTACCCAAGCCTCCGAAATTTTGCTAGACCGATTCGAACGAAAGGTCCTTCGGCGAATTTTCGGGGCCATTCGCGAGCGAGACCAATGGCGTATCCGATACAACCATGAGTTGTATCAATTGTACGATGAGCTGGAAGTATCGAAAATCGTGAAGCTTCAACGTCTGCAATGGGCGGGGCATGTACAACGGATGGACGACAATCGGATGCCAAAGAAAGTTATGAAGGCACAACGAATTGACGGAGCGAGGTTGCATGGACGACCGAGAGCTCGCTGGGAGAACTCCGTAGGTGAAGACGCCCACCAGCTGCTGGGCTTCCGAAACTGGAGGACAAGGTCACGTAACCGCGACAATTGGAGGTCAACGATTCAGGCGGCCAAGGCCCGACGTCGGGCTATCGTGCCACATTGATAATGATGTAGGTAATGTTATAATGGATTGATCTACTAAATGGCCTTTGTGGAAATTTACAGTGCTGCCCAATCCAGTTCATAGTGTACGCGTACCCTCAAAAAAAGGCAGTATTCGGGTTTGACAGTTGTTGTTGTATAAATCTATGAATGGGTCAACAAAATAACATTTGTCGAAATATACAGTGCAGCACAACCCGGTTGGTAGCGTACGCTTACGTATAAGAAAGTGTCGGGCAGCGCATGAATTTTTCGTTCTTATTTTTTACCTCAAACTCAGCGTGCCCATAATTATTTTAGTGTTTCTTCCCACGCCGATCGGACGAGTATTTCCCCGAGAAAGCAGGAGTGACATTTTCAGGAGGGGAGTTTCTCTCTTGTTTTTTACCTCAAATTCGGAATCAACAACCCAAATTTACATAGTCTTTCTGCCAGGCCGTTTAGACGAGTATTTGCCAGAGAAAACAGGGGTGCCATTTCGGGGTGGGTAACCCTAAAACAATTTTCTGGTTTTTGACCTCAAATTCGGAATTAGCGACCGAAATCTACCTAGGGCTTCTGCCACGCCGATTGGTAGAGTCATTCCCTGAGAAAATAGGGGCGCTGTTCTGGGTGGGCAACCCCCAAATTCGGAATCAGCGGCCCATAATTCTTTCAGTGTTTCCTTTCACACCGATTGGACGAGTATTTCCCCGAGGAAACAGGGAGGCCATTTAAGGCCTGAAGCGCGAACGCTATACAAACTAGGTTTCATTGCACTATTTCACCCGTTAACCAGGGCCGGATTTCCCATATGGACAACCTGGGCAGCTGCCCAGGGCGGCAGATCTTGAAAGGCGTCAATTCTTTAAACTTTTCGTTGGTTTAACATTCTGTCAATGATAATTTTGACAAACTCAAGTAACAGTCACAATTAGACAAAATTTTAACCTCCTCTTTCAATTTTGTCAAAATGCGACCCAAGAGTAGAATAATCGCAAAAAAAAAAAATTAATAGAGAGGGATTTTAGTGTCGATTTAGAGTATATTGTGCTCACGGCACGGTGTAATTTTTATATAAACATATATTCATACATTTCCATATAAAAACTATATCAAATCTACAACAACGGACCTTATAAAAAGTATAAGTGAACTATATTAAAAATATAAGTATTCTCGGTAAAAATTTTACTCTTCAATAGTATAAAATTGATAAGCAAATGTATACAAACCGTTCGAAAAAATAAAAAATGTAATACGAGTGCAGTCGGCTTCGAATCCACAATCCTGTGATTTGTAGCCAAGCGCGCTGCTCGCTGAACCAGACAGACTACAAATCAATAGACTTCTAGGTTGAATGGGTTTCTTGCGTTGATAGTGTAGATTTGATAACATAGTAGGATTGATTCTACCCTTTTATGTTATAACAACATTAAAAAAAATTTATTCTATCCCGTATGGTGTAAAATGTATAATATGAAAAGGGTATTTGGATAGTTTTATTCTGTAGCGGATATAATTAATATAATTTTCGAATAAACTAAAATTATAAGTTGAAGAGGGTCAAATTTTATTCAAATTTTGGAATAGATAGGAGTTATATTATTTTATTTATAAAATTTACACCCGGTTTACACCAAAATTTACAACAGTGAGAAATTTCAAAGTCGTAAGTGTCTGCGTTCAAAAGTTACGGCCGTATAAAGATGCGACACAAGAACAAAAATTGCAAACGCAAACGAAGTCTATTTCCCGTAAATGCTAAGCACTTTTTAAATACAATTTCGGGATTTTAATGCCGGACAGACTTGTTAAATGTGGGGCTCTTCCGCAGGATTCATCTCACCACACACTCTCTGTTGTGATATCCCTATATTTATATTTTCTTTAAGGGATCACCCTTAAAGAAAATATAAATTGTTATAAACTTTCATAATATTTGACTGAATTAAATGCTTCAATCTGAATTTGCTAAACAGTCATTTTTCTTTACCACAGAAAACATAGAAGCTGGTGTATAGGTCACATCATTTCAGTCCCTTGTTTATCAGGATCCGTCCGTCTCGAGAAGCCTTCTGCACGAACCTCCATACTGAAGAATTCAAATTTTAAGCAGAACGTGCGTAGCCTCGCTAAGACAACTTTCAACCTCTGCAATTTATGTTGAGATTCTTGCCAATGTCGTTACGATTTTCGCCAATATTCAAGTACTCCTTTGTGAGTCACATCTCTCTCATTGAACACAGGAAAAATACAAAAACAAAGTAGTTACGGGTAATAATAGCTATAGATATTTGTCAATTTGGGTACCCAGATTACCAGAAATATTTCGAGAATTCCTACAGTAGGTAAAGGGCGCCCATATCGTGAATGTATACGAGTGGCACAACCACGGGAGGAGCTAAGGAGGCTAAAGGTCCTCCCACTCCCAGGCCCGGAAATGAGGAAAGGAAACATGAAAAATAAAGCAATAAGTTACCAGATTGGCTTGAGGATTTTATAAAATTATGAATCGTGTTCGTGGGGCGAATACCCAGCCAGTTTCATTGATTTGTTTTAATTTTTTGATATCCTTACCAGCATTTTTGTTTTTATTCAGATTGTTATTTACTTTTACCACAAAGAATTGGAAATAAATCCGCAATCCGTGACAGGCCAGAGGAAAGATTTCCCGGTGATAATTGTAGCTTGAGGGTTTTATGTTATGTGTTTCCGAAATAGAAAATACAAAAAACAAGCGAAATCCGATTCAAAGTTAGTAGGAGTTACCATCAGAGGCTATACGGCAAAGTAAAACTGACCATTATAATACGAAATGTAGCAAAAAATTTAAGTGATATCGCTGTAGTGTCTTCAGGATTTTATCGCTAAATTGATTATTCCTGATATAAACCAATAATTTTTTGCAACACGAAAGCATAAAATCAAAATGATCAGTCCAGAATTGTTCCACCAGGAAAATCCCAGCATTGCGTCAACGCAACATTACGACATTTTTTAAAATTTATATTCTTAATTGAAGTGTAATTAATTGGAATTCAGCAAAAAATGTCATAGTTTCGTTGTGTCTCTATCCTTGGGAAGAAATGCGTTAAGCAAATTAGTTCTTGTTGATGGGGACATTATGTTACATACTTTGAATGATTCTTATCCTTATAAAAATTGATCGTTAACTACGTAAAAAATGATGAATTTGGTGTGTTACCATATGTTCTTGCCTACGTGCGATATGGTTATTCGACTTACAAGATTAGCTTCATTATTATCATCATTAGCGAATTAGCGTCCTAAGCCGATCTACTCTAATTTGTTTTATATATATAGGATTAATCCTAACAATTTAAACTTTTGACAGAATATAATCGGTGAAGAAAATATTTTGACCTCCATTAACCCTTCTGTCGGCACCATATTCAACACCCAATAGGTTTGGCTGGACCTACTGAGAAAAAAATTTTATTTTTTAG
The DNA here is from genome assembly GCA_949715475.1 of Microchrysa polita. Classification (NCBI taxonomy): domain Eukaryota; kingdom Metazoa; phylum Arthropoda; class Insecta; order Diptera; family Stratiomyidae; genus Microchrysa; species Microchrysa polita. Next base: position 38,455,791 of record OX454421.1, read on the forward strand.
AAAAAGTGAAATATTTATTCGTAGAGTTATTCAGCCATTTCTTAACTAGCATTCTTAAACAATAGAAGCATTTACACCATTTTTTGTAGACATACTGGGGACGTTTTTAAGTAGACATATTTGGAGGTGGTATTAGTACAAACATGTTTTCCCTTATTTTCTTCTTTTTTTAATTTTGTATTTTCATTTGTATATCTAGTAGAAAGTTTGATCGCATTTTCCAATTCCAATATCCTTGGGGAAATATTTGGCGCTCTGTTGGTAGACTTTACCCCGATATTAGTCTGCCGATTTAGGGAAATAGGTAGAAAGAAATAGAGAATTTTTAATCGCAAAAGTCATTTCATTCTAAATTTTTCGTAAAATTCGTGATAAAATCCATTTTATTATTTACGAATTTCGCAAGTCACTTATACTTAGTCCTTACTACTACAAAGGAAATAAAACTAGTTTGAATTTCCTAGAATCAAATCTCAGTGGATTAGACGATGCTATAAGACATGATTAAATTAGGCATACCCATTTTCCGAACTTCACGGCTTCTTACAGAAAAATCTCAGAATTTTTTATTATTTAAAGTACAAATTGATTTCTAATCATATTATTACACCATAAATAGGAGAATTTTGAGAGAATTTTATAATTTAACTCTTTACCTGTGGAGAAAAATGGGGTGAAAAACAGTAGGTCTGGCCAGACCTATTATGGGTATCAAAAAGCACTACAAATTGAATTTCGTCTAAAACATGCTCAAAACTTTAAGCGATATTTTCAAATTTTTGCAAAATGCTTCTAAACATATTATTTTAGGACATCACGAAGTATGAAGTCGCTGCGATTTCATCTTCTATACTTTTTTGACTGAAATATAGTGCCAAAGGTCTGGCCAGACCTTCGTGCCGACAGAAGGGTTAAACGATTCAGAACTCCTTTTCCCTATGAGGCCATTGGATTGGACCACACAAAAAATTTAGGGGAAATTATTGTGGATAACAACAACCCGTTTCTTTGTCACCAAGTGTAGTAATAAATAATAACCAATAATTTGGAAGGTACAGGCAACAAACAGCTGCGTACTTCATTAATGAAGGAGCTAGGTACTTGCTAATTTTTTCGGTATATTCCAGGCTTTTATCAATTTAATTTTATAAATTTATACAATTCTTCATGTACAAGACAAGCACTTAATGGCCACTGCCCTACCAAAAATGTTACGCAACTCAAGCCCAATTTAATCTTTTCATGTAAAATTAAAATTAATCAATCATGATGATGGAGACATGGCAATGGGGTATCCGAAAATTACAAAAATTAAAACCACCCGTTGCGTTAGTTGGCGTTATAAATTTAAAGGCAATATTAAAGATATACAAGCAGTATTGTGCTTCACTATTAGTGTAGTAACTAGGTGATTTCAGATTGCAAAGTGAGGTGGAGAAATTTTTTTTTTGTTTCTTATGTATTTTCGGATGCTGAGCTCGAATCCAGAGCTTCCCACCAAAATTTTGTTGCGGAACAGGGTGAAAACCGCGAAAAACCCCTAAATTTTCGGAGTTTTCCCGTTCTTTTGTTTATAACTCTGAAAGTGTACATTTCTCCGAAAACCTGTCCATGAAAATATTAGAGAAAACATAATTGCGCGTCTAACGCGCTTTTAATCATAAAAATGTGTTAAGCGGTATTGCTAAATTAAGAATCATTTTTTTGGGGTTTTTTGCAATTTTGACCCTGTTTTGGAACGAAATTTTGGTGGGAAGTTACCGGTTTAGGTTTTGCACCCCAAAATACATAATGTACAAGAAAAATGCAACGGTTACGACCAATAATGAAAAACCGTTCAATCGCAAAATTTTATTCATAATATGGAACTATGTTAAAAACGGCCAATTTAAATTCTCAATTGTAATAATACTGCTCAACGGATCTATAATATCTATGTCTCTTTAGACGCGTAATTATGTGCTATCTAACATATTCATGGAGAGTTTTTCGCAGAAATAAATATTTTCAGAGTTAGAGGCCAAATAACGGAAAAACAGCAAAAATTTTAGGGTTTTTCGCGATTTTGACCCTGTTCCGCAACGAAATATTGGTGGGAAGCTCCTGATTCATGCTCAGCACAAAAAAAAAAAAAATTGTCTCCACCATATTCTGCAATCTGATGTACTAGATTTATCACCTGGATACTACACTATATTGGTAAATTGAAAGTACTATTATTTGGTAGGGATTTCGTTACAAAATCATGAAGCTGAATTTTATTTTATGAGTCCTTGTTTATGAGGTTCTGGGACCCTGTAGGCCAGCTAATTGTTGGGAAAATCATGGTTTTCCAGGACTTTTAGGACTCAATTTCTGAGGATGTTGAATGTAAAACTCATTTGGTAAAAAAATGATCGGAAAGGTCCCAAAAAGGACAAAAAAGGGTACTCTTTAATCCTTGACCGAAGGTCGGCATGTGGGGTATCATATCTAAGGGGACGTCGAGTACATTACATATCCGGTGTATTTTTCCCGCTTCAAGGACCCTCAACGGAATAAATCGAGCTTAAATAGAAAATTATCATGTTTTCCGTATATTCTCACTTTTCAAAATGTAGAGTAGCTGAAGTTTCTACCATTAAATTTGCTAATCAAACTTAACCTATTGTGGTCACAAAACATATATAAAAATGCATGGAATCGAACGACGGGGTCATGGGGCTGCTATACAAAACGAAACCCTTAAATGAGGCTTTTTATTTGCTTACCAATTTCCCCCAAAACTTGTATGTATTTATTTATTTATTTATTCAAGGTACTATTGATCACGAGCAAGTCCTATGAGTACAATAGTTACAGATTAAAAATTAAAATTAAATAAGCAAAACTAATAAATATTAAAGTATTTAGCTAGAACATGGACAGAGAATATTATTATGTAAAAACAGTTAGACGGAAACTGCAAACCACACAGAATAAAATTTTAAAGCACATAATCAGCAAACCATTTTTCTACTCGACCCAGAAATTACACAATGAAACGAAAATTAATACTCTAGACAAAATTGTGGGTAGAAGTACTTCTAAGTTCATAGCATCTTGCCGAAATATTAATAATGATTTAATTCAAAACTTTGTCAATTCTAATTAGCTAGCACAATGTACATTTAATGTAGATTTAATATAATTTTATATAATTTAATTTTATTTATATATTTTTTTGCTTCATGAGGTTTTTGCTTTTGTTTTTTCCCTCACTATTTCTTTCGCCTAGTTTAAGAGCTAAGTGTCTAATCGATTGCACAAATTAATATCATACTATAGAGTTAAGGCGACTGCCGGTAGGTATCTAATCTAAGTTACATGTTAGGCATAAGATATTATACTGAATAAAGATTGAATTGAATTGAATATTATTATGTATAACTTTGTATAATGAGAAAAGGAAGTTCAAAGTATTATTATTATTATGAATTAAATTCAGGAATTTTATCAAGAAGGACACGTTTTAAATTAAAAAATGAGGGTACTAAAGGACTAAGCTTTAGCCTATCGTATTTTCTCATCATTCCTAAAAGAGGCGAGTGAAAATAAACCACAAGCTCGAACGAGTATCATATGAAGTTTCCCTAAAGACTATATCACCTGAGAGTGAAGAACCAAAACATAACTTCAGACTTAACACATTAAGATAATTCAGACGTCCACGATATGCCGATTTAGAAAGATTGACTTTATAAACTAGGGGGCTACGCCTCCTGCTCGCTTCGCTCGCCAACCCCGGGGCCGAGGCTAATTTCGGGCGCGGCCGAAATTTGGATACCCTTCGCTTGGGCTAAAAAATTTTTCGGGCGTACCTAGGACTTGTATTTAATCCCCCTCCTCATTCTTTTTCTTCCGTCTTGACAAAAGTTTTAGGCTTGGTTGAAATAAGTGGGCAAATAAAAATATTTACTCGGAAAATTTTATTGGGGTTGCCGGAGCATGACCCCACAGTACGATTCCATTCGTTTTGAACTTTTTAGTTGCTTTGATAAAGACACATTAATTCAACGTTTTGTGAAATTGGTGTAAAAAAATATTTCTTAGAAGAACCAATATGAGGGGTTTGGTTTGTATGGCCCCATGACCCCATGGTCCGATTTGATTCAATATTACATATGTTTTGTGTCATCAATAGGAATACATTTGTGTGAAATTTGGTTGAAATCGGTGCACAAATAAAAAAGTTTTTCTTAGAAGAACCTAATTTGGGGGTTGGATTTGTATGGCAGCCCCATGACCCCATGGTCCGATTTTATCCATTCTTACATATATTTTGTGTCAACAATAGAAATACATTTGTGTGAAATTTGGTTGAAATTGGTGCACAAATAAAAAAGGTTTTCTTAGAAGAACCTAATTTGGGTGGTTAAGTTTGTATGGCAGCCCCATGACCCCATGGTCCGATTTGATCCATTCTTGCATATATTTTGTGTTATCTATAGAAACACATTTGTGTGAAATTTGGTTGAAATTGGTACACAAATAAAAGTTTTTGTATGGCAGCCCCATGACCCAGTGATCCAATTTGGGTGAATCAAACATACAAACAGCCTGCAACAATAAGAAGCACGTGTGCAAAATTTCAGCTTGCTAGCTTCAATACCCGCCGAGTAAAACGCGTCGCAACAGACAGACAGACGGACATGCTCCAATCGACTCCCCAAGTCATGCTGATCATATATGTATACTCTTTATATGGTCGGAGATGCTTCCTTTAATGCGTTACAAACTTCATGACAAAGTTAATATACCCTTTCACTCTATGAGCGAAGGGTATAAAAATGTGGCGGGTAAATCTTCGCCTTAGTATGATTATTTGAGTATGGTGACCATACTATTGATGCGTATTCCAACACACTTCGGACAAGAGATATGGATAGCCTGACTGAAGTTGAAATTGATTGAAAATCTTCCGAGCAACGTTACACGAACCCTGCCAGCTTCGATGCCCTGTTTATGATGACAGAGTAATGATCGGTAAAGTTAAGTTTTGCATCGAAAGTAACACCTATAGATCATTATTGGTGGAAACATTCTTTAGTTGCGTGCAGTTCGTATAATAGGCAAACGAAATGGCATCGGGTTTCAATTCAAAGAGAATGTAAGATCAAAACATTTACATTAGATACGTTAGGGAATAACTCATTTGTGAGGCACCAAGACAGGGCCGGCTTTAGGTGTAACGGCGCCCGGGGCGAACTTGAAAGAAGCGCCCCTTATAGTTTCTATACACGAAAAAAAAATGCAATAGAAGTTGAACTTCAACGTTCTGTGGAAATATTTTTCTCCATTGCCCCGCCAGCTTAGAGATGTCGACAAATTTAAATAATTCAAAGAGGAGGGCATATCGCGTGAGGAGGAACCAACGGATTGCGTCTTCTTTCGTAAATCAATCCGCGCCGGCCGCCATTGAAATTATCCACTTTAACTGTTCTTAACTTCTCCTTAATTTTCTCCTGTTTATTTGTTAAAAAAAAAAATAGGCAATCTCACGTCGCAGAAAGTTTTATAATATGTAGTTCAAAAATAAAAACAGACAATCTCACGTCGCAGAAACATAAGGAACCATACATCTTAGCTCACAAACATTTATTATGTTGAATGGGAAGACGATAGCAAATCCCAAATCCCATCAATTTGATGGTACCGAATTCAGTCAGTATCGATTTTACGTATAGTAGTCCATATTTTTCAACACATGAATTTATTTCATTTTGTAATTTCGACCGTGGTTAGAAATGGTTTGTTCGGGAAACCTGGCTTTTTTGCATTACTGCAGGTTACACTTTCATTTTCGAATCACCAACACTTAAACGTTCATTAAGTTAATAATTTTGCAAATACGTTTATAAACTTTTCTATTTTTTAAGCAGGTTTTGTAAATTTAATTGAGCGAGAAAAGACAACAATGTTTGCTCTAAAATGCAATACCTACATACATAAATATCAATAAACGTAAGTAGCGCCACAGACCCTCCGATCGATCGGCCAGATTTTTTGATTGCGAGATAAATCGGAAGGTGTATGGGACCATTGGATTCAATTTTTTTGATTTAACGTGTGGAACGTATTGCCAGTGCAATTTTCCGTACAAGCTGTCATGACAATCATGTGTTGCTCAGTCGCTGATTTTTGACATAACCCTATGGTCGTTCTTCATGCTATCGTTGCGGCGGTCATTCTCCATCAAAAGTAGCAATGGATGTCCATCTTCCATAAGGCGACCAACTTTTAGAAATGCCAATCCGGGACATGGCCCTGAGATGTTTGTTTTGATAAATCCTTGGACGAAATTGAAAATGTGCCAAATCGAACTAAGGGTTACCCTACCTCCCATACAAATAACCCCACCTTGATATTTCAACTCGTCCATGCCTATTTGTGCCATGTGCTTGTAGTTGATGGAAAACGGAGTAGGTCTGACTACCCCTACTCCTACCTCCCTTACAAAGCTATAGTCAGCCATATCTTTTGATAAAATGCCGCGAAAATTTTAAAATTTGTGTTAAAGGGTAGCTGTTGGATGTCCTTATAAAATACTGAATGTGTGTTAGGTCCATCCCATCTACCCCTACATCCCCTATAAAATAGAAAGGTCTGTACTATTAATACTCATCGTGCTATTCGCACGATTAGAACTCGGTCTCGTTAAAGTTGTTTTTGAAGTTGTCCAGGACGAATTTCTAGTTGAAAATAGACGTTCTGTTGGCGACTTAGTAGCTGGAAGGCAAAGAATGTACTGGACAATGGATCGTATTGAAAACTGTATTTTTCGAGATTTTAAATGCAGTTTTTGTAGAAATTGCAGGCATAAAATATTGCCTTTCAATTTGACCAGCTGTGGCCAGTTGGTTTAAGTCGCTTTTTATTATAATTTTCCTCCAGCCGCCTTGAATATTTGTGTTTCAATTCTGAAGGTGAATGGGACATTTCCGTGAAAGTCATTTGATCGCTTTCTATTGCTTTTAGATAGTGATAGAGAATAGGATTTTAATGACACATACTCGTACATTTGTAGAACTCTTTCTACGGCCGGTAAAAGTGCGAGCCACCTTGTTTTGTTGTATCCGAGCATTTTCTTATATTGGACCTCTGCTTCTTCACAAAAAGCTAATAAATTGTTCAACATCAACTGGCAAAAAATCTGCTGCCGTTTGAATAGCATCATACGCAATATGCGCTGCGCTTCCCACACCAATGGTCCCGTTTGCAGTTTTGCAAAAACATGGCTCTGGCCCTTATGAGAAATACCTCCAAAATTGGTATTTGCGTTATCTGTGCAAACTGGCAAGACTTTTTCCTTAAAGCGGCTTTGTCGAGCGTCTCCATCAAATATGAATATATGTCGGCTGGTTCTTCTGGCAAAGTTGGTTTTCAAGCATCTTGCTATTAATCCCTGACGTAGGCTCAAAATACTTAACTAGAATTGGAAATAATTGCAAATCTTAATGATTTGAGGCATCGGTACAGCTGCTTTTAAAAGGGACTTTCGTAATGTCTGATTTTAAAATGTTGCCTGAAAATGAAAAAAATACGTTTTTGACAAAACTTACTTTTGACACTATGACTAGGTACATACACAATAAGTCGCCAGTCTCCTCCACATATGGATATATATACATGTTGCATTTGGAAATATTAAATAAGCATCTTTGCATGCTTGCATTCCAATGTACATAGTAGATAAATTAATTCTAGGTAGTACGAACTATGCGAATTATAATATCAATATGGAAAGAAGCATGTTGAAAATACGAGCACATAGAAGACTGGTGAATGCGGGACTTGCGGGACACTTGGATGTTTTGCGGGACAAATCCAGGATGATTTTCAGTGAGGGACAGAGTTGTAAAATGCGGGACTGTCCCACAGGATCCGGGACGGTTGGTCACCTTAATCTTCCATCGCCAAAAATGGTATAACTTTCGCTATTTGGTGTTGTGTCTTGTGGACCGTGAGACTGTCAATTTCAGATTGCCCGATAAATTGCCTAATGTATGTGCTGTATGGGCGGCAGATCGATTGTGGGCCCAATCGATCGGCCGAGAAATCGCCAGGTTTGTGGCGCCCTTAAGTTTAATAAAGACCAAAGCATAAACATAATCCAGAAATTGCATTTCCACATAGAAAATATTGATGATGATGGTTCGAAAACTAATGGGAATATGTATTAGAATTGTGTACTGCTTTTTCTTAATTAAAGGTTACATGTATCTTTGGAGCGCAGTCAATTCCTGAAGTGGGAATCTGATATTATGAGATGAGTTCCCAACTAAATTCTTATCTGATTTCTATAAAGATACAGGTGACATTTTGTGTCGTGCGGCCTTGAGTGAACGTTGTGGAATTGCACATAGAATTCTTGTCCCAGGTCTGCGTTTGTAAAAAAGTATTCCGTAAACTTGTGACTAGAACGCGCGTTAAATTGATGGCATTATATACATTCATACTTGGATGTGGTCAAGTACTATAGCCTGTCTTAGTATTCTTACATCATACTAATTCAGCAGTTAAAAAAAATTAATTTCTTAAGCAACAAACAAATTTGTAAAAATAAATTAAATTAAAAATACGGGTTTCGGCGCCCCTAAACCTGGCGCCCGGGGCGACCGCCCCGCTCGCCCCACCCTAAAGCCGGCCCTGCACCAAGATGATAAAAGAGGTCTGATTGTAAGGTCAAACAATCAGCGATTGAGGATACGGAGGTAAAAATTTTACAGTCATCTGCGTAAAGTAGTGAACGACTCTTAAGAATAGATGGAAGGTCATTAATGAAAAATACAAATAATATAGGTCCTAAGATAGACCCCTGACTTTGAATATTGTTTCGTAAAACGACGCGTCGCGACGCGGGAAGATCTATTATTTAAGTACGAAGTGAGCCAAGTGATTAGATGAAGAGGAAAGTTAAGATGACTGAGTTTTTGAAGTAAGATGGAATGATTAACTGTGTCAAAGGCTTTTGAAATGTCAGTGTATATCGCGTGAACGTCCTGATGGTCATAATTCAGACGTCCACGATATGGCGACATAAAAGGACTTTGCAACAAAATTTACAAATTCTGCTAGGTTCGTAACAGTTGACTTCATTTTACAAAAGCCATGTTGAGATTGCGAAGGACTAATGAGGTGACAAAAATTGTGCTCTATGTACTTAAAAACAATTCGTTCAAGTATTTTAGAACAAAATGAGATTAAAGAAATGGGGCGGTAGTTGGAAGCTTTTTTTGAATCCCCTTTCTTAGGAATAGGCACAACGTAAGAACGTTTCCACTTGGCAGGGAAGATACACTCCGATATGCTTTTATTAAAAATTATGGCCAGTCTAATTGAAATGGAGCTATGTGTCTTCCTTAAGAAAAAGCTAGATATGTATACCGTCCGGGCCACTAGATGAGTTATCTTTAGCATATGATATGATGATGAGTGACAAGAAGACTTTCGCATGTTTTTATGTAGGACCAAAACAGCATACTCTCATTTCTGACACTCTGTTCAATATTGAGGAGATAAGCAGAACGGGCCGATAGTATAAGTCGTTTAGTCTCGAAGTTTACGATAAGTGTGCAGGTCAGAGAAACACTTGCAACGTTGATAACGTTTGTAAACGCGATTCTTTCTCGAAATCGCTTTGAAGATAGTATTATTAAACCAAATTGGCCCTTTACGACGACTCGTAGCATATTTAGGCACATATTCATCAATTATATTGAAAAGGATTTCGTAAAATATTTCGACGGCAGTCTCACAGTTCGTGTGTGTAAGAATAGAGGACCAGTCAACCTCGCTAAGTTTTAAGTTAATAGCGTCAAAATTCGCTTTGCGAAAATTAAAACAGGACGCCTTTATTGCCAAAGGAGCCTCATTGAGTTTAAGATTTATTACCTGTTCAAGGGCTGGCTGAAACGGATTGCAAGGAACTAAAGGACTACTTGCCAAACAGGACGAGAGTTCAGATGTAGAAAAATTACTCAAACCCAAATCTAGCCTACTATTCCTAAAATTGGGAGTTAAATTAAATTGAGCAAGGTTGCAATAATACACGAACGATGACAAAGTTGAAAATAAGGACGCCGATAAAGAAGAAAGAGGAAGACCAGGAGAGTCAGGCCAAGAAATTAGAGGCAAATTGAAGTCACCTTACATATAAAATATCCCAGAATTTGGATGAGATACACAATTGAGATTGGAAAAATATTCGAAAAGGCTTTCACAGCCCTTATACACCTGCAACTTGGTTGCCAACCTAAGTTGGCAACACGCAAAAAAACCGGAAATTAAGTGATTTGTAGGCATGTTGCAGGTTGCAGTACCAGGTTGCAAGAACGTGAATGGCGTGGTTGCCGGAATGTTGCAAGTGTGTAGTAACGTACCTGCAACCTAGGTTGGCAACCAAGTTTTGGCCTGTCATATACAGGCACAGCGGCATTGCAGGGAACGTAAACGCAAAAAATTAAATGCGAGCAATTAGAGAAGTTCGTGAGTAAGTAATTTTCTGTAACAGAAACTAACGAGCATTCAATATTACTTTTAATGGCGTTAAGAGTCGCGCCACCTGAATGCTGTATGTAAAAATGAATGAAATCGAACCATAGAGTCATGGGTCTGCCATACAAACTCAACCCCCAAATTAGGTTCTTTTAAGAAAAACGTTTTTCTTTATGAGCCAATTTCAGCCAAACAAAAGTCTTTCGAACGAAGCTGCCGGGCGAACTCAAACCTTAAAAAAAAAATTCTTGCACCAATTCCAACCAAACCTGATATAATTGTGTCTTCAATGAAACAAAAAAAATTGAAATTAATTTATCACAGACCCCGCGAAATTTTTTCATCGCAGACCTGTATAATTTTTCATCTAGATGATATTGCTTCAAAACAACAACAACCTCCTTCCTTTAGCTCTTTCCTCTTTGTATACCTAGAGGTAACCGATAAAGAAGTAAAATAAGTTTAGTGGAAAATAATTTCTGAAAACTTAACAAACAATGATCTGCAAGAGAAGTTTCTACGCTCATATTCCTCCTGTATTTTATAGTATTGGATTGAAGTATCCATCCATGCTGTAGGTATACCTATTTGTTTTTCTGTATCAAAATGTTGCAGAACGATTGCAAGTCGTTTGACACGATAGACACATTTCGACAGTTTATCCGTTCGACGCGAAACGTGATTCAAAAAGTAAGCTAAACTTATCCAATTGTTAAATCGACCAGATCGTTTCTTTTTACTATAGTAGGTAGGTAGGTGCCTACTCTCATTGTTATTCGACAAACATTGCACAAAGTGCAAAAATAGCAAAAGGTGATGAGAGAAGTGCTCGTGAAACTTTTGTCGTGAAAACTTTATCCTTTTGTTTCATTGTTGCGCACACCATAGGGAATTTCTTTAATGCTACGTTATCCGGCTGATACCTCAGGACCTTCATACAAGCCATACATAAAATGACTACATATATACAATACAATACACCTGTATCTGGTATGCTCGAACACACGAAATTCCGCTTTCATGTTTCATTTATTAGTTTTTTGGGTTTTCGATACTTTGTCTTTTGTGGCCTCGTGTATCAAAAGGATGCCAAAAGTGCCATATTGTAAGCGAAAACAATGTACATGAGTACACATCGCACATACATATTTATAAAGGACAACGACGACGACATACAACAGATTGAGTATTGATAAATCACAGAGTGGAATATAGAGATTGTCTGCCACGGGATAGAGGATGATGATGCCTGACTTCGTTTACAGCCGTGTACATACAACATTTTGCAAGGCCATAACCTAGTTAGGCTCTCACACAAACTTTGTCCTCGACGTGCACACTAAATCCATAATGGATGATGTGTTCTTGACGATAAAATGTGAATTAAGTGAACGTTTCGTTGGTCGATTCAACCGAGACGCGATTTCATTTTTTTTATACATTAGCATATCAGATGTGCCACACTTCTTGCTTCTTACTAAGTGACCTTCTGTATAAGTCCTGTGAACCGCTATATCCTAACAGCGAACTGTACACTGCCTCCAGACGTGCCGTGTCATTATACAGTCAAGGACGTCGTTGCTGCAACCGTACAATTCGGTGTGAGTGTGTAATATTGTGCAATCTCTTGTATTTGAATTGTAAAATAAACGAGACGAATCATGCCAGAAAAAAGCGAAAAACAGGGGAGGAACTCTTTAAAATTCTAAGACGATGCTATTATTTCGTAAGCGCAGTAACTTCTTCTTCAGTGAACATATTTTAATCTCCAGCCTGAAGCGGATGAAGAAAGTCAGTACTGTAGAGTGTAGAATCTAAATATGTACCAACATTTTGTGTATAAGATAATGTATACATATGTATATGTATATCGGTTTGGAGGGGCAAAATCAGCGGACAAACTTCCCGTTATCGTTCCTTGAATGTAGCAAAGTTTCAAGTCATTGATTTTTCTATGAAACGAGAGATTCTCGTTATAAGAAAATAAATCCATCGTAGTATAGTGCCATGATGTATTCATTATTCTGACGAGGAGCGGTTAATATGTAGTAGAGTATTCGAGAAATATGGTAATTTCTAGTAATATTTTATGTCAAGGATATTTTCTTGAGTCGATATTGCATGCACGATTTTTTTTCCTCTGCTGTTATTTGTATAGATATACTTGTACAAATGTTTATCTTATAATTACTAGAAATTACTTATGTAATTTATAAATAAATAACAGGCGCGACAATCCAACATTGGACTAAGGCCGCAGGATGTGTTAGTGACATCCTATTTCCAAGATCTTATCTGCGTTTTGATGAGGTAATGAGATCAGCATCACGCTCAGCAGTGTTATTTATCCCCATAAATGGGTACTCGTTTAACATCTGAGTGAGATCATAGTCTGTCACAAGCTCGTGAGTTCGAAAAACACAATGAAACACGGTGAGATTCGAACTCATGAGCCTGTGCACCGAAGGTGCGCGCACTAACCGCTCGACCAGCCAGACCATATGTAATTTATATCAAAGCTTATTTAATTTTGATTTGAGCAAAACTATGTTCTGTTTTAGTAAATAGCTAACATCAAACGATTACCCATTTATAGGGGTAAATATCTCTTCATAGCCTGCTGTTGATCCCAACTTCTCTAGTTAAAATCTTGGAACTTGGATATGACTAACATATAGGGTTGCCACCTCAACAACTTCTCTCGCCCGGCAGCCATCATCTATTCCCCCGATTAATATTCGAGTATCCGGTTAATTTTTTAGGGTGTATTAAATGGCAGCCCATTTTCTTAGCAAAATATTAAGCACGTACATCTTGTGTCGTGGCCTGATTTATTCTGGTATCCTTCTTTCACTAAAAATATCTGGACCATCTGGCCCACATCGCCTTTACTGAGGTAATGATGGTATCATTATAAAAGATTCTCAGCAACTCGTCCGAATTCTCGAGGCTTATCCCAACAGTACAACATAACAGCATTTTAAATCAATCAATAACTATACTATTCTAAATGAAAGTTCAGTTCAAAGAAACGTCTGGTGCTAGAAAAATAGACAAAGAGCCCTTACTCGGCTCTTTTTGCACCCAACAGTCTCCCACAAACTTGAAGTAACCCTATGTGAAGAGTGACGACTATCCGCACAGATAGCATTGTATTGAGGACTACGTACTAAAAACTACATTATAAAGTTTCAAGATTCGCACCCTTACAGAGAATGGTGTTGTTGGTCTCGGTTTAAAAACTGTAGGCCAATTACGCGCATTGCAATAGTTGCAGTTTTAGTGCGCCATTCTTGTTCTAAGTTATTGCTTTTTTATAGCCACAGTCTAACTCTATCGTTGTCAGTCTATATGAAGCCTTTCCGAGGCAAGGAGTTTATTAAACATAGACATGAAGTTCGGTATACACAAAGTCCGCCCAAATTTCTCATTAAGTTTGAGGCTTTGCTCAACACATTATTGCCCAAGCAGGTGTTAACCCTACTAACATATCTGCGGCCTTGGTCTGATTTCTGGACAAACGCGCCAGCTATTTATTTCATGTGTTGTTTTTGGTATTTTTGTCTGTGCGTCCTGTATCTATCTCAGTGCGTCTTGTCAATATTGTGTTGGCTTTCAGTAATACCGATCGTTCCTAACAGATTGTCATAAGAGATACGGAAATTTAGATTTTGCGAAAAAATGCGAATCTGTTTTAATCTGTTTTAACTGTTTACAACATCATCAATGTGGCACGATAACCCGACGTCGGGCCTTGGCCGCCTGAATCGTTGACCTCCAATTGTCGCGGTTGCGTGACCTTGTCCTCCAGTTAAGAAAGCCATAGCAGCTGGTGGGCGTCTTCACCTACGGATTTCTCCCAGCGAGCTCTCGGTCGTCCACGCAACCTCGCTCCGTCAATTCGTTGTGCGTTCATCACTTTCTTTGGCATGCGATTATCGTCCATCCGTTGTACATGCCCCGCCCATTGCAGACGTTGAAGCTTCACGATTTTCGATACTTCCAGCTCATCGTACAATTGATACAACTCCGGTTGTACCGGATACGCCATTGGTCTCGGTCGCGAACGGCCCCGAAAATTCGCCGAAGGACCTTTCGTTCGAATCGGTCTAGCAAAATTTCGGAGGCTTGGGTGAGGGTCCATGTTTTGCAGCCGTAACATAGCACGGGTTGGATGATCGTTTTGTACACGCGGAGTTTCGTGTTCCTCTGCGCAAGTTTCGAATTAATTATAGGGAGGACCGAGAAATATGTCTTATTGGCTATTCGTCGTTTAATTTCGTCGGTTTCGTTGGCGTCCTTTGATAAATTACAACCCAGATAGTTGAAGTTGTCTACTTAACTGAACTGTTTACAACGAAAATGTTAATTGCTCACCATAAAAATCACTTATGGAAGATAATAATCTTCTTAATTTTAGATTTTTTTTAAAGTTTCCCATTAATGAGAATACGTACACATTTGTAAATTGCAAATGCATAGTGCACAGAGTGCGGCTTTGTGCACAAGCTCTAGTGTAGAATTTGCACTACTCCCTTGCCGCGGAAACCGCTAAGATATCCAAAATTGGAGCGTGTGCTCCTCTTCCCAGATTGTGCACCAATCGTGATTGCTTGCAGGTTGTCGGTCGCAGTGTCATGAACATGTTGTATGTGCAGTGTACATATGTACGTATATGATCATAGATTCAGTAGGTGGAATGTGTATCTAGATCTAGGTATAGAATAAGGGCGCGATGTGGGCTAGATGTGCGATTTGAGATATACATTTTCGATTTGAACAAGTAAACAGGGGGTGCACGTGCACTTGTGCACATATGGGCGAGCCGCCACTGAACTTCACTGAATTGAATTTAGCATTAACGAATTCGTTAAGATAATGTATACTGTTCATAAAATTAAGGTACGTTTATCCCAACTTGTTCATTGATAATGACCGAGTTTGTCAATCTGTTTTTTTTTTTATTAAAAAAAAAACTGACGCAGTCCAGTATTAAAAACCCAGCTTTATAAGTGTTGACGACATTTATTTTACCTCTGCTCTGAAAAGCATCATAAATGACCTACACCTACAGTGGGATTCGATACCAGGACCCTATGATTTGAAGAATTGCGCCCTACCTACCTACACTAACCAGACTATATGTTATGGAGGTTTTTAAGATACACATAAAGTGATAGCGATAGCAATATGTAATCGTTCGTGAAAAGAATGTATAGGTTTATAGTTTTGACGAATTTATACATAGATCTTATGTATAATTTACATTGTTTTAATGAATCAGTTCTATGTTCAATCTTGCATTCTTAAATGAAGAAGATAATAAGAAACCAATCAGGTGGTAAATGAGTTCACTAAACCTGCATACATTATCCTTCGGAACTGCACATAAAATAACTTTTAGAAAACTATAAAGGTTTCATTGTGATAATAGGTTCGTTTTATTGCTACATTCCGTGTAGGTTTGGGTAGCGAACTCCATATAAAAAAATGACACCCATAGGTATGTTTCACGCTTGCCACTACCCTGCGCGGGATAGGGTTTCGGGGAATCAAATGCATAGGGAAAAAATACGGGAATTTTGTTTTTTCTATGTTGGCGTACGTGTAAAAAATATCAATTAAAACCAAATGTGAGAATCTTTCTCATGGTCGTTTTATATTTCGCAAATATATAATCGTCTTTTGTGACGAAATCCACCAAATCTAAAAAATAACCCAAAGAGAGTGAAATAAAGATGCAAAAAAAACTGTCATGTGTCAGCTGTTTGACCGAGCAACTGATCTTAACCGGGAAGTTACACATGATCGCTTTTGTGAGTCAGAGTTAAATAGCAAAAAAACGCAACTAATGTATTTTACATACCCAAAATGAAAATATTTGTACCTATAAATGGCTTACATTGAATTTGTGAACAATAATTTTTTGAGTAGCAATTCGAAGCAATAAAACTTTAAATAAAATTCAGTGATTCTTCAAATCAAAAGTTGTTTTTCGTTGACTTTATAAAATATTGGTTTAGATTTCAACGATCAGTAAAAAATTTCTAAAATTATGACGTATTTTAACGAATCAGTTTTCTTTGAAATGGTTTAAACCCATTTAAATTTTTACGAAATGTTTCGTCGTCTTTACGAGAATGTACGTTACAGTAAGGAAAATAAGACAACGAATGTGATTCGTGAATATTAGGTAGAAAAGTGTGTATTTAACTTCCTGAATGTAACGTAAAGATTCTTCAACATGTTCCTTAATTTTAACGAAATTTCACGTTAAATTTACGACAAGGAAAATAATCATTAATTTTAAGAAATACGTTTTTGTTAACCTAATGAACGAATATTTTTTTCATGTCAATGTAAATATTCGTGATATTGACGAAAAAAATATAAACGGATCAGATTTCTTTAATGTGACGAAATGTGGCGTAAACCTTTATGCACGTCTACCTTATCATAACGAATAATTACTTTATGGCAATGAAAATAAGTCAACGAATGCGATTCGTGGATAATAGGAAAGATAATTTTTTCAGTGCATTGTGAAAGGCCCTTACTAAATACTGATTTGGCTATATTTCCGGTTTGGATACAGTTATTCGAATGAAAATTTTCTAGAAACCCTTAGCGGAATTTTCATATTTGGAAACCTAAGAGGAGATACACACGAACAAATTGAAATTTTACAAATTTACTGTTATTTACTTTTCCTTAGCAAAAGTCAACAGTCTTAATATTTAACGTATATAAGGTCATACTGACCAATCTTTGTGCAAAGTTTTATACCGATCCCTATAACGGTTTAGAAAAACGGAGGTCGAAAAAGAAGTTTAACTTTAAACGCCAATAACTTTTTTTACCGTTACTCGAAACTGGAAAATTTAAACTGATATGAGATGAACTCATTTAGATCTTTGATTTAAATACCCATACGTCAATCTCCGATAAAAACTAAAAAAGTCGACTTTTTTTCAAACGTTCGGAACACCCTGTTATCTTTTTCCTACCAGCTTCTAAGGTATTTGTGCCAAAGACTGTGACCATTCTAAACATTCCTACCAAATTTCATGACAATGGGTTGAGCCGTGCGCGAGTTATTTAGTAAACAGACGGACAGACGGACGGACAAAATCG
This sequence comes from Microchrysa polita, assembly GCA_949715475.1. Taxonomy (NCBI): domain Eukaryota; kingdom Metazoa; phylum Arthropoda; class Insecta; order Diptera; family Stratiomyidae; genus Microchrysa; species Microchrysa polita. Next base: position 38,473,440 of record OX454421.1, read on the forward strand.
ATTTCATAAGGGTTTTTTGAAAAAAAAAAAATTCTAAAAAAACATAAAAACCATCGTATTGCGGGCGCAGCCCTCTGTACGCCGGTATTTTTTGTTCATGCAAAGGACTACTCCACATAGTGAGGAAGCAGTACGACTAAACCCCTTGCAGCCGAGTAATTTGCATTTATTTTTTTGGACGATGTTTGGCAGTGGCCTGTATTATCCTTCCGGACGTCGTTAGTTGGAACATGCTGTGTGGGTCCCCTTCGTTTTTTAGATTCGATTGATCGTTTCGGATCCTTTGAACAGTTCCAAGACAGTATATCCCTTCATTGGCAAAAAATTGCAACAACGTGTACAAATTATCGAAGTACAAATGTGATTCACATTTCGAGGCACCACGCGAGTTATGCGGATCACAGCGTTGTACACTGGTCACAAATCCGGTACATTTGGATATCGATCATCAAAACGACCTCCATTGTCAACATAAAGCTGCTACCAAAATATAAACTGTAAAGCTTGAGGGGAATATCCAATCTTACAATATCCGGGCTAACTTTTTGGCTGCCGAGAAACTTTGTCTGATCGCTATTTAACACAAGCTGCCTGTTCCTCCAAACTGCTTTCTTCACCAGTTAGGAAACTGTCGGGGGTCTCGGTAAAGTGTCTACAGATGCAGATTTCTCATTTTCCTCGTTATCCTCAAAGCAATCGTTGTTGTTTTCCACAACTTCCAAATCATGACGTTCATTCTCAATGAAATAGTCGATCATGTCACTATCGACATTTTCTTCGTCCTCCGAAATATTGTCCTCCATAAGAAATAGCTAATACTCCACAATTTCATGATCAGACTTGAATTTCTTTGACATTCTGCAAAAAAAAATTGCTTTGCATTACACCGAATTAAGGGGATCTTCAACGCATGATGTAGACAATTGGCTGCATTCTAAAATCGTGACATTTGTCTACCAAAATCATAAAATTTTAGCGACTATGAAAAATACTTCAAAAGCTCACCCGTTTTCCAATCTAAAATGATTATTTCCACCTTGATCTCTTTAAAACCAATATGATAGCTAAGAGGACAAAACTCTCGACACTAGCCACAATTGAAATGTACCACCTGACTGAATACTGACCGTTACATTGCCTTTTGTCTACATCAAATCAATCAACACATTGTAAGACACGAGCTTTGTTATATGCTTTTGAATGGAATGTAAACATTTGGCAACAGTATGCATTTAAAGGTTAACCCCCAAATTAGGTTCTTCTAAGAAAAACTTTTATATTTGTGCACCAATTTCAACCAAATTTCACACAAATGTGTTTCTATTTATGACACAAAACATACGTAAGAATGGATCAAATCGGACCATGGGGTCATGGGGCTGTTAAACAAACCCAACCCACCATTTTCGTTCTTCTAAGAAACATTTTCTACACCAATTTCACAAAACCTTGAATTAAATTCAAGTTGTAGGTACGCCCGAAAAAAAACTTTTAGCTCGAGGAGAACGAAGGGTATCCAAATTTCGGCCGCGCTCGAAATTAGCCACGGTCTCGTTTTTAATATCCATCTACTAAATAATACTAACAATAGAAACATAAGCCCACCAGGAAGTATAACTTGATCCTTATTCGAGGGTTTGTATTTTTCCCGATTTATATTTTAATAGAATTAAGCGAGATGGTTTCCATGCGTAACAAATGACTTTTTTTCTCTTTACAGGTAAGTTTGTATATTCCTGAGGTTGGTAGGTATTTCAATTATATATTATAATCGTTCGTTTAAAAAATGTTTAAATATTTACTATTTGTTGTTGTTGTTTTTTTCTTTACCGATTGAACATAAAAAACGTAATCCATTCACTCGCAACTTCTTGCGATTTAAATAATTGTCTGATTCGACCAAAGTAATTTATTTTATACATATACGGCGTCCACCATCGCTCTTCAATTTCACTGCTGCGCCGTGTATCCTGACACAAGCTTCAATTCAATTTGACTATCCTAATGTCCTTGCTTCACATACTTATAACAAGTTTTCAAGTTTTTCATTATATCATAAATTTCCCAAAAGAACCAATTAATGTCAATTCAATTTTAAGCATCTATATCTTCAAGAATCTTCCAACTTTTACCGAACATCTATTTGAAAATGAATTATACATAGTCCATTGCCTAGAAGAACTTTTTGCTTCCGCCTCACTGTTTTCTTCTATTGGACACATTTTGCTATCTCAGGGTGACTTAAATAAATTACAAAATTGAATTTCGTCCCATTAAGATTATAACTGTCGGAGACCTATCATATTGTTTTAGTTCACAATCTATCCTGACGGCGACTCGTTTCCGAAATTTTTACTATGAGTTGGCCTGTTGGCTTGAATACTTCGAGGATCTATGTTGAACAGAGCAACATCGTTATCCTATTGTTCGCACTTCGCACAGGACGATCATAAGTTTATGCAAGAATTACTCATAAAATTTAACCCTAACATAAATCCAATTTGCATAATATCGAGTCGAGTCCGTTAGCCATTTAGGGAGACCGACCGTCAGCAAGGAAGGCGCCAAAGCGTTAAAATCCTTTTGCAGTGAAATTTTTGAAGAATGGGAAAGCAACTGCCCGTAGTAAAGCGAAGCGTTGGGTTGGGGCTATGTTCATGTCATAAATTCCAATCATTGTTTGTGGAAGTTAATGAAAAATGTTTTTGACATTACAGTGAAGTCTCGCTAATTTGACCCTACCGGGACTAGAGGATGGATCGAAACGGCCGTAAGTCGGATTTTGCGGAGACCATTTCATTTAGCTATGAAAAGTAATCCTATTTTCATAAATTTATCAATATTGCTTTTTCATAGATATCATTCTTCTAACTGCTAAATTTGAAAGAAGTCTTCGCTTTGAATATTGTAGTCGATCTTATAATACCCATAAAAAAAAATACAGGCGCGACAATCCAACATTGGACTAAGGCCGCAGAATGTGTCAGTGACACCCTATTTCCAAGATCTTATCTGCTTTTTGTTGAGGTAATGAGATCAGTATCACGCTCAGCAGTGTTATTTATCCCCATAAATGGGTACTCGTTTAACATCTGAGTGAGATCATAGTCCGTCACAAGCTTGTGAGTTCGAAAAACACCACGATCCACGGTGAGATTCGAACTCATGACCCTGTGCACCGAAGGTGCGCGCACTAACCGCTAGACCAGCCAGACTACTATAATACCCATAGGCCAGATCAATTTTCAGCCCTTGTTTTCTTGAAAAGTATTAATTTGGCGGCGGAAATATAAGCGAAGAAGGATAGGCGAGGTTCTACCGTATTGTTAAATGCGTATGGAAATAAGGAGAATGTGTGGGCGACATTTTTAATTGTCTATTAATTTGAATTGAGCTGTTCAAGTGCGTTGGTGCTGAACGTTCCACGTATGCAAATTCGATACAGTTATAATAGAAAAGTCCTTATGACTAAAAAACTCTATTTTACAGAATTTATTGTCATCATATGCATATTATTTTGATATTGGCGGCTTATATAAAATTTTAGATCATATTTACTCCTTTTTTATTATTCCTTGACATTTTACTAGCATTTCATTCAATTTATCTCTTGTTAGTTCAACAAAGTTCAGCCGAAATGCATTCTGCCCAAAAATATGCCTATTCACGATCCATTGTTCAATCGAATCGATAAAATAAAAATCACGGAAAATCCTGAAAATAGCGTGCACAGGCACAATCATAAAATTTAATTCCTTTCTTATGCCAGGACACATAATATCCTATTATTTTCTCTGTTGTCATCATGCGAAATTTCATAAAAAAAAGGAGAATATCGCGTCCCATTCAATTCAATTGAAAACGAAATGCACGTTGATTTACGAGTGCATTCTCTACGTCGATATGGCATATGTGCGGTTGCACATTTATAGTATAATGGTGGCTGAGCTGAACGACCATGAATCGGTGGTGCCACCTCACCCCTCTTTAAATGGCAAAAGTTGAATATGAAACGTCAGCGAGCGAATGTCTGCATATCTGCTATCTATGTGCACAGTCCCATCCTAGTGGAAGCATCAAAGATAACGTTGCTAGAAGCGCTCGCGTAGTATATACCTATGCGTCCGTATATCGAAATATGAATGACGATGTCATATGCACTACATGTTGTATTCTGTCTAATTCACCAGGATCAGAATATCTTCGACAGTATATCTATACTCTGCCACACTGCTGATACTACATGTGTACATCGAACGCTGAAGTATCGATTGCAGTCCAATATTACCAAGTGCTATTCAGTTTTTCCTCTATTTCACCCCCTTTTCATCCCTGTCTGTCACTATTCCGTCGTCGACGTTGTCGTTGTTCTATCTCGTGTGTCAATTTTTTGCTCCGTTTTGTCGATTGATCCTTTTTTGGAGCATACATGGAAAATTGCGGGATTGCACAAGTAGCACTAGGGAATAATGGCACTACGGAGCATACGAGAATATTGAAACATATCCCGAATACGATACGTACGAATAAAGCAACCCAGAGATCACACAGCCAGGCTGCGAGGAGTTCTTTGAATTGGTCCTGCACAGAACCTATGTCAAGGGTCGAATGCAAATGCCAAAGGGTCTGCTCAAATTACAATTTCTTTTTTGTCTTATTGTCGGTTGAACGTTGGATTGGTTTTTCACCTGTCGATATTTCATTTTTTCCTGTTCGACAGCTGTATGACTGAGGGCAAAAAAAAATCAATTGCTATTGAGTAAGGAAGGCTCAGTAATATTAAAATTCATAACGTTGGGCTGCTTTAGTTCTGCAGATATTCAACTGAAATGAGGGACTTTTGGCATTCTATTTAGGATTACAGCATGCAGCTACAATTACATCACATGTTACCTTTCAGTAAGTACCGTTAGAAATATTTATTTTAATTGAAAATACCTTCATTGTAATATTTTTGAACCCTCGTAGCCCTCTTAAGGCCGCAAATGCATCTATGGGAGCTTTAAACATATACATACATATATTTGAATTCATGTAAGGTAGCTAGATACGATACATAATGAATAACGGAACCCTTAAGCATTTCCTTATTCAGTGACTATGAATAGCGTCACTCTCTTAAGGGTTCCCTTTTACGTACAAGACAAGTAAGGATTATGAACAGCGCCCTTAATTTCAATAAAATATATTTTAAATACTACCTGCTATACTATACCTATACAAAAAATTAAATAAAACATGGCATTGGTAGGTCTCTCTCATCATTTTATTGCTAAATTGCAAGGGTTGACATCTCTTGTCATTGCCGGATTGGATTTGTTGCCTAGCCTGCATTTGATGGTTCTTTGAACTCAATGTCTGGCAGCGCGACGCGCTTATGTTTGTATGTTTTAGGTTATGTTTACGAATAACGGAAAATACAAAGACATTTATGGTATCTCAGCCTTACTTCTTAGCTTTACGTGTTTGGGAAACTGACTGCAAACTGATCTTAGGGGGCGGCAAATTCGGAGCAACTATTTTTTGAGGTTTCTATTCTTTTAATGTCATATTTCAAAGTCAAATCAATATTGAAGACTAATCAACTAACTATCGCTCCGATGAATTTGAATTTTCTAAAACAGCATGTCCATAGGCCCCCCCCCCCCCAAATTGGAGCAGGAAGCTAAATTTTGGTTTATTACCATTAGAGGGCATTATACCACCCACCAAAAATCAGCTCAATAAAAACTAAGGGTACCTCCTAGCCCTGTTCCTAACACCGGTACATCGGTTTAAAGCCGGTGTTACTACTACTTAGTACCGGTACCAATATTTCGAAGTACCGACATCCCGGTTTTTTCAACTATGGGCCGGTCCCGGTTTTTTTTTTCTCCAACACCGGTGCACCGGTCTTTCATCCGGTTTTTTCGACCATGGCCCGGTCCCGGTGCACCGGTTATTTTATCCGGTTCTTTCAACCATGAGCTGGTCCCGGAGCACCGGTTCTTTTATTCGTTTTTTTTTAACCATGAGCCGGTCCCGGTGCACCGGTTCTTTCATCCGGTTTTTTCAACCATGAGCCGGTTCTGGTGCACCGGTTCTTTATCCGGTTTTTTCAACCATGAGCCGGTACCGGTGAACCGGTTCTTTTATCCGGTTTTTTCAACCATTGGCCTGTCCCGGTGCATCGTTTTTTTTTTCAGATTTTATAGCACCTGTTCAGTACCGTGTTTTTTTTGATAACCTGTTCAGCATCAGGTTGTTTAGCACCGGTGTTTTCAAGTTGTCTTGTTGGGTAGGTGCTAGCAAGCAACGATTTATTCGAGTTTTTGTTGAAGCGTAGCACTTTTTAGTACGTTGTCTTTATTGGATAGCCATGGTTCAATATTTATGTACATACAGTGAAACCTCTCATAGCCGGACACTCATGGTCGCAGTCTTTTGGTCCGGTTATGGGAGGTGTCCGCTTATAAGAGGTATCTACCAAAATTTAGTGTAGTAGTCCTGACACTTCTAAACGAGTTTACGAACGAATGCAGTTTATTTTCTTAGCATATTTTATACGAGTATGTAATGTATAAAAAAAGTATTTGTTACTTTTATATTATTCACTTTGAAGAGAAAAATTGATCGATTTGCGATTGATGAAGCGTACTTTCTTTCCACTTAAAGTGCTGACTCGCAATCTGGCTTTCTGCATTTTACAAATGTTGAAAGGTCACATAATCCTCTTTTGAAGATTGCTTCAAACGAGCAATTTGCTTAAGAGCTTCTACCTATGACTTTATTGGATCGGTATCTTGCCGAGGTCACGGCATCGGAATCACTTTCGTCCTGATTGTCTTTTGGAATTTCAATACGGGTCTGAATTTCATTATCTTCAGTGTGTATAATCCTATCAATGCTCAAAATTCCTCCAGACTTTGATTTTCTTGACTCCCGAACATTCTGTAATCCGAATAAGGTGGACAGTGTTAGGTCATCTTCGGCGTCGAATTCTAAAAATCTGATGTTTTAGTGATTGCTGCCTTTGAAAAACGGTTTTTGATGGTTGTTGCATTTACTTTGTCCCAAGAGGCTTTAATGAAGTACGAAGCTTCGAGAATATTGATCTGTTTTTATTGGTCCGAGGCTGACTTTGTGGTGTGGATTTTCGAAAGAATGTCTTTGAGGATTAGTCCTCGGCAGTGTACCTTAAAATTTTGAATCTCCCCTGATCCAGAAGTTGACACACGGATATTGTGTTTGCTGGTAAAAAATAATGATGCTGACGTCAACTTAAAGTCTCTCGGATGGGGCGCTGCATCCAGAAACAGAAGCACTTTTGGTTTCTCATTTTCCGATTAAATTTTGGAAGCCATTCAGATATTATCACGCGCGTCATCCACGCTTTGCGGTTTGACTTCCAATTTACTGGCAAAGCTAATGAAGATGCCTGAATACCCGAAATCGGGCGGCCTTACTGATAACGAGGAGCCCCTCTTTTTCTGCTGCTGCCATGTTAACATAATAATATTGTCAGCCTTTTATTAGATAGCTTACCACCATCACATTTTTTCGATTTAAATGCAAACGTTATATCCGGCAAAGCACAGAAAAAGAGGCCACTTTCATCGGCAATATAAACATCTTCAGGCTTGTACCCATGTTAAAATCTAAAAGACACGCTCGGAAGATTAAAATATACAGAGCACAATCAAAACACAATTGCAAACGACTGAGAGCACAAACGGATGACATTCCGAAAGAGGGAACCACCGATTATATAAAAATTAACGTCCAATCATTTAAATCTGTTTAATAAGGGAAATTACAAAATTAATTTTATTTTTAGTGTAGTTTGATCAAATTTTCCAATTCCAATATCTTTGGGGAAATATTTGGCACCTTGTTGGTAGATTTTACCGCGATATTAGTCTGCAGATTTGGGAAAATAGATAGAAAGAAATAGGGAATTTTCAACCGCAAAAATCATTTCATACTAAATTTTCCGTAAACATCTCAATTAAATCTATTAAGAAACACCGTCGTACGTCACTAATACTAAGTTCATACTATTACAAAGGAAATAAAACTCTTTTGATTTTCCTTGAATCAAATCTCAGTTGATTAGGTGATGTTATAAGACGGAATAAATTTAGGTTTACCCAATTTGCGAACTTAACTGCTTTTTAAAGCAAAATCTCAGAAAATTTTATCGTTTATCGTACAAATTGAATTTTAATGACTTTATTACATTATAAATAGGAGATTTTTAAGAGAATTTAATATTTTCACTTTGTACCTCAAGACGAAAATGGGGGGAAAACCTATAGGTCTGGCCAGACCTATTGGGTATCAAAAAGCACTATAAATGAAAAATCATCAAAAACATGCTCAAAACTTCAACCGATTTTTCTAAATTTTTGCAAAATGCTCCTAAACATATTATTTTAGGATATCATGAAATATGAAGTCTCTGCGATTTCATCTTCTATAATTTTTTAGCAAAAATATAGTGCCAAAGGTCTGGCCAGACCTATGTGCCGACAGAAGGGTTAACGTAATAATTCTAAATTTATAATAACATACACGCAGACTAGAAATCAATCGAATCAATCAATCTCAGCAAAAAAAAAATTGAGAGAGAACTCGATTTTAAATGAACAATATGAGAAAGTGCATGTGCACATTTCCACAGACATTTGATCATACTATCACTTATTTTTCTCCAACGACTTTCGACAAATAATGCATATCACACTTCAAGCAAAAATTATAAAAGAAACTGTACTCAACTATCTAGTTTCAAAAGAAAAGATTGGACATTTATATAAAATGGACAGATTTCGGTAAACAATTTTTTATAGGTAACAATGTAATGTACTGACCAGAAATTCCTTATAACTACTCTCGCAGGATATTTGTTCCAACTATTTTTGATGCTACGAAAAGCTGACAAATTTTTAGGAAAAGTCACGAAACATTGTGGTGGTGGCTAAAACGGTTTTCATTTTACAGCAACTTAAAAATGAAAAAGGTCTGGCTGGACCCATTAGTTCAACCGAGGGTTAAGGTCGCGGACTTCCAATCGGTGGGGACTTTTTTCCATTAATCGGGGTGCCATCTCCAACCATCGTGCCAAATCCAGTGATGTGGGATTTTTGCCGACCAAATATCGTGTTCTTCTTTGACTATAACTATAACCCCGAACGTTATATTTTCGAAGAGATGCTAAAACTCTCTATTAAGTCTTTTAGAATGTGTAATTGACATATCTTTGTAATTTTCTCAACATTAGAAATCCTTTATAATTTTATTCTCATCGCGACAATTACCTTATAAATTTCATAGCAGCTAAAAAAATCAATTACATAAATATCCAATAAAAACACAAGTGTGTTCCTGGTTAAGCCTCAAAAAATATCTAAGAACGGATGAAATCGGAACACTACGTCATAGGGTTGTCATCACCGCCGTCTATATATTAAGGCCGCAATGTAGACTCGTAAACGTCATATCCGCAGATTAAATTGCATTGCATTGTTGTTGCCTCTCATGACATTGTTGTTGTTTGCCCGTGTCCGACGAACAATTTAATACGGATCCATGACGTCATTGTACAGCTGAGTTGCGGCTATGATATATCTAGATGGCGTTGTTGTCATACAAACCAACCTCTGGAAATTAGGTTGTTCTAAGAAAAACTGTATTCTTTATGAACCAATCTTAACCAAACCTCACCCAAATGTGTTCCTAGTAAATTCTCAAAACATATCTAGGAATGGATGGAATCGGAACATTACGTCATAGGGCTGTCATACAAACCAACCCCTAAATATTAAGTTCTTGTAAGAAAGAATTTTTTTCTTTTTGAATCTTAACGAAAATTCATCCAAATGTGTTCCTGGCCTCAACGCATCCAGGAACAGTTGGAATCGGAACCCGTCATAGAGTACGTCGTATTACAATTTCGAACTTTTTCACAAAAAAAAAACATCTTTTAAAATGCTGTATCTTGGGATCAAAGCTGGGGTTGCACTCAAATTAAAGAACATGTTAGTGTTAAGTTGAATTTTGTTTTGCCTCAAGGGGATTCCGTTTTTTTAAATGAAAAAGGTTGTCTTCTTGTATTAAACCAATATATTTCGGCCTATTCGGCCATCTTCAGGGTTCTACAAATACAAAAATAATGACAAACTTATAAAAATTGAATTTTCCTAATAGTGGACTTTATAAAATTACCTATTATTAGTTCTGTGATGACAATTTTCAAGAACAAAGACTACGCTCTCATTTGACATATCTCATAACTCACTTCGTCAAATCTCAGAGAAAGTTCAATCGAATAGAAAATTTTCTCATATCGGCTACAAAAACTACATCTGTATTTTTGAGAAACCACCCGGAAATTTATATTTCCAGCAGTGACAAGGGAAATGTTACAATTATTGCAAAAAAGTCGGAATATGACTTGAAAATGGACAATTTATTAAATGAAAGTGGCAATTTCATAAAACTGAACGGTGATCCAACAGCGTCACTACAACGTAAGAATAATCGTTTAGTAACAATGTTGTGTAATACAAACAATCATTACATAACTGAAAAACAAGCGTTTAACTTACGAACTTACACTGCCGTCCCACCAAGAATATATGGTCAAATAAAAATCCACAAGCCTGATCGAAATATTAGACCGATAGTGTCAACAATAAATTCACCAGCTTATAAAATATCCAAATTCCTTGCAAATATCCTAAGAAAATCTTTCAAGTCACACTTTGCGCTTAAAAACTCGAGTGAATTTGTTAAGAAAATAATCAAGCGTACAATACCTAGTGACCACATATTAGTATCCTTTGATGTGAGCGATTGCTTCACGAATATTTCTTCTAATATGGCCTTAAAAAATCATTGAAAGAGATTTTGAAAAGTATGTAAGCAAAAACACAAAAATTCCCAAAAATGAATTCATGGATTTACTGCGTTTTTGTTTAAATGATTGTAATTACTTTCGCTATAAAGATACGTTCATGACCATGAAAACAGGCCTATTTATGGGATCAAGTTTAGCCCCTATCCTAGTCGAACGCGTTCTAGATGATGTGATAAGTGAGGCACTATTTAAAATTGATTTCATCCCACTATTTTGGAATTCTTATGTCGACGATCACATAACTGCAATACCGAAAAATAAAATTACTCAAGTACTAGAAGCACTACACAGTTATGATGAAAAAATAACATTCACATATGAAGTTGAAAAGGATGGTCGTCTTGATTATTTAGATCTTAGTTTACACCGTACTGATCATCGGACAGTAATAACAAATTGGTACCATAAAGATATTGCATCGAACAGGCTTTAAAACTTTTACTCTACGCATCCCCTGAAGATGAAAATGAACGTTGCAAAATCATTCATCAGAAAGGTGTTTCGGATAAGCCATAAACAGTTTTGGTATACGAATTTAAAGCGGATTAGAGAAGTCCTACGAAAGAATAACCACCCTAATACTATGATTTCAAAAATGATTGGACAAGTCAGGCATATGTACGTGTAAGAATACATACAGGACAAGCTACGCGTACTTATCTAATGATGGCACATCCGAAGTGACATCAGCTCTACAAGCTCCACAAAATTATTCATCGGTAGTATATGTACCTCAGTTGAGCAATGTAATTTCCCGTTCCTGTTGGAGAAACCATCCAAAAACTAGGGACGCGCATTAAACAACACCAAAATGACACCAAGAAAACACTCAATGACAATTTATCAGCCCTGGCTAAGCATTCAATCCAGAATAAGCATACATTCAATTTCGCTGATGCACGGATTTTGACACATGAACGAAACAAAGCAAAACTACAGATTCAGGAGGTAAATCAAATTATAAAACACGAAAGTATAGCCTGTAATGAGAAAACTGACAAGAAGCATTATACCAACAACTACTACAATCTCATCAAACTTTACTCCTAATAACCTGTGATATTTACACTTTATTTTGACCAAAAGTTTAAACTGTGATATCTTAATGAATCTTGTACCGACTCCATCTTTCGCTAATATTGTTTGTTAAGTTTTTTTACACCACACACTGTGATACACATATATGTATGCATGTAATTATGTAGCTATGTTATATTGACATTCACTTGACATAATATCAAAGTCTTTGTTCTTGAAAATTGTCATCACAGAACTAATAATAGGTAATTTTATAAAGTCCACTATTACGAAAATTCAATTTTTATAAGTTTGACATTATTTTTGTATTTGTAGAACCCTGAAGATGGCCGAATAGGCCGAAATATATTGGTTTAATATAAGAAGACAACCATTTTCATTTTAAAAAACGGAATACCCTTGAGGCAAAACAAAATTCAACTTAACACTAACATCATCGTTTCCGGCAAGACAAAAAACATTTTGGGGTTGTAATAAACTCCGAACATTACAAAGAAAATGTTGTTAGCTTTAAAAGCGCAGTGGGCGACTTTATTGTAGAAAGCACCTTTAAAAAATTACGAACCAAAATATGAAAAAAGCCTGAAAATGTTGAGGTTTTTTTAGGGTCACGGTGTTAGCACAGGTTTTTCGAAGTTGCAAACTTGGGGGTACACTACTGGTATCTATCCTAGCTATATCCCAAAAAACCAGAGCCGAGCTATTTTTTGCGACATAACGCCTCATTTTTCGGTTTATTGACTGGCCTAATACCTAATCATAAAATGTTAACTAGTGCCACTCAGTTTTGTGTCGAAGCTCCTTTAATCGAAGATGAATGGTGCATTTTCGTTTACATATTTCTGATACATATTTTTGACCGTGAGGATTCCCTCACAAGGTTAGACATCTCCATGATCCAAAAAGGTGCCTAGCCTTTGGGTTGCGTTGCGCTTAATCTCCCTATTCTTCTTCTCACTTTATATTTAACTTTCACTTATAAATGGTGGCGTAAAGAAATTTGTTTCTTTAAATTTTTCAATAATAAATATGTTGTTATATAGCTTTTTCATGGGATTTATATGGCATATACATATACAGAAATATACAAATTCCCAATATTTTTATGGATTTTTTTTCTATTTTACACAAATTGACCGAAGTCTGACCATTAAATTGAGAGAGAGTCACTTTTCCGATGGTATCATCTACCAACAATATTTTATTGAAGTTTGTTTATTATTTCAATATGTACTCCACAATTATTGGATGAACACAACACTGTTTGTCAAAATATGGGCATGAATTCATGTCATTATCTTTTCCATAAGTTCCGATTATGGTAAATCGTCATTCATATGATACATATATGATTCCCACTGCAATAATCAACATTTGACACCTACCTTAAGCCACTGGTCCGCCATGAAAATCATACTGAGTCAACCAGCAGCAGCGCAGCTCATCGACCAAAGCTCATGGTCCCAAAAATCAAATTTACCCACTCTAAAATGTCACCATATACTCATAATAACGATAAAGGCAATAAATCTTCATTTCTTCTCCTTAATCTCGCACAATCTTTACTTTATGTTAATGGTAATCACAATAACGAAATTTTTTGATTAAGAAGTCTAATCATTTGAATCTATTAATTGGACGCCATGTAGTTTGACCATTATAGTTCGATGCGCGAATGGCCTATACTGTAGTGATGTCCAGTGCGTTATATGGTTGAGTGGAGACCGTATCATGTCATGTCGATGTCGTCTGTCCGTCCACTGTTCGTATGGTGGGCAGTGAAAAGTAATGGACAAGAATGCGAACCGTGCGGAATACCAAGTGTGTTATGTACGTAAATAGTGCGGTCAAAATGCGATGGTAAACATCTAATCATAATAATGGAATGAGTATTTCCTTAGAACGCAGAGTGCTAATTGTGCAATTTAAATAATTTTAATGTTCACTTCCTTACCAGGATATGTTCAGGTCTATGTGAGGTTTCGTTAATTTATTTTAGTGCCAGTGTGTCTCTTATTCCGCGGTGATGTGGGAAAGCGAATTGTGATGAAGAGTGAAATGTTCGGCTGGGTGTCGCAGATTGTGATAAGAAAATACATACGTGAAGATTGATAGTAGATGATAGTGCGCTTCAGTCACAATGAGATTGTAAAAATTAATATTCTGTGAATCCGTTACTTAATGTCTCTTATTAGGTTCGTTACATATGTTTGGCCGCCTACATGCAAACGTGTGTCACAAATATTCCTCTGCGTGGTTGCAGCATAAATAATCTTGTAATAGTCAGTAGTTCTCCAACTGCGACTGAAGTGCCTCATTATCAGAAAAATTGCAAATAAATGAATGATCGATAACACGCGAGTGATGTGTTTGTGTTCCTTATTTTTGTTGTATTTATTTTTATCTTGCTCGCAATACATATGAATGAAATCACCGTCGAAAAAAAAACACCCAAAGCACCCATGAGTTCCGGTGGTTTTATTTTGTTCACCTGTTCCAAAATTATTATCAATTTATTCGTACTTGTGTACACATACAGAAATGTTTATTGTTGTAGAGTCGATGACATCGAAATTTATGTGTAATGATTTATTATCGTGACAAAAGGCATGAGCTACCAGCGCAATACGGCACCGACCGATAACATACATTTCTTTTTTTCATGTGTGTGGGAAGACGAAGGAGAGATGCTTTCTGTTCGACGGGGGGCCGGTGGCCGTTAATTGTTTACACATAACCACGAAAATAATATTTGCACATGGCGTTTCTATACGTTTATTATTAATAATAAATTGATAGGTGTAAAAATATCCGGACGTGTGTAAATATACCAGAAGTCGCGAAACTATGGATTAATGCGTTCGTATTGAAAGGACGGGTAAGTGATTGTAATTGAGTATGTAGGCGGAAGATTTGTTTTTAGGTGAAATTACTCAATTTGAAAGAAATGCTTGTTTGTGTTGTGTTTTATAGTCAAAAATAATTCCAGCTCAACGAATTTTTTTTTCTTTCCCCAGATTTGAAAACCGAGTTGGTTTTCTATCATCGATACCATCGATAGTAATAAATCATAAAAATACTATAGTTTAAGCCGAATCATGCTTTTACTAAATTTATTGAGTCATCAATTTTGTGATGTCTATATTTGTTGCATCTATGGTCATCTTTGCATAATTCACTCTGAATTTGCATCTGATTATAATGATGAAATTGAGAAGAAGTCGATACATATTTTGATGGTGCAGCGGGATGGGTACGAATTGTTGATTGGGTCAAGATAGGTGCATATCAAGAGACGCGAGAGCGTATCGCCCGCCAAAGGAAAAAAAAAACAAAAGCGAACAAGTCTAATTACCGGACACAACTTGTTTTTTCATTGACAGCCTTCCAGGCAACATCCCCCAAATATTTTTTTTTCACTAAAATATTCCACATATCCTGTTCTAGTGCCTTTCAAAAAAAAATCTTCGATCGGCACAATAACGGGTAAGATACATGCAATAAACGGTGAAATTTTCACCCTGCCAGATTTAAGCGAGTAACCCAATTTCAGACTAGAGTCTACAGTTGCAGAAAGACCACTGTCTCTCTCCGTGATGGGATTTTTATGAAATTTGGAACGAATGATCCTCTGGTGGTCCTTCTAAAGAATCAATGTTCATCCATTCATCCATTTAGATAAGTGGAAGGAATAACGGTAAATTAATAGGTAAAGTTAACAAAAGATTTCCAATAATTGCGTCTTCCGGCTCATCGCATTGACAATTTTTAAAACACACTGCAACATTGGGACATTAGGATCTTGGGGCAGTGGGATATTAGAAAATTGGGACATTAGGGTCTTGGGACATTAGGACATTAAGACATTGGGGCCTTAGGCACACTGGGGAAACTGGGACGTGGGGACATCGCGATATTGGGCATTGGGACATCGGGATACTGGGGCATTGGGACATCGGGATATTGGGACAATGGGACATTGGGATATTGGGACACTGGGAGACTGGGACATTGGGGCACTGGGATATTAGGATATTGGGTCGTTATTAAGACCTTGGGACAATAGGACAATCGGACATTGGGAAAATGGTACATAGGAACACTGGAAGACTGAGACATCGGGATATTGTGACATCGGGACATCATGATATTGGGGCAGTAGGATATTAGGACTTTCGGGTATTGGGACATTAGGCACACTGGGGAAACTGCGACGTGGGGACATAGGGCGACTATAACATCGGGAGATTGGGACATCGGGATATTATGACATTGGGACATTGAGATATTGGAACATTGGGACATTGGAGCATTGGGATATTGGGACATTAGGACGCTGGGAGACTGTGACGGGGGGCACTGTCATATAAGAACATTGGGACATTATGACTTTGGGACATTAGGACAATCGACAATTGGGACACTGGTACATAGGGGCATTGGCCACTGAGACATCGGGATGTTGTGACATTGCGATATCGGGATATTCGGACATTGGGGCACTGGGATATAAGGACATGTGGACATTGATATTGAGTTTCTGCTGTCATTGAGTATAGAAGTGTTTCTACTCAATTTGAATTCATCAATTAATTATGTCGAGTGGATGCAACAAGTGCCAAAAGTCTGTTGACGACCTAAAAGATTGCATTATGTGTTGTATTTGTAATAATTTTTGCCATTCAGCATGTGCAAATCTGGAATCACTTGACGATTCGAAAAAAACAAAGGCGCTATCAGTGGAAGTGCGGTCTGTGCAACAATGACAGAATCAATGCAAATAAAATGGACGAAGCGCTGCGCGTTATGCTAAAAAATTCGAAAGCAGATTAGAAGACTTTATTAAAGAGTTCTCTATAAAAAATAATAACGAAATCAAATCAAATCTGTTCAATTTTTATCCGACAAGTTTGACTGTTTTTCATCTGATATGAAAAAACTAACGAAAGAAGTGTCGATGGTGAAAGATGAGAACACTGAGCTAAAAAATAAAGTTATTGTACTATTGAAAGAAAACGATCAAATGCAAAAAAGATATGCGAAAATATAATATTAAAATAAACGGTCCTAAAATCAACGAAAGCGAATCCGCAGAAAGTGCTGCTCTAAAATTGTGTAAATCATTAAATCCAATAGTGGAGACCCATGATGTACGTGATATTTATGTTCCCAATCCGAAAGCCGAAGTGCCGTCGGTAATCGTATCGTTTGCTCGGATGTCAACAAAAACATCTATACTAAATGCATACAATCTGTCCAAACGGAGCAGCAGCAAATCGATTGAGCCACAATATGCCGGTGCGTTTATAGGAGGACATTTAACATCAAATACAGCGAGGCTCTACCGAGAAGCGAAAGGTAAACTATTTCCAATTGGCTTCAAATACGTATGGCTCCATCACGGTTCAATACTATGTCGAAAATCTGAAAATGCCAAATCGTATCGCATTTGGAATGACGACGATCTTGCGAGAATTTGCGAATCTACATAACGTAACTTGATACTATTTTCTGTATTTTTTACATTTTTTTTAATTATTATTTCCCATGCTTAATACTTTTGCTATTGATAATGAGCTAGAAAATACTACAACAATTAATTTGCCTTTAGATAATCTTAATTCCTTTTTTGAAAACACTATTGGATTTAAGATATTTCACATGATCATCAGGAGTATTCCGGACCACTTCGATGAAGATAGTATAAAAACAAACTTTGATTTGATCGTTTTCACCGAAACCTGGCTTGATTCGACTGATTGCTATAATCTAGAAGGCTATGATACATTGCAGAAACCTGCTTTAAATAATAAATGCGATGGTATCATTGTGTATTGTAAAAAGATGTATTCTATTATATGGATATAGAGTCTAATATAACAGAAGCAAATGCACTCACAATTAAACTTGAAGTAGGCTCGGCCAGTGGCGCCGGAACGAATTTTTTACTGGGGGGGGGGCAAGATTTTTTTCTCAAATTCATATATGCCGGACCTCTAGCCAGGACCGGCTCTGCTATATGTGCAGAATGTGCATTTGGACAGTGCGCCTCAATTTCAATTTTGGATTAATCTTAATTTTTCAATGTTCTTTTATTGGAAAATTTAAAAAATTTGCGCTTTTATATTTTAAATTAACATTTTTGAAAATTTCAAAAATCTCGATTTTAACAAAATTAGGTAAAAATTTGAATTTTTTGTGGAATTTTTGGGCGATTTTAATTTTTAAATTTTGATAGTTAGGACTTCTGTTATAATAACCTCTACATTGGGTCTCAAACCCAAAATTTCGAAAGTTTCGGTTGAAAAACATAAAAATTCGAAATTATTGAAAATTCGGATTTGAAAATATATAAAAATGCGAAACTACAAAATGTGCAAATTTCGACTCTTATGTTTTCAAATGGAAAGTTTGGGTTTTGAAACCTTATTTAGAGAATAATCAATCGCAAATTTCTTTACGAAGCTGGGGGTCCTAGTACTTGCCACAAGCCAAGCCCCAGTGAAAGTGAGCCACCCCTCACCTCAGTATAAGCTCTTCATTAGATTTATTGCGCTGATAGTGTAGTTAGCACGTGATAAACCTAGTAGATTGCAAAATGTGGGGAAAAATTGTTTTTTGTTTCCTATGCTTCTTTGGGGTGCTCAGCACAAAAATTTCGTTGGGAAACAGGGTCAAAATCGTATAAAAAACACAAAAAAAAATGACCATAAATTGTATAGATACCGCTTAACGCATTTTAAAGATTTAAATTGAACCTTAAAACAAATTCCACCATATTTGTCATGTTCTTAAGAAAAAAAACGTACTGCTAATCGGTGTCGTGGGGTCTTGTGATACCCCAGACGAAAAATTTGCGTTTCTTAAAAAACAACCGCCTATCTGAAATTTTTGTTTGCTGACACATTCAGAGGTACTAAAAGTTTTGGATGGACTCACCCAGTGGTGTTAAAGTTTGAAGCATTTGAAAGTTGACAGGGTTAATACCTTACGACACCGATTACAGGTTAATGTTGAGTCGCTAATAATTAATTTAAGGACAAAATAAGGATTTTTTTCCGGGAAATCTTCAGAGTACCAATTCGTTGTTGACCTCTAATTAAGAATCAGTGGGCCAAAAGTACCTTAGTATTTGTATTCTTCGAGAAATCTGGGATACTGGTACCAAACAGGGGCTTAAAACTTAAAACCGGCACTAAACAGTAAATAGTGCTAGAAATATCTAAAAAAAAACGGTGTATTAAAAAACCGATGCTGAAAAAAACACAGGGTGTTAAAGAAAGCCGGAAATGATTTAATTTGTCGGGTTGGATACGATATCCTACCCACCATATTCCAGTTTAATCAAAATCCCGACATTCATCGGGCTGCCAGTTAAAAATCCCGCTTATTTGAAATACCGTCTACTCAAAATCTCGCCATTTCAATAACTCGCTAAATCAAAATACGGCTTTTTAATATCCAGTCATAAATCGCTTACACAATTATTTTAATGAAATCTTACCTTCAATATTAAAAAGGGCCACCATATTTATCGTTTTGGCGGTATTTTGACGGGATAATTTTTGGTGTTATTTTGACGAGATTAT
Source organism: Microchrysa polita (assembly GCA_949715475.1). Lineage (NCBI taxonomy): Eukaryota > Metazoa > Arthropoda > Insecta > Diptera > Stratiomyidae > Microchrysa > Microchrysa polita. Next base: position 38,492,967 of record OX454421.1, read on the forward strand.
TTAATTATCCACTAGCACGAATTAAAACGGCGGGGTTTTTAGTGGACGGGATTTCAATGCAGTGGTATTTTAAATTGGCGGGATTTTTAAGTGACGGGATTTAGTAATGTCAGATTGGTTTCCGTTGGGCGACTTAAATTTTGGACAAAAAAAAAAGATTCATTTTTTAAATTTTTTCCTACATGCATGCCAAGGAGGGGGTTTACCGGACTGTAGTACTGCATAATACAGGGATTCATTTAGGGATGTAGGATTTGCAGCCGCCTCCCGAAATGCCTTCAATGGGCATTATAATTTCAATGAAGATAACACGAAAGCTGTATTAATAAAATCTAATTCCATTTTAATGGACATTTTCTTCAGACTCCGTACTAGAAAATCATTACAAATACACATATGCAATCACCCGATTGGCACTTAATTTTGAATCTGTTGTGCCGATTTACTCAGAAAATGTTATTGGGGGATGCGGGAGCATGGCTCCATAGTGTAAAGAATGCGAGCGCGTGTTCGTGAGATTACCGCGAGAAGTGGGATTAGGGAGAAAGGGTAGGATAAGTCAACCAGTTATGTTTATTAGCAGCTGGTCACTGCTTATAGTTTAGGCGATTAACGCCGGATTATTTACGCATCGAAATGCGGATATAATTACCATTTTTTTAGGAGTGGATACCAGGCAGTTGGCGCTGCCAGAAACAAAGACAAAACCACTCGTGAATTATCTTTGAGAATCTGATTTTATTTTTCTTACAACGTTCTTTTATATTAATTTCCTTACATCTAGTACTACAACAATTATATACTAATAACTAAAACAGTGAAGGAGTACATAATAAATTTCTCCTTCTTAAATGTTCAATACATATATTCTTTCTAGGATATGTGTCTGCATCCAATAAGAATTGAGTTTTACTTTCACATGCATTTTAAAAAAATGCACTTGAAAACAAAACATAAATCTTTTCCTATACGCACGGGACGCACTCGAAAGGACATCGCGCAAGATACATTCAACGTTATAGCTCGTGTGTGTTCTCAGTGGGAATCCCGAATTGTAACACTTTCTTAAGAGAGAGTATCTAATTACGCTTGAGGTTTTTGGGATGCAAACACAATTTACAAATTTATAGTTTCCAAATGTTGTACGTGCATTTCAAGTGTGACATGTTTTTGAAACTAGAAAATTTATGACGTGCACACTTGATATACATTACACCTTCATCCTTTTTTTGAAAAAAAAAATGTTGAATGATTACAAAGAAAACATTTTTTTTTTTGTGTTTACAATGATCTTTTTTTGTTTTGTTTTGTTTGCACAGATATGAATGTGAAAAGTGGTCTTATATTGGAAATTTCTTGAGTCTGTTGTTGTGTATTATTTTATCCTTACCATCTATTCTAATTAATGAATTTACATCTAAGCGTTTTATTATTTTATATGGACCTAAGTAAGGACTATTATGTTTCTTCTTATTTTCATTTTTCACAAAAACTAGGTCACCTGTTTGAAAGTTTACAATATTTAAATTTTGCTGATTTATTTGCCTTTGCTCTTTAGATTCAATTAACTGTTCTTGGGCTCTCTTTTGAGCGTTTCTTAATTTGATTTTTAATGCTGTTAAATAACTGTCATAGTCGTAGAAAGGTCTTGAGTCATTAGTGTCGTCCGGTAGCTGTGCAATATGACCGTATAGTAATTCAAAAGGAGTATAGCTAGTTTCCGTATGGGGTGTTGTGTTATATGCGAATGTATAGTACGATAAATAATTATGCCAATCTGCATTTTCACAAAATGATAATAAGTATTCATTCATTACCCTATGATTTCGTTCCACAGAACCACAGAGTAGATGTGACATGTTTAATTTGTAAATATTTGCAAATACTATCAAATAGATTATTAACATACTCTGTACCATTATCGGTTTTTATAACACGGAAATGACCAAATTTGAGGATGACATTTTCCACTAAACTTCGAGCAATTACTTCGGCTTCTTTAGTTTGAATCGGAACAGCTACTATGTATTTAGATAATTCGCACTGAGCTGTAAGTATATATCTGTAACCATCAGATATTCTAAGTGGTCCCACAGTATCAACGGTTACTGTTTCAAAGCATTTAGTTGGAGTATCTGTAATGACTAATTTTTCCCTAGTATGTCTCGTAATTTTATTCTTGCAACATGATTCGCATTTACTTATGAACTTCTTGACCATTTTGTTCATACCTTTCCAAACATACCTTTGTTTCAGTTTGGATATTGTTCTTCTTACCCCGGTGTGACCTCCGAGAATAGACTCGTGGTATTCACTGATCAACCTTAATTGATCTGTTACTTTTTCCACTTGTCTGGGACTACAGTATAGTATGATTTGTACTTTTATTTTCCTATTCGTTTTGTTAATATGCGCATGAGTTTCATTGTATAGCTCTATCAATTTCTCAACTGATATGTATTCGAATACCTTGTCTGATTTCGACAATGCTAATTTATTTATACCTTTTTGTTGTGTAGTGAATATTAGCTTCTCCAGGACCTGACCTAAATCGCGGGTGGAGTTTTCACTAATTTCAACGACAACATTATTCCCAATAAAATTTATTTCTGGCAAACGTTTGCTATTTATATTTCTTCTATTATTTACTTTTCTTAGGGCGTCCCCCGTATTATGCACGAATTTCACTGTTGGCAATTTCCTAATATCAGAAATCGAAGTACCTTGCCACATGTAGAGTTGATCAGGCTCATTAGTGGTTGAGGTGACTGGGTTTTTCTGATGGGTCACAATATTTTTATTTAGTTGTTTAGTTGTACTGCGTGTAACGATATTAATGGTCTTAGGAGTCATGTCCTTTAACATTTGCGAATCTAATTTTATTCTAGATAGAGCATCAGAATTTGTATTCATTTTTCCTTGTTTAAAAATTATATTAAAATCATAATCCATAAGGTCTATTCTTATTCTAGTTAATCTTGGCGATGGATTCTTATTTACAAATAGAGATACTAACGGGCGATGATCTGTAACGACTGTGAATCTTCTTCCATATAAATATGGTCTAAAATGATTGATACCCCAATATATAGCGAGTAGTTCCTTTTCGATTATAGGTTTATTTAATTCGGTCTTGTTCAGGGATCTACTGGCAAATGATATGGGTAAATCTTGACCTATATCTCCTTGAGATAAAACAGCTCCTAAAGCATAATCTGAGGCATCAGTTGTTAAGACGAATTCCCTGTCGAAATTTGGGTATTGAAGTACCGGAGGAGAGGTTATGCATGTTTTTAACTCTTCGAAGGCATCTTGACAGGCTTGATTCCAAGCAAATGTCTGATTTTTCTTTAATAAATTATTTAAGGGCTTTGCTTTTGCGGCGAAATCTTTGACGAACCGTCTGTAATAATTACAGAAAGCTACGAATCTCCTGACTTCGTCCGAGTTTGTGGGAGTGGGGTAGTTTTCAACTACTTTGCACTTTTCTGGGTCTGCAGTGACACCTTTGTCTGTAATCAAGTGTCCTAAATAAATAACTTCTGATTTTAGGAAATTACATTTTTCCGGGTTTAGTTTTAAATTATACTTTCTAAGTCGTTCGAACACTTGCAGTAAATTTTCATTATGGTGTTTCAGAGAACATCCGAATACTATAATGTCGTCCACGTAAAGGAACGCATTAGAATCTAGACCGGCTAGTGCAATAGTCAACATGCGTTGAAAGCTATTCGACGAAATTTTTAAACCAAAGGGTAATCTCTTAAATTGATAATGTCCATTACTCGTGGAAAAAGCTGTTAAGGGTCTAGATGACTTATCAAGTTCGATTTGGTGGAAGGAACTTGTCATATCGAGCGTAGTAAAGTACTTTGCTCTACCAATGCGATCTAATACATCATCTAACTGGGTTAATGGGAACTTGTCATTCACTAATTTCTTGTTTAATTGTCTAAAATCAACAACGAGTCTCCACTTTTTCGTGTCGTTTTCTGATTTTTTAGGTACAATTAACATGGGAGAGTTATAAGGACTTGTCGATGTTTCTATTATGTCTTTCTCTAAAAGTTCTTGCACTTGTCGGTTTATTTCATCGGTATGCGCATGTGGGAGTCTGTAATTTTTTATATATGTAGGAGTATTGTCGTCTGTGACGAGGTGTTGTTTGTAGAAATTGTTGGCTGTTAGAGTTTCGTCTTCTAAATGGAAAATGTCTTGAAAATTTCTGCAAATATCTTTTACAGATTCATTTGCGGTGTTATCTTCTGTACCAATTTTCAGGATTTTATCTAGTTTTTCCCAACGTAAATTTCCTGACGTCCTATTGTTTTGTACGCGTCTAAAATGTCTTATGGGTATTACATCGAGATTGAGTTCATTTACGACTATTTCAGCGTCTGAAGTGTTTAATAGCTTAATGTGTTTGATACCAATTGCTGGTATGATAGAGTTTGCTACGAAAAGATTATTCGAAATTCGTTTGCTACATACTAGACTGTCTTCAGATATCTTAATGTTTATAGGGTGTATGGTTTCTGATCTTGGTGGGATTCTAATCTGGAAAATTTTTGTTAGAATGGGGAGGACGTATTCATTCTTTTTGGTACAAACGGAAATAGTATAAGTTTCGTAGTCGATTTTCGCAAGATATTCATTAAAAAAATTTCTACCAAGAATACCGTCCGTTGATATGGGGAAATCAGAATCGACAATTTGGAACTTGAAATGAATAATTTCCTTGTCAAACTCCATTTGTATAGTAGCAGTACCGCTGATAATGAAGGACTCTACGTTCATTGATTGTATTTTCTGTCTCTTCAGACAGAGTCACAGCCTCCCTAAATGTACTGACCCTACTTGCTTGCAATGTTTGTACTATGCTTCTGTTAGACAATCCTTTTTTGAAGCTGTTAAGTGCAAGTGTTTCATTTACTTTGGAGATAGCATCTCTGCTGGTTTCTCCAATCGTTGCTACCTGTGTCGCAGTTAATTCTGAAACAAGATTTTCAATTTTTTCGGCGAATTGGGAAACCGTGCTATCATTGGTTTGCTGTATGTTTACCAGTTTATCAAGTAAGTTATTGGCCGAAGATGTGGATTTGAATGCCAAGCGCAAATTTGCAGTAAGTTCTTCTAAATTGGTGGGTTTATCCAAAGAACTTATTTTCCTTCTAGCGGAGTCTGATAGCTTCGTGGAAACAATCAGAGTTATAAAATCTTCCTTATTAGGATCTGGGACTGATTTATATAGGATGTCAATAACCCCTAGGAACCTATCTAACTCCAGGAATTTACCTGTAAAGTCAGGAATGACTTTAAGGCTTCCAAAAATGTCAAAAGTCATATTGATTAGGTTTGTTTTATTAATTAATTTTAATATGTCTTCTACTTTTGTTTCGAGGTTTCGAGCTAAAGTTTCCCTTACCCCTTCTTTTTCTCCCTGTATATTTTTGTAAAATTTGTTCTTTATGTTTGTTATTTTTATTTTCAAACCTATCAAGCGTCTTTCTGTATATACTCTATTGGGTGTTTTTTTTATATTTTTGAGGATTTTACATATATTAGCAATTTCATTCATGCTTAATCACTAGAAGCGATTGAGGAAACATTGTCTTTTTTTATATTGCTATCTTTGGCTTAGTAAGTTAGTAGTGAATTAAAATTTTTAAAATTTTCCTCAAATTTTATAAGATTATTGTAATTGGTAATTTTGTCAATCTATATATATATATATTTTTTATGTGACATTTACATTTTAAAAACAAATTAATGGATACATTATTTATCTTTTAAGTAAATTTCTCAACATATAAAGGCTTTTTCTTAGTTGAACTCTATTAAATTAATATATCTGGTCGCGTGTACCTTTATAATTCCGCTCTTCCTGGTCCTCGTAGAATAGCCGTCAATGCTTTGCTCAATATTTGTTTGGAAATGGGTATGTATATACTACGCATTTTTTTGTGTGTCTCGAGCAAAGAAATGGGTTGTGGAGATTTGCCTTCTATTCGATCAATTTCAGGTGATTGAACATATCTGACCATATCTGGTGAAAATAGATTGTTTTCTCGGGTGAAATGTCCAAAATTATTGTTTGTGCCAAATGAGGGCCATATTCGTAAGGGATTTCTTTATGAAATTCAAAGTCTCAACACTATTATAGGGACTGTACACCGAGTTTTTGATGGTAGCTCTTCAAGGTCTATAAATGAAAAATTTTCGTTTTATTTGCCATGGAATTTCGATGTATGCACTGATGCACTAATGTTCCGAAAACTCCAAAGAATTTTGCAGGATCGCCATGTAAAGAATGCGAGCGCGTGTTCGTGAGATTACCGCGAGAAGTGGGATTAGGGAGAAAGGGTAGGATAAGTCAACCAGTTATGTTTATTAGCAGCTGGTCACTGCTTATAGTTTAGGCGATTAACGCCGGATTATTTACGCATCGAAATGCGGATATAATTACCATTTTTTTAGGAGTGGATACCAGGCAGTTGGCGCTGCCAGAAACAAAGACAAAACCACTCGTGAATTATCTTTGAGAATCTGATTTTATTTTTCTTACAACGTTCTTTTATATTAATTTCCTTACATCTAGTACTACAACAATTATATACTAATAACTAAAACAGTGAAGGAGTACATAATAAATTTCTCCTTCTTAAATGTTCAATACATATATTCTTTCTAGGATATGTGTCTGCATCCAATAAGAATTGAGTTTTACTTTCACATGCATTTTAAAAAAATGCACTTGAAAACAAAACATAAATCTTTTCCTATACGCACGGGACGCACTCGAAAGGACATCGCGCAAGATACATTCAACGTTATAGCTCGTGTGTGTTCTCAGTGGGAATCCCGAATTGTAACACTTTCTTAAGAGAGAGTATCTAATTACGCTTGAGGTTTTTGGGATGCAAACACAATTTACAAATTTATAGTTTCCAAATGTTGTACGTGCATTTCAAGTGTGACATGTTTTTGAAACTAGAAAATTTATGACGTGCACACTTGATATACATTACAATAGTACAATTCCATTTGTTTTGACATTTGTTGTTGCTTTGATAAGGACACATTAATTCAAGGTTATTTGAAAATGGGGAAAAAATGTTTCTTAGAAGAACCATAATGGGGGGTTAGGTTTCAGCCCCATGACCCCATGATCTGATTTGATCAATTCTTAGATATGTTTCGTGTTATAAATAGAAACACATTTGTATCAAATTTAGTTGAAATTGGTGCACAAATAAAAAAGGTTTTCTTAGGAGAACCTAATTTGGGGTTTGGATTTGTATGGCAGCCCCATGACCCCATTATCCGATTTTAGCGATTCAAACATACAAACTGCCTGCAGCAAAAAGAAGAATTTGTGCAAAATTTCAACTTCATCGCTTTTAAAGTGGCCGAGTAAAACGCGTCGCAACGGACAGACGGACGGACAGACAGGCAGACAGACTGACATCGCCCAATCTACTCCCCAAGTCATACTGATCATATATGTATACTTTTGATATGGTCGAAGATGCTTTCTTCAATGCGTTACAGACTTCATGACAAAGTTAATATACCCTTTCACTCTATAAGCGAAGGGTATAAAAATTGTCAAAACATGTTCGGTCAGTAACTTTAGGCAAATTTATATACCTATATATCGCGAACGGAACATTGGCGGTAGTTCCAATTCTTTGATATGTTTGATAGGATGGTTATCTTTTGCTAAACGTCCAGGTCGAAATTGAGAACACTGTATGCGTGCACCTAAAGTAAAACAAATGCTGCATTTTGACATAAAATTAAATGTTTCGCATATGTATGGAAAAATGTAAGTCTGTCCAGAAAAGGTACTGATGATGAAAAAAAGCTAAATAAAATTTTCTTTGCAAATATATATTACGCCCTTACGACTTTTTCCTAGAAAATTACACCCCGCAGATACAAAAATATGATGTGCAGTTTGCACATAACTGTTAACGTTAACATATGGTAATGTTGACATTCACAATCATGATCTAAGATTTATCCCTCCCAAGGGAAAATTCTTTGGAGTTGTTTTTTTTTTTCTTCCAAAAACAGGGTCAATTTTCCAATTTTTTTTTTCAAAAACAGCATCATTTTTTCAGCTTTCCCAAAGTTTTCAAAATTTTGTAGAAATCAGGATTAACTTTTAAATTTTTTTAAATTTTTTTTTCAAGTGGCCGATCTAGAGCATGGTTTTTTTTAATTCTGATGGTGTTTCATAATGTATTGACTTTCACCAAAATATTTTTCAATTGCTTTTGTCAGATGTTTACAATAAATAAATAAGTGAACAATTCATTCCAAATAAAACTATTCTGGTGATGCTATTCCCAATAAATATAGCGAAACGCCAATAAAATAACATGGCTTAAAGTCAGATTGAAAAGCCCAGAAATTAAACCAAAACAAAACCGAAATATACATAAATTATTCAGGGTTCAGTTATTTTTAGAATGTTCATTCATTCATGTAATATTTAAAAAGCATACAAACAGTACACAGAGAGAAATGATTAGTAGATTACAATAAAAACATTTGTTAATAGTATCAAAAGTCTTCATTAATTTCCGGTCATAGGTGTATTTTTGTTGAAACTGCAAAACGATTTTGTTTGTTTATGCAAAATATCTTTTGAAAAATTATATAAAAATCTTTTGATATGAACAAAAAGTTTAAATGAAATTGATTAATTCAATTTGAGATTTCAACAAATTTTGTACTAAATATTTGGTTACGGTAAGGAGTTTCCATTGGTGATATGTATTAACTAAAACTTTGTATCGATAACCCAATCGGCTTTAATTGAAGTTTTTGTTAATTTTACCAACATTTTGGTTGTTATTACCAAATTTCAGCTGGCCGTAATGTATAATTCTTTGATTAATTATACAAAATTGTTTTGTGGTTTTATGTAAAACCTTTTCGTAGTACCAATCAAACATTTAATAAATTAATTTTATATATTCATGTTAATCAAAATTTCTCCTAATATTGCTAATAGTGTTCTTATTAATCTCTAATTTCAATATATCGTCTATTGAAATTTGGGATTAATAAGAACGCTTTTAGCAAAGTTAGGAGAAAATTTGATTAACACGAATATATAAGTTTTTTTTTTAATTAAATTTGAAACTCACGCGGGTACCACATTTCAGCCTGGAAAAAATCCTTTTAAGTCACCTTTCACGTCAAGCATTGAATGTCTTAATAAAAGCCACCATACTATTTCCACAAAATCCTGTTTATTAAAATTAAAATTTTCTTTTTAGAATTAGAAAATTCTGACAATATAGTAATCACACAAATTACGCTTTAATACAACACCTAGTTTAGTTTTATACAAAAACATAGCTTCCAATGTAGAGGGTAGTGAAGTGAAGCCTCCATCGCCGCTATCGAATAATGTGTAATCCTTGCCAAGTTTAGTTTTTCTATAAGAATTTGCAAACAAATAAGAATTTTATATGAAAAAAACTATGTTAGTTTGATTTGAGTGTTAAATGTTTTAAGTTATATTAGGTTCGTTTTTTACTACATCCCGTGTAGGTTTGGGTAACGAAACTTCATATAAAAAAATGACAGGTGGATCAGCTGGCATTTTTTTATATGGAGTTTCGTTACCCAAACCTACACGGGATAACCAAAAAAACGTACTTAATATAATTTCAAAATACATAGTATATAAATACTGGACTTACATTTCGGACATCAGAAATCGAAGAAGATTGAAGATGCAATTTATTTCTGCCTGTGTCAATACAGCGTTTAGTTATTTCCATAATCCTAGCGTTGTGGATTTTTTCTGACCAATAGTCATAGTTGGCTGCTTTGTTTAAATTGTGTCCGCAAATGTATCTTGTAAAACCGAATGAACAAAAATATTAAATTATCTAATAGCACAAGAAAATATTAGATATACCTTTTGGAAACGCGACTCGAATAATTAGGCCTGAAATATTATCTGCAGTCTTAATGTTTATTATAATAGAATAGTCTATATTTTTTCCGCCAGAGTCTTACACTTTCTCACAAAATAAACCTTTATTATTTAGTAGTGCTAATTTATTTGCAAATTTAAAAAAAGAATTGCCTTAAACCAACAAAACCGGCATCAAAGAACGTAATTTGTTGGTATTGCAAATCTATTTCTCTCTGTGTATGACCTGAAATTCGCAAATTTACCGGTCTTCGTCCTTCGTATACAAGAGTCAATTCAGTCGATGATGACGTCTTAGAACATCCCTAAATCATACTCTCATCCCAATACTTGAAGCATTACTTGTGTATTCACATTTTTTTCTCTCTCTCTAAAAGTATAATACATCTCAACGAATATACAACTAGGGGAAGTCTAGTACATACTTGACCCTAAACTGGAACGACTGATAAAAATAGAACCGAAGAAACTCAATACATGACTATACATACTAAAAAAGGATATAACATATGGGCATGAATATTACGTATTATTATACCTACATTATGAGTAAACACGTACTTGTTTGAAGTATTGAATGTAATATCTCAACATCTAACTTTAATCAATAAATTGACGATTGAACAATAAAATAAACCACAAATAAAATGTCAATCGAATATTGAATTTGCGTTCTGAAATAATTTTGATTATATGGTAACATGAGTTGGTTATTATAGCTACACCAAAGCATTAAAGATTTAGTAAAGAATATGAATTATGTGGGCTGTCCTTAGGTAAAAGGATAATAAGAAAAAAAACACCTTAGCATGTGTCTATAACGTAAAATATTTATTAAATGGCCTCCAAGGCGGTCGCCACCATACTATGTTTAGTCACTTTATTTATAGTTCTGCACGAGTCGATATATGACAACGACAAGACATAACGAGACCGAGTTCTAATCGTGCGAATAGCACGATGAGTGTATACCCTATACCCATGTACAGACCTAGAATGCGCGTAAAACCGAAAATATTTTAAGGGGGGGAGGGGTAGATGGGTTGAATGTCGCACATCTTTAATATCTTATAACGGCATCCAGCAGCTATCATCTGCTATAAATTTGAAGTTTTTCGCAACATTCTATCAAAAGATATGGCGGAATATTGCTTTGTAGGGGATGTAGGGGTAGGGGTAGTCAGACCTTCTCCACTTTCCACCAACTTCAAGCATATGTCACAATTAGGCATTGATGAAAATTTTACGTCGCTAGTGATATTCTGTCGAAAAATATGGCCGAATTAAACTAACACGGAAGGGTCATTTGAATGGGAGGTAGGGGAACCGTTGGTCCGATTTGGCCCATTTTCAATACCATCCAACCTTTTATCAAAGCAATCATCTGACCAAAATTTCAAAACGCTAGCTTCATTATTTCGGGAGTTATCGTGCGAACTGACAGACACACGGACGGACAGACAGACAGACAGACAGACAGACAGACAGACGGACATGGCTTATTCGAATCAGGGACCGACCCTGATCATTTATATATATACTTTGCCATACCTCCGGTGGCTCCTTTGAGGTGTTACATAAATCGTCGTAACAAAAACAATATACCCTATACCATCTTTTGGGTATAGGGTACAATTATGTTGCTTTCTAATCCCAACTGCTACTCAACACGCGCGCTAAATGCAAACTGTCAATCAATCAATATAATAGAGAAACATGAATACACAATGTTCACACAGGATTCATGCATTAGTAATGAGAGGTAAACTACAAGGAGCTAAATGACAAAATAGATTTATGAACATTGAACATTGTTCTTCTTAAAATAGACATGAATAATATTCATACACGTGGCGAAGCCAATTTGACTAGAATAATTTGTGAATTTCGCAAATGGACAAATAAGAATAAATTCATGTTTTTGTTCAGGTAATTTCCCACGCAGTTCTTCGATTCACTTTTTGTCGACCCTATAGTAGTTTTGCCTTGAAATAGTGATAGAGAGTGGTAGATTAAAAGAAAACCGCAAACTTCCCTTTTTAATATGTTTCCTTATCATAATTAATCACATTGAAATGATTTTTTTTATCAAACACCGGACCGAATTCAATGCAGCATAAGCAAAGCGGTCACTTTGCCGGAGTTTCGGAGCACCAAGTCGGGATCACGTACGACCTTTTTAGCCAGTAATTTTTTGTTTATGATACATTTACAAAATTTTACAAAAATGCTTTGAGTCGGTTTTCTTTAGTGTAGTTACCGTACGTAAGTGATTCTTTCTCCTTGATGCCAATTTTTAAATCCAATCGTTGCTTCAAAATGAGCCAGGAAACTGGCATAATATCTGGTGCCTGGCTTATGTGTTGATAATACCACAAGACACAATAAGCAGAAGTTAGCTTGCATAATAAATGACTGAAGTTTTTGGTAAATTAATCCCAAAACTGGTCATAATTAGAATGTCTACGCTATATGCTTCATTCAATAATATGAACAAAATTTAAAACAATTCTTCTCGTGTCTCGAATCGATGAAACTACCTCCTCATTCCTCAACCTTTGCAATATCCGTCAGTGCCATAAAAATGGATCCTATCTTAGATATCGAAAAATGTTATTTTACTTGGCTTTAAGTCGTTGTTTAATATAAAATTCTTCAAGTTGCTCTAAAAAAGATTTCAGGGGCGTTTACTTTTTCGATTTTGGGAATTCTTTTTTCCTAACTCTTAAAAAGTCATTTTGAAATTGGAAAAAAATCCGTCTAATTTTTGAAATTTAACCCTTTACGGCTCAGTGTTGCATATCTGCAACTTAACGGAAAATCGTTCCTAGAAAGTATCCTATTAGAATTTGTTGCTTTAAAACGCCTTATTCTCGTTCGGCAATAAGTGAGAAGTAGTTCTGACTTTTCTTTGAAAATATTTCTTGCATTTGAATATATAAATTTTCAATAATTTATATTTGTAGATCATTCCAACAACATTTTGCACAGTTATGCAATTTTCATTTGAATAGTTATCCCTATAATTTTTCAAAACATCCTGTGAAGATATAGAACACGTTAGATAAAAGTGTCTATTTTCTTTTTCCGAAGGAATTTTTTAAAATTTGTGGATATCGAATGATTTTTCGGACTAATTGTGTTTTTTGAAGACATTTGATGTTGTTTTATGTCCAATGTATTATAGTATTGTTCAAGGAAACTCAAGAATTTCGAACTCTTTCGGTATTAGTAGGAGGAATGGTAATTTTTATTTTGGATTTGGATTTGGGTGTAATTGCCACTTTTTGGTACAAAAATAGACACAAAAAAATATAATGAAAATGCCCAACACTGATTCCTATAAAAAAGGTATTATGTCCTTACGATTCGGACAATTATTTATTCATATCATGCTATGATTAGTTTTCGCGGTATGCACAAAAGTCAATCTTCTAGAGATTACATTTGACGAATTTTTGACAGGTAAGCCTATGGTTGGACGCAGCGCCGGTCCTAGGTATTATGGCGCCCTGTTCATATACTGAAAAGTCGCCCTTCTATTTATTAATCAGGAATGGAATGAAGTAATCTGCCATAGTCATTTACGAATTTTGTGGGTGTATGATGTCAGATTTCGATAGAAAAGTCATTTTTAAGAAAATATACGAGGCCTAAATATGTTATGCAAAATAATTGTTCATATTATCCACTCCTGACAACTTCCTACCTAACATGGTTCATTTTGCACATTAAAACGCAGAATACGATAAAAACCGTTGGCACCGAAAATGGAACTGACCGTAGTCCGCACTGTCGATTAAGTCGAAAATCTGCAAAAGTGATTCTTTTAGCCCCCTCTCCCCACGTTAGCGCACACCTCATAACCGCGAGCTTTTAGTATATTTTACTCCGAACTATCCCTTATAGATCCGTGAAATAAAAAACCGTCACCCCTCCCGATTTTCCACAATGGTTGTCTTCATTCTGATGAATATAGAATATTACTTCGTTGAGACTCTTTTAACTCTCGAATGATAGGAGACAAGCCAAGAAGAAGTATATCAAATTAAAGAAAATTGAACACTTACTAACTTTGCCCTATAAAAGTTTTTTGAAAAACTATTCGGAGAAACACCAGAGTCAATAGAATGCAAAAAAAATGTGTTCAACTTTTATTAAACAATATCGGAAGAACCGTTAGGAGTTTTGCATATGCAAGTATGGGCAAATAAATAGGATATTTAAAAAGCTTTAATGCTTACCCACAACTTTTTTCTCTGCGACTCACCGTTTTCGAGATATAGCCCAAAACACCAAAATTGCACAAAACTGCACCTTTAACTCCCTCTCCCCGCGTTAGCGCACCCTCCAGCGCCGAGTAAAATTAGCACCTTTACCTCCTAACTACTCATAACAAAACACCAAAGAAAAAAATCGTCACCCCCTTCGATGTTCTCTACACCCCTTTTTTAGGCTTTCATTGCTTGGCCTACAAGCAAATGAAGTACAGTGGAAACTCGATAACTCGAAACTCCTTAACTCGAAAGTGCTGATATTGAAGACTCTATAAGTCAAAATTTCAGATACTCTCCAGGTCAAATTAAAATTTCTTATCGGTAAACGGGCGAGACTCTATAAGTCAAAGCTTTGCTATGCGAAACTCTATAAGTCGATTTTTTTTATTCCTCCAATGGCGATTTTTCCGTTTGAAATTAGAATTTTATTTCTGCATATTCCGGAAACGAGAATAACGGTACTTTTCTGCGATAAAATGTTTCAGTTTGCATTTGAATATAGCGTTCATCGTAAGGTTGTTTTGTTACTGTCAAAAGAATAATCGTTTCGTGCAGTTTGAGGAGTTCAGCCAATTAACCATATCTGCGTCAAAAAGAACGCTACAAACCCTGACTATTCAGCAGAAGAAAGAACTTATAAAAGCGGTTGATGCAAAAGGTAGAAAAAAAAGGGTATAGCCGCCGAATTCAAAATTCCGGTTAGTACGCTTTCTACGATTTAAAAAAAAAAAAAACATTTTGTCATCTATCGGAAAAGAGAGGAAAAAATGCATGTACTATTTTATAAGGGTATAATGTCGGAAAAATACCAAAATATGACAATACACAAAAAGAGAAAAACTCTATAAGTCGAATTTTCTTACAAATAAACTCGATATCTCGAAATCTCTTTACGTCGAAATTTCGATAACTCGAAAGAAAGTTTGGTTCCCTTGGGCTTCGACTTATCGAGTTTCCACTGTAATTGAAAGGAACAACAAGTCAGTGCAAATTAAGTAGGCGATTTGACGTTTAAGATTCTACATTGAGGCCTTAATATCTAGACGGCGTTGATATTGTCCATTGGTTACACAGAAAAATATGAAATTTTAATACATTCGCACGCTAACGTTTTGCTTAGCATGTATATGCGCCTACTGCAACTTACACACCTAATTAGTGGCGGAGGGCGTCAATTTGGCGACTGCCCTAGGACGGCATAGACGCTAAATCATCATTACAGTCGAACTTCCCAAAAGCGGACACTATTGGGGAATGATATTTTGTCCGCTTATTGGAAGCGTACAGCTTATGAGAATACATGTATGTATATTTCACAAGGGTATAACATTTTACAAAATAGATTTAAACTGCACTTGGCGATATAAATTTCTAGTCTCGACGGGTTCGGGGATAATTTTTAGCCATTTCATTCTCATGCTCTGGCCATATTAAAAAACTTTAACTTTTAGTAAACGTTTTCACCGTTTCTGGAAACATGAGTTCTTCCAACACTTCTTTTTCGAGAGCAAGAACACTGTTTTTCGGTGAATTCTAATATTACTTGCACTTTTTCTTCAATTGGCTTTTTTTTTTTAACTTATAAAAAATAGAAAATTTAACGATTAAACGCCACAACGTTTAAATTAAACTTCCTCGAGAATCTCTAAGTAAAGTTTCGATGCGAACAGTTGCACCGAGAAATAAAAAAGATTAGCAGTGGTCGTGGGTATATCATTTTGCATTTCCCGGAAATTAGGTTTTACTTACCACGCAAAAGACCCAGTCTCGTAATCGCAAAACGCTCGAAATACAATTCTGTAATGGAAGAATTTAACATTTTATCCCGTTTTATTCGTTATTCGAAACTTGCTTGTTCAAAAAGGGTATAAAAGCACTGTCTGTGTCTGGCTATAAGAGAGTCCGGCCAGTTTTTTTCTAGTAAAATATGCGGAAAAACGTTTGGGGACAATAAAAGTATCCAAGTGTCTGATTAGGGAAGTTCGACTGTATTGTATATGCTTCGTCAGTTTCGGCCGGTGACCTACAGTATTCTTGGGTGTATCGCACTACTTCGCATGCGACTGTTGTACCTGCTGAAATGATGCCAATGGAGTTACTCCTGAACGAGACTAACATAGGCTGTATCGCGGGAGCAACGAGGGAACTATTGACAATTCGGTAGATTGCAGAGGTTTCAACAGATTGAAGCGCCTGGGAAAGTGGCAACTAGATGGGATGACGCTTCGACTGGTCGATTTACGGAAACTCTAATACCCGCCAAGTGAATAAACAGAAAACATGTGCGCAGCTGGCCTTACCGAGGCCAAATGTTGAGTTTGACACCACTGACGTAAATGAACCATAGACGAATTCCCATAAAGATGTCACGTTCTTCTGCACCACTAAAAAAAAAAACTCACCAATACACTCGATAAGCACAACTTCGTCCAAATGCAGCATCATTTCGCCAACATTTCATTTGCCAGATCCGGTCTCGTCTCAACCTCAATATCTGAAAGCAAGGCCGTCAAGCAATCTCGCTAACTTTAATCTTTTTACGTAATTGCCTGTCCTAGAAACTATAGGTACTTTCATCCCTGTTTGCTCTTTTTTCAGCCACAAGATGTCAGAAACCACTTGTTGCATGCAAAACGAAAAATACATCTTTTTTCCTGATTTATGAAAAAAAATCTCTTTTCATAAAGTCCTCGTAAAACTCGGCTATCGATTTTTATTTTCTACGAAGTCTGGCCAAGTGAACTTGAATTTCTCTGTTTTTTCTTTCCTTTTTCGAACCATGACCTAAAGCCAAAGAGATTGGAAGAGAATGTGCAACTATAGGAAATGCTTTGTGATGTCTGCCAAACGGAGGCGAAAAGAAGCGAGCAAGAGATGACAGATAGACATTCGGTATGGTAAAGCTTTATGCGGTTTTCTTAAGATGTATGCTAAAGTCACGTACAATAATAGCGAAATAGAGCAGAATGTCTAGTCTTTTGGATGTGATGTTTCTTAGGCTTTTTAATAAAGTTACAGTCGATGGGAATTGCTGGTAGAGTCAGGGACGTTCTCATACGGATGTACGAGTATGCTGGAATCATATGGCGAAAACGCAATTTGCAATAATATTTATGCAACTATTGCTTTACTATAGTTACCACATATTCTTTCGAGGAGCATTACTGGTCTCACTTGTAATTAAGCTAATTGCAATGAGGCACACTGCAGACCTGTCAGACAATTTGCATTTTTCCCTTCATGACTGAACTAGATTTTCTCTGAAGTTTAAGTCGCTTATGGATAAAAATCAGCATCCAAGACCGAAAGACTGTGGGACTCGGAGACTAAATGAAACAACAAGACTCAGATACTGTAATCTTGAAAGTCTTCGAGATATGGAAGAATGAATTTTAGCTTATCAGTTTTTCAATATGCGAGTTTTCGAGAGAAAATTAAATCCCTACACATGTATGGAAACCGTAGAAATAAGCAAAAACAATTTTCTCCGATAGAGAGCGTGTAGGTAATCAAAATTATGATAAGCTGTGTAGTAGTGGTATAAATCATCTTTGGTAGTATGTATCATTTTGAGTCAGGTTCAATGTGTTATTAATTAAAACATTCATGAAACTTTTAATGTGTCGATTTAAAGGAAAGAATGCAACTTGAGTTTTGATTCAGAGTCCTTTCCCTACTACTACCGCAGATAAAAGTATTCATTTTCACTATTGACATTTATTTCTGTACCACTCAATCATCATTCAGCTGACTTGAGACTTGAAAATTGTCGGATGACAAGGACACTTGACGAGACTATGTAAAGCTCACACAGTGTCCTTATTATGTACGTAGAGGCACAACAGAAATGAACAGATTTCTAATCTCCCCGAAGGAAATGTGAAATGGCATTTCAACAAATTACTCGGATGAATAGATGGAAATGGCTACAGGTCATACTGCGTCATTTTTATCTTATTCGGCTCGTTTGGCTGTAGGATGTAGAATCCTTCTCCCCGATGCTTGGGATGGTGTATATGATACGGCTGCGTTGAGAAAATTGTATAAGCACTGATGCAAATACGGATGAGAATGACGGAGAACATTTCGAACAATGTGCAAAGCAACTAAATTCAATAAGTGTTTCAAAATAAAGGACAAGGTCTGAGAGGATTGTCTTGGCGGTGAATAATGTAGAAAGTAAGTAGAAATTGCAAATAAATGTATAATGATGACATTGTTTACGTAGGAGCTATTTGACTGCATCTAATGGAAGGGAGATTAGAAAAATAAATAGTGATAGTGCAGTTAAGGGGAAATACTGTTAAATTATGTATACTTATTTGCGTATTTGTATTTCTTTAAGAATTTAATAATAATAAATAATAAGTTTATTATTCAGAAGAAGATGATAAGAAATATTCTTATCGAAGAATAATAAACTAACAATGCGACTAGGAAGTGGTATGGCTGACAACCATATCACACTCCGAATTCAATTGTCTTTGTAACGTTGATGACTACACAGACACACGGTGGTCATCAACGCACCATGCTCCACTAGGAGTTACGGTAATCGAGAGAGATTTGCGTATTTGTATTTTTCTTTAAGAAATGATCACTTGGGAAAATAGTTTTAACAATGAATGCCACCTATGGCACCTATGGCATTCATTAGGCTAATTTTTAGTAATATTTTTTTTAGTAAACATATTTATTTATATATTTTTTATAGCATTTCAGACATTTAGACTTATTCAAAAATTGTATTCTTTTATATTTGCAGGCGCACGGCACCTCCTATGGTAATGTAAGTTCGAACTTAATTGAATGTTTATTTATTTCTAAGAATTTACTCATAAAATTGTTATTTTCATAAAAGAACCTAAGAATAATTTTTCTTTCACGTTTGACTCAAAGAGGGGAGTAGACGAAAATTGTATTAACTCAATAAATCATTCAGACAATATAAGTATTTAGATACTTAGCTATTGAGATTGTGGATAAATTTAGGGTTTAGCGATTTTATCATGATGCAACTGACGATCGAAATGCAACATATGTATTCCACCAGTATGCAGCTGTAGCTCTGTATACCTATGTATGTACCTATATTGGTCCATTCCTTATCAGTAGAGTCCGGATTTTCGTGCAGTAAAAAATTGAAGAACGTGCAGTAAAAATCCCGAAACGTGCAAAATCGTGCAATATAAATTCCCAAATGTGCATTTTCCGTGTAATATCAAAAAATCTGTTGTATAGGCTTTTAGAGGTCAGACCTTGGAACAGTCAATGAAGGAAAAGTATACTTTAAGAGGACTAGCTCTAAAAAATTAAATAATTTTTACTTAACCCGTTGCGTCACAGGTACGTCCAGTGGACGTATACTCGGCGTATAAGGCATTATAACTAAAAAGCCTTATCCACCCCGACTGTCTGGTTTTCTTCTATTCGTTCACCAATTTGTTACTGATAATGGGGTGAAGAATATTTTTCGATCAACATTACCCCCTGGCGTGAGTAACTATGTTTCGCAAATCATATACGTCTATCAGACGTAGCATGTTATCCGCACTACTTTTTTTCTGTTCGCCTAAGATTCTTCTTACCCGGAGTTGCAGTTTTGGTTGATTTAGGTTACTTATTGTGTGTAACAAATACTAAAATGTACTAATGAATGCGATTTTCGGAAACTGACTTTCTGGAAATTGTTGTTGTAACTGTATAAAATGACAACAACAACAAACAGAAATTCAAATGGTGACGGACTTTTACTCTTTGTGATATAATTATTATTGCGTATATACCTATTTTTTTAAAAACATATGCTAAAGTATTTTTGTATTTCAAAGTTATTGAACTAAAATGTAGTTTTCAAAGCGGCATATATTTGAAAAAAAAAAATCTTTTTATAAAGTCCGATAAAGCGCGCATTAAAATTGTAATACCAAAAAAAATAAGTTTATCTTCTCAAACTACTATTTTTATTTTAGAAACATTTTTTCAACTATTTATATACGTAGCAATCGTTCTTTTCCTAGTCAAGATTATTTAAAAAAAAACCAAAACATTGAATATAGCAGAAAAAATAGGAAAATAGATTAATTTCCATCATATACGTCTGTCAGACGTACCTACCTGTGATCATAACTGTTTTTATAGCCTGTGACGCAACGGGTTAAATACACTTTCAATATTTTCACCTAACATAAGCTTCTCCCCATATGCTCTCTAGATTAGCTTATTTCAATTAGGTTTATTAGTTTACGATCCATCACGCAGGCTTTGGCCTTATCTAATTCGTGAATGAATTGTTTTTTAAGGGGCAGATGTTCCTATTTGTAGTTTAGTTAACCACCAATTAATTAACATGCACTCCACAAACAAAAGCTACAAAATTGTATGAAAATCGACTGGCGTTTGACGAAATTTCCATACGGCGAGGAATTTTGTTTAGTTTTATTGTTTTTCAACTTGTTGTGTCTTTCTCATTGCTTTTATCCTCTTCTCTGCCTATCGAAAAATTATGCACATTTCCATATTTGTGTAAAAAATATCACGAAAGAAGCTGAAAAAATGGAAATGTGCGTTTTCATTCAAACACCCTAAAACGTGCAATTTCGTGCAATATACCCTGAAAAATGCAATTTCGTGCATTAACGTGCATTAACGTGCAATTCCACGGGAATCCGGGCTCTACTTATCAGACACCATAGGATTCTGCTTGGCAACTTTAACGCTCATCACAGTCCTTATACATCTGCAACTTGGCTGCCAACCTAGGTTGCAGGAACGTTACTACACATTTGCAACATTCCGGCAACCACGCTGTTCACATTCTTGCAACCTGTACGGTTTTAATTTTTTACAGCTTTCAGAGTAGGCAATTGGTTGACAACTTTCAGAGTTGTAAATTTACAGCACAAAATTTACGTTAAATAAAGCATTTAAAATTACATCAATATATATAACCCATTTCCAACAAAGATTTAATTTTAAATTCTTAGATGGAAACAAGTCCCATATCCATGTGTAAAACTATTTTTTTTATTTAAAATTAACTTAACGTTAACTCAGCCGTTTATAGGCAATTTCAAGTCAACGTTACAATGCATATAATTTCGGAGTGTATATAATGTTGCAAGCACTATATATTTCCTATCCTCACATGTACGGAAATTTTGGACCACGCCGATATTCGGTATACGGACCTCTAGATTACTAGCAAGTGTGGCGACTCAACCAAGTGAGCCACAGAGCGTGGCAGAATACTCTCGACAAGATTTGCGAAATGTAAAAATGAAATGATGAAAAATTACATTCATTTGATTTAATTTTACATTAAATTATGAAAAATCACATTCACTTGATTTAATTTTACATTTTTTGTTTGTAAAATTACAGTAGTAATGTGATTTCACAATATTTTATTTAAAATTTAATAGTTGTCATTTATTTTAACCTTTTGCTTACGGTGTAAGATTAAATTTCATTTTTTTTTTTAGTTTTTTTTGTAGTAATTTTTACTACACTTTGTGTGGGAAATCCAATAAACTTTTTACTGTGTGGTACTGCAACCTGCAACATGCCTACAAATCACTTATTTTCCTTATTTTTTTTGCGTGTTGCCAACCTAGGTTGGCAACCAAGTTGCAAGTGTATAAGGGCTGTCACGAACTCTGGCATTCTCTCCTCGGCAACAATGCCAGATTTCTGCCCACTCGGCCTGTCTACACGCGAAACAAGCACAAAATATAACCGGATTTTTTACGGGAGGGATGCATGAGGGAAATGGTATGCGAAAGAACATCAAAATGTTCCAGGAAATCTTCGGAATGAGAGATGTTCCGCACTAGTTCACACATAATTTACCTGTCAAAGACATTTTGACCGGTGGATTTTTTCAGATTCGGGGCATTCATTTGGTTATCCACCGTTGATCGGTGCATATCATACTAAGCAGTCAAACAGATCAACCGAACTATGAAATGAGAAAACACAAATTGCAAATCCAATTGTTTTTTTTTGCGTTTTTCCAGTGCAGCGACAAGCATCCCAATAGGGAAAAGAACGCTTCAGAAGGGCAAAAGCAGCGCATCTCAGGAAGCAGAGAAGCGCTTCCCATCTCCATTCCACTTCATGTACTTTTTAACATTGCATGTCCGTGGAGGCAAGCAGTTCCTTAAGATTCGCTCCAGAAGCGCTTCTAGAGAAGTGGGTGGTAAGCGCTTCTAGAGATGTGAGTGGTAAGCACTTCTGGAGCAGTGTGCTACAAGCGCTCCAAAAGAATTTCACATTTCACTCAGTTAGATGCATAGTACCACATCATCTCTGAATTAGATCACCCAACCCATCACTTCCACAAATGCCTCAACCAGAAAAAGCCTTGCGACAGAACCGTCCAAGCTCTCGACATATCGAACGCCATCAACACGGCCCACAGTGGTGCCGTAGAGGCAAAAATTCGAAAAATTGATACTATTGTAGAGCTTTTGTGAATAGTTTATTTTATAGTAAACATTATGAAGATTCTTTCTGCAAAAAAAAAATGGGCCGATATCTTTCATAGATAAAAGTCAGCGGCTCTCAAAATGTAGAGAATTGATTTTGCAGTTTTTGCACATTTTTCCATAATCAAGTTTCAATGAAAACCCTGACTATAAATTAGGATAAAACTTTGTTTTATGATTTTATTTTCAATATTTAGATTATAATTAATATGTTAGCATAAAAAAAGTAAAAAAAAAAATTGGAAAAAAAAATTATTTAATTTTAATCATTGAAGGTCAAATTGACCCTAACTGGATTTTTCACATTGAGTTTTAACAACTACCTCCACGTGCCTCCAAGCGTCTGTTTATGCTACATTATTCCAGAAAGTCTCAAGATTACTAATATGTAAGAATCATAACCCCACAGGACCCCAGGCTACTTTTAAAACCCATTGTGTTATGTCATGTTGGCTGTTTTAGACACGATTTTTCAATACCTACTGTAAAATATGTTGGGTCCTTTGAACCGGAGATAACCGTAGTTTTCATCCTATTGAACTAGTTTTTGGTGGAGAGTATAAAGGGACTCTGTCTTGACGTTCAGCCAAAATTTACCACCTCCCTTCCCCCTGGAGAGGAGCTATGGACGTTTTGACTTGAACAAGTTTTAGTAGGCGAATCAGGCGTGTCCTTGGTGGGAGCAAGTCAATTTTTGGCAAACATCAACTTCATTTTATTAAGAATATTTCCATAAATTATGCTGGCTCAACTAGCATTTCTTGCAGAGTTACAGTAAAAAATGTAAATGTCAAAAAATGATAATATCCAATTTTATTTTTTGGTCTAGGGTATAATTTATCAAAATAAGTAAATTGTATTATATGTCATTGCAAAGGTAATTTTGAGTAGTTTAATGTGTCCTCGAACCATTTCGCTGTAACTTTTATAGTTTTTCAAATAATTAGAAAAAACTGAAAAATTATCCCCTCTCCCCCCTTAAAATCGAAATAACTTCAAAACGGCTGATCCTATCTGCGTGAAACCAATTCCATTCGATTTAGAATGGCCAAATACATTAAAATTGACCTGTTTTTATAATTGTTTCCAAAATTCGGGTTTTTCGCCCCACTGTGGCCGTTGATTCTGCACTCTTGGGCAATATCCTAAATATTACCAGCTAGATGAATTATGTCGTGCTCTGTGGCCACTCTGTGAAATAGATACTCATAGAGAAACGAGTTTCCAAACTCGGCACGACTCGTCGCAAGTTTATTATTCAGAAGAAGATGATAAGGAATATTCTTATCGTAGAATAATAAACTAACAATGCGACTAGGAAGTAGTATGGCTGACACCCGTATCACACTCCGAATTCAGTTGTCTTTGTAACGTTGATGACTACATCTACCTGTTGTCGTCCCAGGATCATTTACAGGAAAACGGCATGTTACTAGTGCGAGATCATTATCAAAAGGTCAGAAAGGAACACCTAAACTATTAGCTCATGGACAATATTCTCTCGCCACGACATGTCAAGAGTGGACTCAGATATCTCACGAGAAAAACCAACTTGATAGTTTATGGTCCTAGAAAGTTCATGAGAATTTCTGAAAACTTGTACCAGCACAATTCTTGCGATGGTAATTCCCGTGCTTGTTATTCATTTAGATTGCTTCTGAAGTTCATTGAAGGCTGAGTAAAAAATGTTCTGTTGAAACTACGATGGTGGCAAATATCTTCTTTTTATATTAATTCATTTAAAAATGTCGAAGAGGATTTTAATCCCCAAGACCCCTGTGTAGGATCGTCATTGCACCGACCCTAAACTTCATGTAATAAAACAAGAACAAAAAATCCATTAGGATTCCATTTATAGCAGTAGTTCCTTACGTTTGCTCATAAAGGGACCACTTGGAAAACCCTTTGATCGTTGCGGACTACCAAACTAGCAAAATGAAATTTCTTTTAGATACATATCTAGTACATATCCCTAGACTTCCTTAGA
This sequence comes from Microchrysa polita, assembly GCA_949715475.1. Lineage (NCBI taxonomy): Eukaryota > Metazoa > Arthropoda > Insecta > Diptera > Stratiomyidae > Microchrysa > Microchrysa polita. The sequence continues at coordinate 38,517,681 of OX454421.1, forward strand.
TTCGGAGAGGAACACGCTCAATAAATTTTGGCTTTAGGTCAGTTTTGAAGTAAGGTTAGGCTGCATATTTTTTTTTTGTTAAATTTCAAACCTTTCCTTAGAAAAAGGGTCGTCCTCCAAGGACTTTAAACAATATAAAAATGGAATGCATTTTTTTAACTATTGTAGATAGAGGATCCAAATCCTACGAAGCAAATTACTCAAAAACGAGCCTGACAAAGGCCCAAAGCACAAAATGGCAAGTGATTGCAATAACAGTAAATTAAAGAGCAAGATAACTGATTTTCTAGATGTCAATACAAAAGACCGTCATAACGGTATAATTTTAATGTTAATCAAAAAATATGTCAACAGTTATCCTCAGTTGCCTTCTACTGAGATTGGATGCTTTTGTACATGGTTACATATTTTGGAATATTTTTCGCTCGAAATAAATTTAAATAAAATAACAGGCGCGACAATCCAACATTGGATTAAGGCCGCAGGATGTGTTAGTGACATCCTATTTCCAAGATCTTATCTGCTTTTTGATGAGGTAATGAGATCAGCATCACGCTCAGCAGTGTTATTTATCCCCATAAATGGGTACTCGTTTAACATCTGAGTGAGATCATAGTCCGTCACAAGCTCGTGAGTTCGAAAAACACCATGGAACACGTTGAGATCAGTGGCGGCTCTTCAGGTGAAGTAGGTGAAGAGCCCCTTCACTTCAAAATGTAATATGAAAATTTTCTCTAATACATACTATTATTTTAAAAATATACATTCCATATCCGGCGATTATTACTTGTTTCAAGGACCCTCACATGAGAAAATTGGGATTCAATGGAAAATTTTCGTGTTTCTCGTATATGTATCTACCAAAGCCGTAATTTTTCGTTTAAGCTCGAATTATTCCATTTAGTGTCCTTGAAACAGGAAACAAACACCGGATATGCAATGCACTCGCCGTTCTCTTTGATATGACACCCCGCATGCTCACGTTCGATCAAGGTTTGTAATTAGTGTCCTTTTCAGAGCTTTCCGATAATTTTTTTCTTAGCAAATTTAATGGTAGAATCTTAATCGGAAAAGTGAGAAACGTAGCGACAACTTGAATTATTCTCGTAGTTATGGCTTTGGAAAAATACACGGAAAACACAATAATTTTACATTTAATCTCGATTTATTCCGTTGAGGGTCCTTGAAACAGGAAACAAACACCGGATATGTAATGTACTCGACGTCCCCTTTGATTTGATACCCCACATGCTGAGCTCCGGTCAAGGATTAAAGAGTATCCTTTTTTGTCCTTTTTGGGACCATTCCGATCAATATTTTTTCTAGCAAAATGAATTTTAGATTCCTGGGAGCTGGTTGATTCAAAAACCACAAAAAATAGCCTTGCTCTATTTTTTTCTATTTGGAGGCCTGAAATGGGATATTTTGACTGCACTAAAATGCATATTTTGTATATCACAAGCCGAAATTTTTCTACTTCAAATTCTGTGCCCTTGCACAGCAAAATTTCTCCTATCCATAGAATAATTAACAAGTAAAGAGGTAATCGTATCACAGCTCCACCTCTTCACTTCAGATACACGATTCTACTGCAACAATGTATTCAGCACGAAATGTGTACACTGGATTTTCTTAGCAAGTGAATAGCTTTTTGGCTGGTATGTACCTCATCTTCACTTCCGTATCGTATGAGGTGATTCTTTGCGATTTCCCTTGTGTTTTTAGTTGATGCAGAATTTTATTTGTGGATAATTTGGAAATTGATAAATTGTTTTGGATGTACTGATGTAGAAATTTGTTCGGTTGAGTTATGCAAGTCAATCAAATGACAAAGATAGTATTTTGCCTTTGTAAAACAAAAGGTTTAAGAATATCATTTACATTATATCGATTCTTGTTTTTAATGGTCACTTCACCTACTTTTGAAGCCACGAGCCGCCACTGGTTGAGATTCGAACTCATGACCCTGTGCACCGAAGGTGCGCGCACTAGCCGCTAGACCAGCCAGACTACAATAAATTTAGAAATAATTATATTTTACAATTCGGTATTTTTTCCGTTTTAAAAGCTGAAGGAATAAAGCTGGAATAGTGAAGGAAAAAATACCGAATTGTCAACGATATCATACCAGTGAAACAAAAGCATATCATTAATTATATTTTAAGTCTTCGGAAAATGTTCAGGCGGCCAGGTTCAGGTGCCACATTGATGATGATAAAATGTTGAAAAATATTTTCCCTCCCACACAATTTTATGCAATGAGGATCAAGTCCCCACACTGCATCTGTGATTACTCTTTCAAAATTGTTCTAACTAGTTTCGCTTAGATGTATTTACAAAGTTCTTGATAAATTCACAATGCGATGGCCTATAACTGACGAAGTGGTGGAATTTGTGATGAAAAAAGTATTTAGTTTGCAAAAAGTGAATTTAAAAAGTACACTACACTACATATACAGTATTTTTATTTCCATTGAAAAGCCTTCAACTTTCCTTCTTGAACAATCAACCTACTTAGTAATTAGCAAAATGAAACTGACGCGTAACTATAGAGGACTACCGACGACAAAGCGAAAACACCACAAATCCATTCCACAAACTTCATCCGTTCGTCATGTCCCTACGTTGAAGTAATGAAGTGTACCTGTCTATTTGAACATAAACAACAAACTTTCAGACTTTCAGCTTTCAGGACATTGAAACCTGTGGAACTACTTCACTTCAGTAAACAATATTCCTCCCTTCTTACTTCTTGTATCCATTCGTCATCATAGCATTAGGCATTGTTGCGTCATACTGAACATTCGAATGTCGAGGGTATCCTATTTTAACGCAAACAACACTCTTTCTTCTTTCCTGGTTCTGCTTTATTTGTTATCATAAGTTAGTAGTGTGCTTGCTTGTTACGAATGAAATGTTCGTGGAATTTGAATTTAATTTTTTTTATAATAACGGCGAGTGGCGTAATATTCACTCCGGAAAGTGTATGTAATTGAAAATGAGGGCTTGACGGTTCTTAAACGCAGCAAATAATATAGAACGCATGAAGCTTTCACACTGTTTCCAGGCATCGACGTCGTCATTTTAGATCTAGATGATGAAGATGAGACGAGACGGCTGAGTGTTCGTCAGGAAATTACTTGTTGCTGGGAAATTTTTAATTAAAATCAGAATGAGGATGAGGAAATGAAAGTTGTTAACAAGGATGTATTGAGTCTTCTGTTTGACAAACGGTATGGCCTTTTTGTGCAACTGATCATTGTTTTGAAAGTACATAAACAAAAACAAAGACAATAGTAAAAAAATGGCTGATTTCAGATTGTAAGACGGAACCGGACGGGTAAGCCAGCAGACAAGCATTGTCCATTTCACATTGTAAGAACGCGTCTTACGAAAGAAAAAAATCGTGACACGATTGTTTTTCTTTCGTAGGAATCGTACGATCGATAAGACGATTGCGTCTATCAATAGTTCAGGCGTTCTGCAAAGACAATTAGCGCGTGTTTTACTTGCATTTTAATCTTGTCGACTCGTCACTTCATTGTACACTAACTTTGGAGCGTGCATGGCAACATTTATACATACTTGCTGTGTGATTATTGTTCGCCGGTCCGTGTTTTGATCGGATAGTGTGAAATGATCATACGATGGTTCTTGTCGTGCAAGTTTACCCGTCCGGTCGTTTTCTTACAATTTGAATTCAGCCAATGAATGTGCTTTTAACAGGACCATCCGCCAAGATAACTGTAAACATGCCCGTATTTGGCATGTTTTGAAGAAAGTGGACAAATTTCATATCAATACGTGCAGCCTTAAGGGTGCTATGGAGGTTCAAATCTTAAAAAAGGGTATTTTTTGGTTTTTCGTGAATGGCGCTAAGACGGGGGAGTGTGCTCTATGGTCTTCTAGAAAAAATTTGTAGCTTCTGTGGCTGTTAGTAAGACGCCAAAAGTCCCCAAAGATGGGAGCCCCCCTAACGAAGTTATGAGGGTCCCAACATTAAATTAAGCAGTTTTTGAGGAATATCTCTATAACGGCAAGGTGCACTGACAACTGTTATATGGCGAATTTGAAGCTTCTACAACGCTTAATTAAATATCCGAATTCCAGATTGATGCCTGCAATACTGAGGCCACTATGAGGGTCCGAACCGCACAATAACGGTATTTTTCGTAATTTTCGTGAATTTCTTTGTTGCTTCTGTAACTTCAGCTTAAAATGCCTAAACAACTCATCTATACGGGCACCTCCAAGGAAGCTATGAGGGGTCCAATTTAATCAAAAAACGTTTCTCAGAATTTTTTAGTAACAGTAACCTCTTGAGATAACCAATCTGAGATAAATTTGTAGCTCCTGTGGCTGTTAGTAAGAGGTCGCATAGGGTTTCTAGTACATTTTGCTTCGAAAACAGCCAAAACCCTTGTTCAACTCGTCCCCACGCAATGGGACGAAATCGATTAGCTTTTCTAGTGCCTAAACCGCCGAAAACTCTCACCTTACTCGTATTTTTTTCTGGGACGAACTCGCATAGGGTTTCTAGTACATTTTTCGTATAAAACAGTAATAAAAGCTTATTCAGCTCGTCTACTTGAAAGTGACGTGATCAATAAACTTTGCGAGTATTGCTCAAAATCCTTCTTTTCCATATAGTGAAGATTTTGGAAGGGATTTCTTGCTGAACATATTGTTATTTCCATTTGGGTTTTAGGGTTTTTTAGATTTTTCAAAAAATTCTTATGAAATCGATTTTGTCCGTCCGTCTGTCCGTCTGTCTGTTCACTAAATAACTCGCGAACGGCTTAACCGATCGTCATGAAATTTGGTAGGAATGTGTAGAATGGTAACAGTCTTTGGCACGAGATACTTCAAAGTTGGTGGGGCAAACATAACAGGGTGTCCCGGAGATTTGAAAAAGTCGACTTTTTTAGTTCTTATCGGACATGGACGTATGGGTACTCAAATCAAAGAACACGATGGGTTCATTTCATATCAGTGGCTTTTTTCCAGTTTGGAGTAATGGTAACGGGGTTACAGCTAATGAATTCAGTTAATATATCTAGCCATGATACATAGTAAATCTAACGCTAACGCCTTTCATTCTGTAACACTTTTAAGTAGACCGACCCAAAAATAGATTTACAAGAAGCATTTGATTAATATTGTACATAATTCTTATTTATTACCCATAAAATATATGTGCAAAATTATTCACTATTTCAAAGTCTATAAAACCCTCGTATTGCGGGCGCAGCCCTCTGTACGCCGGTATTTTTTCTTTCTAGAGATTTGAGTCTGCTTGGCAAAGCTGCAAACCTTTAGATGAGGATTTTAGGACAAATTTACTTGAATATTGAAAATGCTTTGTTAGGAAAATTGCAACGTGCAGATAATGTTTTTCCACTACTGTATCTATTGTCATTAAATTTATAGTAAAATAAGAGATCTTTACCGCTTATCTGACTGAGTCTCCATCGAATGCATTTACAAACAAACTGCAAATTTGAGTTTCGAATTCAGAAAATTATGTGTTTTCGCTGTAAATCCCCACAGCTATAATTTTCTTAATTCCTTGCTAATTGGCAGTTAGTCATCATATTTAAAAAATAAAGAGAGACAAAAAAGTATACAGGGTGTCCGGAAACTGCCGCATAAACGCACCGGATTGTGATTCCTCAGGTGATTTCCAGCAAAAAAGTTGTACGAACATACCCCCTCATCTTAACCCTTTAGCTGCCACAGGCATTTAAAGATTTTTTAAAAAATCATTTTCTTGCACAACTTAAAGCCTAATATATCCAAAGCTACACCAGCTCGAATAGTGAAATAAAATGATTATTACAGCCAACAAATTTACCTGTAAAATAAAACTAACCACACTAAAATCGGATAAGAGGTTTGGTTTTTACAGAGCTTCAAAGTCAAATTTGCGTGATTTGACCCAAAAACAATCTTTTTTCCATCTCAATTTTCTCCAACTTCTGCCAAGATGAGGTGCTTGTACGATTCTTTTAAAAATTGTCTGTTCACTAAATAACTCGCGAACGGCTTAACCGATCGTCATGAAATTTGGTAGGAATGTGTAGAATGGTAACAGTCTTTGGCACGAGATACTTCAAAGTTGGTGGGGCAAACATAACAGGGTGTCCCGGAGATTTGAAAAAGTCGACTTTTTTAGTTCTTATCGGACATGGACGTATGGGTACTCAAATCAAAGAACACGATGGGTTCATTTCATATCAGTGGCTTTTTTCCAGTTTGGAGTAATGGTAACGGGGTTACAGCTAATGAATTCAGTTAATATATCTAGCCATGATACATAGTAAATCTAACGCTAACGCCTTTCATTCTGTAACACTTTTAAGTAGACCGACCCAAAAATAGATTTACAAGAAGCATTTGATTAATATTGTACATAATTCTTATTTATTACCCATAAAATATATGTGCAAAATTATTCACTATTTCAAAGTCTATAAAACCCTCGTATTGCGGGCGCAGCCCTCTGTACGCCGGTATTTTTTCTTTCTAGAGATTTGAGTCTGCTTGGCAAAGCTGCAAACCTTTAGATGAGGATTTTAGGACAAATTTACTTGAATATTGAAAATGCTTTGTTAGGAAAATTGCAACGTGCAGATAATGTTTTTCCACTACTGTATCTATTGTCATTAAATTTATAGTAAAATAAGAGATCTTTACCGCTTATCTGACTGAGTCTCCATCGAATGCATTTACAAACAAACTGCAAATTTGAGTTTCGAATTCAGAAAATTATGTGTTTTCGCTGTAAATCCCCACAGCTATAATTTTCTTAATTCCTTGCTAATTGGCAGTTAGTCATCATATTTAAAAAATAAAGAGAGACAAAAAAGTATACAGGGTGTCCGGAAACTGCCGCATAAACGCACCGGATTGTGATTCCTCAGGTGATTTCCAGCAAAAAAGTTGTACGAACATACCCCCTCATCTTAACCCTTTAGCTGCCACAGGCATTTAAAGATTTTTTAAAAAATCATTTTCTTGCACAACTTAAAGCCTAATATATCCAAAGCTACACCAGCTCGAATAGTGAAATAAAATGATTATTACAGCCAACAAATTTACCTGTAAAATAAAACTAACCACACTAAAATCGGATAAGAGGTTTGGTTTTTACAGAGCTTCAAAGTCAAATTTGCGTGATTTGACCCAAAAACAATCTTTTTTCCATCTCAATTTTCTCCAACTTCTGCCAAGATGAGGTGCTTGTACGATTCTTTTAAAAATTGGCCCATAGCCTTACATCATTTTGATCTAGCTCCATTACTTCTAACAGTTTTTATACGTTAAGTGTAGAAAACTAGGGTTAATTTCAGCTCGAATTCAATACAATTCCATTCAGACTGCCCCTAAAGATCTGCAATTGGTAAAATCTATTCAAAGTATGTCGAAATCGAGCCAAAATTAACCCTAGTTTTATGCACGTAAGGTACTAAAACTGTTAGAAATAATGGAGCTAGAATAAAATGATGTAAGAAAGATATGATCGTCGCGCCAATTTTTAAAAGAATCGTACAAGCACTTCACCTTGGCAGAAGTTGGAGAAAATTGAGATGGAAAAAAAGATTGTTTTTGGGTCAAATCACGCAAATTTGACTTTGAAGCTCTGTAAAAACCAAACCTCTTATCCGATTTGATTTTAGTGTGGTTAGTTTTATTTTACAGGTAAATTTGTTGGCTGTAATAATCATTTTATTTCACTATTCGAGCTGGTGTAGCTTTGGATATATTAGGCCTTAAGTTGTGCAAGAAAATTATTTTTTAAAAAATCTTTAAATGCCTGTGGCAGCTAAAGGGTTAAGCTGAGGGGGTATGTTCGTACAACTTTTTTGATGGAAATCACCTGAGGAATCACAATCCGGTGCGTTTATGCGGCAGTTTCCGGACACCCTGTATAGCGCTTTATGGTATTTCAATAATGTATTATTTAAATACATATTACTAACCGCCAATCATAAAGCTATTTAGTAGTGCTGAGTTACTGCGATAAGACATAATTTTCTGACCTCAAAACTCAAATTTTCAGTTTGTAAAGCGGGAATGCTGCAGTCTCAGTTAGATAAGCAGTAATAATCCCTTATTTTAAATAAATTGATTGACAATCCCTATACGAGCTCGTCCACTTTCAGCGGACGAAATCGATAAGGGTTTTGCGTAGTTTTGGTACTAGAAAAGCTAGAAAAATCCCCACCTAAACTCAGGAATGCTGATGCCTGAAAAGTGTTGATCGGCCTCAAATGCTGAAAACTAAAAATCAGAACTTGAAGTTGTCAAGAATACGCTATCCACCAACATCACCATACTACAATGTCCACCAAGATTTTCTTTTATTGTGTTTTCTTTTTAATTTCCTGGTGGCGGAATACTTATAGTATTCTCACCCCAATATCCTCACTTTACATTTTACAAACTGAGGTGTTTGTTGTTGTCGCCTTCAGCATTGTCGTGGCCCGAGCTATAGTTACCACCCCTCGGAGCACCGTCACTAAGCTTTGAATATTGGAAAAATATAAAACGGAGATCAAGATCGGAGCGTTTAATATCGTTTCAGCTCGGAACGCGGCAGAAAATAGAAGCAAATTTATTATTAGTGAATATTTTCTCAAGTGGTCATCGTAAATGATGGGTGAGCGCTGGGTGGCCTGGCTTGGCCGCATCATCGGCGATATGGAGATGCGGGTGCCCTATTTAAATTATACAATAAAGACCACGGTACCACCGTTTAATGGTATCTTGGCATGAAACTGGAAAATTCTTGGTTGTATTAATTTCAATTAAGACAACTTTCAGACTTGGAGGATAATAATAATATCCAGGTCAGCAGTGTATGTTTATTGTACTTGTTCTGGATATGTCAGAATCAGAATATATTCGCTAGGTCAGTTGAGACTAGCGAGTAGACATGTGCTATTAGTAAAGATAATATGACATTCCGGAATTTCGATGAGCAGCGAACAAAGGTTCTTGTATTCATTCAAGAGGCTGTAATGAATGAATTCAGCAACATTGGCTGGTGTATAGAGTCTAGTCTAGCGAATCCAAATTAAATGCCTATGTTTTGGAGGTGAGACACTACAACCATATACAAATAATACATATATGTCCAAATTGGTACAAAATGTTGTTCCTATGAAAATGTATCTGAAATTTCCTAGAGCTTTCAAGTGAATCGCATGAGCCTGTGTGCGTGTGAATTTGAGATAACGTTTTCCAGTTCAAGAGAGTCAAGAGACTCTTTTTATAGTATCTTTTAAGAATCACTCATCGCTTGCCATTGCCTGCGACTTCCGTGGTGTGTGATGGATATCTCCGTACTCCGTGACGCATGACAAGTGGACCGAGTGTGTCCGAGGAAGAGAGCAACTTGCCGTTGCGGACAATATGTTATGTTATGAACACAGAAATGATTATGAAATTCATTCACTGCCACGTCCCGCCCGCGTCTTGTGTGGTGTGCGATGTATGGCACCGCGGCGCGGCGCGCGCAAGATAAGTGGACCATTTAAAATTCGTCTGTGGCACGTGCATCTATATTTTGAGGTTCAGATTATCTGAGCCGATGTCAAAATGAAAAGTCTCTATTGGAGACGATAATTAATATAAATGTAGGTGAGTTTTAGGGTCAAAGACATGGAGTTTCTGAAAAAATACCTTCTTTGTTAGTCCCTTCAGGCATTTTACTCACTCCATAACTTGTGACAGAATAAAGGAAGTTCAAATTTTGCACATATTATTTTTGGAAGAAGCTGTTCCTACATGTTGCGACCACTTTATTCAATACCTTTTCTAAATTTGCATTTATGCGATCCCGTCTAGACAGCTCTAGATTTTTCAATTTATAGTATACATAGTATTGTTTCTTGATATGCCGGCCGCAACAAGCATAGCAAGAATTAGCCAAAACGAAAGCCCGTATTTATAAACATACCTTACCTTAAAATAAATGCCATTTCCATTAGTTTTCATTGAAATAATTTATTTTCTCGAGACAATGCATCCTTGACTTAAGGCGATTTCAAGGACACTTTGAAATTTTGCAATAGTCAACCTCACTTGAAGTCAATGTAGCTAGTTACCTACCTTGAGGTATTATTATATTACACTTGTATTAAAAGCTTAAGGTCTCCTTGAGTTTCGGCTTAAATCAAGGATGCATTGACTTCTAAATATAAATTATTTCAATGAAAAACTACTGGAAATGACATCTAATTTTTGAATTTTGGCATACTTGACTAAAGGTCGCCTTGAGTTAAGGGACATACATATGTCTATAAATACGGGCCTAAAAGTATAAATTTCGGTATCAAAACCAATTTTCCGAAAGCTTTTTTTTTATTAGTTGTAAGTTAAGAAAATATACAGGGTGCCCGGAAACTGCCGCATAAACGAACCGGATTGTGCTTCCTCTTGTGATTTCCAGCAAAAAAGTTGTACGGAACATACCCTCTTAGCTTAACCCTTTAGCTGCCACAGGCATTTGAAGATTTTTGAAAAAATCATTTTCTTTTACGACTAAAACGTCATTATCTCAAAAGCTAGACTAGGTAGCATAGCAAAATAAGATGATTATTAGGTACAGATAATTATTACCCAAAAAATGAAACTAACCGCACTAAAATCGGATAAGAGGTTTGGTTTTTACGGAACTTCAAAGTCAAATTTTTGTGATTTGACCCAATAACAAAATATATTTACATCTCAATTTTCTCTAACTTCTGCCAAGGTTAGGTGCTTGTACGAATCTTTTAAAAATTGGCGCATAGTCTAAAGATCATTTCTTTCTTACATCATTTTATTTTAACTTTGTTATTTCTAACAGTTTTAACCCTTCTGTCGGCACCTACTACAATATGCATATTCTATACCCAATAGGTCTGCCTGGACCTACTGAGAAAAAATTTTTATTTTTTATAAAAAGTTAAATTTTTATCGGTATAATCATTGTACCCATTCTTTACAGCTATTTATAAACAATAAAAGCATTAAAATCTTTTTTGTAGATATACTATAGAAGCGTTTTTAAGAAGACATATTTTGAGGTGGTATTTGTACAAACATGTTTCTCCCTTTTTTTCTTCTATTTTTGCTTCTCTTTTTTCATTGCGTATCCGTACAGAAAGTTTGATTAAATTTTCCAAGTCCAATATCTTTGGGGAAATATTTGGCACTCTGTTCGTAGATTTTATCGCGATATGAGTCTGCAGATTTGGGAAAATCGATAGATAGAAATAGGGAATTTTCAACCGCAAAAATCATTTCATTATAAATTTTCCGTAAATATCTCAATTAAATCTATTACGAAACACCATCGTAAGTCACTAATACTTAGTTCATACTATTACAAAGGAAATAAAACTCTTTTGATTTTCCTAGAATCAAATCTCAGTTGATTAGGTTATGTTATAAGACGGGATAAAATTAGGCGTACCCAATTTGCGAACTTCACGGCTTTTTAAAGCAAAATCTCAGAAAATTTTATCATTTATCGTACAAATTTAATTTTAATGACTTTATTACATTATAAATAGGAGATTTTAAAGAGAATTTTATATTTTCACTTTTTACCTCAAGACGAAAATGGGGGGAAAACTATAGGTCTGGCCAGACCTATTGGGTATCAAAAAGCACTATAAATTTAAAATCATCAAAAGCATGCTCAAAACTTCAACCGATTTTTTTAAATTTTTGCAAAATGCTTCTAAACATATTATTCTAGGATATCATGAAATATGAAGTCGCTGCAATTTCTTCTTCTATCCTTTTTTGACCAATATATAGTGCCAAAGGTCTGGCCAGACCTATGTGCCGACATAAGGGTTAATGCCTTGCGGTCCATCTACACTAGCAGCCAAATGGCTGCGCGTCCAAAAACTGGCATCGCGTGCAGCCATTTGGCTGCTCCTTAGCAGCCACACTGTAGCAGCCAAATGGAGACAGGAAATGACATAACCAAAATTTCATTTTGGTGATTTTTTAAAATTTAATTATCAAAATCGGACTCTGCGCGTTTGAATTATTACATGGCCATTCAATAATTATTCAATTTCACACAAAAGATCGAACAAAAGTTGTAAAATTGTCACTTTGAAATTGACAAGCGGTTGGTTGAGTTACCATATTGAATATCAAAACTGGACGCATAGCCAAATGGCGACTAGCTTGGATGGAATTACAACAGCCATTTGGCTGTACGTGTCGCCATTTGGCGACTAATCTAGATGGACCTTTAAGTGCAGAAAACTAGGGTTAATTTTAGCTCTATTTCAATTCAATTGAAACTGCCCCTAAAGATCTGCAATTTGGTAAAATTTATTCAAATTATATCAAAATCAATCCAAAATTGAAACTCATATATTCCTTACTCTCCAATAGAGACTTTTGCGTTTTCAGACTTCTGATACAAATTTCGTTAACAAACTTTCATACTAAAGTGGGCATTCTGATTTGTTTCAAACAATTTAATCAATATGATCTTATTATAGTCGAAGAAAAAAAAATATGGACGTCGAACGACAAAAATCGTACATTGATGGATTTTTGGGGATGGCCTCCTGATTATGGGGAGTCCCAACAGATTATAGGTTTGCAGCCTTGAAAAGGAGGGAGGCGTACTTGCGTTTTCAGAGGTTGGAGGTTTTTAAAAGAGTCTAAAATGAAAATATTCTAATTTATTTTTTAGTCTAGCGACAAATTTTTCACTAAAATCCTAATGTATTATATACAATCGCAAGGGTAATTTTATGTGTTTTTTTTCGTTCTCAGACCATTTTTCTGTATATGTATTTTGTCGGTTTTGAAATGTTTGCTAAAAAGTAAAAAAATACTCCCCTATCCCCTTTTTCCAAGGTTGGAGCCCTCCAATCGTTGGGGAGTTTTTTTTCCATAATCAGGACGCCATCAGCATCACCAACCATCCTGCAAAAATCCAGCGATATACGATTTTTGCCGATCAAATATCGTATTTTTATTTGATCAATACTCAACTCATTCTCGTTCTCATATCCCTCTAATTGAATCGAGTACAGAACCAGACAGAACAACCTGCATACAAATTTTCAGTTGATGTTCTGTATAGAAATATAACTCTTTTCAAATGTGTATGGAAGTTGTGTTACCTTCTCCTGCACTAAATCCACTCACTCTACCGCATGCTACCACCACATTGCATTAACAGCGCGGCATGCAACTTACGAAATGCACTAATGAGGTCAATGAACGCATGGCTACCTGTTCCGCAACCTCAAGAAATGCATTGTGATCAAATCATCTTTCATCTTTTTTCAATACGCAGTTTTCGCAGGCGCAAATACTTTTGCGTAAGCCACCCCGACCCATGGCATGGGACAGTGGAAGAAGATACACTCATGAAGTCGACAAATGCACGAAAACCTGCTCTGGCAGAGTATCTAAACTCTCTTCAACTTGAACTGTGTAGCAAAAGAGCAAATAGCTTTAATAGCCTGTATACGTGTATCTGTATTGTCGTATTTGTGACATTGGGTGCCGATCGGACTACATGGCCAAAAAAATGTGTACCCGATTTTGAGTGAGCTTTGGACATATATGTATTATTTGTATATGCTACAACATTGTATGCAAAATTAAAGTCACACGCAAAGTTTTAACGAGCTAATGCCGTTCTGAACGTATTGATTTTAGAATTTTCGTTATTTCTCAGCATCACATATCTCTATTGTCATACTAAGGCAAACTCATTTTCACTGCATTTTCGGATAAGTTAATCCATCATCCCACAACAAGTCCTTGTTATCCTGACATACCGATTATGATACTTCTTACATGTATTCTTCTTCATTCTTTCGTATCCTTATATAAATATGTCAAAAAGTTCAATTATTCATAAAAAAAAGTCATTACGCCTGAATATTGCGTCATGTCGTATGAAACTTTTTTTCTTGCTGCTCTCCACAATCCATGACTTTGAATATATGATACCATATGAATATGGATACACAAACATACGTTAATGTATATGGATGTAGAAATGCGTGTAGATTTATAAAAACGGTCCTATTTATAACGTTGTCTATGGGAGCTTGCCGTTGCTTTCAGGAAGCTAGGATGACGATAAAAGAAAAACTCTGCATGATTTTCATCAGTGGAAACAACATTAGTGGGTAATAATGTTCACATATGAGCATACGCGAATGATACAGCATGTACGCTATGCATAAGGCGGTGTTCACACTGTCCTGAGTTAGTATATTGTTTAAGGAAAATTAATAAGGCTCCTCCGTATGGGTATTAATGGCTGCGTGAGATCATAGTCCGGTTGTCCATGGGTTTGCACAGATTTGCGACTGTGTGCTTCGAAAATGAATACGCTAGCCCAGGCGCGCACAGAGGGTGGGGCAAAAGGGGCAATTTGCCCCGGGCCCCGCGTTGGAGAGGGCCCCGCAGGGACAGTGGTCTCGTAGTGCGCATACGTCTGCAAAATTATTACACGAATTGGTGTCAGATAAATTTTATTTAAATCTCTATTTATCTTGTTTTGCGTTATTCAAAGCATTTCTAGGACCCTAAAGGATTACCCTTCACCTACTCGTTTCAATTAAAATTGCTAAATCTAAAATTGGCACTGATCTTGATATATTTTAGGTGTTGAGATCAACAGCACACTCTGCCGAAATTTATCGAATTAATCGGTATTCTCTTAAAATTTGAGTGTCCTCGAACTATATGTGTTTTAGTTTTATAGAGAAAGTGTTAACCAAGAAACTGAAAACGATGGAAGCCCTTTTGGATCAGTGCACACTCGGTCTCAGTAACGTTTATAAAGAGACAAGAATTTCAATATTCGCAATGCCATCAGCAGTGACGGAACAACTTCACTCTGGGCCCTCCCGCCAACTTCTTGAGTGGGCCCCCTTCACTGAGAAAAAAGTAGAGTGAAATCAATCGAAAACACTCTTAAAGGTCGATCCACACTTTTCAGTCATCAGTCACAGTCATTTTCCATACAAGTTAATTGATCGACTGAAAATCTGTCAATTTGTATGAGAAATTACTGTGACTGCGACTGATGACTAAAAAGTGTGGATCGATCTTAAACCAAGTATTTTGAAACATGATTTTGATGTTACAGTTTTTCTACTAAAATTAAGAACATCGACGTCGTAATAACTTTGCTAAGAGCTACTTTGGCTCTTTGCATTCTTACATTGAGAATAGCGTTCTTGTTGTAACGTTTATTAAATTAATGATTTCATCAATTGTTTTTTTTTTTAATAAAAATGCTCACGCAGCGCAGCATTGACCTCTATAGGTGTTAGTGATGTTTAAGCATAGAAAATTACCTGCGCCTACAATGAGATTCAATCCCGCGAACCTAATGCCGCTCTCTCAGGTACCAGCATCCTGGCATCCTGTAGTAGGAACAACATTTATAGAGTTTCCAAGGACAAATGTTCTTTTTCTCAAAGGAGCCACTTTTATTTATATGCCCCGGGCCCCGTAAATCCTCTGTGCGCGCCTGCGCTAGCCACTACCTAAAAAATACTACATACTACGAATCACGCTCTGTGGCCCACTTGGTTGAGTCGCACTCTACGGTGCTAGTAACCTAGAGGTCCGGAGATCGAATCTCGGCGTGGTTCAAAATCTCCGTATGTGCGGATAGGAAACACATAAACATAACTATATAGTGCCTGCAACATTATATACGCTCCGAAACTATTTGCAATGTAACGTTGATTCGAAGTAGCCCATAAAAGGCTGAGTGAACGCACCATGCCCCACAAGGAGTTACGGTACAGAAAAGGAAAAAGAACGAATGCTATACATATTAACCCAAACAAGACCATGATCCTTACCCTGAATGCAAATTCTAATGCTTTTACGTCTGTGTTAAAACCAAGCTGGCATTTTCCGCTTCCTGATTCTGTTTGGTGCTAAAAACATAGTTATAGGGGTAGTTTTTATGAGTGTAGAGGGGCGCGGCAAATTTGATGATCCGTGATAGGCAGATTCCTTCGTCGTAGGTGGTTACTACCTGGTATCTTCATAATCTCCAGACTTTCCCAAGCATCCAATCGCGAAGGTTTATTGATTTTTCCTAGTACATATTTCGATGTCCTCCCAGCGTATGGCGTGATCTTCGTTTACTGTGAGCTGCGACGGCTTATTTGATTGTTGCATTTCTACTTCGCGATGCTCGCGGAATTTCGTCCATATAAGCCTTTTCGTTTGTCCTATATATTTCTTGTTGCTATCCTTGCAGGTGATCTTGTAAGCTCATCTTGAGTGGGTTCTTTTCGCTACCCACAGCGCCCGCTCTAAGGGGGGGGGGGGCAAGCCGGGCGGTCGCCCGGGGCGCCAAATTTTAGGGGCGGCTTTTTGGCTAAAACACGAATAAAAAACTCGAAAAGCCAAAATGAAAAATTCGTTAGCAACTTCGATTTAGTGTCAAGCAAACCATGGAAACTACAGATGAAATAAAAAGGGGTGAAACAAAATAAGGAATAATGGTTTGTTGCTTCTTTAGGAAACGCGTTAGTTTTTATATTTACCATCTATATCATTATTAGTTCTCTTTTGAAAGTTGTGTTTTAAGGATGCAAAGAGTGATCAGTTCTAGGCTTTGAAGAGCCCGCAATTGATAGGAAGTACTGCATTTAGAATCTTAAAATGGTTAGTGATATTTGCCTAAACTTTACATCTGTGATGCTTGCAAAGTTATGTACTAACTAAGTTTTATAAAGAAACTTATTGGAGAATGGTGTGCTGATTTCGTCCTCCAATTGAAAATTCCTCTTCTTTTCATCAGAACTAAGGATTTGCTTGCATTTTCCCTAATTATTGTCAAAGATAAGGGCTACCTGATTTTGAAGTGGCTTGATCTGCTATCGATTCTCATAAGGAGAACTTTCGTGTTTCTGATATTTTCCGCTAAATGTTCGTTATACGGATGATGCAGAAAGTGATGCTAGTGGCGATAAAAAGAAAGAAAAATTGGTATTTCGAGAGCTGATAGCGTAATGTTCCAAAGATCGGTCCAAGGTCGGATTGGATTCCTCCAACCACACGGCTAGCAGTTGACCAAACCGAACAAATGACAAAGTTTAAATCCCCATCGTCTCTGTCCATCCCAGGCGTTGGTTGTCCACAACTTTGATGTTTTGCGCGCGGTTTTGCATGGCCCGATTGTGGGTGGCCTAATATTTTTATTCAGTCTGTTGAGTCATAGGAGATCACGTCCACTAAGTAAATATTGAACATCCGGAGAAACCATAAGAAATTATAAATAATTAGTGCATAAACACTCAGCACATAAAAGCGTTAAAAAAATCTTCAATGAGAAATTTCTTGCCGAAATGCACCACCAACAAATTTTTTTCAGGCATTTTAGAAAACGTGTATCCACATTTGGCAGCAATTAGCCCGGTCTCCTCGCGAATGGATTCATTGATTCATCTAGCATGGAGTGGGACAATTTCGGACAAGTTGAGGAAACACAGTACACATTGCCAGAGCCGCAATAGCAGTCTCCCTAATATGTTTCCGGACATGCTAATATCGGGATTTGGCTAGGTTGCCCCGATTTAACTAGCGCTATCCTTATTCTCTATAACAACTCGCGAAATGATGCCATTATGAAAATAAGCCACACAAATTGAAACCACTGAAGAAACTCGTCCTCGATGAGACCCGGCTAATTTATGCTTATCGGCCCCATCATTTTTGGCATACCATTTTTGAGAGCGAATCTGCCTGGTACTTTACCTAAGGGGCGGCTATTTGTCCACTCGCCCGGGGCGGCGTAAGTGCTAGAGCGGGCGCTGGCTACCCATAAAAAGGTTTTCAAACGTGTGTTAGAAGTTAACCCTACAATGTGTATATTAATTTTTTTGCGGCGATTTTTGGTGTGGAACATGAGGTTATAGTATAAGAGCCCAAGCCCAACTATTTCCTATCCATTCTATTACACATTATCGCTAATTTCACGATTGGAGAGCCCCAAACGGTAGTTTGCCTCCTGGACAGTGGGGCTGCTAAAGGGATGGCAGACAACTTCAAAGTCGTTAATAGTTGCAAATATTTGCAGCGAGATATAGCTAAAAAAAATTGGTCGAAGTCAAAATGTTGTGAGCAATTTTATCCGCAAAGGTGTGAACTATGGAAAAAAATATGAAAGGATGTCTTTATTCAGCAACAACAGCCACAGATAGAAGACATATTGTTCGAACTGCGTCGAATTCTCACCATTCTGCGTCAAAAATCAAGGAAGAAAGCGGTGTTAGGGCAAGCCTAGCCACTGTGAAACGTGTTTTACGTAAGGTCAACCCCTTAAAGCGATTAAAACTAAAGAAAAAACCGCCACTTACCGAATCTCATAATCATAAGGATACTCGTATTCTGTTTGCTCAGTAACATATGACCTGGAATAGGGAGTGGCCCACGATTGTATTTTCCGACGAAAAAAAGTTCAACCTCGACGGAACCGATGGATATAATTATTATTTCCATGATTTAAGAAAGGCAGAACACTTTTTAAGACGTCATCACAGCTTAATTCGAACTATGGGACTTTTAAGCTGCAATTCTTAACTCCCAAAATGAATGCAAATGCATATAACATATATAACTGTACTAAAAGCAGCATTTCCTCACTTCTCCAGTATTTTTGGACCAATTACATGGACATTCTAACATGATAACGCGCCCATTCATACGGCGAACGTGGTCAAACAGTGGATAAAGGCCCAAATGTAAAATTGCTCGAGTGGCAGCCTTACTCTCCTGACCCTAATATTATCGAAAACATGTGGGGATTATTATCACGAAAAGTATATGAGGGAGGGAGACAGTACGATGATACCGAGGCCCTAATTAATGTCATTCTATGTTTTCAGATGGCTTTGCTTTCGACCCTACGAAAAAGGGCTTGAATAAGCCATGTTTAGTCATTGGTTTCGTCGTAGATGTCAAGGGACAAAAACATGGCTGCTGCGAAGGGGGGTTTCTACAGTAAAATAGGGGTAAGATCAGTGGGCGCAACTGGGCATTGAAAAATATGACCCACATAAGGTGCGCCAGCGCAGT
This sequence comes from Microchrysa polita, assembly GCA_949715475.1. Taxonomy (NCBI): domain Eukaryota; kingdom Metazoa; phylum Arthropoda; class Insecta; order Diptera; family Stratiomyidae; genus Microchrysa; species Microchrysa polita. Next base: position 38,536,779 of record OX454421.1, read on the forward strand.
TTGGACATATTTCGATGGCTGGGTATATGCGATTAAGGTGCGAACAGAAGCCCGACCGAAGTTGAGCTAATGTCACTCTAGGGACTCTCGGGAGGCCTCATCTCCTCAGGCGAGATAGGTGGTGGAACCACTGAGAAGACTATATTCGTGATTGAACTCGCAATAGACCGACTCACTTCTTCAGTGTGAATCGCTGCGATGGCTGTCCGGTTTAATGCTACTAGCCAATGATTTAAGCATTTTGTTCCTACTGCGCATCTTTTCGCATACTGCTGCAGTGTGATGAGATGTCGTCATCTTTTTCTCCAGGTGAAGTCCGAGAATTTTAGGATTAGCTACAATAGGAACAAGTTTGTTGCCAATACTGACTCCAACCGACAATTTCCCGACCAGGTGATACGATATGTCCCAGAAAATTTAGACGCTGATATGGTGAGGTTACGGCTTTGAATGACTGTCGCGCTAAATAGCGATTAACGAGGAGGCGCGTATCGTCTTTATCCTCCCCCTTTTCGAGTGAAGTGCAATCGTCCACATGGAAAATCGATTCCTTCCGATGATATATGAAGGACTTGGATTGGACCGTTTGCCTCGAAACTCAGTGAAGGTATGTCGACGAGCTAGATAGCTGGAAATCCAGCGTATTTCTCGTGCAGGAACACATTATTTCACATTATCAACAGGTTGGCAAGTAGCATCGAGTAATTGACCTTATCAAACGTGGTACAGACGTCGTTGACTTAGCCTATCTAGGATGCGTGCAGTAATCGCATCGGGGGCAATGGTTGTACTATGTATTTTCCTGAAGCAATTCTGGTGGAGTTCTAGTTTAGCATGTGCAACAAGAGTGGGGTGAATAAGAACCTCCACAACAACAAGCGACAGTATTGTTATAGCTCGGTAGGATTCGCCGAACCATAACCCGAATACCCATGGATTTCATAGATGTAGCGGTGTCACACCTTTCTTCTTCTTCTTCTTTATGGCACGATAGCCCGACGTCGGGCCTTGGCCGCCTGGATTGAAAACCTCCAATTGTCGCGGTCACGCGACCTTGTCCTCCAATTCCGAAAGCCTAGCATCTGGTGGGCGTCCTCACATACAGAATGCTCCCATCGGGCTCTCGGTCGTCCACGCAATCTGGCTCCGTCCACTCGTTGCGCGTTCATCACCTTTTTGGGCATGCGATCGTCGTTCATCCTTTGTACATGACCCGCCCATTGCAATCGCTGCAATTTCACGATCTTCGACACCTGTAGCTCATCATACAGCTGATACAACTCAAGGTTGTACCGGATGCGCCATTCACCTCGTTCATGAACGGCCCCGAAGATTCTTCGGAGAACGTTTCGTTGGCGTCCTTTGACAAATTGCAACCCAGGTAAGTGAAGTTGTCTACATATTCTATATTGAGGTCCCCCACTGTGATACTTGAATTTACTGGCGTTCTAGTTTTTGATTGCATCATGACCTTGGTTTTAGACTCGTTGATATGTAGCCCAACTTCTTTGGCGGCGTTATTGAGATTATGCAGAAGGCTTTTTGCATCACCCAATCTTCGAGACATGATGTTGATGTCGTCGGCGTAGGCTACTAGTTGAGTCGATTTAATGAGTAGCGTTCCGCTGCTGTCCAAATTCATGGCTCGAATCACATACTCCAGAGCCAGGTTGAAGAGCGTCGGCGCCAGCCCGTCGCCTTGCTTGAGTCCAGTACGAGTTTCAAATAGGTCAGTGAGTCGGTTCTGCACCGTGACCTGCGAGACGGTATTAGTCATCGTCATCCTTGTGAGTCGCACTAACTTTGCCGGTATACCAAAATTCAGCATAATGTTGTACAGTACACTTCGATCGATACTGTCGTATGCCTGCTTGAAGTCGACAAATATTTGGTATACGTCGATGTTATATTCCCAGCACTTCTGGAGTAAAAGCTTCGCTGTAAAAAGCTGATCTGTCGTCGAACAACCAGGTCTAAAGCCGCCTTGGTACTCGCCAATGATTTCTTCTGCGTACGGATTAATTCTATTTTCTAGAATTTTAGATAAAATCTTATAAGTCGTACAAACTAATGAGATGCCTCTGTAGTTCTCACATTTTAACTTATCCCCTTTTTTTGTGGATTGGGCAAATTATACTTTTGCGCCAAACTTCCGGGATTATTTCGTCGTTGCATATTTTGACGATAAGTGTGTGTATAGCCTTAACAAGGCTCTCCCCACCATGCTTCAGCAGTTCAGCTGGAATCTCGTCAGCGCACGGGGCTTTATTATGTTTTAGTGTTTGCATAGCGAGATCAACTTCTTCTACTGTTGGAGGTTGAACGGGAGGGCCTGGTTCAGCCATCAGCTCCGCAGCTTCTTGGGTTGTTCGGTTGAACATTGAGGAGCTCTTCAAAATGTGAGGCCCAGCGTTTATCAACGCTATCGGTGTCGCTAATGATATTGCCATCCTTATCCTTACACAGACTGGTCCTGGGTTGGTATCCACTTTTAATTGAATTAATCAGCTTGTACGCTTTTCTACTGTTCCTACTAACTAGTCTTTGGTTTATTTGCATCAACTGCTCGTCAAGATGCTTACGTTTCTTACGCCTAATTAACCTATTCGAAAATCGTCGAAGCTCGTCATATTTTGTTTTTTTGGCTCTAGTTGCGCGTTCAGTCCATTGGCGATATGCCTCGTTTTAAGCATCTACCGCATTTTGACATTCTTCATCAAACCAATAATAATTTCGGGCTCGCCGGGCTTTGTATCCCACAACCTCCTCTGCGACCCCTTTGATGGTGTCTTTGAGTGTATCCCAGATCTCAAGGGCGCCTTTGTTGCTGATGTTATTTAGCAAGGGCGTCAGCTTCTCCTCAAGGGCAGTCGTATAAGTGACCACCGTGGCATCATCCAACAATTTGTCAACCGCAAAAATTTTTGCCGGGTTGAACCTCAAATTATGCACCGAAGAAATTCTGCACCTATAAGTCGCCTTTCCCATATAGTAGTCAGAGTCAATATTTGCTCCACGATAGGACCGAACATCCATTATGCTCGATGACCATCTCTTGCAGACAAGGACGTGGTCAATTTGGTTGACGGTATGTTGATCTGGTGATCTCCAGGTCTGCCTGTGAATGCGACGATGCGGAAACAGGTAGCGCTAATGACCATATTTCTGCTGGTCGCGAAGTCTATTAGTCGTTGGCCATTGTCGTTAGAGCCTTCATGGAGGCTGTACCCTCCAATAATCCCCCTATGCCAACTTTCGTTTCGGACTTTGGAGTTAAAATCCCCTAGCAGCAGTTTGACATCATTTGATTGAAGTGAATCGAAGAGATTTTCTAGGCGGTGATAGAACTCGACCTTAACCGCGTCTTCACTGACTTCGGTGGGGGCATGCGCGTTTATGAGCCAGAGATTGAAGAACCGGGTTTTAATGCGAATCGCACACAGCCGCTCGTTTATGGGTTTGAAGTCGATAACATGCGGCTTAAGTTGATTGTTTACAATGAACGCCACTCCAAACTCCCTGTGGCCCGAAGGTTTTCCACTTGTGAAAATTGTGTACGAATTTCGGTCACCAATCTCGCTACTAAGCCATTTAGTTTCCTGGAGTGCAACAATGCTCAGCTTATATTTTTCGACCTGGTCCAAGAGGGCCCTTAAGACCCCTGTCCTATTCGGGGAGCGTACATTCCAGGTTCCGAAAGAGTAATCAGTTGTTCGTTTGCGATGTCGTCGTTGGGTTGTATCCGTCCAATCCGAGGCTTTCATTGCAGGTTTCTTGACGTAGAATTTTTTCCAAGGATGGGTTGTCGGCAGTGGCGTGCACTCCATAGAGGCATAAAAGCACTGCCTACCCTGGGAGAAACTGAAAATGTTAACATATAAATTCACTTTGTCAATTTTACTTCAAGCGCTACATTAATTTGTACGTGCACTGTAAAGTTAAATCATTTACTTTTGCACGTTAAATGAAATTTAGTTTCTCCAGCCAGTCATCGTCTCACAAAATCGCCGGAATAGGCACAACGACTTTGTGCCTTAAAAACGTTCACACAGTCAAAGCAAATGGTGTGTACGTATACGACCCTTTTCGATGTAGAGAGCAATCGACTGTAGCCTGGACTATGGGAAAGGTAGGCATGCTTTTCGCTCTGTTCGCTCGCTCACAGCAATCAACGACGCGCGGCGAAATTCTTCTCATTCTGCTATGCCTTGATTTTCGTAGAGGGGAAACCTGTTCTAGCAAAAAAGATTCTAAGGCGAAAGATGCGCCAATAAGAGGAGAGTGTACTTTCTGACAACACACAATCTCCCCCGCCGTGATGGCTCAATAGTGGAGGAGGCATGCTTGAAGGCTGAAAGAGTGAAGGAAGCTTGTGCAGGCGCACGATTATCATGGTTGTCATCGACCATTTTTTTATTGAATGATAAAGAATAAAAAGTTCGGAAGTCTACAGTATATGGTATAAATATCGACACATATTTTAAAATGTTTTCTGTCGTGTCTTTTGAATTTACTTCAACTTTTATTTGTGTAAGTGAGCGTCTAAAAAATAAACTTAATTTAAATAGATAAAATAAATAAAAAAACTCGCTTATATTGACAATATTTCACCTTTCCCTTAAACTCACTTGTACGGAAGTATTCTACCATTCATTTAACAAGGATGGAAAAATAATCCGTTTAAGCTTACGAGCTGGATAAGCTTTTACTAACAAGTCGATTTTGTATTATACTGATACGTATAAAGAAAATATCGTTTGAGAAAGATAGATTCATTCAACATGGATGATTCATTAATTAACCTAAATTTCTGGCTTCATTTCAGCCTGTGATAATTACTTATAATCGTATGAATTTGTAAAAAAAATTCAAGTTTTGGAGCCGAAAATTGGCAAACTCTTCAAATTTTAGAGTCAGTAAGGAAGAAAATCAGCTTTCATATTATTGAATAGGTAGTTGAAGTTATGAGAAGTTAAGAAAATGACTGTTGTTGTTATATAGGAAGTAGTCTTACGTGACCCAAGATTTTCGAGATAGTTGGACTGCCTACCCTATATGAAAAGGCTGTGCACGCCACTGGTTGTCGGCCCATCGCTTAACCATGATAGTATTCGTAAAACGAAAGAGGTCCATCATGGAGGCCTCGGAGGTGCTGCTTCGGTGATTGACTGTTCGGTTTTTGTCACCCTATGACGTTAGTAACCTGAGACGCTGAAGTTGTTAATACAGCACTCAGGTGCAGCGGCTACTCGGATAATGCGGGAAAGTAACGCCCCGTAGAGAAACATAGGAATTGGCTGGAGCCATTTCACCCTATGAAGCTCCTCCTGCATAGTTAAGGGTCCGCAGTTATGCCACAACTGAAGAGGATATATAGGAATCGACCGGAGCCTTTCAACCTTTATAAAGGTTCCTATCTGAAAATTATTTCGATATCTGGCATTCCTTCTTTCTTTTTGGTATTTTTCGCTAAAATGGAGAAAATCCGAATGGTGTTGCAACCAACCCCAAAATGTTCAACAATTCGATCGTAAAAGGGAATTCCTTTGGGAGTGGAGAGTATGTAATTAAAATATACGACGATAATTAACATTTATTATTTCTAAGCGCCTCTCTCTGCTACATGCAGTGAGCATCAAAGACTGCCCAGGCTGATTGAAGGTCTCACAACAATGTGAAGCCAATGTAAATGAACAATTGAACATTGAAAGCCTACCAACCAGGAATCCCGAAAAGTTTTGTATTTATCCACGTACATAAGTATGTATATCGTGATGATATCATGAAAGCATGCATATCGTTGAACATTTCAAGACGAGTCTAACGAGAAACGTTAAAGCCAAGAATGCCGTCAACGATGTCATAAAAAATGACATCCTTATTTTTTCATGTACACATTTCAAATTTCAAAACAGCCGAACTCCCCTGCAACGCTTTCTGCTAGTCATCCATTGTCAAGATGCTGCGAAAAACCACAATAATTTGTGCGTGGTATGGAAACGATATGATACTTATCTTTTCACAGTCAGCCACAACACCGTTCAGAGTTACTTAACTGAAATGATGAGGATCCCATGCGTTTTTTTTCTTCCCTAGCAAAGGACAAACAGGAAAGCATAGTCACCGAGTTTTTCTCTCTTGTGAAAACTACAAGCATGGAAGCTATTCCGTTTCTGTGTTTTTTATTTTTTTTTCTCAGTTCTGGTGGTTTAACTTTTTTTGTAGTGAATCCGCAAATGCTTACAGTGCTAGCATTCGCTAGGGATATGATATAGGAAAAAAAGGTGGAAACAAATTCTAGCATCACTTCCTATCTGGTGTTCGGGAGATTGTCAAACGAAGCAGGTGCTCCATTAGACACGAGGACAAAGTTTTTTCCATTTTCCACGTTCCTGTGGCATAGCAGAATACTTTCAGGTTGGATGCCAATTAAAATTCACCATACCGGAACATGCCGGACTCTATATAGAAACACAAAGGCAAAAAAATATAAAAAAAATCGAAGCCGACCAGATGTCGGGGACATATACGGCAACCGCAGTACTGAAAAAAATTGAAAACTCTCCACAAACTGCTCCCCAGCTGCATAAAGGAATAATTAGGTGCCATTAGAGGCTCTGTCAGAGCACAGCATCTGCACATTACGAATAGGTTAAAAGTAGCACTTGACACCACCACAACGAGATACTTGTGCGCCCAGCTGTTAATGATGCGTAAGAATCGCCACCTCATCATAATGTCGTACGTACATTAGCGTCAATCGCCCATTCAATCCAGCAGATTGACGCTTTGGATCGATATTTTAAGTCCATTGCCGCGATATAATTGACCCTACACGTTTCCGGAGAGTACGGGGTTGTGGACTCTCTCTCTCTCTCTCGCTAGACATGGTGAGCCTAGCTTGTTACATGGGTTGTAAATTTTACTAGAGCTAATGTTTTGTGACGGCACAGCATTAAAGCTTCGTTCCCCGCGGCGTTTCAGTTACCATCTCACGAATTAATGTAGTCCACACGATACTGCTAGTATATTCTGTATTATCTATTCTGTAGTTGGTAAAGTACAGTGCGTGCATCAGATATACAGGCAAATGTACGGACAATAATTTTCTGTAGTCTGAATATGGTGTCCCGCAGGCTTGATTTAAATCTTAAATTGGAACGCTGATGATGACAGTTTCGCAACGTGATACTAAAGTTTCGGGGTGTTAGCCACGAGTATGGGGAGAATCTTTAGTGTCTGCAGTGTTGGAAAGATTATCTTGGTGATGGATGATGCAAATTCTGGGTAAATGTTTCCATGGAACATTTCTGATGATGATGAGAATGCCACGTTCCTTTCACAGGGATAAGCTGTGGATGATCGTTACATTTGAAATACACAAATTCAAGAAACATTTGACTCAGTTTTCTAGTGAAATTGGACGTTGACGACGGACGTTAATATTAGTTCTTTATGTAGTTGTATTAATTCAATCCCAGCATACAATTTCTATCGCCCGCGATACGAATTCAATTCGCCTGTTAGAAAACATTTCTCGAATTTCATATCGAATTCGGATTAAAGGTGTTACTACCTTCGGCAAGGAACAGTGACCGATATTAATTCGCCAGGAAGATAATTTGGCAATTTGTGATTTTTCGACAAAAAACGATAAAATTGTTTGATGGGATATGTTTTTGGGGCTCTCACACAGTAAAACAGCACTACACTAAGAAGGCGAAATTTCAATCCTGTAAAAAAATCCTAGAGTGCTTCAAGAGTATTTCAAATCTAACGAATCTATAGAGGATCTCTATATAACGACGATTTTTGGTGATGCAAAATGCAGTGCGAGATTGAAGGAATTCTTTCATTTGTCAAAAAAAAGTTCAACGAATTCCTGTATTTAGAACGACCTCACAGGACATCCTATCGTATACCCATTTCTTCTTACAAAATTACGGTTGCGTTTCGAAGTAACTCTCCTGTGAGAACGCGCAGCACCATATTGCATTACACATTACACCATTTCCGACGGAGTCATACCAATATTTGTCGACGTCCCTTATTTAACCATAGTTCAGACCTTGAGATTCCTGAAATCACGCATTTACTAAAAAAAAAAACGAACGTGGAAAAAAATTAAGGGAGAAGAAGGAAGAAATCAAAGAATTGAATTTTTTTAAAGTGGAAGGAAGTTGCCAAAAATGATTCTGAAAGAATATATAATAAACTTAGAATTTGATACGACATTTCCAAAACCACTAGATTCTCGTGTGTGAAAATAAAGGCGCTGCCTTAGTAGTTGAAAGAAGATCAGAAAAAAACCCGACAACGTGTTTATTTTTATAAATGCATAATTTCAGAAACCCAAGGAGGATCTGGTTACGTCGAGGGACCGACGAAAATGAAGATTCTTCACCCTCCTCCTATGATAACCCTGCCGAGAAGCTTTTTACGGAGGACTGGCAATGAGTGTTTACTGTGGTCTCGTTTTGCTAAAACCACCTTGTCTGAAGTTTTTTTCAGTGAATGCAATATGGATTTGTTTTTTTTTAAGGGTCGACGAGAGTTTCTTTGTAAGCAAGCTTATTACGCTTTAACGTATCATATGCTTAACCCTTCTGTCGGCACCTACTACAATATGCATATTCTATACCCAATAGGTCTGGCTGGACCTACTGAGAAACAATTTTTATTTTTTAGAAAAGGTGAAATTTTTATCGGTATAATCATTCTATCAATTCTTTACTGCCATTTTCAAACAATAAAAGTATTAAAATCATTTTTGTAGATACACTAGTAACGTTTTTAAGTGGACATATTTTGAGGTGGTATTATTATAAACATGTTTTTCCCTTATTTTCATCTCTTTTTGCTTCTCTATTTTGATGGCGTATATCTAGTAGAAAGTTTGTTCGCATTTTTCAATACCAATATCCTTGGGCAAATATTTGGCGCTTTGTTAGTAGATTTTACCTCGATATTAGCCTTCAGATTTAGAGAAGCAGGTGGAAAGAAATAGGGAATTTTCAAGCGCGAAAATCATTTCATTCTAAATTTTTCGTAAATTTCTTGATCAAATCTATTTAGAAAGACGTTCGTAAGTCTCTCATACTTAGTCCTAACTACTACAAAGGAAATAAAACTGGTTTGAATTTCCTTGAATGAGAGTTGATTAGGTGATGTTATAAAACGTGATGAAATAAGGCATACTTATTTCCCGAGCTTCACGGCTTTTCAAAGAAAAATCTGAGAAATTTTTATCGTTTATAGTACAAATTGAATTTTAATGACATTCTTACATCATAAATAGGAGAATTTTAGGAGAATTTCATATTTGCACCTTTTACCTCAAGAGAAGAATGGGGGGAAAAACTGTAGGTCTGGCCAGACCTATTGGGTATCAAAAAGCACTATAAATTGAAAATCATCAAAAACCAACTCAAAACTTCAACCGATTTTTTCAAATTTTTGTAAAATGCTTCTAAACATATTATTCTAGGATATCATGAAATATGAAGTCGCTGCGATTTCATCTTCTATACTTTTATGACCAAAATATAGTGCCAAAGGTCTGGCCAGACCTATGTGCCGACAGAAGGGTTAAACACGGTATTCACTGGTCACGGGTTTATCTTACAAGCTGAAACCTTTTAACCATGGAATGAAATGCTTACCGTGCTGCTAAGTTCAAATAACTGTACTGTGAACGAATTGCACCGGGACCATCCGTCAAGTAATTTTAAAAGTCTTGCGCATTTTGTCTAGATATCATAACGGTGTGAAATTTACTTCATTATTCCTAATTTTTATCAGAATATTTTTTTAAAGACCAAATGCCATTGTATTTTCAGCTAAATAATTACAACATTCAAAATCCATGATCCCATGTCTGAGTCACTGTCCACACAATTTTGCTATATCTTTTTTATACCGTAATTCTAACCAATCATGCTACTAATCGAATCGTGTGAGTAGAAATGTGGGGCCCCAAAAATTCTTCTCCTTATACTTCAAAAGATTTTTTTCAGATAATGAAATCCATGTGAACGAGAAGACACCCTGAGTTGGAAAGAGGGGGAGTTCTGTACTCGAAAACCTGGTTTCAGCAAGATGGGCTTACAATGCACATTTCCTCGATTTATTTTTCTGAGATTCTTATACTTACGAATTTATGGAAATAAACCACATCGCCTGGGACAACTGAAGAATGCTCTCGCGAATAGATAGAGTGAACTAAAATAAATTTACTCTGAAGAGTACAGGCTAAATGAATCCGAAAACAGTCGTTTCGCATTTGAGCTTGAACCTATCCCCTGGGTACGGCCCTGTCTTGGGGTGTTTTTTTCTCGCATACATACGCAGATGTTCTACGACGCACACTATAGTTGCCTTGCGACATTCACAACCAGAACCCCCTCCATACAAAGCCAGGAACCAGAAAACTCTCATCAACTTTGACAGACAATCATGGACTTGAGAGAATTGCAAATTTACATTGCGTTAAAGGTAAACCGGACAGTGTCGCGACAAACTTTACACGAAAAATAATAATGGTTCCCGGTCGATTCGCGTCACCAAAAGTTAATATGTTAGGCGCTAAAAGGTTGGGAGAACAGTGAAATCGAAAAACGCGAGAAATGTTTAGTATTAGGGAATTTCGCGTGTTTGAAACCCAACCGTGACATTTTTCCACGATTTTGACTTGTTTACCAAGACAAACATGGGCTGATTTCCCCAGTTTCTCTCATTCTCTCTTGTTCACAACTGCAAGTCGACTGCAACCCCTACCTTACTCACTGAGGAGCCGAGCCGACCAAGAACGGACTTCTGTCTCCTGTGGAAGTCTCGCTATTGCATTCATACTGCATGGGTGGGTCCACTGATGGTAATTTTGTTTTGTTTGTCGTGATTACAGTAAAACACGGATAAGTGCACATCGATAATGCACGATTTTTTCGTGCACTTATGCGTGTTGTGCATTTATCCGTGTTCCGTGCAAACATGCTAATTTACGATGCTTAAATGCACACAACTGATTTCGTATGACTTTTTATTTTGTAGCAATAGCAAAAGTTTAAAAATTATTAAATAAGAACAAAAAAACTTTAAATGCATTTTTTCTCAGTTTGTGCAAGCATAAATAATTATACTCAGTGAATTTAATTGTGGCCTGCGAGTATGCGTAGTTCGAATTCTTTCGGGACTCGTTGTACCTACCCAAGTCGTACTCAATTTAAAATTTCAAAATTAATTCTCTTCAAAAGGGCCAAGAAAAGTCCAATCATCTAATATGATGAACATTCTCATTTCAAATCATCTCTATTTCCCTCACTTCTAAAATCAAATTACGGGACACTCAAGGAGGTTACAAATGTGCTACTGCAATGGACATAACAATTCAATAGCCAAAGCGAAATGTTTTGCCATTCAAGCCTAGGGATAAACTACTTTATTTTAATTTTTGAGATCTAAACAGAAACCAACCAACCAACCCAACTGTTTTCCAAAACAACCAAATTGTCTTTTAAGATGGAGTTTGTGTTAGCGGTAAAACTAAGAATTTCTACATTGTAAAACAAAAATAAAACGTAAAATATGTTTTATGCGAATTTAAGCGAAACTTGTAATATTCAAAATTAGTTTGTGCGAAACTCTTGTTTATTTTTGAAATTACCGTATGTCTATAAGTTGTATACCCCTATACATCAAGGAGAGTTTTTCCCGCCTTTTGTCAGCTTTGAATTATTTAGTGTGTTTTTTGGTTATCCCGTGTAGGTTTGGGTAACGAAACTTCATATAAAAAAAATGACAGGTGGGTCAGCTGTATATTACAAGTTTCGCTCAAATTCGCATAAAACATATTTTACGTTTTATTTTTGTTTTCCAAGCTTGACACACTTAACTTCGAATGACGCAAATACGTCATTATGACTAAAATTTACCATCATTATCACTATTTCCAAATTACACATTTGGACCATCATTTGCTCATAAATGACAGGGTACGCCATCTGTTGCAAAATTGAAGAACAAGAATGTTTGCAAAAATATTAAATTTGTTATCAATCTTTAAACTTTTCTATTCAAATTCTTCAAGAAAAGTGTGTCTTTAAATTATTGAACAGAATATTCATCAAAATATCGCTGTTGTTAGGGACATTTTCATCATTTACACAAACGTCAAAAGTAAATGACGAATCCTAATGAACGAAAACATATGTGTCACCTCAATTTCGAACTTTCATCATTATGACGGATTATCGTCATAATGATTTGGATATCTGTCATAGGTATTATTCTCTTTTATTCCGAAAATTCTGCAGATTCACACTGAAAGGAGTGTTTAAAACTCACCACTGCAAAAAAAAATATCCATTATAATAGAATCGACTAGGATATGGTGTGGCTGACAACTGTTCATACTCCGAATTTAGTTGTCGAAGAAACATTTTTGACGTCCATATACTAGTTGACAACGCTTCTCAAGGATTTACTCTAAACAGAGAAATTCTCAATGCACGCCTACTTCGGGGCTCACCGAACAACGAGAAAAAAATCTTCCTATAAAAGTCGCATTGCAGAAGAACTTGCTCCACAATTTATTTATATTTTTTTTTAGAAAAAATACTCTTTTCTTAATAAAGCACAAATTAGAACTAGAACATTTCGCACTTAAGCCTAGTACTGACATCAAGAGTGAAATGTTTGTCCGCTGCGATTTTTTCAATAAAAATGTATTCTTACTGTCGTGGGATATGTGGGGAATGCTGGGAAATTCCATAAGCTACAATCCGAAAACAGTTCCATAATTTTTCTCGGCCATTTTATGTAGTTTTTTTCTGATTTCCCGGTTATTTCATCGTGAAATGTTAAATGACCGGGGAATGGAAAAATAATACATAAAATGGCTGAGGAGAATTATGGAACCGGTCTCGGATTGTAGCTTATGGAATTCCCTACCTACCGTTTGTGACATATTCCATGACAGTAAGTATGCATTTTTATTGATGAAAACGCAGCGGCAAGAATTTCACTCCTGATCTTAATTCAGCCCATTATTCGGAAAAATGAACAATTTTCGACGAAATTTGCATCTATTTCGTAAAAAAAAACATTCCTTAGTCAACAACTTTTTGTAAAAAACGTAACCAATTTCTATGGTTTACCATTAACAAATTAACAGCTGACTGCTACCTTCCGCCCCGTGTACCGGATGTGAGTAACGATGAGCATGCAACATCAATATTTCTGAACTATTCTACGCGACTTTTTGTTAAGGTGGAGCCTTTTGTAACCTCCAGGGACGTGACTTGATTGTGTTGCCCTAAACTGAAAATTGCCTTACACCTTTCACTCTAATCCCCGTGAGGTATGTAATATCGCACGGGTCATGAGATCGCACAATCTGACGATTTGCATTTACTTTTTTACATTTTCAATTACAATTTATGAATATGAAAACTTTTATATTTCACCGGTTTGACACGTCTGCTCTAATTAATTTTTGAAATGAACATGTGCACTTATCCGTCATGAAACGTTCACAAATGTTGCTAATGCTGACAACAAATTGTGTGCTCTTAAGCGTTTTGTGCACTTATCCGTCGTGCACTTATCCGTATTGAAAGGTATAGAAAATCGCATTGAATGGATGGTGCATGAAAATTGTGTGCACTAATCCGAGTTTTGCACTTAAGCGTGTTGCACTTATCCGTGTTTTACTGTATATGCAAAATAGTTTGAATCATCAATTCCTCACCGACTTTCCCCAGAGTAAGTGTTTGAGGGACTTGCGTTGCCTAGTGAGGGAGTGGCGTACGGTGCGGCGACATTATCATTTTTTTTTTCAGGAGAAGGTTGAGTGTCATTAATTGATAACATAATCCGATCCTGCAATCACGTGTTTCACCTTTTATTTTGAAACTGAATTCATTACTGAGACCCTGAAGTTATTGATTGAGGAAAATGGTAGATTGGCATTGAAAATTGTGGTAGAAAGTGGCTGATTTTAACAACTTCGAAAATAATTTTTTTATACTCCTCGCTCATAGAGTGAAAGGGTATATTAACTTTTTCATGAAGTTTGTAACGCATTGAAGGAAGCATCTCCGACCATATAAAAAGTATACATACATATATGATCAGCATGACGTCTGTCTGTCTGTTGCGACGCGTTTTACTCGGCCAATTTAAAAGCTATGAAGCTTAAATTTCGCACAAATGCTTTTTTTTTGCTGTAGGCAGTTTGTAATCGGTAAAATCGGACAATGGGGTCATGGCGCTGACATACAAACCCAACCGCTAAATTAGGTTTTTCTAAGAAAAAACTTTTTTTATCTGTGCATCAATTTAATAAAAATTCCCCACAAATGTGTTTCACTTGATGACACTACATGTTCGGAGAGCGATTATACATTCGCCGATATTCCGGGCCGACATTCTTTATAGTTTGCTACTTTAATGCTAGGAAGTTTATATGGTGTATTCAAATGTGCCATTGTAAGTGGCTATAAAGAATGTATAGGTCGGTACTTTCCAGAGTCAACCTTCAATCAGTTTCAGACAAAAAACGACAAAATTAATTTTACAACGAAGGCCTTTGGCGTCCATATGCAACATATTTTCTTAATTTCCTTGTACCTATGTATATGTTTACACAATATGTACTATTAAAGTTATAAATACATATAATTGATAATTATTTTTTTTTAGTTTTCCGAGGTTTTTTTTTTTATATAAATACAACAACCTCGATTAACCGAACTTTTCGATTATCCGAACCACCCCTGGCACCAATTAGTTCGGATAATCGAGCTGTGTTTACTGTGTTATACTGTGTTTGAAATTTTTAGTGGCAGAGTGATAGTATGTCCAATTTTGTCAAAAAAGTGGCAAAGTCGAAACATTGATTCTGACCATCTATATTTGCGACCCAACCAACCTAAATAATCATTGCGAGCAAATATTCTGCCGTCAGAAAGTACATGCACACCCCGTCTTAAACGCTATGATATGATTTCCATATTTACTGGAAATCCCATACAAAATGACAATCTGGAAAATTGATCCAATCTATGACATGGATCATCTGCCAATACCGTACCCCAGGGGGTTCCGCGAAAAATTTCCCTGAAATTCCCCGTTTGTCATTTCGTTTATCCTTTTTTTTTGGTTTCCAATCTTTATTAGAGTTAATAATTTCAATATTTCAATTTTTCTTTGTATCTCGCAGGGTGCAATTTCCAGTTCAAAATATCGCTTTGGGGACTGATGACATAATAGTCAGCTGTTACCGAAGGGGAAATTTTGTCCGTTTGCGGTTCCAACTTGAAAACATTATAGCGTCCGTCATCCACACCCGAAGAAAACTACTGACTGTTATGATGTTAAACACATGGTCTTGCCGCGAAGGCGTTTTAATTAGTCAGCAAATATTTGGTTTTTGATTTTCCTTGTTTAGTACAAAATATAATTTGTTTTTTAATTTCTTCCATTTTCCACCTTGAAATGAGTTTTTTCGCCGACATGGTTCTTTAGCTTTTTTCACTCTGGCTTTATTGTCCTAATTTCCACACGAACATTTGCCGGGAGATTTTGAGTTTTTCGAATCTTATTTGCGAAAACGTTTCCCTTCAGGTATCCTCATAAAAAAATCAGAAGCAGTGAGCTTCATTTGACATAGTCAGACGATCCTTAAACTTGTTTTTCTTTTTTGCTAATTCTTCATTACCGTAACTCCTAGTGGAGCATGGTGCGTTGATGACTACCGTGTGTAGTCATCAACGTTACAGAGACAGCTGAATTCGGAGTGTGATACGGTTGTCAGCCATACCACTTCCTAGTCGCATTGTTAGTTTATTATTCTACGATAAGAATATTTCTTATCAACTTCTTCTGAATAATAAACTTGCGACGAGTCGTGCCGAGTTTGGAAACTCGTTTCTCTATGAGTGTCTATTTCACAGAGTGGCGACCGAACGATCACGGCCACAGAGCACGACATTGCTAATTGGAAAGTGGAAAATGAAAGGCATTCAAAATATGAGATTTCGTAATTTATATGTTTTTTCTATAATGCTTTGATTAATTGCAAATTAAGTATTTTATCAAATATGTACATAATTTAACCGCTATCCGGATATGTTAATGCGAGCACTTCTTTGAAAAATGAAAATTAAACAATTCGTGGGTGATTAAAGCCCTATCTGAACTTTTACACCACCCGCAGTATTTCGGCCACTCTATCATAAAAACGGAACAAACAAATTTATATCAAATTGCTTCCATTTTTTTTACTCTAGAAACTATTCAAATTCAACTCACATTTCCCTTGATTTTCTTCGTCGCCAAAGAAAAGTAGTTATACGTCTAGAAAACTACTCTGCATTCCAAATGCATTCAAAAACTCTATAAAAGTATACACAGCTTGCTCAAGCATCAGACAACTGGCACCGCACAGAATGCAAATGATGTGGGGGACAAAAGTAATCCTTCCATTTCCATTACTGATACTAGAGGAAGTGTGCTGCATTCTGCAATTCGAAAAACTTCTTTTTTTTTGCTGGTGCCGCCAACAACAGCAATTTTTTTCACCACATCGTTGATTTATCCAGATTTCAGGGTTTCTTTTCATTCGTCAAGCACCTAGAAACTAGACTAGAGAAAATTGTACAATGGATTTTGTGCGTTTTTTTTTGTTGTTTGTTTGCTTAACCCTCATCCAGCGGGATAGGTACAGGTGTACCTTTTTCGTTTTTAAAACACCGTAACTTTTTTGCTATGGGTCCGATCGGTCTGAAATTTTCTGACATCTCTACGATTTTAGTTTAAAATATGTATTCCAAATTTCAGAAATGTGTGACCACAAGTTAGGGAGCAAAATTAATCTTACACCCTTTAACGGCGGCAAAGGTACATTTGTACCTTCATATATTTTGTATGAAAGAAAATTTACAAAAGACGAAAATCAAATATTTTTGGTGAATGCTCATGCTTAGAGAGACTTATTATAGCATCAATAAGTTGAGAATCGAGTGATGTACAGAAATATTTGATTTACAATTTTTATTTGTAATGATCAAGGTCCTTGGAGATACCGATTTATAAGGACTAAAGGCTAACTCATACAGCGGTTTTTGGTTATTTGACATCAATCTGAAGACTTTTACTGGCATACTAAACTTTTTGAAGTATATAATGGCTTGGGGCAACCAATACAATGTATTACGCCTTCTTTTCCCCCATAACATCTAGTGAAAATTAAGTTTGTAACAAATGCTAAAATTTTGGATGCCAAAATTTTGGATTTTAGCGGTTGATTTTCTATACCACAAATTCCCATAACTTGTATTCCATCACCTAATATTTATGATTTGTGTAATTCGGGACGTCCACCCGAGTTCCTTTTGAAGTTTCAGCTGAAAACCAGCAGAAGCCTCCAACCAAATTTCAAAATTGATGCTTGGGTGGTACATAAACTTGGTTGAATTGTACGTATATAAATACCGACAACTGCTATAGAATATGCCACATATCTTCGGTTTCTTGTTTTAATTTTTCAATCGATCCTTGGATTTAATTACATACACGAGAAAATATATTACAATTAACCAACAACAATCACAATTAAAATTTTAGATATTTTTCTACTACAGGAATTGGCCTGAGTTTAGATTTACAAAGATTAGAGACTGAAAATTATACTAGCCGATTCTACTTGCTTGTTGCTTGACAGGACCTTTCTTTCGTATAATAACACATTTACTCATTTCTCCAATACATTTATTGCTTCAAATATTGTTGTTTTATGGAAAATAACGAGAATGTGATAATTATTGACGTTTTTTTTCGTTAGCGATAACGGGTTCTAGTAACAGAATAATATATTGGGGGCAGGGGGGTAAATTTTAACCAAAGACTCCACAATTCGCAAATCAAACATACCAAATTCTTCTAAAATCGTTAATGACTTAATTTGAACCGTTTTCTACTTTTCATTTGTAAATCAATTTTAGATTTCGTCAAATTAAAATTCCAAGCAACCCATTTTTTCAATTTTCTTTTTAAAATTTTGCCTATTTTCTAAATTTACCCACTCCAAAAATTAAATCCACATAAACCCAACTTCTTAAAACATTCAGTTCGGCAAAAACAGTTACTAATTTGTGACTAGTTAACATAATATAACGGTTTTACGGTCAAAATTCATACAAATAGTGAAGATTTTCATACAAAATGTACTAAGGTACAGGTGTACCTTTGCCGCCGGCAAGCGTTGTAAAAATCTGCCGCTGGATGAGGGTTAAACAGCACTGCAAAAAAAAAATGTTCCAAGATTTCTGCTGAATTGAACAAATAGCGAACGAAGTGAAATTGAATTTCACTTTATATAGTGCAACAAATTGCATTCCATGCACTGGCTATTATGGAAAATTATCGAGTTATCGACATAATGGTTGGGGGGTTTTCGATAAGATGAATTTTATATATTAGTGATAAGTTGTACAAATATTTTATAAAAGTTATCGCAGACGCGCATGGAGGATTTACGTGGCCCGGACAAATAAATGAAAGAGTCCCTTTTAAGGGAAAAGTGTATTTGTCCTGGGAAACTCTAAATGTTGTTCATTTCACAGGATCCGAGAATGCTAGTACCTGGAATATTATACTAATAAGTATAATAAGTGCAAGAGGGTTTTCACTTTTTCGCAGCGTATTGCATTGCACCTCAAAATCATTGATTCGTTAATGCGCTTGAAACCGTTGACCGGGAATATAGTGCAGAGTAGAGATGAGTATCGAAAGAAAAACATGGATGGTTACCATCGGAAAAACATTGAGACGAGACTATCGATGTTAAGAAAACATCGAACCAAAAACATCGAGGATTTGGGTTTTTTGAGAACTCAAAAAATATAATCACTTTAAATCCAACAATTAACCTGTTGAATAGATATATGGTTTAGTTTATGGTTGCCTCCTCCTCTCACCAAAATGTAAATCTTTAAATCTTCTCCTTGCGTTTTTTTGCATAATATGCATTCGTATCGTACCCACAACCCACCGCATAGAGCAACCAGCGGTACCGCGTGGGAATCTGTCCGTGTGACGACGACTTGGAAAATTATGCGACGGGATGACAGTGGGCCGGCTGTTCCCCTTTCTCCATATTCTCTGAACACTGAGGGAGAAAGAACGATAATAGCCGAAGAAAAATAACCCAAAATATGACCATCGAGCATCAAAAATCAAACAGTTTTGGATTTTTGCAGGTTTGTTGGGGATGGCCCCCTGATTATGGGAATGAGAAAAGAAACTTCGATGGTGAAAACTTACCGACCATCGAAACACAAACCGTCGATGGTGAAAAACATCGACACAAAACCATCGATGGTAAAAACATCGATGTTTTCGAAACATCGATGTTCAATGCTCATCCCTAGTACAGAGTACTATGTTCATCGAGCGAAAAACTTAACATGTACATAAATTTCTCCCAAGCATTATGTGCGGTGGAGACTTGACTTTTATTGACTAAATTTAAGATAAATGTGCACTCGCGGACAGATTCATTGCCGAGGACACCTTTTCCATGTGAAATAAAGTACAACTGCATTGTTTTCCCCGCGAAAAGTCAAAAGCCGGTGTGGAGACTTTTGTGTGAAGTGAATACCACCAAGTGCATTCGAGTTCTGGTATGGAGACTTTCGTGTAAAGTGAGTACCAACAAGCGAATCCGATTTAACGATCATCATTTGGACATTTCGCTAATGAATGCAGTTGCACAATTTCACAGTCAAAAGATATCATCAACAATCAATTAGACCGCGAATGCACATTTATTTTAAATTTATTAAATATAAAACAAGTCTTAACGGCACATTTTACACGGGAGACATAATTGCAAGTTTTTCGCTTGGTGAGCTTAGTACATAATACCATTATCGTGAAAAAAATTGGCTTGTGTAGCTGATGGCATTGCGAATGTCGTAATTCTCGACTCTAAGAGTTCTTGAGCAAGGATCCAGGAGAACAAAAGTAAAAAAAAAACTAGTAGAAAACGTTGAAAAATTTCGCTAGAGCATACTTATAGAAAAGACCACAAGGAATTAACAAGAATCAGAGAGAGACTGGGAATAAATGTATGTTTATGGAAAGTAAATTAAGTAGTCATTCCAAGGCTTACAGAAACCATGCCAACATATTCTATGCGTTAGCGCAGAGTAAGCATCAACAAAAAAGAAGGGGCAATATTTTTTCCACACTATCGCAAATCGCACATACTAAATAAAAACACAAAGGCGTAGGTAGGAAATTTCTTCTAAGGGGCGTCAATTTGAATATATGTATGCGTAATGGAAAATAAATAGACGGTATGGGTCTTTGCTTCTTCTTATACCTTTTACATCAGATGTAAACAAACATAATTTTAACAGCCTAGGTAAAAAGTTTGTTCACTATAAAAGGAAGCTCCAGTAATTTTATAAATGCAGAAAACGAAGGGTACATTATAGTATAGTACAATAGGTTCAAAATAGCCCCAAACCCAAACATTAAAAAAAAAAAGAAATTTTTTTATGCCAAATTGTTGAATACACTGTCCAATATATGCACAAGAAAGTTACACTAATTTGCACCATGGGTTAAGGGGGGAGGGGTGGCAAAGCGGTGAAAATTTATTTTTTTTGCAAATATCTGGAAAACTATGGATCTGATCTTAAAATGTCATGAGGACGAAACAAACTACCCAAAATTACCTTTGTAATGATATAACACTCTCGACATTTTCCCAGAAAATTATACCCTAGACCCAAAAGTATTACACGGAGAGAAAAATGTGCAATGAATTCAACAAAATCATACAATGAAATTCACAACATACAATTTCACTAAATTTGTAGTGAAAGTTATTAAAATGTAGTGAAATTTATTACAATTCAGTTGTTTTTACTGGTGTTGGCCTATTGTAAAAATTATTGCATTGTAATAACAAAAATCATTGCATGATATTTGTATGGATAGTTACATTAGTTATTGCATTTGAGGTAAACCACAGCCTGTAATAATTATTATTGCATGGTATAATAGTTTTCATCGTTTCGCACATGAAATTAACAAGAGCGCGTTATAATTATGAAACTGTCAAAAAATAAGACGACCAATTTATTCGCATAATTTGGAATCTTAGATAGCTTAAGTGTAGGACGTAAGACTACGAAACGATAGGTCCCCGGTTTAATACCCAGTAGAAGCAAATTGTAAAAATGTAAAGTTAAAATAGAGAAAAAGAAAGTTAAGGATAAATTAGAAGTAAAAAATAAAAAAAGGTAAAAATAGAAAAAGGAAAAAAAATAATTTTTTTTATTTTTTCTATTGTCGCCAAATTATCTTCGTGGTCAATTTTATTATCAAAATTGTTAATTTTATACAGCTCAATGAAATTTTTCATTACAGATGTAATAACTTTTACATCAGTTGCAGTAGGGTCAAAAATCATTACAAATGCAATGGTTTTTATTACAGTTTTAATGCCTTTCACTACATTTTTTCTCTCCGTGTAGTGAATTTCCATTTTTTGAGTTTTACATTTCGCACTGTAACTTTTGATAAAATAGACTTAGGATCATATAATCTTGTCCATATATTGAAAAAATTTATTTGATTTGAACCAAAAATGAAAGTGCTCCGACCATTGACGTCCCCCTTACTCCTCCTAACATTTTTCAAAAAGGTATGCCTGTAGCTTCTTTTCAAATTGACCCATGCAGATAGAATTTGTAGTCTGGCTGGTCTAGCGGTTAGTGCGCGCACCTTCGGTGCACAGGGTCATGAGTTCGAATCTCACCGTGAGACATGGTGTTTTTGGAACTCACGAGCTTGTGACGGACTATGATCTCACTCAGATGTTAAACGAGTACCCATTTATGGGGATAAATAACACTGCTGAGCGTGATGCTGATCTCATTACCTCAACAAAAAAAAAAGCAGATAAGATCTTGGAAATAGGATGTCACTAACACATCCTGCGGCCTTAGTCCAATGTTGGATTGTCGCGCCTGTTATTTATTTAGATAGAATTTGGTGGGGTGCCTAGTCCAAGGCCCATTATGCTCACCACCAAAAATTATTACCATCCGATCAAAACTAAGAGTACCCCCCCATACAAAGTGAACCAAAATTTTAACAAATTTCAGATTTTTTCACTTCTAAATTCTAAAATGGAAAAATAAAATTGATCTCTTAGAACATCATTATAACAGTGAATTGTAGTCTTCTGAATGTATGTTCAAAAGTTTGCACCAAAGCGTACACTACAAGCATCAACAAATTGGGTTTGAAGGTCATTGGTACCAGTTCTAAAGGCTATTTCCGAATATATCGAGTAACGTGTACTAGCCTTCAAACCCGATTTTTCGTACTTGTAAGGCACGCTCTGTTACAAACATTTGAATATACATTAAGAAGACTACAATTAACTAATATAATGACGTTCTAAGAGATAAATTTTATTTTTTCATTGTGGATAGAGTTTAGAAGTGGAAAAATGTGAAATTTTTTAGAAATTTAATTCACTTTGCATGGGGGGTACTGTTAGTTTTGATCGGGTGCGGATAGGAAATATATAGTGCTTGCAACATTATATACACTCCGAAATGATATGCAATATAACGTTGACTCGAAATTGCCTATAGACGGCTGAGTTAACGCATCATGGTCCCACATAGGGCTATATGGTACTGAGAAGAAGAACACACCACGCCCCACAAGGGGTCAGGGTACAGAGAAGAAGGTGCGCTTTAAAATTACCATGCCCTGTCACTATGGCAGTTATCCAACTTAGGGTACTTCGTGTATAGCTGAATACCTTTTTGGTTGTCCTCCCTAGTGGACTGGCAATTGCGTTTCGAGCCTGCTTACATGTGGTTAGCCTCCGCCATCGTTGCCGATGTATGGAGTCAATCCAGCTACCTATCGTGGCCCCAATCATTCCGTTTCCCACAGCAATTTTGGGTTCCAGTCCCTTAAATTTCTCCGCTGATCCCTCTTTTGCCAGGGAATCGGCAATTCGTTCCTCTATCTATCTATGCCTATACGTTCCATAACGAACATTAGCGTAGCTTCGTTAATTGAAGCACACCCGTTGATTGCTGCATGCGCTTCATCACCGATTGGTTATCGAGTACTATAAGAATTTTCTTCTCCAGGACGTGGCCTTCCAGAAGATGATCGAGCGCGTGTAGCAATCCAAGCATCTCAGTCTGACATACGATACATACTCTCCTAGACGAAGTGAGCATGCTCGGACTACGCTCCAGCCCTCGTCCTTCCTTACATGAGTAAAGATAGCGATATCGCTTGGATGCTCCTCGTGTATCCTACCATTTTCTATGAGAGTGTTATGATGTCTTTCGACTATCCTACATCTATGTACTCATACCATCTAAAGCAGTGATTCCCAAACTAAGGAGCGCGCCCCCCTAGGGAGGCGTGACGATCAGGGAAGGGGCGCGCGAGCACAAATCTAATATTGATGCCACTAATAAATTATTATTTGCTTGCCATTAATGAATTATGGTTTTCTTGCGAACATCTTTCGAAATACATCAGGGTTAATCGGTTGTTGCAAGGCGTTGCAAAATGGCAGAAATTGTATTTTCGTCGATTAATTCGCTGCTACTAAATTCATTTGATGAACACCGCTGAGAATATTTTAGATCGAGAAAAAAAAATAAAAAATCTTTGCATATCGCTGATATGAAGCGCATAAGCCAGCTATAGTCCTTGAATGGTTTTTAAAAACCAAAAATTACGGAAATCATGAAATTTAAATAGCACGTCCTAAAAATTCCTGTAGTTCCAGTAGTTGGGCTGCACTAACAAACAAATGTTCAAACAATTTAAATTGCGACAATGGATTCCGACCTTAAAGTAGGTACTAACATCGTCAGTTCACGTGAAATGCAAATACTGTCAAAATTTTGATGATCGTGAAATCGAATTCGCTTGGTGGTACGCACTTCACATGAAAGTCTCCACGGCACCGTTTTCACGGGAGACATATATGCACGTTTTTCGCTCGGTTAACTCAGTATATATCTTTATGGCGAAAATTAAAAGAATTCCTTGCCCATGGCAATTTTTGCATCTACCATCTACTTTCGGTTTTTGACCGATATTTTCTCGGGGGGGGGGGGGGGGGCGCACCAGGATCAGCAGATCTCGCAAAGGGGGCACGAGCTGAAAAGATTGGGAACCACTGATCTAAAGGCAATGAATAAATGGGAACAAAAAAAAATCATTCGGTGCCAAGTCAGGGCTGTAAGGCGGATGAACCGTCAATTCAATGTTTCGACCGGTTAACCCATTTCTTCCCAGCGTTGCGTATACGCAACACGAAGTTTGACCTCTGTAAACACCACCAAATTTAAATGGAAATGGAAAAGGGATTATGTAATTTTTAATGGGCATTTCTTGGCTCTATTTCTGCATACTTGTTATAGTGAATCAGCGATTGGGTCCTTGAGGATATAAGAGAAAGGAATAACATGTTTTTTAGGACATTTTTTGTAACAATTTTAACGAGACCGAGGCTAGTTTCGGGCGCGGCCGAAATTTGAATACCCTTCACTCTCCTCGGGCTAAAAGTTTCTTGGGGCGGACCTATGACTTGTGTTCAATCCTTCCCCATTCTTGTCCTTCTGTTTTCGCAAAATATTTGATATCGATAAATTCTGTCGCGTCGGCAAAACAATATTTGTGTGAGGTTTGGTTGGAATAAGTGATAAAATAAAAATATTTACTCAGAAAACTTTATTGGGGGAATGCGGGAGAATGGCCCTATAGTACGATTCCATTCGTTTTACTTTTTTTTTTTTTGACAAAGACGCATTAAGTTTTTTCTTGAAATTGGTGTAGAAAAAATGTTTCTTAGAGATCCAAAATAGGGGGGTTGGGTTTGTATGGTAGCCCCATGACCCCATAGTCCGATTGCATTCATTTTCATATAATGTCTTATGGCATCAATAGAAATGCACTTTTACGAGTTTTGGTTGAAAGTGAAAAAAGTTTTTCGTAGAAGAACTCAATTTGGGGGGTTGGGTTTATATGACAGCCCCATAACCCATTGTCCGATTCCATTAATTTTTACATATGTTTTGTGGTATCAATCGAAATGCACTCTTAAGAGGTTTGATTGAAATTGGTGCACAAATAAAAAAGTTTTTCTTTGAAAAACTCAATTTGGGGGCTGGGTTTGTATGACAGCCCCATGACCCCATATTCCGATTCCATCCATTCTTACATATGTTTTGTGGCATCAATAGAAACACATTTGTGTGAAATTTGGTTGAAATTGATGCACAAATGAAAAAGTTTTTCTTAGAAGAACCTAATTTGGGGGGTTAGGTTTGTATGGCAGCCCCATGACCCCATAGTCCGATTTGATCTGTTCTTACATATGTTTTGTGTTATCAATAGAAACCCATTTGTGTGAAATTTGGTTGAAATTGGGGCACGCATGAAAAAGTTTTTCTTAGAAAAACAAAATTGGGGGGGGGTAGCTTTGTATGGCAGCCCCATGACCCCACGGTCCGATTTTAACGATTCAAACATACAAACTGCCAGCAATAAAAAGAAGCATGTGTGCAAAATTTCAGCTTGATAGCTTTTAAACTGGCCGAGTAAAACGCGTAGCAACAGACGGACAGACAGACAGACGAACATCGCCCAATCGACTCAGCTCGTCATGCTGATCATATAAATATATACATATTTTATATGGTGGGAGATGCTTCCTTCAATGCGTTACAAACTTCATGACAAAGTTAATATACCCTTTACTCTACGAGTGAAGGGTATAAAAATATTTAGATGTCTTAAAATCAATATCCAAATGCACTTTCTATACGGCAAACAATTGCTAATTATTTAGTTTAGCTTGGTTTTGGAAAAAGGTTGGTCCTTGCTTCAAGAGCATATGTTAAATAAAGGTGATGCGTTCACGCAACGTTGGGAGTTTCCCGGTACAGTAACACTGGGGTAAAAGCATAAAGAACAAAGCATTTTCTTGCTATGTAACGCAGGTTTCGCATCAGCAACATCTTAAACTGAGTTCTAAATACCTCACTATCTACGAGACACATGCGACTCATGGTATATCCAGTACTCTTTTGTGAGTCACATGTGTCTCATTGAGGAAAAGAAAACAATAAAATAATTTGCGGGACAATGACAGCTAGATACTTGTCAGTTGGTATAAAGCCATTTACCAAGTACATATTTCATATTTCAAAAAATGTTTCAAGGATTTCTACAGTGAGTAAAGGGAGCCTTTGTAGTGAATATATGTACCCTGAAAAGTCTATGAAACTATTGGTACAGTATTCACTCCACGGTATGGTCTGAAGTCAACAAGTATGGGATCAGAAACCTTTTCTATTTAAGGGCAGTTTTGTTAGAACACAGCTACTAAGTAAATGTTTGTTCAACTTTTGTGTAGTAAATTTTTCTCTTGCACTGGACGCAAGAACATATTTATTTCTAGTCAAGTTACTATTTTGCTTTTGTCGCAAGGAATTGTTAAACAATCCAGAATCGCTAAAAGGTTGTAAGACAGACCTCTCGGCGATAATTGTGGCTAGCAGTGTACATGTTGAGCAGTTTTATATATTTTGGCTAATGACTTAAGCACCTACATTGTAATATACCTGTTCAAATCTGAAATAGAAAATACCAAAAACAAGCGACATTCGGGGCAAAGCCGACCTCCATTATAATACAAATGGCCAGTTACTCGTACATCTTATCTATTAGTTAGTCTTTGCGTATAGAGATGATTCAAACAATTTTCAGAAAGCTTTACATTATATTGAAATTAATTTTTGTTTATTTTGCATAGGTCTGCCATATGTTCCTTGGTTATGCCATTGTATGAAATTCTGCAATGATTTTTTAAATTTCAGATGTAACCAAGCAAAATATGGCAGAACTGTCCTCCCGAGCTTGTGACGGACTAGGATCTCCCTCAGATCTTAAACGAGTACCCATTTATGGGGATAAATAACACTGCTGAGCGTGATGCTGATCTCATTATCTCAACAAAAAAGCAGATCTGGAAATAGGATGTCACCAAAACATCCTGCGGTTTTGAACTAGATAAGTTGTACGAAAAACCTGCCAAAAATCTGCAAAAAATGTCATCTATACCGCTGTAGTGAGTGTTTCAGGATTTTATCACTAAATTTATTATTCGCCATATAAACCAACAATTTTTTTCAACACAGAAGCTTAAAATTTAAATTTTCGTTTACATTTTTTTTTACCAAGAAACTCCCAACGTTGCGTCAACGCAACATTACGTTGGGAGCCACTGGTAACACTTACTGAAATTTTTAAATTTTTTTTTCTTAATTGTTTTGCAATTGATTGGAATTTGCCAAAAAACTTCATAGATTTAGCTTATTTCTATCCTTGGGAAGAAATGGGTTAAATAGGCGCTAGTTTGAACTGATGTGTGAGAGCTTGCATTGTCATGATGAAAAAGGATTCTTCTCTTGTTCGTTTTGTGAATTTCCCCGAAAACTTCGGGCAAGCAAATGGCCGAGTACCACTCGAAATGGGCCGTTCTACATTCTTGAAGTGGAACAATCGCCACAGGACCCATTAAGCCGAAAAAACAGGACACCATTTGACTTGCAGTGCTTCATGCGCAAACAGCTTTTCTTGGATTGAGCTCGTCTTTGAACACTCACCCGGTCGACTGCTGTTTATTTTCCGGCTCATAGGCATAGACCCATGATTCGTCGACGATGACGATTTTATTCACGCCATTTGATGCACCGTTATGGTATTTTTTTTTATTATATTTCGGCACCTATCGAAACGAGCCTTTTTTCGAGCCATTGCCAAATTATGCGGGATCCAACGGGAACAAGCAATTTACTTTGAATTGAAATTAATTTCTTTTTGACTCTCTGAGTATAAGATGGAGTGTAGGTACTCATTGGCTTCTATGAAGGTAATTTGAACAAATACAATAATTTTCTTAATTGCACAATACTGCATTCCTTCAATAAACATCAATCTTGTTCATTCAATTAGCATAATCAATACACCGATTTGAACAATCAATAGTAACCGCAAATCTTTGTGCTTATAGGCGTAAGTGCCCTGTTTGCAATTACATGTGTAATTGCATATACCAACCTAATGACCAGGCAATTATATATTACCTTTCATCTATGTTATTATTAGATCGATGTGTAATGAAGAGGCAAGGCCTTAAGGAATCTGCACTCAACATTATAATTAGCCACCACACTTGGTCGTAGTTTGGAATTTATCGTAACATTAAATTTCTCTTCAGAACACTTTGCATGCCTATTCAAGGATTTCTGAATAAATTTTATAGTCCACATCGCTACAGGGATTCCACTATATATTTGTAGATAAACAGAAAACTGTTTCATATTATCAGATATTTAGCATCATTATTAAGCCGGCCCCAGACCGACCGGAGTGTGGCAAACACCGCACAAAAGATTGATGCACAAAATCGTGTAGTAGCAGTGCAGCAGTGTGGTTGGGCGACTGCAAGGTATCATTCTTGGAACCGGTCTTTTGTGCGGTATGTGCCACACTCCGGTCGGTGTGGGGCCGGCTTTAGACTGAACTATGAACTCGTTTCCACCATTAAACTAAATGGCAGAAAATTCAATTTGAACCTCAAAGCATGATAACAAAACATATCCATCAATTTCAATAAATTCTATTTTCATTACAGTTCGTTCTGGCTGCAAGCCTGCGAGTGAAAATCCATTAAATTCCGCATCCCATAATGCATCCGAAAGCGGAGAGGTATTCGCTATTCCGGGCATTATAATGATTTTTGTATGTAAATTGGAAAGTGGATATTTCGTTGAAAACTCACATGGAAAGTGCAATATTGTGTTGATGCATTTCCATTGCCATAATACATCGGTTAACCATACCATCGCCATACAACGTTTCAACATGTCCTTGCACTCGATATGCTGCACAGTCGTATTTATGCATTCGGTTCGCGGCGCGGTCGAATGGAGTAACACCAAATTGAAATGGATTTAGTGGTTAAGGGTTTATAAAAGTAATTTAAAATGATGCCGATGTTGCATATATGGTTATTTTTTCTCTTGATAAATTGAATAAATAAATAAATTTTAGGACATGCGCTTCAAATATAAATGCCAAAATTGAATCAGAAAAAAAAATGGTTCTTCACAACTCCCCAAAGTGTTCACACAATTTAAAAAAAAAAGTATTCATAAGAATTTTAACCTATTCCCCGTATTGCGAGTGCTCCCTCCTGAGGGAAAAATTTTACATGGTTTTCTCTACGAAAGCCTCAACTTCAATTAGAAAAATGACAAATAAATTTTTTGCACACATCCTCCCGTGATGTGCAATTTATATGGACAACCTGCTGTCATGGATAAGTGTTAGAAAGTTAGCTGCTGTAAGAGAATCGCTATAGAATGCTTCGTATACAGTAGAAACTCGAAAATTTGAAACAATTCTTAATTCGGTTGATTTTTTGGCTATGTCTTTATTTATTTATTTTTTCATTAAACGTATACTGTAAAATAACAATATATTCTAAGAAAAATGGCATATTGGCAATGGATTATGGTTGGGAATGGTCCCCAGATTATGGCATTAAAAGTCCCAACCGATCGGGGGTCCGCAACCTTAAAAAAAAAGGGGGAAAGGGGGGGGGGGGGCATTTTTTCGTTTTCTTGCGATTATTTCAAAAACGGCAAGAGATACACAAAAATAGTCTGAGGACGAAACAAACTACATAAAATTACCTTTGCAATGGTATAAAACACATTAGAGTTAAATTAAATATTTCGGCGCTAGCCTAACATAACTTTAAACTTTGTATGGGAGGTACCCTTAGTTTTTATCTGAATGAACTGATTTTTGGTGGGTGAGGTAACTATGACATATAATCGCAACAAACCAAAATTTAGCACTCTGCTCCAATTTTGGGGGGAGTTGGGACATGCCGTTTTGAAAAATTTAAATGGGGGAATAATGAAGGTCCTTGACCGGAGCGACTCAATGTTTACCTTAAAATGATCTTGAACTAATTGTGAATACTTATACAAAATTTTACGGCTGAACTAGCATTTTTTCAAAAGTTATGGAGCTTTTAAAAAAGGTCTAAAATGAAAATATTCTAATTTATTATGTTAGGCTAGCGCCGAAATATTTAATTTAACTCTTACCATTGCAATTTATAATTTTATGTAGTTTGTTTCGTCCTCAGACTATTTTTGTGTATCTTTTGTCGTTTTTGAAATAATCGCAAAAACCCGAAAAAATTCCCCTTTCCCACTTTTTTTAAGGTTGCGGATCCCCGATCGGTTGGGACTTTCTATTAGGGATGTAACGGATGTGGTTTAGCGGATGCGGATGCGGATGCGGATCAATGAAAATGTAAATTTGCGGATGCGGATGTCATAAAATTTGCAAATGCGGATGCGGATGCGGATTAGTTAAAAAAATAAATGAAATGAATTTTACTAATACCGAAAATCAGATACTATGTATTCAGTTTTCAGAAATATTCGACATGTTAGAAGTAAAAGTACAAGGAAGGGCCATCTTAGCAAAATGTGCAATCCTTTTGAGTGCTGGACAAAGTCATTAGCTTCATTAAAATGCAGTGTCATAATCGAAAGCCTTTCTTTTCCATTAAATTTTTTCATGTTGGACCTTTTTTAAATAAGCTCCATAACTTTTTAAAGAATGCTATTTCAGCCGTAAAATTTTGTATACGTATTCACAATAAGTTCAAGATCATTTTAAGGTAAACATTGAGACGCTCCGGTCAAGTACACCCATTATCCCCCCATTTGTATTTGTCAAAACGGCATGCCCATAACTCCCCCAAAATTGGAGCAGAGTGCTAAATTTTGGTTTGTTGCGATTGGTGGTCATAGTCACCCCACCCACTAAAAATCAGCTCATTCGGCGAAAAACTGGGGGTATCTCCCGTACCCCGTACCGATCAGCAGTTTGTTCTACGTACTACCCATTTTATAATCTGTAGACAAAGTTGTCTTGTGTCACTAATAATTTGATGTAGTTTTTTTCGTCCTCAGACCATTTTTCTGTATCTCTTGCCGTTTTTGAAATAATCGCAAAAAACCGAAAAAAAAACGCCCCCCTTTCACCCCTTTTTTTAAGGTTACGGACCACCAATCGGTTGGGACTTTTAATGCCATAATCTGGGGACCATCCCCAACCATAATCAAAAAGAAATTTCAGATGTAGGATTTTTGCCATTCGATGGCCATATTTTGGCCAAATTTTCTTAGACTAATATCTACATGCATTAGATTTGGTTTCTTGCAATCGCTATCAATTCTCTATTCTATGAGTGGTTTAGAATGTAGATGATTAGATGGGAAATTTGTTTTTTATTGATATCCGCATCATACACCGATTTTTCCAAAGCTTTCGATAAACTTAACTTCGATATCCTAATTAAAAAGTTGAAAAACTTTGGCTTTTTTGGTTCGATAATTAACTGGATTAACGATTACCTAAGGAATCGATCATTAATTGTGAACATCAATGATAATTTATCGAAGCCATTTAAAGCAACATCTGGGGTTCCGCAAGGATCACATCTAGGTCCGATTTTATTTTTAATATTCATTAATGATTTAAAATTAGTTTTTGATGATGTTGAATTTTTGTTATTTGCTGATGATTGCAAAATTTTCAAGGAAATTACATGTAATGATGATGTTTTTGTTCTTCAAAATAATTTAAACAAATTTTTCGGTTATTGTGAGCTTAATAATTTAGAACTTAATTTATCTAAGTGTAAGTTTATAATATTTAGTAGAAGTTCAGCAAAATATCAATGCACATATTCCATAAATAATCGTGAACTCAATCAAGTAAGCTTGATTAAAGACCTTGGAATATTGATGGATACATCATTATGTTTCAAAGAGCATATCAGCGACATTACTGAACAATCTCGTCGCATGTTAGGCTTTGTTATTCGGAACTCTTCGGAATTTAATAACATTTATGCCTTAAAATCGTTATACTTTTCGCTTGTACGAAGTAAATTAGAATATTTATCAATTGTATGGAATCCATTTTATATTTCTTACACTTCCACTCTTGAAAAAGTTCAGCATAAATTTTTAAGGTACATTGCATACAAACTGCATGTAAGTAGTGATAACATAAACTATGCTCATATTCAAAAGATTCTGAATATTAATACACTTGAAGTACGAAGAACCTATTTTGATGCGATTTTCTTAGCTAATTTAATTAATGGATCTATTGATGCCCCTGAAATTCTTTTTGAAATTTCTTTCAAAGTTCCTAATCGTGTTACACGACAGCGAGATATGTTTGAACTAAGAACTTTTAGAACTAACTATCAATGTAACTCACCTGTTGAAAGAATGAAAGCAATCGGGAATCTAGTTTTTAGTCATTTGGATTTATCTAACACCAATAAGGAAAAAATTAAAAAATATATTTTAAATTTAATTTAATTAAAAATTAATTAATTAATTAAATTTAATCTTTTGGGAAATTTAAGCGTTTTATGAGTTAAATTATCTTATGATTTATTGTTAATTTTTCGGCAACTTTTGTTAAAATAGATGTAAGTACATATTATTAAGATCTATATAAGGCAGCAATTTTGTATTTTTTATATATAAAGGACATTTGTCCGTTTAGCACAAATAAATAAATAAATAAATATCCGCATACAAAAATGCGGATTGCGGATGCGGATGAGGATGTCAACATGAGGATGCGGATGCGGATGCGGATGTAGAATTTGATGCGGATTATCCGCAGTTGCGGTGCGGATGCGGATATCCGCAACATCCCTATTTCTATGCCTTCATCTCGGGACCATCCCCAACCATAATCAAAAAAAATTTCCGATGTAGGATTTTTGCCGTTCGATGGCCATATTTTGGTCCACTTTTCTTAGACTAAATAGAGTTATGCACAGCTTAAATTAATGCGTAGATAATGTTTAGCTAAAGCTCCAACTTGTCAGCAAGTCATTGTTATTGATTTAAATAGATTTACCCTATTTGTACGCTATCGTTATTTTTCATATTTTTTATAGGTTTTAACCCTTTCATTCCCAAATTAAATTCCTCCGGGCAAAAAAATAATATGGTTGTTATTTCGTCTTTATTTGTGTCAAATAATACATTTTCAATGAAAACAAGGAAAAAAAAATATGGGTTTGGGAAATAATAGTATGTAAACTGCAGTTTACATTGGGATTGAGTGGAAACTTTTTCAAATACAAATAGTTGACGGCAATATGAGTTATTTATGTTTTTATCACGCAAACTAAGAAAGAAATTTTCTCGATGAGTAATACTAAGGTCCCACCCATTTACTGGAGCTATGTTTACAAAACAATAGTGTAAAATCCGACCAATCCGGACCTCAACATCCGGATTATTTGCTTGATAATCCGGATTTAGGGCCATTTATCAGTAAAGTTCAAAATTAAATTAGAGTTTTTAAATTAACATAAATTTATAAAAACTGGCGAAACTATACGTTTTTCTGATCGAATCTACTGGTGCTAAATTTATTAAAATTAGTTAGAATTTGAGCATAAATGATATATTATTGACGAGGCTGGAGTCTTTATCGGTGCATTTTGGATATCCGGACAATTCGATAATCCGGGCATTGGTACCAATTAATCCGGAATATACGATACCCCAATATGTCGAAATCGCTCAATTTTTACCATCTGAAAGGTTTTATGCTACTTTTTCCGCCTAATTCATCTTTTTCATATCGGATTCATTCCAATACCGGCAACAATATCATTCCATAAATGCCCAATGTAAACCACAGTTTACATAGCTTTCAACGTCCCCCAATGCCGCCCTATTAAATTTTTGTCACAGAAAATTCTGGCAAATGAATCTTTTGATCAAATCAACAAAAACATTGTTGTTGGACGGTGGATGTTGCATGCTCGAAAAATGATTTGAGCTATCCACCGTCCAGTTTGCCCATAGTGGGACAGCACAATAGTATGCATACTCCAGCGAGTTGCGGCACACAGAGTGCATTTCGAGCCGGTTTCGAACTAGTATTACATGGCGCGCTGCAATTCTCATCAGATGCCTCTACGTATGCAGCGCGTCATGTAATACCAGGAGAGGCATTACCGGACTCAACCAGGCAAAGGTGTACGATCCTCTTATATAGGACACGAAATACACCCTGGTATCGAATCATTTTTAAATGGGGCTAGGCAATGGCTAGCCACCGATTCGATACGGCCGCGTTTCTGAACTACGTGTCAGAGAACGGGTTTAAACAAATCAACAAAAACATTGTTGTTGGACGGTGGATGTTGCATGTAATACTAGTTCGAAACCGGCTCGAAATGCACTCTGTGTGCCGCAACTCGCTGGAGTATGCATACTATTGTGCTGTCCCACTATGGGCAAACTGGACGGTGAATAGCTCAAATCATTTTTCGAGCACCGTCCAACAACAATGTTTTTGTTGATTTGTTTAAACCCGTTCTCTGACACGTAGTTCAGAAACGCGGCCGTATCGAATCGGTGGCTAGCCATTGCCTAGCCCCATTTAAAAATGATTCGATACCAGGGTGTATTTCGTGTCCTATATAAGAGGATCGTACACCTTTGCCTGGTTGAGTTCGGTAATGCCTCTCCTGGTATTACATGACGCGCTGCATACGTAGAGGCATCTGATGAGAATTGCAGCGCGCCATGTAATACTAGTTCGAAACCGGCTCGAAATGCACTCTGTGTGCCGCAACTCGCTGGAGTATGCATAGAATCTTTTGATGTTAGCGAATAACGGTATAATTTTTTCACCTAGAATTATGAAGGAGGGGAGCAATTCACCACTTGTCACAATCGACGAAAACACCCTGACGGCCTTAATTCTAAATGCGTTCATAAAAATTTCAATCCATATGCAATAACTAAATGTTTATTATTCGAATGCTGTTATATGTAAGTTTCAGTGTATGTCACTCATTTTTTTTTTAAAGTAAACCAAAACATTTAGAAAGTGTTTTAAACTTGATGTAAACTGCAGTTTACAATGGGAATGAAAGGGTTAAATATGTAAATTAAAAAACTTATTGGTGCAACCTATATTATGTACTCTAAACCACAATTTACATAATTACATTCTAATTTTTATTCAGCAATTCGAAATGAACACTATCTAGAAATAATTTGTAATTCAAAAGATAAAAGGATGATGCACATAAATTCGAATCAAGATTCGATTTCAGTTCTAATTTCTGGGCGTCTACTGTCTAACGACCGAATTATACCTTGACTACGCTCGAGATAGACTAAAGTCGCCCACTGGGATTTACCAACTTTATGCTCCAGTTATATCTACTACCACTTCGTACTCTTCCTCGGCTTGTTCGTACTTATGTCAGCAATCAGCCATATGCTGGACGGTTGGAAGCTTGGAAGACATAGAAAAAAATGGCAATCCCGTGCAGATGTTCCATAGAGCCAACATTTTATGCAGTCCACTTGAGAATTGTTGGGAAATTCCACTCGTAACTTCCGCGTTTATATGTATTTTTGGATTGTTCCCAGAAGCAAACTACTATACTCGTATGTACGAGTATTCTTACACAGAGGGAATGCTTTTGTTCTATAGAGTGCAAGATGGTACAACTCTTCAGGAGTGGTACAGTACAGATAGTCTGCTGAACTACTTTAAAACTTTAAAATGTATGTGAAGCATTTTCCATGGTTTGAATTAAAGATAGGGTAAATTTATTTTGGAAGAGTTTACAACGGACAAGTGTTCGAGGCCCCTCAGGTGTTAAAGCAATATATTTGAATATTGGTGAAATCGTTTATTGGGTTTCGGGTCTTAACCTTCGGGCGGTCGCAATGCATCTGACAGATTAAGTGATTAGTTTTTGTTGCGCCAATCAGGGATATGAAAAGGGAGAGATCTGAAACTCACAGTAGCTTAACCCTTGTCGATCAACTACCCAAAGAACTTTTAAGTTTGTATCTATGATGATGATGATGATATGTCTGAGGGGCAGGAGGGGATAAAATAATCTCTCAGATGTATTGCGCCCGATTGTGTTATTTTCTCCATTTCTATGAAAATTTCCACTTCTAATTCTCTTCACATTGCGTAATAATGTTGTCTTGACTTTTAGGCTCACCAAGTCGTTCAATAGTGTGTTTTTAGTAAAATAGGCTCACATTTTTTAAGCGGTTGAGTTGTTGGGGTTTTTTTCAAATACTGAAGCGATTTAAAGAAGAATATTCTTAGAAAATTGGAAATGTGAAGGGAATCAAACTTTGTGAGCCAGTATTTGTTTCTAAAATTTCTTAGAACTGTCTCAAAAAGACAATGCAACAATAAATAAGAGTCTAAAATATACAGCAACTTAGTTTCATCCTTTTTTCCGCACTTAATCTGTCAGATGCATTGCGCCCGATCGTGTTAGGATTAGTATTGCGCCCGCCGGAAGGTTAAAGTTACTGAAGACTTTGCGGTGTGATACTTAATTATTTGTTAATACAATTTCACTACCTAATGCCATTCTGATTGTGACGCGTCTAATAATTTTTTGTTATATCTGTGAATCAATGTGTTGAATATTCGCTTAAAATTTCTTTATAGTAGGTATAGTGATTATGGCCTGATTTAAACAAAGGGTACCTTCCATAAAAATTGACCGAAAATTGCCTACGAGCAAAACTTTAATTTTGGTTGACTTGTTCCCTTATTTCTGAATAAACTAGTGGCATTGAATTTGAATAATTTGTATGGGAGGTACCCTTTGTTTTAATCCGATCGACGTAATATTTGGTGGAAGGTCTGATGGGACTTAGCCTTAACGTTTGCCAAAAGTTTTCCCGCCTGCTGTGATTCGGTGATAAGGTACAGGCATGTCTTTTTTTTTAAATGTTAATAGGGGATTTAGGGGAATTCTTTGACGGGGCAGCCTGAGTCTCCGTGTGCGACAGCTATATATTGCTAGGAATAGTTATCCCAATTACCATGGCTCCCATTAAATTACTTCAAGAGCTAGAGCGCCAAATGTAACTATCAAAAAATCGAAATTACACCGAATGTTTTTAGGTCTAGTATATAATCTGCTAAGATCAAATCAAAAGTGAGAAGCGACTAAGACTATGTTTACACGACGGAACAAGTACGGGTGTTCGGTCCTCTGTAGCTCGGACTCTGGTTGGTCCTGAGTGTTCAAATTCGGTAAAGGTCGTCGTTCGCGCCGTCTTACGAAGTGTAGAAAATTTCAAGAAGATACGATGAAAAACACTGGAGATATAAGAGTTTGAAAATCGCATTTTTTGAAAATCTTGTTCTCGTTGTTCTTGTTGTTCTTGTCGTTCATTGACAGGGCTACAGCCTTGCAGAGGGCATCTCGGGATTTGGTCTCTTTTCCCATTGATAGTCTGTCGTGAAGGTGTGCATAGGCTATCGTTTGCTCCGATCCGTGGAGTAGAAAAAAAGATACAGCGAAAAATGTGAAAAAATACATAGAGTTTCTCGCTTAAATCTTTTTATATGTTTTATAGTCCTGACACACTAGAGCATAAACTCGTTTCATAAACCGCAAAAAAAATAAAGCTTTCTAAACCACGAAAGCATGACACACTACACAATAGCGGGTTATGAACGTCATGAAATATTTAAAACGAGCTTTTGGAAATTGTCTATTAAAAACTATTTATGTCAGAAATGTAAATTTAGTAGTACTTCAGCGTGTGGTTACTTCACAGAATAGCTCCTAATACAGTTCCCAGGACCCTATTGAGGATAAAGCAAACCGTGTTTACATTTATTTGCCCTTCTGTCGATACAAACAGCGGAAAAAATGCAAAGCGCGATACAATCCAAAAACCAGCTTCCATTGTCCTTTCAATGGCTGAATGAATCATAACTCATAATGATAGTAATAGTATATCCATTCTTTTATTATCGTAAAAAAGGCATACACAATTAATAAAAAGGACACGTCAGTTCGGATTTTATAATTTATTTTAACGAAACTTTACTCTCGATGGTGTTTTTCTTAATGTTAGTACTTATCTATACTATTAATAAAGTTTCGAGTCCAATCCTCGTGAAAGTGCAGCTGGTTTATCCTAAGTTTGCACTTCATATCTTTGCATTATTGTCCCACGACGAACTGAATTTCGGCCGCATATGTGGTATTAAGGTGATAATTGTTTGTACCTATCATCTAAGGTCTAGCTACCAATCAGCATTTTCCCCAAAAAAATCGGTTTTTTGCCTATATCTCATGAACTATAGACATTCCCGAGCTATTTTAAGTTTCTAGAAATAATGAAAGGAAGAAACATTAGTTATGTACGAGTATGTATATGCAATACGAAACGAAATTTCACTCACCGAATATAAACTTCGCATGAAACTATGCTAGCCTAGTCAAGTAAATCATTGTCAAAATCAAACTACTGACAGAAGACTATTAACACTATGACGTACCATTGACATTTTTTAAACTTATTTTTACGCCAACTTTGTAATTTAGAGCTTTTCGGTGGTTACAATACAGTTTATGAATCGAAAGCTTCATCCAATTGCGGGTTACAACGTGGTTATGAGAGCTTTCATAAACTCCAAACGGCTCATAACCTCGTTATAAATCGCATATAAACTCGTTCTGGACTCATAAACTGCATTCGTTCGTAAACTCGTTTAGGTGTGTCAGGACTAAAAGGAAGCATTTTGCAAAAGTCGGGGATTGGCCCGAAAAATGCCTAGAAAAGAATCGTATATTTTTGTTATTTGGCAGGACTGTTTCGAACAATCCCTTGTAATGTTCTCTAAAGTTTTCAGTTGTAAAGCGTCTGCAAGAGCGGCGGCAAGGACTCAAAGTTCCAGATTTGGTTCGTCTCTTATACGAGTATGTATACATACATACATACGCAAAACACACACACCTCAGGTTACGAAGGACGCTAAGCTTACAAAGGTTAGCAAGAGGGTTATTATTGTTATTATGTTCTCAAACATGGTCGTGATAAAAGGGCAGTGAATATCGTCTTCATTTCAAGAAAATAAACGCATTCATTTATTGTTATGTTAAGTTGATTTTGTCAATTGAAAACTGCAAAAAAATATGATATCTCACGAAAACAACGCTGTTGTAAAAAGTTTCCGCCAAAGAAAAAGTTGTCAGCCGCAAAAAGGATTGATATAACACAATCCCGCCAAAATGCTCGCAAGGATATGCATTAGTTAATAGTTTCCACCAAAACAGCGTGGTGCGGTTTGCGTCAGAATTTGTGAAATAATTTCCGCCGCGATAGACCACGCTGAATTTGCCAATTCGTGTGGAGTCTGTGTTGTGTGTACCGCGTAACGCACCCGCGCTGGTTTGGGGAAGCTAATTTCTTGCAATGCTGTTTGGCATGGGGAAATCGCATGCTATTGTCAGTCGATCACCGAGCTAGAAACTGCTCTGGTCTGCTGATGATTCATCTATTAAAACGCTACGACAGCATAGTTTCTCACAATTGAACATCTTTTCTTAATTCGAGATGGTCTGTCAGATATTAATAGAATGCAGTTCCCTACCAGTTGGTGTGTGTGATTGCTAATTTCCTTCCTACTCTATAGTTGAAACCAAATGTTGGTTCAATTACTGACTCCACATTTTCCCTCTTAAAGATGATGTAAGTGATGTTACATCATCTGAGTTCAAAGAACTATATTGACCCGGGAGAAAGGGTTGGCAATGGCCCAATCACGTTCATTTCTTTTACCGAGTGCCTCTAATCCCGATTACTTACTCGTCGCATACATATTCTCGAATATATCACTTCTGAGTCATTCCATACGGAGGTGAACCGGATCCTGTTCTACCTAGAAGTTGTTTTAAAGTTTCCTCTTAAATCTAATTTGGGGATTTGGTTTTTTGTCTGCCAAAATATTTGAATTGATGCCTGCAAGTCTTTTAGCTTATTTATAATTGGCTCTAGATGCCCCCTTGCATAATTTGAAGATATGTCCGGTGCCGCTTTTTTTGAGTTTCTTGTCCACACTTGAAGCACATATTTTATCTACCGTGCCATTGGCGTAGCTAGGATTTCATTCAGATGAGGGGGGAGGGGAATAAGGCAAACATTTTTTCAACTTAATCAACGTATCCAGGATTTTTTTTTTTCGGGGGATAAACATTTAAAATTGTCAACAACAATTAAGGTTTACCGTCAGCTGTGTTTATTATCGACCCTTAACCCTTAAATGCATGGGGTCTGAACCCAATATCGTAACTGACCTCTCCTTATGTAAAACCGGATGATGATGAACACGAAATCAGCCGTTATTTTCACCGGAAATAACCCGTTTACCCAGAAAATCGAAAATAGTAAAATTTTCAATGTGTACCAAATATGGTATGCTATGCATCCAGGCCATTATGTTGTAAGTGAAATACATTTTCCCTATCATTTAATCTGACTCTTATTTTATAAGCAGTGGTTAAAAAAGTGAAAGGATAATGATTATTATTAGTTCTCATCGTAATCACAGTGGAAACTCGATACAATGAACACGTCGTCATTAAAGGGAAGGTGATCATTTTTATATAAAGTGGGGAAACCTGGGGCGCTACACATTCATTTCTTTTAAAGGGAGCTGGCGAAGATGCTCTCGTGCAATTAGTTTGAAATTGCTCAGAGTAGTTATCCTTGTCAGTACAGTGACGCTTCACTGTAACGAGATCAATAATACAAAAATCATTATATCTCTATGAAACAGATAGGAAAGCGCAAAAATACAGTGTTTATAAAATAAATTCGTTATATGATAGTTCGTTACAAACATGTCCCCCTGAAAAAAACCTAATCTCCCAACAAGCCTTTTTTTAGGTATTGGAGCTCATGGGATAGCTTTCTTGAAAAGTGGATGGATTGGACTCATTTTATACAAAGATATGAATGTGGAAATGAACTATTTCCTGCTTAATAGTCCAATTTATCAAGTAGGTACACAAGATCTAAACCCATGCGCAAATATAATTTTTATTTTTAGAATGGGGAGTGGTACTCCACATAGTCTTCCATATGAAACGCTATGCCGTAGAAGCACATGTTTCCGAGGATCATGTTAGAATAAGACATTTTTATATACGATGAAGCCATTCCAAAGATGCAACGACTAGTTTGAATAATCTTTGAGTACTTTAGTTCATAGTAACCCTGACGGTCTACCTCTATTTTCTGCGACAACATTGTAGTGTACAGTGGCGGCTCGTACCTCCTTGCACAGGATGGGCACCTGCACGGAATAAAAATCTCTTGGAAACACCTAAAATTAACGACTTTCCACATAAAGTTCGCATTGTTTTAAATGGAACCATCAATTTCCGCTTCAAATTCACAAGTTTGCAACCATTTTTTAGATCAAGCTATTATTTTTTAATTTAGGATCATTTTGTTTTTAAATGCATGGTTAAAGATGTGAATATACTGTTATATATTTCTCGTCTTTTCTAGACGTTCCAGTGGGTTCGACAGATTTTCGCGTACACGATAATGAATAACACTCGCTTTACTGTAACACTATTTATTACAACCACACGGATACACACGGTTTACAATTTTACTAATTACTTCACTAATTATTGACTCGACATTATTCACTGCTAAAACTAGACTGACGGACTGGCTCTAGTCGACGCCCTTATATACCCATTTTCGATGTGGACTTGCAAGATAAAACTTCCTTTAACCGAGATTGAATATCAAAGCACAGCTTGAATCCTGGTGAAAGTCCAAGAATCTTACCACGATATTAAGTTCAGAAGTTGCTATTTTTAGTGGTATTTCCTAAGGACAAAACAAAAGATATAAGTATATTTTCCTGTATACTTGCCAGCTAAAAAGATTGGTTCTTATAATCTCATTATAAGAACGAGACACAAAAACGCGAAGTTGCGATTGTGACGTGCTATAGAAAACAAAAAAAAAAGGAAAAATCATCTCAATCAGCTGTGTTTCTTTGTATCCTCCAGAGGATGAATTAACCTATAGCCTTCATAAAAAATGACAGTAATTGTCCTTGACAAACGGATCAGTGACATGATTTGCATGAAAAGGTTATTCGGACCCGTTCTGGGCTCAAAAAACACCAACAGTTTACCCTTCATTCTATGACTGGTAAACTCGTGGCTATTTGCCCTTTTTACCTCCACCAAATTGCCACATTTTCAGCAATTTAATAAAGCAGTTCGCTTAGGCGTAACAGCACGAACATCTTCTGTTTTAGCAAAAGCGTATCTATACAATTGCGCTTATCAATTGAACTACAATAGCAGCCTTACTAGCGACTGTTAACCTCAACTATGTTGTTTCAGAGATTTGAGTTCGTCGATATAAACGTTCGTTCTTAGATATGATAGAGCCGATGATAGAGCCGGCCAATTAAAAAAGCAACTTTTTGAGAGAATAGGGAATTCAATACTATTCGCCCTAATATTCTAATCAGAGTGGACGAAAACGGATTGATTTCGCCGTACGTTTTCAGAAATCACCGAAAAGTGTTCACAGTGCACTGTTTGTAATTTCATATGACAACCGACAATATTATTTTGCCTATAAATCGTTCTAAGTTTAAAAATGTGCTGGCGCAGTCATTGATAGTCATTTACAACATATTTCGTCACTTCAAACTGACCGTCTATTCTCTTATCATGGAGAAAGAAGAATATTGGCAAACACACGAAACTGAACAATTTTTTCGGGTGTCAGTTAAAATATTGGAGTGAGCCGAAATGTGCTGAATAGGGGAATTTAGGTTTGAGACCTGGGTGCTTACACGTTTTCATTTGAAAAAATCAAGGTTTCATAGAAAAAACGCAAATTAGCGTATTTTCAATGTGTAAATTTGTATGGGAATTGAAATGTTTTCGGGCTGTTTTCATACGAAAACATGAAAATAGCCCCAAATTACATGATTTCGTTCACTGTGAATTTTGAATGTCAAATTTTATAGCGCTGGCTCGATTTAAAAATCAAATTTTGAATACGTACTTAACTTACTTTTGACATTATTCCATCCCAATTGTACGCCTGAAAATGTTTTAAAAAATAATATTTTTTCATTCATCATTCACTAATTTATTTCATTTTCTTTCTTCTTTACTTGCAGAAACCATTTAACACGATAAAAGGTGCCAGCGAGTCCTCCTGACGATACTCATGTCACAAATTACAACGTACGGCGCACACAATCGACAACCTGGACTTTTTCTAAACAAACGAACCGGAAATATACATTACTTAAAAGTGCA
Source organism: Microchrysa polita (assembly GCA_949715475.1). NCBI lineage: Eukaryota > Metazoa > Arthropoda > Insecta > Diptera > Stratiomyidae > Microchrysa > Microchrysa polita. The sequence goes on from OX454421.1 coordinate 38,580,157, forward strand.
ACAGCTTAAAACAAAGACGTTAATTTACAAACAAAAGCAAGAATTCAGGCTCACCATAATTTTCCTAAGTGCCGTATTCGTTGCTAGCATACATCATAAAAATACGTTGCACCTTCCTTCGACAATTTGCCCGACAACAACTACAACAGCAGCAGTTCTGCAGAGGGACTCCATATGAGTGCCATTAGTATGAATTGTTCACTTCAGGCTAGGCACATACTCTCGGATCCAACTGAATCGCAATTCTACACGACTTCTTTCGTGCACATAGGTATGTGCTGTTGCTAGTTCGTTGAATTCGTTACTTGCAAAGGGATATGGAAAGGACCATAATTCTGCCTAGTCCACAAATAGATCGTATATTTGTGCTGTGGAAACGGTTTAGCAGTACGTCGCCGACCAAGAAGTCCTACACTTGAGGCGACCTTAATAGAAGCGAGTACATTTGAAAGCGCTAAGTACACCGCCTCCGCGTGCACACAATAAGAGTAATGTACAAGGAGTCAGCCTGCATCAACAGAAGAATTGAAGTACAACTTCCATTAAATCTGAAATTATTTGAATAGAGGAGGGAAAAAATATCCTCGCTTGGGGTTGTTTTAGAGTGCTGACAAAAATTCTGACATTTGCTCGACAATCGGATTTTTGTATATATGAATAGAAGGGTGTACAGTTGTTGCCTGCACTTAGAGTATTCCAGTTTCCGCTTAGTACGATATCCTCGAATAGCACTACGGCAAGACGAAAACGAGAGATGATGGGGGCGTAATACGACCAACGCCAAGTAGGACGTATGCTAGGCCCCCGATTATCCGTAGTGTTAACGCTTAACCCACTTGCATGGATCCATCTACAGTAAATCAAATTTTCAACGAGGCGTTTCCGTTTAATCTAACAACAACCACAGCAACAATTGCAACCAACACAGCAACCGACTACTCGTATCCATCGCAATCCGTTGCGGCCGTTGCAGCTACAATACTCGAAGGAAGCGGCATCTTGGAGAGCAACATTGTCGCGTCCGGTACATCGACCACCACGCTTCACGTAAGCCTGAATCAAACTGGTCTCGGAACAAATCAAACGCTTGCCGACTCATCGGTCGTTACAGAAAGTCTACCACCAGTTCAGGCAATCATCGTTAGCATTATCCTGCTGATTATCATTCTCGGGACGGTTATTGGAAACGTTCTAGTATGTGTCGCTGTGTGTTTGGTACGAAAGTTGCGCCGACCGTGCAACTATCTGCTAGTGTCGCTGGCCGTGTCGGATTTGTGCGTGGCGATTCTAGTCATGCCCACTGCCCTGCTCTACGAGGTGCTGAAGAAGTGGAGTTTTGGTTCCGTGTTCTGCGACATATGGGTATCGTTCGATGTTCTCTGTTGCACCGCCTCAATACTCAATCTGTGTGCAATATCGGTAGATCGTTACTGGGCCATCACAAAACCGTTGGAGTACGGTGTGAAACGAACGCCGCGACGCATGATGATGTGTGTCGGTCTTGTCTGGCTGGCAGCGGCCTGCATATCGTTACCGCCCCTACTGATACTCGGCAACGAGCATGTTGGCGAACACGGCGAAGCTGTCTGTTTCGTGTGTCAGAACTTCGGATATCAGATCTACGCAACATTAGGTTCCTTTTACATACCGCTCACGGTCATGCTGTTCGTGTACTACCAGATATTTCGAGCGGCCCGACGAATAGTCATGGACGAAAAACGTGCCCAGACCCGTCTCGAGAATGCACTGAACGGTGCGATGCAGGATCAGAAGCAAATCGACAACGCCGGCACCGGTATACATTGTACGACAGGCGTCGGTACCGGCGCCGGTGGCGTCAACGCGTGCAACGCATCGTCCGGACCGGGCGGCCACAATACCGTTCTGATCGGTTCGCCGCATCAGAAGAAGTTACGCTTTCAACTAGCCAAAGAACGCAAAGCATCCACGACTCTAGGAATTATAATGTCAGCATTTACGATATGTTGGCTACCATTTTTTATACTAGCTCTAATACGTCCATTTCTCGAAAGGGAAAATCATCATATTCCCGAAACGCTGTCCTCCCTCTTTCTGTGGCTGGGCTATGCCAACTCGCTGCTAAATCCAATAATTTACGCGACACTGAATCGGGACTTTCGAAAACCCTTCCAGGAGATTCTCTACTTTCGATGTTCCAGTTTGAATTTGATGATGCGCGAGGACTTCTATCACAGTCAGTACGGCGAGCCGCCGTCACAGCGTGTCGTGCTGGGTGGTGAGGGTCAAGGTGCACGCGAGAGTTTTCTCTGAAAGTTAGCGAAAAAATGAAACGACCCGAATGGAGTGTGTATGCATCCTCGCAATTAGCAGCACCAATCGTCCCCCAACACACTAAATTGAATTCAACAGCAGCAGCAACTCAGTGACATAATACACCACGGTCGCCGCTTTCAAAGTGAAAATTATCATGTAGTTGACCTCTAAATTATTTCCACCCGCTACACGGAAATTCACACACACTCGCCCTCATCACGTTCGCTGGAATTCATTAAAATCTTTTTCATGTAGAATTAAAAAAAAATTAACAGAAAAAATGTGAAATCTGACTAAACGCATTGCGATGCATTGCAATATTATGTGGTACTACTATGACGAAGACTATGTAAAGCTTAAAGATGTAATCTAGCGAGTAAGTACGATGATGACGATGATTATACGCCCAATTAAAATATAACGTAGTGGTCCTTTTGTCCTTCCTTTTTTTGCTGTTGAGATTATTACGTTCCTTTGTGTGGCATAGGTAAAAAATCAAGTTCATGCCTTGTGTACTTGAAAGTTGAGAGCGGTTTTTTTGCGATGCGGTTACCGTAATTAATGGCGCCAGCCCTCGTAAGGATCTAAGAGCATGTGTATCGGTAATGAGTATTTTGCTTGTTGACCGCTGATATACAGTGTATCACAGGTGGCTTTTCTTTGATGCTTTTACACTCACATCATGGTCAAGGATTTTAATTTTTGTTTTGAACGTTTCTTTCACACTTTTTTCGATGAGATCAGGCTTGTGAATTTCAATTTTAGTTTCCCGGAATTTGGATCAATTAAAAATTATGAAAATAAAAAGTCATTCTCTAAAAAAATGCTTCAATATCTTTTGTAACTGTATGAATAGAATCAAAAATAACTGTTTTTTCTGTCGATGTCAAGACTTTAGGGGGTGACCCTTTAATAGCATAGCCTTGGCGGAAGGGAAATTACGGTAAGGGATCGAGAGGGCAACAGCACAAACATCCATGGTCGCAGTGGTATTCGAACCCACGCTCCGGCAACTCAGAGATAGAGTGGTATCTCTACCACAGAGCCACCGAAAGCAATCACAAAGGACAACCTCTGCAACCAAAAGTCAGTTCTCTTGACAAATTGGACACTAAAATACCTCGATCCCCGGAGCTTAACTTATATCCTTTTTAACATCGTGAAGCCGTGAAAAACACTGCCTAATAAGCTGCTGAAAGCTGCGAATATTGAATTGCGAACCTCTCGAAATATCGTTTAGCTGCCATAATTAATCTTAAAAGCTGTATCCATACTGTCTCTAATTGGCAATTCGTAAAAAAGAAAGCATCGCGAGCTGCTATTTGCAAACTACTTAGCATCTACACTACCTACCAAATGCAGACTGAAAATGAGATAATCGAACTTTAGCTTTGGAGTTTCTTTTTAAAATTAGGCCATTCAAGAATTATTCAATTTCATAAAACAAAACGAACAAAAGTTGATAAATTGAATTTGAATTTTACAAGCGGTTGTCCTAATTTAATATCAAAACTGCACAGCCAACCAAATGGCAGTCAGTGTAGATGCTATGACAACTGCCGGTTGGCATCGGGACCTGCCAGTGTGAATACAGCTTAAGAAACCCCCATGATGTATTAGACTGGGTCTGGAACCGATTCAACACCTAGCAGACACGGAAGAGGTCAAAGGGTTGTCTACGATATCCCGCTCATCACAATACCGATTTTTTTTTTTCAAAATATCACGTTCATTATCCCGCCATTTCAAAATCCGGCTCAATTGGAATTCTATCAAATAAAATAGTCTTAATTGTCTTAACTCAGCTATGCGCAGACAAATAATATTGGAGTAGCTGAAGTGGCACGCACACTAGTTCTTTTGTAACTCTTAGGCCAGGATACGTCGTCCAGTAGATTAACCTCAGGCCCGATGAGCAGTTAGCAATCACGCACTTCAGCGGTCACAGAAGGGCGGTCCTGAGCCTGAGTAGAGAGGATGAACCACCTCTTGCTAGTTTGTCCGCGTATTCGTTTCCCTCAACGCCTCTGTGACCCAAAACCCAATTTATTGAGACAGAGTTACGAATGGAGAGGTCCTGAAGGAGGTCAAAGCACTCGCTAACCAACTTCGATGCATACTTGTGTGAAGATAACGCCTTAATTGCAGCTTGGCTATCGGTGCAAATGGCGATATGTGCACAACGGAGAACTCGTCCCAGGATCTCCCTTGCACAGATTCCAATGGCATGAATTTCGGCTTGGTAGACGCTGCGCCATTTACCCATTGCAACCGAGATCCTGGAGTCGGAAGACTCCAGTAGCTACACCGTGATCTTAGAGCCATCCGTGAAGCAAATGATGCTTTTAGGATAAATGCACGGGTTGTCATTAGCGCATTCCGCTGGATCTAGGATGCGTAGGAAGAACTTCCGTGATCTTATAATCTGATAACAGGTAGATTGATAGGACAGGAGCCTGTTGCAGGATATGCAAAAGGTCCCCGATCATTAATACGAGTATCAGACGATAACTGGATTTTTAGAGGGCTGCAGTTTCCCGTATGAAAACGGTGTTTTGCTGAAGTGCTTTTGGTCACAAGACTAGAGAAGCATACGTGATTACGGCTCATACTAGCGTACTGTATAACCGCTCCGTCACTCTGGGCGAAACGCCCCAAGTCTTGCAATAGAAGTTCACTTGACACGCGTGGCCTTCTTCTTCTCAGTACCGTATAGCTCCATGTGGGGCCATGGTGCGTTAACTCAGCCGTTTATAGGCAATTTTGAGTCAACGTTACATTGCATATCATTTCGGAGTGTATATAATGTTGTAAGCACTATATATTTCCTATTCGCACATGTGCGGCAATTTTGAACCACGCCGAGATTCGATCTCCGGACCTCTAGATTACTAGCATCGTAGAGTGCGACTCAACCAAGTGAGCCACAGAACGTGTCCTTACTAAGAACATTTTCCAAGTAACTATTCCAGTTTAATCTACCGTCGACTGTGATGGCAAGGCATTTGATCTCTTTGGAGTAGGCAATAGGCACCCCTGACCGGGAGGTCAGACTGATGGGTCTGTAGGACTTTGGTAGGTCCTCAGGTTTTTTACCTTGCTTAGGCATGAAAATTACATCAACATTTCTCCAAGCAAGTGGGATCTAACAGAAGTAATAGCTAGCTCTGAACAGAGCCTTCTGATGTGGCAGGATGATATCCAGGCAGTTTTGAAGAGAGCAGGGAATACTCTATCCGTCCCCGCGACCTTAAATGGATCAAAGGATTGAATAGCCCACTTTACGTTGTCCTTGTCGAAGATTACCCAAGGGAAACTCACTAATCTTCTAGCCGGCTGTACTGTATAACCTGGTATATGCACTGGGTAATTGTCTGAAGAGACAGATCCAGGGAAGTGGTTGTTAAGGAGAAGTTGGAGAGTCTCCTTGGGACCCGCCGTAAACGAATTTGAGCAACCCAACTCCGTTGGAATTGCTTCTGGAGAGGGCTTTGTGAAAATGAGCGGCCTTAGGTAAAGACTGAATTGCTTCACACTGCTTCCTTCAACACTTCCTTTTAGATTGCCTAACCATTGTATTATATTCAGTAAAGGTACACCTGTGTGACTCCCACTAACCACAGCGCTTGGCTAACTTGAATGATCTCCTAGCCTTGGTGCGTTATTGATCGAGTTCGTCATTCCACCAGGGGACCTTACGGGTAGACCTGTAATTTTGAATGAAAGAGCTCTCCTTGTAGGCCGGGATGAGTGCATTATATAGTTGATCCGCAAGAAGCTCTACATCGCAGGGGGAAAGTGACAGAGTATCGACACTGGAAATGGCCAAATCTTTGAACAATTTCCAATTGGTTTTTAAGGATATATGGATGCAGCTTGGAGCATTGAGCTCCCTGCAAGATTGAATCTGATGTGCCTGTGATCTGGCAAGGATTCCCCGCTTGATACATGCCCGTGCTGCGGTGATGAAGGTGGACTTGCACCCTTTGTTGAGGAAGAACACGTTTTTAGACCTAAAACAGTCACGGATTTGTATCGCTTTAACTACTGGGAATCACAAACATAACTATTAGTATAGTGACTTTAGCTCTAGACCCAAACATCCAAAAAAAGAGCTGACTTTTGATGACAAATTGTTCTATGGCCTGACCGCATTACGCAGTAAAAAGTAAGACTTTTTTGCGCGTCACATTTGGGGGGGGGAGGGGGTGACAAAGGGGTGAAATTATGATTTTTCGCCTATATTTTGTTAACTGTAATATTTACAGCAAAATGTTCTGAGGACGATTTAAACTACACATTTCCTTTCTAATGATATATCATATCATATACCTTCTCTTGGCAGATTATATACTAGACCTTAAAACATTTGGTGTAATTTAGATCTTTTGATAGTAACATTTGGCGCTCTAGCTCCTGAAGTAATTAAATTAGAGCCATGGTAATTATGATAGCTATTCCTAACAACATATAGCTGTCCCACACGGAGACTCAGGCTGCCCCGACAAAGCATTCCCCTATACTCCCTATTAACATTTAAAAAAAATACATGCCTGTAACTTTTCGCCGAATCACAGCAGGCGGGAAAAATTTTGGTAAACGTTAAGGCTGAGTCCCATTAGACTCTCCACCAAATATTACTTCGATCGGATTAAAACAAAGGGTACCTCCCATACAAATTATTCAAATTCAATGCCACTAGTTTATTAAGAAATAAGGGAACAAGTCAACCAAAATTAAAGTTTTGCTCGTAGGCAATTTTCCGGTCATTTTGTATGGGAGGTACCCTTTGTTTTAATCCGATCGAAGTAATATTTGGTGGAGGGTCTAATGGGACTTAGCCTTAACGTTTACCAAAATTTTTTCCGCCTGCTGTGATTCGGCGAAAAGTTACAGGCATGTCTTTTTTTAAATGTTAATAGGGAGTACAGGGGAATGCTTTGTCGGGGCAGCCTGAGTCTCCGTGTGGGACAGCTATATATTGTTAGGAAGAGTTATCCCAATTACCATGGCTCCAATTAGATTACTTCAGGAGCTAGAGCGCCAAATGTAACTATCAAAAAATCTAAATTACCCCAAATGTTTTAAGGTCTAGTATATAATCTGCCAAGAGAAGGTATATGATATAATATATCATTAGAAAGGAAATTTTGTGTAGTTTAAATTGTCCTCAGAACATTTTGCTGTAAATATTACAGTTAACAAGATATTGGCGAAAAATCATAATTTCACCCCTTTGCCACCCCCTCCCCCCCAAATGTGACGCGCAAAAAAGTCTAACTTTTTACTGCGTAATGCGGTCAGGGCATAGAACAATTTGGCATCAAAAGTCAGCTCTTTTTTTGGATGTTTGGGTTTCATCATTTTTTCAGCTAAAATCACTATACTATATGAATTGATTTTATTGTTAACAATGAAAATAATTTTTTGGCGGCATTTAAACGAGATTATTTTACTATCCATTAGCTGGATTTTAAAACGGCGAGGTTATTAATAGGTGGGATTTTTAGGTAGCGCGATTTTGTGGTGACGGGAGTTTCAAATAGCAGATTTTAATAGCTATATTTTAAACCATTTATGTGATGCGGAAGGAGAAAAAATTCGGATAAATACAAGAAGCGATTTTCATTTGCACGTTGGGAAACACTGCTACAGCGGCATTATAAATTCGTTTTAACGCAATATCATTCAAAATAAGGATGAACAGTCAAATAATTACATTGCTAGAGGAAGAGAAATAAAGGAGACATAAAGTGCTTGCTTGACTTCTTGATCAGAAAACGTGCCCTGAGCATCCATCGTTCCAGCTGGACTGGTTAACTTTGGACTGAATTCAGGTGATTTTCAGATCGATGCAGACGGCTCTAGTTCTCCGGGTTCATTTAGTTATTTTACCGTTTTGTTAACAATGGATGACCTATCTATTCATTAGCATAGCTTTTAAATTGTCCGAAGTCGAAACTTTTTTTTCTGGCATGGATTATGTCTGAAGAAAATTAATCCAACATATGGCCATCGAGCGGCAAAAGACAAACAAAAACGGGATAGGGAGTATTATTTTGAGTTTTTAGCGACTATTTCCAAAACGGTAAAAGATACAGAAAAATAGTCTGAAAAGCAAAAAGACTAAAATCCTTTGTACCTAATGATATCAGCATAAACCTTTTTTTGGGAAAATTGCACTAGACTAAAAAATAATTAGTATTTTCATTTTGGACCTTTTAACAGCTCAGGAAAGAACGCACGTTAGACCATGAAATTTTGTGAGTATTGTATGCATATTAATTCGAAGATAATTTTTGCCGAAAATTTATTCGGTCCGATCAAGAACCTCCATTATCTCCTCCCCCATTTTAATTCAGCAACACGGCATGCCCATAACTCCCTTAAAAATGTAGCAGGCGGATAAATTTTTGTTTATCACCATTTGACGGTACTGTTATACCACCTACCAAAAATCAGCTCAATCGGTTCAACACTAAGGGTACGCACTTTTGTTCTAAAATAAAATGCGAAGTGCGTAGAAGAAACTCCTAGTGGGTCACTTTGTATAGGATCGATCAAACCGAGTTAGTTTCAGCGCATGCCGTGACTGCATCTAGGTTTTACGATCTCGGAGCAATACCTCGATTTTCCAACTCAAGGTATTGGATCGTCCGGTCTTCTAGAGATAAAGCGCCTTGAACCAAGGCTCAACACTCCCATCATAATGCGTTACTGTATGGTCTCCGTACGACGAGTTGAAGTGAGTGCATCGGGACAGCTGCTCCCGTCTGTAATTGCTTAAAGATGAAAAAGGTATCTTGAACCAGCAATTTTATGGCAATTAAATTGTTGGAATATATATTTTCGAGTTTTTTTTTTTGAAAAACGTTCTTGATCCTGTGTGCCACCTTATACACCATACAACAAATAGCACATCAGCTACGGGAATCTTTCATAATTGACTTGCATTGAAATTTCAAACACAATGATACTTTGATCTAAAAAATTATGTAATCTTAATTTTACAACTTTGATATTTCATAGTACCGTTATTAATGTTTGAAATTTGAATCAAAAATAAATGGCCGCCAATCTAAACTGTGTAAACACTCGCTATGGGTTTATATCAGCCTTCAAAAATCTGCTTGAATCATTTTAATCGCAAGCATCTGGAAGGCTATTTCCTTATTTAAATCGGTCTCCATTCTTAAGTATGATTACTTTTTTTTCTTAGCATAGGTGCGGCGCAACCTTTTCCAGCTGAATTTTCATTTGTATTTGTTTGTTCTTTGCTCCGCAGATCATTGCTTTCAATCCAACTTCTTTGAAGTGCTTTCAAATTTCAAATTGGAACTGGAAGGTAGACATGATGTTAGAGAAGTTGATATCCTCAGGACCAAGGCGAGCGTTAACACAGTGAAACAAATCCCAACTAACAATTTTAGCTCTATAATACGTCATACAATATTGTCTACCGATTGGAGCACATTTCAGGATATAGCTCAAATCCAATCCAATAGAGCCGTATTGTAGTGTTTCGGAAAATGTATACATCATGTATCTTATCGGCATTTTTGTAAGTTTGCTCCTATAACTAATATGAAAACAATAATAATTTATCAGGATACCTACATAATCCCGAAAAAAAAATCCCGCTAGTTCATAATTCCGCTTTCAAGACAAAAACTCGTTTTACTTTATCCTGACAGAAATAAATCCCGCTAATTGAAAATCTCGCCATTATAAAATCCCGCCAATACAAAATCCCGCCCAATAAAAACCCCGCCGTTTTAAAATCTGTGGATAGTGAAAAAATGCCGTCATTTTCATTGTTTAAAAAAACAATAGTTATGTCATGTGATTCCCAGCAGTTAATGCGATACTTTCACTTGGCATAAATCCGTCGGAATATTTGCTCCTTCGATCAATATGATAATGTAGCCCCTACAGAACAAGACTGCCATACAAGGGATACTTAAGTCTCGACTACCGAAAGACCAGATCACTTAATTTACAAATTAATTCAGCTGGTCCGTGAGTTTCCAAGAATTAAGTATTGCCATGCGAAGAGACCTATAATTTTAACGGTAAATATTACGGGATATTGAGAAACGGTCTTTTGATTTAGCGGGTTATTGAAATGGCGGGATATTAAGCTGTAGGGATTTTGATTAGATGGGATTTCAATTAAGCGGTATTTTAAACTGGAGGGATATTGAAATGGAGGGATGATGAACTTTGGAGTTAATCTTCTGAGCTCATTGATCCTATAAGGTTTTTCGAAGTTTTTCAATAAATATTTTAATGATTATTTATCGAATTAAGTGATGTCACATAGTAAGTAGTAGGTGTGTAAAGAACCAGACGAATGGACCGAAAACAGGTACTTTCGAAATAGACAACCGGGTTTTTGGTTTTTCGGTTTTTTACCCGGGCGGTTTTCTAATTTTTCGGTTTTTACAGGAATATTAAGTTTGTCATATTTAGAAGAAAAATCTGTAAATTTGGCTCTTATCTCCCAGAAAAAATCATTCTTCACGATTGGTCCCCAAAAGAACAATCCCGTGCAGGATGGTTTCATTATTGGAATCGTAATTAAATTACTGGTACCATTCCAAACAAGGTGAGTTCCGATACACTCGCGTTGCTTTAAATATCAATTAGTAGTTACAGTTAGCGCTGCGAAGTAATGACCACTTCCCCCGGTAGGGCATATCGCTCCCCTTTTCACTGACTTCCGTTTTTCGTCATTACCAGCACATCCGCCTTCCAATATTTTCTACTTCCTGTGTTTCATGAGTCACATGTGACTCATGAACGTGAACGGTGTAGAACGCTATGTACGCTTCCCCCGGTAGGGCACATTGCTTCCATTTTCACTGACTGAAGTTTTTCATCATTACCAGCACGTCCGCCTTCCAATCTTTTCTACTTCCTTTGTTTCATGAGTCACATGTGTCTCATGAGCGTGAACGGTGTAGAACGCTAGTACAGATGTGACTCATAGACATGTGAATGTGTTAAACCTGGACAAATTCTTTTAATTCAGTCAGTTTTATTGGCAACGGTGCAGTCCTTTCTATTAGGTTTTGAACCGGGCGGTTTAACCGCTTTCAAAAATATCAGGAAAAACTGTTAGCTGGATGCCGGGCCCTAGTAAGTAGAATTTTGTACTACTATACGATTGCTCTAGGTTCAAAAGTCTCTTTAAAGCTTACATTTTGTAAATTGGGGTGATTAGGTGTGCTCTAACTTCTCGTACCTATTGCTGAGGTAAATGGATGTACGGTTAAAGCTTGGTGCCCTCACTTACCTGCATTCCCAAACTATACACGGCGATGAATAAATCGAGCCAATATTGTTCCTCACCAATACACAAGATTGCCTTGCAATATCAATGGTTCAAAGCAGATCGTATTTTTTCTCCATCTCAATCGACAGCTCCTCCTTTTAAGTACACTCGACCACTCCATATAAATAAAATTTGACTTAACAAACCCTAGTGTCTAAATGTAGAAAAGAAAAGCATTAAACATTAAAACAAACATTTGTATGTGAGTAGTTTATAGAAAAGTACATACACAAAAAAATAAAACGTTCATAAAAGCATCATGTATTACACGCAGAATTAAGTAGGTACACAATTCAGCAGAAGGTCCAATAGGACCTCATCGACCATCATATACCATATGAAACAAAAACAAGAAAATAAATGCAATCAGAAAACACCCTTCAAACACTTCAACTATAGATGAAACATAAAATTAGTATCACACTCCATCTAAATATGTATCTCTCTCTGTTCACACCCCTCTAAATATAAGTAAACGTCACGCCTCTCTGTGATACGAAAATTTGAAAAAAATCTAACAAAGTAAATTAATAAATTAATTAATTAATTGTAATTTTTAAATAAACTGTAACATGTGTAAATCTAATCTAAGGTAGAAGAAGGCATAAAAAAAAAAATTATTAAAAAGAATGGCAAAATTCATAAAGTATGTAGATTATCTTAAGAAAAAAAATGGCGAAAGAAAACAAAAAAGTCAACCAAAAAATGAAAATATAATTGTACTATATAATTGTAGTAAAATTTATAATAAAATATCATAAAACAAAATCATGAAAAAATGACTGATGCAGTTTTATGACATCAGATGTGCTCAAAGCAAACCGAAAGATGACTAAAATTTATTAATGAAACAGAAATTGAAAAAAATCAGATCTTAAGATTTAAAACAAACAAATGCAATAGATACTTTAACTATATGAAGATAAAACTATAACAAAAAAAAGTATATATAAAGTAAAATGCAATTTAGACAAAAAAAAGTAGACACTCTAGAAAAAATTTAAAATTTTAAGGATCTTTTAATGTGAAATAAATAATGAAAGAAACAAAAAAAAACATAAAAAGATCAGTAATTAGATACAATAGAATGTGGACTGAATGATATAAATCTATATAAATATATTTAATGTAATAAGGCGATAAGAAAAGCACCTGAAACGTTTAATAAGTGTTGAAATACAGTTCATAAAGTAAATGTAATATGCAAAACAAATCCAAATGAATACATCCCTGAATAATGTATTTGTTTTTGTTAAAAACTTTCCAAGAAAATATACACATACAGATATTTATAATTCAAATAATTTTAACCCAAAAGTTTAAACAATTCTTTTTTGAAACCACATTTAATAGCTAATTTTGTATGATAAACCCAGATAGAAATTCCTGTTTTTGAAACTGAACATCTTCAACTTCTTAACAGATGAATGAAAGAGAATGGAAAGAAACTAAACCTAATATAAAACAAATTAATATACAGTAATATATTAAACTGACAAATAAAAAACACATCTTGAGAATTGCGACAAGAACAATCCAATTCCTGACAAGAACTTGTGATTTCAGTATTAGCCTGTTACTTCATTTTACTCTTTATCTTAGAACTGTATAATAATAAAATCTAAATCTAATACCAAGCAGAGAAAAAGAAGACGCAGATTTGTATGAAAAATCTATGTTTATACGAGTATCTATACAGAGAATAAATATTGAAAGAAACAAAACTAATTGACTATGTTTGCTGTTATTATTTATTAAACATGATCAAGAGTTTATTTCACAATTATGCTCATATTGTTATGTTAAAATGTATGTTAAATTAAAAACATAAATCTATCTATATGTTATGATGTTTCCATGCGGCAGCTATTCACACGCAGCTTGCATCCTTGCGTAAGGGAGTGTGAAGAGATTTTATTTTCATTTTGAAAACGTACAGAAATGTGAACCAAATAAAAGAGAAAAATGTAAATTAAATGAAAGAATTTTGGTTTTATTAATGGAGAATGTTCATCAGTTTCAAATGATGGAAAATGGAATTGGTTTGATTTATCTTTCCTGTTTTTAGGGGTCCTTCGCCAATCAGTCAATCCACTGAATTTTGTTAAAATTCAAAATGAGCATATATTTCCTGATCTGAAAAAACATGACCTCCCTTTTATTGCGTGGCGATTGAGAAACCATCAAGTCACCGCCACTCTATCAGATAAAATGAATCCTCTTCAACCGCGATACTGAAAAATAATTCTTTGACGTGAAATATGATAGCGCAGTTCGAACCCTGCTCTGCAACTATACCATAAAGTAAGAAATTGGAATTCTTTCTTCAATTCTTTTTCTTCTTTCAATTTCTTACTTTATGACTATACAGTCAGACTACCAACCGGACTAATTTTTTCGCAACCTTTTACTCATCTTTTGTGTTGTTTTTTATATCCACCAGTATTAGGCCAATCAAACAAGACATTATAGAGAACATCGAAGGGGGTGACGATTTTTTTCTTCGGTATTTTGTCAGGAGTAGTTAGGAGCTAAAGGTACTAATTTTACTCGGAGCTGAGAGGTGCGCTAACGCGGGGAGAGGGGGTTAAAGGTGCAATTTTGTGCAATTTTTGGTGTTTTGGGCTATATATCGAAAACGGTGAGTCGCACAGAAAAAAGTTGTGAGTAAGCATTAAAGCTTTCTAAATATCCTATTTATTTGCTCATACTTCCATATGCAAAACTCCTAACGGTTCTTCCGATATTGTTCAATAAAAGTAAAAAAAAAAATTTTTTTGCATTCTATTGACTCTGGTGTCTATCTGATTTGTTTTTCAAAAAACTTTTGTAGGGTAAAGTTAGTAAGTGGTAAATTTTCCTTAATTTGATATACTTCTTCTTGGCTTGTCTCCTATCATTCGAGAGTTAAGAGAGTCTCAACGAAGTAATATTCTATACTCATCAGAATGAAGACAACCATTGTGAAAAAACGGCAGTGGGGGGACGGTTTTTTATTTCATGGATCCATAATGGGCGGTTCGGAGTAAGACATACTACAAGCTCGCGGTCATGAGGTGTGCGCTAACGTGGGGAGGGGGGCTAAAGGATTCATTTTTGCAGGTTGTCGACTTAATCTTGGAAATATCTCGGAAGCGGTGAGTCGTCCTGAGAGTATTTGTATGGAAGTACTAAAGCCCATTAAATTTCCAAAAACTTATTTGAACTCTCGAATGCCGAATTCTTAACGGTTCCCCGGATACAGGTGATTGAAACCCGAAAATTGTTAAAAAATCGTTATTTTGTTTATTTTATTGGCTCTGGTGTCTCTCGCGATTGTTTTTCGGAAAACTGTTTCACGACCGATTTGTACCATGTTTAATTGGCTTTCATTTGATGTGCTCCCCGTTGTCCTGTCTTCAATCAGTCAAAAGCTTAGGAGTTAAAACCGAGCTTCCGAATTCAATTTTCTCTATTTTCAAGGATAAAGACAAACATTGTGAAAAACCGGCAAGGGGGGGACGGTTTTTTATTTCATGGATCCATAATGGGTGGTTCGGAGTAAGACATACTACAAGGTCGCGGTCATGAGGTGTGCGCTAACGTGGGGAGGGGGGGCTAAGGGATTCATTTTTGCAGGTTGTCGACTTAATCTTGGAAATATCTCGGAAGCGGTGAGTCGTCCTGAGAGTATTTGTATGGCAGTACTAAAGCCCATTAAATTTCCAAAAACTTATTTGAACTCTCGAATGCCGAATTCTTAACGGTTCCCCGGATACAGGTGATTGAAACCCGAAAATTGTTAAAAAATCGTTATTTTGTTTATTTTATTGGCTCTGGTGTCTCTCGCGATTGTTTTTCGGAAAACTGTTTCACGACCGATTTGTACCATGTTTAATTGGCTTTCATTTGATGTGCTCCCCGTTGTCCTGTCTTCAATCAGTCAAAAGCTTAGGAGTTAAAACCGAGCTTCCGAATTCAATTTTCTCTATTTTCAAGGATAAAGACAAACATTGTGAAAAAACGGCAAAGGGGGGACGGTTTTTTATTTCATGGATCCATAATGGGCGGTTCGGAGGAAAACATACTAAAAGCACGCGGTCATGGGGAGTGCGCTAACGTTGGGAGAGCGGGTTCAAATATCTCATTCTTGTGCTTATTAGCTCTATTCCCGCTATATCTCCGAAACCGCGAACTCTACGAAAAAAATGTCTGAACAAGAATGAAAGCTTACACAATTTCCTATAAAGTTCATCTTACATGCATAGGTCGATTTCCTAACATTTATCCAGATATAGTTAATTTAAAAATCAGAAATTTCACATAGAAAACATCCACATAACATAATTGGTATACATGTATCTATAGATTGGCTATATGCATGTAGGCTGTGTTGATGTTTTCTATGTGAAATTTCTGATTTTTAAATTAGCTATATCTGGATAACTGTTAGGAATTCGACCTATGCATGTAAGATTAACTTTATAGGAAATTGTGTAAGCTTTCATTCTTGCTCAGACATTTTTTTCGTAGAGTTCGCGGTTTCGGAGATATAGCGGGAATATAGCTAATAAGCACAAGAATGAGATATTTGAACCCGCTCTCCCAACGTTAGCGCACTCCCCATGACCGCGTGCTTTTAGTATGTTTTTCTCCGAACCGCCCATTATGGATCCATGAAATAAAAAACCGTCCCCCCTTTGCCGTTTTTTCACAATGTTTGTCTTTATCCTTGAAAATAGAGAAAATTGAATTCGGAAGCTCGGTTTTAACTCCTAAGCTTTTGACTGATTGAAGACAGGACAACGGGGAGCACATCAAATGAAAGCCAATTAAACATCGTACAAATCGGTTGTGAAACAGTATTCCGAAAAACAATCGCGAGAGACACCAGAGCCAAAAAAATAAACAAAATAACGATTTTTTAACAATTTTCGGGTTTCAATCACCTGTATCGGGGGAACCGTTAGGAATTTGGCATTTGAGTGTTCGAATAAGTTTTTGGAAATTTAATGGGCTTTAGTACTGCTATACAAATACTCTCAGAACGACTCAGCGCTTCTGAGATATTTCCAAGATTAAGTCGACAACCTGCAAAAATGAATCCTTTAGCCCCCCCTCCCCACGTTAGCGCACACCTCATGACCGCGAGCTTGTAGTATGTCTTAATCCGAACCACCCATTATGGATCCATGAAATAAAAAACCGTCCCCCCCTTGCCGGTTTTTCACAATGTTTGTCTTTATCCTTGAAAATAGAGAAAATTGAATTCGGAAGCTCGGTTTTAACTCCTAAGCTTTTGACTGATTGAAGACAGGACAACGGGGAGCACATCAAATGAAAGCCAATTAAACATCGTACAAATCGGTTGTGAAACAGTTTTCCGAAAAACAATCGCGAGAGACACCAGAGCCAAAAAAATAAACAAAATAACGATTTTTTAACAATTTTCGGGTTTCAATCACCTGTATCGGGGGAACCGTTAGGAATTTGGCATTTGAGTGTTCGAATAAGTTTTTGGAAATTTAATGGGCTTTAGTACTGCTATACAAATACTCTCAGAACGACTCAGCGCTTCTGAGATATTTCCAAGATTAAGTCGACAACCTGCAAAAATGAATCCTTTAGCCCCCCCTCCCCACGTTAGCGCACACTTCATGACCGCGAGCTTGTAGTATGTCTTAATCCGAACCACCCATTATGGATCCATGAAATAAAAAACCGTCCCCCCCTTGCCGGTTTTTCACAATGTTTGTCTTTATCCTTGAAAATAGAGAAAATTGAATTCGGAAGCTCGGTTTTAACTCCTAAGCTTTTGACTGATTGAAGACAGGACAACGGGGAGCACATCAAATGAAAGACAATTAAACATCGTACAAATCGGTCGTGAAACAGTTTTCCGAAAAACAATCGCAAGAGACACCAGAGCCAAAAGAATAAACAAAATAACGATTTTTTGACAATTTTCGGGTTTCAATCACCTGTATCGGGGGAACCGTTAGGAATTTGGCATTTGAGTGTTCAAATAAGTTTTTGGAAATTTAATGGGCTTTAGTACTGCCATACAAATACTCTCAGGACGACTCACCGCTTCCGAGATATTTCCAAGATTAAGTCGACAACCTGCAAAAATGAATCCTTTAGCCCCCCCTCCCCACGTTAGCGCACACCTCATGACCGCGAGCTTGTAGTATGTCTTAATCCGAACCGCCCATTATGGATCCATGAAATAAAAAACCGTCCCCCCACTGCCGTTTTTTCACAATGGTTGTCTTCATTCTGATGAGTATAGAATATTACTTCGTTGAGACTCTCTTAACTCTCGAATGATAGGAGACAAGCCAAGAAGAAGTATATCAAATTAAGGAAAATTTACCACGTACTAACTTTACCATACAAAAGTTTTTTGAAAACAAATCGGATAGAGTCGGACCAGAGTCAATAGAATGCAAAAAATTTTTTTTTTTACTTTTATTGAACAATATCGGAAGAACCGTTAGGAGTTTTGCATATGTAAGTATGGGCAAATAAATAGGATATTTAGAAAGCTTTAATGCTTACTCACAACTTTTTTCTGTGCGACTCACCGTTTTCGAGATATAGCCCAAAACACCAAAAATTGCACAAAATTGCACCTTTAACCCCCTCTGCCCGCGTTAGCGCACCCCTCAGCACCGAGGAAAATTAGTACCTTTACCTCCTAAC
Organism: Microchrysa polita; assembly: GCA_949715475.1. Lineage (NCBI taxonomy): Eukaryota > Metazoa > Arthropoda > Insecta > Diptera > Stratiomyidae > Microchrysa > Microchrysa polita. Next base: position 38,598,473 of record OX454421.1, read on the forward strand.
TACTCCTGATAAAATACCGAAGAAAAAAATCGTCACCCCCTTCGATGTTCTCTACACCCCCTTTTTAGGCTTTCATTGCTTGGTCTATATCATTTATACACCAATTCTATCTAAAAAGTGATTGAAAACTCTATTAAAGTGAGTACATTATGTCAAATATCCCAACAAGATCACGACCATGAATGACAACCGTTTGCCTAAGATGGTACTCAGCCACGAGGTAGCAACGAGGAATATGTTCTACAAGGATTTGCAGACGCTGGCAGAGCAGAACGACATGGAGTTTCATTGGAACGGTTCTTGGGAAACAGCGAAGGACCTCTTCAGATTAATAGAGTACATCAAGCAACGACTAAAAACAAAAACGGCTGAGAGTGCAACATCAACACAACATTGTGAAATATATGCCCGCCTAAACTACAACCTTATGGGGATAAGACCTATTACCTTAATCAATTCGCATGGCAGAAAATTTCAGTCATCTTTCGAGCCGCTCAATTATGTGCCACACCGCGTGGATCTGCCACTAATATGTAGTTTATGCAATATGCGAACCCGAGAAGATACGCGACACTTCCTCGGAATATGCCCAATACTAAAGGAGACCCGACGTTCGTATTTTGGAAAAGATACACTGAGCGATAGGGAAGTCGAAGCAGGTTTAAACGGGCAACCGGATTGGGAACGCTTACATAAATTTTGTGAAGTTGCTCTAAGCTACATATACAGGATTGTCGGCGAAAGTATATGACACATAATAAACCGGATAATAATCACACGTGTAGAGGGAATGTCGGGTAGATGAACACGCAGAATATGGAGTTGTGTGAGCTTCATCACCCGGCTCCCTCGAAGCGCTAATATAATAAATCGTCAATTCACCGCGAATTTGCGCAATAATATCTTTTTATTTTTAATTAAATCATAACACTTGAACATAATAACACGATTAAAGAAAAATAATATTTGAAAATGATAATTATACATGTAGGACTATTAACTATTTTAACATTCAAAATTTAAGAAAGTGGTAATTGCCCAGTTAATTTGGTATAATTTAAAACCCAAAATTGAAGACATAACAGAATTTCTTTAAAAAAAAACCCTATAAAAACTATAGCTAAACTATCATACCCCTTCCAGTACAACCGGCCTGCGTCAGACACATTTACACGAAAGAACTTGAATTTCCAATTATCGCCAAATATTTTGATATTTTGATAAAATTAGCTGTCATATGGCTAAGGAACCTTATTTACAACAATAGAAATAGCAACAACCACAGGCGCTAAGGTACCAAATTTTCGAAATCGAATCTCGACAGTCCGGCCTGTCTATCAAGATGGCGGTGATTCGGCCCATGCCACTACATTGCGCTAAGGCCGGCGCACACGGGTTCGCGGCGATCTGTCACATGCATTCGTTATGACGCGATACTTCTATTATTTTACAACCGATCGCATTCTGTCAAACGTGTTTTCAGTCCGCATTTTATTTGACGTGTATAATAATGAAATATAGTGTAATACAGTGTGCGGGGCGGAAACATATTTGAGATCCCGGACGTAGATCGCGTTGTGTGCGATGGAGCCTTGAAGGTAATTTTGGGTCGCTGATTCCAAATTTGGGTTCCCCATTACCATCAGCGGTATCCGGACCCGAAATTATCTTAGTGTTTCTACTGCGCCGATTTGATGAGTATTTCTCGAGAAAACATAATAATCATTCTGGGGCAGGCATCCAACATTTTTTTTTAGTTTTAGTGTCAAATATCAAATCAGTGGTCTAAAATTATTACTACGCCAATTGGACGAGTATTTCTCTGTGAAAACCTGGGTACCTTTCAGGATGGGTGCAGTCTGAAAAACCAAATACTGAACAGGTGCAAAAAAAACCTGAGGAAGACCGATACTGAACAGGTGATAAAAAAACCGCACTGAACAGGTGCTGAAAGAAACTGAAAAAAAAACTGTACTGAACAGGTGCTAAGAAAATCTGCAAAAGAAAAACTGTACCTGAAAAAACGGCTAATGGTTGAAAAAACTGGTAATGAAAAAAAAATTTTGGGGTTGAACAAACACTTGCGGGTGTGTGAAAACCGGTATCCGATACTGAAATCTGATCTGATTTGATAACATGAAACGAGGACTCAAAAATTAACAATGTTGCCATTTTCTAGTCTTAAAATGTTTTTTATTTTTTTAACGTATTCCTTATTTAATTTTATTTAGTGTTGTCCCAAGTGCATGTATCTTGACTCGATGTCGATGGTGAACAAAGGTGTTACATGCGATGATGATAGCAAACATCACATATCGCTTTTCAAACCAACAATGTGGCCGGCGTAAAAATTAAGTTGGACCTTCCCTCATTAGTTCCCATTTATACTCCGAAATTAGTTATCAAGTAATCAAATTTCACTATTTAGAGAAGGTGTACCCATCACACACTAAGGCCCGTATTTATGAACATTCCTTAACTCAAGGAGACCTTGAGTCAAGGATGCCGAAATTCAATAAATTAAATTCATTCCCCATACATTTTCATAGAAATCATTTATGTCAATGCATCCTTGATATAAGGCGAAACTCAAGGAGACCTTAAAATTTTCTATAGTCAACCTCACTTGAAGCCCACCTTCCTTGAAAAATAATATTTCAAGTCTATTGAAAACTTAAGGTCTCCTTGAGTTTCGCCTTAAAACAAGGATGCATTGACTCCTGAATATAAATGATTTCTTAGTCTAAGAAAATTGGACCAAAATATGGCCATCGAACGGCAAAAATCCTACATCGGAAATTTTGTTTGATTATGGTTGTGGATGGTCCCGATATGATGGCATAAAAAGTCCCAACCGATTGGGGTCCGCAACCTCAAAAAAAAAGAGGGGGAAAGGAGCATTTTTTACGTTTTTTTGCGATTATTTCAAAAAGACAGAGATACACAAAAATGTTCTGAGGACGAAAGAAACTACATAAAATTACCTTTCCAATGATATAAAACACATTAGAGTTTAATTAAAAATTTCTAAAAATGTATATGCACAAGTATTCACAATAAGTTCAAGATCATTTTAAAGTAAACATTGAGTCGCTCCGGTCAAGGATTCCCATTATCCCCCCATTTGAATTTGTCAAAATGGCATGTCCATAACTCCCCCCTAAAATTGGAGCAGAGTGCCAAATTTTGGTTTGTTACGATTGGAGGTCATAGTCACCCCGCCCACCAAAAATCAGCTCATTCGAATAAAAACTAAGGGTGGGTTTAGATTCGGTACGTGATAGTGTACGGACGTGTCTATCAATCGCGCTCGTTTTCGCTTATAGTCGGTGCTATTTTCAAGTGCTATTGCTGCAATTCTTCCCTCATCTTTACCCGCTGCGCTGAAATCAGTGCTTTTACATTCGGCATTTACTCTGCGAGCCACCGCTTGGCCGCTAACGGTAAATAAAGATAATATCGTTTGCATTATGGTTCGATGCTAATTTCCAGTGCTATTGCCGCAATTCTTCCCATATCTTTACCCGCTGCGCTGTAATCAGTGTCTTTTCGTGTACATCTTTGTGCGGTAGATTTGTGAAAAATATAAAATATAAATACTTTTTATGCTTTTTCATTCGGCATTTACTCTGCGAGCCACCGCTTGGCCGCTAACGGTAAATAAAGATAATATCGTCTGCATTTGTGTGTGCGCCATACCGCTAGTGCTTTTGTGGTATACTCGTTGTTGTTGTGAGGACAAAGTGCTTGAGTTCTTTACTTGTGGTGAGTTTTTGGACGCCATTTTTGGTTAGGAGCGGTGCTCCAGTGTTTCGAACATATAAGCATCTTTTGGTGGTATATTTTTGTTTCGAGGTCTATACCGACGACGCTCTTTTCTGACAGTCGCGGACTGCGACGAAAGGTAAGCTGGGCAGTGGTGTCGCACATTCGACTCGCGCGCTCAGGTTTATTTTTCTTTTAAGACTTACATACATAGCCAATATGTCAGGTATTGGTTTATCAATTATGGCTGCCACTTGTGAGAAGGCATCGTCGAGACCTTCGACATCTGGCGGCCTGGAAGTTCCGTCAAGGGCTTCCTTTTCGAGCGCGGACAGCCAGGATGTGAATAGCTCTGACAAGAGCACTCATACATCGGCTGACCGGCACACTCTGGAAGCCTCGCCAAGAGATTCCTCGCGTGGTACTCCATCTGGGGCTGTGGTTAAGCCAGGCCCCGGAAAAGGAGATACTTTGAATGTTTCGTCTAAAGATCGAGCACGAGCGGTAACTAGTGCTTTTCGGGTTCGCGATTACATCACCAAAGTTGATGTTTCGGAAAGGACCCAGAAGCAGAAGGACTCACTCGCGTGGGCACTTGATCTCATCGCCAATCTTCCGAAGGACAAGCAGGTCGTTAAGCGTCAGCGGTCGTCCGACGATCAGGCGGTGGGTATGAAACGACAAAAAGTCGCCACGCATATCGAACCAGCTTTTTCGTATGCAGAAGCAGCAAAAAGTTGGATCGAGCTTGCCATTGTTGACCGGAGTGATGCGGACGGCAAAATTCCGGTAGACAAGTGGATTAGAGTCGAAGGTACTCTCATCATTAATCTTCAAGCTGCAATGGAGGCCTTTCCTGGACCTCCTCCAGCTTGTGAGGACGGAGGCTGGGCTCAAGGGCACGTCAAACTAATGAAGTTTGCGGACCAGAGATCAGTCTCCATGTTTAAATTTGCCATAAGCAAAGCTGGGGAGCTTTGGCCGGGTGCCAAACTTGAGGTTGTGGCGAAAGAGGACATTCCTATGCGTCCGAGGGCCCGCCTGCTACTACCACCTTTAGTGTCCGACAAGGATCAAATTTTACACATCATTCGGATGTGTAATCCGAGCATACCAACTGACGACTGGCGTATTGTAAAGTTGGAGGATTCCAATGCCAAGGATGATCGCAAGTGTGCGATTTTATTGATCAATAAGCCATCACTGACTCCACTTATAAAGTCAGGCGGGGCCGTGAGTTTTGGTTTTGTTAAACTGAAGCTAAGGGTTTACAAGGGCGATCTCAAAAAAGCCGATAGGCCGGTTTCTGACCCCAGTGGGCATGCTGTTGATGTGGCCGCTTCCACTAACGTTACTGTGGCAGATTCTAAACCTGCTGAAGAGGTTGTGGCACGTCTCTTTGTGTTCGGAACTAGCTGCCTTGGAGACTGCATCTCAGCCGTCTCCAGTAATTGACTCTTTCTCATTCGACACGGATGAAGAAGAGAATGTTACGGTGGTTGAGAAGGTCTAATGGTGAAGTTCTTGCAAATTAACCATGCAAAGGCAGCTACGGCTGCTATTACTTGTCGTCTATCGCAGGGTGTAGACGATATCGTGTTAATGTGTTAATTCAAGAACCTTGGGTTGTGGATGATTTTGTCAGGGGCCTCAAGTGCTCTGATTTTGATACGTTTTATGTTACTGGACAGGGTATCCCGCGGTCCTGTATTCTAGTCAGAAAAACCTTTAAGGCTTTTCTTGTGCCCAATTTCAGTGATAAGGACTTTGTCTTGGTCTGCATTGAGCTACAGGGTAAGGTTTTGTGGGTTGCTTCGGCATACATGCCGTATGACGACCTCCTACCTTCTCCTAAGTTGAGAGAAGCCATTGCAGTAGCAACGTCTTCAGGTACTAGTATAATCCTCGGGTGCGACTCAAATGCACATCATGTTCTCTGGGGTAGCACGGACACGAACGAACGAGGTGAACTGCTTCTGGAATATATCCTAGGAACAAATCTCCTTATTTGCAATGTGGGTTCCGAGCCTACTTTCGTTACCAAAAACAGGCAAGAGGTACTGGACATTACTCAGGCATCGGAGGATATCTTGCATTTAATAACAGGCTGGAGAGTGTCGGCAGAGCACTCCTTCTCTGATCACAGGTATCTACAATTTAGTCTTGCTGCGCATTCTGAAGTGGCTCAACGCACTGTGAATCGTAGGAAGACAAACTGGACTAGATATCGAGAGTCCCTTTTAGAGGAGCTTCCGTTGATTCCTAATATTTCAAGCACTGAGCGAGAATTGGATGATATGGTTAACGTCTTCACCGAAGCGATGAAGACTGCGACTGCAGCATCCTGCCCTGTCAGTTTACGGGCCGGAAAGAAAAAACCTACTTGGTGGAATTCTACGATTTCTGAATTAAGAGTAATGAGTAGGAGAAGCTTTAATAAGGCTAAGGCCTCTAAACTCTAATCGGACTGGCATTCATACAAGAAACATCTAAATTCTTTCAAAAAAGAACTAAGAAGCGCTAAGCGTAGCGCTTGGAGAGGCTTCTGCGAAAGCATCAAGGGGGCCTCGGAGACATCCAGATTAAGGAAAGTCTTAGCATCCCACCCATCTATGCCAAGCTTTCTACAGAAAGAAGACGGATCATGGACGTCTTCTTGTATCGAAACTGTCGAGTGTTTAATCGACACACACTTCCCTGGAAACTCAGCCGTCGCTCTTCCTGATCTTCCCTTAACTCATAGAGGGTCTTGCGATACGGCTTCTATTCTCACCCGTGAGAAGATAATTTGGGCGATCGCAAGCTTTGATCCCTTTAAATCAGCCGGGCCTGATGGTATTATCCCTGCTGATTTGCAAAAGTGTATAGACATCACGTACCCTTGGATAGTACGCATATTTACTGCATGCCTGAACTTAGTATACATACCTCGCTTGTGGAGAGAAGTGAAAGTCACCTTTATTCCCAAAACGGGTAGAAGTTCGCATGCAAGGCCAAAGGATCTCCGGCCTATTAGCCTTTCATCCACCATGTTGAAATCACTAGAACGGCTAATCGACATTCATGTTAGAGCGACGATCCCACAAAACCTATTATCCATGTCACAACATGCATATTGCAAAGGGAGATCTGTCGATACAGCTCTACATTCGTTAGTCAGTTTAATAGAAACGTCTATTCATCACAAAGAATACACGATGGTGGTCTTCTTGGATATTGAGGGTGCTTTTAACAATATCAAGCCCACGGCGATTACGGATGCTCTTCGGAATCTACATGTTGACGATTCTATATGTACCCTCGTGAATATGCTACTTACCACGAGACGCATTCAGAGTAGTCTGGGTGCCTCCTCTGTCTGCAGATATGTTTGTAGGGGCACCCCACAAGGAGGCATCCTATCTCCTTTACTCTGGAATATAGCGATTAACCAATTGCTTCTTAACCTGGAAAGTATCGGATGCAAAGTCACAGCTTATGCTGATGACGTTGCTATAGCTGTTAGGGGCAAGTTTCCTGACACTCTTAGCGGGTTAATAGAGAACGCCCTGACTATCTTAACGGACTGGGCTAACCTCAGTGGCGTGGGAATTAACCCAGCAAAAACGGACTTAGTCCTCGTTACTAGGAGGCGCACGATTCCTACTATTACCTTGCCTAGACTAGGGGGCACACAACTAGAGTTGTCCGACACGGCCAAATTTCTTGGTCTAATTTTAGACAAGAAATTAAAATGGAAACCCAACATTGAAGAAAGGGTGAACAAAGCTACTGTGGCACTTTACTCATGCAAGAAAGCAATCAGGAAAACGTGGGGCCTGCAACCAAAAGTTGTGTATTGGTTGCATACAGCTATTGTGCGGCCTATTCTACTTTATGGAGTTAGCGTGTGGTGGACAGCACTAATTACCGCCACCTATTATAACTTGCTCGTCAAAGTTCAAAGGCTGGCTTCTCTTCTCATAACTGGAGCTTTTCATACAACACCTTCATTGGGACTAGAGATAGTCCCGGGACTACTGCCACTGGACGTCTTCGGTCAACGGATGGCGGCATGCACGGCGTTGCGTCTTCGTGAAACTGACCTGTGGCGAGCGCTGGACTATGGGCACTCAACGATTCTTCGCAACTTCAACCTGCCCCCAGCAACTGACTACACTGTTCCCAAATACCTATTTGGAAGAAACCATTGTAGCCTGATCCCGTCAAGGGAAGCGTGGGATAATAGCATATCCCTCCCTAGTGCATCCATTGCAATTTATACTGATGGTTCGAAGACGGACGCAGGAGTGGGTATCGGAATATACTCTGAGGAACTGAACATTAACTTGTCTCTCAGTCTCCCTAACTTCTGTAGTGTTCTACAAGCAGAGGTCTCAGCGATTTTGGAGGCCCTAAATTGGTTGGGTAGGTACGTCGTCACAAGAAGGAACGTTATACTCTTCACCGATAGTCAGCCTGCTATTAGATCACTTGAATCAGTGCTAACCACATCAAAAATCATCGAGAAGTGCCGGTTAGTACTGAGAGAGATGGGTCGTTTCTTCGATATTACGCTATGCTGGATACCGGGTCATAGTGGCTTCGAAGGGAATCGACGCGCAGACGACTTGGCGCGACTTGCCTCAGCTAGTGCCGCTGACGGCGATCGTTACAACATAAAAACGCCATCTGCTGCTTGTGCAATGGTAATAAAAACCGCTGTTGAACGCAGGGCCAATGCAATGCCATTTGGACAGAAAGCATATTCGGAATGTAGTGGGGGTTATAACGGGACATTGTCCTATTGGAAATCTTGCTAGAAGGCTTCGAATTCCCCACAATGACTTCTGTAGAAGCTGTGATGACGAGGAGGAGGAAGAGAGCGTACATCACTTACTCTGTCAATGTCCTGCTTTGGCCGAGAAACGAAACCGTTATCTTGGTTCCAGGTATTTTTATGATACGGACGATCTTCGTGATGTGAGCCCAATACTGCTCAACAAATTCATTGTTAGCACTGGGTGGTTCTCAGCTTAATAGGTTATTAGATTCGAATTCTACAGAGGTATCACAACGGACCAAGTCTGGTCTAAGTGCGCTGGGGATAAACTCAGCAGCCCCTTCACCTAACCTAACCTAACCTAAGGGTACCTCCCATACAAAGTGACACAAGACAACTTTGTTCTACAGTTTATAAAATGAGTAGTACGTAGAACAAACTCCTGATGGGTCACTTTGTATGGGAGATACCCTTAGTTTTTATCCGAAAGAGCTGATTTTTGGTGGGTGCGGAGACTATGACATCCAATCGCAACAAACCAAAATTTGGCACTCTGTTCCAATTTTGGGGGGAGTTATGGATATGCCGTTTTGTCAAATTTAAATGGGGGGATAACGGGTGTCTTTGACCGGAACGACTCAGTGTTTACCTTAAAATGATCTTGAACTTATTGTGAATACTTACAAAATTTTACGGCTGAACTAGCATTCTTTCAAAAGTTATGGAGTTCCGATGTAGGATTTTTGCCGACCAAATATGCCATTTTTCTTAGACTATCTATGAAATTGTATGGGAAATAACATTTAATTTATTGAATTTCAGCATCCTCGACTAAAGGTCTTCTTGAGTTAATGAATGTTCATAAATACGGGCCTAAGTGATTTCCCAATCCAAAAAATACTCCCCAACTTCATAATTTATAAAAAAAAATTAACATAAAAGAACGACCCATAAAGTGACATTTTTTTTTATCTCCGACGCTATATATCTGCATACACATTATTGTTTAGTTGAATCTTCCACCTAATAAAATTCACAAAAACAAAAATCGTTTCGCTTCCTAACTCGCTCCCTCTTTCTCTCTCTCTCTCCCCAATTTAATTTATTTCGTGAACAAAACCTTTCATCTCTCTCCGGAATCAGACATGATGCTATCAAAAATACATTTATATTTCGGACATATTTCTGTGTTATCTTTTCACCCGAAAAATTGCGTGCACAGTGCTTGAATAGATTTCATTTCACACAGATTTCACCTGTAGAGAACAGAAAAGGAGAACAGACAGAGAGAACTCCCCGAAGGTAAAATATTTCATCAAGTTACGAATGAAACCTTAACATGTCCAATTTCTGCATGCACAATATAAATATACGAGCTGTAGGGATGGGCAAAAACGTTACTTTCCGGTAACGGTTACAGCCGTTACTGTTACTGGAAAGTAACGGTTACTCGATCCAGTTACTGTTACTTTTGATTTTAATTTGATTTCCACTACCAACTTATATACCATATCCCTTAGTTTTCCTAACCTTCATCCAAGCGCATCTTTTTGTAACATAATCGGGCGCGCGGCGGTAATTCACCGCCCTCACTTTCCCCGTTATATTTACCTAACGGTTGATAATAAATTTCCAAAAGACATCCTGTAGAAGACACGCCAACACAGTGATACCTATTATTATATTATAATTTATGCCCGCGCGGCCGGAAGAAGGCTAAGAGAATGAATACATAAAGCCAACACTATAAATGAATTAGAAAGCAATATCCACAGAAGAAAGAGTACGCACAACGCACCTGTAAGACAGCGTTCTAAACCAAGTCGCACTCTTTCCGCAAAAAAATTCTCGCTATCACCATCTTCGTTGGTGCACAGAAGAAGGGAAGAATACATTCCTTAGCTGCTTGTCAATCTCATCAATGCATAGAGTCAGCACTCTTATTCATTTGAACGCAATATTAAAAATAGAAAGTGTTCGCACCACGCACATCTACCTTTGAGCCAGCAACCTACATCAAGTCTCACTCTAACCCTCTTCGGAAAAAAAACCCTCACGAAATACGCTGGACGCACGGATGAGAACATCTCTTAGCTGCATCTCACATTATACATATGCCACGACACAACGCTCTCTTTTTTTTCCTCATAATACATGAACGAACAACATTCCACCAGCTTCAAATCACCTACCTTTTTAAATTGCACTCATGGAATGTAGAAAATTTGAGAGATGCAATAGACATAATCTTCGCCGCGTTTAAAATAAATAATATCTAAGCGAGCATATTAGTTTTGTGCTGGCCAATAAATTGAAACAATGAAAAATCACCTGTATTTCATTCAGGCTTAAAGCGAACAATTATTCAAATATTTGCCAGCAATAATTCCTTCCTTGTTCCTATCTACATTCTACTGTGACGTGAAATCCCGGTTACCAAAGTCAATTCTAAATAAATAACAGGCGCGACAATCCAACATTGGATTAAGACCGCAGGATGTGTTAGTGACATCCTATTTCCAAGATCTTATCTGCTTTTTTTGCTGAAGTAATGAGATCAGTATCACTCTCAGCAGTGTTATTTATCCCCATAAATGGGTACTCGTTTAACATCTGAGTGAGATCATAGTCCGTCACAAGCTCGTGAGTTCGAAAAACACCAAGATCCACGGTGAGATTCGAACGCATGACCCTGTGCACCGAAGGTGCGCGCACTAACCGCTAGACCAGCCAGACTACTAAGTTAATTCTAGTGAGTTACAAAATTGCTTCTTGTCTATGTTAACAGGAACAGAATTACAAATAGTCATAGTTCAGAACCTAAAATACGATAAACATTCCTTGTAACTAAATACAAACCCCCAAAAAAAACCAGACCAAGTTCTAATCGTGCGAATAGCAAGATATAATATAACCCTACACCCATGTACACACCTAGAAGGCACGCAAAACCCAAAATATTCAATTTCATGTTTTTTATAGGGGAGGAAGGGGTAGATGGGTAGGATCCGGCACACTTTTCATCTTTTATATGGACATCGATCAGCTACCATTTGACACAAATTTGAAGTTTTTCACAATATTTTATCAAAAGATATGGCTGAATATAGTTTTGTAGGGGAGGTAGGGGTAGGGATAGTCAGACCAACTCCACTTTCTGCCAACTTCAAGGATCTGTCACAATTAGGCTTTGGTCAAAATGTTTGGTCGCTAGCGATATTCTGTCGAAAGTTATGGACGAATTACAATATCAAGAAGAAGTTTTTGTATATGGAAGATAGGGGAACCCTTGGTCCGATTTGACCCATTTTCAATACCGTCCAAGGTTTTATCAAAACATGGTGTACCCATGTACAGACCTAGAAGATATGCTAACCCCAAAATGTTCATTTTCATGTTTTTTTTTTGTAGGGGCGGGAGGGTATAGATGGGTCGGACCTGACACATCTTATCAAGGCATCCAACAGCTACCATTTGATACTAATTTGAAGTTCATCGCGACATTCTATCAAAAGATATGGCTGAATATAACTTTGTAGGGGAGGTAGGGGTAGGGGTAGCCGGACCTACTCCACTTTCCATAAACTTAAAGTATATATCCGAATTAGGCATTGATCAAAATTTCAAGTCGATAGCGATACTGTATCGAAAGTTATGGCCGAATTAAAATATCAAGGAGGGATATTTTGTATGGGAGGTAGGGGAACCCTTGGTCAGATTTGGCCCATTTTCAATACCGTCCAAGATTTTATCAAAACAAACATCTGACCAAAATTTCAAACCGCTAGCTTAATTATTTCGGGAGTTATCGTGCGAACAGACAGACACACGGACAGACAGACAGACAGACAGGCTTATTCGAATCAGGGACCGACCCTGACCTTCAAGTAACATTTTCCAATATCATTACTAAGGAACATTTTCATTGTATGTTACTTTGGAACTGTTACTTAGGAACGTTTTCGTAAATGTTACTTTGGAACTGTTACTTAGGAACGTTTTCAGCAAATGTTACTTTGGAACTGTTACTTAGGAACGTTTTCGTAAATGTTACTTTGGAACTGTTACTTAGGAACGTTTTCAGCAAATGTTACTTTGGAACTGTTACTTAGGAACGTTTTCGTAAATGTTACTTTGGAACTGTTACTTAGGAACGTTTTCGTAAATGTTACTTTGGAACGGTTACTTTGGAACTGTTACTTAGGAACGTTTTCGTAAATGTTACTTTGGAACTGTTACTTAGGAACGTTTTCATAAATGTTACTTTGGAACTGTTACTTTGGAACGGTTACTTTGGAACTGTTACTTAGGAACGTTTTTAGCAAATGTTACTTTGGAACTGTTACTTAGGAACGTTTTCAGTATATGTTACTCGGAATTGTTACTCTTGGTAAAAAGTGTGGGAAGAGGTGGAATAATTTATGTGATGCGAAGTTTTCTGTGTCGTAGCGGAGATGTTTTTTTCTTCGTTGAGATGATAATGTTTTGAGAAGTGAATTTGAATTAGGATTTTTTTTGTGCCGTTGTGGGTGTTTTATATGATTTAATGCTTAGATATTGTGACTATGTTATGGAACGGTTATGCAAAGGAACGGTTATTTTTGGTTTTCGGTAACGGGTAGTAACAGTTACAGGAAGATATTCTGTTACTAGTAACAGTTACCGGAATATTGGCCCATCCCTAACGAGCTGTGTGTTTCACCCTATGATATTTAACTGGATTGGAAATCATCGTGTAGATGAGCGTACGTGTGTGTCTAGAAATTTTTTCTCCTCTTCCTCAACGCCACCTCTCGTACACCCCTCGGGCAACCCACAAGATGGTCGGCCGATGAACAGACTGTCAACAGTGTGGTTGTCACCCAATTCGCGCCAAGTGAACGCAGTGAGTGTGAGTGGACAAAATCGAGTTTTTCCAAGTGAATTGTAAGAAATTGACTTAAACAGTGTAGGCCGTAAGGCTGCGAATTCGTTCTAATTTAAAAAAAAGTTTATTTCAGAACATGAAGTGCATTGTTGTCGGGTTTTCCAGCGACCAACAGTGAAACACTATGAGTGTATCTTTTCACAGGTAATCGCGTGAGAGCCTACATTTTAGTGGTCATATGTGAATTTTTGTGTCAAAATTATAGTTTATCGCATTGTTCATACATGTTTTCTTGAAAACAAGTGCGCGATTGTGTGGTTGACAGCCAATACAATAGACGAGTTTCCGTTCGTTTGAGTTCGTCCCAGGTTCGTACCTTGTTCGTGCATGTTTTGTACGAAGCGGGCACGAAAGGTTACGATGGAAATTCGTCTCGTCGATGTGTTCATGAACGTATCAATTTCTTTCTGTTTCGGGGGCTCATCACATTGTTAGAGTTTTGCAAATTTTTTTTTGCAATTTTCGTGCAAAGTTTCGAGTCAATTTGATAATTAAACTGCTTTGGTAAAATAATATGCTAATTCTTTCATAATGTAAACCGTTTCTTGCAGATTTCTAATTGATGAGGCGAACGCGCTGTATGGATAGACAAACTACAGTTAAGAGGTGTGTAGATTCCTAAAAGAGCTGTGGTTTGCACGAAACATTTGCGTAATGACGGCATATTTTGACTTGAGAAACGAACTGTGCTCAAAGAAAATGCATTTCCGGAACTGAATCCGTCTGGTATTACGGTAAGTAAACAAATAAATTTAACCGACAGTAGTTGAATTGTTAAAATATAAATTGGTATGCATAATGATTTATCGATTGTTTTCAGATGTCTAATGAGTCTATCGGCGAGCCAAATGCAGTTCCAGCAGGTTTAGGATCGTCACATGCAGGACGCGAGCCGTGAATCTGCGGGACAGTGTACTAGGGAAGCAGTTATGCTCCGCCACCACGAGAGGCTGATAGTGTCTATCAAGCACCCGAGCCCCATTCAAACATATCACCACGTGCGGCATTTTCAAATCTCATCAATCGACTGGACGAACAGTATGGTGTGAAGCAAACGTTGACTCCTTGCGTGCTGCTTGGTGCATTGATCGTTTTCCTCGGCGTGGCGACCTTCATGTATGTAACGATCAGTCTCGATTTGGCCAACACCATCAACGATCGAAATACTTTCTATCAGATATGCGACGATTCACACAGATGACGTGCATCGATAAGGAGGGTTTGAAAGGAGCTCTGGAGTTATTGAGGACCACAAATGTAAAGATATTACAGCACAGTTTAGTTTGGGTACCAAGGAAATTGTTCGATTGGTTCAGGCCACTCATCTGCATCTGAACGTTCGTCGAATGGTTCGCGATCTGCACAATGTCGAATATTTGATTCACCAAAATCCGCAGTGGAAAATAAGTGCAGTCGATGAAGACGGCACTGCATTGTCTTTTGATCAAGTATTGGCGGTCCGCGATGCTCAAGCCTACAGTTTTGCAATTTTGAATCCCCGCCTTCCGTTCACGTGTTCCGTGTACAATAAGCTACAGAAGTTCTTCTTTATGTTGGACTCATCGGGCTAGCGGTTATAGTCGCCGGAGGAGTAAATTTTGCATACAAACTGATTGTTCGGTACAAGCAATCTAAACGCGATGCTGTGGCCTATTTGAACGACGAGATCATCAATCATTTAATGCGAAAGGCAGCTAAAAGTCCAGACGAGCCGCTGGTTGTTGTGAACCATCTGAGGGACAAGTTGATTCCGCTGCATAAACGCCTAAGCATGGAGTGGGCGTGGAATGAATGCAGTCTTAATCGCCTTAATTCCGCCAAAGCCGGTCCCAAGCCCGGTTATAAAAGGAAGAGGGAGGCGATTAACGAAATATAATTTATTTTCTACCCAATCAAAATGTGACATTCGTAAGTATTATTCCCCTGGAGGAAATTAGTATAATGGTGAAAAACTTCCATACAAATTTGACAAAAGTTGTACTCGACCCAATAAAACACACCTGAAGCCTTATTGATTCGTTACTCATTACCATTACACCGATATGAAAATCATAAGAAAACTTAAACGTAATTTGCGGAAAACAAGAATTTCGATTTATGTATTTAGTCTTTATCTTTTTTGCTTAGGGCTCCATTACACAGTCATATTTATATTATAATATGTATGTCATATGCCTAAGCCTACTCGATTCATTCAGTATAAATTTTTAGACGTGCAATAAGCGAAATCAAGTAGGCTTAAGCATATTATAATATAAATACAGTGGAAACTCGATAACTCGAAACTCCTTAACTCGAAAAACACCTTAAGTCGAAGAAAATTAAATTCCCCAGAGCATTTGAACAAAAAACAATGAAAATTAAACTCGTTATCTCAAAGAACAACTCTATACCTCGAAGTTAAATTCTTGGTCTAGCAGTCGGCGAGACTCTGTTAGTCGAAGTGTTCTTACGAGAGACTCTATAAGTCGAAGTTTCTGGCTATGAATTCTAATAAACAATTGAATTCGCTGAAAAACGCACATAACCGGTATCAAAGTGATACTGAGATGATTCCTGGAGTAATATCCATCTAAAAATGTAATGAAAATTCGTAGATAGGTCTGTTTTTTTGATGTGGAAATTAAAATGTCCAAAATATTATGAAAGACTGGATTCTATATCTCAAATTTTCTTTGATTTGGACTCGATAACTCAAAAACTCCATACCTCAAAATCTCCATAAGTCGAAATCAAATCCAGTTCCCTTCAGCTTCGAGTTATCGAGTTTCTACTGTATTACCAAATATGATTGTGTACTAGAGCCCTGAGTACCGAAATTGTTTGCATGCAGTTCATAAAAATCTATTTGGGAATTCAAATTTTTGCGCCAAATGTATGCCCCCATCGTATGAAAAACTTACGGCGCCTATGGTGTAGTTGATAGTATGTGTGTTTTTTGTGATTGTGTTATAAAAACCTAGACAAAATTTTTCCTTAAGGGCTTATCCATAGTCTACATAATCCCAGGTTTCACCCGTGTCCGTGTGACAGGATCATACGTCGTCGTCTCGTACCCGTATAATTCATATAAAAATATTTACTAGAAGAATGGGTAACAGAAGAATAAATATTTTAGACAGTTAAAAATACATATTCTTGGAATTTCTTGTTTAAAAGCTTGCGGGCTTCGCCAACACAAATTCACTTTACTTGACGAAAATTCGATTTGAATTTTGGAAGACGATAGCAACTGTGCCGCCCGGCCGACAGTGCCAGGTAGCATGACATGAGGCATGAGCTGAGCATAGGTACTTAGTTGGTAGTGATATGAGTATGAGACATAACTTTTTTGACGTTTTCATTTCTCATTTTGATATGTCTGTAATGGCTTTGCGGAGGCTATCTAAAATACTGGGGGTCGTTCCGTGAGAAAATGTGACATTGTGTCACACGAGCCTGGCAACACCAGAGGGGATGAAATCGAATTGCAATTCTCGGGAGTCGTGTGAGAGACGCCGTCGCGAGAAAACGTTGTGTTTGATCTAATAAAAGCTTTTTCTCGGTTCGTTTTGACAAATCAGAAGTGGGATGCCGTCGATCAGAATATCCGAACTAACCACCCGTCAACTCCGCGAGTGTTTGGCGAAACATAAATTAAAAATCGGCGGACGGAGAGCCGAACTTGTCGATCGATTAAGCGAGTATTTGCAGACCGATAACGTCAACGTTTCCGATGCGGAAGAGGAGCCCGATGATGGAAGTGACTGAGGGACGAGGTGCAAACGTTAGCATTGCAAGTGGCAAATTTAATAAAAGTTGTCACCGAGATGGGACGCCATGATGTTCCAAGTCCACCCGTTTCATCGACCTCAATTCCGGCCGTTCCGCTGAACACGACCGAAAGACACGAAAATCCGAGTACGAGTTTCGAAGGGGAAGTTCGAACAATACCACAATCGAGTGCGCCTGTCATTGCAACGGACGAGAGAGAGCAGCACGACACGACAACTCCCTCATGCAACGACACGCAGACGAGATATCGAGACAGACACCCGTTTACTGTCAACGATGTGGTGAGTGTGCTCCCATCATTCGACCCATTGGACGAAACATCACCGACCGCAAAACAATTTGTAGATCGTGTGGGAAAGCTCGCACACATTTACAAATGGGATGACGAGTTAGTATTATTCGCTGTACAAGCGAAGTTGTGTGGTCCAGCGAAACAGTGGATCGAAGGGCTAATGGACCGATTCCAGACGTGGAACGATCTTGCGTCAGGAATCATCCGAGATTTTCCCTCCCGACCCGAAGAAGGAAACATACATCAACGTTTGCTTGACGAGAAGCGGGTGCCCAACGAGTCCCCCGAGCAATATTTCTACCGGGCATGTGCGCTCGGACGGCGTGGGGATCTCGCGGACAGCGACATTGTGTATTATCTTCGCCGCGGAATCAACATGCCCACGTTTCGTACATCAATTGCCAGTGCCGAAATAAAAAACCCGGCGCAGTTTCTCGAGGCATTGCGACGATTTATTGTAAACGAACCGCCCGCGAACAGGGAGTACGATAAACCGACCGGGAGTGCAACGATGAGATCGACATTCTCCAAACCGCGCGACACACGGGGAGAAACGCGTATGTGCTATAATTGCTTCGCAAAGGGGCATTTGTCAATTGATTGCCCCAAACCGCCGCGAAAATCTCTTTGTTCGTTATGCCACCGAACGGGTCATGAATGCAGTGCGTGTCCGGTGAAACGACAATCCGGGTCAGGTGACAAGCCGGTCAATCTGATCAACAACCGAAATACAAACATTTTGAGAAAAGTGGTCCAAATCAATGGATGTGAGGTGACGTGCATAATCGATACCGGTAGCAGCTGTTCGCTAATACGCGATTCGTTTGTACGGAACAACAGCGGCATCGAAGTACAAAAGTGTACCAAAAAGTTGACAGGATTCGGAGGTGGAACGTTCGAATGTAGCTCGAAATGTCGCGTTAGTGTGGTGGTAGATGAGCTCACAATCGATGCGGACATGTATGTAGTGAGCCATGAGATGCTAGAAGAGCCCGTGCTCTTAGGTTCGGACGTGTTGTTGAACGGTCGCCGAAGTTGTATGATCTAACACGGACAGTGTACAATTTCCGAAGATTTACCGGGTGTGAGTGTCGGACAGATCTCAACGAACGAAAAACGCGAATTAGCAAACATTTTGAAATCGTGGGAAAGGTGTTTTTCAAATGACATTCAAACCATCGGCCGTTGTCAGTCACCGGAAATGACGATAAAATTAACCACTGATAAACCAATAAACCTGCCTCCATATAAAATTCCTTTTCCGAAACGCGAAATCGTCGAAAATACGATCCGACAATTGCTAGACAAAAACATTATCCGCCCGAGTGCATCAGAATTCGCGTCACCCATGATTCTTGTTCCGAAATCGGATGGAACCGAAAGACTCTGTATAGACTATCGCGCATTAAACGCGGTAACGATGAAAGAACCGTTTCCCGTCCCAAGTGTCGAGGAGCAAATGGCTCAACTTGCGGGTTACACGTATTTTACAACAGTCGAGCTGATCTGCGGGTACCATCAAATCCCCATCGCGGAGGAATGCAAAAGATTCACGGCATTCACGACACACCAAGGGAAATACGAATATAACACCATGCCGTTCGGGCTCACCAATGCTCCATTTGTGTTCCAAAGGAAGATGCGCGAGATCATTAGCAAAATGACACACGCCGTCATCGCATTCGTCGACGAAATCATCATCTCGAGCAAGACCGTCGAGGAAGGACTCGCAGCACTTAATGAGTTCCTTTCCATCCTATCCGAGACAGGAATGACTTTGAAAACGTCAAAGTGCCATTTCCTCAAAACCGAAGTTACGTTTCTGGGTCACCGAATCAGAAAGGGAGGCATCTCGCCAGGTGAAATTAAGACGGAAGCGATACGGAATTTCCCGACGCCGGAAGGACAGGCGGATGTACGACGATTTATCGGTCTGACCAATTTTTTTCGGAAATTCGTTCCACGGTACTCGATTATTGCGCAGCCGTTAACTCGACTGCTCCGAACGAAGAATGCGAAGCCATTTCAATGGACTATGCAGGAGCAACATGCATTCGACGAAATGAAGATGATACTGCAGCAACCACCCGCAAAGACCATGAACATAGGAGACTCAGCACCTCTTGTAAAATAAGAATGAAGGTTGTCGGAGGGTTGTTGACTATGTGTTGGTTTTTTCCGTGTCGGTGAATATAAAATTTGCCTGAAAAGAGATATTGCTAATTTGTAATTAGCCGTATGAGAAAAAACGAGACAACAATATATGACCAAGAAAACAAACTTAACGAATTGTTCGTTAAGACATTTTCATTGGTCGACGTTTTTTGACAGTTGTCAAAAAGTTGTTATTTGTCATTTGTTTACCGATAAAGTTGTCGCGGTCATGTTGTGTTGGGGCGCATTTTATCGAAAAAGAGTTGGTCTCCGGTCTATTTGCATCGCGAAAACGTAATAACGATAAAGACACGAGCACGAGAAATTCAGGTCCGGCGGCCAAGGACGTGTATGTATTATGTACATACATCATGCGAACATCATGTTTGAGGGCTGACGAATTTCACGGGAGAGGTTATTACATTTATGATGAACATGATCGGCGTCCAAGTTATAGTAGGTAAATAGCCCCTTTCTCGCATAAACATGATGGGGATTTGATTTTTTATACCTTCATTTACTTACAGATGCACTTCCACAATTCACACACAACACGTAATGCACTTCCATTTTGACACTGAAATTTTCACTAAACTGGACATTCCGACACATTTTTTTGCACCAATTGGCACACTCTTTCATTACACGCACAATCGAAGTTTCTTTCGCGACGACAATTTTTCACGGCTTTGAAAGTATTTTATAAACCGCAGCGACGACCCGACATTGTTTATGTTTTTGTTTACGTTTCGCAAACAACTTGCAAACTGTCATGTGTCAATGAAATCGATTTAACGAAATCGTTAAGTTAATACTTAATTCACACCAGACAAGATTTATAGGGTTTTCACACTATAGACAAGATTTATATTCAATCTACCTAGTTTACCTAACCGGAAACCGTCTACTAGATAGAATCATATATATCATTAAATTAAAAATGTATCGGAGGATGTACTTGCATTATTCAAATCGCAGTACAATATGGTACATTACACAAATTTTACAAACTAAATCCAAGGGTTGGTAAATCTTGTTTACAGTGTGAATACCCTATAATGCTGCGATTTGAATAATGCAAGTCCATTTTACGATACATTTTTAATTTAATGACATATGATTCGATCTAGTAGACGGTTTCCGGTTAGATAAATTAGTAAATTAAAAAAATCTTGTCTATAATGTGAATCGGCTATAATATGTTAGCGCTTTAGAAAGCCATTGAAACTGCGAGCACATGGCCTTTTAAGCGTATATATCATAATAATGGGAGTTTACTCCGAGAGCCCATTCATAGCATGCTCCAACAACGAAAAAGATAGAAAATGTTGTAATTGTAAAGCGGCCGTATGTGGAGTAACTTTCGATACTCGAAAAATGTAAATATATAACACAAATTTTGATTGGATTGTGACATCATCCACAAATATATTTGTGATTTGAACTAAATTTAGCGCCACAACTTTCGTCAGAAATAAGAACGAAATCGGGTAATACTTTTTGTTGAGCTCGCCATTTTTGACAGGGGCCTTATATGTGTTCGCGATTTTAATTGCATCCTGCTCTAAATTTTATTTTGTATGAAGTCCGTCTTCTTTGTATCCCTATTCTTTGCCACCCGTTCTCGAATTATACGATGTGAAGCGCCGGCATCGAGTGCATACTGATGCGAGTTCAATCGGTCTGGCTGGAGTGCTGATGCAAGAGACAGAGGACGGTTGGAAACCGGTCTCATACTTCAGTAGGAAGTGTTCCGACACCGAGCAGACGTATCATAGCTACGAGTTGGAGGTATTAGCTGTAGTTGAAGCGGTGGAGAGATTTCGAATGTTCCTCCTGAGAAAACACTTTCGTGTCGTCACTGACTGTTCGGCGATCACTACGCTCAAGAACTCGACTCCACTGCGCGCGAGAGTAGCCAGGTGGTGGCTTAGGCTCCAGGAGTACGATTGTGATTACGAACATCGAAGCGCCGAAAGAATGCAGCATATCGACTGTAATGAAGCCAGCGGTTGCTGGAGAGGAATGGAATCGGCGGTGGCATACGAGTGTCGGCAGCTCGCTACGGGAAGTGGGGTGGGGTCTTGCCGTCCATTGCCTCCAATCCATCACATATAAATTTCGTATGCCATTAAACGTATAGCCACGAGGAACTGAAATTGGAAAACAATCGCAAAGAGAAAAAAAAAACGAAGAAGAGGATCACCATCGTTGACAACATCCACACTCGAATCCAGCTGATCGGACTCTGGCCAATTCCCCACCACAAACGCGTTGGATCTTCGGGGCCAATGTTCGAAGACCCCCCTGAAAAAAAACGACTTAGGATCCGGGTGCACCTACATAACTGTCCTGAAAAGAAGAATTCCCTCAAGGAAAAGATTCAGGAGTACAAT
Source organism: Microchrysa polita (assembly GCA_949715475.1). Classification (NCBI taxonomy): domain Eukaryota; kingdom Metazoa; phylum Arthropoda; class Insecta; order Diptera; family Stratiomyidae; genus Microchrysa; species Microchrysa polita. The sequence continues at coordinate 38,620,543 of OX454421.1, forward strand.
TTAAAACATATTTATTGTTCTATACGAGGCTTTAAACAAAGATGTATGTACTCGTCTACTCTGGTCTGGGGGCCAAAAGAATATCGCGAACACTAACAGTTACATCTCCAAACAAACGGTAATAAAGCAAAAAATCACAGAACAAAGGAACCTGTAAATCCTTATATAAAAGGTTCATTGCCATATCACCCACCATCGCCTTCCATCAGATTCCCACCCACCCACCAAATGTGCATATTCAAATCATACCAATATCCATAAAATACATTCGACAATGCATACGCACCATCCTAACACGCAATATGCTGTCTCTCTTTCTGCATATTCTCATATCACTACTCTATAAATAGATCAAGCAATTGATCTGTGCGAGTGATAAGAACAAAAATAGAACATTTCGATACTCGCACATTTGATCAATGCTTGACAATAGAATAGAGAGTATTGATAAGAGACTATGCAGAAAGGTTTGCAGAAAGCTCGTCTGCAAAGCATTCTATGCCAGTTGCAATTGTGTCGTTGACGACGACACAATGGCAAGAACAATGCAAAATATGTGCAATGAATAGTGGACTATTACATCACAGCTTATTACGCGAGGATGAACAAGTAAACGAGCGGAAGATGCTGAAGGCTAATTTTTAATGTCCTTAGCGTGATATGTGCCTATATTTTTCCCCGCCATGTCTGCCAACAAATAACAAGGTGAACCCCTTTTAGCGACTACTTTGGCTTGTTTGAATTTGTGGTCTAGTTTCGCGTTGTAATGCTTCGATGCCTTGCTTTGACCAAAGTTCCGACGAAAGACTACGTCTCCAGGATGGAATGTTACCGGACGTGATCTCAAATTGTACGTCCGAGCATTGGTTTCGTACATCCGCTTAAGATTCTCCTGTACGTCTTTTCGCAGTATTTCTAATTTCTCATCGTTAGTTACGGCAACTCGGGGCTCTGTGAGCAAATTGAGGTTGCGTAATAGGGAGTAAGTTGTACCATGGCTAATCATGTTTTGCCCAAAAACTATGAAATACGGCGAAAAACCTACAGAAGAATGGTAAGCGGATCTTAAAGCTCCATTGATGGACGACAATTTGAGATCCCAATCGCGTTGGTCGGGGGAGACATATGCGCGAATCGCGGCCACTAGTGATCGATTCACGCGCTCTGAAGAGTTGCTTTGTGGAGAATATAAAGCTGTTAACTGATGTTTGATACCATATGAATCCAACAAAGTTTTAAAGAGGACAGACTTAAATTGAACCCCATTATCAGTGGTGACGGATTCCGGAACACCAAAAACGTGGAAGATTCGCTTCTCTAGATAATCCACAAGGATATTAGCTGTCATTTTCCTAATAGGCTCTGCAAACGAAAATTTTGAAAGGTGATCCAGTACAACGATGACACCTATGTTGCCTGATTTGGATCTCGGATAAGGTCCTAGAAAGTCTATGTACAGTCGCTGGAATATGCGATCAGGTACGATGATTTTCCCCATTGGAGGTCTTAGAACCTTGTTGGGAGCTTTCGTCTCCTTACATGTGACGCAGGAAGTTATGTACTCGTTGACCTGTTTGGACATTTTCGGCCAGTAATAAAAGGTTTTTAGCCGTTTAAGCGTTTTGGCAATGCCACCATGCGCGCACAAAGGGTGGTTGTGAGCACGTGCAATTATTGTCGACGTGAGCTCCTCCGGAACCCATAGTTTCCAAGAGCTCTCTTCCTGGGTCTCATCACCTGTCGCATATTCCGATCGTCTGTACACAAATCCGTCTAGCACCTTTAAGTCCGGGAGAAGATGGGAGTTCTCTTTGATCTTTCGAATCAAGGCAACGTAAGTATCTGACTGGAAATGAGGAGACTGTAAGTCTATTTCCATACTTCCTTCAAAAAATTCGATCGCCTCGATGGCCTCCGTTTCATACATACGAGAGAGCGTATCCGGAACCACGTTTTGGCCTCCCCTACGGTGTTCAATTGTAAATTTGAAGCTTTGTAGCTTCAATGCCCATCGGGCAAGTCTACCATTTAAGTCGGGCAATGACATTAGCCACTTCAGAGACGCGTGATCGGTTATGACCTTAAATTCGTGTCCCTCGACATATGCACGGAACTTCTTAATAGCCATCACCGCTGCCAGACATTCTTGCTCAGAAACCGTATAGTTTCTCTGGGCCTTATAGAACTTCTGCGACATATACGCAATGGGAACTTCAGAGCCATCATCCAGTGTCTGCATCAACACCGCACCGAGTCGAAACTGACTGGCATCGCAGTGGATGGCGAAAGGTCGCGAGAAGTTCGGGCTGTGAAGAACTGGAGCGGAAACTAGAGACTCCTTAAGGGTTTGAAAAGCTTTCATGCCCTCATCGGTCCAGACTAACTTACGGTTTTTGCGCAACATGTCTGTCAGCGGTGCAGACACCGTCGCATAATTTTCAACGAAACGTCGATACCAACCAAACATTCCCAGGAACCTGCGCAGCTGTCTAACTGTATTTGGCAAAGGAAACTCAGAAATGACATTAACCTTATCAGGGTCGGTGCATATTGTACCGTTCCCTATAATATGACCCAAATAGGGGACTTGCTTCATAACAAATTTACTCTTCTCTACGTTTATAGTCAAACCAGCCCTTTGGAAACATATAGCCACTTCGTGCAGAAGCAATAAATGTTGCTCGAAAGTCTCCGTAACGAGTAACAAGTCGTCCAGATAGATGAAAACCTGATGACGAAGGTGAGCCGGGATGACCCGGTCCATGAGACGCTGCATCGTTTGCGGCGCATTGCACAATCCGAACGGCATCGTTACGAAATGATACAATGGCCGACCCGGAACTGTAAAAGCAGTCTTTTCCTTTGCGTCCTCATCGAGTGGTATTTGCCAAAAGGCATCTTTTAGGTCCAGGCTCGAAATAAATTCGGCTTTGGGGAGCCGACCTAGAATACCATCGATGAGGGGCAAAGGATACGCATCTTTGATTGTGACAGCGTTCACTTTCCGGGCATCCAAGCAAAGCCTTACCTTACCAGGTTTCACCACTAGGGTCACTGGAGACGACCAGGAACTCTGAGACTCTTCAATGACTCCTAGCGCAAGCATCCGATCGATTTCCGCGAAGAGGAGCTTTTCGATGGCGGGAGAGACTGCAAAGTGTCTCTGCTTAATAGGCTTGCTAGCTCCGACATCGATGGCGTGTTTGACAAGACACGTACGCCCTAAGCCCTCCGAAGAAAAAGACGGATACAGACGGATAACAGCATTGAGACGAGAGCTTTCGCCAGGTGTAAGAATATGTTTATTGCTGTCAGTGGCTAATGTTTCCAAAGAAAGGTTTTCTAAACTAATAGAGGAGCAGAATAAGTCTGAAGCAAGTCCAAAAAGACGGACAAAGTCTATGCCTAAATATAAATTTTGGGCCAATGTGGGCATAATTAGCAGGGTCAACTTTTCTGTTCGGCCACGGAAGGTTATATCTGCTGATACTTTCCCGACTGCCGAATGAGGTGTACCATCTGCTGTTGTAAGACGGAGGTAGAATTTTTCCCACGGATGATTTTTGTCAGAAATGAATTTCCTTGCCAAATCAGCAGCTATACAGCTGACACTGGCTCCCGTGTCGACAAGGCCGCAGACTTTGTCACCAAAAAGAATCACCTCGGCATAAGGCCGTATGTCGTTTTTAGGGGGAGTTCCAAGAATAGCAGAGCAGTAACGTTGTCGATTCTGCCGTACGGTTTTCCAGAACTGCCTCTGACGGACAGTCGTATGTTTTGGACGACGCTTTACCAACTCGTCAAGTCCGAAAAGACGACGACGTGCTGCTTGATATTCCTGGAACCTCACATGTAGTGGTTTAAAACTATAATGCGTCGGCTGATATGTGTTTTTAATGGCTGCGGAATTTTCCGCGTGGGGGTCGATAAACAAAGGTTTTGATGTGGAAACCGGTGGCACTACAGATGATAAGGATAGTTTAGCTTTTGGTTGTGTTTGTAAGGCAGGATCATGGGGTTGTATAAATAAAGTAGGTGTTTTAATGAGGGGATAATTATTAGAAGACGAATTAACAGAATGTGTGGCATCTGCCGTGTCTATTTCTGTTTGGGTGATGGATATGTTTTTGCTTTTAAGTTTTTTGAACACCTATTACATTGGGGACGATAGGTGTTTGGTTCGCCACAACCGAAACAGAATATCGTTCGTTCTGCCAAACAGTCAGAAAACTGGTGGCCAGTCAATCGGCAGTTCCAACATTTACTTTCCTTTGTAAGAGCATCAACGGAATCAGTTTCCAGAATTGCTAACGGTTCCTCTACTGCATTATCTGCCAATTCTGCGATATCTTTTCTATACGAGAAATTATGTCCCCGATTAAAACTCTTATTATAAATGTTTTCCAAGTGCTCAGAACGGTAAACATAAGTTTTAAGCTCTTGGAGGCTCCTAATAGGAAAGTGATTGAGCTCTCTCCTAAGTTCAATACGGAGATTACTCCGCAGAATCTCAACTAATTCCCACTCAGAAATGCCGTGCTCCAAACGATCAACTAGTTTTAGGGCACCATCGCAATATGAATCAAACGATTCCTTTGGTCCCTGTTTGCGAAGCTTTAGTTGTTCCATAATCTCATAGTCAGTTAGTCGTTCCCGAAACTGAGCTCGCAAAGCTTCACAAAAGGCGTACCATTCGACTTGAGGCACACTGCGATGGTACCTCCAAAACCAGTCAGCCGCCTTACCTGTGAGGAGCCAAGGAAGGTAGCTGGTTACGGCATCTAGATTATTTCCTAACGTACTGGAAGTGAAAGTTCGCACCTGGTATAAAAACTTTTCCACTGGCATATTGGGATCTTCACCCGAAAACTTTAAGTTCCATGCCATAATAGCCTTGCTGGTTCTCTCCGGATTAAAGTTAGAACGAGAACGGTGATCAGGAGGGAACCGCCAAGATGGACCTAAATTACCTACAGGCGGGTTGTTACGCCGGAGATATTCCTGGTGCGGAACATTACCCCAAGCCATACCTTGCTGTTGCTGTTGCGGTGCAACAGGAGGCAAAAGTGTTTTTGGGGCTGCGAAGATGGTTGAATGACAAACGTTTGATGTGGTGGATGATGTGGCAATGAAGGAGGTTGAATTTGAGGGTTCGGTTCTGCTAAACTTGAATTCGAACTAGGAAGTGGAGGAATCGACTGAGGTGGAGATGACGTAGCCGACGGTGGTTTAATTGCTTGTTGCTCATGCGGCTGCATTTGAGTTTGAGGGGGCGAGCGTGAAGGTTGATTTTGCTGCTGTGGTAAAGTTTGAGGTGGTTGTTGCTGAGAAGCAAACTGTTCGTGCGTAAGTTTCCTGATTTCAGAGACGACTAATCCACGCAATTGTTTTTCCATTACCTCCTCAATAACTTTTCGAATATGGGAAACCATATCGACTTCCAAACTTTTATCAGCGGCAAACTCTGCAGCTGGTGTTATTTGCTGCGGGTTGGGTAGCAAACTTGCGTCTAAAGTTGGCCGATTAAGTAGTCTCTGCGTAGATGGTGAGATTAAATGAGTACCACTTTGAGCTTTTGTTTTTGAGCGGGTTACGCGTCCGCTGAATTTTGGTGTGGTCCCTGTAACAGGACCGCTAGACCCAACAGCACCCACATCTACCACTTCAAAAACTTCCTTTTCCCTAAAATTGACTCGTGTCAATCCTCCTAGGTTGCAAAGACGATCGCAGACCGGACATTTATTATTTTGTTCGAGCCAATTCTGGATACATTCCCTATGAAATGTGTGTGTGCATTCAGCCAACAAAACCTCATCAGTAAAAATGTAGTCTTTATAGCATGCTGAACATTTAGTAGCATCTTCTTTATCCGCGCCTAAAAGGTTAAGATCCTCACTACTACGACTTACAAGAGGCATATTGATTCGAAAAAAACGCAGGAAAAGTATAACCAGGAATAAAAGATACCAATATATAAGTGTGAATAAATAACGTAGTAATAATAATGATGACAAACCGGTATGTATATACGAGTAAACGATAATTAGTTTTAATAAATAGATTAACTGTTTAAAGGGCAGAAACAACCGCTTTTGAATTCGAATCGACTAAATAGATACTCAATCCAAATATCAAAGTTGAATACGTACGATTTTGACAACAAAACAGTTTTCTTTTCTTTCGTTCGCGATTATGAATCTTTTCCTCTATGGAAACCCTTCCCTTCAGGACATGAAGGCGAACCAGTAAATGTAGTTAAAGTAACACCCGATATGAATTAAAATAAGAAAAATGTGCATGAAGTCTTTGACAATGATCCAGGATAAAATTTAAAAGAGAAAAGAAAAACGCAAAAATTATTACTAAGTTGCATTAGTATATCAGGCTATGAGCTTCAGCGAAAAATACTGGACGCAAATGCACAAAATATACTGCGCCAAATTAACGTAATTCACAATATTTTTCCCTGAATCTCATAGTCAAACCTAAAAATACAACTTGTAAGATTGACTTCATATTTAAGTGAAGAAAAAAAAAGAAGGGCAGCTCTTTCACACAGAAAAGTACCAAAAAATACATTCAGCAAACTTGGATAGGCAACTCAAAAAATTCAATATCGCCAGTAAATCTCAAGGTAGCTGTATGTCATTTGGTACGTGGCGAGCCACGGGACAACACAACAAAAGAGCTGCCCTGTAGTTATTACTCTACTCTACAGGATAGTCTACTCTACAAGGAAGGAACGCGAAGGAGGGATGCTGCAAGGTAAACACTTATATCTTCAAAAACTCTAAGTCGAAGCTTAGAAGAAAGAGGACAAGTGTTGACTTTTGTTTGGAACCCAAAATAAATCTTCTTTGAAAGACAAACTTGGGCCCTTCATGTTGGGCGTCATTAACCCTTAAATGCATAGCGTACCATATATGGTACATGGCTATTTTCCTGTAAAAGTCAAGCGATTATTCAATTTTTTATTTTTTTTTTTTAATTTTTTCCAAAGTAGACAAAACAATCTTTCACCTAAATTCAATTTTGGCTTCCTGAAGCTTTCCTTGAATTGTCTGTTCGCCGGCAAAGTGGACGAACGTTATTTATTGTGGAATTTTAAAAGCTATTCTTTAGAGTTAAAAAAATTGGTGAAATTTACCGTTATTTGGAAAAGGAAAAATACTGATGAGTAAATTGGAATGTGTTCTTAAGATTATTTTAAGATTTTGACCAAAAAAAGTCACTAAAGGTTTTGTTCGCATCAATTTTGCAACGTACCATATATGGTACACCATGCATTGGGGCATATTCAGAAATATCTATACATACAATCCGGTCGTTCTTAGTTGATGAAATTATTCTCCTTTAGGCTTGGGTAGAGTAGGATATGTTCATAAAATTTTAATTATCAGCTCTTTCAACATGATGGAGCGTTTTATTGGGTCCAGAACAGGTCCAAATAACCTAAATTTTGTCACCTATCCATTTTTCCAGGACATTTACTGTGTTTTTTTATGAAAGCTGGGTTAATCAGTCCTGTTCAGGATACGAGGAAACGGAGCTGTCATAGTTGATTTAGAAGGATCGTCTTTGTAATTTAGTTTTCTATAGCACACCGGTCAGGGCTTAGCGTTTCTGTAGCTGCTTCTTATAATCCCAGACTTTTATCTGGCAAGTATACTGAAGAAAATGTTCATATCTTTTGTTTTATCCTTAGGATACGCCCTAAAAACCGAGCTTCCGTACTTAACATCGTAGTAAGATACTTGGACTTTCACCAGGACACAAGCAGCTGCGCCTTGATATCTAATTTCTTAAACCATTTGGTTATGACAAGTGTTGTCTTGGAAGTCCACGGCCAGGATCCTCAGAAAATGTGCTTCTAGGGTCAACCATTTCATATGGAAGACTATGTGAAGTACCACATTCGATAAACAAAAAAATACATGGATGTAATTCTTGTGGACAGGTCCTGGGACCTGCACAAATTCAGCAGTTCATTTCCATTTCCATATTTCCATATCCTATCCAAAGTCAATCCAATCCATTACTTTTCAAGAAAGGAATCCCATGAGCTATGATAAGTCAAAAGACATCTCGAGATGTACGTTTAACAGTGGAACATGTTTGTAACGAACTATTATATAAAATATTTATTTTATAACGAGACCGAGTTCTAATCGCGCTAATAGAAAATTGAGTGCATACCCTATACTCATGTACAGAGCTATACGGCATGCAAAGCCCAAAATAATCAATTCCAATTTACATTTTTTGTAGGGGAGGAAGGGGTATGAGTCGGCTGTAGCGCACTTTTAATATTTCAAAAGGACACCCAACAGCTACCACTTGACACACATTTGAAGTTTTTCGCGACATTCTATCAAAATATATGGCTAAATTTAGGTTTGTAGGGGATGTAGGGGTAGTAAGACCTACTCCACTTTCCATCAATTTCCAGGATATGTCACAAATAGGCATCGATACAAATTTCAATAAGGAATAGGAAACTAATCACGTACCTACCCGAGCTCCGTTTTAAAAAATTAAATATTCGCTGTTTTCTAGAAATGGCAACCTTTCCTAACGAAGAGGAGTTCATTATATCGAGTTTTCACTATAATTTCGATCAAAACTCTCAATAATCATTATCCTTTCTTTTTTGCACTGTTCCTATTAAAGTAAGAGGTCAATTAAATAAAATTTTAAAAATGTCTTTCATTTACAACATATGGCCTGAATGCATGGCGTACCATATTTGGTACACAATACAAATTCTACTATTTTCGCTTTTCTGGGAAAACGGGCTATTTCCTGGGAAAATAAAGGCTGATTCCGTGTTCAGCGACGGATTTTACATAAGGGCAGGTCAGTTACGATAATGGGTTCAGACCCCATGCATTTAAGGGTTAAATGTAATGAGGCCGGCGGTTGCTGGAGAGGAATGGAATCGGCGGTGGCATACGAGTGTCGGCAGCTCGCTACGGGAAGTGGGGTGGGGTCTTGCCGTCCATTGCCTCCAATCCATCACATATAAATTTCGTATGCCATTAAACGTATAGCCACGAGGAACTGAAATTGGAAAACAATCGCAAAGAGAAAAAAAAACGAAGAAGAGGATCACCATCGTTGACAACATCCACACTCGAATCCAGCTGATCGGACTCTGGCCAATTCCCCACCACAAACGCGTTGGATCTTCGGGGCCAATGTTCGAAGACCCCTCTGAAAAAAAACGACTTAGGATCCGGGTGCACCTACATAACTGTCCTGAAAAGAAGAATTCCCTCAAGGAAAAGATTCAGGAGTACAATTTAAAACATATTTATTGTTCTATACGAGGCTTTAAACAAAGATGTATGTACTCGTCTACTCTGGTCTGGGGGCCAAATATCGCGAACACTAACAGTTACATCTCCAAACAAACGGTAATAAAGCAAAAAATCACAGAACAAAGGAACCTGTAAATCCTTATATAAAAGGTTCATTGCCATATCACCCACCATCGCCTTCCATCAGATTCCCACCCACCCACCAAATGTGCATATTCAAATCATACCAATATCCATAAAATACATTCGACAATGCATACGCACCATCCTAACACGCAATATGCTGTCTCTCTTTCTGCATATTCTCATATCACTACTCTATAAATAGATCAAGCAATTGATCTGTGCGAGTGATAAGAACAAAAATAGAACATTTCGATACTCGCACATTTGATCAATGCTTGACAATAGAATAGAGAGTATTGATAAGAGACTATGCAGAAAGGTTTGCAGAAAGCTCGTCTGCAAAGCATTCTATGCCAGTTGCAATTGTGTCGTTGACGACGACACAATGGCAAGAACAATGCAAAATATGTGCAATGAATAGTGGACTATTACACGACGCGCTAAGCCGTGCTCCGAATGAAGACCCGCAGATGACGTCTACGTGTGCGGATCGAATCTTCAAAATTGAAATTAGCGACGAAGATTTCCTTGCCACAATCCAGAGCAAGGACGAACGATTGTTAGCCATAATAAAAGTACTCTGTGGAGAAGCGGAGTCCGAGCAGGCTCCACAGATTCGACAAGAATATAGATTCATTAAGAATCGATTATACCGAGTGGTTGATGGCGAACCGAAATTTGTGGTACCGAAGGCAGTACGGTGGAGGATCGTCAGAACGTTCCACGACGAAATGGGACATTTCGCCTTAGAAAAGACATTGAACCGACTCAAACGAGATTTTTGGTTCGCACAGATGAGGAAGTATACGAAAGCGTACATTTCATCATGTTTCGAATGTACATACAACCGATCAACATCTGGGAAAATCGAAGGAGAATTATACACGGAGCCGATGGACCCAGTTCCGTTCAGGAGACTGCATTTGGATCATGCCGGTCCATATCCGAAGAGCCATCATGGAAACGAGTACATCTTGGGAATTGTCGACCCATTTACGAAGTTCACCGTATTGAAAGCTGTTCGTTCTGTGACAACGCACTATGTCATCAAGGCATTAAATGAGCTGACGTCGTATTTCGGCTTACGCGCTACAATAGTCACCGACCGCGGAACTGCATTCATGTCAAAGTCTTTCGCCGAGTACTGCAGCAGTTATGGTATTCATCACGTAAAAACAGCGGTGCGCATGCCTCGAGCGAATGGAGCAATTGAGCGAGTACACCATACGGTTAGTCGATGCCTGCGATCAAGTTCCGTTGACGACAAAGACTGGGATCTACACCTCCCAAACATCCAGTGGGCGATTAACAGCGGAGAACATGCAACAACGAAGTATAGTCCACACGAGTTGGTGTTTGACTTCCGACTACGGGATGCTGTCCATAACCGAATGGTTCAAGCGCTTCATGATGACCCACCAGAGCATACCGAAGAGCCGATGCAGCAGCGACGAGAGAAATCGTTTCATGCGATCGAGGGAGAAAGGCAGAAATGGAAGACGAGGTTCGATCAGCGCCACAAATGACCCCACCATTATGACGAAGGCGATTTGGTTGTCATTACTAATGTGGCTCCAGCTACCGGCAGTTCGAAAAAGCTTGAGCCAAAATATCGAGGGCCTTACGTCGTAACCAAGGTGCTTCGTTATGATCGGTACATCGTGTCCGATATCGATCACATGCAACGTCGTCAACGATCATACCGATCTGTTCATCATGCTGAGAATATGAAGCCATGGTGCAGCGCAGACCCTATCCTTGACGAGACAATCGACGATGAAGGCGAGGACGTCACCGAGCCCGGTCAGGAGTCCGGGAAATCAGGAGAGGCCGAGCTGTCACACGAGCCTGGCAACACCAGAGAGGATGACATCGAATTGCAATTCTCGGGAGTCGTGTGAGGGACGCCGTCGCGAGAAAACGTTGTGTTTGATCTAATAAAAGCTTATATTACCCGTAATACATATTTTGTTATTTTCTCGGTTCGTTTTGACAATTGTAACGTATAGAAAAAACTTAATGAAGCTTAAAAATATAGCACGGGTCGGATGATCCTTTGGTACACGCGTGTCCTGTGCGCAAGTTTCGACTTAATTATAGGGAGGACCGAGAAATAGGTCTTATTGGCTAGTTGTATCCGTCGCTTAATTTCGTCGGTTTCGTTGGCGTCCTTTGATAAGTTACAACCCAGATAGTTGAAGTTGTCTACATACTCGATATTGAGGCCCCCACTGTGATGCTTGAATTTCCTGGCGTCCTTGTTTTCGATTGCATCATGGCCTTTGTTTTGCTTTCGTTGATATGTAGTCCAACTTCCTTTGCGGCGTTATTGAGTTATTATGCAGGAGGCTTCCTGCATCACCCAATCTTCGAGACATGATGTTGATGTCGTCGGCGTACGCTACCAATTGAGTCGACTTGATGAGTAGCGTTCCGCTGCTGTCCATATTCATGACTTGAATTACATACTCCAAAGCAAGGTTGAAGAGCGTCGGCGCCAGCCCATTGTCCTACTTGAGTCCAGTACGAGTTTCAAATAGGACAGTGAGTCGGCTCTGCCCCCTGAACTGCGAGACGGTATTAGTCATCGTCATCCTTGTGAGTCGCACTAACTTTGCCGGTATACCAAAATGCAGCAAATTGTTGTTCAGTACACTTCGATCGATACTGTCGTATGCCTGCTTGAAGTCGACAAAGATTTGGCATACGTCGATGTTATACTCCCAGCACTTTTGGATTAGTAGCTGTGAAAAGCTGATCGTTCGTTGAGCGACCAGGTCTGAAGCCGCCTTGATACTCGCCCATGATTCGTTCCGCGGACGGTTTAATTCTTCTTTCCCGAATTTTCGATAGGATCTTATAGGTCGTACAAACTAATGACATGCACATGTAATTCACACACTTCAGCTTTTCAGCCTTTTTGTGGAGTGGCCAGATTATGCTTTTGCGCCAATCTTCGGGGATTACCTCGTCGTTCCATATTTTCAGCAGTAGCACATGTACATCGTTGGTCAGGCATGTTCCACCATGCTTCAGCAGTTCTGCTGGGATCTCGTCAGCGCCGGGCGCTTTGTTATTTTGAAGCGACTGTATGGCGAGACTCACCTCCTCTACTGTTGGGGGTAGAACGGAAGGGCCTGGTTCGGCTAACTCCTCAAGAGCAGGCTCCGCGGGGGATGTTGATGGTGCATTGAGGAGCTCTTCGAAATGCGAAGCCCACCGTTTGTTCACGCTGTCAATGTCGCTGATGATGTTACCATCCTTGTCCTTATATTGGCTAGTACTGGGTTGATATCCATTCTTGATATTATTTATAAGTTTGTACGCCGGTCTAATGTTCTTCATGGCTAATCTTTGGTTTATTTGCTGTAACTGCTCCTCAAAATGATTGCGTTTCTTATACGTTACGTCTAATTAACTTATTAGATATGTACTCGCCGAAGTTCGATGTATCTTTCTTTCTTGGCTCGGGATGCGCGTTGTGTGTATTGGCGATAAGCTTCAGTTTTCGCCTCAATCGAGGCTCTGCACTCGTCGTCGAACCAGTCTGTTCGTCTACGCCGGCCTTTATAACCCACGACCTATTCTATGATGCTGTCTTTGAGCTCCTCCTAAAACTCATGGATGCCTAAATTGTTTATGTTATCAAGCATGGGCGACAGTTTTCCCTCAAGCTTTAGTGTACGCAGCCGCCGTGGCATAGTGATCGGAGTCGCAGTTGGCTCCTCGATAGGATCGAACGTCTAAAGCATTAGAAGCCCATCTCTTGCTGATCAGTACGTAGTCGATCTGGTTCACGGTGTATTCATCTGGAGACTTCTAGGTCTGCTTATGGATTCGTCGATGAGGGAAACATGTATGTAGAGCTTATGACCAGGTTTCTGCCGCTCCCGAAGTCGATAAGTCGCTGACCGTTGTTGTTGTTTTCGCCGTGGAGGCTGTGACCTTCAGTACACAGTTCCCCTATGCCATATTTCCGACTTTGGCGTTAAAGTCTCCTAGCAGCAGCTTGACGTCGTTTGATGGAAGTGAGTCGAGGAGTGTTTCTAGGTGGTTGTAGAATTCGTCTCGTTAATCGCGTCTTCTTTTACATCTGTAGGGGCATGCGCACTGTGGAGCCAGAGATTAGCGAAACGAGTCTTGATGCGGATCGCACATATCCGCTCGTTTATGGGTTTGAAGCCGATAACGTGGTCCTTGGTCCTTGCTGACTCACAATGAAAGCTACTCCAAACTCCCTGTTGCCCTCCTCTTTACCACTTGTAAAAATAATGTGCGAATTGAGGTAGTTTTCTCGCTTTTGGGCCATTTAGTTTCCTGGAGTGCAACTATGCTCAGCTTGTATTGTTCTACCTGATCCAGGAGGGCCCTCAAGGACTCCGGTCTATTCAGGGAGCGTACATTCCAGGATCCGAAAGAGTAATCAGTTGTTCGTTTGCGAAGTCGTCGTTTGTATCCGTCCAATCCGAGGCGTTTGTTTCAGCTTTCTTGACTTGAAGTTTTTTTCTTAGGATAAGTTGTCGGCACATCGCTAAACCATGATAGGGTTTAATCATTGAGTAAAGGCCATCATGGACATGCCTCGAAGATGCTGCTTTGGTGGTTGAGTTAAACGTTTTCCCTTACCTATCAGGTAAGTAACCTGAGACGCTGCAGATGTTTACAGCATGCAGGTGCAGCGGTTACTCGGATAATGCGGGGAAATTGCGCCCCGTAGAGAGACATAGGAATTGGCCGAAGCCGTTCACTCTATGAAACTCCTCCTGCATAGCTAAAGGTACATTTTCCTTCTTCTTCTTCTTTTAGCGGTGCAGAAAGGTGTGAAACCGCTGTGCATCTATGTGGATTCGAGTTATGGTTCGTCGATGCTTTCGTCCATTTACATATTTACATTTTACATTTTCCTCGACACGACCGCACGACAGCGACCCGCTTATTCCATATAAAAACTCGTTTTTAAAATAAGAGAAAAACGTTTTTAAAATAAGAGAAAAACGAGTTTTTATATGGAATGAGCGAGTCGCTGTAGTGCGGCCGCATCGAGGACAACGTACCTTAAGGGTCCGCAGTTATGCCACAACTGAAGAAGATATAGGAATTAGCCGGAGCCTTCCAACCTTTATCTCCCCCCCTACGGGACAGCAATTTAGAAAATGAAAATTTCCTGAAGGTAACAACACGTGTTTTAGTACCCAGCAAACCAAAAATCGGACTCTGACGAAAAACGGACCATTTGCGGAGGACGACTGCATGCAAAAGTGCCACAGCACAACAAATTTTCAACTGGGTGCAAAAAAAGATACATCTCAAGGTTGCGTTGAGTGTAGATCGTATTTTCGGAAATGCACGTGTTTGTATGACTGTCAAGTAAAAGATTGCAAGTAGATTGCGTATTTGAGCCTTTTTCGCGTACTTTGAATGATTTGCACTCTTTTCATTCATATTTTGTTCCTGGCGTTGTGTGTCTGCGAAAGTGCAAATCTTAAAAACTGTGTGTTGCTTGCGAAATTTTAACATAAAGAAAAACAATATAAAAACGAGACCGAGGCTAATTTCGGGCGCGGCCGAAATTTGAATACCCTTCACTCTCCTCGGGCTAAAAGTTTCTTGGGGCGGACCTATGACTTGTGTTCAATCCTTCCCCATTCTGGTCCTTCCGTTTTCGCATAATATTTGATATCGATAAATTCTGTCGCGTCGACAAAACAATATTTGTGTGAGGTTTGGTTGGAATAAGTGATAAAATAAAAATATTTACTCAGAAAACTTTATTGGGGGGATGCGGGAGAATGGCCCTATAGTACGATTCCATTCGTTTTTTTTTTTTTGACAAAGACGCATTAAGTTTTTTCTTGAAATTGGTGTATAAAAAATGTTTCTTAGAGATCCAAAATAGGGGGGTTGGGTTTGTATGGTAGCCCCATGACCCCATAGTCCGATTGCATTCATTTTCATATAATGTCTTATGTCTTATGGCATCAATAGAAATGCACTTTTACGAGTTTTGGTTGAAAGTGAAAAAAGTTTTTCGTAGAAGAACTCAATTTGGGGGGTTGGGTTTATATGACAGCCCCATAACCCATTGTCCGATTCCATTAATTTTTACATATGTTTTGTGGTATCAATTGAAATGCACTCTTAAGAGGTTTGATTGAAATTGGTGCACAAATAAAAAAGTTTTTCTTTGAAAAACTCAATTTAGGGGCTGGGTTTGTATGACAGCCCCATGACCCCATAGTGCGATTCCATCCATTCTTACATATGTTTTGTGGCATCAATAGAAACACATTTGTTTGAAATTTGGTTGAAATTGATGCTCAAATGAAAAAGTTTTTCTTAGAAGAACCTAATTTGGGGGGCTAGGTTTGTATGGCAGCCCCATGACCCCTTAGTGCGATTTGATCTGTTCTTACATATGTTTTGTGTTATCAATAGAAACTCATTTGTGTGAAATTTTGTTGAAATTGGGGCACGCATGAAAAAGTTTTTCTTAGAAAAACCAAATTGGGGGGGTTAGCTTTGTATGGCAGCCCCATGACCCCACGGTCCGATTTTAGCGATTCAAACATACAAACTGCCTGCAATAAAAAGAAGCATGTGTGCAAAATTTCAGCTCGATAGCTTTTAAACTGGCCGAGTAAAACGCGTAGCAACAGACGGACAGACGGACAGACGGACAGACGGACAGACGGACAGACGGACAGACAGACGGACATCGCCCAATCGACTCAGCTCGTCATGCTGATCATATATATACATATTTTATATGGTCGGAGATGCTTCCTTCAATGCGTTACAAACTTCATGACAAAGTTAATATACCCTTTACTCTACGAGTGAAGGGTATAATAATAATTGGACAAGAAAGTGTGTGTGACTCGAGAAAATACATAGTGTTGTGTACTCGAATCATAATGGTGAAGTGCATTATCTGAAAAATTAGATCCAGAACACTCTTCTGGTGATTTTATAAAGAGTCAACGTATCCGAATATCGTGTGGGAAACCTCATTGATCGGTTTCACCGCTGTTTGTAGCTTATTTTGAATTTGTATTAATCAAAAACACTTTTTCCTTACTACAATTTATTTTTATTTTTGCAAATATATATTTCGAATGCAACTTGCATTCTTCTTCACTCGCACTGAAGAAGAATGCAAGTTGCATTCGAAATATATATTTGCAAAAATAAAAATAAATTGTAGTGTGGGAAACATTGGTGGAGAGGAAGACAAGACTGGTGCAATTTGTGAAAATTTGGGTTTTGATCTGCCGAAATCAAAAGAAGATGTTTTGCAGTTCGAAGAAGAGATTGAAAACCGATCCAGCCAGCTTGTAAGTACCTAATAGTTTTCAACTTTTCCAAAAGTAATAATATGTACCTACTTAAAAAAAAAAATTTTTTTATTTTGTTCCAGCAACAATTTATATGTGTGGTGAGCAGTGAAGATCGAAAAAACAGTGGGTGAACAATTTTCTTGGACAGGCACTAAAACAAAGGAATGTGCCAGAAGCTTTACCATGTCGGAAGTTATAATAAGTATGTCATTTGCTGCCAATACATAAAATTGAACAATCAGCTATTTTTTCTATCACAGATGCATTTCCTTCGAAGTTTGCGAAATCTCATGTGGAAATATTCGACCTGGCGACTATGAAGCATTTTCAGTACGCTAAGGACTGGCAGACGGGACGGGAACGTCAAAAATATTAAATCTTCTGTCCTATATTTGTTAACGCTTTATGATGTATGTGATTTATATAATAATCTTCAATAAATTAAATTACCAAAAAAATTTAAGGTATAGTTTAATTAATTCACCTAAAAATTCTGCCCGTGATCAATTCATGTTTGTGGCCCGAAAACAATCCGTGTTCACGATCCGAAGCTAATTCATGCGGATCCCATGCGGCCTGTATTTACGATTCATAAATGAAGACAGTTTTAGTCCGACAGGTAAGCCGTATGCGGATCATTTTCGGATCCGAAAACGGATCGAGTCCGTGAAAAACGGGCCATTTTCGGACCGAATACGGATCGTAATGTTTGCTGGGTATGTACAGTATTTGAAATTAAAAAGAAAAATAATCTGATTTTTTGTGGGGACTCGAAACCTCGTCCAATTACCTGTCACTTAATCGACTCGGCTATGCTGGATCTTGTCGAAGTTAGTAACTTCAGCTATTTAATTATCCGGTTTATTGTTTGTTCATTCGATTTTGGTAATCGCAGCACATGACAGCCGAAAAAAAAAACTCCGAGAAGGTTTCCCTTAGGGAGAAAAATCTTAGATCTGAAGCCTGAGGCACATTTTAACATCAACAAGATCTCCCAGAGATTAGTGTGTGTGTGTGTGTGTATAGGTTGCCGCGTCTGAAGATTGCCGGTGGACGTAAAAGGAAAGTCCATAACGTGGAACGTCAACGTCAAACGTCAAAGCAGAAAGTCGTGTTGTTATAAAGCTTCCCAAAACCATCTGAAAAAACCGAATATCCCGCGTAAATAATATAATTTGAAGTATTTAAAAAAATGGTTAAAAACTGCCACGTCTGTAATATCGCTTTTGCCGATCCGATAGACATAATTGAATGTACTAAATGCGGAAACTATTTCCACTCAGCTTGCACGAGTGTCAAAACTGTGAAAAATCTTCGGCGACTTGGTGCAGAGCGGGAAATATGGAAGTGCGAAAAATGTACGACTACTATGGCGAATAACGATGAACTTATTAATGCAATAAGTGAAAAATTAAAAAGTGACTTCAAAATCGAATGTAACAAATTAAAAATAGAACTTAATATTAGTGAGGTAATGGCATCGATCAAATTCATGTCAGACCAGTTTGATGAAAATAAAAAAATTGTTCGAGATCTCTTAATAGAAATCAAAGAAATCAAATCTGAAAACGTATATTTAAAAAATGAACTAAACGAACTTAAAGCAAAATACGATGATGTTCAGCAATCTCTAAGGTGCAAAAATATACAAATCAACGGAATAAAGCAAACATCTAACGAAAATCTAATGTCAATCTTCAATGCTGTGGCAAAGTGTATTGGCTCCGATGTTGGTGACAGTGATGTTATCGGTATTCATCGTGTTAGCGCCCGAAAAGATCCACCGATCATAGTTGAATTCGCGAAACAGTCATCAAAACAACAATTCGTTGCAACATACAGAGCGAAGATAAAATCATTCAACGATGGCATTGGATTAGCTGCGAATAGAATCAATCAGCAACTCGACAACGGACGAGTTTTCATCGGTGACCATTTGACAACCACAACTGCTCTTTTGCTAAGAGAGACGAAAAAAGTCTCAAAAGAAAAGAGCTACAAGTATGTATGGGTACGAGACGGCAATATATTTGTCAGAAAGGAGGAAACTGCTAAATTCATCAAAATTCGAAATATTGAATCGTTAAATTCGTTGTAATTTGTTTTCCGTACACGTATATACGTACAAATCAATTTTAACTTTTTTTTTCTATGAATACAAGCGAATATTTATCTGAACTTGCTAAAGACACGAATCACTCCACTGTAGTTATAGATAACAACCGATATGAGTATTTAACAAATTGTTTGAATAATAGTAGTAAACTCTTGAAATTATTTCATATAAATATTAGAAGTATAGCAAAGAACTTTAATGAATTTCTGATTTTTATGGAATCATTAGAAGTAGATTTTGATATAATTGTTCTTACAGAAACATGGTTGCATAGTAATACCGATTGTTTTGAGATCCAAGGATATAATAAATTTATTCAACCAAACCGCTTTAACAAATCCGATGGAGTCGTTACCTACATAAAAAATGATATCAATGCTAATATAGTTCATTTCGACATTGGTGAAGTTAACTCTATGCATATTGCACTAAAAATAGAAAATAACGTATTCCTCCTCTCAAGCATGTACAGATCGCCTAATGATACTGACTGTAAATGTTTCACACAAAACTTAGAAATATTTTTGGAAATCAGTAGAAGCTACGAAAATCAAATCATAGTTGGAGATATTAATATTGACATCTTAGACAAAAACATTGACACGATAGGTCATAAATATCTAAACATAATGCACGAATATGGATTTACAAGATATCTCTATGGATGTACACGTAAGTGCGCTACTAGAGAGTCTTGTGTTGACCACCTATTTTTCAAATCCAAAAGTCAAAATTCGTTAACAACTGCTATATATCAGACAAACATCACTGATCACTACGCAGTATTGGGTAATATACTACTGTCTTCGCCTAAAAAACATATAATGCTTCAAGATACCACTAAAAAATTTTTAAATTTATCCAATTTCAAAGGGAAAATTGCGAACGAGTCATGGAACGCAGTATATTCAGAGCTAGATGCAGAATTATCTTTTGATATATTTTATAAAACTATATTAGACATGTATAACACTAGTCTGCAAGAAAATCTAATTCGGAAGCAAAAAAGGCTAAAACCTTGGATCACAAAGGGGCTAATAATCTCTATTAGGAACCGAGACAAAATGGCGAATAAACTTAGTAAGCAGCCATTTAATACTATTTTAAGAAATAAATTTAAAAAATTTAGAAATACACTCAATACCTTGATCCGAAAAGCAAAAGATCATTATTATAAACGTCTATTTACAAATTGTGGAAACAATCCGCGAAAATTCTGGAAAATTATCAAGGAAGCAACTGATTCAAATATTGAGAAGAAAGAATTCAATAACGATATCCTTGCTCTAGATGGGAAACTTTTAAATCATAATAATAAATGCAAAATAGCGGAGGAATTCAATAAGTTTTTTATAAAGGTTGGGCAAGATGTACTTAACAATCATATTGGCCATGGTATTAATTCTAGCATAAATGTAGTGAATGAGCCACCTTCTTTTATCACTCCTTCGTCTCTTTTTCTATACCCGGTAGTGGATATGGAAATTGAAAACGTTATCGTCTCCTTAAAAACAAACAGCTCCCCTGGAATGGATGGTATCCCCGCGATTGGACTAAAAGAGAATGCACATTATCTATCTAAACCTCTCACACATGTAATTAATCTTTGTCTTACTCAAGGTGTTTATCCTGAAAAGCTGAAACAAGCTGTAATTGTTCCGATACATAAAAATAACGACTTTTCAGATTTGAATAATTATAGGCCAATTGCATTGCTATCAAATATTTCTAAAGTTTTCGAAAAGGTTCTCAAAACAAGACTAGTAGATTACTTAGACAAACATCACATTATATCTGATAACCAATATGGCTTCAGATGCTCTAGAAGTACAGAAGATGCTATTTACCATGTAACCAAAACAATAATTAGGAATATTGACCAAAGTAAGAAGTGTGTAGGGGTATTTTTAGATTTTCGCAAAGCGTTTGACACCGTTAATCATAGTATACTTCTGCAGAAAATGTCTAGGATCGGAATTAGAGGCATTGCACTAGATATGTTCAAAAGTTACCTGCATAATAGAAAACAATGCGTCAAAATCGATAACTTTACTAGTCAATACCTTTCTAACAATATTGGAATACCCCAAGGAACAGTGCTAGGCCCAGTATTTTTCTTAATATACATAAATGATTTGCTCACACTTAATCTCTACAACTGTCACCTCCTTTCTTATGCCGATGATACCGTCGCATTGATGTGGGGAGACAATTGGAGAGAAGTTAACCAAATTGCTAATCAAAATATGCAACTGGTAAGATCCTGGTTAAATTCAAACTTAGTGAGCCTTAATGAGAAGAAAACAATAGTTATACCATTTTCTCCGACTATTGCAGGGGCACCAGCTGACCCATTGAAGATCACTTTGCATAATGGTAATTGTGTAAATGATAACTGTGACTGTCCGATGTTAACGGTAGCAAAGGAAACGCGATATTTGGGTATTATTATAGACTGCCACCTCAGATGGGATAAACATATTATTGGACTTTGCAATCGTTTAAGGAAAACAATTTATAAATTTGTTGTAGTTAGACGAATTTTAACACTGGATAGAATGAAAACAATGTTTTTGTCTTTGGTTCAATCAGTAATTGAGTACGGTTTAGTTAGCTGGGGTGGCGTTGCACCAAGTATTTTAAAACCCCTAGTACTGGTTCATAAAAAAATACTAAAGATAATATTACGGCGTCCGATTCTTTATCCAACTGCACTTCTATACAATGAGCTAAGGGTCCTAACAATTCCGACACTTTACAAATTTAACAAACTAAAGTATATTCATAACCATCCATCTGAAACTCAAGTAGAACGAAGCATTGAAATTATGACGCGTAGGCGGAAACGAAAATTACTCCAAGAGCCGAGATATGCCACTTCATTGGCGGCCAATCATACATTCTACAATGCTCCAAGATTATTCAACTGTTTACCAGAAAATATTTCTAATATAACAAACAAACGAACATTTTTGAAATTCTTAAGACAATATCTTAGCAGGAACGACTGGAACGGATAACTTAAAACGGTTTAAATAAACATATTCACTATAAAATAAATAATAACGCGTAATGAATTTTATGTAAATCTATAAAAAACGTTGATGTATCTCACAGTACAAGCTTAGCTTTTAGTGAGATAGCCATGTACATGTGTATATAATTAATGAATATCCTTTTTTTTTAATTCTTAATTGTTATTCAATTGTAAATTCTTTTTATGGCAATAATATAATATAATATAAGTTTACTTTTTCCACACCGCCGAAACACACAACCTTTCTCCAAAAGGTGTAAAAGAATGGAAGGCCTTATGGAAATTCACGCAAATATAAGCACTAAGCACACTACTTCTACTATGCAGTTGAGTGATCCCGGGGCGAACTCAGTTCGCGCCAGAGCTCGACGGTTTCCGGGGGCGAGCAATATAAGGCAGTCCAACTACACTGTGGAGAAGCTGAGGGTTGCAAGCTGGAATGTAGGTTCCAAGACGTCGAAGAGCGAGGAAATTGAGGATATCATGAAGCGGAGACATTATGTGCGTGCGAAATACCCATATCGACAGAATCCGGATTCGAATGAATTCCATGAAGTACAAATTGTACTACTATGGAATTACAAACCAAAGAAACGGAGTTGGCTTATTCTGACGTCGTCTTTACTCGGCAGCATAATAAGTGTCGCAAAGAGAAGCGATCGCTTGATCAGCTTCAAATTGATTATCTGCGGAAGGGTGTGGAAGGTAAGTGCATTTTGGAACGACGTTGACACCCTGATTCAGACCATTCCAGATACCGAATTGGTGTTCTTGGGAGGAGATCTAAATGGCCATGTGGGTGAATCAAATATGATTACGAGGATTGCCATGGTGGAAAGGTTAGCCCTTCAACGGTCAGAAATGACCAAGGTGAAGCTATTCTGACTATGTGCAGATCGCACGGTCTGGTCATCCTAAACACATGGTTTGTGAAAAACGAGAAACACCTGATCACCTACAGTAGCGGACACGGAGATAGGGAACACGAAACGCAGATCGATTACCACCTCTCCTTCGATTTTATGAGAAAGTCTGCAAGGGGATCTTGGGTGAATCTGTCGTTAGCCAACATCGTTTGCTCCTGTCAGAATTTATTTTGAAAATAGGACAATCTCACTAACGACAACTGTGAACCTGTAGTAACTCCATTCATTGATAAAATGACGGAGTGGTTTCAAAACAACACCAACTGCACCGAGCACAGTCCAACACAAATGTGGAAAAAATTCGCTGAAATGTCAGTAGGTGAGGCGGAAAAGGCACTTGGAGTTTCGAAAGGTCCACTCCGCACGAAGAAAGAAATATGGTGGTGGGACACCGAAACTAAGGAAGCAGTGCAAGGCAAATCGAACGCATTTAAGGCAGGGAGGAAATGTGAGTCAAGCAGTGAAGCCGAACGGGTTCAACTTCGCGAAAATTATATGCAGTGCCGGAAGAACGTAAAGCGCTTGGTAGCTCAAGCAAAGGCAGCTGAGAAATTCTACCAAGAATTAAAAACTCAGACTGCGACCGAAGGACCGTCTTTGCGTGAGAGACCTAAGCGCGACGCCAGGATAATTAGGGTCGCAGCCCAAAGGAAAAGAAATGCTCGGGTAATAGAGGTATGTATGGAGGACTCGCAACGAATGCTGCTGATTGACGATACGGCAATTTGAAGCAGGATGCGAGAGTACTTTGACGAACTTCTAAATGAAGAATTTCCTCGAGCCGCTTTTCAGGATGTTTAGCCGAATACCATCTCAGAGGAAGAGGTGATGGAGGCAATGGATCAGATGAAACGCGGAAAGGCAGTCGGACCGGACAAAATCCCCGCGGGATTTTGGTTGAAAATGGAAAATGTCGGGCTTAGTTGGCTTTGTTCTCTTCAACAAAATCAACCGATGCCTGATGCTTTCAGGGAAAGTTTTCTTCTTCCTTTCTATAAGAACAAGGGAGACTCACGCAAACTCAACAGCTATAGGACTATAAAGTTAACACCTCATACACTGAAGATCTACGAGCGAGTTGTCTGCAACCGATTGAGAAAGATTTTGCGGTTGAATGACAATCAATGCGGCTTTGTTGAAGGTCGATCTACAGTCGATGCGATTCAGTGCATTCGTTGCTTATTACATATTTGAAAGCCATCATGATCCAACACATATGAGAAGAATGGCAAAACCATAACAAACTGAATTAACCTTCTTCTTCATTTGGGTTTTAATTGAACTCACGATCCAGTGTTTCGTAGGCATACACGCTAATACCTAGAGCCGTGCGAAGACAATTTGCCGCCCGGGGCAAAATGTAGATCAAGGCGCCGCGCCTCCGAGTGGGGCGGTAGAGGAAAAAATAAAAAAAAAAATTCTATTAGAGACCTTTTGTGAATGATTCATGGCATAGTAAACATTTTGAAGTTTCTTTCTACAAAAAATGTTGGACCGATATCTGTCACAGTAAGAAATCAGCGGCTCTCAAAGTGTAGAGAATCGATTTTGCAGTTTAAGCACATTTTTCCATAATCAAGTTTCAAGGTAAGTCCTGACTATAAATTCGCATAAAACTTTGTTTTATGTTTGTATTTAAAATTTTTAGGTTAACATTAAAATGTTAGCACAAAAAAAAAGTAAAAAAAAAATTTGGAAAAAATAAAATTTAATTTTAATCATTGAAGGTCAAATTTACCCTAGCTGGATTTTTCACATTGAGTTTTAACAACTACCTCCACGTGCCTCCAAGGATCTGTTTATGCTAAATTATTTTAGAAAGTCTCAAGATCAAGATTACTAATATGTAAGAATCATAACCCCATAGAACCCTACGCTACTTTTATAGCCGAGTTTGTTATGTAATTTTCGCTGTTTTAAACACAATTTTTGAATATCTACTGTAAAATATGTTGGGTCCGCTTTTAGTGGGCGCCCTTCGTTGACTTCCTAACTAGCCAATAGCCTCTTCTCATAAGTTTCCTTGGTCACCAGTTTGTGGTCGGAATACCTACCAACTCTGAGATTATCCTGCGCCCCCTACGGGGGCTCGTCCCACCCATTAAGAACAACAATTAATAACAATAATTAATTCGTGCGTGTATGGCAGTATGCCCATGATATACAAATCGCAATTAGAACACGCAACGTAGATGACTGTCGTAAGTTGTACTCCGAATTTATAAAACCTGCAAGTTTGGTGCCAATAATATTTAAAATTGAAATGTGAGTAAATGTGAAGTATTTAGCGTGTATAAATTGAAAACTCCGTTACGGCGCGCTTTGTCCACGGCTCGGCGCCCCTTGGGACACGGCGCCCGAGTCGAGTGCCCCCTTCTCCCCCTTCTTCGCGCGGCCCTGCTAATACCACACCACACAACCAGACTGCTATTTAAGACATTATACACCACCGAGCATGCATGCTATTTTTTAGGGGCATTTTTTATAATTTACAATAAAATCTTGTCTAAATATAGTTTATTAGATTTTAAGTCATCCTAATTATAATTGTGATTATTTGCCACACCAAACTTGATTAAATCGCCTTAGAGTGTCATCATCCACGACAATTTTATTATTATTACTGCCCGTTTGTCTACAAACTATTCAAAGAAAAGGACAATTTTATCCACTTAATTTACTCCTTACTCTGCATAAGTTCAAGTAGAAACTATGAAAACTAACTGCAAGAGAGCAAAGGAATCTTCAACGAAGATTGCAACAAACACTCAGTCAGACCGAAGTCAAGCTCATGGCAATGGCAATGGACTCAGCGTACGAAGGAATTTGTGAATTTGTAAAATCCCTTTGAAAGGTCTTTATCATCAAAAGAACATTTTTCCATGGGTAATGCAGTTTAGCAAACGGTCGTTTAGGCTCACACTAGGGATGTCAAAAACCGACCTATAACCCGGTTTTCGTTTTTTTTTTTTGCAAAGCCGGTTGGACCGTCCGGTTTTAACCGGGCTCAAAAGACCGGTTTTCCGGTTAACCGAGTCTTTTCATTAATTTGCTTAGAATTTTAGTAAAAACATGCATACACACCCGTATTGCTATGGTTCGTATCGTATGCAAAATTGAATCAATGATACAAGCAGAAGCAGAAGTAATTTGACAAAGCGATGGTTCTACGAGTAATAGAAATAAGGAGAGTGTTCGAAAATATATTTAAGGGCTGGAATTTGGAAACGAAATTTTCATAGGGGACAAGTTATAGAATTGCATACGGAAAAATCAAGAATCTATGAAAAATTTTACAAATTTGGAAAGATTTTTTGTCCAGGTTTTAACCGGATGGACAAACAACCGTCCGGGTTAAAACCGGAAGGAGGAAAAAACCGAAAAAAAAAAACGGTTAACCGTTCTGAAAGTACCGGTTTTCGGACTAACCGTCCGGTTTTTGACATCCCTAGTTCACACTGCAGACACTTGAAATGGACTCGGGTTTATTATTTAAAAGGATAGCTGGTGAGCGTTGATTTGTGAAGTTGTAAAATGAAATGTTCCCTTATGAATAATAAATCATTGTTTACAGAAATTATGCGTTATATTGCATTGGGCCGCAGACGGGTCAAAGTGTAAAGCTGTAAAGTCAATGTGCCCTAGCTCAAAAACTACTTAAAGGGTGAAAAGGTGAATTTTTAAAATTTTAAATTAATATAAATTATATAAATTACAGTTAAAGAAATAATAAACAACCTTAATCGAATAGAACGAAATAATTATTTCCATAACAAAATTATACCTAATCACACTAAAGTCGACCTATGCATGCTCCGCCAACATTCACTATAACACTAATGGCATAATAAATGATATTCAAGACAAATTAAAGGACGAACTTTACACTAACATTATTTTCATCATTCTTCATGGTTCAGCCTAATGCTTTAATGTAATGCGTGACCTTAGCACATTTTACACAGTACCTCGAAAAGCGAGTAGTCGATACGAGTATAACGTGAACAGCACTTTACGGCAGGACTTCCTTCACAATGCCTATCGTAGTTCTAAATATAGCGTTATTACTTGCTTCTAATATGCATGCTATAGGAAATCGATAAGGTAATCCTTGAAATGACGTCGCGATCATGGCCTTAAGAAACTTTTGTATTTTCTAGGGTAAAAGCCATGCTACGTATACTATAATGTATGCTAACAGTGAATTCAAGTAATTAATAAGTTTTAATAATAGGTGTATTTTTTTGGTTATCCCGTGCAGGTTTGGGTAACGAAACTCCATATAAAAAAAAAATTTCAGCTGATCCACCTGTAATTTTTTTTATATGAAGTTTCATTACCCAAACCTACACGGGATAACCAAAAAAACACACCTAATATTGAGTCTTTATTCTATAGAAACTGTTCCGGAGTAAACATTTGTTTAGGTGATTTTACTATAATTTTGTTTTTAAGTTCACTTGTTTTGACTTGAATGAAATTATGGCTGGGTTCTCTATTTCTTTCCTATTCCATTTCATTAGTCGTCCAATGACTCGGATGACATTTTGGGGGCGTGTGTCGATAATAAGTATCGATTGTGTTATTGCTATTGATTTATAGTTGTTATTAGTTATTTTCCTCATCGGTAGTGGGATATACAATAAAATATTATGGACGAGAAGTAGAAAGTTCGTGTCTGCTTATTGAGTTCAGTGTTTATTGTCCATTCTTGTTTGAACTCGAACTGGGATTCTCAATAAAGAAATTCACCCAAGTGTTTTTCTAGTAAAGCCCCAACACATAACTAGGAACGGCAGAAATCGGAACACTATGTCATAGAGCTGTCATACAAGCCAAACGCCAAAAAATACATTCTTGTATGAAAAACTTTTTTCCTTTTAAACCAATGTTAACCAAACTTCACCCAAGTGTGTTCCTAGGAAAGCCGCAAAACATATCCAGGAACAGATGGAATCGGAACACATCATAGGGCTGCGGTAAAAATTACTAACACAACAGACGAAATTAGGTTAGGGTCTCGTTATACCCTTCGCTCATAGAGTGAAAGAGTACACCCAGCAAAAAACGTGTATTAAAACCAATGAAGTTTTTACGTTACTTCTAGTAAACAGAAAATTTCTTTAAACGTATGAAGTTTGGATATAATTAATTAAAAATGTCATTGGATCAAATACACTTTCATAGAATTTAAAATTTCAGTAGTAATAGAATTAAAGAAAGCCGACATACAACTAATGCAACAAATTACTTAGAATCTAGTAAATCAACTTCATGGGAACTATGATTTTTTTGCATAGCCTCTATGTATAAACATTTTAGTTTTGTATTGCACCGCGTATCAAGCAGTTACGATTTTAGAAACGTTGACAACATTCCACATCTAGTCTCATGGCAATGTGAACGGACTGGCACGCAGGCGGACCGGGTTCGAATCCAAGTTTCGGCATAAGGTTTTTTATGAATAAAAAAATATAAAAATTTGAAATAAAAATAAATAGAAAAAAATAAAAATTAAAATAAAAAAAAAATAAAAAAAAAATAAAAAAAATAAAAAAAAAAGAATTAAAAAAAAATAAAAAAAAAAAAATAAAAAAAAATAAAAAATATTCTTTTCTATTTTTTTTTTTAATAAAATCCAATGAAATTTTTACATAGAATCGATGAACAATCTCATTGTTATAATCGAATTTTCACTTTATATTTTCAATGATATTTCTATCATTGTCCCAAAAACGCTATTTCATAGGCTCCAAATCATAGCCGAAATTTCATAGGTTCTATGAAATTTTTCTTTAATAAAAGTAATTTTTTTTCTGGGTGTATATTAAAGGCGAAGAATTCACTGAGAAACTTGCAAAATATCGGATTATAGTGAAATTCATTGTGATAAAAGAGGTTTCGCGTTTAGGCATTATCATTAGGTACTCTTCATTATTAATAAATTCAAGATCATCCATGACAGAAAAGTCCTGTCCTGCACTCGATGAATGAAACGCCATTTTTAATTTAAATTAGTTATTAGATGCGTTTTATTGAATGGAGTACAGGACAGCGCAGCTTCCATTACAATTTTATAGATCTCGTTCTATTCGTAATGTCCGGACGCTATCGCATAAAGTCACCCGCATTATTATTCCTCACTCAACAAAAAATCGGCTAAGCAGTTTAAGCTGTGTAGAAACGCTAAATATAAAAAATATATAAAATTTTGTGATCTTACTTCATATACATTTTTTTCCGACGGGCGTCTTAGCATTTTTGTAAAATCTTTTAACGCTTTTGGTAGCAAAGGAGTTAAGAATTCGGGATATTCCCGGTACACCTATTTTGCTTGAAATGACATTAATAGCTATATTTCGGTGCGCTTATGCGAAAGTTTAGTTTCCGGACACCCTATCTAGGTCAACTCAATTGTATGTTCAAATTTGTACGAAATTGGTGATATCCTGTTTTGTACTTGATCGAATAAAACGCACCTATTAAGTCATATACTATAATACGTGAGTAGATATAAGTTGAATTGATGACTTCGCGGTAGATAATAAATATTTACTAAGGACAATGAAGTTTTTTTGTATTTTTGTAATGGAGCGGAGCGAAAAATTTGTAGTCGGAGCGCTGGAGCAGCGGAGCGGTTACAAATTGGTCGGAGCAGAGCGGAGCGAAATCTTTGCTTTCTACACCACTTAACGACTACACGTGTTTAGACATTCAATGGTAATTCTGATTATAATAATAAATAAATAAATAAATAAATAAATAAATTCAAATGGCCTCCAATTTCTGCGTTTTAGACTGTAGTTCGTCTATATTACGTGTTATTTTTGTCTCTCGGACTGCATATTCCACTTGCGAGTAATTTCATTGCTGACATGATTTAGCTAAAGATGAATCGCGTTGCTGATGATGGGCGGTAGACTGCCCGAAATGCATACCAAATAAAAAATAATTTTTAAAGCGAATTTAAAACCCGGTGTTTTGTTTCTTTCGAATAGAATAGTTTCGGGATTCGCGTGTATCGTTTTTCCAATATTTGAATTGTGAAACGTATGTATTGGGACGCAGCCTCTGCACCTCCGTCAGTTACGAGTGGCCACTTGCGGCCGTCCATTTGTCCGTGCCACCTGGCTGGAAACTATCACGGGCATGCATTCCGCGGCAGTATATGGAGCGGCAAAGAAGGCAAGGCATCTGGATAGTTTTCCAGACTACAGTCTTAGGAGCAGAAAATTTTACGAGGTGCCTGGATTCAAACTCGCATTTTTACGCCTCCGAGCATTGTAAAGTGCAGTGATTTTTTACTACATTGGTAAGGATTTTTTGACATGTATGTCTTTGCGGAGGCTACCTGAGAAAAACTGGGTGTCGTTCCCTGAAAAAGCGTCGCAAAAAACTGTTACGTTACGCTCTGACTCAGAATCAACAATCACGATTTCGATAAGTTGCGGGAATAGAGGTAAATTCGCCATTGAAGCGAACGAAAATTCATCCTTCAATTGGTTCTCCTGGCTCTCCCCGTGGACCGATGTCGACGAAACTCGGATGGAAGTTAAGTGGTGCGATCCTTAATATTTTGGTGCTTCTTATGAGGAAGATGTCCTTGGACACAAAATGCCCTTTTTTTCTGTGGGAATGCATTATAGACGCTATGTATAAGGATATGGAAATCAAAATACAGAATCCGTTGTGACGAGTCTTGTAAAATAACCACAAGTTGATTTTGAGTTTTGTTAAAGGATATTACCACCAAATAGGACATTTTTGTAGCATAGGAAACAGAGTATGGGCATTATGAGTGTCGTTCGAAAGGTGATATTTGAGGCACTGTATGTGATCGGTTTCAAAATATTTTTTTTTTTTTTAAAGAAAAAAAATCGGATGTCCCAGGGGGGTGGACCTTCCAAAAAGTCAACAACAACCACATGAATGTTCACCGATACTATAAATTAAATAAGTACCTATGCAAAAATGAGAGTAAAGTCCTTATAAAATAAGGATGACTACAAACTAAACAAAAAATATTCTGTATTGTTAAGAAAACGCAGGTAAGGGTTTGTTTTACAGAATATTCGTATTATTCAAATATCTACATAAATACGACTACGAGTCAGGGACGTAGCTAGGATTTTGTTTCGGGAGGGGTCCAAAACCTGATTTCGAAAATTGGGCACATTTTTATAATTTATAATTTCCATATTTAATTTACTGGAAATCCCATACAAAATTTTGTTATTCAGTTTTTGGTTTCTAATCTTTATTAGAGTTAATCATTCTAAAATTTCCTGAGAGATTTTCGTCAAAATTACATCTTGCACCGCCGTGTAATATCAAATGCAATTTTCAATTCAGAATATCTCGTTGGGGACTGATAATTGAATAGTCGTAACAGCTAACTATGTTCGAAGGAGGAAATTTTAATCCGTTTGCATTTTACTTGGACAATGTTCCTGTCCGTTCAAGTCGAAAAGTATTAATTACTTTGTTGTTGATGATGGAAGTATAGCAGTTTTGCCGTAATCATCCGATAGTACAATAAAGCTAGGTTCGTGCGAAGGGTTGGGTGCCTCGGCCAAAAGCATGGAGTAACGCCTTCATTAATTTTAACAGATATTAAAATCAAATGTGTAGAAATTATTATATTACTTTTGGGTATCATTGCAATACAGACAGCTAAGAAATATATTTGTGATATAAAAACATACCACTCTGGATAAGTATTTACCAATCTCAATTTAGATAGTGACAAATGCCGGGTGACGTTGACAGAATCCGTTTCCGATTCATGTATATTCCAGAGACGTCTCATGCATTTTAAATCTCTAGTGTAATCATGCAGAACAGAGCCTGCCCTGGGAGTGATCGAGCTGGGCAATCGTCCAGGGTTACCATCTTCAAGGGCACGCCACACGCTAAATTTCCTAACTTTGGATAACAGAAATATAGAAACTTGAAATAAGCATTCAGAGAGTATTGTGACGATTTAGACAAACAATTACACCAAACACCGAATTTCGATGAAATCTAGTGTCAATTTTATTTTAGAATTGAAGTAACATTTTGAACAGCACTTTGGGATCATTCCGTGAAATGTACAGCATCCTAGATATTTTCGTTTTTATTTTTCACAATCCACTAAGACAAGTTAGGTCAATCGTAACAGTTTATTTTTGAGTTTGGTTAAAAAACGTGTTGTTCCTTATACCTTTGTTTTGACTGAAATGCATACTAAATAAATTAAAGAAAATTTTTACACGGGTTTTTCTTTTTATATCATTTGCGGTCTATAAGAAACAAAACGTTTTTTAACCGAACTTAACATCAGAGCATCAGACCACAAAAATTTGTTCGTGCTTAGTGATGAGAAACCAAACAATCTTTTTGAGTTTATTGTTGGTGTCCTCTTTCCTACTGAAACGGAAAATTTCAAACCCCGCGAGGCCATTAAATTGCCACACCATGCGCTAAATTAGCCTCCACCTGATTATTTTTTGAGTGGGTCTCTGCCACGTGGTTAAATGCCAGGAATAGGAAACGGCCACTGCCACCGCCATCTTGATAGACAGGCCGAATATCGATTCCGAATATCGATTCCAAAAATTTGGTACCTTAGCGCCTGTGGTTGTTTCTATTGCTATTGTTGTAAATGCGGTTCCATAGCCACATGACAGCTCATTTTATCAGCTGATAATCCGGCCTGTCTATCAAGATGGTGGTGCCACTGCCCAATTGAGTTTCCTTTTTTGGTTTCCTAAATGAAGGTAAACTCCTTAATTTGTAACACTTATAAGTGGAACGCAAAAGGCCTCCTTCGAGAATAACCAAAACATAAAGGGCAAAACAGAACGCTTACTTTACGTTACGTGCCGAACACCTGTCAAAGATGATTCTATGGAGTTTGTATGCAACTGCACAGAACGCACGCAACGGAACGGAAGCTTTCGAAAAACTATTCAAAGTGTCAAATTCCACGGAAATCCAAGTGAGTTTGTTTGTCATACTTACGATAATGTTATTGCAAATTAATTAAATTTTGATCCTCGTATATTTTATTTAATGCATAAAATGCTAGAATACGGTTTTGAACTTTTAAATTTGACAATTGACATTTCGGAACGGAACTTATGTGACCATCTCATAATTGTCACGGCACGGAAAGGAACGGCACGTAACGTAACGCAAACGTTCTGATTTGCCCTTAAAAGTGTAAAATTATAACTTTCGGGTCAGGTTTGTTTTTTTAAGAAACGTTGTCAGCCACTTATGTGTTGATTTCTGAGAGAAGTGAATTATGTATCAGGAATTTTACTCAGCTCCCATTGCAACTTTATTTAATCTGATTTAAATAATTGTATCGCAGGCAAATACCAAATTCGTAGCATTAATCTTTTTCATTTCAGTCAGAGTTATAGGTCTAGTAGTCATTTTCTCGTGGCCTTAATCAGCCAATTACCTAGAAGAAGAGATCAGTTTGTATCCTAAAATAAACCCAATATTAGCTGATAGTTTACATTAAAATATTCACCTTGAAGCGAACAATTAAAACTAGCACGTTTCCTTGGCTCTTTCGACTTTCGCCTAACTGAGCATCCTCAGGTCAAAGAATTCTGTCACTTTTTTTGATTAGAAATTTAACCATACAAATTGTATGGACAACTTGAGTAATTAGATTTCAAATTTAAGAGAAGCAAAAGTGTCAGTATAGAGCAATAAAAAAAAATCAATTTTATAGAAATAAAGGGACCACATTTTTTTAATAAAATTAGAAATAGGCCTGAAAATGTTCAGTTGCACGAAAATTTGTCATAAAAAAGGGCAAATTTAAGTGTGAAATAAAAAAAATAAAAAAATAAGATTACACGTGAAAAAAGAAAAACAATAAACGCCGTCACTTAAGTTTTAAGGGCCACGACCATCGATTTGGCCCAGGGACACCAGCATATTAAGACCGGCCCTGATGCGACAAAATCCTTCTTTATAATCTATGTACATACTTTATCACTTTCTCAAAATCAGCTAATAGCCCAAGCAATCAGAGTTTAAACTGTATTCGTCCGTTTCAATGCTTTTTCTAATCAAGAAAAGACTCTTCACTACTTTCTAGGACAATTATTTAATTTCCGATTTTGAGCCTTTATCTAGATTTCTGAAATCCGACTTCATTTTCAAACTCTATCGTGAACTTAAGTATCCAGACTGTTTCCTTTTTACTGTTATATTATCTTTTTCACGAAAAGCTTCGGAAACTGCTCTCTATTCTACCCAATTAAAATGAGTTGGACAAATGGAAATTTTCTCTTGGGAATTTTAGCAAGAATGGTCACAAGCAGGCTTGCCAACTCTAGCTAAAAGTAAGTAGATCTACTTACTTTTTCGCATTTCTACTTACCTACTTACTGTTCACTCAATTCTACTTACTTCTGATAAAAATTCTGAACCGATATTTGTATTGCATTTTTCAATATAAATATGATTTCATTTCCAAAATTACAAAACCTTCTTTATCTAAAGCCCTGAAGTAGAAAATTTCCATTATTAATCGACCGCCAGCGATATTACGAATTTAATTAAATAAAAAATAAATAACAGGCGCGACAATCCAGCATTGGACTAAGGCCGCAGGATGTGTTAGTGACATCCTATTTCCAAGATCTTATCTGCTTTTTGAGGTAATGAGATCAGCATCACGCTCAGCAGTGTTATGTATCCCCATAAATGGGTACTCGTTTAACATCTGAGTGAGATCATAGTCCGTCACAAGCTCGTGAGTTCGAAAAACACCATGATCCACGGTGAGATTCGAACTCATGACCCTGTGCACCGAAGGTGCGCGCACTAACCGCTAGACCAGCCAGACTACACGAATTTAATTGGTTTGAATGAAATAGCAAATTTATGGCTCTCTTCCCACTAGTACCAAGCGTACCCCTGGCGGCCCGCAGGCAAAGCAGATGTTCTACTTCATGGCTTTGTATGTACAGTGAAACCGGTCTAATGAGACTACTGTTAGTTTCCGAAAAAGTAGTCGCTATTAGAGGTGGCAGAGCATCTTGACTTCTTTGACAGGAGGTGTCCTGGAACATTTTTTCTGGTGTATTTAGTAAAGATGAGTGGCTCTGGACCACATAGAGTAATAGCAAAAATCTGCTGTTTATATCCTTCGTGGAATGCAAGAGCTACCGTTTAAACAGATGCATTTTTTAAGGCTTGCATACTTCGAAATTTACAGAATTACGCCGACAAATCAAACAAACCCCTTATTTTAAAAAGGTGCATCTGTTGCATATTTCATTCAAGAATAATTCTTTACACATACAATAAATACTCAACTCTGTTCTTTTAAAAGATAATGAAATAATCATTGAGTTCAACCAATGGGAATGCGTTTTAGTGTTTTCAATTCCTAATTTTTTGGGCATGATGATACAACAACCTTGATTGGATGAGCTCGAAAACGAAATCTTCTCCATATAGGTTTGACACGAAAACTGAATATTTTTCAAAGGTTAGAAAGTTCCCGCTAGAAAGATGTTACTTGCCAATTCCTCTGCGTTTAAACGTGAAAATAGGTCAAACATGGCACGCATTAACATCAAAATGACAATTTATCAAACACATTTATCAAACATTGGTTTTTGATGAACAACAATGGAATCAGTAGTAGCTGTATCAGGACCGAATGATGGCTACAAAAACTAAATGCGTCATCTGATTGAACATTTTTGCTCTTGCTGCATAATGCCTGTAATCTAATTATTCGCATAACTAAAGACTTCAATTTTCTGCGGCCTTGCTTTTTTATGAATTAATACCGTTACTTGTTAAATTTATCAAGAAAACTTGCAAAATGTATACGAAACCCAAAATATAAGCGCATGTGTACTTGCCTATGGTCGCTTCACACGGGCACATCGATTTTTTTACGGTTGCAAATAGAAGTAAGTGGTCGCTAAAGAAGGGTAAAATTTGTATGGACAAATCAGTGATGTAGTGGTCGTTGTTCCGATAAACATGTGGTCTCTTAATACGGGGAACAAATGTATGAAAATGTATGGGAACAAATTCCGTTCCGGAAAAAATCCGTCGTTATGAAAGGTGGTCGCTTAATACAGGTGGTCGCTTAATACAGGTGGTCGCTTAATACAGGTGGTCGTTTATACAGGTTTCACTGTAGATGATTTTGCAAATTTAAAAAAAAAAATTGGCGCCAAATGCCCTTATTGGATTATGGAGTGTCCTCTATTTACTAATTACTATTGGGGAGCATATTTTATTAAGTCTTAAAGTGTTAAATTGTTAGTTGGGTTTGGTAGTATGGTTTTCCTTTTCCTCTCTTTCTTAGGATTTTTGCAACTTTCTCTCCGAAAAAAACTACTTACTCATCGAATAAATGAGTTGGCAACACTGGTCATACTATGAACTTCGCAAATGTATTTTACCATAAAAACGTTATCGAAAATACTTGATACTTCATCCGGTTCTGCTAGTTCTGTAGCACGCGCGCATTCTCTATTGTCAAATTCGGTAAACGCGGAAAACGATCCTCGCCGCGAATCTCGTTTGATTTAATTCGATTGCGCGAAATAGTTACGTTATTGAGCGCTTATATACCGGCTCTTAATTTAAACTATCTTAAAGCATTTTTGGAGATAGTACCTTTTCCATAGGGTGTATATACCGTCCTAGTCTAGTTCGCGTATTAACTTTCTTCTTCTTCTTTTTATTCGAATTGGTTGTGGAATGAGCAGATGTTTAGAAATGGTTTATCTGACATTTCGATTATTTGGACAATATTGTGATTGGAATTTGTTTATCTCGCGTTTTTTCTAACCAGGAATTTCATATAAACTTTGTAGTGAAAGGAAAATCGAAAACGATATCATTCCAGTAACAGGACGACTTCGCTCTTCCTGGATAGATTTTAGAGACAGTCGCTTGTCTAGGCATTATGGATTGGCAAGCACCCCGCCATCTGTTGCGAGCGGGACTAAATTTAGTTTCGATTAGTTAGTGCAGCCCGTATATGTCGTCCAAAAATAATTTAAATTTGACTAAAACTTTTTATCTTTGCTCCGGTATGTAAGCGGTCATTGACTACAACATTACGTTGCTTGGGTAATTTGTGGTTGTTAGGAGCTGTTTTATGTCATAAAATGCAAACGTAGTGTGTTATCGACGGGTTGTTTATGATTCACTCATCAATTAACGTACCGTTGTTTTCCTCTCCCATTAAACAAGCAAACTTGTCCCGTCTCATTTTACGTATGCCATCTCCTTCCTTCATTCTCCCTGTTTAAAACTCACCTTCAACGGCGAATTCATTATGGGACTAACTTTCTCCGCCGCCCAATACCCCGGTTAATCGGCTCAACAAGCTCTCATGTTTAATCAGGGAGTAGATATGGAGTAGACATAATGATGAAACTGCATGTAAAAACAACAACACTACATGGGACGAAAAATCTTGTCCATGGGCTCTCTCGTTCAGCGGTTCACGGTACCCAAAGAGATAGATATGGAGTAGACATAATGATGAAACTGCATGTAAAAACAACAACACTACATGGGACGAAAAATCTTGTCCATGGGCTCTCTCGTTCAGCGGTTCACGGTACCCTCACGTCAAATGC
This sequence comes from Microchrysa polita, assembly GCA_949715475.1. Lineage (NCBI taxonomy): Eukaryota > Metazoa > Arthropoda > Insecta > Diptera > Stratiomyidae > Microchrysa > Microchrysa polita. The sequence goes on from OX454421.1 coordinate 38,658,035, forward strand.
GACCAGTTTTGCCGTACACAGCGACAAAATCGACTAGTTCAGCCACTCACATCAATACACACACCGACAAAGTCATCCGGTTCTGCTAGTTCTGTAGCACGCGCGCATTCTCTATTGTCAAATTCGGTAAACGCGGAAAATGATCCTCGCCGCGAATCTCGTTTGATTTAATTCGATTGCGCGAAATAGTTACGTTATTGACTACAACATTACGTTGCCCGGGTAATTTGTGGTTGTTAGGAGCTGTTTTATGTCATAAAATGCAAACGTAGTGTGTTATCGACGGGTTGTTTATGATTCACTCATCAATTAATGTACCGTTGTTTTCCTCTCCCATTAAACAAGCAAACTTGTCCCGTCTCATTTTACGTATGCCATCTCCTTCCTTCATTCTCCCTGTGTTTAATACAGGCATTATTTCGCTCTGCTTCTGTCTCGCCGTAGCTGGCGATTGTAAACTCTCTCGCTGTGGATTTTTTTCGTGAAACAGATGGGTTGTTGTATTGGGTTTAATTTTGAGTGCGCATTATAAAGTAGTTTTATACGTTGCGATAGGGTTGTGTATGATTTTAAGAAAAATTACGAAAAAAAAATATTAATAGGAAGCTTCTCAACTTTTTTTTTTTTGAAAGACGAAGGGAAGCAATGCTTCCCTTGCATCCAAAGATGCCGCGCCACTGAACGACCACCAAAACCGCCTTGACCACACTGCGCCTTATCATTACAAATAACTTTAGTGATCAGCATCATCTGGTCTATAGTCATCACACAGTGCAGTGCGTGGAGACGTGCAGCGGATGACTGATGCAATTGCCTGGTTCAATTGCGAATGGCGAGCAGGTATAAATTGAATTTTCGAATGCATATGCGTGCACTTTCGAATTTGTCACATGTAAAACGCGCGCGTAAAAAAGAGGCATCCAAAATGCAAACGATTTATCGCGTAAATTTACGAAGAGTAGAAAATCAATAGTCGTTTTAGTATGATCACCAAAATCAAAAGAATGTTCAGGTAACTAAATAAAAAAGAAAAAAATTAACGCCCCTGTAGCGACTCGAAAACGTCACCCCATGCACCAAACACCTATCATCTAACCCAGTGTTTCCCAAACTTTTTGAAGACGCGGAATCCCTGAGATCGTCGAAGTCGTTCGCGGAACCCCAAAAATGGGTCGTTAAGAGAAGACGACCGTTGGTAGAGAAGACAAAACGTTTATATGGGTACAAGGTAAAAAAATGTGTTATTAGAAAAAGTATCAATATTTAGTTGAGGTACGCTGTTATTTAAAAAATGGAGCAATTTAATGTGCCTGGTAATTTTTACATATTTCAGTGATATGAGGCCGAATATATGACAGAGCCACTCATATATTCTCCTCCAAGTTCCTGAGGCTTTCAAGTTTTCTTGTTTTTATATTGGGCATAGTTGAAAGTCCGATTTCACATAAATATGAAGTTGAAAACAATAGCAGGATATTTACAGCTTTTTTTTTTACAAAACAGGGTATTTTTCCTGGACGGATATCAAAATTCTTCAGGTGAACATTCCGCAAATTTTAATCTTAAACCTCGATTAGAGGAAAGCTATGTTAATTTGCTTTTTCCGGCAAGGTGTATTTTAAGTATTGGATGCCACAAAGAGATTTCTTATTCAATTAAAACTGCTGTGGATTTAACAAGGGGAAATATTTTTGAACCGTTTTAGGTTTCCAAATGCTCGACTATTGGATTTTTGATTTTATCTCTTGCAGTATTGAGAGATGGAAACATTTCCAGGTTTCTCTCTGCAACATGCCTTTTCCAAAGTAATAGTTTGCCTTTCATGACACTTATTTTATCAGTATACGTCAAAATATTATCGTCCTTTCCTTGCAAACTTAAACTGACCAAAGTGAAAAAATAAATAATGTCTACCAAATATGCCAAAATGCAGCGCCAACTTTCATCCTGAAGGTATGCCATGAAACTTTCATGTTTTTCTTTAGTGAAGAAAGCAAGTAGCTCGCTGAGCAACTGCAGAACACGATTTAGGACCCCACTTCTGTATGCAGAAGTAAGCACTCGTATTCAGAACCCATTGACGAACAAAGTTGCTTAAAAATTAGAGTTTCAACGGTTTGGTCTTAATACATATAATTAATAATTAAAAAAAAATCCGTAAAAATGCACTGACTATGAGGATAATCTGCTCAATCTGCATGCAGAATGATATGATGAACATATATTGCATTAACATTTTGGGTAGTCTGCCCTCTAAGATAACGAGCAAGTAAACTATGTACCACGGTTTTTATATAGTGTGTCGGCGTACTACTATGTCTATCATATATTTATACACAAATTCCTTAAAACTGCCAAATACAGTTAATGCGAAAATTGACGGCAACCATTTCAGAATTTGTTTGTGTTTAGAGTATTATTAAAATTTTCAGAACAGCATGTTTTCACAATTTTTTCGCGGAAACCCTGGGCTGGTCTCGCGGAACCCCGTTTGGGAAGCACTGATCTAACATATGTACTTGGCTATGCCGACCTCGATGATGGCAAGTAAATCTAGCGATCATCACAGATTATCTCGCACAGGTCGGTGCATGCAGGCAGAACATAATTGCCATTGTCGTCGTCATCGTTAGTTGAAGAGCTTCTGGGCAACGGAAGCATGATATTGGATGAATTCAAATTGTAAGACAAAACGGGACGGGTAAACTTGAAGGACAAGAACCATCGTTCTTACAATCTGAAATGCAGAATGCTTGTCTGCTGGCCACTACAAAAGCTCTCGCCGTCCGTTTGTTTGTGCTAATAAACGACTCGTCACTTCATTGTACACAAACTTTGGAGCGTGCATGGCAACATTTATACATACTTGCTGTGTAATTATTGTTTGCCCGGCCGTGTTTTGATCGGATAGTGTGAAATTATCATACGATGCTTCTTGTCGTGCAAGTTTACCCGTCCGGTTTCGTCTTACAACTACCCATTGGCTGAATTCAAATTGTAAGAAAACGACCGGACGGGTAAACTTGCACAACAAGAACCATCGTATGATCATTTCACACTATCCGATCAAAACACGGACCGGCGAACAATAATCACACAGCAAGTATGTATAAATGTTGCCATGCACGCTCCAAAGTTAGTGTACAATGAAGTGACGAGTCGACAAGATTAAAATGCAAGTAAAACACGCGCTAATTGTCTTTGCAGAACGCCTGAACTATTGGTAGATGCAATCGTCTTATCGATCGTACGATTCCTACGAAAGAAAAACAATCGTGTCACGATTTTTTTCTTTCGTAAGACTCGTTCTTACAATTTGAAATGAACAATGCTTGTCTGCTGGCCACTACAAAGTTGGGTAGCCGCCAGGTTTGGTACGTAGGGCAATGTGTTCGAGTCCCCACAGCAACATATTTTTTTTCTTTTATTAGTGTCCAAAACAGTTTTGTTAGCTTGGTGATAATTATTTGGAACATAGTAAAACACGTGTGATTATTTTAAGGAAATTAGGATGTGTACGCTGGGTTGTTCCGTGGCGAAATATGTGACATTTTAAAACATAGTGAAAACCTAACGAATCTTTAAGTCAACCTTTCAGTGGTTTGATCATTGCTAAATTTGGTATAGATTTTCCTTTGATCGCCCTTACAAAGAATCGACAATATTTTGGTGTCAGCATTTGTCATAAGAAAGATGTCCTTTTTCTTTAGGAATGCATTATAGTCGATATGCATATCAAAATACATATTCGGTGAGTTGAGCCCTTTAAAATCACCACAAGCTCATTTTGGAGTTTCAAAGGATATTATGTACATTATGTACCACCAAAAAGGACACTTCTCTAAAGAAACTGAGAATGGGCTTTATGGTTCTCGTTCGAAAGTCGACATTTGGGGTACTGTATGTAATCGGTTTGAAAGGAGTTTTGGGCTTCTGGGAGTGACAAGATAAGGGCTTATGCAATGTGGATTATTTTGTAAGCAATGTCCTAGACATATACATGATCTAAGATTTTTCCCCTGTGGGAAAACTTTTTCTTACCATAATCATCCCCCTTCCCCTCTGGCTACGCCCATGGCGGTGGCTCCGCCATGGTTTGGGAGTGTGTATGGCAAACTTCACCATATTGAAGGTCATAGATTAGATTTATGAATTTTTATTTTAGTAGAATTCAAGCATATCTTGTGTTTGCTTGGCTTGCATGCCTGGAATACCGTTCCAAAAGATTACGATTCAATTGCATGGTTTTGGCAAATTAAATAAGCCTTACGAACATAAGTAGTTATAGATATAAAATTCAGTATTTTCAAAATTCTTACTGCGCTATATTCTATCTGTTCCGTGTTCACCATTCTTAGGGTTTTTTGAAATTTTTTTTTTTTTCAAAAAACCCTTATGAAATCGATTTTGTCCGTCTGTCCGTCTGTTCACTAAATAACTCGCGAACTGATTGTCATGAAATTTGGTCGGAATGTGTAGAATGCTTAGGGTCTTTGGCAAAAATACCTTAGAAGTTGGTAGGAAGAAGATAACAAAGTGTCCCGAACGTTTGAAAAAAGTCGACTTTTTTAGTTTTTATCGGAGATTGACGTATGGGTATTTAAATCAAAGATCTTAACGAGTACATCTCATATCGGTTAAACTTTTCTAGTTTCTAGTAACGGTAAAAAAGTTATTGGCATTTAAAGTTAAACTTCCTTTCCGACCTCCGTTTTTCTAAACCGTTATAGGGATCGATATGAAACTTTGCACAAATATTGGTCATATACGTTAAATATTAAGACTGTTGACTTTTGCTAAGAAAAAGTAAATAACAGTAAATTTGTAAAATTTCAATTTGATCGTGTGTAGCCCCTCTTAGGTTTTCAAATATGAAAATTTTGCCAAGGTGTTTTTAGAAAATTACATCATCATTGTCATCCGAATAACTGTATCCAAACCGGAAATATAGCCAAGTAAGTATTTACTTTCACAATGCAAGGGAAGCCTCTTAAGCATTTCTTCAATATGCATATCTTTTAACTTGATGAAACAATGATATTGATATTTGGTGGAAATGCATTGAATGGTAATAGTGTGTGCCATAAATATTTTTGAAGTTTGTAGGATGTCGTGCTCTGTGGCCGTGATCGTTCGGTCGCCACTCTGTGAATTAGACACTTATAGAGAAACGAGTTTCCAAACTCAGCACGACTCGTCGCAAGTTTATTATTCAGAAGAAAATGATAAGAAATATTCTTATCGTAGAATAATAAACTAACAATGCGACTAGGAAGTGGTATGGCTGACAACCGTATCACACTCCGAATTCAATTGTCTTTGTAAGTTTGATGACTACATACGGTAGTCATAGTCATCAGCGCACCATGCTCCACTAGGAGTTACGGTAATCGAGAGATGGGCCCGTTTGAAGAAAAAGCTTCAAAAACGATGTATCAGTACAAAATGCAATTCCATCTAGTTAGGTACACTTTAAATTTACTCCAATCGATGGCCAGACGTCTACAAGCAGTTATTTATGCAAAAGGAGGACCAACAAAGTATTAAGATGTGTTTATTTAGAGTTTTATTTGGGTGGCTCACTTTCATTGTGACAGTTTTGTTCGACTCTACAGTCTTGACTCGGTAATCCGGATCTCCTTTAATCCGGATATCACGCTAATCCGGACCACTAAATGTTTCCACTATGTATTCTATAGTCCGGATTTGGGCAGCAATTTTGACTCTATAATCCGGATATTTGAGATTTTCAGGGTGAAATGGCAGATTTGGTCTCGTTCTTTTTTACGGGAAGTTTTGGCAAATAACATGATGCTGACTAATTTCGAAGAAATATTACATGTATCGGCTTTCGTTCCTCTTTTTTAATTTATTTGGACTGTTTTTCCTAAGAAAAAAGTGATTCCACTAATCCGGATGTTCCGATGGTCCGGATTACCCCTTGCAACAATTGATCCGGATTATCGAGTCAAGACTGTATTTAGTTTTGTTGTTATTTTTTCTTGTTAAAATAAAATAAGACAATTGTCAAACACATTAAATGAAAGCCTGACGCTTGGCAAATAATATAATTTAAAATTCAATTTAGTTTGATTTCCTTTTCTATTCTTTTGTTATTCAATGTGGCTCACTTTGACTGTGACTCACTGTAAAGTGTAAATTGTTCTAACACACTAAGGTACATATAACGAGACCGAAGCTAATAGCGATCGCAATTTGTATACCCTTTACTCTCCTCGGGCTAATAGCTTTTTCGGACGTACCTATGACTTGCGTTTAATATTAATCCTTTCTCATTTATTTCGTTCAGTTTTCCCATGAGTCTCGTGACGTCGGTGGAGTATTAGTGAGCAAAGAAACAATTTTTTTTTTAGAATTTTTTGTTTTTGTTTCGATAAAGATTACAGTAATATAAAGTTTGGTTGGAGTTAAAATAAATAAAAATAAATTACAGGCGCGACAATCCAGCATTGGACTAAGACCGCAGGATGTATTAGTGACATCCTATTTCCAAGATCTTATCTGCTTTTTGTTGAGGTAATGAGATCAGCATCACGCACAGCAGTGTTAGTTATCCCCATAAATGGGCACTCGTTTAACATCTGAGTGAGATCATAGTCCGTCACAAGCTCGTGAGTTCGAAGAACACCCTGATCCACGGTGAAATTCGAACTCATGACCCTGTGCACCGAAGGTGCGCGCTCTAACAGCTAGACCAGCCAGTCTATTTGGTTGGAATTGGTGTAAGAAAATAATCTTGTTCGGCAGCCCCATGACCTCCTAATCCCATTCCAACAATTTTTACATATATTTTGTGGCATCAATAAAATCGCATTTGTATGAGGTTTGCTTGAAACTAATGCACAAATACAAAAAATTTTCTTAGACGAATCTAATTTGGAGGGCTGAGTGTTTTAGTCGCATTTTGTTAGGCTACTTTCTACAAAAATCTACTCAGCGTTTCAAATTTTGATTTGATCTGTACTTTGGCATTGTTGCCAGTTTAAGCCCCTTACAGGAACTAACCGGATTTTTTTCGCAGCGCTGACTATTAAAATTTTGGTACAAAGTTTTCAAGACAAAATAAGAATACCACAATTTTTTTTATTTGGAGACGACTTGATCGATTCATTTTAGGAGACCCTGTTCACATCATTTTGTATATTAGCTATAATACCGCTTCGTTTAATTTGCGATGCACAATATAAATAATGACCAGAAAGACCCTCAAATTTATCAATCCATCGAAAAACCTTTCAACACCCCTTTTTGTCTATCTGATACATCCTTACCTAATTATTATTCTTGTCGTGATTTATGACATAAACATACTGAAAAGCGCTCATCTCTCGTATCCTTTTCATACTATTTGTATTATAATCCAAATTAATGATGATATGTTGTGTTATACAAATATCCTTCCATTAATCAATTAAACAATGATTTATAATGAAATACATGTAATTAGCCTCAAGTTTTCACTCAATTCTCTGGTATTGCTTCGTTTCTAATTAAAGTTAAGAATCAAAGCATACTTAATCAATCTTAACAAGCAAACTCACGTGCGGCACACACTAACTCGGAAAGAAACACAAATTGCAAAGACAACCGGGCTTGAAGGCAACTTTCGAAATCCTTTGGTTGTTCGGTGGCTCAAGAAGAAGGTATGTAACTTGAGCGAGAGAGGATAAATTGACACGATAAAATCGAAACACATCGAACACGTCTATTTTGTGAGACATTAAGTTTATAGCTGAATTAAGATGAGATTAGAGACGATTTAGAAAGATTTTAGTGTAATTGACGATGAAGATGATTAATTGGAAATGTCGGGGTTAATATTAGAGAGCCTATATGCATGGGGTGGCTGTAAAATTGAACAGAACGGGTGTTGTGTTGAGTCGATATTGAAAGATATATTAATTAAGACGAGTTAATATTTATTTTAATTTATTAAAGGCCTAACAATTTACATTTTGGTTTAAATTACATACACTGAGAAAAAAAATTAGAATGGTTATCTAAAGAAATAGTCGAATTCATCTAAAGTTCGTCATTGATTTTCAGCTTATGATTCTATTTAGTTAAAATAGCTACGAAGGTATGGCTAATTTATCTAATCCTCTTTAATTAAAATATCTAATAAATTCGGAAAACTTAATTAATTTATTAGTAAAAATAGTTAATTATTTTCTATAAATCAGTATATTTGAATCATTGAAAACTCTAGTCATATAGTAAGTTTTACTACTTTCAATAGAAGAACCAACAAAAAAAATTCATAAATCATTCAATTCTAAAGTAAAATTACCCATCTGGTTTTGTGATATATAGTATCTTTATTTGTCTTTATTTATCTTTTATAATAATAATAACAAGCATAAATTATTTATATTAAAATACTAAAACATAGTTCTAACTTCAACAATGTCGAGATGTCGATGATATTTCTGCGTATCCGCTAAAGGTGTACCAAAACCCTGGAAAAATCATAAATATTAGACAATGTTAATGATATGACATTAGGATTAAGACTTACATTTTCTTTCCACAGCCCAATTTTTTCTTTGGGAATTATTTGTTTTATTTGATGTCCGCCAGCGTTAAATGCTTGTATCGCACGCACATTACTGCAGGACTTTACTACAGGACTTATCTCGTATAACGCCAACACGAAAATACACTCTTTGATTTGGTTTGCGACAGTCAGTGTACAGATACGCACAACTAAAAATGATGCGAAATGTACGCGGAACGGAAGATTGCATTTTGTTCGAGAATGAACACGCAAAAAACCGGTTGAGAATGATTAGAATGGTTGTTTGGTCTACTAGATTAGTTGATTTTTCTACATGTGTGTTTAGGTAATAGAATTTAGCTAATTGAAGTAGTAGAATTTTCTATTTAAAGTTTTTGGACTTCCACAAAAGTAGTCAATTTTCACCAATATTTAGTTGAATTGGGTTATCGAAAAAAATCGCTATTCCGGTGAAAACCGAACGATTGATTGTAGTTAAAATGTATATTCAAATGGTTAACTTAACACATATAGTGAAAGAATTGACTATTTATAACCCACTTGTTTTTATCTACTTTTCTCTGGTTAAATGAAGGAATTTAATAGTGTTTTCTGCTGCAAAGATTAGTGGAAATGGCTATTTCTTTAGTAGAACCATCTAAATAAAAGTCAACTACTTCCCATTAGATAAACGTTCTAAACCTTTTTTCTCAGTGTGGAAAGTTTCGAAAATTCACGAAAAAACAACATTTGCGGAAAGTTTTACTTGGGCATTATTTTGCTAAGAAGACTGCAGCTCAGAGTCATCAATTGCCCGTGTAAATTTACGGTGACGATGCTTTTTCGCGTGCACAGTGTTTCTGGTGGTTTCATCGGTTCAAAAATGATAATTTCGACATTACCGACGAAGAGCGACCTGGCCAGCCAAAAAAGTTTGAAGACGAAGAATTGACGAAATTACTCGAAGAAGATTCGCGCCAAACGCAAAAAGAGTTCGCAATTTCGTTGGAAGTGACTCAGCAAGCCATATTGAAGCGGTTAAAATCACTGGGAATGATCCAAAAGCAAGGCCACTGGGTTCCATACACAGAGAAAAAAAATTAGAATGGTTATCTAAAGAAATAGTCGAATTCATCTAAAGTTCGCGTTGATTTTCAGCTTATGATTCTATGTAGGTGAAACAGTTATGAAGATATGGATACTTTTTCTATTCGTCATTAGTTGAAACATCTACTATATTTGCAAATTCAATTAATTCATTTGTAAAGACAGCTATTCATTATTTATAAATTGTTAAATGTTGGATAGCTAAATTGTGTTGAAGAAAAAAGAACGATTGTTTGTAGTTAAATTTTATATTTGAATAGTACAATCAACAACTTTTGTGGAAGAAATGACTAAAGTTTTTCTTCTAATCTTGCGTGGTTCAATGAACGAATTTAATAGTATTTTCAGCTACGAAGATTAGAGAAATCAGCTATTTCTTTGGTAAAACCATCTAAATTTAAGTCAACTACTTCACTTTAGATAAAAAGTCTAAACCATTTTTTTCAGTGTAGAAAACTTCAATATTGAATTTGAATTTAGTAAATAAGTTGTATTCATTTGACTAAATTTCAGGATTTCGTCGAAACTTTTGTCGAGTTTAAATATATATCCTTAAGGCTCGCTCTCCGAAAACGCCAAATACACAAAACATTATGGCTCATTCATAGTGTCAATTAGACAAATGCAAATTCCATCCTTCTATGCTCAAAGAACTCACAAGGAAAATGGGCACAGATTGATTGTTGAGTGGAAATGAAACAGTTTTCTAACACTAGAAAACACAGAAATCTGCATAATGCTCATTTCGTATTCAATCCTTTGTAAATCGCATACTGTGTTGGAAACGGCCCAAGGCAATATCCATTAGACGCAATGTTTTCATTCAACATCCCTTCATTCTCAGCATATTTTCTTATTTAGCATTGTCAGTGGTAGCCTCTGTGCTTTAGATATCTTTTACGATCCTCGAGAAGATAGAACTTTGCTTTTAACAATGCTTTTCTTACGGGTCGAGTTTTGTTATCCCTTTTCACGTGTACAGCAGAGTGAATAGTCTCGGGTGGTACGTGGGATGTTCCCTATAGTAAAATGCCGCATATGGAGAGATGATAATGGATAGCAGCCTTATAAATTTCTTCAATAATTAGGAAAAGCTTCGTCTGTGTTATCCTCTAGCACATACTTGATGATGTTTTAGGACGTATCCTAGTGTCAAAGCGCCTTCGGGTATTAAATTTCGTTTTTGTTCAAATATAAAAAGTAAAATTTCGAAAATTTCGAAACAAGGATTTTTCTATTTTATCTATTTTTAAAAACGGGATTTTATCACTTCAAAGTTTAAGCATACTATTGTAAGAAATGTATTTTATTTATTATGCATATAAAATTTTCTACAAGCAAGCATAGACTTGTAGAGAATTTTGATATGTAGTTTTAAATTAATAATTTAGTACTGACATATCTGTCGAGTTAATTATTTTTTATATTAAGTGAAGAATTTTTATTTTTATATTGAAGTGTGTGTATCTTTTATTATTTGGACTTTAAATTGTAAGTAGCATTACGAGCATATTTTTATTTGCTTGTAGTTTAAGACCTTTGTATGCTTTTCATATTATTGATCAAGTGTCGTGTCGTAATATTGATAGTGTTTTCGTTAAATGAACTCCAGAGAGGTTATCTTTAGTAGTTCATTGTAAAGCGATGGCTGATCCCAAGGAGGTTATCATTGGGTGAGGTCCGAGGTTGGGTTACAACCTCGTAGGGACGTGCACTCCCTGGCCATTTCGGGGTCGTGAGGAGGTTATCCTCATAGTGGTTGAGGGGAGGTTATCCTCTCAATCCAGACCTGTAATCGACAGTTTTCCGGGTAGGAAAACTGGCTTCCCGTATTTCTTAATACTTTTCACTTGATCAATATAATTTAAATTGCTTTCGTTTTGTTTCTAATTTATGCTCAGGTGTATTTTTTATGCTTTCAGATTTATCGTACGAATACAACTGAAGAATCAAGATAAGAAATAAAAATTTAAAAATATCTGTTTCTTACACTATTGCCTAATTTACCAGTAAATTCATGACATCTGGGTGAGATTTATTTTCCAGGAATTCGAAGATGGTTATTCTAACGGTTGTTGATGTAATTGTAAAATGTAGATGTCATTAATTTACTGGTAAATTCTGTATGGTTCTTATACTTTCCGTGTGAACAATTTTACATTCTTAGAAATCAATGAAATTAAAAGAAAGGCCCACTGAAATAATTTCCATTTCCCAACACACTTCAATTCACAAAAACAAGCAGAACAGGTCATACAAAAGAGCAAAAACAACCTCGTCAACTGCCTTTGATCCGTCTTCTATACTTGAAAGCATCAACTAAACGAACTAATCCACGCCCTTTCAAAAAAGGGATAATTAAGCACACTTATTACCCCATTTCAAATAAAATTCCGCCAGGACTTTTCTCGCCCTCCGTCCCTCTTTCTCTCTGAAGAATTTCATTTCGCAATGCTCTAGGAAAATCGTGATGTAATCTGCACTCCAAGGGGTCGTCGAGTGAAAGTGAGAAAAAGTGTTTGATAGAGACAAATTGTCAGCAGGCATTTCTGTGCTTGAACTGTTTTACAAATGATGCCAATTTTAAACTTGGAATACAAGAAAAGCTGCAAATGATGTTGAACTTCTTGTTATTTACGTTTCGTCGCACTTTTGTTGGAATAGTAGCAGCAGCGGAGCATAGTTGAAAGTGTGTTGCGAAATAGTACAAAGTCCTACAAAGAAGTTTATGAGCATTCCGTCATACTTTGGATTGTTTCCATTTATTAGAATTCTTAGAATTTTGATATAGTTTTACATGGTTTTACGGCGAAGATGTGAAAACATTTAGTTTAAATGATATTTTAGAAATAATGTGAATACTTGTTTGAGTAATACGTAGATAATTATTTGAGTGACTGAAATTTATTTTGGCATTAGTGTTAATTTCTTTCCTTATAAAATTACATATATGTTGCGGTTGCTATAGGCTTAGTGGACATTACCCTACCTAATAAGGGCTATGGAAGCAAACCCTTCATCGAAGGTATACCCTAGTATAGAGTAGTAGAGCTTAAGTTCATGCCCAAGGAATCTAGGTGACAAAACTGTACATAACCCTTGATACAGAAGCCCGCGAGAATACCCACAGGTGGACACTGTAACGATGTAACCAAGAGATATCTTTGTGCCATACCCATAGCCTTAACCTCAACTAATGTATTGTATTGTTTATTCATAAAATTCAAAAATATAAGTTACATAGAATATACAATTTTAGAAGATTAGCTTAGTAAATTACAAAAAAAAATAGAACATTTTGTATTCCGAACTATTAAAGTTTGGGAATAGTATTAAATGTTAATCCAGTTATAAATATAGATTTAAAATTCAAATAACATGTGTGTGAGGTATTCAGTGAGTAAGAAATTTTAGTAATCTAAGTGAAAACTTATATGAAAGATTGAGTGTACAAAATTATCAAGAACAATAAAAGAAAATAAGAGAAAAACAAAACAATTCAAGATTTATCAGTACAGTTACACCACAATGATAGAATATAAGAACTCCAAGCTCTTGTGTTCCAATTCGAAAAGCCATCCCTTAACACATTTAGCAAATCTCCCAGCAGCTGTTATTGATCTAATTGATAGCGGAAGCATACTAAATATTCGGCAGGAAGACCCAACGAAAAATCTTCGAAATGTAGTAGTGCGAAAAAAGGGGAACCGTAACGATATACTGAAAATTTCTCTGAAGATTATATTCAGACCGTAATCTAAAATTGAGGTTACCTGATCTCGCAAAAAATATGTTCAATACTTCAAAATAATACAAATGACGAACTGGAACGATTTTCAATTCACGGAATAGATTAAAGCTAGAATGTCTCCGATTTTTCCTGCAGATCATTTTCATCACGCTTTTTGGTAAAATTAAAAGGGGTTCTATTTTGTTATAATGGATACCACCCCAACAAGGGATTCCATATTGCAGTTTAGAATGGAATATTGAAAAATAAATAATTCGCAATAAGTGATTAGAACAAACATTTCGTAGAAAATAAAAATATCTGAGGGAACTCCGAAAATATTTACCTAGCTCTTGCGTATGTTGAGCAAAAGTCAATTTGGAGTCAATTGTAAGACCCAGATACTTAAAAGTATCTACATTTTCGATTGGAAAACACTTATCGCTGCATTGATAAGTTTTTTAAACATGATATTATCTGAATATAAAGAGCAGTAGCAACCATTTAATTTGAAACGCGTGCAATCTGGAGAATGGAACCAGAACTCGCCGTAGGATACACTTTTTAACGATAAATTGAAAAACATTAGCTTTGTTTTAGAGCTGATTATAAGTACATATATGGTCGGAAAACCAGGCTCGCAGTAAATTAAGGTCCCAGCTTATGTCAGCAGTCAAATCTAGGGCACTTTCGGAGCCATAAGTACACCCTATATCATCCGCGAAAGCGGTTACAGACCCTTTGAAATCCAATTGAAATGTCAAACTATACAGCTCCCACCTTGACCACTTTTTGTCCGGCGATGGTGCACAGAAAAAAATCAGGTGTGAATTCAACTCCGAATTGGGTTGAATAAGGTCCTTCCGTTTGGATAAACATATAGAACATACGTAGTAGAATTCGAAATTGTTGAGAAAAACACACTTCCAGTTATCCGATTGAATTCATTTATGTTTTATTTTTCAATGTAACTCCTCTTTACTTCAATACAACGATGAGATCGTTTAATAAGATCCTGCATTCCTTTCAAAAAGTAGTCCGCGGGTTTGTCTTGAAAATGGTCCAAAACAGCATCTTTCAGTTCCTTCTCAGTCTCAAATTTTCGTCCTCGGAGGTCCTTTTCTAATTTTGGGAACAGGAAGTAGTTACTTGGGGCCAGGTCTGGGCTGTACGGGGAGTGTTCAATTTCTTCAAAGCCGCATTTGACCACAGCAGCCTTGGCCACCGCGGCGGTGTGAACTGGTGCATTGCATTGTGAACAAGCAGCACCCCTTTCGCCAGTTTTCCATACCGTTTCTCCACGATGTTGGCCCTCAATTGGGTCAAAAGATCTGCATAATATTTCTCTGTTACTGATGTGCCCTCTTCCTTGAAGTCAATCATTATAATTCCCTTGGAATCCCAGAAGATGGTGGCCATAATCTTTTTCCGGCTCTGCTGCACCTTCGCCTTCTTGGGGCGCTCCTCATAAGGCCTCCTCCATTCCATGGATATATAAGTTGTTTTATTCAAAAATTCAGATATGTACATTTAGTTCACTCAATTCAAAACAAAGTTGCGGCGTGGCTTTTGCCGTCTGCCTGATTAGTTTGATGTTTTTAGATATATTATATTATTATATTGAGTATATTATTATTTAGTAATATATATATATATTATTCGCGTTATTTTAATGTTATATGTTTTATTTTTTAATTTTTATTTTTTTATTTTAATCCAGTATTATTTCTATTTTGTTTATTGATTGATGACTAGTTCTATATGTTAGCATGTGAAAGGAACCGGATGATGAAGTTCACCCAACTCCATATTCTGGGTGTTCATCTACCCGAAATTCCCTCCTTATGCAGTTTTTATTATAATGGTTTTATATGCTTTCGTTCACTATCCTGTATCTGTAACTTAGCGCTATTTCACAGAAGTCGTATAAACTCTCCCAATTCGGTTGTCCATTTAGAGTTGCATATATTTCGGTATCACTCAGTACATCTTTTCCAAAGAACCAACGTCTGGTCTCCTTTAGTATAGGGCATATTCCAAGAAAGTGCCGTGTATCGATAGCGCCCTTTCAGCTGTTACTATTCTTGCCTTTTTATTAGCCTCTTCCATTAGAGTAAAAAGATCCTTGGCCGTCTCCGTTGAGCCATTCCAATTAAACTGCATAACCGTGGTTTCTGCTAGCGCCTGCAAGTCAGCATAAAATACATTTTTCGAAGATACCTCATATGCCAGTAATATCTTAGGTAGGCGTTCGTTATTCATCGCTGCTATTTGTTGAAGATACCTCATATGCAATTTTGAGGTTTTGGAGAAAAGCTTAGGCAGACCAGTTTCTTGTAGCAGCATATAGTTTGGGGTAGGGATGTCAAAAACCGGCCCATAACCCGGTTGTCGGTTTTTTCGTTTTTTTTTTTTGCAAATCCGGTTAGACCGTCCGGTTTTAACCGGGCTCCAAGTACCGGTTTTCCGGTTAACCGGGTGTTTTCATTGATTTGCCTAGAATTTTAGTAAAAAAAATGCATACACACTCGTATTGCTGCTGTTCGTATCGTATGCAAAATCAACTTAAAATGCACGTACATGATGTAGGAAGGCAGCTAGTTTAAAAGAGAAACATGTTGAACAAAAAAGACAATAAAATAAAATTGTCAGATGTGATTTAATTATTTTATTAGTTTTTGAAAAAAAAATCCAAACATTTACAACAGGGGCCACCCTACGGAATACGAAATCTTTAAGCGACACGATGATACGCGAAATGATATACTATACACGAATATCAATTCACATTTACGTTGTACAACCAAGATACATGTGAAACGCAGTGTAAACATAATCAATAAGAGATTATGGAAGAGATAAGATACAAGCAGAGGTAATTTGAAGAAGCGATTGTTCTACGAGTAATAGCAAAAAGAAGGGTGTTCGGCAATTGTTAAAGGGCTGAAATTTGAAAACGAAATTTTCCATAGAGGATAAGTAATAGAATTGCAAAAAAATTGCAAAATTGAAAAATCAAGAAAACATAACAAATTTTATGAATTTTGAAAGAATTTTTTTCCGGTTTTAACCGGATGGACCAACAACCGTCCGGGTTAAAACCGGGAGGAGGAAAAAACCGAAAAAAAAACGGTTAACCGTTCTGAAAGTACCGGTTTTCGGACTAACCGTCCGGTTTTTGACATCCCTAGTTTGGGGTGTTCATTGGTAAGTTGAATACTCTTTTTAAGAAATATCTTTGCAGTTTTTCAACTTCATCATATTCTACTCCTCCCCACACTTGGGCACCATAAAGTAACACTGACTTCGACACAGCTTGAAATATGCTGTGCTTTGCGCTATGTGATAAAACTGGGTTGCTGAAGCAATTCTTCCAGATGCTATTCATTGACCATTTTGCTTCCTTGAGTCTTTGCTTCAGATGTGGCTCCATTGAAAGGTTACTTGCGAGTAAGATGCCGAGATACTTGTATTCTTTCACTACTCCAATTTCCTGTTCACCATACGTCCACCTCTCGTCTTGTGCTAACACAAATCGCTTCTTAAAAATCATAATTTTCGACTTCTGCAGGTTTATCGTAAGACTCCATTGTATGCAGTAAGCTTGAATATGGTCGATCATGCGCTGTAGTTCTTTCGGTGATTGGGCAAGGAACACCATATCATCTGCATACATTAGCCCTTTCAATCGAATGCCGAATGCCTCCGCACCACCGGGGATATCATCCAAAATGTCATTCACGAAGATTGCAAACGCATCCGGGCTCAGCATACAGCCTTGGCGAACACCGACATTTGTATCGAATGACGAAGACAGCTCTTTTCCAGTCCAGATCCTTGCAGATGTATTTTCATATAGTTGTTTCAAGACATTTCCAAACTTGAGGCTCATCCCGTTGTTGTACAGTTTGTAGAATAAAGCATGCCGGTCAACTGTGTCGAATGCAGCCTTGAAGTCCACGAAAAAGACATACAGTTTTTTCTTCTTCTTCTTTATGGCACGATAGCCCGACGTCGGGCATGGCCGCCTGAATTGAAAACCTCCAATTGTCACGGTCACGCGACCTTGTCCTCCAATTCCGAAAGACTAGCATCTGGTGGGCGTCCTCACATACAGAATGCTCCCATCGGGCTCTCGGTCGTCCACGCAATCTGGCTCCGTCCACTCGTTGCGCGTTCATCACCTTTTTGGGCATGCGATCGTCGTTCATCCTTTGTACATGACCCGCCCATTGCAATCGCTGCAATTTCACGATCTTCGACACCTGTAGCTCATCATACAGCTGATACAACTCAAGGTTGTACCGGATGCGCCATTCACCTCGTTGACGAACGGCCCCGAAGATTCTTCGGAAAACCTTTCGCTCGAATGTGTCCAACAGGTGTTCAGAGTTTTGGGTTAGGGTCCATGCCTCGCAGCCATAGCATAGCACAGGTCGGATGATGGTTTTATACACGTGGAGCTTCGTGAACCTGTGCACCAGCTTCGAATTCATAATTTGGAGGACCGCAAAGTAACACTTATTAGCTAGTTGTATCCATCGCTTTATCTCATCTGTTTCGTTGGCGTCTTTTGACAAATTGCAACCCAGGTAAGTGAAGTTGTCTAGATATTCTATATTGAGGTTCCCCACTGTGATGCTTGAATTTACTGGCGTTCTAGTTTTTGATTGCATCATGACCTTGGTTTTAGACTCGTTGATATGTAGCCCAACTTCTTTGGTGGCGTTATTGAGATTATGCAGAACGCTTTCTGCATCACCCAATATTCGAGATATGATGTTGATGTCGTCGGCGTAGGCTACTTGTTGAGTGGATTTAGTGAGTAGCGTTCCGCTGCTGTCCAAATTCATGGCTCGAATCACATACTCCAGAGCCAGGTTGAAGAGCGTCGGCGCCAGCCCGTCGCCTTGCTTGAGTCCAGTACGAGTTTCAAATAGGTCAGTGAGTCTGTTCTGAACTCTGACCTGCGAGACGGTATTAGTCATCGTCATCCTTATGAGTCGCACTAGCTTAGCCGGTATTCCAAAATGCAGCAAAATGTTGTACAGTACGCTTCGATCGATACTGTCCTATGCTTGCTTGAAGTCAACAAATATTTGGTATACGTCGATGTTGTATTCCCAGCACTTCTGGAGTAAAAGCTTCACTGTAAAAAGCTGATCTGTCGTCGAACGACCAGGTCTAAAGCCGCCTTGGTACTCGCCAAAGATTTCTTCTGCGTACGGATTAATTCTATTTTCCAGAATCTTAGATAAAATCTTATAAGTCGTACAAACTAATGAGATGCCTCTGTAGTTCTCACATTTCAACTTATCCCCTTTTTTGTGGATTGGGCAAATTATACTTTTACGCCAATCTTCCGGGATTATTTCGTCGTTCCATACTTTAACGATAAGTGTGTGTATAGCCTTAACAAGGCTCTCCCCACCATGCTTCAGCAGTTCAGCTGGAATCTCGTCAGCGCCCGGGGCTTTATTATGTTCTAGTGCTTGCATGGCGAGATCAACTTCTTCTACTGTTGGGGGTTGAACGGGAGGGCCTGGTTCAGCCATCAGCTCCGGAGCTTCTTGTGTGGGGTTGTTCGGTTGAACATTGAGGAGCTCTTCAAAATGTGAGGCCCAGCGTTTATCAACGCTATCGGTGTCGCTAATGATATTGCCATCCTTATCCTTACAGAGGCTGGTCCTGGGTTGGTATCCATTTTTAATTGAATTAATCAGCTTGTACGCTTGTCTACTGTTCCTACTAACTAGTCTAGTCTGGTTTATTTGCATCAACTGCTCGTCAAAATGCTTACGTTTCTTACGCCTAATTAACCTATTCGAAAATCGTCGAAGCTCGTCATATTTTGTTTTTTTGGCTCTAGTTGCGCGTTCAGTCCATTGGCGATATGCCTCGTTTTTAGCATCTACCCCATTTTGACATTCTTCATCAAACCAATCATTTCGGGCTCGCCGGGCTTTGTATCCCACAACCTCCTCTGCGACCCCTTTGATGGTGTCTTTGAGTGTATCCCGGATCTCAAGGGTGCCTTTGTTGCTGATGTTATTTAGCAAGGGCGTCAGCTTCTCCTCAAGGGCAGTCGTATAAGTGCCCACCGTGGCATCATCCAACAATTTGTCAACCGCAAAAATTTTTGCCGGGTTGAACCTCGAATGATGCACCGAAGAAATTATGCACCTATAAGTCGCCTTCACCATATAGTGGTCAGAGTCAATATTTGCTCCACGATAGGACCGAACATGCATTATGCTCGATGCCCATCTCTTGCAGACAAGGATGTGGTCAATTTGGTTGACGGTATGTTGATCTGGAGATCTCCAGGTCTGCCTGTGAATGCGACGATGCGGAAAACGGTTTTTTACACTGCCCGTAATTAATTTGCGATTAAAAATTTTGTTAATAGTATTCCATTGACCTTTCGGATTATTCAAATGTGTATTAAATTCTGTCGTAAAATAACTATCTTTGGCGATAAGAATTTCCCTCTTTATAATAGCACACAAATTTTTGTATTCTTCCTGGTAACTCGAAATAGTTGGGTGTTTAATGCATTTAAGTCTTAACTTGTTTCTTTTTTTGATTTTAAAAGCTAATGAATTATTAATCCACGGCTTAAGCTTTTTGATAGGGACCATACGAGGAGAAAAAATTTCACAACTACTTGCGTGTTCCAGCAGAATACGTACAAAGGCATCAAAAGCTACAGAAGGGTTTACAGAGTTGTAAACATCACTCCAATGTTCAGTTCTCAATAAATTGTTAAATTTAATAAAATCATATTTTTTTAGAGAAATTACCTCATCAGGTGTATTTTCATTACTAATTATAATATCTTTAAAAAACAGGCAAGTCATAAGGTGATCGGATATATCTATGTCGGTGGTAGCACTGGTTAAACATAAGTGGCTGTGATTACTCAAACGAGAAAAAATATGATCAATGCATGTTTGGCTGGATTCCGTAATGCGAGTTGGAACGTTAATGCATGATTCGAATCCATTAGAAGCCATAAGAAATTTGTATCATGCAACATCAACTGAATCAATAAGTAAATCAATATTTATGTCACCTAGTATAACAGAATGTCTCCAGGTTACACCTGACAAAAAGTCTTCAAATTCTTCCAAAAATTCATTTTTCGATATATGATTGAACCGGTAAATACACACAAAATTAAATTTAATTATTTTTTCGTGGATCAAAAAAGGAGGCAACACAACACATCAAGTTTAATTCAATTCCGATCCCGGCAACACAAAAAACGTTTGGATAATTGATTGATTCACTTCAATTATTCAACATCAATAAAAACTTTTTATTTTTAACCACTCTTAACTTCACCCACGTGTGTTCCTAGTAAAGCCTCAAAAATATCCAGGAACGGATGAAATCGGAACACTACGTTATAGAGCTGTCATACAAACCAACCCCTGGAAATTAGGTTCATCTAAGAAAAAGTTTTGTATTTATGAAAAAATCTCAAACTTCATCTAAATGTGTTCAAAAGATATCTAGGAACGGATGAAATCGGAACACTATGTCATGGGGCTGTCATACAAACCAACCCCTTCACATTAGGTTCCTATAAGAAAAACTTTTTTCTTTATGAACCAATCTTAACCAAACTGCACCCAAGCGAGTTCCTAGTAAAGCCTCAAAATTTATCTAGGAATGGATGGCATCGGTACATTACGTCATACAAACCAACCCCCAAATATTAGGTTCCTGTAAGAAAAATTTTTTTCCTTTTTGAATCTTAACCAAAATTTATCCACGTGTGTTCCTGGATTCGCCTCAACGCATCCAGGAACAGATTGAATCAGTACACGTCATAGAGCTGCGGTATATAAATTTTTAACGCAAAAGAAGCTTAAGTTTCTTTCAAATGTGAAGGGTATTCAAATTTTGGCCGTGCCCGAAATTAGTCTCGGTCTCGTTAAAATCACTTTGTATACCTATTTGCCCAAAAGCTTGCATAAAATTTAATTTGACAGCCTTGTCATCGCTGCAATACTCATGGGGTCATGAGTCATGACAGGAAAATAGTAACTCTATACATGACCCGAACTAATGGAGTCGAAATTCGATATACATGTTCGGATTTTAGTTATCGAAAAAACACACACTCTTGTACAATAAATTTGCATAAATGTATGTGAGTCTAGTAGTGCGCTAGTTGTGTTTTATATCTAAACCAAGATGTATGCTCACACATGGTTACAATAACCATACACAGGGCTTCAAAAGCACTCCATCTACAATATTTTGTGTAGGGCCATTATGGAAATCCAATATGTACTCCACTATTTCAATATAGCGCCGAATGTCTAAGTGGAGCACTATAAGGCTAACAGATAGTCCTCGTGGGATGCTACACAGAATAGTTGAGTGTACAAAAAGGACGAGTGTATTTGGAAAGGAAATCGTTTCTTTCTAAACGTGAGAATATGCGGCGTTGTCCTTAAAAAAAAAAAAATGCGCCACATGTAAGTACATAAGGAAAATTCATTAAACTGAATTAAAACTTACACTAAAAAAAAACTTTATGGAGGTCTCTCGGAAATTTTCATCACATCCAGCAATAACAATCTTTTTTATGCTGAATAATGAAAAACTTATCTTAACCCCCTAAAGGGGCTTCCTTAATTAGCTTGGATGTTTATCCAGCATCGACCTCCCTTAACTGACTGTTAACATACTCGTGAAACGGCAAAAAGATATTCTGGGAAAATGTAAATCTGTTCCGTCATTAGCATTTTACACCGAGAACTGAGCATACCGAGTCTATAGTCCTTTAACTCCACTCCAGACAATTACTTGACCTAATTAACCCGAGGCCAAGATATTTACCAACCACTATCATCATCCTGGGCAAGAGATAGCCGTATCCTGTCGCCATTGTTGTGGCTGTCATATTGAATTGTGCAGCAAAATTGTTCTTTGCATACTTCTGGGAGTATGTGTCGAATTGGAGAGAGCATACACTGCGAGAGGCTGTCCTCCGGCTCCGATATTCTGGATAACGCCCAAAACATGCACATACACCAGTCCAGAAAACTGGAATCATACGAGGGTTTTTGGTGGAACGTCCCTTTTTTACGATTCGACTATTCGGCAATGGGAATATAAGCGAACTGAAAAATGTCGGAAAAGAGATGGTTTTCATGTAATTTAAATTAACTCCATTGTTAAGGTCTTTTGTAAGATATTATGGTTTCGGACTGATGGTCGGGTTGGTATATGTAATGGCATTTGGTCCTTCATGTATGCAGTGCAAAGTACAAGCTAATTGGATTAAGCAACTTCGTATGGAATATAATTAGAGTCATTTAGCCTCTGTTATGGCTCTTTATTAAATAGTGGACAGACGGACGAACTTTCATGACAATATTGTTTTATAAGAGATTTAATATGCATGTGAAGTAATTGATTTTGAAATTATTTCAATTTTTTAATGGAACCATTTGTTTATATTAATACGTTTAATGTCCTTAATGTTACTTTATTGCTCCATATCCGTTAAAATAATAATAATTATTACCTAATTCAGTCATTCATCCATCTAATATCAAAAATCGTTTCATATCATTGCTTTTCTTATCAAAATCTTCATTTACACAACCAGTGCTCTTGACGTATCCTTTGTGACTTCAAAAGAATTACTCTCGACCAGCCAGAGTTCGTTTGACTTCGTTCACAAGTCCAAAGCATCTTATCAAAAACCGTAAAAACCCCCTTCAACAAACAGCGCCAGAAGAAGGATTATATACGAGTATGCTCTATTATCTTCAGATTAGTCCTTTTCCTAAAGGCCGGCGTCATTCGAGAAAAAGGATGGCCTTTTCTGTCATATAGCAGGTAATATCCTTGGGGAAATTCGTCCCATTAAGAAAGGATTTCAAGAATTCATAGAAGAAGAAAAGCACCGAAAAAAAAATGAAAAATAAGAAAGTTAAATCTGAGAATAATCCGGAGAGTATCCTCTTCTTTATTTATAGCAATTATCGTCGACGTATTTTGAGGTCTGACTGGAGTGGTGCGTGTAGACTTTTATATTATGAACACAAGCTATTTCGGGAAGTATTTAAGGAAAGGATAACGTATCGTGTATTGACAAGGACGTGGTGGAGTTTATTTGTAAGCCGAAAAATAAGATTTTTTTCCATTTTACAGATTTTGGTCGTTTCAGAATGATGGTTGAAGTCATTTTTAAATTATGGGGTACAATTGAAGCTTTAGTCGTTAATGCGAAATTAGGATTAAATGCTGATGTTCCTTTTACTAAAAAAAAGGTAAACAGTATACGCGAGGGGGTGCATGACCAAGCGGGAGTTTAGTCGCGGGCCCTATGTACCGAAATTACTCCCTTTTTGCTCAGGCCAAAATCGTAAAGATAATGGTCATTGCCGATGGCGTCACCAAGGAATAAGCTGTGTAAGCTCATATTGGAATGATCTAAAGGCCAATACCAGACTCCAAAAACAACAATTTTTCTTCCTGTCCTTATTCCCAGGATTTGGTTGGGTAGTACTATAAGCCAGATTAGGTAACGGTAAATTTAACTGTTAAATCTGCATTGCTGTGGAAAGTTTGCACATTGCCGTTTCGAACGAGATATTAAAAAAATAAATATTATCCGCCAATTTCTGAAATTTTTTTTGTAATATCCGTAAAAGAGGAAACAGTCGTGCTGGAAGTTGAACAAATTAACAAAGAAATATAACGGGTCAAGAACTCGAGACACGTTTATCTTCTTATCCGATATGTAAACTTTTTTTCTGGAAATCAAGAGGAATAATTTTCCGCCGCATTTATGCGGTACTTCCCGGGCACCTTGTATAGGCTGCGTCAATTTGCTGAATCAATGAATTTGTGGCAACATAGCATAATTGCAGATTTTAGAAGGGACCTTAGAAAATAAAGAAAAAAATAGAAAGTCAAAATTGAGTCAGTAACGACGGCCATGTCCATTCGGTGGCTAGCCATTGCCTAGCCCCACTAAAAAAAAGCGATAGGGTGTATTTCGAGTCTTATAAGAGGATCGTGCACACTGCCTGGTTGAGTGCGGTTATGCCTCTCCTGATATAGTATACATGACGCGCTGCATAAGTTGAGGCATCTGATCAACATTTAAAGTCAAATTTTAAGAAGAAGTAAATTAGTGTAGTAAGTAGGTGTTTTTTGGGGTGCTGGGCATGAATTCAAAACTTACAACCAAAAATTCGTTGCGGAACAGGGTCAAAATCGGGAAAAGAAACCCAAACCTTTCGCTTTGCCGTTTTTTGTCCTAACTCTGAAACTATTTAATTTTGTGAAAAACTCTCCAGGAATATGGTAGGGAGCACATGATTGCGCGTCCAAATAGACAAATATGTATTATAAATCCGTTGAGCGGTATTACCACAATTGATAATTTAGGTTTATCATTTTTAACATAGTTCCATAATCATGAAATAAATTTTAAGTTAGAAGGGTTTTTCATTTTTGGTCGCAAAAGTTGCATTTTTCTTGTACTTTATGTGTTTTGGGGTACTGGGCCCGATATTGTAGCTTCCCACCAAAAATTCGTTGCCACACAGGGTCAACATCGCAAAAAAAACCTCAATAAAATTACTATCAATTTAAGCGATACCCATTAACGCATTTTGAAGATTAATGTCGGGTTGGACCCGCAATAATGTTGCAAAAACGGAAAAACTCCGAAAATGTTGGTGATTTTTGCA
This sequence comes from Microchrysa polita, assembly GCA_949715475.1. Classification (NCBI taxonomy): domain Eukaryota; kingdom Metazoa; phylum Arthropoda; class Insecta; order Diptera; family Stratiomyidae; genus Microchrysa; species Microchrysa polita. The sequence goes on from OX454421.1 coordinate 38,683,119, forward strand.
GTTTTGGCCCTATTACCCAACGAAATTTTGATGGAAAGCTCCGAAATCAAGTTCAGCATAAAAAAATTTTAAGAAACAAAAAAAAACTTCCCAGTTAATTTTGCAATCTCAAATTACCTAACGACTACACTAAATCTAGAATGATTTTAATGGTTTTTAACCATAAACTGTTTACTCCTGATTACATTCAGTTCGGTTACGATTTCTGCTTTTCATTCTGTAGCTCGTTTATATTCTCGGGATCGTCGCGAAAGCATAACCTTAGGGTAAAAAAATCATTTTCAATTTGGAATTTTTCATTGCTTTATTATTATTTAAATAAACAATAAAAATAAAGCTAATGGGATAGTGCTCAGAATCCTTGGTTTAATTTACATCACTAAGCATTCACCTCATGAGTCGTATCTACGAACACAGACCTTAACCCTTCTGTCGGCACCTACTACAATATCCATATTCTATACCCAATAGGTCTGGCTGGACCTACTGAGAAAAACAATTTTTTTTAGAAAAGGTGAAATTTTTATCTGTAGAATCATTCTATCAATTCCTTACTGCAATATTTAAACAATAAAAGTATTAAAATCATTTTTGTAGATACACTAGTAACGTTTTTAAGTGTACATATTTTGAGGTTGTATTATTATTAGGGCTCGGATTTTTATGTTTTTACATATTTTTTCTTTAGACTGATAATCAATTTCTGGGGTGTTTTCTTTGCGTTTCAGAACATTTGAAAGAAAATGGCATGTATTTGTTTTTACATATTTGTAAATATTCAAGTCATATTACATATTTTTAAATATTTCACTCTTTTTTACATATTTTCTTCCATATTTAGAAAATTTGTACATAAGTACGAACAAATGATTAAAAAAAATATTGAATTGAATTTAATACAACAGTTTCATTAGAATTAGGTATACATTTTCCCATTTTTGAAAGGAGACGCAGATACTTATAAAGGGGGTCCGGAAACTGCCGCATAAACGCACCGGATTGTGATTCCTCATATGATTTCCAGAAAAAAAGTTGGACGGAACATACCCCCTTAGCTTAACGCTTTAGTTGCCACAGGCATTTGAACATTTTTGAAAAAAACATTTTCTTGTACGACTAAAACTTGAATATCTCAAAAGACTAGCTATAATAGCAAAATAAAATGATGATTACAGCCAACAAATTTACTTCATTTTATTCTATAGCTTCTTTATTTCTAACAGTTTAAAAGCCTTAAGTGCAGAAAACTAGGGTTAATTTTGGATCGATTTTGATATATTTTGAATAAATTGCAAATCTTTAGGGGCCGTTTGAATTGAATTGAAATCGAGCTAAAATTAACCCTAGTTATCTGCACTTAATTAATGACTTAACTGTTAGAAATAACGAAGCTAGAATAAAATAATGTAAAAAAGAAATGATTGTTATACTATGCGCCAATTTTTAAAAGAATCGTACGAGCACCTCACCTTGGCAGCAGTTGGAGAAATTTGAGATCGAAAAATATATTGTTTTTGGGTCAAATCACAAAAATTTGATTATGAAGTTCTGTAAAAACCAAACCTCCTACCCGATTTTAGTGCTGTTAGTTTTATTTTTACAATATTACAATTTGCTAGAAAAATAATTTGGCTGAGAAATAACACAATAAAAGAATCAAAATGCAAAATGTTAAGGACTACGCTGCATTAAGGGAGACTCGGTAGTACATTTGCATTCAATATTGGGGTTAGCTAGTTAGAGGGGTAATATTGCTGAAATTATATAAAGTGCGAATACATAAATGGATACTGTCTATAAAATGGTCCTTGATGGACATTTTTCACTTATTTCGTGTTCGGTATTCTGTTAGTTAACATTTTAACATTTTTTCAAAATGCCAAAAGTCAAGTCTACATCTAGTTCTCTTGTCCTGAAATACATACGGGAATTCCCTGACGAGGATTTCCGTGGAGACGAAAGTGTTCTATTTTGTGACAGTTGCGGAAAAGCAGTGGCAACCAAGGTCTCAAGTTGTACAGCATATTTCTACTGCTTTACACATAAAAAAAAGAAGGACCTCGAAACAAACGTTTATTTCTCCTTCGGAAGGCAGCAGCCAGTCGGCGTTTAAAATGGATTTATGTCGCGCTTTTGTCAAGGCCGATATCCCATTTTATAAACTCAACAATCCCCACTTTAAGGAGTTCTTGGAGAAGTATAGTGGGCAAAGAGTTCCCCAGGAAAGCACCATAAGAAAGACCTATTTATGCGACGTCTTCACGGAAGCACTTCATAGAATTCGCGATATAATTGGCGATGGGCCTATATCAATAGACGAAACTACGGATGTCGAAGGGAAAAAACGAAGCCCATTTTGTTTAATGTCGAAGTCTTAGAAAAGAGCGACCACGCATCTATTGCTCAATTTTTCAACAATTCGATGAGCGTACTGGGACCAAATGGAGTGCAGCACAGTAATGTGTTGCTGTTCGGAACTGATACGGCTCCATACATGGTAAAGGCTGGGAAATCCCTCCAATTATTTTATCTATTTTATCCGAGATTAACTCTCGTTACTTGTCTCGCCCATGCATTTCATCGCATTGCCGAGCACATTAGAAACGAGTTCGTCGAAGTAGATGCCTTAATTTCCAACGTAAAGAAAGTGCTTTTGAAAGCACCAAGTCGCGTGAGAATACTTAAGGAGAGCTTCCTCGATTTGCCCTTACCACCAGAGCCTAATGTAACCAGATGGGGAGCCAGGTTCCCCATCTGGTTACCGTTACCGGAAGCCGTGAAGTATTATTGCAAAAACTTCGAGGAGATCAAGGCTGTGTTCTCCAAACCTTACGAAAACGCTGTGGCTATCCAGAAAGCCAAACAAATTCTCACGAAACCATCAATGATCAAAAAGTTAGAAGAGGAAATCGCAGTGAAACCAGAGGAAATCGCAAAATTCAAATATGTCCCCTACACATCAGTCGATGTTGGAAGGTCATTCAGCCGGAATAAAAAAAACCTTGCACCAGACAGACGTAGTTTCAAATTGGAAAATTAAAAAAAAAATATCTAATTTGTAACAATTTTGAAGAATAACTACGATTTCGATGCTCGTAATCATATTTTTATTTTACATATTTCAGTTTTTTTTTTTTACATATTTTGACAAAATAAACACATATTATATGTACATATTTCATGTTTTATTTTACATAAAATTCCGAGCCCTGATTATTATAAACACGTTTTTCCCTTATTTTCATCTCTTTTTGCTCTATTTTCATTGCATATATCTAGTAGAAAGTTTGTTCGCATTTTTCAATACCAATATCTATGGGCAAATATTTGGCGCTTTGTTAGTAGATTTTACCTCGATATTAGTCTGCAGATTTAGGGAAGTAGGGGAAAGAAATATGGAATTTTCAAGCGCGAAAATCATTTCATTCGAAATTTTTCGTAAATTTCTTGATCAAATCTATTTAGAAATACGTTCGTAAGTCTCTCATACTTAGTCCTAACTATTACAAAAGAAAAAAACTGGTTTTAATTTCCTTGAATCAAATCTCAGTTGATTAGGTGATGTTACAAAACGTGATGAAATTAGGCATACCTATTTCCAGAGCTTCACGGCTTTTCAAAGAAAAATCTGAGAAATTTTTATCGTTTATAGTACAAATTGAATTTTAATGACATTTTTATATCATAAATAGGAGAATTTTAAGAGAATTTCATATTTGCTCCTTTTACCTCAAGAGAAGAATGGGGGGAAAAACTGTAGGTCTGGCCAGACCTATTGGGTATCAAAAAGCACTATAAATTGAAAATCATCGAAAACATACTCAAAGCTTCAACCGATTTTTTCAAATTTTTGCAAAATGCTTCTAAACATAATATTCTAGGATATCATGAAATATGAAGTCGCTGCAATATTATCTTCTATACTTTTTTCACAAAAATATAGTGCCAAAGGTCTGGCCAGACCTTTGTGCCGACAGAAGGGTTAAGTAACACAGACGTTGACAGCACGCAACAATCCCTATTCGCTTCTCTCCCCGAACTCAGACACATTGAGTGTAGTTTTCATTAAATTTATTCGTTATTCGGTCAGATGCAAATACGCCATCCAAAAACAGTACAAAACGGGACAAAGCAGGACCTTCGATGTTTTGGCAGGACGAAAGGTCGGACAAAGGTAGAAAAAACAGTCGTGCCAATGACCGATACGACAATTATGTCTGCATAATAAAATAAAATTTTAATCTCGACTGTATTATAAACGCAAATAAGGACGAACGCTCACAGTTGATGGCCGATTATTTCATGCACACACACAGAAAGGTCCATTCAGAGTACTTTGATGCAGGACAAAACCCTGTTAGCGTCATTCTAATACTAAGTTCACACAAACAATTACCGCATTAAAATTATTAAATTACCATGTTTGTTTGCCAATTTAAAGCTTAAACTACACTACTTTTGAAATGCCTACAACCGTAGGCAGTCCTTTGTGAAATTCTTCCGTAACATGTCCAAGTGCGGCGAAACCAATCAACGTACTCTCGCACAATCGATATTTGCAACAACACACGCGTCTGCAAACACAAACATTCGAATTCGCACTGTCACTATGTCCAACAGTGGAAAATCTAATGAGAAAGGAAAATAGAGCGAAAATCAATTGAACAATTGCAACAGTTTTCGCTTTCGGATACTGTTCCTGGCGTTATATCATTCCAGGCCAGATACTTTTGGCAGTCTATTTACAATGCAATCAACTCGTTGTTATTTTTTAATTAGCTGATTCAAACAAACGCAGGATCGTTATATCCTTCTGGAAGCTAATATTTAATTATAATTCGTTATGAATGGGGTTGAGATGAGAAGGGAACTAGAGTACTAACAGAGAGGCAAACAAAATTATGAATTTCGAAATGCGCACTTGCATGAAGGGCTCATGTGTGAATATGCTATTTGAATTGTGTACTTTAGTAATTAATCTTGAAAATTACATACTGTCATAAGTGTATAGAATGGAATTGGCCATTTCCATGGAATTAACTAAAAGCGTCATGTAACAGGCATGTGGCAGTTGCTGGTGCTGTAGTTACAGGTTATTAATTTGAATAATTCAAAAATATGATAAGAATTGTGAATTTTTGTTTCCAAAAATGACTCGGGTCGAGGTTGTCGTCAAAAAAACATTTCTAAGCAAACCTCGATGTAATTTAATCAAGAATACTATGTTCACGTAAATATTTGGATAGTTTCGATTTCATCACCCTATAGTGTCTAGAAAATGTAAACAGCCTTAAGCCTTACAGTCCAGTCCGAAGAAGGCAGAACAAACCGACCGGCCCACCTTCCAAATTAGTCAAATAAATATAAACGAAGCAAATCATTTACATATACGAATCCCATATTTGTATATTCTACAACGAAAAGTGGCAACACCCATAACATAGGGTAAGCAAACAGTTGCTGACAACAAACAAATGTACGCAGGGAGATCCCATCATTGTTCAGTTCACCAAATCACTTTGCCTGGCTGGGACGAAAGGTTAAATTTACGATTTCACTGACTTAGAAAATACTGCTGGATGGCTGAGCTTTGCGTCAGAGAAGCAAACATTCAAAGTCGCATGGAATAAAATCCTTGTCATGTTTGCCCATTAAATGGTACACGTTGTGTTGGCATTAGTGCGGGACTATGAGTTGCCTCGCTGTGACGTCCGGTAAGTCAGTCAAATACGTGAAACATACAAGGACTATATAGGAGCTCTTGATTAGATTTTAAGTGATTTATTTATTAAAACGGGATATACATACTTAAATTCAAATTAAAGCAACATTTATTATTAAAAAAAAAACATAAATATTTTATATCTGATCCCTCTGAAAAGTTCTAAGCGCCAAATGACAGCAATTAAAAAATTTTATTACATCTACTCGATCAGCCCACATCATGTTAAGGACTATAAAATGTCGTTAGCAAACATGTTCATAGCCAACATGAATTCCACCCCTGTTTTTAATTAATTCCATAATTTCAGTGAAAAACAACATTTAGTTTCAATAATTTAATTTTGTTCAACAGCAAGGACATTGGTTGTATGGCACTACTAAAATTTCACTGCCTAGTCATTACCATATTCATATTTTCATCCCCATTAGCACAGAGTGATAGTCGGTGCCTGTGCTGTGTTCGCTCAGAGTCAAAAATTGTGTGTCGTGAACAATTTTAAACGACACTTTTCGGCACTATAGAACGCCTCCAAAAATAGCCATCAGCAATTCCAATTGGTTGCCGTAAAAAAGGACACATTTTGCAGCCTCCGAAAGTGAATGTCGGTCGGCAAATGTTAAAAAATGTACGAGTACATTGTTACATTTATTTTCTTCTTTATACGAGTATTTGCACCCAAAAACTTTTCTATTACCTCATTTTAGTTGTTCGACTGATGAGTATGCGGTCCCTGTTGTCATGGTAAGCTTATGTTCTTTTCTTAGTCATCTCATCGTCATCGGACGGTCTCCATACTATATGGCATGGCCTTGTTGATTCGCCTATGGACGTCGTTGTCGTAAAAGAAAACGACACCGAGTTCTAATCGTGCGAATAGCACGATGAGTGTATACCCTATACCCATGTACAGGCCTAAGGCACGCAAAACCTAAAATTTACATTTTCAGTTTTTTTGTAGGGGAGGAGGGGGTATGAGTCGGATCTGGTGCACTTTTAATATCTTAAAGGGGCTACCAAAAGCTACCATTTGGCACAACTTTGAAGTGTTTCGCGACATTTGGCTAAATATAGCTTTGTAGGAGAGGAAGGGGTAGGGGTGGTAAGGCCTTTTTGACTTTCCATCAGCTCAAAGTATATGTCATAATAAGGCATTAATCAAAATTTGAGGTCGCTAGCGATATTTTGTCGAAAGTAATGGCCGAAGGAAAATATCAAGGAGGAGTCATTTGTATGAGGGGTAGGGGAACCTTTGGTCCGATTTGACACATTTTCAATACCGTCCAAGATTTTATCAAAAGAAACATCTAACCAAAATTTCAAACCGCTAGCTTCATTATTTCGGGAGTTAACGTGCTTATAGACAGATACACGGACAGACAGACAGACAGACAGACAGACAGACAGACATGGCTCAATCGAATCAGGGACCGACCATGATCATTTATATATAGACTTTGCCATACCTCCGGTGGCTCCTTAGATGTGTTACATAATACGGCGAAACAAAAACAATATACATATGTACCCTATACCATCTTATGGGTATAGGGTATAAATACTCTTATGCTTGTAACGTTACGTACAGTTTGTACTCAATGCTTACGGAAGTCGTTGATATGGTTCTTTTTTGTTCAGAAGAGAAGCATGTGAGCAAATTGTATACGAGGACATCCTTTGCTTCGGGGGATGGAGAAGTTGAGCTGGATTTTCATTAGTCCATTATTCCACGAAATTTGACAAAAAAAAAGTCGTAAAATGAAAAGAAATGAAATAAAATGGAAAGTTGGATAATTAATTCTTACGAGTGTTGTGCGCGTTCTTTAATGCCGGATCAATGAAAAGTTGACTTGTAACTTGTGAGTTGTATGAGCAATTAAAATGTACTGATGTAACAAGAAAAAAATTAATTCGAATTGGAGTATGCAATTTACCCTACTAGCCATGGCATAAGGAATGCATCGATGCCGGCATCATGAATCTCTGGATGAACCGAATCATTCCATTTGTTCTAGGCGAGGGACTAAATTCCCTTATATATTTTTCAATGATATGGTGAACGACTGCATGAAGACCACATGAACCCAAACATGACTTTCCCTCATGATTTCATTAGAGAGGTACTGATGATAGATGCGGTGCGGATCATCAATGAATTCATCAGAAAGGAACTGATGAAAAGTACGATGAGTTTCACTGGCGAATTCATCATGCTGGAACTGATGACAAATTTAATGAATTTCCCCGAAGTTCATCAAGTTCGCCCTAATGAAATAAACGATGAATTTCATCAGTAATTTATTCATTTAGCACGCTCTATGGCTCACTAGGTTAAGTCTCACTCTACGACGCGCTAGTAATTTAGACGTCCGGAGAGCGAATCTCAGCGTGTTCCAAAATTTACGTACATGTGCGGATAGGAAATATAAAGTGCTTGCAACAAGCAGTCGGAAGCAGAAGCTATATGCAATGTAACGTTTACTCGAAATAGCCTATAAACGGCTTAGTGAACGCACCATGTCCCACAAGGGGTTACGGTACAGAGAAGAAGAAGAATTTATTCAAATTACTCGATGCAGAAGCACACACTACGAAGGTCAACTTTAAAGTGAAAAAGGTTCCGCTATACAAAGAAAAATATTACCTATCGGCGCAAAGTTACGACAAGGAAGCGAAACTGACCGAAATTTCAAGAAAATGTCTCTCGATGAATTGGCACCGATTCTTCATCGAGACAGTCATCGGGTGATGGAGATTCAGTCGAAGCACATAAGCCAACATGTGTGGATAAGAGAGTGTTCACGAATACTACGACAATTTTTCCATTCCCCCGTCTCTTTGGATTTATCGTTCACCGATTGTGGCTAGCAGGGTAATTGGATAAGTTTTCGTCAAACGAATATGTCAACTTTATTATGACATCTCCTCAGAACACCAATAAATATAGTGATTAAATTTAATTAAGAAACCGATTAGTGAACTCGTAAAGTATACCATTATCATTCAGTTCATTTCCCAAATAAATGATTGCGTTTATAGGACTAGCATAACATTTAAAAATCTAAATCATGATCGTACCCAGAAATTTTCTTAGCGGGTGGGACTTTGTAATATGTAAACACCTTAGAGAAAGCATAGTAATCAGAAAATAAAAATGGCACCGTTTTCACACTATTGCAGTTCATAGTATGCGTGAAGATTTTATTCAAACGTCAATTTTTTGTTTACAATTGAGAATATAAGATCCGCGTAATATTTATTACTCTCTTAAAATGCCAACGTGTTGTTTAACCCTTCTGTTGGCGTATAGATCCAGACAGACCATTGGTACTATATCTTGATGAAAAATATCGTGCAACAATATTTTCCACCTCTTTCCATATATTTCAAAGGAACCGACGGCACAAATGCGATCAAACGTTCAGCGAAATGTAAACTATGTCTAAAGAAACGGCGCATCATCGTAAGACATAATATGTAAACTGTTTTAAGATCCAAAATTAAACCTCTTCAAAAATTAAGATTGATTTCACAGAAAATTCAGCTACACCTTAGGCATAACAGCTCGTAGGCGACGACAGAAGGGTTAATAATTGCATCGACAATATTTTAACGTTTGAATTTTTTCGTGGAGTGTAGTGTAATAAATTTGGAGTCAAACACATATGCGGGTTGTGTGATCACATAGCCATTCTGGACTAACGCATGGCATGGGTTACTATGCTTTTTCTAAGGTAAAAACCTTGTAACATTTCACAGTACCTTTCGTGTACATTACATTGCATTGTTGTTTTTGCTATTGTGTCGTTGCCGACGGTACAATTGCAACTGACACCAATTTCTATTGTGTAGATTTGCAGCCAAGACGCTGCAAAAGCTTTCTGCACAGTCTCTTGCTATATTCTCTTATATAGTATTCAGATCTGATCAGCTGTATAGTTTTCAATACGTATACTGGTATTACTGTATATTTGATCTTCTTCTTCTTCTTCCTTGCCTCGTTCTTTATACCGCTCCATGGTTTCGCGTTGCTCGACCTGCAGTGTAGGCACATCGCCCGTTTTGGCGATAATATCTCAGCATATTTCTACAGGCAGCTCTATCTTGGATCGTGTCATCGCCGAGACCAATGCGTTGTTGTTGCTTTTTCATTTGACACATCCAGGTGTTCTTCGGTCTGCCTCTTATATTTGATCTTATCACACGAGAATCATATGATCCATCCGTATGATGCTAGAAGAGAGAATATGGCATGAGAAAGTGCAGCAAAAGGGTGTGTGGCTGCTGTACTGCAATGCTATACACAAAATGCAATGCGTGTACGTGAATTATAGATTGGGTGTGGGAATTTGATGCGCAGTGTGGGAATTCCCATAATTGTGGGTGGGAATATATTTTTTTTTATATTATTCTTTTTGGTTTTTTGAAGGCAATGAACTTTCCTTTTTACATAAGAGGATACGGTTTTATCATCCGATTTTGCAGTTTTTTAACCTTCAATTTTTGAAGCGGGATATTTTTTTCCTTTTGAAGTGGACAGCAATTTTTGGTCGAGGAGTCGATTTTTGGTGGTCGCCAAGCGCGGACACAGTTCATCCGTCGGGAGTAGTATTAACTCTTTTTGCACTAGAGTGCTATATTAATATGTATTAATTTCTTCTTTAATCGCTTGATATACATACTTGAAAAGTATTTTTTTAGATTAAATTTCTTTGCTCGCGATATAAGTTTTTTGTGCTCCTTAAAAAAAATATACTGCTTGTGTGCAACCACGATAAAAGGCATCGATTGTTTTTTGGAGTGCCCCCAATTTTTGCATCATTGACCGTGCTCTTGAAACGGCGAACGGAGCCGCATCTTTAAGTGCCGAAAATTGCGCCCCTTTAAACTGCTTTGTGGCGCGGCTCGATTTTTTTTGTTCGCCCGTCGAAGGATCCGTTGGTTTACGGGCCAGCTATTGTGACAAAATTGAAAGTGCCATGCGTGCGGCTTGATTTTTGGTGGATGACGGAAGATTCTGAATATAAATACACTTGAAGAACGAAGAACCTATTTTGATGCGATTTTCTTAACTAATTTAATTAATGGCTCTATTGATGCCCCTGAAATTTTTTTTCAAGTTTCTTTCAAAGTTCCTAATCGTCTTACACGACAGCGAGATACGTTCGAACTAAGAATTTTTAGAACTAACTATCAATGTAACTCACCTATAGAGAGAATGAAATCAATCGGGAATTTAGTTTTTAGCCATTTGGATTTATCTAACACCAATAAGAAAAAAATGCAAAAATATATTTTTAATTTACCAGAGTAATTTTTTAGGAAATTTAAGCGTTTTATGAGTTGAATTATTATCTTATGATTTATTATTCTTTAATTCTTCGGCAACTTTTGTAAAAATAGATGTAGTAGGGGAGACCGGGGCTGGTTCTAACACGGGCAGGTATTAACAGGCTGATAGACGCTAAACTATCAGGCTGAGAGACAAACAAATCATGAATGTCCTGTTTGTACACAATGCTAAACGTGTCGAGACTCGTCAATTTAGTCTGCGCCGTCGCAGTAACGAGTTGTGTGTGGTGTGCCCATATGAACAGGTAAACGATCTTTTTTGTGTTTTTATTTTCTTGATTTGCAATCTTAATATAAATTTCCAAGATGTGAAACTTTAATTTATATAAAAAGTCTTTATTCAGCTATAGATGCACTCTAATTTCTTGCTGCTAAATTACGTACTTATGTGTAATGCGATTTCTAAAAAATTGGGCCTTGGGGTTAGTTTTAACAGAACACACGGGGTAAGTTCTAACATGTTAACACTTACCCTAATCGCCAGTTAATTTCCTGTGTTAGGATATTAAGGCTGGAGTTCCATTTTTTTTTAATTACCTGTGATTTTTTTCAAAGAAGATGTTTATTTGATTTATTGAGTTTAAGAAAACTGCTTCAAAGGCTAAAGTTTTGTTATTTAAATATCTTTAGCATTAAAATATCACTAAGGCCCGTATTTATGAACATTCTTTAACTCAAGGAGACCTTGAGTTAAGGATGCCGAAATTCAATAAATTAAATGTCATTTACCATACTTTTTTATAGAAATCACTTATATTCACGAGTCAATGCATCCTCGATTTAAGGAGAAACTCAAGGAGACCCTAAAATTTTCTATAGTCAACCTCACTTGAAGTCAAGGTAGCTACCCACCTTCCTTGAAATATAATATTTCAAGTCTATTGAAAACTTAAGGTCTCCTTGAGTTTCGCCTTAAATCAAGGATGCATTGACTCCTGAATATAAATGATTTCTATGAAAAAGTATGGGAAATGACATTTAATTTATTGAATTTCGGCATCCTTGACTCAAGGTCTCCTAAGTTAAGGAATGTTCATAAATACGGGCCTCAGTACTGAATATGATGATACTGATCGTTGTATTTAATTAATATGAGACTGAAAAAAAATACAGGTTGATTTTGTAGATTAACTGGTGTTTAATTATTTGCAAAAAGTTCAAATTCGACGATTACCCTTCCTGTTAAAACTTACCCCAGGGCTGTTAGAACCAACCCCAGGCTGGGGTAAGTTTTAACATGTGAGTTTCTTAGGAAAAAATCCTTATTATTCTGAATATAATACGTTTACAATAATTTTGATAATTTCTATTTAAAGTCCTATTAATTACGAATTATATGGCAGAAAGTCATGTCTCTAACGCAAAAGGTTGGGTAGCTAAGAAGTTTTGTTTAAAATTTGTTAGAACCAGCCCCAGTCTCCCCTACATATTATTAAGATTTATGTATAAAGGCAGCCATTTTGTATTTTTTATATATAAAGGACATTTGTCCGTTTAGCATCAATAAATAAATAAGTAAAACTACCGTTATATGAGTTACGTTAAATTTATATGTCTGCATTATAAATTTAACGTAACGTGAATAATGATAATGATTTTTAAAATGTGAAAATATTAAAAAAAAAAAATCAAAAATCAGACAGAACGAGCTCGACTTTGTTTTTATGTATGTAGGGGAGACTGGGGCTGGTTCTAACAAATTTTAAACAAAACTTCTTAGCTACCCAACCTTTTGCGTTAGAGACATGACTTTCTGCCATATAATTCGTCATTAATAGGACTTTAAATAGAAATTATTAAAATTATTGTAAACGTATTACATTCTGAATAATAAGGCTTTTTTCCTAAGAAACTCACAAGTTAAAACTTACCCCAGCCTGGGGTTGGTTCTAACAGCCCTGGGGTAAGTTTTAACAGGAAGCATAATCATCGAATTTGAACTTTTTGCAAATAATTAAACACCAGTTAATCTACCAAATCAAGCTTTATTTTTTTCAGTCTCATATTAATTAAATACAACGACCAGTATCATCATATTCAGTACTGAGTGATATTTTAATGCTGAAGATAATTAAATAACAAAACTTTAGCTTTTATAGCAGTTTTCTTAAACTCAAAAAATTTAATAAACATCTTCTTTGAAAAACAATCACAGGTAATTAAAAAAAATGGAACTCTAGCCTTAATATCCTAACACAGGAACTTAACTCGCGATTTGGGTAAGTGTTAACATGTTAGAACTTACCCCGTGTGTTCTGTTAAAACTAACCCCAAAGCCCAATTTTTCAGAAATCACATTGCACTATAATAAGTACGTAATTTAGCAGCAAGAAATTAGAGTGCATCTATAGCTGAATAAACACTTTTTATATAAGTTAAAGTTTCACATCTTTGAAATTTATATTAAGATTGAAAATCAAGAAAATAAAAACGCAAAAAAGATCGTTCCTGTTCCTATGGGCACATCACACACAACTCGCTACTGCGACGGCGCAGACTGAACTGACGAATCTCGACACGTTTAGCATTGTGTACAAACAGGACAATCATTATTTGTTTGTTTCTCAGTCTGATAGTTTGGCGTCTATCAGCCTGTTAATACCTGCCCCTGTTAGAACCAGCCCCGGTCTCCCCTATACATATATGATCAGTATGACGTGAGGAGTGGACTCATTTTAGTCAGCCGGTTTAAAGCTATCGAGCTTCACACATGCTTGTTTCTCTTGGAGACTGTTTGTATATTTGAATTACAGAAATCGGACTATGGAGTAACGGGGCTGACATACAAACCCAAACTATGAAAAGTTCTTCTAAGATTTTTTTTATTTATGGTGCAATCTTGACGAAAGCTTACACGAATGTGTTTCCGCTGAATCCTCGAAACACATGTAAAAATGAACCAGATCGGACCACGGAGTCATTGGGTTACCCTCCAAAAAAATTTTATACGAAAATCTTTTTTAACCTTCGGGCGGGCGCAATGCATCTGACAGATTAAGTGGCCAGTTTTTGTTGCGCCAATCAGCGATACGAAAAGGGAGAGATCTGAAACTCACAGTAGCTTAATCTTTATCGATCAACTATCCAAAGCAGTTTTCAGTTTCTATCTACCATATGTCTGAGGGGCGGGAGGGGATGAAATAATCTCTCAGATGTATTGCGCCCGATTGTGTTATTTTCTCCTTTTCTATGAAAATTTCCACATGTTATACTCTTCACATTGCGTAATAACGTTGTGTTGACTTTTAGGTTCACCAAATCGTTAAATAGTGTGTTTTTAGTAAAATAAGCTAACATTTTTTAAGCGGTCGAGTTGTTGGAGGTTTTTTAAATATTGAAGCTATTGAAAGCGGAATATTCTTAGAAAATTTAAAATGTGAAGGGTATCAAACTTTGTGAGCCAGTTTTTGTTTCTAAAATTACGTAGAACTGTTTCAAAAAGGCAATGCAACAATAAATAAGAGTCTAAAATATACAGAAACTTAGTTTCATTCCTTTTTCTGCACTTAATCTGTCAGATGCATTGCGCCCGATCGTGTTAGGATTAGTATTGCGCCCGCCGGAAGGTTAATTGTGCCTCAATTCCAACCAATGTGTTCCTATTTAGTCTAAGAAAATTGGGCCAAAATATGGCCATCGAACGGCGAAAATCCTATATCGGAAATTTTTTCTGATTATGGTTGGGGATGGTCCCCAGATGATAAAAAAATGACATAAAAAATCCCAACCGATTGGGGGTCCGTAAAAAAAGGGGGCAAAGGGGGGCATTTTTCGGTTTTTGCGATTATTTCAAAAACGGCAAGAGATACAGAAAAATGGTCTTAGGACGAAAAAAACTACAGGTCGTTTGGAGTACTGCCGCACTCACATTGCATCAGTGGCATCAGGTTATCTTTTCGGATGAGAAACAAATTTAGTTTGGATGGGCCTTATGGTTTCTTATATTATTTTCACGATTAGAGGAAGTCGGAAAGGTTTTTACCTCGTCAGCTCTAAAGCTCTATGCTGTCGGTCCCGTCATGGTATGGGCTGCAATTTGCTACCATGGTGTCATTGATTTGGTTGTGGTGAAGGCTGGCAAACCACACCACACAACCACATTCAATTTTTTAAAAGTTCAGAAAAATAACTTAACAGCCAACGATGGATTCTCCAACAGGACTACGCTGCCGAAAGAATTAATTGAAAACTTACTGTTATTCCAATTTCACTGATAGAAATTTTGGTTACGATTCGTAGTCAGTATCATTCATAGAAAATGGTGGAAAGATTCTACTACGGGAAGTGGTAAGTTCGATGACGAAGTGAACGACGAAAACTGGAAGACTGTTCAATCTTCACAGAAACTCATTTACGTTAAGCTGACGTACAGCATTTTGCTGTACAGTACAGCATTTTGACCTGCCGTACAGCATTCAGAAGCGTAAATCTGTCACGGCAATGAATGGAATGGAATGGAATGGAAAGGTATTGCCAAAGCTAGTTGAGATTATACGCCATACGAAGCAATTTAACGTTCAATATATTTTTACAGTTAAAAGGTATCGAAAATTAGACAACTTTGGGAGTATAATAATAGTCTTTGCAATGCTCGGAAAGCGTGCCAAATTTCAGAAAACCGGTCAATAGTCTAGTACAGATAGCTCAAAACCCAAACATAAATAAAGGAATTTTTGATGCCAAATAGTTGAATATACTGCTCAATATAATCAGTAAAAAGTTACACTAATTTGCACCATGGGTTAAGGGGGGAGGGGGTGGCAAAGGGGTGAAAATCAGTTTTTTGCAATTAAAAAAAACTATGAGTCTGAGCTTGAAATGTCCTGAGGATAAAACAAACTACATAAAATTACCTTTGTAATGGTATGTAATACATACTCTAGACATTTTCTCAGAAAATTATACCCTAGACCCAAAAGTATTATAGTGAATTTAAATTTTTTTAGTTTTACATTTCGCACTGTAACTCTTGATAGAATAGACCTACCGTTATAAAATCTTGTCCACATATTGATAACAAAATTTATTTGGTTTGTACCAAAAATTGGAGTGTTCCAACCATTGACGCCCCCTCACTCCTCCTAACATTTTTCAAAAAGGCATGCCGATAGCTTCTTTTCAAATCGAGCCAGGCAGATCAAATTTGGTGGGGTGCCTAGTGTAAGCTCCATTATGCTACCCACCAAAACTTATTACCATCCGATCAAAACTAAGGGTACCCCCCATACAAAGTGAACGAAAATTCTAACAAATTTCACATTTTTTCACTTCTAAATTCTACGTAAAATTTAAAAATAAAATTTATCTCTTAGAACGTCATTATAACAGTTAATTGTAGTCTTGTGAATGTATGTTCAAAAGGTTGTACCAAGGCGTACGCTACAAGTATCAAAAAATTGGGTTTGAAGGTCAGTGATACTCGAATATTTCGAGTAACGTGTACTAGCAACCTTCAAACCCGATTTTTCGTAATTGTAAGGCACGCTCTGGTACAAACTTTTGGATATACATTCAGAAGACTACAGTTAACTGTTATAAGGACATTCTAAGAGATCAATTTTTTTTTTCTATTTTAGATAGAGTTTAGAAGTGAAAAAATTTGAAATTTGTTAGAAATTTGGGTTACTTTGTATGAGGGGTACCCTTAGTTTTGATCGGCTGGTAATAATTTTTGGTGGGGAGCATAATGGAGCTTAGACTAGGCAGCCCACCACATTTGATCTGGCTGGCTCAATTTAAAAAGAAGCTGCAGGCATGCCTTTTTGAAAAATGTTAGGAGGAGGGAGGGGGGCGTCAATGGTCGGAGCACTCCAATTTTTGGTTCAAATCAAACAAATTTTGTTATCAATATATGCACATGATCTTATAACGGTAGGTCTATTCTATCAAGAGTTACAGTGCGAAATGTAAAACTCAAAAAATGTAAATACACTATAATACTTTTGGGTCTAGGGTATAATTTTCTGAGAAAATGTCTAGAGTGTTACATATCATTACAAAGGTAATTTTATGTCGTTTATTTTGTCCTCAGCACATTTTAAGGTCAGACTCATAGTTTTCCAGATATTTGCAAGAAACTGAATTTTCACCCCTTTGGCACCCCCTCCCCCCTTAACCCATGACGCAAATTAGAGTAACTTTTTACTGCGTATATTAAGCATTGTATTCAACAATTTGGCGTCAAAAATTTCTTTTTTTTTCGGATGTTTAGGTTTGGGGCTATTTTGAACCAATTGTACTGGACTACAAGAGGTTTTCAAGTTTACCGTTGTACATTCCCAGCTATTTGCGCTAGAGACTTGAAACTTTCAGCTATTATAGAAACTGCTTCAAAAGCGTCAGTAAGTAAGTTCAAAAAAGAGGTTTTCGAGTTTTCGGCTGTAACTTTCGAGCTACATATTTTATAGAGACTTAAAACTTCACCAACAAGAACAAACACACTTTTTCTTGACTGCCAGGATTCCGCCAGCATTCCTACGGACTAAATTCCAGTGTATATGGCGTTAAATTTTGATGACGCTTTATATTATAAAAATGTCGCCCAAAAATTTTGCAAAATTTGCAATCGATATGCAAAAATGCCCTCAAACGTAAGGAAATTTTTCTCTACAAAGTTTCCCTTTGAAAAATATTTTGCACAAAAATTAGCAAAAAATGAATGGAGTTTTGTACAACAAAAACCTCTACACAAATTTTTTTACTAAGACATGCGTGGTGTGATCAGCACATTAGCGGATTTTCATAAAGTTCGGCTTCAAAGTTGTGTACGCATAAAATCGCTGCTTCCTTTAAACTAAGAATGAATTATTTGTTTTTCATTAAATAAAAATATTTGCTATGCAAAGCCTATCATCGTTTTTGCGATCTCGTGCAATATCAGTGGCGGTCCTGCGTAGGATTTTTTCGATCAAACAACATATTAAAAAAAACGAGACCGAGGCTAATTTTGGGCGCGGCCGAAATTTGAATACCCTTCACTCTCCTCGGGCTAAAAGTTTTTTGGGGCAAACCTATGACTTGTATTTAATCCTTCCCCATTCTTTTCCTTCAGTTTTCGCATAATATTTGATATTGACATATTCTGTGGCGTCGATAAAACAATATTTGTGTGAGGTTTGGTTGGAATAAGTGGTAAAATAAAAAAAAAATATCTCAGAAAACTTTATTGGGGGGATGCGGGAGCATGGCCCCATAGTACGATTCCATTTGTTTTACTTTTTTTTTGTTTTGATAAAGACGCATTGAGGTTTTTTTTAAATTGGTGTAGAAAAAATGTTTCTTAGAAGATCCAAAATGGGGAGGTTGGGCTTGTATGGTAGCCCCATGACTCCATAGCCCGATTATTTATGGCATCAATTGAAGTGCACTTTTACGAGTTTTGGTTGAAAGTGGTGCACAAATAAAAAATTTGTTCGTAGAAGAACTCAATTTAGGGGGTTGGCTTTGTATGATAGCCCCATGACCCCATCGTCCGATTCCATTCATTTTTACACATGTTTTGTGGCATCAAATGAAATGCACTTTTATGAGGTTTGATTGAAATTGGTGGACAAATAAAAAAGTTTTTCTTAGAAAAACTCAATTTGGGGGCTGGGTTTGTATGACAGCCCCATGACCCCACAGTCTGATTCCATTTATTCTTACATATATTTTGTGGCATCAATAGAAACACATTTGTGTGAAATTTGGTTCAAATTGGTGCACAAATGAAAAAGTTTTTCTTAGAAGAACCTAATTTGGGGGGTTAGGTTTGTATGGCAGCCCCATGACCCCACAGTCCGATTTGATCCATTCTTACATATGTTTTGTGTTATCAAGAGAAACACATTTGTGTGAAATTTCGTTGAAATTAGCTAGCTCGATAGCTTTTAAACTGGCCGAGTAAAACGCGTAGCAACAGACGGACAGACGGACAGACGGACAGACGGACAGACAGACAGACGGACATCGCCCAATCGACTCAGCTCGTCATGATGATCATATATATACATATTTTATATGGTCGGAGATGCTTCCTTCAATGCGTTACAAACTTCATGACAAAGTTAATATACCCTTTACTCTACGAGTGAAGGGTATAAAAAGTTATTACAAAGCATTTATTTGGATGGCAAACACCTTCATAGCAAAGCGTTAAAATTTTATCAGACGGAAACTTAGCAAAATAATCGACAACAAGCAATGAACTCAGAAGCACGGGAAGGTGCTGGCAAAAATCTTTTCTGCTATTCCGAAGGTCACCACAAAACGATTCATTAGGTTATCTATCCAAATCAAGGCAACGGGAAAATTGGGACGGTTAAAATTGCATTTTGTCTCCTAGTTTCAGATTGGGACTGAGTACCTCATTTAATATGCAGGGGAAAAGGAACCTAAGCAGTGGCTTTAAGTTCCAGAGATTGATAAGGCTCTATCCTTCTATGGACAGGTTTTGATTGAATGCCACTGGCGACGGTAATGTTTCGTAACTGAATATTTAGAAAAAAATCTCCAATAGAAAATCGATTAAAAATAAACTTTAAACACCTAGACATCTGCCTTAATTTCGAGGAAATCGGAACATTAACCCATTTTCAACCAGAAATTTTTAAAATTAGTTAAGAAAGAAAAGAGCATACTTTTTATGGTAAATCGGACCTAAGGAACTCGAATTTCAAGTCAGAAAAAATTTCCGACCTATATTTTCCCGGAAAAGCGCGTTGGGTATACGCAACACTGGACAAATCGTGAATTTTTTTTTTCTTATAAAATTCGTAGTTTTTGAAAAAAAAACTGTGATAATCGTCAAAATAACTAGGGTGTAACGCAACATTACAATTTTGGACCTTTTAAATCGTTTGACTTTTGCATTTTTGACAACGAAGACATTTCATTTTGGGAATTTCAACCGACACTATTTGACCATTAACACGAGGAAGACTCAAACGGTATTCAGGATCTGTTTTTTTCATCACAGTTCATCATCAGTTGTTGAAAACTCTGTGTTATCTGGAGTGAAAAGAAGATGCCTAGCGTTTTTACCACGAAATTCCTTCTGGCAAATTGTTTTTTTCTTTTCTTTTTTGGCTGCGAAACAATGCAATTTCATGCGTTGACAATAGAATAATAGATGGATGTGAACAGTTGCGATCATTTTGACAGCACTATCGTGTAAATCGACACCTCCCATTCCTTTATTATATATAGTTATTCAAAACAGATGACTGCCTTTAAAATACTTATTTTCCAGCTTCCTTTACTAAGCCATCTTTCTCATGAGTTGTCTTTTTCCAGCGTTTAGCATTCGTCATTGGCTCAACTTGATCGTAGTTTGTACAGACTATTACCTCACAATTGTTTGTCATCTACATAGCATAATTTGGTGCTTTGATCAAAGGTGTAACCATGGTCCCCTCTTTTCAAATCTTTTCCAGTTTTTAGCTTGGCCGGCCCAATTCGGTTTTTTCTTACGGTGCCAGTCGCACAGAGTCGTTTATCAGCCAAAAGGCACATCAAATAATAGAATGTGAAAAATTGGCAAAAAATGCAATGTGGCGCATTGGCTGATTCCTGATTTCAGATTATAAGATCAAACCGGACGGGTAAACTTGCAAGACAAGAAAGCTTTTGTAGTGGCCAGCAGACAAGCATTGTGCATTTCAAATTGTAAGAACGAGTCTTACGAAAAAAAAAAATCGTGACACGATTGTTTTTCTTTCGTAAGAATCGTACGATCGATAAGACGATTGCATCTACCGATAGTTCAGGCGTTCTGCGACGACAATTAGCGAGTGTTTTACTTGCATTTTTATCTTGTCGACTCGTCACTTCATTGTACACTAACTTTGGAGCGTGCATGGCAACATTTATACATACTGGCTGTGTGATTATTGTTCGCCGGTCCGTGTTTTGATCGGATAGTGTGAAATGATCATACGATGGTTCTTGTATTGCAAGTTTACCCGTCCGGTCGTTTTCTTACAATTTGAATTCACCCATTGGGTATTCCACATTCGCTAGAAGTCGAAGTATAACATCAGCGCCTAAGCCGACTTGGGCACGATTTCAGTATCTGCGGCGCCTAGTTTTGATGATGCGATTTCATTAATATTGGCTTAAAACGAACGAACTTGCAATACTTTTTCACGAAATCGGACGGGTTCTCCAGATATTCAGGTGTCAAAGTTTGACATTTATATGGGGTAGCTCCGTTTTTAATGGGAAATTGGGGATATTTTTACTACATATTGATTTGAATCAATAGCATTGCACCGAAAATAACTTTTTAAATTTCATTGGCCTTGCTCGCAAATATATTTCGACATTTCACATTATTCGCATCTTTGCCAAATTGGTAAGACTTGCTATTCTAGGGCACCGATTAAAATTAAAACGTAAATTTGATGACATCGAACACTTTCCCCAATGTGTAAAGCGGAAATATCCCTCTTTTCTTACCAAATTACTTAACTGGCTTCATAAAAAAGCCAAACTATGACATTGAATATCTGGAGAACAGTCACGATTTCGCGAACAAGGATTGCGGACTCGGTCGCTTCAGGCCAATATTAATGAAATGGCATCATCAAAATTCCACGCCGCAGTTACTGAAATCTCCGACCCCCCTTATTTATCGTAATTATCAGATGCGCCAGTGTAAACTTGGAGTGGCAATACGGTAACAGTATCGATGAGGTCCTCGTCATCAATCCAGTCTTCTATTATCTCTTCGATTTCTTTCATAGTCAAAACTTCACGGCGCGACATGATGAATTATTCTTTATTTACAAAGGAAAGTTATAAAAAAAAACTTTTTATCACCAAAATAATTAAAACCATTTACTGATAACAATTATTTCTTCTGAAAATAACTATAACTGTAGCATAGAATAAAGCAAACAACCGGTCAATACGAAACCACGCTCTAAATTGAGCTTATATACCCCAAAACTGTCAACTAATGTCAAATTAAAATAATTCATGATTCGTACAGTGTTGCGTTTGCGCAACACTCAGGTAAACTGCAGTATAGCACGGCCCAGATGTGTCGCAGATGTAGTGTAACTACTCTCGTATTACGTATTAAAATTTTAAATTAAAAAACTTTATTGTTCTACTTTTGGGCTCAAAAAATCGACTAAAAAGGTAAATGTGGATGTAGGGAGTTATGGGGTCATAGGAGGGGGGAGGATGTCAAAAAAAAAACAAGTTCGCTTAACCCTCTAACCCGTAAGCCCGCCCTGAGGCGGGTATCACAAAATCCTCATCAGTGAGTTATTCTATGCATTTTCTGTAAATATATTTAGTTATATCGTTACATTACTAAATAACAAACTCTTTTTTGTAAGTTTTCATTGTACCCAGCGAATAGTGTGTCAGTTTTTAGCAATCATAGGAGAAGAAGTGTGAAAATCACGACCAAAATTACTTTTTAAAAATCGCGTAAGTCAAAAGTGAAAAAAGAGTATTTAAAATCGATAAATATTACCCGGAATTTTAGAGAGCATGGATAAAAAGGTTGTTTATGCGATTATTTATTAATTTTTGACAAATTTAAAATTTGGAGGTGTTAGTTGACAAAAAAACCAATACCCGCCTCCAGGCGGGTATACGGGTTTAAGGAATTTTTCATTGAATATATTCCATATAAAATGCTCAAGTATTTTGATAAACAATAGGGGTACTGCAAAAACTTGATAATGGCATTAAGTTGGCTTTTAGCTTAAAAGCAGTTTTAGACTTAATAATTAATGTATTGTGTGCTTGAAACCCCCAAAATATTCAATGGCTGCAATAGAGTCCCCCTTGAAATTATGGGGCTGTTTGCTAATTGTTCCAATACATAAGAAAATGATCTAATCTAAATACTGTACTTAAATTAAAATTAATAAAAATGCATTTAGCATATAGTGAATCGTTTTTTTTTTCCCCAAACCTCTACTTTGCCGATAGGGTGTTTTGACCTTGGACGCTTGAGAGACAACTATCACCTTTGTCCGTAATGACCTTCAACCAGATTCTAATTCATCCGGAGCTATTTTATAGAATGTTAGGCATTAAAGCTTTGTTCTGCAAACAATTAAACATGTAAATAAGTTTCTATGATTTTTTAGTACAATCCAATGCATAAAATTAGCGCGATCTTCTGAAGACTTTCCATATTTTACAGTCCAAGCTGTCGCGTTGCTCGTTTTGGCGCGTCCCCTATTTTGGCGAAAATTACTCGGCTCCACTGTGCATGTAGCTAGTGGGTTGTGTCATCGCCGAGACATACGAGCTAGTTTTGCCTTTTCATCTCACATATTTAATCCACAGTGCTTCCGACTTGCTTTTGCTTTGGGCCCTGAAATTTAGGTATCCATTGGCTTCGCCATTTTTGGGGACTCCAAGGCGGATTTAAGTATGGTATTATCAATTCTTTGAAGGCATTCTAGCAAACGGACTAGGATATGGTAAAATGTTGCGAATAGAAAGGTATCCAGTACGTTAACAGGCGTTTATTTATACTAATGTATGGGATGTTGGGGTTGAAGGAAAGTTTGTTATTTGCATAAAAAAAGAAACAAATCAAAAGACTGTTGTTTGGCGGAAATGAACTATGCATTTGTAATGTTCAAAATCCAGAATTGCTTCAACAATTACTAGACCGCAATTGAATTACCAGCTGGAATTGAAATACATAAGTAAGTTTATTTTATTCTATTATTTGTTAAGGATGTCCTATCTAATATTCACCTCAAGTTGACAGCTGACATTGTCTATGAGTTCTAATACTCTAACAAATATAAAAATCGAATATAACACCAAAAATTTTAATTAAAAGTAAATCTCTTTTTGTTCGAGCAAATGGAATTTTTTTACATGGTAAACCCGTATACCCGCCTCCAGGCGGGTATTCTTATTTTCCATTTCTAAACTAATCATCGACAAAAATCATAAATTTGATTTAAGAATATCATTTACCAGAACATACTTATACTAAATACAAAATTATTGTATTAATATTTCTTGCCATTAAGATTTGCGGGTTTGAGGGTTAAAATAAAACTGCATTTTTCATGCCCAAATTATGGATTTTAAGCGTAGAATTTTTCTAACAACATTATGTCGTTCAGTAGGCATCTTTTATGATATTTTCTTGAAAAAAAAAATTTTAAGCGCTATAGTTAACAAATTAGAGCATGATGCCATATGGCATCATTGGGACTGAAAGGGCACTTAGCAAGTTCCGTGTGAAAAATTAGATATTTGGTCGGCAAAAATCCTACATCGGATTTTTTTTTGCAGAATGGTTGGTGACGAACCCCAGATTATGGGAAAAAAAGTCCCAGCCGATTGGGAGTCCGCAACCTTAAAAAAGGGGGAAAGGGAAAATGGGGTCATTTTTCGGTTTTTTTGCGAGTATTTAAAAAACGACGAAAGATATAGAAAAATAGTCTGAGAACGAAAAAAACTACATAAAATTATCTTTGCAATGATATATAACACATTAGAGATCTATTCAATGATTCGGCGCTAGCTTAAAAATAAATTAGAACTTTTTCATTTTATACCTTTTTTAAAAGCCCCATAACTCTTGAAAGAATGTTAGTTCAGCCGTGAAATATAGTACAAGTATTCCCAATAAGTTCAATATTATTTTGGGAGAAAAATTGAGTCGCTCCGATCAACGACCCCCATTATCCCCCCATTTAAATTTGGCGATAGGAAATGTCCATAATTCCCCCCAAAATTAGAGCAGAGTGCTAAATTTGCGATTGGAGCTCATAATCACCCCACCCACCAAAAATTAGCTCATTCGGATAAAAACTAAGGGTGCCTTCCATACAGTAAGCAACTAGCATTTATATGAATAGGGGACTTACTGATATGCCTTTCACACCCAATGATGCCATATGGCATCATGCTCATGCAAAACCACTTTATAGGGTTTTCCTAAAAAAAAAATCGAAAAATCTTTTGATTTTCTCTTACAACAACTTCTTTACAAAATAAAACCATTAAAATGATTTGCATAAAATGATTATTATCAGGAAATATGGGGAAATGGATTAATCAGTTTTTCGGCTTTACGACAATCGTCAAACCTTCTCTAAAATTTCATTAAAAATAACATCCCAAAACCAAAAATTTCACGCTGGAAAAAATCAACTAGGTATTACACTATTGGGAGAGCCTAATATCACACAAAAAGTTAAAATTTATATCTTAAATTTTCTATGAAAAATCATTAAATTTCATGATGCCATATGGCATCATTGGGAGCGAAAGGGTTAACCTATCATAAAAAATTCACGAAAAATGCTAAAAAACACGTTGCGCATACGCAACGCTGGTTGAAAATGGGTTAATGTCTTTTCAAGAGAATATCAAGACAAGTCATTACTTTTTTAAGAACGTTGGCATGATTTTGCCTCCAACAAACAAATGAATTAGGCTTCATTAAACATTTAATCAATATTTATTGGAAAATGCCAGCGACTACCACGATTTTTCGAAATTCTCCTTTAGTGGATTTGGGTTTGTCTCTAAACCAAATGTAACCAATAGGTAGTGTACGAGTCTGTACAGCATTGACCATACAGGAATCTGGTCACCTTAATTTACATGATACTCTGAAAAGTACTAAATAATTGTATACCTACTAGGAAAATTCACAGAATCCAAAATTAAATTTTATTACTACAAGCAATATCCAATATGCATGCATAATGTAAAGTCTCTCAAAAGGATAATAAAAATTTTACTTGATAAATAATAATCATTTTATTTCAGACAAACTCTCCTTTGAAGTAAAACTCATAACATTACAGAAAAGAAGCTAAACAAAGGATTCAGTACCGTCACGGCCGGCGCGCGGCGAGAAGTCATCCTTTGACTTTTTTATTCTTTCCGGTAATATACAACTCATCGTCATTCAGTCCCATGCTATAAGCTTATTTTTTCCAATCCGGATTTTTAGTTGAACCCTTTGTCCTTAAAGGATACGAGTATAGGTTGAATACCGGGAACATCTCCAGGCAAAGGGAGAAGTAAGCGCGCGGTGTCGAGTAAAAATATGAAAAGATTGACGAAAAAACAACAAAACTTGGGTTATATAATATGAAAATCCTTTTCTTTTCGTTTTTTTTTTTATTCTTTCGGGTCGAGTTATAACAA
This sequence comes from Microchrysa polita, assembly GCA_949715475.1. NCBI lineage: Eukaryota > Metazoa > Arthropoda > Insecta > Diptera > Stratiomyidae > Microchrysa > Microchrysa polita. The sequence continues at coordinate 38,709,331 of OX454421.1, forward strand.
AAAACCATTGAATTTTATTTAAGTATGGCACAGAAAACAAAACAAAAAATATTTTTATGATTGTAACTAAGTTTTACCCTTTTGTTTAGGATTTGTTTTGGCTGTTTGCTTTATTGATTGCAGCTTTTTCGTCGGATACGCAATAATGGATTATGAAGGCAAAACCTTTTTTCTGATCGTCTTTTTGTGTGTCGGTTTGAGTATTATGTTTTGTTTATGTTTTTATGGTACGAGTATAAGTCGTAAAAATAAAAATGATGAAAAATGTGGATCCTTCGGAAAACAAGAGTAAGAGTTTGAAAGACGAAATGAACTAACTCAATTTCGGACTATATGCGGCAATTTGTAAGGATATTTTAATATTCAAATCATTTTCGAAGCTATTGCCGTATTTTTCATATTTTCAAATTTATTGTTAATCTTAGTGAATGAAATAGGAAAAAATAAAATCAATTCAATGTTTTAGTGAAATAAATAAATTTCCGAGCCCACGCAAGTTTCTACTACACGCACACCCGACTTACCTACAACAATTAAGTAGGCTTTTCGCTAACTTTTCTGCACACAACTGAACCCCCAATGCCGCAAACACGACACCATTAACATTTACAGTCAAACCTGTTAATCGGACCACTCTATAATCGGACCACCTTCTAATTGGACCACCCTTGGTCAATTTTATTTGGTTTTTCATACAAAGTAACCTTTATAAACGGACCACCTCTTAATCGGACCATGGACCACGATCGGCGAATCCAATTGGATGGATCAGTACTAGACGTACCTCCACAATCGGACCAACCACTGGATAAATCTCCAAAAATCAGACCGAAACTTCAAATTGATTACTGATTACTTGAGCAGTACGAGGAAATTTCACCAAACGGACTAACAGACAGGCAACGTGGCAAGACATTTGGTTGAATAAAAAAAAATCTTAGAAATTTCGTTACTACATTCACTTCAGTTCCGATTACAATGAGCTATATTGTTTCCCATGACCACGGGAAATTTCGTAGACAGCATCAACCATTGCAGTGTTGGGTGGATGAAGTGGTGAGACAATTCTGGAGTTTCTGCGACGAGAAGATGCAAGTGAAGTTAAAGGGATGATTGATTGAATCATTAACCATGACTTTGATTATAGAAATGCTTTGTAAAATATTGATGAATATTCAAAATTACGGTGGAAGTGAGTGTGGGGAGGATTTATAATAAGAAAGCCGGTTAAAAAAATCACAAAGCAGTTACGGTGTTGAGCGGTTTCAAAATATTAAATTGCATAGGGCATAGGTGACCTTTGTATAAGTCCAATGTTCATAAATAACGTTTAAAAATTATTTCCTTAATTTTTTGTACTTTTCTGGCATCCCTTAGTAATCGGACCACCTGCTAATCGGACCAAATTTGATCGGTCCCGTCAGTGGTCCGATTAGACAGGTTTGACTGTACTCCATAATTATCCAATTTAGCACTAATTCTTAAATCTTACATTTATGTATACGTTGTATTCGGCAGTAATACTAACAAGAAGCGAAAAGTTAAGCTGTGCCTGTGCAAAGCCTTTTCCAGTGTCCTGAAATAATTGCATTTTCCTGGTAATCGAATTAGTTTTATAGCACGGAGCACGGAGCACGCCCGCCCGTCTAACGTTAGTTACATTACCAACATTATACAGAACACAAGGACCAGGTCGACTAGCAAAGTACTGAGCAGGAGATACGACGATACGAAATCCTTATTTTGTCGGTGAAAACTTTTATTTTACAAATCACGTAGTATTTTTGGCTACAACTTTCCGAATTAATGTTTACAAGTGGAAATAATCCGTTTTGATGGTCCTTCGAGTGCTGTGCCTTTCTCTCTTGTTGTTTGGCTTGATTGTATTCACTTTGGGAGAACAGAAGGATACATACCGTCTGGATGAGTATTCTTTGCTGAATGGGTGCATATTGCTGCTGTTTAGATTGTTTGGAATGTACGAGTATGTTCTGGTGTACCTTAAAGTTGAATTTAATCCGTTTAAGCGAGTTTGTACTGATTAGCCGGGAATTTAAAACTAGCCCTTCTTCTATTTTGTAAATTTGTATTTTGCGAAAATTTTGGAGAAAGTAAATACAGGGTGAATGGAAATTTATATAACCCTAGGTTTCTGCACTTTAGGCAATAAAACTGTAAGAAATAATGAAGCTAGAATAAAATTATATAAGAGAGATCGGAAGACTGCGCCAATTTGTAAAAGAATCGTATAAGCAACTTAGCCGATGTTTGAGAATATTGAGAGGAAAAAAAAAATGATTTAAAAGCTCTGTATTAAAAAAAACAAACCACTTATGGGATTTTAGTGCAATTAGTTTTGTAAAAACACCTCTTCACTGCGGAACCCCCACAGCCGTCCCTCCGAAGTAATACCGATATTGCCGATGAAGTTGCAGGAACTTATGCTGCCCAGATCCAACTAGAGTCGGTCCCGGGTCGCTGCAAACCTTAGGCAGTTGAAGAGGGCGTCTTCTCTCAACCCCCATGCATCTAGGGCACTCTGGCGAATCATCTAGTTACTGCCGGTATCATCTTTGGAAATTCAGTAAGGTAACTTCCCGTGTTTTACCCGCTTCACTATGTCGCCATGTCCATCGACCAGTCGAAGCATCATCCCATCCCATTTGCCACTTTCTCGCGGACTCCAGTCTCTTGAAATGTCTCCTAACTACGGAATAGTCAATAGTCTCGTTAGTTTCGTCCACGAGTAACTCCATTGGCATCATTCCAGCTATAGCATAAACAACTTCGTGCGAAGTACATACTCTTAGTGCGCACATTGGGTGAATTCAAATTGTAAGAAAACGACCGGACGGGTAAACTTGCAAGACAAGTACCATCGTATGATCATTTCACACTATCCGATCAAAACACGGACCGGCGAACAATAATCACACAGCAAGTATGTATAAATGTTGCCATGCACGCTCCAAAGTTAGTGTACAATGAAGTGACGAGTCGACAAGATTAAAATGCAAGTAAAACACGCGCTAATGGTCGTCGCAGAACGCCTGAACCATCGGTAGATGCAATCGTCTTATCGATCGTACGATTCTTACGAAAGAAAAACAATCGTGTCACGATTTTTTTCTTTCGTAAGACTCGTTCTTACAATTTGAAATGCACAATGCTTGTCTGCTGGCCACTACAAAAGCTCTCTTGTCTTGCAAGTTTACCCGTCCGGTTTCGTCTTATAATCTGAAATCAGCCATTCTATAAACCGAGTTAATCGGTTTAGCATAACAGGTAACAGGCATACTGTAGCGCACCGACCCAAACTAGCGACGCATACAATAATAAGGACGTTACAACTCTAGGCAATAAATCTCTTCTGGCCCTAGAAACATTGGCATAATTCTCGATAAAGACACTGTTGCAGTCGCTGCCTTCTCGCATACGTATACTTCGAGTGCTCTTCGCAACTCACTCTGGAGTCAATCATAAGACCCAAGTACCTAACGGCACATTTAGATGTTATGTCCGTTCTTCCATCTCCGATTTCCAGGGAGGGCTTTTTTCTGCGCTTACTAATTAGAAAAGCTTCCGTTTTATGCTCCGCGAGTTCCAATCCCACTGATTCCAGCCATGGCTTGATGCATGTTATCGCCTCACTAGCGATCAGTCTCACATACTTCGGGTCCTTGGCGATAGCGACCACAACAATCTCTTCCGCGAATCGAACTACCGTCACTCCCTTAGGCATGGAGAGCTCCAGGATGGAGTTGTATATTATATTCCACAGAAGGGGACCATAGGCACCGATCCATGTGGAACGCCCGCGGTTACCGTATACTGTTTTCTCGCTTCACTTGTATATTCTAGGTTGCGACACGAGATGTACTCTCAACTATACCAGCCAGGTAGTCGGCACACCTATATTCTGCAACGCGGCATAGATGCACCCCCAGCTCGCGGAGTTAAATGCGTTCCTCACATCCAATGTCACCATACTACAACACGTGACGGGGAGAGTCCGCTGCTAAGTTTGTTACTAGTGTGATGCTGTTGAACGTACTTGTTGAAATCCATACTTTCACCTAATGAGTTTCCCTCCTGCTCCGACTACCGCTGACAGTCGATTGAAGATCATTCGTTCATTAATTTTCCAGTTGTATCAAGCAGACAATACGAACTTGGCTCGCCAGCTGGCTGATTGGGTTTTGGAAAGGTATGATTCGCCAAAAAGCTTTTAAAACTTCGATAAACTTCGCCCGAATTGTTTGAATTGCTATATGTTCAGAGATTTTTTTGTAATGCAACTTCTAATTGCTCTGTGATTTAATCTTTTCCGGTCCCTCGATGGGACTGGCCTGCAGCAGGATTGCTCTAAATACCTCCTAATCAAAATACCTAACGGACCATCCAACGAGCGGACGTCGTGCCACGGCTCGACATGTTCTGTCGCCGACCGAGAAAATAATCGCCTGATGATCGGTATGTTTGACAGACCAGTATATTACTGGCGCTAAGTAGCTGCTGGCGAAAGTGAGGTCCCGCGGACCCCGCGTTTCCATTCCTAAAGATTTTGTTACCACCTGAATTCATAAAAACAATGTCAATACACGAAAAAGCATCAAGGAGCGTCTGTCCACGCTTATTCGTTTCCCGACTACTCCACTCTTGCGATAGGCGTTAAAGTCCCCAGCTACGGCCTACGCCGCTGTGCATTGGAACATAGATTTTTGGTAAGTTGTGACACCACGTACCCGAGCAGCGCAGAGAGGCCCCTTGTATGGTTGATACGTGTGGATCTGTACAAAAACCATTCGGGGATGACGCTCCAGTGCTCCCGAGTCATGTATGGGTAACTCTTGGCATGAATGACCTTCTCCAATAGTTTACGTCAGTCATACACAGGCCGAGCACGATTACGATGGTTCCTTGGTGGGGAGGTGTCACCATAATTAAATCGTGTGAGCTTTGGAACTGGAGGCTTCGCATAACCCTCGAAGGGGCTAGTTAGGGAGAATGGCGCGCCTATATCTAACTAGTTTGTGGATTGTTTGGATAGCGCTACGAGTCTGCGTTAAGCACCCGAGTAGTCACAGGTCCAACAAACCTGGGATATGTACATCTAAATGTTCTACGTGCGGCTTAATCAATAGGGGGCCGAAGGATGATCACACTTGCCATAGAGAAGTCTTGAGCGAATATTGTACCTCGGGAATGGTTATGCCCCTGAGACCAGGGTCCTTGGACATCAAGGTGCTGGCCTCGAGGTCGCTGGAGGTTGTTAAACCAGACAACGAGCTGGTGTTGCAGTGCCGGGGTTGGGTTTCTGAAGATGAGTGCTTTCACTGGATGAACAAGTCGCCATTTGACAATAAGTTCCTTGTCAATAAAACGCCGAAGGTCTAAAACTTTCGAAGGACCTGACGGTAAGCTCGTAGCGTAGATGGTAAACGTGTAGTGCATAGTCTCCGCACGTCCAAATTGCTGCTAAATTGTCCTTGTCGGCGACCAAAGTCGTGTTGTACAGGTTTTTGTATTCGTCGTAAATAATTGCGACATCAATGGCTTTCTCTTTTACAGCGATGGCCACCTGGCAGTGATTTAGATTTAACTGCAGGAATCTCATTTTGCAATTTCAGAATTGCTACCTTCAACGCCCTATTAGAGACACCATCAGGGCCTGGTGCTTTACTATCGTCAAGCCTGGATGCTGCTTTGACTCTGTAATTGGGGGTATGATGCCACTAATTGGTGTAAGACTTTGTCTCGCAGGTTTCAATTAATGCTGAGGAAACAAAGTGGAGATAAAATCTTTGAACAGTGCCGATCATTTGAGTTGGGGAGCTCTCTGTCCAATTTTCTTCATGACTACCTTATACGCCGTTCCCCGTGGATTTGTGTCTGCGTCCTCACAGACCTGATTGAAGCAATTTTTTTGCTCCTTTTAATTGTTTAGTTTTAGGAATCTTCGGGCTGCTTTATAAGCCTTCAGCAATCCATTGTACGCTGTCGTTTGTGTCGAACGTTGACTTTGAAGCGCTCGCGTCGCCTACTCGCGATATCCTCGATCCGCCAGTAGTTTTCTCTCCGATTAGATAGACCTCTTTCTTGGCATGGAGGCGTCGCATGCTACGGATAGTTGATAGGACAATTGCAACGCCATGCGTTCCGCTGATCCGTTGGCTGCTCCTACATCAGACGCTTCGTCGAAGCGTCTTGTTGACCATCCCACAATGGATGGTCAGTTCTTGAAATGGTAGGTGCGATCATCACGGGAAGTGCATACAGTACCTCTCCGAGGTGGCCGTTAGTTACTTCACTCTTGTGAAGGCCTAACTGTGGGGTCGTAGGATCTCTTGTTGGACAAGATTCAGTATGCAATTGTGTATGTGAACCGGCGAATCGAGATCCCAAAATCACATACATCAGATGTTCTCAGATTCAGTACCTAATCATATTTTTCCTGATGATGTCCACGGTGTTAGATATGCCTAAGTCCCCGGGGTGTCAGGCGCCCCGTGCCCATTGGGGGAAGGTGATTAGGGTGTAAATGATCGTAAATGATCATCACTAACCGATCTCCTTGAATACCGAGTTACCTCCAAGGATAGCTACAACCTTACCGAAGTAAAGCAGGGCACTGCATCGGCGGACTTTACTTTCCTTTGCTACTAGTGGGATCAAAACACAACAAAATATGGCAAAAAAAAAACAAAAACACAACTGAAACAAATAAAATAAATAAAACAATCAGCACTCTCGAAACAAAGGTGGCATCCACTGCTTTAAGTATTTCCACTATGGGAAAAGGGAAGGCTAATACTTCCGAATAGCCACTGGATGGCAACGATCAAGCCACTCAACCTAACGTCCCAGAGGAGCTCTACCTCTGGGACATTGACGAGCCTAGACGAGGCCCATCCAACACCAGGAAAACGAATCCCAAACTCTTTGAGCCAGGAGGCATCAAAGATCCCCTGAGGAAACGACTCAGAGGCACGGGATGTAAGCACTAACTCAAGTTCTCGGCACAGGGAAATGAGCCAGCAAAAGCAAGAGAGCTAGCGGCAAAGCCCTCGCATAACTCCCCCAGATTACACCTCAAGCAAACCGACATCGCTCCACGGACGAGGTCTCACCTGCCCTTACACCAGACAAAAGACAACGGCTGGGCCAAGACCAATGTAGCGCTATCCCCATTGTAGCGGCATCGGAGGAGGCGAGGGAAAAGACGCGTCACGAGGAAGGCGACGACAGATACGGCCGAAAAGGCAACATTTCTGCCCCACTGGAGGCAAAGGAAAAGCGAAGGCTTCCTACGCTAAAGTGGCCTCCAATACGAGTGTGGCCATAATCTTCACCAACCCGACATAACTGCTCAGGTCAGAGCAAAAGACAAAGATCCAGAACTTGCTGCTGGCGGAGATTCTCTCTGATAGTGTTAAGCAGGTGAAGCCGAGATTCGCCCCGATAAAATTCAGGCCAGACCACATTCTAATTTAGCGCGAGAATGGAGCTACAGTAGAGTGGTTCATTAAGATAGCGGGTGGAATGGAACCATGGCCGAGAACATCGCTTAAGACAGTACTGGGCAGCGAAATTCCGTTTTCTTCCCGCGCACCACGGAGTGCAATGCGGAGGAAGCGCTCAAATACCTCGAGAACCACAAGTATGGGCTTCACATCGAGGACTGGAGGGTGCTTCGCGAAACAAGCGAGGGCAAAAGCATCTCAGTTACGCTTTGGATAGACCCAATCTCCATCGGAGCAATAATCAAAGCTGAATTTAGCCTCAACCGCAAGTTCAGCAGGGTCACCCTCTACCCTAAGACATAGGAGCGCAACATAGTTGAGAAACATCCAGCCGCTGCTGAGCCCACCGAGCAGCGGACGCGGATCTCGAATCCATAGAGGACGATGATGTCCAACCCCCTGCCTCAGAAACTGTAATCCATATGGAAACTGAGGAAGGGGATTCAGCCAAGCAAAAGGGACACATCGAGCCCGTGGACGACACCGATGAACGTGACGACTAACGTATCACTGGACGTGCTGCAAGCTATAACCTGAATCACGCCATCACAGCCTCGGATACGGTAGTGGCCAGATTCGCTAGGGAACTGGAATTAACTTTCATTATGGATGATACTAGTTTCAGCAGATATACTGGGCACTTGGTGCAACCAGTTTTGATGCTTGAAGTTGGCCCTACCTGCCTACTTGCACAAAATGCAATTGGGCTCTTTGCCGCAGGATGCAGCTTTGTGGCCATCCTCTCCACACTTAAAGCACATAATGTGACCTATCTGGCCAAATGCTATGCACTTAAAGCATCTCTTCGGATAGGAGACAATTGCATTTTAACCGACAGCTCGCCCACCCCACCTTGACTTTGCCTACTTCCATCACCCTGTTCGCAAGCTTATGGTTGCTCTTTGGATGCCACCGTACGCCTTCCTCAACGACTTCACAGCATCAAGGCGATAATCCACTTTCAGTTTCTCAACGAATGCCGCCCGGACATCATCCCTCGTTGTGACCTCATCGAGATCTAGAACCTCTAGCCTCGTGTCCTACCGCAAAGCTCTTATACTAGATGGATTCGTAACAGGCCGTAACAATTGCCTTGTATCCATCTACCGAATCTGCAACGCGGGTTTTCATTTGGAACAAGAGTTCCCCATTTCTTGTTGGACAGATTCGGGAGACATCATCTGTTTCAGTCGTGGCTCGAACTTCACTCTCTTCGGGATGTCTGCATAGGTCATCTCTTCTAGCTGAGAAATGATCATGGCGTCAGGTCATTCTTTTGCCTACCACAGGGGATACTCGTATAATGCGGGGAAGTATCATCCCGTAGAGACATTGAAGTTGACTATAGCTCAGCTCCTACTGCATAGCTTAGCATCCACAGTTTGGCCACAACTAACGAGTATTTAGAAATCGGTCAGAGCCTTTCAACCTATATCTCCCCCTTTCGCACAGAACAAACGTGGAGGGAGTTTGGCAAATCAAATCAATCCTCATTTGAAATTTAACCGAATGCACCCTGTTCACATTTCACCAAAAACAGCGAATTAGTGCAACCCTATCACATTGCTAAAGACTTTTGCCATATTTATAGCACCGTAACTCGACGTGACGTGGGAACAAGGTGCATCGCTACCGCTATGGATTTAAGCGTAGTACTCACCCAACTTGGTAATCAAATTAGCAAGAATCTAATTTTTCGAATTGAACTTGAAGTTGGGTGCAATTTTTAATTAGATTTGCAGCTCTACGGTACATGTTGCAGATAAATGTAACGAAATGTGTATGTTGGTCAATAAGTTTCGGTGAGCTAGAGAGTTTTGAAAATAACACCGTATGTAGATTATGGTACAAAAAAAAAGAAGTGTGTACAAGAAATATTTATTTTTAACCCTTAAATGCATGGGGTCTGAACCCATTATCGAAACTGACCTCCCCTTATTTAAAATCGGTCACTGAACACGGAATCAGCCTTTATTTTCCCAGGAAATAGCCCGTTTTCCCAGAAAAGCGAAAATAGTATAATGTGCATTATGTACCAAATATGGTACGCCATGCAATCGGGCCATATGTTGTAAATGAAACACATTATTCAAATTTTATTTAATATGTCTCTTACTTTAATAGGAACAGTGCGAAAAAGAAAGGATAATGATTATTGAGAGTTTTGATTGAAATTATAGTGAATATAATGAACTCCTTTCCATTAAAGGAAAGGTGGTCATTTCTATAGAAAATAGCGAATAGCGGTTTTTTAAAAGGGAGCACGGGTAGGTGCGTGATTAGTTTCCTATTCCTTATTGAAATTTGTATCCATGAATGTATCCTGGAAGTTAATGGAAAGTGGAGTAGGCCTTACTACCCCTACATCCCCTACAAACCTAAATTTATTCATATCTTTTGATAGAATGCCGCGAAAAATTTCAAATGTTTGTCAAGTGGTAGCTGTTGGATTTCCTTATAAAATATTAAAAGTGTGGCAGATCGGACTCATATACGCCTTCCTCTCGTACAAAAAAAAACATGGAATTTATTGGTTTTGTCTTTGCGTGCCGTTTAGCTCTGTACATGGGTATAGGGTATGCACTCGTCATGCTATGAGCGCGATTAGGACTCGGTCTCGTTATAAAATATTTTTTTTTTATGTAATATTTCGTTATAAACACGTTCCGCTGTTAAACGCATATCTCGAGACTTCTTTTGACTTATTATAGCTCATGGGATTCCTTTCTTTAAAAGTATATGGATTGGATTGACTTTGCTAGGATATGAATATGGAAATGAACTGCTGCCTGCTTTATAGCCCAAATTTGTGCAGGTCCCAAGATATGTCCACAAGAATTACATCCATGTAATTTTTTGTTTATAGAATGTGGTACTCCACATAGTCTTTCATATGAAATGGTTTACCCTAGAAACACATTTTCTAAGTCTCCTGACAGTGGACTTCCAAGACAATACATGTCATAATCAAATGGTTTAAGAAATTGGATATCAAGGCGCAGCTGCTTGAGTTCTGGTGAAAGTGTCGTACTAAGGTGTTAAGTACGGAAGCTCGGAATTTTAGTCACTTGTCCTACACTCTAAAGAAGAATTATGTAAATTTAAATCAGAAATAAGCAAATTTGCGCTGGAACAAATGTAAATTTACACCGGCGAATATGTAAATTTACATCTGGGTTTATGTAATTAATTTATAATATTTACGGCAGCCGGTTCTTCGATTTAAATCGTCCTGGAGCTAGCCGTTATTCCAACGGCCAAAAGCTGCCACATCCCCTTCGGCTGAACAGCAAAAAAAACACTATAACAACAGAATAATATGATGCTCACACGAACGCACTTCGGACGGAACAGACTAACTGCACGCAGAACAAGCCACTCGACAGATACAGGAAAATGCAATAATTCACAAAAGTATTGTGGCACACTCAGTTTTACACAAATGTAGGTGTAATTTTCACACCAAAATCGCAATATTACATGAAAATTACACAAAAATAAAGTAATGGCACATCTTCACACCAAATGTGGTGTAAAATTACACCAAAATAGAGAAATATTAAAAAATCTGTGTAATATTACACTATTTTGTGGGTTTACTAGGAATTTAGTTGAAAAATAAACGCGAGAAAAAAGGTGTAAAATTCAACGAATTTTCGATGTAAAATTCAACCTTGGCCGTGTTTTTTACATCGGGGGCAGGTTTGCTAACCCAGACGCGCAAAAAAAAACTATCGAGGGTAGCATTCAGGTTAAATTTCAAATTGTCACGTAGGCATTGCCATTAATTTCAAAACATTGCTCAAAAATATTAAAGCCCCGTTTTCACTTTACAAACGCAAAAGTTAACATGTAATTTTTTTTAATGAGAACATAATTTTATGTAGGAATCATAATTTTGTTAGAATAAGAATTCGACGAACAACATTTTGAACATGAATTTACAAACAAAAACTATATTTTTTGCACACACTTGTGTGTTGCATGTAAACTATACCTTAGAACTTTTCATTTCAAAATTTAATTTTTGCTAGTCATTGGAAAACGTACTAGAAAATAATTGGGATTGCATACATTTAGGCGAGTTTTGGAAAGCTCATTAAATCTGGATAGCAATATTATTTCTAACCTGAATTAAGTCACAGGTTAGCGTTTGTATGAAAATTACCCCGGATAGTGTAGGTTAGCTAATTAAAAAACACGGCCCTTGTTTTTACAGTGTAAGTACAAAACAAAAGATGTGAACACTTTTTTCAGTATAACTACTTGCCAGCTAAAAAGACCCGGATTATAAGAAGCAGCTACCTAAACGCTAAGCCCTGACCGGTGTGCTATTGAAAACAAAATGACAAAAACGATCCATCTAAATCAACTATTGCAGCTCCGTTTCCTTAGATCCTTAACAGGACAGCATTAAATGTCCTGGAAAATGGATCGGTGACATAGTTTGTATGAAAATTTAGGTTATTTGGACCTGTTCTGGGCCCAATAAAACGCACCATCATCTTGAAAAAGCTGATAATTAACATCTCATGAACATATTGTTACACTTTTCACCGCGGGAAAAGGGCAAACTCAACTTATTCGGCCGGCCGACCTGCTCAATGGAGACAAAAGGGGTCGTGTGCGCCACGTACTTGTATGCGGCCGTCCGCGATCGTTTCAACCAAGTACGAAACTTGAAACGAACTTATCAGCGCGAATAAAAGAAAGATCAATTTGGATTATCGGATCACAGAGGTGTATTTTAATGCAAAAATCACTTTCAGTAATGGGTTATGTTGCGTACATTTGTGACGTTACACGCGAATCTATTAAGCCGTTCGAACGTTTCTTTTTAAAACAAATTCTAACCGTATTATGGAAATAAAAACTTAATCACTAGCCCTACCTAGGTGGCGACTCTCTACTCACGGTTGTACACTGCTGCTGCTCAAGATGATTGATCCGTCGACTACACTTTCGCCTTCCTTCGATGCAACCTTCTCTCACGACACTTCCTCGTCGCTTTGACTTATCCTGGACAATCACCCGTACGAGCGCCGGCCGTACCGTCTTATCGAATCGTCTTATCTATTCGTCTTCTTTTACCGTCTTATCGACTTTTGCAGATTTTCGTTCACTCGGTGCTCTGGCTTTTCGTTTTGGCTTCGACTTCAATATGCTTCAATATGCAAAATTTCGTAGAACAAAGAGATTAGTAATTTCTGTTAAATTCAAGGTACCGGGAACCCACCTTCAATATGCAAAATTTCGTAGAACAAAGAGGGTTCCCGTTGCAACTCAGTTGCTTTTATAACATACGTTCCAACGGGGAAATTTCGGCCAGTTATTCATAATGCCTATAAAAATCCCACTTAATGTCGGTTATGCAGTTCTTACGTGATTTTAACGTCTTGACGTAACTTTGACAGTTTATCTGACAAAACTTTGACAGTTTATTTGTGTTTGTTGTCAATTATCATTTAGGTCGCGGAGTATTGTCGGTCGTCCGGTATTCCAAGTGCATTCCAAGTCGGATATTTGGACAAACATGGACTTGCCACACATCGAGGATGCGATATCAGATAAGTATCCTTTATGATCTTTGTATAAGAGTACGATCCTTTGTGGACACTTGTATTTCTAGGATCTAGGGCGGATGTCAACAGAGCGGAAGGCGGCTCACAAAATGCTGGATGGCGGATCACGAAATGCTGGATGAAGCTGACTAATAGTATTTCTCGGCTAACGGAGGCGGATGTCGGGAAAGGCGGATCACAAGATGAATGATGAATGACTCCGAGTAGGTAAGTATGCCACCTCCTAAACGCCGCCAAACTAACCTATCTAATAGTACATTTTTTTTGTTTTCTTTTTAGGTATCGCGAGTTAGCGGAAATGAAATCGTAACAATATTTCACCCTACCCAAGACTAAAAGAGAATAATTTCATCAACTAAGAACGATCGGAATGTAATGTATAGATATTTCTGAATATGCCCGAGTGCATGGTGTACCATATATGGTACGTTGCAAAATTGGTGCACACAATACCCTTGGTGACATTTTTTGGTCAAAATCTGAAAATAATCTCAAGAACACATTCCAATTTACTCAGCAGTATTTTTTTCTTTTCCAAATAACGGTAAATTTCGCCAATTTTTTTAGCTCTAAAGAATAGCTTTTAAAATTCCACAAAAAATAACGTTCGTCCACTTTGACGACGCACAGACAATTCAACGAAAGCTTTGGGGAGCCAAAATTGAATTTATATGAAAGCTTGTTTTGTCTACTTTGGGAAAAAGTAAAAAAAGAATCAAAAAATTAATAATCAGGAATCTGGCCATGTACCATATATGGTACGTTATGCATTTAAGGGTTAATCTTTCCGTGATTTTTTTTATTTTGTAAATTGAATTAGTCAAATATGTGTCGAACGTTCATTGCTAATTGAAAAGTTACTGTGTAGGTACTGGACACAGATATGAAGTGGAGGAGCTTCGTCCTTCCTGTTTTATTTACGCCTTTTTGTTTTTAATAAAAATTAAATGTCATAATAAATCATTGAATAGTGCCAATTCCAATTGAAATCGAGAATCAATAAACCAATTGAATTTATCCATAAAGTCAATGAAATTTCTTTATAATTTTGTTCACTTTACGAGATTCTATTGATTTCAATAGATCAAGCGTTCATCCTTTTCCCAGTCGAATGCTCATGTATATTCGATTCCAATATCGATTCATTGCAACATGTCTTTTCGCTTGCCCCCATATATCGCAACTTCAATAATTTCGAACTGTTGATTTTCAATTGGATTTCAATGCTGGCCTTATTGCTTCGACATTTCCTAGTGTTATTGTTATCCTGTTATCTTCCAATGTATATACCGGAATCGTTCTGTATCTAACGTTTGCTTGTGTCCTTTCGCAAGCAACACTGTATCGAAAAGATCCTGAAACTACCGGAAAGGGATATACAAAGGATACCATCTCTATATATGTATGGTCACGATTTGCATTCAACCTTTTACTATCTTGCAGATTCAGCTGAGTAGCCTCGGCAACAAGCCACCAGCACCAGTTCGTCTCGTCTTATACCTATACAGCTTGAATCCTTGCCATATCATTTGATATTCATCCAACATCGTAGTGACCCGCTATTGTCTATGCAGCGCCAGGCTTGTGTGTTGTATAGGGTCCTTCCTTCTGCCTCTGCCACACATATAGTACTCCTCTATAGTGGGATGAAGAACAATGCCGGGGCGTTTGAAAGACGGAACTGGACAACATTTTCCCCCGAATGGGCTTAATATGTTCTACGACATTCGGTCGGCTATGTTCAAGGATGTCGTAGTCGTCGTCTGGTTTGTAATGTTTTCGGCTAGAAAATTTCAATTCAGCACAAAAATATCCAAGTATAGAGAAATGGGATAATTGAAAAAAGGAAAAAGCACAAAAAATGACAATGGACTTCGTGTGCTATATGTGCGGGGATGACGAAGTGAATTTCATGGAATCTCAAGTAGGACGGCTGGATAGTGATACAAATTGAAAATCCTACTCGTTGTCGACCGAGTCCTCCTCCGTGGCCAGCTTGCGGACTGCTACTGCGAATCACGTTTTTCGGAAGGTCTAATAGTAAATTAAGTGAATTTTAGTAGATTTCGAAAATGGAATTTCATGTCCGGGCCAGTCAAGTGGAAAATTTGATGCTAACATTTTTCCCATAATTTTGTTAGCGGAAGTGGCTATTAAGTGCGATATGAAAGTAACTTGATCGCACTATACAGAGAGGATATTATTTGATATAAGAAAAGGAAAAAAAAGTTAAAAACTGTGTTCCTGGCGTAAAATTTTCGAATCGATTTTCGCTCGACATCTTTTCACTTTTTGCACAATAATTTATCTTGAAGTGGAGTTAGTGTGCGGCTTGAGAGAAAATCTTCTTGCGTTTCGCGAACCCGGGCGGGTGGGCGTAGGTATCTAATTTCCTGAAAGTCATGCAAATTTCTGCGTTGTTTGCGGCGGAACTTTGTCAGTGACACGAAACTTTCAAAGTTCATGCCTTCGTATCGATATTCAAATCATTATTCAAACTAGGTACCTATTATACACGGTATATATCATTTACAGTCCACCAGCTAGCTACCGCACCGCAACCACTTCCGACCCGAACGATTTATCAAAACTGATGTCTTCGGAGAGTCAGAGAAAGATAGAGAATACCGCACAAGGACACAACAATATAAAGGAAAATGCGCCGCCTTCACAAAACGACTATCGAGAAATTGGGCAGCCAAACTTTGTGCTGCTGTTGTGCGCTCCGGTGACAACAAACACATTAATCACAATTTGAATAGGACATTTTGAAAATTATTGTTCGCAAGCCTATTATGCCTACACATGGCCATTAGCAAAGGCATTTAGGCGATGTCATCGTTTTATGCATGAATTTATGTGCTGTATGTGTGTACTCAAGAGCGCGGGATGATGATGTGAGAACACTAGGCTTCTGATGTCCTCGAGTGACATTGCATAACAAGCCACGCCGACGAGTGTACGACGACATTATTGATGAAATTTGCATGGATATGAGTTTAATGTTTGCATGCATTGGACTGAGGAGTGTTGACTGTTGAGTGATGTAAGAGATAAATGGTTTATTTGCAAGATTAGTTCCATTAACATCGCATCACATACAATCATTACGTATAGGAGAAGATGTAGGCTCTCCGTCGGAAATCCATTCAATCAAAAGGAGCTCCAAAATCAAAAGCTTTCGCACAAACAATATTTGGCCGTAGTTAAAAAAAAAAGCTTTGCAGTAGAATAGAAGCCCACAATTGAAAGGGACATCCCAACAAGGAAAATTAATACTGATGAGGTTTAAGCTTAACACGAGCTAGAAGAGGACACACGACAGGAGGCAGTATGCCCTATTTTCTAGATATCAGGGATGGCAAGCGTGGAGATCCACAAGGTAAAGATGTGAGGTCGAAATGTTTTAGCATTGCCATTCGGTCGGAGGGCCTTGGAGTTTTTACCATCCTTTATCACTTTCTTAACCTCGTCCGCAGTGTACAATGGTACATTGTCAATAGTTCGGCTGCGAATCGGTCTTCTAATTTGACACTTGAGTCCATCGGACTTGGGATGTTCAATAAATTGCTTATTCAACTGGCTCGCGCAGATAAGACGATTGGTGGTTTCTTTTTTGCCGAAGGTTATGGCTACATTGCCCTTATCCTTGTTGGGGTTGGAAAGGGCTCGGGCAGTAGATCATAACTTGCTGGCACCTTCATTAAGGATACAGTCATTGAGGAGCTCCTTCCATTTCGCCTTCCGATAGTCTTTAACTTGTGGTCTAATTTCGATGTTAAGATCCTGAATTCTGGAGTCACCATATCGTTGTGAAGCGCAGAATGCCAGAGTTCATGGTAGGCATTGAAATCGCCAAGAATGATCCTGTGCTCTCCAATAACAAGAGGATCAATATCAAAATTAAAGCCAAACGAACAGCTGGAGTGAGGTGATACATAAATATTAAAGATTTCGATATTGGAGCTCCCTGCTGTACCGTCAGCAACTATATCTAATGCACTGTAATGTTCGGACTTGTGTATTAGGAAGGCAAGTCCATACTTCCAGGGTGATAATCATTCGTGGCGCCTTCTCTGTCCTTCAGTAGGATGATATATTCACCTTCGACGCTAAGAGGCAAGCTTGCGTGAAGTCTCGTCTCTTGGATGGCAGCAATCAGAATTCTATGCTTGTACTTAATTCCATTGCAGTTGAACTGCAATATGGACACCGGTGTAAAAATTGCTGGCGGAGGGAGGGAGGGGCAGGAGTCAAACTTGGTCTAGTTTTCATGATCACATTGTGGGGGGGGGGGGAGTAAAAAGCAATGGTGGCAAGGAGGGGCCTGGTGTTACCCGAGGAAGCCCAGTAAACCTACAACCCGCCGCAGCAAATGATCCTTAAATGTACTGACCCATTCTCTCAAACCTGAGCACCGAAAATGGGCCCACTCCCAACCGCAACTACACTGAAGTGTAGGCAATCGAACCGATACGTTGGTTGCAGACACTACATATCCATACCCTTACTGAGCCAGGGTTTGTTTCAACACCCACGCCCGTGCGAAGAGGGGGGGGGGGCGAAGGGGGCACTTGCCCCGGGGGCCGTGTCCCAAGGGGGCGCCGTGGCCAAAGGGTGCCGTAACGTATTCGTTTTAGAGAAGTAAGTCTTTGTTTGTTTGTAACTATCATATACAGTTATTGACGTCATTATACATTTTTTAAGCCCCTATTTTTTTAAATCCTTTGAGAGTGGACTTTTCAATTTGAACACGCTCACTTTTTTACATTTACTTACAATTCAATTTTAAATATTATTGGCAAAAAATTCGAATTTATAAAAGCTGCAAATTTTATAAATTCGAATTGCAACTTAAGACTGCGATTTGCATATCATGGGCATACTGCCACACACGCACAAATTTAATATTGTAGATCAGTGATTCTTAACCAGTGGGACGCGTCCCCTAGAGAGCGCAGGATAAGCTCAAAATTGGAAGGTATTCCGACGACAAAATGGTGACCAAGGAAACTGATAGGAAGCTAGTTCAGAAGTCAACAAAGGCGCCCACTATATGGAAATCGGAATTCTAAAGAAAAAGTGTTAATACGAGTACATCCACTTTTTAAGTCATCTCGCAAATGATTCAAAACCGAAGAAAAAGTCGTAGTCTATCACTGAGTAAAAACTATCGATTTGATAGGAAAATATGATCGTGAAATCCGTCTGCAATAAGACAATTCTGTTAGACCTTCTGGTCGAAAAATTACATACTTTTCGAATAACATTCCAAATGAAGTAATTACTCGCTTAGGATAGGAAATTGAGAGTCTATATCAAAGAATTCACGATGCGAAATACTTTGCCATTCCATTCGATTGTACTCCAGACGTATCACATAAAGAGTAAATGAGCAAAATCGTTTGATACGTCAAAATTTCTGAAAATGCTCCATCGAAGAAAGATTTCTTTGTTTTGTCGAATCGAAGTCCGAAACTGGTGAAGGATTGGCAAATGAAATTGAAGACTTACCAAGTCCGACGATCTAGATTTGAAATATCGTTGACCTCAACGTTTGGATAATGGCGCAAAGGGTGCAGGAAAGTACAGAGGTGTTCAATCCCGCACTATTGTACACTTTGTTCCATTTCCCATTTTTTTGAATAATTCAGAGTTTGTTTGTTTTCTTTTCGTCATCTCCCCTCAAATGGGATGTCCTTTTAAGCTATTTGCCTGAATCGCTAAAAAGAGAGACATTCGTTGGTCATCGAAGCAGCAGGTTGTGTCTACAGTTCCAAGACATTGGAGGATTAAGCATCAAATAAATCTAATGAAGAAACATACACTGGTGCGAAGATGCTGATAACTCAATTCAAATATTTCCATTTCTTATGTAGGTTGGTTGTTTGGAACAAAATACTTAACGAAATTGATACAGTCAATTAAAAATTACAAAAAAAGACATTAGCGTAGCAATAGCTAGAAGAATTGATTTCGTCCATGAACACATTGAGAAAAACATTTGAAACACTAGACAACTACAACATTGACCACGGTTAATCTCTGGATACAATCCCGGAATTCAAAGAAGAAAGGAGAAGCAAAGTTCGAAAAATTATCAGTTATGACGCTAATGAAAAATTTCGTAGAAATTATATAAAAGTCCTAGACACAATTATCACGCAGGTTAAATGGAGGTTTGAGAAGCTTAAAACGGTTGCAGACGATTTTGAGTTTTTATCTGACGAAAAACAGACCAGCCTTGACGAAGATACTCTAGACGGAAAAGTAACTAAACTGACTCAAAAGTATTCTGCTGATTTTATTGAATATGAAATCAAAGTGAAATTTTTATTGTGAAAAAAATTTTACCATCCTTGAATTCAAATTTTCAAAATATGAACCATTTCGAAATACTGCAACTTATTCATAGCTTTGGCTTAGTACCGAGTTATGGAAACGGAGTACAGAATATTTTTGTCAATGTCTGCTGCTTCTGCTGAACGTTCATTCAACAAACTTAAAATAATAAAGAATTATTTGAGATCTTCAATGGGCCAAGAACGGTTAACCAATTTATCAATAATATTAATTGAGAATGAAATCTTGGAACAGCTCTATTTATATAAGATCATTGATGATTTTGCTACAATAAAGGCTCGAAAGATACAGACAATCTAATAGAGAGAAGCTGAGAATTTTTGTTTTTTTCGGAACTATGTTTTAATTTGAAAAGTAATATTAATCATAAATACCTTGATTTTATTTTAGTACAACTCTAAGAGTCAGAATGGTATTTTTAGAAATTGATACTTTTGTTTTAGATTCAAGGTTATTAAAATCTACTGAATGGTTTATGGTTTCTCAATTTTTCTACACGAGGTCCATTCTTACATTAATTTAACATATTTTTTACTATGTATGTACATCAATTTTGTTAAATACACTACGCATAACAAAATAAGGGCCACCAAATTTATTCTCTTTTAAATTCATTTCTATTCTTTAGCGAACAGGGGACTGTAGTTTCAATAAGGTTTATACGATTTACAATAACGGTTTGTTTTAAGGGCGTTTGTATTTCGTATTTTGTCACAAATGGCATGAAATAGATAATTTTTGATATTCCCGATTTTTAATTTAATTTGAAAGCAACTTTATTAACTGCAATGATTGTCTTTGCATTTCGACACATTTTAACTGGGCCTTTACGTACTAAGTATGAAATGTGTTTATTGGAACAGATCGAGGAAATTTCAGGGGAAATACCTAATAACACGATTGAGATAGAGCGATCGGTGGAACAAATGAATTCTGCGGTAACTCACTCTTTCAAACTGGCTTGTCCCGCTACAATCATAGATGAAAAGGATCCAACACCCTGGTGGTGCACTGAATTGGAATCTATGAAGAAAGAGACAAGGAAAGCGTTTAATAGGTACATGAGAGAGAGGACCCCTCGCTCTTGGGATCTATATAAGGATAAAAAGAGAGAGCTGAAGAAGACTCTACGTACACGTAAAAGGAATTCGTGGAGGGAATTTAGCTCGAATATGAGGAATACATCCGATGTATGCAGATTACAGAAGATGATTTCGAAAGACAGCGTTTCCAAAATGGGCCTAATCCGAAAGGCGGATGGAACTATGACGGAAACAATGGAGGAGACATTGCAGTCGCTTATGGAAGTCCATTTTCCAGGAAGCTTCAAGTCAAATAATCCGTGGACTCAAACCTGTAAATTGGTAGGGGCGACCGTACGACAAGAAGCTGAGAGGATAATAACTTCAAATGGTGTCAGGAGTGCTATAAATACTTTTGAGCCATATAAGACGGCTGGAATGGACGGAATATTTCCGGCACTGCTACAATGGGGCATAGCAGCTTTGCTGGAGAAGATCCGGAACATATTCGTTGCCTGTTTATCGACAGGATATATCCCAATGTCTTGGAGAGAGACCAAAGTTGTCTTTCTACCAAAACCGGGAAAAAAGGATTATACGGAAGCGAAGTCATTCAGGCCGGTTAGCCTAACCTCTTTTCTATTGAAGACAATGGAGCGAGTGTTGGTGGACCATCTAGAGAATACCTCGCTGATGTATAGACCTTTGAGTAGATGTCAACATGCTTACAGAGCAGGTAGATCTACTGAGTCCGCTCTGCATGAAGTAGTGCGGGTAGCAGAAAGAGAGATTAACAACAGCGGTATCGCTATGTCAACATTTATGGATAAACTAAGAAATGCCCTAGCTGAGCGGGAGATCGAGTCCTTGATAATAACATGGATCGATTCGATGCTTAGTGGGAGGGCAGTAAATCTCAGTAATGGATGTGCCAGAATAAGAGGAAGGGTATTCAGGGGCTGCCCACAAGGAGGGGTACTTTCGCCTCTACTGTGGAACATCACCGTAGACTCTCTTCTCTGGAAACTGGACTCGATGGGCATACATACAGTAGGATACGCTGATGACTTAGCAATTATGGTCAGTGGCAAATTCATGGACACTATTCAAGGTTGCATGAGGCAAGCTCTCAAAGCAAGTGAAGAATGGTGTAATGAACAAGAGCTAACTATAAACGGAAGCAAGTCAAGCACTATAGTCTTTACTCTGAAAAGGAAAGATGTAGAAACCACTCCCATGCTGCTTTTTGGTTCGGAGATAAAAGAGTCCAAGGAGGTGAAGTACCTAGGGGTAACCTTAGATCCCAAACTTACTTGGAACTCTCATGTTAACGAAAAGACACAAAAAGTAGCGAGGATTTTGCATCAGTGTAAGAGAGTGTGTGCACGTAGGTGGGGTATATCACCAAAAGCGGCACATTGGATCTATATAATGATGGTTAGGCCCGTTCAATCCTATGCAGCAGTGGTCTGGTGGCCCAAGGGTAGCCAGAAAACTACTAGGCAACGGCTGGATGGGATTCAACGCATAGCATGTATAAGCATATGTGGTGCACTGAGAACTACGCCAACACATGCTATGGAGGTTATACTGGGATTACCGCCACTGGACCTGTTTATAAAACAAAGTGCGGCGCTCACAGCAATATGAATGGTAAGAGATGGCACTTGGCATCACTTTGGTAGCAACGGAGGTCATAAGAGGATCCTTGATATTGTTCGTGATAATGTCAGGGAGACTCATATGCCTTTGGATGGTATGAGAAGATGTAGGGTAGTTGAAAGACATCACATCACTATCAAAGAGGATGGTAGGATACACGAGGAGTATACACGTGATGTTGCTATTTTTACTGATGGGTCTCTCATGGACGGAAGAGCGGGGGCTGGAATATACTCCGAGGAGCTAAACCTTGCATGCTCACTTCGCCTAGGAGAGTATGTATCGGTATATCAGGCGGAGATGCTTGGACTGCTGCACGCGCTGGATCATATTCTGGAAGGCGGGATACTAGGGAAGAAAATTCAGATAGCACTCGACAACCAATCGGTGATCAAGCGCATGCAGCAATCCAACATCAATTCAAAATTGGTACTGGAGTGTGTCCAGAAGCTCAATAAGTGTGCTTCAATCAACGAAGTTACGCTAATGTGGGTTAAAGGACACGTAGGTACATTGGGGAATGAGCTTGCCGATACCTTAGCAAAAGAGGGATCAGCAGAAAAGTTCCAAGGACCGGAACCCAAAATTGCTTTGGGAAACGGCATGATTGAAGCCAGGATACATGGCTGGATTGATTCCATCCATCGGCAACGATGGCGAAGCCTATCCACTTGTAGACAGGCTCGTAACGCAATTACCAGTCCACTAGGGAGGAAAGCCAAACAAAGTACTCAGTTACACACGGAGCAGCTTAAGTTGGATAACTGCCTTAGTAACAGGACATGGTAATTTTAAAGCTCATCTATCTAAGATGAAAATCGTGGAAGATGATGTATGCAGACTATGTCTGGAAGAGGCTGAGACGGCAGCACACATTGTATGTGAATGCCCAGCACTAGGCAGTAGGAGGCTAAGGATACTAGGCAAATCCACAATCGGTGTGGAATCCATGAGGGAACTTAGCTTCAAAGATATGCTACTCATCACACGGGACTCAGTGATGAAGGAAGAAGTCGATAATTATCAGTCGACTTCTGGAAATCACTGATGACTGTAAGGGGACGAAAATGGACCCAAATAGTAGTGGTCTGCTTCGGGTAATCCCCAAATCACATATATATATATAACTGGGCCTTTACAGTTATTATAATTAGGCTATGTTATCGAAAATCTACCTTCAAAAGGATACCAGAATGCAGAGTTTGAACTTTGAATCAGACGAACGAATCCCGATTCGTAAATAGGATATAATGTACTTCTGCATTGGATTTTGCCAAATTACAGTTGAAATATTATGCTAAGGCCTGGATAGACCGCGAGAATAAAATGTTTTTCCGCTGCGATTTTTTCAATGAAAACGCATATACTTACTGCCGTGGAATATGTAGTAATTGCTGGGAAATTCCATAAGCTATAATCCGTAAACAAGTTCCATAATTTTTCTCGGCCTTTTTGTGTATTATTTTTCAAATCCCCGGCAATTTCATCGTGAAAAATATCTACTGAACGGGAATCGAAAAAATACATAAAATGGCAGAGCAAAATTATGGCTCTGTTTTAGGATTGCAGCTTATGGAATTCCACAGCATTTGCGACAAGTTCCACGACAAGAAGTACGAATTTTCATTGAGGGCGCCTTGATCAAAATTTTGCCCCGGGCGCCAAATTGTCTTCGCACGGCTCTGTCAACACCGGCGCGTATTAGTAGAATTGAGAGCAGGCCACGCCGAGATTTAATGCTCCAAATAAGACGAAAAAAACACATCAAAAACACATCAAAACACATAAAAAATACCGGCGTACAGAGGGCTGCGCCCGCAATACGAGGGTTTTTTAGAATTTTAATGCATAGTGAATATTTTTTGTACATATAGTTTATAAGCAATAAATAAGAATTGTGCACAACATTAATGAAATGCTTCCTGTAAATCTATTTTTGGATTGGTCTAAATAAACGCGTTCCACCTTTAATTAGACCAATCCAAAAATAGATTTACTATTTATCCAGTTTGTATAAAAGTACTCCAAGGCAAATCTACAGGCATTTTTCGATTTAAGATTTCTGATGGCCTTTGACCAAAAAGAAACTCAGGCAAACGTAAGGATGGCTTGTCTTTATATATGAACTGAAGCTGTAAATCTACTGTTACTGTTTTTTTTTTAATCAAGGAAAAGCAACTTATAAGAAATGATTCCATTGTGTCCGCTGACATAAGAGCCCACGCAAGCTTTCCTATGAGTATTGAACAATATATACTTTTGCAACTACTCAGGGACACCCTGTTAACTTCAAAAATATTTGTGGCAAGTACCTACTATTACCATTCTATGCATTACCACCAAATTTATTGTTCATTGTTTTATAAAGTTAAAAGATATGCATTGAAGAAATGCTCAAGAGGCTTCCCTTACATTGTGAAAGGCCCTTACTAAATACTTACTTGGCTGTATTTCCGGTTTGGATACAGTTATTCGAATGAAAATTCGTAGACATATTCCCTATGTAATTTTCTAAAAACCCTTAGCAGAATTTTCATATTTGGAAACCTAAGGGGGCTACACACGAACAAATTGAAATTTTACAAATTTACTGTTATTTACTTTTCCTTAGCAAAAGTCAACAGTCTTAATATTTAACGTATATAAGGTCATACTGACCAATCTTTGTGCAAAGTTTCATATCGATCCCTTTAACGGTTTAGAAAAACGGAGGTCGAAAAGGAAGTTTAACTTTAAACGCCAATAACTTTTTTACCGTTACTCGAAACTGGAAAATTTTAACTGATATGAGATGTACTCGTTTAGATCTTTGATTTAAATACCCATACGTTAATCTCCGATAAAAACTAAAAAAGTCGACTTTTTTTAAACGTTCGGGACACCCTGTTATCTTCTTCCTACCAACTTCTAATGTAATTGTGCCAAAGACTGTAATCATTCTACACACTCCTACCAAATTTCATGACAATCGGTTTAGCCGTTCGCGAATTATTTAGTGAACAGACGGACGGACGGACGGACGGACGGACGGACAAAATCGATTTTATAAGGGTTTTTTGAAAAAATTCTAAAAAACCCTAAAAATCGCGACTGATGGCCCATCGTGGGATAATAGGGGCAAATGCTGCCACGAGAGATAATTGTTGTTTCTCGCAAAATTCTACTTTTCGCCCCATTTAAGGGCTCGTCTGCTGATCGTCCTTTTAATGCTTTATGTCTGCCTTTGGAAGTATATACTAAGCATGGTGTCCTGAATGATATACCGTTACAAAAGAAACGCTGCTGAGGGCCATCTCTGTGATATTAGGGGGAAATGCTACTATTTATATTCGTTTGGTGTACTATATTGCCTGTGAATTTACTTTCAAAAATAAAAAAATAAATAAATAAATTGTAATAGTTGCAACTATTAACGACTTTGAAGTTTTTTGCCACTCCTTTAGCCCCACTGTCAAGGAGGCCGACTACCGTTTGGGGGCATCTCCAATCGTGAAATTTGCTATAATGTGTGACAGAATGGATAGGAAATAGTTGCATTTGAAGTGTCGCTGGCTCTAGGTCTATTCCCCCACATACTCATACAGGTGTAGAAGAGTACCCATAAAAAATGAACAAAAGTCGGTACTAAGTTACTCGATGAAATGATACATTACAGGTTTTAAGTTTTTCTTAAGCCGGTCCAACATAGCGCGATGTTCGCCGTACCACACATAAGAAAAACGGATTAATCGAATTTTATCGTCAGTTGCGAGGCTCAGTGAATTCAACCCGCTAACGGTTCGTTGATCTTTTAAGCGTGGTTCGACTGAACTGTTGCGCGTGGTTCGGTCGAACTTTTTGGTGTATGTTTCGACAAAGCCTATGTAGAGTATGTTTAAAGTTATTTCAATACGAGGTGGTCACAGAGGCGGAATGTGGTGTTTTCTTCTGATGTTTCCAACCATTTTGTTTCGTACACATTGTTGTCGTAAGAATTAATAATAAAAAAATCTAAAACCTTGTGAAAAAATGACGAAATTCCCCTCATTAAAAAATATGGTAGTCTCTATAGTGATTAACTTCTGACGGGCGCAATACTACTCCTAACACGATCGGGCGCATTGCATCTGAGAGATTAAGTGCAGAATTGATCAAAACTGAGTTTCTGTATATTTTACACTCTTATTTATTGTTGGATTGTCTTTTTGAAACAGTTGAAATTGAAATTGTACAAACAAAAACTGGCTCTCAAAGTTTTATACCCTCCACATTTTCAATTTTCTCAGAATATTCCGATTTATATCGCTGAAATATTTAAAAAAAAACACCAAAAACTCGACAGCATTATTACATGTGAGCATCTTTTACTTAAAAAACACACTATTGAACAATTCCCTTAGGGCTCCAGTACACAGTCATATTTGATCATATTTCTATTATAATATACCTAAGCCTACTTGATTTCGGTTACTGCACGTCTAAAAATTTATACTGAATGAATCGAGTAGGCATATGACATACATATTATAATAGAAATATGACTGTGTATTGGAGGCCTTAGCCTAAAAGTTCAACACAACGTTATTATGCAATATGAACAGTATAAGAAATGAGAATTTTTATAGAAAAGGTGAAAATAACACAATCGGGCGCAATTCATCTAAAAGATTATTTCATCCCTCCCGCCCCTCAGACAAGAGGTAGATAGAAACTGAAAACTGCTTTAGGTAGTTGATCGATAAAGATTAAGCTACTGTGAGTTTCAGTTCACTCCCTTTTCATATCGCCTATTGGCGCAAGAAAAACGGGTCACTTAATCTGTCAGATGCATTGCACCCGCCCGAAGGTAAATGTTCAAGCAAAGTGGTCCACAATCATTTGCGAGTTGGGAATCACTGTTTTAGAAGAATATATTGAGTACATATTTGTTTCTTGGTGTGAATGTGTTGATTTGAAGTTGAAAAGAGTGTATGCCACTACTAAAGATGTCTCAGACCAGTTTGAATGTTAAAGACCTGATCTTTTCTGAATTGTGGAACGGGAGCAATCAATTCGTTTGTTATACTTTTCACCACAGAAAAAGGCAAACTCAACTTATACGGCCGGCCGATTACCTCACTGGAGACGATAAGGTCGTGGGCACTTGTCCTTGTATGCGGCCGTCCGCGATCGTTTCAAACAAGTACACAATTTAAAACGAATCTTATACCGCGTATTAGAAAAAGAACATTCGATTAACGATTCGAAAAAAAAAACGAATCTACGCTTAGTCGTTACAACGTTTCAAAATTGTATGCGTATTATAAAACTTAAGCACTAACCCTGCCTAAGTGTCGACTCTCTACTCACGGTTCTTGTTTTTATGTTTTCGACGTCGTTGTGCTGCTGTTCTCGATGACAAAAGG
Source organism: Microchrysa polita (assembly GCA_949715475.1). Taxonomy (NCBI): domain Eukaryota; kingdom Metazoa; phylum Arthropoda; class Insecta; order Diptera; family Stratiomyidae; genus Microchrysa; species Microchrysa polita. The sequence continues at coordinate 38,736,867 of OX454421.1, forward strand.
CGCGTTTAGATGGCTTCAAACTTGTTTGCATCCAACTTTTCCTTCAAACTTATCCAAGTTGGAAGGCTGTTTGCACGTACGATATTCTCTCAAACAAATCCTATCAAACTTGTTGGCCATGTAAACAGTAGTTGAAAAATATATTTGCCTTTTCTTTTACTTTTTTTGTGAATATTTGAAACATTGAAGGAAACATGTCCGAATGAGTATACAGCGTTCCCCAAAAGTCAACGGAAGATAAAACAGGTTTCTTTACAAGATAAAACAGGTTTTTGTTTTTGTTTTATTTTATTGTCATGGCGCATGTTAATTTAAAAATGATTATGATTTTCATTTCGTAGTACAAATAATTTTGAAAATTATGGTTCATATACATAATGTACATACGCATACATCGCTTTTGTGTGAAAGCCATTGAAACTCGCATCAATCAATTAATTCGGAGAATATTATGTACACATATTCATACATATATACATTTATATGGTCGGACGATTCCAGTTTGATTACCCGAACAATCTCTGTATCTCTTAAAATTTACAACAAAAAAACACGCTAGACGCATTAATTCTTTGTTATTAGAAAGTATATTTATATTTCGATTGGACTATAATCAATGCATCTTAAACAAGTTGTCCAACTTGTGTTTTCACGGTGGATTTGTTTGAATGCTCGTTCAGGTTCAAACTTGTTGTCCAACTTCTGTTTACACGATGGATTTCTTGTCTAACTTGTTTGAATGCTCAAAAGTTGGACGACAAATCCATCGTGAGACGTCGACTTAAATATTGTCTTGCTTCTTCGTTACTCTCATGTTACGATCTCCGCCGTAGATGAATTTCTTTCTGTGACACTTCTTCGTCGCCTTCAACTTTTTATAGACAAGTCCCTGGAGGATATCACCCTAATGTAAGAAGTATGTTCTGATTTTGATTTAAACAAAATATGTAGTAATAGCTTCTACTGTAGATACGGAATTGTATCTACAACGAATGGAAACTAAAGTTTGTCGTTAAAACCACTTTAGTTTTATATTTTACGACCTTTTGCTGGTCCAACGTTTATATTTTGATTTTCGAGTCAGCAATTTATTGATATGTATTATCGATAAGAAAGGACTGGCTTTTGAAAGATCTCCTGAGGGAGCAAGCAGTTAGTTGTGGAATAATCTCATAGAGTGGCAGAGGTGAAGTATTTGGTGTTTGTTCTCCCTTAGTAAAAAGGTGAGTGGATCACTAAGTTTTGGATGTATAGCTTGTCTGGATAAGTTAGATTTGGCATGTTTTTATAATTTAATGCATAAAGTGTGTTGATGGCAAATTGGTGGAGTGTTGAAATATGTGATGTTGTTTTTGTGGATTATGCGAAAAGGGTGCAGTGTGTGAGATGCCACTGTAAGAGCTTTTCGTGGAACAGGGTGCGGTCGCCGAGATGGGTCCGTAAGAGCTGTTCCGGAACAGGGTGCGATCGCCGAGATGGGATCGCAAGAGCTGTTCCATTTCATTTGTTAAATTTAGAGGAGTTGATTTATCGTAGTCATTCCACCAATATGTCTTTTCTGTGTATGAAGCTATATAACAAAACTTACAGTTTAATTATATATAGTTTCAGGCTTAAAAAGGTCGGCAGTCTCTTGAGGGACCAACATGTGAGTACTCAAAAAAAAATCATTGCCCAAATTTTATAATTTGTGCTTATACTAGGATGATATCCAAGATTTAACGTACATCACCTGGCGGTACGCCTTTAACACACGGTCTTCTTAGGACACGAATTGTACGATGCGCAATTGACGCCCCCAATGGGCAAGCACAAAGGGTAACATAGTATAGTGACTTTAGCTGTAGACCCAAACATCCAAAAAAAAAGCTGACTTTTGATGCCAAATTGTTCTATGGCCTGACCGCATTACGCAGTAAAACATTAAACTTTTTTGCGCGTCACATTTGGGGGGAGGGGGTGGCAAAGGGTTGAAATTATGATTTTTCGCCAATATTTTGTTAACTGTAATATTTATAGCAAAACGTTCTGAGGACGATTTAAACTACACAAAATTTCCTTTCTAATGATATATTATATCATATACCTTCTCTTGGCAGACTATACAGGGTGTCCGGAAACTGCCGCATAAACGCACCGGATTGTGATTCCTCATGTGATTTCCAGCAAAAAAGTTGTACGACTTAAAACCAAATATCTCCAAAGCTAGAACAGCTAGAATAGTAATAAAAATGATTAGTAATAAAATGATTATTATAGCCAACAAATTTACCTATAAAATAAAACTAAGCACACTAAAATCGGATAAGAGGTTTGGTTTTTACAGAGCTTCAAAGTAAAATTTGTATGATTTTACCCAAAAACAATCTTTTTTCCATCTCAATTTTCTCCAACTTCTGCCCAGGTGACGTGCTTGTACGATTCTTTTAAAAATTGGCGCATAGTCTTACGATCATATCTTTCTTACATCATTTTATTCTAGCCCCATTATTTCTAACAGTTTAAGTACCTTAAATGCAGAAAACTAGGGTTAATTTTGGCTCGATTTCGAATCACAGCAGGCGGGAGAAATTTTGGTAAACGTTAAGGCTAAGTCCCATTAGACCCTCCACCAAATATTACTTCGATCGGATTAAAGCAAAGGGTACCTCCCTCCCTATACTAACAGTTTTATACCAGTTTACAGGAACCAGCATTCATACTGTTGGATGCGAGGCACTTTCCAAACATCTGCCGATCTTGGGTCACGGCTCCTGGTTAAAAACGCAACTAGACGCCGAATGCTCTGATGGGCATTCAACCACAACCAGCACGATGCTCCCACAAGGGGCCCTACCTCAACTGTCGGGTGGAGGGTTTGAATTCTCCAGGGCTCCCGACACCCGTGCTACCAGATTTATAATGCTTTGGTCGACATTTTACAGAGCTAGGCACTGATACAGTGGGATTTACCTGTAATCCAGGACTGCCAGCCTTTAACTGGGTACGCGGGGGCCTCAAGACAATCACCCATCTAAAATCGCCGTGCCGTTCTATCGAATCTAGAACCATCTTAAACTTTTTCCTATACAGTCACCCGTCTAATCGAATCTAGAACCGTCTCTTCTATTGTTCCCGGTCACAACAACTCGGTACTTTACAGTTAAACTTGAAGACAGTTCATTTCATTGTTTATATGGTCGGCGTTGGTCGTATCGTTATCGTTAAAGTCGGGGATTTGGAAAATATTGTTCAATATTGTCTTGTCACACATCCAGGAGCTGTAATTTATGTGAATTATGATGCCTGGATGCGATTTCAAATAAGTATACTTTATGTTCTTTATATAAGAGTGCGTTCCTTTGTGGACGCTTGTATTTCTAGGATAATCAAGGCCGATTTCAACAGTGCCTCGGATGGCGGACCACAAGATGATGAATAGCTGATTCAGAGTATTTCTAGGATAGCCAGTGGCGTAACGTACGGTGTTCCATGTGTGCAGTGGAACACAGGCCCCCAAGCCACAGGGGCCCCCAAGTCGCGAATATAGAGATTTTTTCTTTTTACAAATTTTTTGGCTAACTGTTCTTTTAAAGACATTCATTTTTATTAGTCCGCAAACAATAAAGACTTTGTGTTCGTATTGTATACGGCCAACCAGCTCTTTGGTATTTCTGCAAGGAACATTCGGTCTTATATGCAGCAAACAAATATTTGGGCAACGTGGTGGACGCAGTTGAGCTTTGATCGTTGCAGGCAACGATTTCTCCTATGAGGCTACACTCGGCCAGAGTTGTGTTGAGCCATCCCGGATTCAGCGTTTTGGGGAAGTGTATCAGGTTTCTTGCAAAGCGGGTGTCTACCATAGAATTAACTCCGCACCTAAGTAAATGCATATTGTCTATAGTCTATAATGCTGTAATAAATCAAAATAATCATAATCAAAACTGAACGAAAGATATGCAAGGGTAGTGGCTCTTCTATGCTCTTTTTTACTTAAGGTCTTTTATTTTTTAGAGATGCAGCCAGGGCCGGATTTCCCATATGGGCAACCTGGGCAGCTGCCCGGGGCGGCAGATTTTGAGGGGCGGCAATTTTTGAAAATATCACTTGGTTTTAAATTCTGCGAAAGATGTATTTTGGAAACTCGAAGAACAGTTGACATAATTAGACAAAAACTTTAATTTCGTCTTTCAGATTTATTAAAGTTGGGTGTATTCCAGGACGCCCAATCGCACCCTCAACTGAAATTGAAATGAGAATCTCCAACTTAAAAAGCTGGGAGTTATCCTTCATGCAAAATTATTTTAGCATTCATTCCGAGTAACATACGGGTGGCGCGTAGTTCACTGAGTCTAGAAGTAGAAAGTATTTTCGCAAACATTGGCTTCAACTTAAACAAGGGATATGTTCTTCATACTTCAGTGTACACAAGCGTTGAAGAGCTTTTGGGTGCAATAATCGGGGATCCGGAGCGGCCCAATTTAATCGCTCCGCTAAAGCTTGAACAAATTTAAAATTTGACCGCCTGTCGGCAAGAATTGTGACACAGCTCAAAAACATAATTTTTTACGGGAGAGCAACATTAAATTTGGCAAGTTTTAAAAGTGTAAAACATGGGTCAACTGTGCGAATGATTGCAGGTAATCGTATAGAAAGTTCTTGTGACCAATCTTAATTGCTAATCACTCGACAAAAAACTAATGATATTCTTCGGTAATATAGTTTTGGGAACATCCCTTTTTTGATGCACACGACTCTTTCACGACACAGAACAACGAAGATGCGACAGTGCTCATACATAGCAGCATTAATAGTCTGACATGTTGTGCCCTTGCAAAAACTAAGCACAAAATTTCTGCGTGATTTTCACAGGTGAAAGATTGTGGATAAGACAATATCTGTATGTGCCATAGTCTCAAAAATGATAAATTTAGAGTTGTGTCACTATTCTTGCCAACAGGCGATGTCTCTCCTCCGACGGTATCCTTTTGTGCGATATGCATACAGATTAGGGCTAACAATTCGACATTTAGTTCAAACGTTCGATCCACTCCCCTTCGACGTGCAACAAAAACGCTCCTCGCTCCGCTCTTTCGCTCCGGGAGTTTGATTCGCTTCGACCCTCTCCGCCTTGGATCCCTGTAACAATCAAGGAATTCCTGAACCTACATTAAATCTTAGACATGTAATCAGAACATGATTGCCCCACTACACGACTCGTCAAATGGAAGGGTATATTTACCGTTGTCGGCTTGACCATTGATAAGGTACACTTGTATAAAAAATTTAATTTTTTGGAATAGTACATTGCCAAAAGCTTTCGTACTAGACTAGAGTCTCTAGGATAAACTGACCTTAAAATTGGCAACTCTAGGCCGCCCACACATGGATTCTCCCATGGATTCTGTGTGGGTAGCCCAGTGTCCGTAGCTAGTAAAAGCTGGCAAACATTTTCGAGTTTCTATTACTACTTTCTCTTCTTCCTATACTTAAAATTAGCCGTGAAGCAACTGGGATGTAGCCAGAGGTTTCAGGAAGTATCCAACTCGCGATATTAGAAATGATGCATTAGCTAGAAAATTTTCAATAGCAAGTCTCTGTCGTGTGAACAGGTTAAAAAAAAAAACAAATTTGTACGCTTAAATTTTCGAAATGTAATTTTGCTTCAGAAACAAAAAACGGAAAATTCCACTGCTAAAAAGTCATATCACATGACGCAAATTTAGTTTTTGAATAACCGGATATTACTTCTAAAACGATCAAAAAAGAAAACAATCCAAAAGTGGAAAGGCATTTAGAAAACCTTCTAAAGAAAATGTACAGTCGATGTAATGGATGTGCATCATTTCAGTTTTAAAGCTATCATCATTGGAATTTCGATGCTTTTTTAAACAATTTCGGGAAGGGTCCGACCCCCATGGACCTTCACCTGGCCCCATTCCTCGCAAGCATATTGTTAGACAAACAAAATTACATCGGTCACTAGCGTAAAATATGAAATATTTTTTCACATACCACACCACACCTAACGTTTTGCCTACATGTTTATACGACTACTACTACTTGCAAATTTAGCTAGTGGCGGAGGGCGGCTATTTGGCTACTGCCCAGGGGCGCCATAGAGGCTAAATCCGGCCCTGGATGCAGCTTTCCAATCGAGAATCGCTTCTATGTATTTTGGAGGTCTAATGCCTAAATTATTGGCACTCAAAGTGTTGCCATCTGCGCCCATGCTAGTTCGAATGTGACTTTGTTTTATCTGCTATCCTTTGTGTCTATACTCTAAAAAGAAAGATTGTAAATTTCTAGCAGATTCTGTGTAAAATTAACGGTTCTCTAGATATTCAATGTCAGTTTGACTTTTTTATGAAGCCAGTTAAGTAATTTGATCAGAAAAGAGGGATATTTCCGCTTTACACATTGGGAAAGTGTTCGACGCCATCAAATTGACGTTTTAATTTGAATCGATCCCATTAGAATAGTAAGTTTTCCAATTTGGCAAAGATGTTAATAATATGAAAAGTCGAGATATATTGGCGAGCAAGAATTGAAAAATTTGGTAAACAGGGAGGTTAATTTTTGGTGCAATGCTATTGAGTCACATCAATATGTACCAAAAATACCCCCAATATTCCGTTAAAAACTGAACTACCCCATATAAATGTCAAACTTTGACATTGAAAAACTGGAGAACCGTTCCGATTTCGCCAAAAAGGATTGCAGATTCAGTCGTTTCAGGCCAATATTAATGAAATTGCATCATCAAAATTTGGCGGCGCAGATACTGAAATCGTGCCTAGGGGGGCTATCCATATATGTATGAATCTCAGATTTGGGGTGAACACTTCTACTCTAAAATTAATGACTGTAAGGCTTGTTGTGCACGAAATGTGAAAACTGGTGCAAACACGTCTCGCGAGTACTGTTTTGACAGCAGCACGGCTCTCGCTCGTCGAGAGCTTCCCATAAGAGCCAATGCATTTCGATGTGTCAAGCTTGCGAGCCGTTTTCGCGTCGTGTGCTTGAAGCTTTACAATACTGGCATGAAGAAGAGTTCCTCAAGGTATGGTTCTTTTGCCGCTGCTTTTTCATTAAGTGATAAGTATCTAAATAGTCTAAGTAGAAAAAAATGGAAATGGAACATACAATTTTTGTTGCGCTTGTTTATTGGTGCACTGCTTTACATGCGGGTTTTGTCAATATTTGCTGGAACACAGGCCCCCAAGCCACAGGGGCCCCCAAGTCGCGAATATAGAGATTTTTTCTTTTTACAAATTTTTTGGCTAACTGTTCTTTTAAAGACATTCATTTTTATTAGTCCGCAAACAATAAAGACTTTGTGTTCGTATTGTATACGGCCAACCAGCTCTTTGGTATTTCTGCAAGGAACATTCGGTCTTATATGCAGCAAACAAATATTTGGGCAACGTGGTGGACGCAGTTGAGCTTTGATCGTTGCAGGCAACGATTTCTCCTATGAGGCTACACTCGGCCAGAGTTGTGTTGAGCCATCCCGGATTCAGCGTTTTGGGGAAGTGTATCAGGTTTCTTGCAAAGCGGGTGTCTACCATAGAATTAACTCCGCACCTAAGTAAATGCATATTGTCTATAGTCTATAATGCTGTAATAAATCAAAATAATCATAATCAAAACTGAACGAAAGATATGCAAGGGTAGTGGCTCTTCTATGCTCTTTTTTACTTAAGGTCTTTTATTTTTTAGATGCAGCTTTCCAATCGAGAATCGCTTCTATGTATTTTGGAGGTCTAATGCCTAAATTATTGGCACTCAAAGTGTTGCCATCTGCGCCCATGCTAGTTCGAATGTGACTTTGTTTTATCTGCTATCCTTTGTGTCTATACTCTAAAAAGAAAGATTGTAAATTTCTAGCAGATTCTGTGTAAAATTAACGGTTCTCTAGATATTCAATGTCAGTTTGACTTTTTTATGAAGCCAGTTAAGTAATTTGATCAGAAAAGAGGGATATTTCCGCTTTACACATTGGGAAAGTGTTCGACGCCATCAAATTGACGTTTTAATTTGAATCGATCCCATTAGAATAGTAAGTTTTCCAATTTGGCAAAGATGTTAATAATATGAAAAGTCGAGATATATTGGCGAGCAAGAATTGAAAAATTTGGTAAACAGGGAGGTTAATTTTTGGTGCAATGCTATTGAGTCACATCAATATGTACCAAAAATACCCCCAATATTCCGTTAAAAACTGAACTACCCCATATAAATGTCAAACTTTGACATTGAAAAACTGGAGAACCGTTCCGATTTCGCCAAAAAGGATTGCAGATTCAGTCGTTTCAGGCCAATATTAATGAAATTGCATCATCAAAATTTGGCGGCGCAGATACTGAAATCGTGCCTAGGGGGGCTATCCATATATGTATGAATCTCAGATTTGGGGTGAACACTTCTACTCTAAAATTAATGACTGTAAGGCTTGTTGTGCACGAAATGTGAAAACTGGTGCAAACACGTCTCGCGAGTACTGTTTTGACAGCAGCACGGCTCTCGCTCGTCGAGAGCTTCCCATAAGAGCCAATGCATTTCGATGTGTCAAGCTTGCGAGCCGTTTTCGCGTCGTGTGCTTGAAGCTTTACAATACTGGCATGAAGAAGAGTTCCTCAAGGTATGGTTCTTTTGCCGCTGCTTTTTCATTAAGTGATAAGTATCTAAATAGTCTAAGTAGAAAAAAATGGAAATGGAACATACAATTTTTGTTGCGCTTGTTTATTGGTGCACTGCTTTACATGCGGGTTTTGTCAATATTTGCTGGTTAAAAAATCAAATATAAGGGGCCCCCAATCCAATTTCGAACACAATAAATTTTGGAAACGTCAGGCCACTGACCAAACAATTTTAGGTATTCGCTCATTAGTGGAAATTGATTCGTAACACCTTATACGGAGATACTAGATCAGTTCCAGAACCATGACTACTTCTCTTAAATCTAGGTACTTACTGAACATAACGCGATGAAAATTTACTTCCTTAATCGTTGAATTATAGTATCTATGGTATCAATATGTATTTGAACATATTTGAACATACATATATGAATCCGATATAACTGCATGCTGGCGGTGTTTGCTACACAATTTTCCTTGGAGAAAGCATCAATAATCTTCTGTATACGAAAGACGCCGCTTTAAGGCCCTTATGTATGTTGATTTAATTTGCCGGGTTTCTAGGTTTTTTTCTGCACATTTTTCGATGCTCTGATGCGATACAAATTGTAAAAACAAATGTAAATAATAATTTAATTCACTTTCTTTCTATTACAACAACATCTTGCCTTTTTCTATCTGTATTTAATGAATTATTCATTTATCATTCCCTCCACATATCGAGTTTTCTGTCATACGAGTAACTTTTAATACTTTATAATCATTCACATGAGAATTACTGACTGCCAAACATCCGTTGTTACCTACAAGCCAGACCTTTTACCAATGTCTTTCGAGACCAACATCAAAAATCTCTCCCCAAAACAAAGACTCGATAACGACAGGAATAAAGTCAAACAATTCCAAAAACTCTCGAGAGATATGATGTGCCCGTTTCACATCGCCGAGTATAACAAAACCCTTATCAACACCCACAGCCTGCAGGACCCGGCATGGTTTACAACAAAATATAAATTCGGTCATGCAAAAACTTTTACCGATGAACATGGGAGTCATTTAAAGCGTCCTATACCATATCCTGAATAAAACATTATTTTCGTATCGCTACACCACTCAGTCCAATCATTGAAGCCCGAAACTTGGCTGGTTATGGCAAAAAGTCACTGCTTCAGGATCAGGTATCTGGAAAATACCTCCATCATCTCGACATATTAAACTCAAAACTAACAATTCACTCAACAAAGCATATTAAAATACACACAACATGTACGAGGTATAATTTCAATGGACACATTTATATTAACGTTAGGTATCCTGTGAATCAAAAATAGCATAGAGGGCGCATATTTCGGGATGTGACACGAAGTTTGCCCGACATCTCTCTCGCCTATAGAGACTTTCTGTATAATATGGTCGGGAAACGGAAAATGAATTTAAATATTTATGCGCCGGAAATTGTGAATCCGCACCGCTAATGCATAGAAGAGAAAGAGAGAGTTTTTCTCTCTTTTTGTGATGTTGATGATGATGACTGGCTGGCTCTTGTTTTCATCGGGGGGTCGACTCAATTATTCAAGAGACATTTCAAATTCACGTGAACAGTTCATTAGCAAGGATCTATGTGCTGTATGTAGTCGTCTATAACTCTCGCGTATCCTGTTTGTATTTGATTTTTATCCTCGGGGTCGTGTTGTCTTGATTAATTGCTCGTTGTCGACCTATACTTGGACCTTCAATTATTTTTAGCCACTTTAGGTTTGCCTAAAGGACCATTGAAATGTCTAGTCAAGTTTTCTGCGAACTTCTACAAGTTGAAAACTCTTGACGGACGAACGGATGGACGCATTGATGTGGAGATGGTAAGAATGGTAGCGACAGGATGCTTTTGATTCATTGGCTATTGATGCTTATCGTGGCAGAAAAGGTTGATTAAATGTTCATGACATTTTTCTTTTTTTTTTCAACTGGAATTTTAAAGAGGAACTCAAAATTTGAATAGATTTTAGGTTACAGTTGGGAAATAAAAAGAGGAAACTTTTGATAACGAATATAATGTGAATTAACATTTTAAATGAGATGAAGGACAGTGGAATATTCTTAATTATAACAAGGATACTGATCATTTGAGTGATTTCGAATAACGTAAGGGCTCAAAGAACATGAATGGGGATACATTTCCACAGATCGTTACTAAAAGGGGGCTGGAAGGGGCACTAAAATTTCTGAACTCTCCTCAAAGGAAATAAATCACTTGAACGTTTATGGCGGTTGGAGGAAAAATTCATTATTTTTGTGAATGCGATGGTGGAAGACAACAATAACATGTTTGGGATCAACGACCCAGCTACCTGGTTGGCAAGGATGTTGCCACTGCGCATAAAGAAATGAAAAGTGCGCCGTTTGTGAAAGCACTTCGACCTAGTAGCCGTGTTTGATTAACCGCATACTCATATAATCGATTAATAGATTATTAAAATAATCGAAAATGCAATTAATCGAAATTGGATATTGTCAAATTGGTCTAGTGTCAGACGTCTCCCGTCATGCAGTGAAACAGACATTTTTCGTGGCTGCAGCGGGAGAACGGGGGTTATTAGGGGAAAAGGAATTTCAGAATCGTTGATAGTGAGTTAGGACCTTTCGATAGACAGCATTTTCTTTGAAGTCACGGAAATCGTCATTTTTGTCTGCTGCCAGACGTTTCGATTAATCGTACTATGGACTATACGTATTTTCGATTAACCCTTAGATGACCAACAAGGTCCCTGGGGACCTATGGCGTTTTAAACTTTGAGCCATTTGAATATGCTTCAATCAAACTCGGCTCCCTCGACTTGTCAAATTTATACGGTTAGAAGCCAATGTGTTTCGAATTTATTTCCTTAAAATGTTCTATCATAACCAGCCTTCATATATTAAGAGCAATTATATACACGTTTTTCGCGAATTCACTGGAAGTAGGAATGTTTGTTAATATAGATGCTGCTACGGATGGTGAAGTAATGAATCAAATTATAGATGACGACTTGATACTTTAAATTTATTTATTGCAGGAAACGTCCTCCCTGTTCGGCTGCTGTTTTACAGTGTCTAGTGCAGTGCTTCCCAAACGGGGTTCCGCGGAACCCTGGGGCTCCGCGAGACCAGCCCAGGGGTTTCACGAAAAAATTGTGAAAATATGATGTTCTGGAAATTAAAATAATACATACTGTAAACACAAACAAATTCTGAAATTATTGCCAGTTTATCGCATTTTCGCATTAAATGTATTTGGCGGTTTTAAGAAATTTGTGTATAAATACATGAGAGACATAATAGTACACCCTACACCGACACACTATAAAAAAAAACCGTTGTACATAGTTTACTTGATCTTTCTGTTAGAGAGTTTCATGGTATACCTTCAGGATGAAAGTTGGCGCTGCATTTTGGCATATTTGGCAGACATTTTTGATTTTTTCACTTCGGTCAATTCAAGGTAAGGACGAAAATATTTTGACGTATATTGATAAAATAAGTGCCATGAAAGGCAAACTATTACTTTCCAAGAGGCATGTTGCAGAGAAAACCTTGAAATATTTCCATCCCTCAAATTTTGATAAAATCAAAAAAACTAATAGTCGAGCATTTAGAAACCTCAAACGATTGGAAAATATTTCACCTATTGTTAAACACACAGCAGTTTGATTGGATAAGAATTCTCTTTGTGGCATGCAATATTTCAAATTTCATCTTGCCGGAAGAAGAAGAATAATAATTAACGTCGCTTTCTTCTGATCGAGGTTTAAGATTAAAATTTGCAGAATGTTCGCCTGAAGAATTTTCGATATCCGTCAAGGACAAATTCCCTGTTTGAAAAAAAACTGTAAATATCCTGCTATTGTTTTCAACTTCATATTTATGTGAAATCGGATTTTCAACTATCACGCCAGGAAATTTGAACAAAAATTTGGCCAAACTTCGGAAAAATTAAGGGAAAGCTGGATTTTTGCATGAGCCTTCCTTTCGAGGTCCTAAAGAGGTCCCTAAAAGTCCCCGTCCCTACGAGTGCCGCTAGCGGTGCTACAGAGGGTCAAAGACCCTCGAAAAAAGGTTTCCCTGAATATTTCGATAACGGTAGCATATACAAAAAAGTGTTGTATGGCAAATTTAAAGCTCTTTTGAATTCTCAATAAACGATGCAAAGACCGAATACTTTCGGGCACTCCTAACGGCGCCAAGAGGTCTAACGGTATTTTTAACAAGGTTTCATTAAAATCTCTATAACGGTAACTCGTACTAAAAACTTTTGTATGGAAAATTTGTAGCCTATGAAGTTTTGAAGAAAGTGGCCAAATTTCATATCAATATGTACAGCCTTAGGGGTGCTATGGGGGTTCAAACCTTAAAAAAATGTGTTTTTTGAGGTTTTTCGTAAATGGTGCTAAGACGAGGGAGTGCGCTTTAAGGTGTTCTAGGAGAAATTTGTAGCTTCTGTGGCTGTTAGTAAGATGCCAAAAGTCCCCAAAGATGGGACCCCCCCTAACGAAGTTATGAGGGTCCAAACATTCAATTAAGAAGTTTTTGGGGAATACCTCTATAACGGTAACGTGCACCGAAAGCTGTTATACGGTAAATGTGTAGCTTATATAACGCTTAATTAAATATCTGAATTTCAGATTGATGCGTGCAATACTAAGGGCGCTATGAGGGTATGAACCGTACAATAACGGTATTTTTTCGTTATTTTCGTGGATTTCTTCATAACGGGAACGCATTCGGTTGGGGAGCCTACAACAATTTGTTGCTTTTATAACGTCAACCTAAAATGCCAAAACAACTTATCTATGCGAGCACCCCTAAGGAAGCTATGAGGGGTCAAAACTAAACAACTAACTAAACAAAAAAACCGTTTCTCGGATTTTTTTGATAACGGGAACCTCTAGAGGAAACCCATTTGAAATAAATTTGTAGCTCCTGTTGCTGTTACTAAGACGCCAAAAGTCCCCAAAGATGGAAGCCCCTCTAACGAAGTTATGAAGGTCCAAACATTCAATTAAGCAGTTTTTGGGGAATATCTCTATAACGGTAACGTGCACCGAAAACTGTTATACGGCAAATTTGTGGCTTATAAACCGCTTAATTAAATATCTGAATTTCGGATTGATGCGTGAAATGCTAAGTGCGCTATGAGGGTCCGAACCGTACAATAACGGTATTTTTCGTTATTTTCGTGAATTTCTTCATAACGGGAACGCATTCGGGAGGGAAGCCTGTAAATATTTGTTGCTTCTGTAACTTCAAATTCAAACGTCAAAACAACTCATCTACGCGAACACCCCCAAGGAAGCTATTAGGGGTCAAAATTAAACAAAAAACCGTTTTTCGGAAATTTTTTGATAACGGGAACCTCTAGAGGGAACCCATCTCAGGCAAATTTGTAGCTCGTGTGCCTGTTAGTGGGACATCAAAAGTCCCCAACGATGGGAGCCCCCCTAGGGAAGTTATGATGGTCCAAACATCCAAATAAGCAGTTTTTAGTGAATATCTCTATAACGGTAATGTGCACCGAAAACTGTAATATGGCGAATTTGAAGTTTCTATAACGCTTAACTTAATGTTCAAATTTCAGATCGATACGTGCAGTACTAAGGGCACTATGAGGTTCCAAAACTTGTAATTTCGATATTTTTGGTTATTTTCGTGAAAATCTCCTTAACGGTAACGTATACCGGAAGGACTATGTAAAAATTTGTTGTTTCTATGGTTTCAAATAAAATGCTCCATCGATTTGTATGCACCTGAAGCCACCATACGGGCATTATAACGTTTTAATAAACTAATTTTTAAAGAAGGTATGTGTAGTGTAAGTCTATAAGATAAGAATATATCAAATTTTGTAATTATTATGTTTATTGACAAACATAATAATTACAAAATCTGACATATTCTTATCGAAAAGCTAAACCACATATTTTATGACCTGCTCTGTGGCTCACTTGGTTGAGTCGCACTCTACGATGCTAGTAATCTAGAGGTCCGGAGATCGAATATCGGCGTGGTCCGAAATTTCCGTACATGTGCGGATAGGAAATATGTATATAGTGCTTGCAACATTATACATACACTCCGAAATGATATGCAATGTAACGTTGACTCAAAATTGCCTATAAACGGCTAAGTTAACCCACCATGGCCCCACATGGGGGGCTATACTGACTGAGAAAAAGAAGATATTTATTGACAAAAACCTCAATGTTTTTCGACGACGTTTTATGACTATCGATGGTTTCGTTTCGATGTTATTTTGGTGGCAACAATCGACGTTTTCTTCCCACGCTCATAGTTGAAATAGATTGGATGCGTCAGCATCGGCATCGGCATCAGCAGAAACATTTCAATTTAGAACACACGCATTTTACTTTGATGACCCACATTGACAGCAGAAGCAGAAAAATGCTATTGCCGCTCCTGGGACCCCACTGATTCAAGAACAAAAAAAAATGGCCTTACTCTATTTTTTTCTATTTGGAGGCCTGAATTGGGATATTTTGACTGCACTAATAAAACTCGTTTTTCTCTCATTTTAAAAACAAGTTTTTATATGGAATGTATGAACGAGTCGCTGTCGTGCAGTCGTGTCGAGGAAAATGTACCTTAATGATAAAATCTCAGTCAGTCAGTTAGCTTCATTGTGGAAGAATATTGAAAGCATGAATAAGCAATAATTATTTTGTTGCATTTCATTGACCTTCCCGATGTCGGTTTATCAGTAGCTGCTGATAATATAGCAGTTTTTAAATTAAAAATAAACATTTACTAAATTTCGGCAGATAGATAGTGTGCTATGCGCTCCGAAAAATAGTAACGTTCATTAGTCTATCTCGAAATGTTTCTTTACGCGGTACTAGTGGGTTTTGTGTCCGTACTTATCATCCTACTATTATGGATGAAAAATCAATATGCGTTCTGGCAATCCCTTGGAGCCCCCTATGAAAAGCCATCCTTTCTTTTCGGCAACATGACGGACATAGTCAAGAAAGTCGATCATATGGGCGGCAGTCTGCAGAAAATCTATCGGAAACACAAAGGGAAAAATCCTTTTGTCGGCATTTACATGTTCCTGAAACCGTGTGCTCTGTTGGTGGATATTGAATTAGTGAAACATGTGCTAATCAAGGATTTCAATAATTTTCATGATCGTGGTGTGTTCTACAATGAACGTGATGATCCGGTGAGCGCTCACTTGTTCACTATGCATGGACTCAAGTGGAAACTTCTGCGAAATAAGCTGTCGCCTACATTCACCAGTGGCAAAATGAAGATGATGTATCCCACGATTTTGGATGTTGCGAAGCGTTTCGAGGCGACTATTCAGGAGACTAGTCGAAATGGTCTGGATGTGGATATAAAGAAGTTGATGGCACGCTTCACGATTGAGGTCATTGGAACGTGTGCCTTTGGACTGGATTGTAATAGTATCGCCGACGAAGATAGTGAATTTTGTCGTATCGGTTTGAGTATATTTGCCAATCCGCGACACAGTTTGGCGGTTGATTTCCTGTTGAATTTCTGGCGAGAGTTGGCTGTGAAGTTGAGATGTAAACGTTTTCGTGATGAAGTTGGCGAATTTTATACACGAGTTGTTCGCAACACGATTGACTATCGAATCGCGAATAAAATTCGTCGAAATGATTTTATGGATTTGTTAATAGACTTACACACAACTGAAGATGGCGAGAATAAGCTCACGTTCAATGAAGTTCTGGCCCAGGCATTTGTGTTTTTTGTCGCCGGATTCGAAACATCGTCGACAACATTGCAGTTTGCCTTCTACGAATTGGCTCGAAATCCGGAAATTCAGGAAAAGGCCAGAAAGCATATTAGGGAAATTTTAGAGAAACATGAGGGTAATTTGAGTTACGAAGCCATGATGGATATGAAGTACTTGGATCAGATTATAAATGGTATAAACATTTTCATTTCCATTTTGGAAATAATTTTGTTTTGTGTTTCCAGAAACATTGAGGCTCTATCCGCCGGTTATGACGCTTATTCGCAGTACGGACAAGGATTACGTGGTTCCCGGAACAAACTACATGATATCGAAGGGCGTTCCTATATTAATTCCGGCGTTGGCCATTCAACGTGATCCGGAATTTTATCCAAATGCTGATGAATTCGATCCGGAACATTTTTCAGATGAGAGTGTCAAAAATAGACCGTCAGTAGCCTTTTTACCGTTCGGTGAAGGTCCGCGTATTTGTATTGGCGCTCGTTTTGGTATGATGCAGGCTCGTGTCGGTCTAATAACGGCATTGCGAAAATACCGTTGCACGCTGTCGCCGAAGACGGAACAACCTATCAAATTGTCCAAGAAGTCGTTTATCACGGCAGCGGAAGGTGGAATTTGGTTGAAAATGACTCCGTTGTAAAATGTAGGGTGTATTTTAATGAAACATGGTCAAAGTTTAATCTGCAAAGTCTTAATAAATCATTTTTTTAGCAAATCCGAATCATGTGACACTAAATATAATTTCATCATGAAGCCGGAGATCGAATCTCGGCGTGGTCCAAAATGTCCGTACATGTGCGGATAGGAATAGTGCTTGCAAAACATTATACGAGTTTACACTCTGAAATGATATGCAATGTAATGTTGACTCGAAATTGCCTATAAACGGCTGAGTTAACGCACCATGGCCCCAAATGAAAGAAGAAGATGACGTCAGTCCGTTTCTCCTCTTGTTTTGTCCACCGACTGGTCTTCTGTTCAGGAGCTACTGGGAGCTACAAAACAAGAGGAGAAATGGATTGCCTCCATGATGGTGAACAATTATTGTGTAGTTTTCTCAAAACAATAAAAAATTTACGAAAATATCAAACAGGCTTGGATGTTGAGAGGCGCATTATGTTGTATTTCAACTTCTAGCAAAACTGCTGCCTAGTAAGCAACGAATAGGTATAGGTAAAAGTGGTGGATAATTTCCAATAAAACAACACCTCGCCCGTTACGAAATTGCTCGTATTTTCTGAGATATACCCGTTCAAAAAGAAATTTTAAAATCGGTTTTTCATCAATTTTCATCATTTGATTTTTTGATGAAAACCTAATTTTAAAATTTCTTTAAAGTTTGAACGGATGTATCTCGGAAGATACGAGCAATTTCGTAACGGGCGAGGTGTTGTTTTATTAGAAATTTTATTTAGTCTCAGAAAGTGACCTGATATCTCGGATGAAATGTTTGGTTGTGTGGGAAATTTTGATTTAGTGTGGCAAGTCGGGCATTTTTACAAAAAATGCTACTACATTGTAACGGTTAAAAATAGAGGGGTCCCGTTGTACATTAATTTTCCCCGAATGAGCCACACTATCTACCATTAAAATATCCACCATGAATGGGACACCCTGTATAAGGAATTTAAGGAAGAATCCCCATCATCTTATTTCTATGCTTTTTTAAGGAACAGAAAAATCATTTAGTCCTTTGAGGTCTGCTGACGAGATTGCGTTGGGGTGTCATTTCAAGGTTTTGAAATTGTTTCGATTCTGCTAAGAGGAATAGGTTTGGCACGGCGAAGCAACTATTGTACGCCGAACAACGCGTGCCACTAGTGATTATGGAAAATCGACATTTTTCATAATCCCCACCTTAATGTATTAGGTATGCTTGCTTTCCAAGTTGTACTAGGGTAAGGTGACCAGACTCCCAAGCCATACGTTCAGGTTCCAGGTCCGAGATCTATGTCGCAAAATTTTTGGCTGATTCTCTAAAGCACGACAGATAGAGAGAGGTCTGAGTGCAGAGAATTGCGAGGTACAGGATCTAAGTAATCATACGGACGTGTCCTAGGATTAAATTTTACGAAATGGCATGAATTGGCTTATCGATCGCTTCGCTCGTACCTCGCCTTATAATTCTTTTCACCAGCACTGCGTCGCAAATGTAGGCGAATTCTGAAAAGCCCAACAGACATGGCGAGGTCTGGAGGAAGCGAACTGCAACGTACAGGATTTAATTATTCTTAAGGACGAGCCAGAGGTCTAAATTTCACGAATTGCCATTCATTGGCTCACCGCTCGATGGACTCGCACCTCGCCTTATCCTGTTCCGCAACAGCACTACGTCGCACAACTGTTGGCGAATACCGAATAGCGCGACAGACAGAGCGAGGTCTGAGCGGTGTGAAGGGTGAAGTACAGGGTCTGAGTATGGACGAGTCAGAGATTTAAATCCTACGAATTGCTTTACATTAACTCACCGCTCGCTGCGCTCGTCTCATCTTATTTCCCAGCAGCGCTACGTATCAACTTTTTGGCGAATTATGAAAAGGGCGAGCTATAGGATCTGAGTAATCCTAAGGACGAGCCAAAGGTCTATATTTTACCAATTGCCTTCTATTGGCTCACCACTCGCTGCGATTTTACCTCGCCTTATCTACTTCCTACCAGCGCTAGTCGCTAGGATGTTGGCGAATTATTAAAAGCGCGACAGACAGAGTGAGTTCTGAGCGAAGCCAAAGGCGACCCCCAGGATCTGATCTGAGTAAATGTATGGACGAGCCAGAGATCTAAATCCAACGAATTGTCTTCCATTCCACTTCGCCTTATCCTATTTCGCAACAGCGAACCAAAGGACAAGCTAGAGGTCTAAATCTTATCTAAACCTGGTTGCAATATTTCTCGATGAGAATATGCATTTCTCCATGGTTACGTTAGTACCCAAGTAGCACAAACGAGTTGTAAAACGGTTATATAACCGAAATACAACCATGGTTATATGACAATATTGTTAGGAAAATCGTTGAAAAAACGTTTTAAAAACGTTTACTAAACCGTAAAAAAGAGGTTTTTGCCTGGCTTTAAACGTGACATTATTGTTGTAATGTCGTTGTCCTTCAGACATTATTGTTGTAAAATCGTTGTGAATATAACTTCAATTTCGTATGCTAAAAACTTAAAAATTTCATTTTTTTTCTTTTTCAGAATTGACAATAATTTATCTTAGACACTTTTTATCTCAGACATATTATTATATTTTTTTTTTTATACCTTTTTATCCAAGAAAATTACCTTTTTATCCATTTGCCTCAAGCTGGAATCGAACCTGGTCCTCTTGCGTGCTAGTCTGTCACCATTGCCATTGCGCCAGAAGGGAAATACTTCTCACGTTCTCTAAATCTGAAGTACTTCATGCTAGGGATGTCAAAAACCGGTCCATAACCCGGTTTTCGGTTTTTTCGGTTTTTTTGCAAAGCCGGTTAGACCGTCCGGTTTTAACCGGGTTCAAAGTACCGGTTTTCGGTTAACCGGTTTTTCATTGAATTGCTTAGAATTTTAGCAAAATAATGCATACACACTCGTTAAGCTGATGTTCGTATAGAAATATGATTGTGTAATGGAGCCCTAAAAGAGAAACATGTTGAACAAAAAAGATAATCATATAAAATTTATTTATTTTATTCATAATGTTTCAAAAATAGTTAACTGAGTTTTATTAGTATATAGTACAGTCAAAATATCCCATTTCAGGCCTCCAAATAGAAAAAAAAATAGAGTAAGGCTATTTTTTGTGGTTTTTGAATCAGCGAGCTCCCAGGAATTTAAAACTCATTTTTCTAAAAAAATGTTGATCGGAAAGGTCCCAAAAAGGACAAAAAAGGATACTCTTTAATCCTTGGCCGGAGATCAGCATGTGGGGTATCAAATCAAAGGGGACTTCGAGTACATTACATATCCGGTGTTTGTTTCCTGTTTGAAGGACACTAAATGGAAAAATTCGGGCTGAAACGAAAAATTACGGCTTTGGAAAGATACATATACGAGAAACATGAAAATTTTCCATTGGATCCCAATTTTCTCCTGTGAGGGTCCTTCAAACAAGTAATAAACGCCAGATATGGAATGTACTTGACGTCTTCTTTGATATGACACCCCGCATGCCCACGTTCGATCAAAGTTTGTAATTAGTTTCCTTTTTGAGAGCTTTCCGATCATTTTTTTTCTTAGCAAATTTAATGGTAGAATCTTTAGCTATTATAGATTCGGGAAAGTGAGAAACGTAGTGGCAATTTGAATTACTCTCGTAATTAGGGCTTCGGAAAGATACACGGGAAACACAATAATTCTCCATTTAATCTCGATTTATTCCGTTGAGGGTCCATGAAACATGGAACAAACACCGGTCCCCGGATGTGTAATGTACTTGACGTCCCCTTTGATTTGATACTCCACATGCCGACCTCCGGTCAAGGATTAAAGAGTATCCTTTTTTGTCCTTTTTGGGACCTTTCCGATCAATTTTTTTTTAGCAAAATGAGTTTTAGATTTCTGGGAGCCCACTGATTCAAAAACCACAAGAATTAACCTTAGGGGGAGTCCGGGAGAGTTGACCATATGGGAGACTTGAACCAGTTGAGTTTATTCTTTGGAATCTAACGACTAGAGGTTGATTTTTTGTCAGAAGGTGACCTATTCTAGGCCGCATCTGAAGACCATATCCAAATGTCGGACACTTGTCTGTTTCGGAAAATAAACGAAAAAATATATTTTTCATGACAAAAAGTGAAAAATTAATTTTTCAAATACATAATTCTAATTTTTTTTAATCGATAAAAAGTCAATACATTTGTTTTAGTGCATACATCTTCTTAATTAGGTATTTAATCAGAATATAACGAGTTTTTCTACTTTGGTGAGTCGTGGTCCAGCTCAGAGCATTTTTACCCAAAAAAGCGCCAGCCGGAAGACTTGAACCATATAGAAACTGACAGATATATGGTTCAACTCTCCCGCCCTTAAAATATATGTAATTTCAGCTAATTTTTGGAAAATGTTTCGAAAATCTATTCAGGAGTATACATTCAGGTCCCAAGTAACAATTTCATCCCTATAATACTTCGTAAAATCAAGAGACGCGAGAGCGTCTCGCCCGCCAAAGGAAAAAGAAAAACGAAAGCGAACAAGTCTATGATTACCGGAGACAACTTGCTTTTTTGTTTGATCAGGCTACAGCCTTCCAGGCAACAGCCCCCAAAAAAATTTGTTTACCGAAATATTCCACATATCCTGTTCTAGTGCCTTTCCAAATAAAATCTTCGATCGGCACAATAACGGGTAAGATATATGCAATAAACGGTGAAATTTACACCCTCACAGACTTAAGCGAGTAACCCAATTTCAGAATGAAGTCTACAGTTGCAGAAAGACTTGCTTCTACTGTCTCTCTTCGTGATGGAATTTTTATGAAATTTGGAACGAATGATCCTCTGGTGGTCCTTCTAAAGAATCAATGTCTTCCATTTAGATAAGTGGATGGAATAACGGTAAATTAATAGGTAAAGTTAACAAAAGATTTCCAACAATTTCGTCTATCGGCTCATCGCATTGACCATTTTTTAAAACACACTGCGGCATTGGGACATTTGGATATTGGGACACCGGGAGACTGGGAAACTAGGATCTTGGGGTAGTGGGATATTAGGAAATTGGGACATTAGGGTCTTGGGACATTAGGACATTGGGGCATTAGGCACAATGGGGAAACAGGGACGTGGGGACATCGGCATATTGGGGCATTGGGACATCGGGATATTGGGGCATTGGGACATCAGGATATTGGGACAATGGGACATTGGGATATTGGGACATTAGGACACTGGGAGACTGGGACATTAGGACACTGGGATATTAGGACATTGGGACATTATGACCTTGGGACAATCGGACATTGGGACACTGGTACATAGGGGCATTGGACCACTGAGACATCGGAATGTTGTGACATTGGGACATCCGGATATTCGCACATAGGGGCACTGGGATATAAGAACATGTAAACATTAGGGTCTTGGGTCATTAGGACATTGGGATATTAGGACATCAACACATTAGGACATTGGGACATTAGGTACACTGGGGAAACTGGGACGTGGGAACATTGGGGCACTAAGACATCGGGATATTTGAACATTGGGACATTGTAACATTGGGATATTGGCACATTGGGATAATGGAACATTGGGATACTGGGACATTAGGGCACTGAGATACAGGGACATTGGGGCACTGGGATATTAGGACATTAGGCTATTGGGACCTTGGGACACTTGGAATACTGCGACATTGGGACACTGACCACTGGTACATTAGGACATTGGGCCATTGGGATATTATCACATTAGGATACTGGGCCATTTGGGACATTGGGGTACTGGGATATTAGGAAATTGGGGCATTAGGACCTTGGGCCATTAGGACAGTTAGACATTGGGATATTAGGACATTAGGTGGGAGGCTGGGACATTGGGATATTCCGATACTGGGACATTGGGACACTAGGGTAGTGGGACATTCGGACATTAAACCATTGGGTCACTGTGATATTTGCACATTGGGACAATAGGACCTAAATTGGGACACTGGGACATCAGGATATTGGGACATTGGCACATTAGGATATTAGGACATTGGGACACTGGGATATTAGAACATTGGGACATGAGAACACTGTGACAATGGACCTTAGGGCATTAGGGCATTAAGACATTGGAACATTGGGACACTGTGACATTGGGTCAATGTGACATTGGGACACTGGGTCAGGGGGGCATTAAGACAGATCAGTAACAGAACGTTAACAAAGCGTTGGTAAGGCAACAACAGAGCGTTAGCAGAGTGTTAACAGAAAATTAACAGAGCCTTAACAGAACGTTAACAGAACGTAAATCGAGTAATAAAAGAAAGGTAACAGACCGTTTACAGAGCGTTAGCCGAATGATTAAAGAGAATTAAGAGAACATGAACAGAACGTTAACAGAGCATTTACGAAAAGATAATAGAGTGTTAAGAGAACGTTAATAGAGCATTAACAGAGTTAACAAAAAATTAACAGATTACTAACAGAATGTTAGCAGAGCCATAACACAAAGATAACACAAATCTATTTTGCACAAAATACATATTAATAAACTGTACCCATTTCATCCCAAAATTATTTTTAAAAAAGCTCAGCAACAGCCATTTGTGGCGTATTTGCAATTGCGTTTGCAGTATCTATTTATTTTAAAGAAGACCCTGTGAATATAACTTATGATATTAAATTTATGGAATATGCTGAACAAAAACCTATTGAAAGTTTTCCCAAAACAAAAATATTAGTTGGCTATTTAAGTATGCAAAAATATATGATATCTGACCAAAAAACAACAAAGTTGTAAAAGTTACCCCGCCAAAGAAAAATTCATCTGCCGCAAAAAGAATACATATCACTCCAATCCGCTGCTTATATCTAATTTTGTTTGCTGGATGTACTTTTGTTTTAGGTGTAAATGCTGGAGAAGTTTAAATGTACAGGACTACTTCTTAAAGTAATTTGGAGGGAGCCGTCAAAGTGGCACTGAATAAAATGTTAAAGCTCCCACCAAATTACTTTAAGAAATAGTCCTGTAAATTTAAACTTCTCCAGCATTTACACCTAAAACAAAAGTACATCCAGCAAACAAAATTAGATATGAGCAGCGGATTGGAGTGATATGTATTCTTTTTGCGGCAGATGAATTTTTCTTTGGCGGGGTAACTTTTACAACTTTGTTGTTTTTTGGTCAGATATTATCTTCTAACGACAATAGGGGCACTTTACAGGGTATAAACTCTGAATAATAGTCCAATAATGGCGTTTGGCGCCGTTTTTAGATCCAATTGCACCTTATTGTAGCACTGAACTAAGCTTTGAAAAAGACATACATCAATGTGTTATGTCATCATTTTCTGTCATTTTCTCGTGAAAAAAAAGAAAAAAAAAATTCCCCCAGCCAGCGTCGAACCAGCGACTGTCGGACGCCAGTCCGACGCCCTAACCACTCGGCCAACCTCACATATAGTTAACATTGCTCGCAAACACTACAAGTGCTCAACACTTCTTTATCGACTCTTCTCCATTGCACCTTCTTCTTTATATGTCAGTCAATTGAAGTTGAATAAATCCACACATTCATCAACAAAATGCAGACATTTTCTGCGCTGAGATTATCTTAATTGATTCATAAGTTAACAAGAAGTGAGGAAATGTTAGTTTCATGCAATATTTCAATGAATTCAATTCAAGAAACGTGGTATTCCGGAGCACTTCATAAGTGTCAATTCAATAAATCACAAAGTCCATCCTTCAATAAAACTAGGCTGAACAATTTATTGGATGACCATACGAATGTCACACGATAAAAATGACACCGACTGTGCTATAGAAGAATATATGCATGTGTGTGAGTTAACTAGAGAGACTATTGCATGTGTGTGCTGTATCATCCAATAAAACACAAGAGTGGAGTATTTAACGGAGTGTCATTTTTAGGTTGACGTTTAGAGACAGTTTTATCGAAGTTTTATACCACAATCTTTGAATTTATTCCATAATGATGACAGAAGCTTTCCGGAAAATACTATAAGGATGGTTTATCGGATCAAAATATTACTTTAAGCGATGTCACACGATAAATGAATTCCGTGGTACTATATGGTTGCTACAGTGTGAAGTGCTTCTTTAAAGCAAACGAATTGTTGCTTGGGGTGCGGAACCCCTTTAACTTAAAAACCTTTCTCAGCCTTGTGGAAATGACGTCCGGGTGGACATAAATGAACATAAAAAAATGACATAATTTATACTAGGATTCAATTGAACGTTCTTAGTCCAGTCACAAGCCAAAAAGAACACGATCAAGTTTTTTTCGTAATATATGATGAGAACGATAAAACATTTTAACATGTCCGTCAAAAATATTACTTTTTTGGCAATTTAAAATGTATGGTATAATGTCTCCCTCTATGGTGGCCCAACTCTCCCGCCAGTTGGGGAGACTTGAGACATTTTGAGGATTTTGAATAAGGAGATCTGTGCCATACACTATAAATTTTTATCAATAAACCAATCAAATTTTAAAGGTAACATCACGCACTATGTCATAAAAAATAAATGGCATCAATTTATCCAATGGATAAGTTTTTATCCGCGATGAAGCAAAAAGTGGCTCAACTCTCCCGGACTCCCCCTACTCTATTTTTTTCTATTTGAAATGCTAATATGACCACTAATAGATGATGTAGAAGTCTTTGTGGACACGACGGATTATGTTGAAGTGGACGCGGATATCGATTTGAACGCGGACGTCGTAGCAACTGCCGATTCGTCTTCCTATAACAATGGACTCTAAATGCACTGATCGGATACACATGTATACATTCACGACGCACAAAAGATACACGTGTGACACGCAACGTAAACAATATCTGCCTTGGAAAGGAAAAATGCAAGGAGCGGTAGTTTGACGAAGCGATGGTTCTTGGAATATTAGCACTAAGGAGAGTGTTCGGAAATACGAAATTTTTCATAGAAGACAAGCAATAGAATTACAGACTGAATGATGATGATGAATTTGGAAAGTTTTTTTTTCGGTTTTAACCGGATGGGCAAACAACCGTCCGGGTTAAAACCGGGAGGATGAAAAAACCGAAAAAAACCGGTTAACCGTTTTGAAAGTACCGGTTTTCGGACTAACCGTCCGGTTTTTGACATCCCTACTTCATGCGCAATGCATGGTGGTCGCAAGATTAATTCTCGATCATGCTATGTTTTATTTCTCTTTTTTTCATATGCCAAAAATTCTATTAAAATAATCCCTTTATGATATTTGTTTCCGTTTAGCGCTGGGAAGCTTTGTACCCAATATAATTGCAAATATCAAAAAGATACTTTCGGTTCAAATTCTAACAATTGTGTTATATATTAAACCATGTTGTATTTGTAACAATTACGTTATTTTATAACAAAATTGTCCAAAGAACAACAATTGAGTCAAATTTTAAACAATAATGTTACGAAGACAATATTAAGGTTTTCAGGAGAACAAATTGTCCCAAATGAAACCATCTAGTCAATTTTGCAGCAAATTTTTAAGTTCAGACTCCAACAAAATGCTCACTTTTGTAACTATAGCCCATATTGTTGATTATTTAACTAAAATATAGCCAAAAATCGGGTTGTAAAGGGTTCGCCAATAGGGACGCTCGATCTTTGACAGCTCATGGCGGCCATGTTGTTTGTGGTAGAGTTATCAAACCTAGTTGTTATTATTCAGTGTATCTTCACAAATCACCATGAACCAATTCAGCCGCAAGCAACATGTGCAAATCATTAAAACTTATTACGAAAATCATTCATCGGTTCGAGCAACGTTCCGCGCGTAAACGGCGAACGATACAGATACATGATAACGAACTTTTTCTGGCATGAAATCGACAATATGGATGTCGAGGATATGTGGTTTCAGCAGGACGGCGCTACGAGCCACACAGCGCGCGCCACAATGGATCTTCTGCACGAGCGCTTCGGAGGAATGGTTATCTTGCGCGGAGGCTACATCAACTGGCCACCGAGATCGTGCAATTTAACCCCACTAGACTATTTCTTGTGGGGTTTTCTTAAATCGCAGGTCTACGCAAACCAACCACAAAACACTGATGACCTCAAAGTCAACATACGCCACGCCATCGATGAAATACAGCCCGATTTGTGCGCCAGAGTCATTGAAAATTGGACTTCTCGTATGCGCGCCACCAAGCGAAGCCGAGGTGGCCACTTGAACGATGTTACTTGCCATACATAATGCCTTCGAATACTCTTTCAAACAAAAAATAAATTTCATTTATACCTCTCACACAACTTGCTTTATTTCATTTTAAAGCTCGAGCGCGCTTATTGGCGGACCCTTTATATCTAACCAAGGTTATTTTGTGCTGCTTTGTTAATGCCATACCATTCCCCAGGCCTTTTAACGGATTCTAAGGAAATTTGAGAAAAAAATTTATCTAAAACCCATGCTGTATTAGTATTTCCTTTTAGTATTTTCCTTTTTCCTATAGAGGTTAATAAAGGAATCGGATGGAGTACAATGAATGATTTTTCCATCTTTTGATGGCTGAACATTCGAACCTTGGCAGCTAGAGCCTTGAAATGTTCACCAAATATGGGCAGTGCGGTGCCCTACACGTTTGCCAAATTTCAAAATTCAGCCCAATTTGCAAAGGTATGGACAATTTTCGATTAGAAAACACAGAAGTGCGATTTGGGCAGCTAAAGCTTCCGAAAGCGGATAGGTGGACCGTGAAATTTGAAAATACGAGGGGCAAGTAAAAAATAAGGTTCCCACATTTTGTTCAGGTGTAAGGCATTTTTTATTGCAATAAATAAGTACTTTAAACTATTTTTGTACATAGTCGCCAGATTTTTCTACGCATTTTTCCTGACGAGTTATCCACTTCTGAAAACCCGCTTCGAAGAACTCCCCCGCAAGGCCGCCGATCCAGGATGGCGCCGTTATTTCGACTGTTCTTTTCTTTCCGGAGTGACGTACTGACACCACGTTTCATCTCCCGTAATAATGGAGTCCAAGAATTCTTCGGTATTCCGCGCATTCTCGAAGAAACCACTCGGCACCCTTTACGTTATTGTATTTGTGGGTTTCAGAAAGCATGTGCGGAACCCACCGCGCACACACCTTGCGATAACCAAGCTTTTCGGTCAAAATGTTGTCGATGGTTTTTTCACAAACCTCAGGAACCTGGTCAGCCAGCTCCCGAAGAGTTACTCTACGATATCGGATTTCACACCTGGCGGTGACGGGCTCCATCGCGGATGGCTGTTAGGCCGGCACTGACCGTCGCAGCGATCGCTCCCGTTAGTGGGAATGGAGTGGGGGACCAACAATCAAGGCGGTGCGGTGTTGCCGGATTTCACCTAGCATCTCGCGCGGCGAGTGTACAGCGTTGGGAACCTTATTTTATTTGCCCTCCGTATAAGCGCCAAGTAGCTCCACAAGTGTCAAAATTTCAGTCAGATCGGGAAGGGTTCCCGAGTTATCGAAAATGGGACATTGTCAAAAGTGCGATTATCTCGCTAAATATCGACAGCACAGGGGTCAAACTCTACACCTTAAAAGCAGATATGCCTGATCACAGGCCTCATCGAGGAGCTTATTATGTAGTGAATTAGGTTTCATTGTGTGGCTTGAGGAATGCTGTAGGTACATTTTGCTGTACATTTCCAAATGCTGTACGACAGGTCAAAATGCTGTACTGTACAGCAAAATGCTGTACGTCTGGTCAGCTTATACTAGGAACTCCTGAATGATACGCGGGAGCTTAATTCCTCCGGACGTCAACGCATGTTACAAAGCCATGAACATTTTATAGAATTACCTAAAGATTAAAAGTACGCTGAGTACGCTCTACACTTTGAACGTTCACTTAAAATTGAAGGTTCGTCTGAAATACCGAGCGCAAATGTTCAGGAATCATCCCCGCACTGGAGGGCACATACAATAATTTTCCGCACTGCGGAGCGAGAAAGCAGACATTGAGGCCACCCTTGTGAAGTAATACAGAAAGATGGTCCGGCGGGTAAGTGAACGTATTGGTGGTGATTTTATTCGAGGAAAATCCTACGACATACCGAGTAACATGATGCAGTATTGTTCAAACAAAAAAGTGCAGCATATGTCACAATGCCAGTCAATCAGAACACTAGTATATCACTAGATATGCAACAATACTGATTTTCGCTATAACGCAAAATTGTCTAGTAAATTCCACCTGAACTGTTCTTGAGTGCCAATCGCACTATCTGAAAAAGAACGCTTGACGAGCTCCAAATTCCATGTACGCCAGTATACGCTAAGAATTGTCAAAAGTCTAGCCCAGGCAGTAACAATTATGCAACTGAAAATACTGTAAATAGGGTTAATTCGGAAGTCCCACAGTAGATGATATTTTTGTTAGATAATGTTACGAAATGTAGACAATTAGTAGGAAAGAACTAAATTTATATATTATAATTTAGTATAAAATAAATATGTTTGACCAGAGGGGCCAATCCCCTGGACCATCCCCTCCCCCCGCCTTTATCGACGCCACTGAGGAGAAAATTGTGACTCTCAGTTTAGTATTAAATGTACCTTATTCCAGGGCCGGATTTCCCATATAAGCATCCTGGGAAACTGCCCGGGCGGCAAATTTTGAAGGGTGACATAATTCTTAAACTGTCTAGGCAGTTTAAATAAATTAGAAAAAATAAAGGAAACTCTGACAAAATCGTTCCTTTGGTCAGTGGCGGACTTACATAGGTACATGACATCAGTAGGTGTTTCGAGTTTAGCCGCCCTACCGATCTTGCCCCTTATTTTTACAATCCAACGATTAATCGATTGATTTTTGACTCCTAAATTGTTTCAATATGACTGGCTAACGAATTAATCAAACACTTCTAAAATTGGAATAAAGTCTGATCACGGAAATATATTTTTTTTTATCTGTGCACGGAGCATTAAAAATGCCGCCGTATGCTTCAACCTGCCATTTTACCATTATAGTATTGCTTTGGGAGTCTACATTTACATATATACAATACAGCTACATCCGAGGCAGCTTCTCCATAGACCAACCAATCACCGAAAAGCTCGAAGACCGACAAATGGATTGGTATTGCCATGTTCAACGGCGTCCGCCTGAGAACCCCGCAAAGAAAGCGATATCAATGGAAGTTCCCCTTGATGGACCCAAGGCCAGAGGCAGACCGAAAAACACCTGGATGTGTCATATGAAAAAGCAACAACAACGCATTGGTCTCGGCGATGACACGATCCAAGATAGAGCTGCCTGTAGAAATATGCTGAGATATTATCGCCAAAACGGGCGATGTGCCTACACCGCAGGTCGAGCAACGCGAAGCCATGGAGCGGTATAAAGAACGAGGCAAGGAGAAGTAACATACACTCGGAACCAAGAAAACCGGACACTCTTACTTTTTTCTGTTCCCTGGATCCACTTTCTTTCTGCTGGTATCGCATACACCACCTACTCCTCATCCCGGAAACTGACCTTTCGGGCTGGTTTCATTAAGTATTGAAAACGAAAATTTCGTGGGGCTGCAGCTGGAGAACGGTTGTGACTAAGACAAAAAGGACATAATATCCATTGTTAGGAGTTGAGGGGCAAAAGACTTCTTTCATAGGTCCTCCGCGCGGGCGCCCCTGGTAACGGTAGTGGCGACAATTGGAAGAACCACCGTTGCACCTGAGTGCTGTATTTACATCTGCAGCGTCTCAGGTTACTTAGCGTGATAATTGACAAAAAACGTTCAATTCAACCACCAGCATCTTCGAGACATCCCCATCATGGTCATTAACTAACGATTAAACCCTATCATGGTATGGTTTAGCGATGTGCCGACAGCTTATCCTAAAAAAAAAATCAAGTCAAGAAACCTGAAACCAAAGCCTCGGATTGGACGGATACAAAACAACGACGGCCCCGCAAACGAACAACTGTTTATTCTTTCGGATCCTGGAATGTACGCTCCCTGAATAGACCGAGGCCTTTAGGGCCCTCCTAGATCAGGTAGAACAATACAAGCTGAGCATAGTTGCAGTCCGGGAAACTAAATGGATCAAAAGCGAGATTAATGACCTCAAATCGCACACTATTTTTACGAGTGGTAAAGAGGAGGGCAACAAGGAGTTTGGATTAGCTTGCATCGTAAGTAAGCAGCGCAAGGACCACGTTATCGGCTTCAAACTCATAAACGAGAGCATCCGGCGTTCCGCATCAAAACCCATTTCGCTAATCTCTGGCTCATTCATGCGCATGCCCCTACAAAAATAAAAAGACGCGATTACGGACGAATTCAACAACCACCAAGAAACACTCTTCGACTCACTTCCATCAAAGGACGTCAAGCTGCTGCTAGGAGACTTTAACGCCAAAGTCGGAAACGAAAGCTGGAATAGGACAACTACTGGAGGTGATAGCCTCCACGACGAAATCAACAACAACGCTCAGCGACTTATCGACTTCGCGAGCGGCAGAAACCTGATCATAATCTCCACATGTTTCCCTCATCGACGAATCCATAAGCAGACCTGGAAGTCTCCAGATGAATACGCCGTGAACCAGATCGATCACGTTCTGGTCAGCAAGAAATGGGCTTCTAATATCTTAGACGTTCGATTCTATCGAGGAGCGAACTGCGACTCCGATCACTATTTGGCGAAGATGACCTACAGGTGCAGAACCTTTACGGTGCACCTAACGAGAATCAACCCTGCCAAGATCTTCGAGGTTGACAATTTGATTGACGATGCATCGGCTGCGTATTCAACAGCACTTGAGGAATAACTATCGCCCATGCTTGATAACAACACAAATTTAGGTATCCACGAGTTCTGGGAGGAGCTCAAAGACAGCAGGAGTTGCAGAAGAGGTCGTGGATTATAAAGGCCGGCGGTGACGAACAACTGGTTCGACAACGAATGCAGGGCCTCGATTGAGGCGAAAAATGAAGCCTATCGCCAATACAAACAACGCGCATCCCGAGCCAAGAAAGAAAGATACAACGAACTTCGGCGAGTATCTAATAAGCTAATAAGACATAAGAAATGCAAACATTTTAACGAGTTGTTACAGCAAATAAACCAAAGATTAGCCAGTAAGAACATTAGACAGGCGTAGAAACGGATATCAACCCAGGACAAGCCTATATGTAAGGACAAGGATGGTAACATCTTCAGCGACATCGAAAGCGTCAACAAACGATGGGCCTCGCATTTCGAAGAGCTCCTCGATGCACCATCAACATCCCCCCGCGGAGCCAGCTTTTGAGCAGTTAGCTGAACCAGGCCCTCCCGTTCTACCCCCAACAGTAGAGGAGGTGAGTCTCGCCATACAGTCGCTTCAAAATAACAAAGCGCCCGGCGCTGACGAGATCCCAGCAGAACTGCTGAAGCATGGTGGAACGTGCCTGACCAACGCTATACATGTGCTACTTCTGAAAATATGGAACGACGAGGTAATCCCCGAAGATTGGCGCAAAAGCATAATCTGCCCAATCCACAAAAAGGGTGACAAGCTGAAGTGTGAGAATTACACGGGCATATCATTAGTTTGTACGGCCTATAAGATTTTATCGAAAATTCTTGAAAAGAGAATTAATCCGTACGAATCATTGGCGAGTATCAGGGCGGCTTCAGACCTGGTCGCTCAAGGACCGATCAGCTTTTCACAGTGAAGCTACTACTCCAAAAGTGCTGGGAATATAACATCGATGTATACCAAATCTTCGTCGACTTCAAGCAGGCGTATCAGTATCGATCGAAGTGTACTGTACAACATTATGCTGAATTTTGGTATATCGGCAAAGTTCGTGCGACTCACAAGGATGACGGTAACTAATACCGTATCGCAGGTCAGAGTGCAGAACCGACTCACTGACCTATTTGAAACTCGTACTGGACTCAAGCAGGGCGACGGGCTGACGCCGACGCTCTTCAACCTTGCTTTGGAGTATTTAATTCGAGCCATGAATGTGGACAGCAGCGGAACGCTACTCATCCAGTCGACTCAATTAGTAGCGTACGCCGACGATATCAGCATCATGTCTCGAGGATTGGGTGACGCAGAAAGCCTTCTGCATAACCTCAATAACGCCGCAAAGGAAGTTGGACTACATATCAACGAAAGCAAAACAAAGGCCATGATGCAATCGAAAACAAGGACGCCAGCAAATTCAAGCATCACAGTGGGGGACCTTAATATCGAGTATGTAGACAACTTCAACTATCTGGGTTGTAACTTATCAAAGGCCGCCAACGAAACCGACGAAATTAAGCGACGGATACAAGTAGCCAATAAGACATATTTCTCGGTCCTCCCTATAATTAATTCGAAACTTGCGCACAGGAACACGAAGCTCCGCGTGTACAAAACGATCATCCGACCCGTGCTATGTGTGCTCATGGCTGCGAAACATGGACCCTCACCCAAGCCTCTGAACGAAATGTCTTTCGGCGAATTTTCGGGGCCATTCGCGATCGAAATCAATGGCGTATTCGGTATAACCATGAGTTGTATCAATTGTACGATGAGCTGGAAGTATCGAAAATCGTGAAGCTTCAACGTTTGCAATGGGCGGGGCATGTACAACGGATGGACGATTATCGCATGCCAAAGAAAGTGATGAACACACAACGAATTGACGCAGCGAGGTTTCGTGGACGACCGAGAGCTCGCTGGGAGAAATCCGTAGGTGAAGACGCCCACCAGCGGCTGGGCTTCCGAAACTGGAAGACAAAGTCACGTAACCGCGACAATTGGAGGTCAACGATTCAGGCGGCCAAGGTCCGACGTCGGGCTATCGTGCCACATTGATGATGATGATTACTAGGTTGTATGTGCGGAATGGTAACAGATAAATGCTTATCGGCGGGACCAAATGCTTTGATACAGGATTGATAACTAAAATTTATACGGTTTGAATCTTTTAATTCACGATCAATTTTTATTTCAGAAGAAACTATACCAATACATCGGTCTTTAAAAAAATATACCAAGTCCAAATTTTAATAACGAATCACGGCCTAATAATACCGGCGTTAGAATAGCAGCATCTGGAACGGGATAAAAACATATTTCACGTTCGATTTTCCGAAAACGAACACTCAATTTAATACTTCCATACGTTTTAATCCTAACGTTTCCAATTCCACGAAAATTTGAGTTTATTAGATGCGGGGAAAGCCGGATTTCACTCGGTATACAAGACTCACCTAGAAAATTAACCGGACTGCCGGTATTAAATAGAGCGATTACTTTACTATTACTACATTTGATCCCCCGGTTGTAACCATGCCATGTGCCATGTGTCCAAATTTACGGCAATTAAAGCATCGGGTCTGGGTAGCTTCAATACTTGCGGTTGTGGACACTTGGGGCCTAACATTCTGAACGGTATTTGTACGGCTGACGGTTGAAGCGGTACCCACACGGCTAACGGTCGGAATGGTATTTACACGGCTAACGGCTACTAAACTTCTCACACGGCGACGACGTTCATAAGGACCCAATAAATCCTTCAGCTGAAACAGCGTACGAGCTCCGTATAACATGGCAGCATTCGGTGTTCCATCATCGAGACCATCGATAATGCACTGCACAAGATCAATTTCATCAACGTCAGTTTCATCTCGATTCAACTGGCGTTTGACTATTTGTCTGTAAACCTCTTAACGGGACACGGTGCGGCCAGATTCGCTAATCAGGGCAGCCTTGAGCTCCATCCAAGAACTTATCGATATACTTCGCATGAATGAAAATTCGAGCGGAACCTTCCAACAATCTCCGGGCACAGGATAATTTATACGAAGCCGGAACACTAAATAACTGCATTGCGTCTTCGAAGTCAATGATCCATTTTCTGATGCCGTACGCAGCTTCACTATAGTAAATTTCGGAACCGAACATTCAATTTCGGCGAACTCTGGCTGTGCGTTACGCCTTTCTAGCAATAAGACCTCCTGACGTAACTTGAGCAGCTCACGACGCTTGCATAGCAATTCCAATTCTCGGTTAATCTGTTCAACTTCATGAGACGCCGAAATATTTATACCAGTCCGGATGGTGCGCTGAGTAACCACTGCGGTAACGGACCCAACCACTGGAACATTCGACTCACTACCACTAGCGTTACTTTGAGCTTCTCCACTCTCGGTTAACGGAATATTCGGGACAGCAGCGCTTCCGGCTTCTTCATTCTCAGTCACCCCGGATTGGTCGGGATTGACCTGTACGACGCAGTTACCACTTTCTACTCCATCCTCAGTTTCACTTGTCTCGACCGAAACTCCGGTGCCGGGCATGGCCTCCTCAGCGCGGCGACTGATGCATTCGCTGGCACTACGATTCCGGCAGTTTGCAATGCGGCTAGCAAATCAGCACGATTCAGGCGGTTTGTCATTTTGTATCAGGCCCTACACCTGAGATATAAAACTAATAACTTTTATGATTTCAAATTTAAAATTTTCTTTAATTGCGTATTAAACAACACGTTCGCGCTTGTCTGCTCCTCGACTGACAGACCTCTGACGCGCCACCTGGTGTGTATCCTCCATTTTAGTTCAGTGCACATCAGAGGTCGTTCAGCCGTTACAATTCAAATTATCATTAAACATCATTCACAATATAAAAATTTCTAGAAATTAAGATAATTCAGGAAATTTAGAAAAATGCACAGTGTTTTCGCTTGGTTCCCCTTTGCGATTTTCGTTTATCAAAAAATTCAAAATATTAACTCAACAAATTCAAAACGTCCCATTAATGTATATTTTTTTTTTCACAAATTGAATAAATTAGTTCAGTCCTATTCAGTTCAGATTGGCAACACATAGACACTCCTCGCAATTAAGACGTTCATTTCTAGACTTTTCCAAATTATCAGTCTGCGCAGACAAACCTGAATCATTGCAACTCATTCATCAGGAATTTAACCATAATCACCGTATCTGGATGAAATCTTGTCAGCACGTTTGAGCAATTTGTACTCACAAAAGGATAATCATCTTAAACGCACGTCCTCATCATATACACACCATCATCATACGTATACGTCGTAGAGCCTAGAAGGACTTAGCCTAGAATCTCTCCCGAACCGTATAATGTCATCTCAATGACTTTTCTAATCATCGGAATTATGTCTCGTCAATTACCGACTGGGGATAAATAAATTGAGGATTATTATTCCTCCAGGGTGAAATCGACAAATGAGCAATCCACGTTCGGTCCCTTCAATTTCTCGGGCAATAGAAATAGAATAAAAATAAAATAAACGTCTTGTCGACATATCGTCGTCAATAACGTATGGAATGGATTACTTTACTGCCGAAGAGGTTTTTGTCGAACTTATTATTGACTAGTCGTTCTTGAGATTTACACGAGATAATGCAAGGATAAAGAAAATATGTACGTGTGGTGTGTTGAGAAAGGTAATCCAATTGAAGCGATTGATGTCTATAATAACGGTTAAGTTTATTATTCATATTGTTTCCAGACGGATTGTTGAAGGTATTATCGGGAGATTACGATTTATCATAAACAATTGAGAGATGAGAATGAAAAGCTTCGAGCTTTTGCGGTTTGCTTGCTTGTAAATCTTTAACCTTAAACCCAGCCAGCATTTAACATATTTGTAATCATTATTTCATGCAACACGCGTAAGCACATATACCTTATTCATTCATGACGTTTTCATACAAGCAGTATGTATATGACGATGTCCCCCTATTTCATGTACCCCGCCAGCATCGGCGTCATGTACCGTGAACACAAATAAGCTTTACTTCATAAATCACGAATCGGCATTATGTATCGATAGGACGCATTGAAAGTTAGATACATGATGGTCAGCTGAAGGAATGTCCCAGCCAGCATTTAACACATTTGTAATCATTATTTCATGCAACACGCGTAAGCACATATCGCTTATTCATTCATCACGTTTTCATACAAGCAGTATATGACGATGTCCCCCTATTTCATGTATATACGCATTTGCGCCTTATTACAGATAATCATTATAAAATCGTTATTCGTAAACATTATGTAATAGTTAAGTATCATATATATTAAATGCATCAATGAATAATTAAAAAAAAATACGGGCGACGGACAGTCTTGAACTCATAACCCTATGCACCGAAGGTGCGCGCCCTAACTACTGCTCCAGCCAGACTATATGAATGATCATGATTTATTCGTGATTCTAATCACCCCAGCAACAAAAATCACACTTGGGAGAAAACCATTATATTTCCTATATGCATGATCCGTCGACATTCCTTCAGCTGACCATCATGTATCTAACTTTCAATGCGTCCTATCGATACATAATGCCGATTCGTGATTCATGAAGTAAAGCTTATTTGTCGCTATGTTCACGGTACATGAGGCCGATGCTGGCTGGGGTCGACGGATCATGCATCGGAATATAATGGTTTTCTCCTCAAGTGTGATTTTTGTTGCTAGGGTGATTAGAATTACGAATAAAACATGATCATTCGTATCAATATCGCCAACGTTCCCCTGATGCATTATAAAATCTGCCATATCGTTAATTTTCATTTATCATGCGCTCGCTCCACCAATCCTCTAATCGATGATTTAATTAGCTAATTTCTATTTTGTACCATGTCTCTTTCTTTTTCAATCCCTAAAGCAACTTTCAAGAAATGAGTGCCACCACGCAAAATCTTTAGTCTATAAGTTAGTCTGTAAGTTAAAATTAGTTTAGTTTCTTAAGTTTTTTATATAAAAATTATAATCTGAATAAGAGGTTTTTTAAACCCTACTTTCCTCTTACCTAACTTTTTCTATATCTTTTATCATCTTTCATTAGTTTAAATTCTACTGAATATTTTTTTTGAATAGTTGCAAGAGTTACTACTCGATCACTAACTTATAAGCTCTGTAAATCTAATGTTAATTATATTTTCTGAATTGGTTGAATAAATTGAAATTGAAATTGAAATTGATCATTCGTATAGTCTGGCTGGAGTAGCAGCGCCCGCTCTAAGGGGGGGGGGGGGGGCAAGCCGGGCGGTCGCCCGGGGCGCCAAATTTTAGGGGCGGCTTTTTGGCTAGCACTCTAATAAAAAAAAGTTCATAAAAGCCAGAAGGAAATTCCCTTTTAGTGGAAACGAAACCTAGATGAAATAAAAAGTTGAAAGTTGTGTTTTGAAGATGCAAAGTCCTTGCGAGGCTTTGAAGGCAATTGATACAAAGTGGTGCATTTAGAATCCTAAAATGCTCAGTAAAGGTTTGTGTTCGTAGAGACGACTCATGGGATCATCGCTGAGCGATCAAAGTTAAACCGTCGGTTTTCAGCACTATATGGGTATATTTTCAAGTTCCTTTAGTCCAAAGCCAATACTAGGAAAGTGGAACCATTAAAAAAAAATATTAAAATACGGCTCGAAATTGGATGCAAAACTACGAACGCTGAGCGATCATCACATGAATTGTCTCTACGAACACGTACCTTTAGAGTTGCGTAAATTGTACGTCTGTGATGCCAACACCCGCCCTACTTCCGAAGTTGGTCAATTCGCTCAAGTTATGCGGTAATCAAGTTTTACTTTAAAATAGAAATTGGAGATTCATGTGCTAATTTCGTGCTACAATTGAAGATTTAGTACCTCTTCTTTTGACCAGCATTAAGGATTATATTTGAACCTTCTATGATCCCTTGTTCTTACCAAAGGGGAGAGCCACCAAATTTTTGAATAGAGGACGAAATTATAGAACGTAATCTTATTATTGATGCGATACGTCGCAAAAACTTTATTTTAGTCTATTGAATCGGAGGAGAACACGTCCCCTAAAAAAATATTGAACCCCCAGAGAAATTTATATTAAATGAAAAATAATGAGTCGTATAAACACTAAACACATGAATGCGATTAAAACAAACTCTCCTGTGAGATATTTCATACCCATGCAGGAGGCAGAAATTTGACTTCAATTTGTCCGATCTCCTCGTGGATGGATCGCCTCAGTTGGTTCCAATTACATTGCTTCATATAGGATTTAAAAGACAAATTTCTAACGAAGTTGTTTGGGTTTCAGCAAGATGAGGGATGGAATCACAGTACACATTACCAGAGCTGCAATAGCATAGTACTTCCTTTTTTTCGGACATACCAAATCAGGACTTGGCTTGATTCTCCCGATTTAGCTAGCTCTGACGTTCTTCTTTATAAAAATTCTCAGCAGGGGCGTAGGTTGGATTTCCTCAAGACATACATTTTTTTTTTTTCAAAATCATGCTCCTAGCCCGGATTTTTTTTTAGCGGTACGAGGGTATGTAATTAAACTATATGACGAAAAAAATGATTTTAAATCCATTAACTTCCCAAAGAAAAGTTCGTGTGACGTATCATTTATTCTAACGGTAAAACATGGCGAACATCAAAAACTCTATAAAGTATATACTTAAGCCCAGAAGACATGGAGGGATAAAACACGGATAATATGAGTTTTTTGGTGGCGAAATATTTTCTTGAGGTTGGTTGGTCAAGATGATCGCAAACATAGGTGGTTAGGATCCTCACAAAGAGAACTTAGGATGTCACTTAGGGAATAATTTAAGTTTCGAAAGTCTAGGTCGCACAGACGCGTATAGGATATGCATATTATGATGTTAATGACACCTACATACATGTGGGTGTTCAAGTTTCGGATATCAAATGCCTAAAACAATCTCAATAGAATTGCGGAAGCGGATGATACACTTTTAGAATTTCTGTCTCGGAATAACCAACACCACAAGACTGAAATATTTCTTAAAATTGCGATTGAAACCAGGCGAAATTTTTCTTACGTAGAGCATCGATTTTTTATGAGGTAGTACAGCAGTAAGACAAATATGTATCCTTGATCATTGGCCAGGAGGAGGGAGGGTGCAGTGCAAATCCCTGCCCTGCCTCCACAAACTCCTGGGCTACGCCCATGATTCTCTAGAGAAATAAACCACGGACGTTCAATACTGAAGAAATCGACGTACATATTACCTACTATCAATCTGCCTGGTCAAGCACCTAAGGGGCGGCAATTTGTCCTCTTGCCCGGGGCGGCGTAAGTGCTAGAGCGGGCGCTGTGGAGTAGTGGTTAAGGCTCGCACCTTCGGTGCATAGGGTTATCAGTTCGAGACTCTCTGCCGCACGTTTTTTTTTAATTATTCATTGATGCATTAAATATATATGATATCTACTTAACTGTTACATAATGTTTACGAATAACGATTTTATAATATTTATCCGTAATAAGGCTCATGTTTTATTCGTGATTCTAATCACCC
This sequence comes from Microchrysa polita, assembly GCA_949715475.1. Taxonomy (NCBI): domain Eukaryota; kingdom Metazoa; phylum Arthropoda; class Insecta; order Diptera; family Stratiomyidae; genus Microchrysa; species Microchrysa polita. The sequence goes on from OX454421.1 coordinate 38,777,200, forward strand.
CAGCAACAAAAATCACACTTGAGGAGAAAACCATTATAATTCCTATATGCATGATCCGTCAACATTCCTTCAGCTGACCATCATGTATATGTAACTTTCAATGCGTCATATCGATACATAATGCCGATTCGTGATTCATGAAGTAAAGCTTATTTGTGGCTATGTTCACGGTACATGACGCCGATGCTGGCTGGGAATCAGGATAGCACAATCTTGTTTTTTTATCATCAACGAAATTAAGTACGTCCGTGGTGACTGACCAATAATTAATTTTCAATTAACTATGCTATTATAGAATATCCAATTGAAATGTTAATCCTTCCGAGATGTGATGGCGCCTAAAAGCTATACTCGTTTAGAGTTTGTCTCTGATTCCGTGATGTAAATCCCCCATCGATCGTCACCGCAATCAAATAAACTTAATACTTCTGGGTATAAATGTATAAGTTTAATGCCTAATCCTGACATGCAATCCGATAGCACAATAAATTCAACTTCGGGACTTATTTTCGTCAATTCTGAATGGGATTTGTTAGAAAATGCCTTTTTTATCCTCAAATTCGATCAGCAATTACCTGTGAATTCCAAGCATCAGCTATATGCATGCATTCGTTAAGAGGGGACTAAACTTTTCTCTGTCCCCTATTTTTTCTAGCCGTAGCTATTGTGTGGCCTATGCTATCGTGTTGTCCTTTTTTGTCGATTTTCACAGATTCATCGACAATCGGCTTACTCTGGTCTACTAGTCATGCAATAACGTCGCAGGCACAGGACTATAGCACTGGGTCAATGTACGCCGACAAGCGGAACCTCTGAATCGAAATGCTATTAGTGGCTGAAACCCATTAGCCATAGGAAACAGATGTTTGAACGACACCTAGCAAAACACGCAGTTCCCGACTGAAACCGTGTCGTGTGCTAAATAGAATGTCACCGGCGCGCGAGCTGAATATGTTCGCCAAATCATTTACGGGGAAAACATAAACGAATTCGATGGAAATTTGGATTCATGACGGTTGGACGAACTCCTGCTCCGTTTCGTATCAATTCATCACTGCTGCTTGGTGCTCGCCAAGTTGACTATAGGAATTTGTCCAACACGAATGTCACACAAGGCGAAAACATTTAATGACTTTAAGGGTATTGGGGCTGGGGGATTCCTTTTTTTACATTTTTTTTCTGTAGTTCTACGTTCGTTGGCAGTTTTGTAGCACATGAAGTCGGTTGTTAGTATCGACTGAAAAAAAGGAGTAAATTGATATCGCTGTAGCTTTAGGGAATATGTCCTTTTGGAATGAATGGATAAATAGGTTTCGTTGGAAATGCCATTTGAAATTGTCGCATACATTAAACTGTTCCTCTCCAAAACGGTAGAAACATAAATTTTTAAGACGGAAAAATTAAGATTTGTCTTTGTCTTTTTTTATTTTCACACGCTCTTGATGGAAGTCTCAAGCACTAATCATGCTAACAGAGCCAGAGTATTTCGACCTGGCTTGCCGAGACTCGCGTAGTATCATCGTCTGATTCGAGTGTGAAAAGAACTTTTGGGCTTTTTTCTCGGTTTAAAGGCGTATGACTTTCTGTTTATACTACGGTTAAAAAGTACACAATAAAAATTCTTGGACTAAATTGTAAACCATGCCATTTATTACAGCCAATTTTCAATACAAACAGATCTAGGTTTAATACTTTTCAAAATATTACTTTTTTCATAATATATTGTCTATTAAAACTTAATCAAACTTGGTGTCACATAAATTTTTTAATATAATAAAATAAGTATCCTGAATACAGTCGGGTATATATCCAATACTATTATTAAAATTCAAAATACACAATATTCAATACAAAATAAGGTGGAAATGAATACCCTTTGTATTAAAAAATGTAATAATATTTAATATGCGATATATTACGCAGTGTTATTAGTTTCGGATTATTAGCCAGTGGTAGAGCGATGTCACATGTTGTATAAATTACATACTTCGTCAGTTAGTCTGGTTAGCTTAGTAGGTAGGGCGTTCGTCTACAAATCATAGGGCCAAGGGATCGAATCTCACTGTAGGTAGGAAAATTTATTAGGTATTTTTGAGCATAAAGAGGTAAATGAAATGTCACCAACACATATAGAGAAGTCAATGCTAGTTATACAAAACTCATTTATGAGCTATATGTTCTTTCCTTTTGAAAATTGTGTTTTTTTTTTTATCCCAAAAATATCCAGAAATACTTCTTTTAGTGTAAAAAGTATTTTTTTCAGTTTATCCATTCGGATAAAAAAATATTGCTAAATTCCAATCCACGAACGTATTGTTACTTAATACACTTTTTATTTGGTTTTAATATAATATGTATTAAATGTAATAAATAAGATATTATATTTAATTACACTCATTGTAAAAGGGAAGTATATTCTGCATTATATTTTAAAAAGTTCGTATTAGAATGAATATGAGATAAAATTAGATTTTAACATCCGTTGGTGTGAAAAAATCTTTTCATTTTTTTAGAAATATTAAAATCTAATAAAAAATTGGTGTGGTCATATATACAAGACCAAAAATATTAGAATTTAGTCCAATAATTTTTACTGTGAGCATTCGAGCCAATTGTTCAGAAAATAGCTTATTTAAATTACTCTTGGTTGTAATACCTCATTATTCATTAAACCATGGTTAGGTTATCGATGCACAGGCGGCAATATGTGTTTTAATCTTCCCGCGGTCGACTTCAACAATACTTGCTAACGCATTCCGGGCCAAATCGTCTGCGCAGCAATTTCCTGCAAAGACATTGCGACCCGCTATCCAGTATAGTGTAATGTTGAAGAAATGACCCATTTCTCTGAGTGCATAGCGGTACCCTTCAATAGTTCTAGATGTTGTAAATGCTGATTCAAGTGATCGAATTTCAGCTTGACTATCTACTATATAAAAATAAGTCGGGTTTTCCTCCCTGACGCTATAACTCCAGAACACACGAACCGATTTGGATGATTCTTTTTTTGTTTTATCCGTCTTACGTTGGAGAAGGTTTATGGACCAAAAAATTTTGGAAAATCTCGAAGGAAGTGGTGGTAAATATCGAAATTTCATTTTGTATGAGAGTTACCTGTTGTAATCAAGTTTTCATCGACAACATTTAAATTTAATGGGAATATTTTAGTTGTCATTGGATCAAATAGAGTGTTAATTGTAGTCAAGGTGACTTTGTTTTTACGTACACACATCCTTGATGTTGGTCACAAGCTAACCATCTACAGGTATACCGTCAGGGGAGCACCTAGCCTTTCGGCCTTTATCTCCCGGTCCCGCTAAAAGTTTGGACCTTCGGCTTTTTACTGACAAGGTTTTGTTGTCAGACGGAGATTTCTCCATCAGGCGCATGCACACACCATCCGGAATCCAACCCCGGGATTGCATCACTAGCTGGATGACTTGGGTAACAACCTCCAGCCACTACGAGTCCAACACCTTGATGGGCAAGGACCATGGTCCCCTGGGCACACCCATCCCCGTAGTACACTATTCGCTATGGACTTCTCCATAGCAGGTGTGATCCTCCTTCGGCCCCCTATTGGTTAAGCCTTACGTCGAATTCGGGCATGCACACCCCAGGCTCGTTGGACCTGTGACTACGCGTCTGTGCAGACAACGTAGCGCTGCTTTTCACATCCAGGCGGCCCCTTCAGTTTACTAGTCAGCAATGCGACTCAGGCAGTGTGGTCATCAATCCACAAACTAGCTAGATATAGGCGCGTAGGCATTTTCCACCAAGGCCGTTCTCCCTAGCTAGCCCCTTCTTGACTCGGGTCTCGCGGAGCCGTCACCTCCGAAGCTCACACGACTTCCGTATGATGCACTCCCCCACCAGAGGACATCAAAATCGTGCTAGGCCTTTAGTGCTTCCCTCCCGCAAACTATGGGGGGAGGTAGGCACGCCAAGAGCCACCCGTGCATAACTCAGGAGCACGGGTGATGTTGGTCACAGCAATTTCACAATAGACTTCGTACTACTTCGGGAATCCGTCAATATCTCCGCAATCCTTTGGCGGAACGACACGATTGAGATGTCGCCGGATTCGAAACAAAATTGCCTAAAGGGTCATGGGGTTTTTTTCTAATATGATGTTGGCATAGCAAGGTCACAATTAATTACAATTAAGTTACATTAACAACCGTCAACCTGGATGTATGATGGTTTCTGGGATAGTATGAGCATTGTAGGTGGCGTGCGCACATTTTAGTGCACGAAAAACTGAGTAAATGAGTGTGCTGACATATTTAATAGAAATTTATTAAATTAATGATTTTCGAGATAACTCGCTAATATAGTTGAAGGGCAAGTGCAGTCTCATCAATCAGTCAGGGGGTTGAGTACATATGTTGTTGTTGTATTACCTTGACCGCTTAACCCCCCGACGGAAATCTATAGCGTTGTTTCCATTATACACTTTGGTTTCATCATCGAGAGGTCGATCCCAATAAATTATAGTTAGCAGGTTGATTGGCATTCAAATTAGTGTCAAGTTGTGAGTGAAGCCAATAATGCGAGCGAAGCGAGCACTAGATAGCTAGTCAGTGTATATATGTAGTGACATCCTTACTAGTGACAACGTGCCTACCTAGCCATAGAAGCGCTTCGGAAATTGCAGTGATTTATGCTTGGAGGACGCTACAAAAATTAAGGAGCCGAAAAGACAAACTTATCTCCAGTTACTCTGAGTAAATACCAATGCCGACTCCTGCGTCTGCCTTGGACCCATCACTGTATGTGGAAAAGGACCTGATGGACTGGGTCGTTTCGTTGCTCCAGCTTTCCCTAGGCGGGATTAAGGTAGAATAGTTCCTACCAAAAAAGTATTTGGGAACAGTTTAATCAGTCGCCAGTGTGCAGGCTCAAATTCCGAAGTATCGTTGAGTGACCATAATCCAGCGCTCGCCACGGACCAGTTTCACGAAGGCGTAAGGTCGCGAAGGCTGCAGATTTTTGGCCGTATATGTTTAATAGCAGCCGTCCCAAAACCATATCTAGTCCGAATGAAGGTGTTGTTCGAAGAGCTCCTGTAATCAGACTAGAAGCCAACCTTTGCACTTTAACAAGTGAATTATGATAGGCCTTGGCCTTGTCAAAGAAACCCCCTAGCTTAGGTAGGTTAAAAGTGGAGATCACACGCCTTTTTCTGAACAGAACTGACTCCTTTTTGGCTGGATTAATCCTTACCTCGCTGAGACTTATGCCCAGTCTGTTAGGATAGCCAGGGCGTTCTCCAAAAGTTCGTGTGTGTCGGGAAACTTGCCTCTAGGGGCGATAGTATCATCTGCATAAGCGATGACTTTGCATCCGATTCTTTCCAAATTTAAGAGGGATTACACTAGTACCAGAAGACGTTGCAACGGCCGGCGCACCAGGAATGATGATTTTCCTGATAAAAATACAGGCGGTACACCCTGTCCTGTAACGTAAAAATTAGGAAAATCAGAACACTTCAGACCTTTAACGACATTATCCTCGACCCAAGGTTCTTGAATAAGCACGATATCGTCTAAACCATGCGATAGACGATAGATAAGAGTAGCTGATGCTGCCTTTGCGTGGTGAGGGCTAATCTGAAGGAACCTCACCATTACCTTATCAATCAACGTAATGTTCCCCTTTCCATCCATATCAGATCCGATAGAGTCAATTCTTGTGGATGGTTGAGACGCAGTGTCGAGGGTAGGCAGATCTGAGCCTAGGGAAACGTAATCGTCATCCACAGCCACATCCCCAGACTTAGAATCTGCTACAGGCAGAGCTTCAGGAAGGGCATCAGTAGCCTCTTCATCGTGGGCGAGCACCGTATTGCAGGCCTTGTTAATGTGGCCCATGTAAAGCCTGAGCTTTAGCTTAATACAGCCAAAACTCACATCTCCAACCGACTTGATGAGCAAAGCCAGTGATGGCTTATTGGTGAGCAAAATCGCACACATGCGATTGTTGACAGCGTCCTCCAGCTTAACGATTCGCCAATCGTCCGTAGGGATTTCTGGATTGCACATTTGAATAATGCTCAGGATTGGATCCTTATCGGACACAAAAGGTGGCAGCCACATACAAGCATGTGAGCGGGTGGGGATATCCTCTTTGGCGACAACAACCAGCCTGGCTCCTGGTCATAGTTCGCCTGCCTTGCCAATAGCGAATTTGAACATGGAGGCCGATCTCTGATCCGCGAATCTCATGAGCTTCACGCGACTTTTATACCAGCCTCCATCTTCACAAACTGGAAGGGGCCCCGGAAAAGCTGCCATTGCAGCTATGAAGTAAATAGTGAGAATACCTTCGACCATTCTCCACTTATCAACCGAAATCCCACCATTTGCGTCATTTCGGCCGACAATAGCCAGCTCGATCCAGATTTTCGCCGCGTGTCGGCGTATGAGATCGCTGGATCGCTAAGCCTACCGACTTTTTGCCGCTTACTATTATCTGCCTCATCCTCCGTTGACCGTTGCCACTTGACGACATGTTTGTCAGCGTCAGGAGTATCGGCGATAACACCTAGCGCCCATGCAAATGACGCTTTCTGTTTCTCAGACCTTTGCGATTCATCTATCTTGAAGATGAATTCGCGGACCTGAAAAGCACTACTTAGGGCTCGTGATTGCGCCCTCGATAGGGCGTTGTATTTCGAACCATCTTGTTTGCTGGTACCTGGCTTCAACAGTGAACCAGGCATTGACGAAGCCTTACTCGAGAAAGCTCTTTTCGAGTCTTCCGGTGCATGGCGAAAGGCCTCTGCAGATGGAGAGGAAGCACTTGACGAGTCATCCTTTCTACCAGATACCAAGGCTCTTGACGAGACCTTCTGGGAACTGGTCGCTACTTTGTGGTCTCTAATGTGTGACATTAGAGACCAAATAAAAAATCGTGAACGAAAAAGAAAAAAAAGGATTTAGTGAGACTGAGTACGTAGACCGAATGTGTGACACTAATGCTCAGCTTACACCGCACCGTTTTGCCGTCAGCCAAATGCCAACGGTGACAAGGCTTTCTCTTCATTGAACCATGCACAGCTTCCTCGGTTCCATTCTGGCAGTTACAAATGAAGTGTTTCAAATATGTTCAAATCTATACAAAACTGAAATCCTGATTGTTTTTCAGGGAATAATTTACACTAGATGCACCCGTATGAGCTCCTCGTGAAGATTTACGTGAATTCATATTGCTATAACGTTAACGCGTATAATGAAATAAAAGGTCGTCTATGGCAAAATTGCCTATGATGCAGCTCCAAATACACTACCGAAACTTCTTATCATTTAGTGACCCTCCAAAGGGTACCATGTGGGATAACATAGGTTTTGTATAATTCTTTATTTGTACATAACATAGTGTGGGTATTGAAATTGAAATTTACTGGACTCTCCACTAAAATCCGGCTATAAAATATTCTGTCATAAATACACCCTCTCATAAAGCTAGTCAGTATATTTATTATGATACGCTAAACAAATCCAATCCTCCATTTTTTTCGCCAAAAATAACGTAGCGCGTACCGTATATGACCAAGTATCCATAAATTCTAGCAAATCAGTCATTTTAGGGATTTTATTTCAAAATCCTACGATACTCAGCTTGCATCTACTACTGCTTCAGATTTATCGCACCTAGGCAAACAGTTAAATTCTGCAACCTTTGCGACATCCTTCGAATAGAAATCGTGTATACCTGCCAGTTTTCGTAATCATAAATTTTACGACAAAAAATGTCGCGATATCATAAAAATAAAATTTCAGAGTCGATGTCCATGACCGCACATTCATGTTTTCGGAATCAATAAATTCATCCAGATAGGAATACTCCAACGTTAGATTCTTTAACATTTCACCCACCGCAAAATAATAATTCTTCCCATCGCGGTTGTCGCATTTATTATCCTTTCCTATTGATTTTCTCGTCGCGTATTACTCATATTAACTTCACGTATATGGAGCACACAAATACTTTGTATGATGAATATTATTTTATGAGCGTAGCCGGATATCAAAATTGCACAATAAAACTTGCTGTTCTTCAGGATTCCTTTTATTGTTGAGTAAAAATTCAAAGTTCCGCGCCGGAGTTTCACAGTAGACACATTAAATCCTAACGATAAAACACAAAAGGAAATTTTGAATTTCTCAAGCGAGAAACTCTTGCTAAAATCTAATTCCATGATGTGTCTTTTGTATTTTAGTGTATAATATGATTTAAGCATTTTGCCGGCTCAACGTTTTGTTCTTTTACAACCACGAGGCTCCTAATTGCGATATTTTACAACAAAGTGACGTTCATGCGCGACATAATTTTACGAGTACATATATGTATAATCTGAGGTTATTTCATTTATGTATGCGCCGCGATAATTATCTACAGACAATAAACTTCCGGCAATTACACAAGACACTGTATGAAACTTTTAAATAGACTTCGCGGTTATTTTCATGCATAATACATTTTAAACAGACTGCTAAATCATTTCTATTGACAATTTTTTTTATTATACGGCCGTTATTCAATGGAATTTATACTTCGGGAGTAATAAAATAATTTAGAGGGAAAAAAATTACCATGACGGTAGTTAAATGTACAAATTTGCGTTTTGAAGCTGAGAGGATGAATAAATTCAGTAAAATTGAACCGAACTTTACAAAAGGAAAGCTAGAAATTCATTTTGTTTGAGAATCAAACCCTTGCCTAATTTAAGTATTTCGTTACCCTAATCGTAAATTGCTGTGATGTTTTTCTAAAATCTCTAATAGTCCTGACACACTAGACGATAAACTCGTTTCGTAAACCGCTTAAAGCTCTGAGCTTTATAAACTCGAAAGGTATGACATACTAGTCTAATGCGGGTTATGAATGTCAACGTAAACTCATTGAGCTTTTGAAAAGTGACACAAAATAAATTTTAAATACTGAAATGCCAGTTTCAAGTCATCGTCCACAAGGAAATTAGAAGAACCTATTAATTTACGGTTCACAAATTCGTCTTCGAAGTTACGTTTAAGATTAAATGCCATCAAATTTCCTACTGTGCAAATATTTTGAAGAGTATATGAAATATTGTGGGATGTAAGTATGTATAATTTCTTTCTATTAAATAAAAAGTTCCAAAAAGAATAAATAACATCTTATTTTAGGCGAAACAATAAGGAAGGAAGAATGTATTGACTCGCCGAATAATCGTACGCTGGAAGACACCAGATCGACGAGACAAATCAACGTTTTAATCTTGTTCATTTGTTGGACGAAGCTCCAAAGAATTATGTACATACATATGTATATATGTACACACATATAATATATACATACATAGCTAGTATTCTAAACACTGTTGAGCCGGTTCTACGTCCAGATACATACATTATACATACATATGTACATACTTATTAATTTATTTATGCGATTCCCCCTTCTCTTGCTATATTTTAAGATTTATTAAAATAAATGAAAATAAGAAGAATATAATCACAGAGCATTTTATTTATAGCTCCAGATACTGTGACATAATACTGGTATAATATTAAGTGTTCTTCGCAGTTCAATGCTATCCTATTAGTCCATCCATATATTGTTATTTCTCCTTCTCTCTTCGGCAAAATTGGTCAGTTTTAGATAAATTTCAATCCCAGCACCTCTCTGATCTATAAATAAAGATAATACAACGACTTATTTCTGCGTTATAACTTGAAATGACATGATATGTCTTATATTATATTTCAAAGTGACAACTGACCACCGCAATTTTAAAATTACACCAGGCCAACTATAATAAAATAAGAGCTTTTCGTTGGTTACAATGAAGGTTTAGAATCGAAAGCTCCACCGAATTGTGGGTTACAACGTGGTTATGAGAGCTTTCATAGATGATGTCAGGACTATTATAGTCCTGACACATCTAAACGAGTTTATGAACGAATGCAGTTTATGAGCCAAAAACGAGTTTATATGCGGTTTATAACGAGGTTATTATGTCGTTTGGAGTTTATGAAAGCTCTCGTAACCACGTTCTAACCCGCAATAAGCTCTCGCAACCCGCAATATAGTGAAGCTTTGTATTCTAAACCTGCATTATAACCACCAAAAAGCTCATTTTTATTGAATATATCCTAGTTACCATGTAGTATACATACGCACGTACATATTTTAATGTGTCATATGCCAAATGACAATGACAATCATTATCGAAGCGCTGCCATTTATTGGTAAGTTAAATTTTAATTATTAGGTATTTTAAATGAAGATGAAAATCATTTTCTTTCAGATCCCAACAACATAATCAATTACTGAGTTGCGTATGATGTTTCGATTCAGTACCAACCAACGGAAGCAAATCAAAAATGGTTGATATCTAGATCAAATCAACCGACGACAAATCGGGAAATCAATCGTCGAAGCAGCGGACAATCGCTGTGAGCAACAGGAGCATTTTAATTCGAAAACAGCAAATTCACGCCCAATCAAAACCATCTCGAACTCGATATTTCAACAATTTGAGCAACGAAGAAGGTAGTAGATCGGGTTCGGCAAAGGTTAAACGTTAAACCTGAATCGAATGATGTTCAAGATGCCGCTTGTTGAAATCTCGGAATTCGACAACGACATGAGAATGAGTTATATAATTATTATGAATAAATAGTACTAAATGCCTAATAAGCTTGTATTTATCTTTGGGTCTTTTCAAGAGCGATCTGCGAATGACTTCAGATATGCTATAGCAACACCTACGTGTTGACTCTTTATGTTTCCACCCCACTGCGACGTCCAGTCATAAGTGTGACTGGAAATGCACACTACGCCGATCGAATAGATATATTAAAATATATACATATAATATATAATATAATTATATTATGTATGTGCGTAAACATTCTATACACAATTATTATCGATTAGTTTTAAAATAAAAAACCCAGACTATATCCTGTAAATATCTGCGAACTCTGATTTCTGCAACACTAAATTTAGATTTTCTGACATTAAGTATTTATTTGTCAATTTGCAAAAGCTCATTTACAATATTGTGACATTCATAACCCGCAATTGTGTAGTGTGTCACGGTATCGTGGTTATAAAAGCTCATTTTTTTTTGCGGTTTATGAAACGAGTTTATGCCCTAGTGTGTCAGGACTATAATTCATTTATTAATGACATGGTGTTCGGTGGAACACGGGCCCCCTAGCGCAGGCGATATTGCCTCCAGGTATGAAAGTGACGAATAATCCGGGCATTGGCGTGGTGCATTGCCATCACACCGTCAAAGCCTTGGATATACTATTAGCGCGGTTCATCACCGAAGGGCTTTGCTTAGCTCTGATTCAGGAGCCGTGACAGTGCATAACTGAATCGTCAAAGTAAACAAATACATTAATTACGATTGTCTTTCAGTCAGAATACACCAGCAGCGATCTGGAGGCTATTGTGGTCAACAACAACAACAATTTGATCGCGGCATCTGCATATTTTCCGTGTGACTCAGACGTACCATCGGCTGAGATGCAAAGCCTGGCCTCCCACTGTATAGTGAGTGGGAAGGGCCTATTGCTTGGCTGTGATATAAATGATCATCATGTACTCTGGGGTAGCACAGATACCAACAGAAGAGTGAGTACTTTTTGGAGCTTATTTTCTTGCTTGACCCTTAGAAATCCTCAATGTGGGATGTATGCTTACTTTTCTAACCAGAGCAAGGCGGGCAGTTCTTGATTTAACTCTGTGTAACAGCATTTTAGCGGAACGAATACGTAACTGGCATATTTTGGATGAGCCCCCCATTTTCGACCATATGCACATACACGATTCGATCTTACTTTTGTAGATTCAGCTAGGGTACCGAAACAAACTGGGTCAATATCAAGGAACACTTACAGCAAATCGACAGGAAAGCCACTGGGTGGCTTAGTCTTGAAACACTTGCCGACGATACCACCAGTGAATTGTGTCCTCTAATGAAGATAACTGCTCTCTAAAGGCAAGAAAGGAAAACAAATGTGTTTCGCGGTTGAGCAATGAACTAGTTCGCCTCAGGAAAAGAGCGAGACAGCTGTCACACAGGCCCAACCGCAATGGGGACTGAGACCTGTATCGCTCCACTCTCACGAAATATAACAGAAGGATCAGAGACGATAAAAGGCGTACCTGGGCAAACTTCTGTGCACAAAGTACTGGCCAAAAATGGTTGCAGCTCGACCAGCACTCTCAACGTATTGAGTTCTAAAGACATTCTTCCCCTAAAGACGGTGTCATTACGAGAGATGCTGAAAGCTGTGGCATGCTGCTTCTAGCTACCCATTTTCCCGGCTGCAAACCATGGTCGTAGCTAGGATTTCGGTCAGGGGGGGGGGGGCAAGCCCAAAATTTTTCAACATAATGATTTTCTTAGAAGCTGAAATTTCCAGTAGCAGAAATATTGTTAGCAAATTTTAGAGTAGCCTGGCTTGTGGTTGGATTGATGCAGAGGGTCATGGATTCCAGACTCACCGTGAACGAATTCATTTTATGGTGTTTTTCGAGCTCACGACGTACGTGACGGACTATGATGTCGCTCAGATTGTAAACAAGTATCCATTTATGGGGATAAATAACAATGCTGGGCGTGCTGTTGATCTCAACACCTCAACCAAACAGCAGTTTAGATCTTCGAAATTGGATGTCACTCACACATCTGCGGCCCTAGTTTACAGGTGGACTGCCACGCATGTTATTTCTTTTTGTTTGCTAATTTTAAAGTAAAATTTTTAAAATGGAGATGAAAATTATTTTCTTCTGCATTCTGATTACATTCAACTGGCCTCCAATGTCTGCCTTTTAGAGCGAAGTTTGTCTATTTTCAGTGCATTTTTGTATCTCGGACTGCATATTCCACTTGCGAAATCAGTTTGTTTCGTCTGTCACTTTCATCTTAGCAAAGTAGCATCGTCAGAATATTTATAAATCCTTTATTGATTGAAATATGGTTAACGGTTTTATTAAGATTTCCTCTGAATTTATCAAAGTATTAACAGTGGCTAAATTTTATTGCTGGGATGATTCAGCTAAAAAATAAATTTTGATTTAATAACTTGAAAGACCCGCTCTGTGGCTCACTTGGTTGAGTCGCACTCTACGATGCTAGTAATCTAGAGGTCCGGAGATCGAATCTTGGCGTGGTCCAAAATTTCCGTACATGTGAATGGAAATATATAGTGCTTACAACATTATATTTATACACTCCGAAATGATATGCAACGTAATGTTGATTCGAAATTACCTATAAACGGCTGAGTTAACGCACCATGGCCCCCCAAGGGGCTATACGGTACTGAGAAGAAAAAGAAGAACTTGAAAGACACTGAAATATGAGGTCCTTAACCCTGGAAGGTCATGCTTATTTTTAGTACGGAAAGGTGCTTCGTCGATTTGACGACCCTCAACTTTGACGCTTCATACAAATCACCCTTTCTCAAAATATTTATAAAATTTGACAAATTTTTAATCGTCAGTTTATTTAGAATGGAAAGACGTAGATTTTGAGTAATTTTGTAAGGAAATTGATTTACAAATTAAATTTTCTTAATTCAATGTTATTTGGCCCGAAATATAAAACACTAAATTTAAAAATGAGACAAATAAAAACTTAACGTTGATATAATTAAAAAAATGTGTTCGAATCATAAAATGCATATTCTAAACGTACTAGGAAATTGGGTGTAATGAATGAGAAGCTCATGTATATACAAAAGGCACAGCGATCCATTTTGGGGTCCCAACACGGGTTTTCTTTCACTTAACCTATTGCGGTTTTTACAGTGGATTGTAGAATTATTTACAGTAAATTTTGGAATATCTTCTCCCCGAGTTCCCTTGATTAATTCTAATTCTATGTACGATGTCTAATTTTGACATTGAGTGCCATGGAGCCGATTTTTATGAGTTCGAAATGCAATCTTCCTAACATGAGGAAGAATTTTGAGCCATTTTCCTGATTTGTCCTATTTTTGTCCTAGTAAATATTTTTGCCATCATTTTTGAAAAAATTGGTCCCACATTTCAAAAATAAATACATTTGTTATGAGCTAGTTGTATGGACACAGACTTATCGTCGAATCGACATCCAGCCATAAGAAATAATGGAGTTCTAAAAGTTACACACAATGTTCATCCTTCGTCGTTTCGACGACGCCAATTTCCAAAAATCCAACTTACCCTGCTTACTTCGTCTAGCCGCAATGTACCCGGCAAGTACATCGGCACGGTAAGTGCTGTACGAAAACTCAGCTCCAAATAATGAGAATTGTCACGAAAAATGGGATAAATTTGATGATGCGTAGTCGATTCGACGAAGCATGACCTCCCGGGGCTAACAAATCATAGCTGTATACCATTTATCACTCTTTCAGATGGAAATACATAAGTTGAATTCCACTAACTTCCCGAAGGGACCTAACGGTTGTAATTGTGTAATCCAACTCAGAAGCTATGAAATGAAACAGGAAATATGGGATCCAGCAGCCACATTACCATACTCACAAGTGAAATGTGTGTGCTGGTACGCAGCCTCCGTCAGTTAGGAGAGGCCACTCGCTGTCATCTATTTGTATGCGCCTCCTGGCTGCAAAGTGTCCCGATCATGACTTCCCCGGCTGTACTTGGAGTGATAAAAAGGCAAAATTTTTGAATATGTTGTATAGTGCAGCGATTTTTTTTGACTACATCTATAAGGATTTTTTCACCATCTTCATCAGGGGGGGCGACCTCCCCTCCCTGCGCCCACCCCCTACATGCTACGCCCATGCTGCAGACTAGATTATAACGTGAGTGAGCTGTGAGTGAGAGTGAGCTGCGCTGTATATATCCGTCAGCAGAGCAAATAGATCTGACTGGGCAGCAGGAAAGGGGTCTCTTTACGTATGCCTGGATAAGTTGGGTACTTGAGACTTTTGCCCCTCTCAAGTCGGCCAGCATGGATGGAATTCATTCATGTTTAGGATAAATAGAAGTAGCTTTACATTGGAATACATCCCATCAGCCTGGAGATCAGTGAGGGTAGTTTTCATTTCCAAAGTGGGTAAAACACTAATAAATATTTAAGTCGTCCGCTGTCTGTGGTCGTTTCGAAATAATTCAAAAACACGAGTAGCTTCACCCAGTTAAACCACAGTTTATTTTATGTATTCATATATACATGTATTTCGGAAGCTATCTACTTCCTTCCTCAGTATGTAAGCTTACATACTGAGGAAGGAAGTAGATAGCTTCCGAAATACATGTATATATGAATACATAAAATAAACTGTGGTTTAACTGGGTGAAGCTACTCGTGTTTTTGAATTATTGGGTAAAACACCTTCGGACGATCCTAAGTCATACCGCCCTATCAGCCTTACTTTTTTAATGTAAAAGATACTTGACGCTCACATTAGGAGCGCACTTCTAACGACACGGTCGCTACACCCAAAGCAATTCACCTATCAACTGGGCAAATCAACGGAATCGGCACTTCATAGCTTAGTTGCAGTGGAAATCGTAAAGAAATGGCACTGGGTGCATTTCTTGATATTCCTTCGTCGTTCCAGTCTATTGAAACGACCTGAGTGCCAAATGGGCCGATAATACCATAACTACCTAGGTGCAACGAATGCTCTCGTCTAGAATTATCTTTACAAGTATAAAAAAAGGCAACCCTCTCTGCACAAGCCAATCGAGTCTCTCCCCAATGACGGGTACTATCCCCCCTCCTGTTGTGCTTAGTAGCTGATGGATTGATGACCTGGTCTTGTCTGTTGTTTTGCAATCAGCATTACAAATAGTGCAAGAATGGTGCTCAGTTAACGGGTTACACTGTGACCCCACCAATCCTGCAGTGATGCCAACTCACAATTGACCATGCCAGATAGTGCCAAGTATCTAAGGGTCAATCTAGATTAAGCTGACCAGACGTACAGCATTTCGCTGTACAGTACAGCACTGGGGAATACCCAGCAAAAGTTCAACCTTCCCCATGCCGCACAATGAAATCTAGTTCACTACATAATAAGCTCCTCGGTAAGGCCTGTCATCAGTTTTGTCTGCTTTTAAGGTGCGTAAAGTTTGACCCCTGTACGATCGAAATTTAGCAAGATAGCCGAATTTGTATGATTGGAAATCGTTCATTTGCGACAGCTTGGGAACCCTTCTCGGTCTTTCGGTATTCTTGTAAAGCTACCTGGCGCTCATTTTCTCCAAATTAAGGCTGCTCAAATCGCATTTCGAGTTTTCTAATTGAAAATTGTCCATCACATCGCCACAAGATGCGGTGTTAAGTTTGACCAATTTTTCTTGCCATCATCTTAGATTGAAAAAATCCTTGCTCACTTTCACCCAACAGCGTAAATAAGCAAAAGATAACATAACTATGCAAAATTAACAAAAATTAAATTCAATATAATGGAAAAGCTTTCTGAAAATTGTGTGTGTCTTCTCTATGTGATAAGACTAACCATTCTATAAGAGTTTTGAGGGAATGGCCCTAGTATTAAGTTGCTCAATATTTAAGGCAGCAACCAATATGGTGGAAGATCGAGGCGAAATCCGGTACGCGGCGAAGCCAAACAATAATCCAAACTTTCTAAATTAGTTCTCGGTCCATCCGTATTTATTGCGGCCATAATGTAATGACTTCTATACGCCCTGTGGAGTAGATCCTGTTGTGGGGGCTTTTGTAAAGTGACACGTGGTGTCGCCTTGGTGAAGTTGACCAGGCAATATATTCCGACCAACAACCCAAGCGAGGACTACTACCTATTACAAAGCTGATCGATTTTGGAAGTGCAAAGGAGGAGGCGAATTTACTAGTCGTAGCCGCAGAGAATTGACGATTGCGTCGAGAAGTCGAGGCCGGCGATATTTGGAGAGAATATGGTCGGCGCTACGGTGTTGTGTTGGTGTATGTTTCGGATTGGGCCAGTTCAATTTATATACCGTCCGGTCCGAAGTACACCAGGTCCGTGCATGACACGAAGACCGAAGAAACAAGCGTAACATAATATAACCATAGAGCAATGGATATTCTCCTCCAGAAATCTAGAAACCAGATTATGCCACCCTTCCACCGCTCTGGAGGTTCTCGGATTTCATCGCTACATTGAAACTGTGCCTGAAAAGCTACGACCAGCTAAAGAATTCCCCGGCCAATAACGTATTAGTTTTAAACGAAACGGAGCTTTTAAACAGGTACGTTGCGCGCATCATGAAAAGCCATATGTCAGCTCATACGACTGGCCCTACAGCTATTTTATGTGTGTATGTACTCTTATTTTAAGTACTCTTCCTTGTTATAGCACAGATTACATATACCTAGATCTACAACTCCATACAAAATTTTCCTACGCCAAAAAAATGTCTGTGGTATAATTATTCTTTGGCCATACTATGTTCCCCTCCCCTTCGCGCCGATTTGGAGAAAGAATTACATCTCCGACGTTACCACCATGATGCATGCAATGAAATGACCTCCTACGTATTCTTCTGCCTTTCATAAGTGATATCTTCGTAAATAGAACTGAAAAAGAATTATAGTCGATATTCTGGTTAATATGTGGTGAACTTTGGGGAGGCAAGGTTCAGTTGATACTAATAAGGGAGCGCTATTCTTAATATTCTCCTAGAAAAAAATCATTAACATGTGGTGCATGAACGTATGTTTTAACACGAGGCTATAACCAAAGAATAATTATATGTGTAATCTGTGGTATGGCTGAAGATTTGCATGAACACCGAACTTCGCAAGTAGTAATATGAATACAGCATTGGGCCTTTGAGAGTCAAATCACCTTACTCTAGATAAGAAACTACTCTAAAAAGATCACCTCAGTGAAGTCTCAGAGAAAACAATTAAGGCCTTATGGGTCTGCGTAAGCTATGCTGGGAAAGCATAGGGAATAAAACCCCATATTATTCTATAGAAGACAATTGTCAGACGTATTGTGGAAAATGTTCCACCTGGACAAAATTCAGAGGCTGGCCTGTCTAGCCGACCTTGAGGCATTAATCTCAAGCCCCATCAACGCTTAATCTTCCACCATTCCACATAAATATTGACGCAGTGGCAAGACTAACCGTTTGTAGTCTCGATGCGATATATGGCATGTCGAGTGAACTGAGGATAAGTAGCAGTGACCTACTTAGTATGGCATCGGACCATGTGGTAAAGCCTTTAGAATTTTACTTATTTTTTGGTGCGGCAATCTGGTCATATCAGAGCACACCCCTCATAGTATTATCATATTTTCCACGGATGCCCCAAACACCGATACAGGTTCTGGCGCAGGAATCAGTGGCTCAGGTATCAGTCTATTCATTCAATGCACGCAATCGAAGTGTGCGCAAGATAAGTTCAGAAACGCACCTATACAAATAAGAAAATAGCATTATTCACCAATAGTGTGCGTTTGTTAGGAAACTCTCCAACAGGTAGGATTCCGCAATAATCTTACCCTTTTTGTGTAGCTGGGCACTCGCGCATCTAAGGCAACGAGCTGACTGATGAGCTACTTGGAAGAGCCTCTGCTAGCCCCTTCCTTGGCGCAGAACGCAGAACCCTACTGCGGGATACCACTCTGCACATGCAAAACCGAGATAAGTCAGTGGGAAAGAGTCAAAGCGAGAGGTACCACTTCCAGAATTTCGGCAGGACACGCTTTTCGTAACCTACTACTCGCCTAAATGCACCCTAAGTTGAATGTCGCAGTGCCTATGGCATCCAACAGTCAATCCTCTTT
Source organism: Microchrysa polita (assembly GCA_949715475.1). Classification (NCBI taxonomy): domain Eukaryota; kingdom Metazoa; phylum Arthropoda; class Insecta; order Diptera; family Stratiomyidae; genus Microchrysa; species Microchrysa polita. The sequence continues at coordinate 38,795,967 of OX454421.1, forward strand.
CTTAATATTATCTTAAGGCCACATATGCGTCAGTGACAGCCAATTTCTAAGATCTTATTCTTAACTCTTTCCGGGGCAGTGGTATACTTTTTATACCACATTTTAAATGTTTTTTCCTGGGTAATAGGGGCACTGGTATACTTTTAATACCATGTTATTCTATGCTATAGGTCCTTATCACTGCAACGAATTTTGCTGTTTTTTTTTCGAATTCGACTTTTAGGTTTTTTAGAACCGTTACATCGGAGAGAGGGTCACTTGTTGTGAATGTTTATTTGATTCGTTTGTTCTAGTGAGGATAGTACTCGCAATGGCGTGATAAGTGAAAGAGTCTGTGTCCGAAAGAGTGAAAATTCATTTTTTATCATTAGTTTCAGTGAGAGGTTCTGTACAAGGTTGATATTAGCATTACAAGGACGTGGTATAAAATGTATACCAGTGCCCATTACAATGAAAATTCATCTGAAGGAAAATATTTCAGGAAAAAAGAGAAAATGAAAAGGGAAATCTCACTGATGATGAAATACTGCATTTTTTTATAGAAGACGATGAGCATTATGTTGATATTCCTTCTGATGGTGACTTCCTTGATATTGACAATTACGAAAGTGACTCAGAGGAAGGAGGTTCGCCTCAGTCGACGTACACGGGGGACAGAACGCTGTTATATGTGAGTTATTATCAGTACAAAATAATAATACAGATAAGTAAATTTGTGATCAGGCTTCCAGAAACAGTTTTGACGAACGTGAACAGTTGCGGTCAGTACGACCTCAATGTACTCCCACCTGGACCAAAAATGTTTCTGTCGATCCGCCGAATGAATTGACTGGCGTCAGTTTTTCGAATCATCAGCGTAGAACGAAGTGGAAGTGTTCTTTGTGCAAGGTTCCACTCTGTATGAGTGGCAATAAAACATGCTTCTAAAATTACCACTCTCAGTAAAATGGGCAGTGGTATAAAAAATATACCACGTCCTTGCAAACAATCCTTCAATGAAAAAAAAATTTGTTTAGTTTTTTTACTTAGCTTGAAGATATATATGTGAAACTAAACACAGTTTTTTAATAATCAAGCTGTTTTTATTTTGCCCCGGAAAGGGTTAACCAACTTTTTTTTCAGGTATTGAGATGAACAGCAAGCACAGCAGTGTTATTTATCCCCATGGTACTTGTTTCACATCTAAGTGAGATCATAGTCCGTCACACGGGTTGTGAGTTCAAAAAAATCCAATAACCTAAATTGGTTTACAATGAGACTCGAACCCACGACACTATGCACCAAAGGTAAACGCACTATCCACTACACCAACCAGATTACTACTGTTTTCATTAATAGTATGTATTAAATTAATTGATTGTCATCTGTGGTGACAGGCCCCCGGCGAGCGTGATGCCATTCTTGTTTTTCCCTAGGTCCTTGAGAAGCATGTCGCGTTGACAACTACCGTGTGTAATCGTCAACGTTTCAACGACAACCGAATTCGGAGTGTGATAAAGTTATCATTGTCAGCCATATCCCTTCCTAGTCTCATTTTTTGTTTATTATTCAATGATAAGAATATTTCTTCTAAATAATAAACGTGCGACGGGCCATGCTGAGTATAGAAATTCGTTTCTCTATGAATCTCTATATTACACACTGGCGACCGAACGGCCACAGAGCACAGAGTTATTGCCATTGTCTGTTTGAATTATTAAGGATGATCGTTATAAACATTTCTTTGTCTTTTAAATATTAATTGACAATAAATACAGCAATGACACAACTTTTTAAAATCATGATCCTGTAACTTTGTCCGTATTTAATAAAATGAAGATCATTTTTAGCGGAACTTCTTCCTCGGGAAAAATATTAAGAGCAAAAAAGTTGATGTAGCTTTAATAAAAATAACAGAATAAATAAATAACCAATCATCTAACGGCTATGGTACCAAAAATTCATGATTTTTAGCTAAAGCCGAAACGGGTTGATGAACTTATTATTACCAGACGAACGAATTTTGGAATAAGATTTTTTTAAATCACAGTAGTGACTTGTCGACCGATAAACGACCCGATGGTGATTTTTAAAATCTGAATTAAATCCTTTTATTTTTTATTTTTTTAAATCAGATCCTATTTCCGACAAAAAAAGTTTAAAGAATGTTGATTTATTGTAGATTACAGGGGCGGCCGGTCTAAGTGGGCAGGTAGGGCACTGCCCACCCTACAAAATGCTAGGCAAAAATTAAAATTATTTCTTAGAACATAATTGATTCACTTCGGTACCTACATGCATATCTAACTTAACGTAACGTAACTTTCCTTCAAATGACAATAGCCATTCATTAGTACTTAATCACGATTAAATTGCCAATATAAAAAACTCCTCTCCTCTACGTAAGCGAAAGCTCATATTGATATCAATTGAATAATTATAAGAAGCGCACGCGTGAATCACCAACCATTACGTTCATTGCATTGCGCCCATTCATACTTCGTTCATGTATCTGCTCATCACATCAACATCATCATCTCAACTCAACCTATGGGCAGAATGCCTTTCTGCCCACATGTACCATCAATCTATTCTATAGCTATTCCATAGCACATAGGGTCACGATGTATCTTCTTATACGCTCAACGCATGCGCATTGAAAGTATCTGAACTTCACTAAAGGGCATGCCCAATACTACACTATCCATGAACTTGTGCAACGTTCGCGAGCGCGTGACCCGTGGCGCTGTTCTAGTAGTTAGATACTCGTAGCATAGCGCGTGGTGCATGGATACAATAATAAGGCCGTTTCGCATTTAAATTGTGCATGGTGCATTGTAGAGTATTTAATTTGTGCGTGTGTTTTCGTCAGATTTTCTTCATTTTTGAAGTGGTTTGGAGGCGTTATACTCGCACTTGTAGCAGTAGTGCATGATTACGTTATCAACGGCCGTTTTTTATTTTTTATTTGTTACGTATGTTTTTAGAAAACACTAATCGCTTTTCTCTGATTCCCTACATTTTAGTGTTATTAATTACTATTATAAAATATTTATTTTGGTGATGGGATTAATATTAAAATCTTATTTATTTGATCTAATATGTATTTTGCTTGATATAGATACCTATTTATATTTTCTCCTCTATATGATCTGGAAGTTTTAAATTTAGTTTGTATGTATGTACTTAAAAAAATGATATTTTTTTGTTGTTATGTTATTGCATGTGCATGATATAGAAAAAAATTCCCACTTCTATTCCTCACACCTTTTTCCTCCCCATGGCAAGAGGGATCTAAACCCCTCCCCGCTAGCTCGTGCTGGGCAGTGCATTTTATTTGCATAATTGTAGAAATACATAGCAGCTTGAAAGTATGTATAACTAACTTCCTAATTTACAGGAATTGTCTTTGATAAATAATTTATTCAGGAAGATTTGTAGGTATGTCCTGTTATTATGCGAAAGAATGTTGGCATTGCTTTAAAAAAAATAATTTTAAGTAAAAAACTTTCGGACATAATGTCTCATCATAATTTAATATATCATTACAATTAATCATATATTAGGTGATCCGTTTGGGTTGCCTTTTCTAGCCTCAAATGAAAAAGAAAGAAAGATGTATCCAAATTTGAATTACCATTAAAAGGAGCAGTGCTTAATATTTACTTATTGAATATAATTTTATTGAAATATTGTCGCGACTATTGCTGGTCCCTTTGAAAGGTAAATACTGGATTATTTTTCCACATTGCGACCGTTCTCTGCCAAAAAATTAATGTAATATAGGATTCCGAACTGTAGCTATCTGTATGCATTTTCATGGTGCGATTGAGCATAACTGATTTGTAAGAAAAAACTCTAAACGATTCACCTAATACATACGTAAATACAACAAGCTTAAAAACATTAAAATGGACAGACTAACAAAGAGCACAATTTTAACGCATTAAAAAACAGTGGATATGCATGTATAGTATTATTTCCTGATGGTAAATCTGCCCACCCGGCTCTGTACTTCACGAGCCGCCACTGGTAGATTATATTGTGTAAAGATTACAACGAAACTTATTACAATCTCGCATGTATCCAACCCACCATCTAATTCCGGCACGAATTATAGAATTTTTAAAATCCTAATTAAACATTCTAACACATCAACACAACATACCCGCACGCATAACGCCAATATCTGCAGATGTAGGTCACTTATAAAGTGTTGCCAAGATAATCTCCATTTTGTTCTATAGAGACATCTCTCCAACACCCAACTATGAAGGATGTCCTTCACAGAACTTAACCAATAGCGGAAAATCAATAGCTGTCATACTATGGCTAATATTATGACGAGGGTTCGTGTTAGACGAAATCATATAAAAAAGTGTAAAATCACTTTTGGTAACTGACAACGGATCCTTAGACAATCTCCTGAAATTAATGTTATCATGTTTACCTCATTTCATTTTAATTCATTCGTGCGGTAATTGATGCGATTACTAACGCTTACACTATTATGCAAACAATGGTGCTTTGGTGCTTATATCGATTAATTGACGGATAATGGGAAATTGATTGAGTAAACAATTCAAGGAATATTATGTCTGTCACTAATACGCAACCGACATCTTGCACATCCCACCCATGTAAACGTACACCACTGCCATCTAGATAGACAGGCCGAACTGCAGAAATTTGTTCGTCTACAAGTGGACAAGTGCGTTCGTGACCAGTGACAGTTGACATTTGTAAAGCCCACAACCTCCAGTGCTTCTGAACCCAAAAGTTTAAATATGCCGAGCGTTTATTACGAAACAAAGGTTATGGTTTGCTTTAATGTGTTTTTGATGTGCAAGTGGTAAAATAGTATACATCAACATCGTACTTACCATATTTATCCCAAAAATCAACGCACTGGCATGTGTATATCATAGCAAGTCACACGAAATGACAGGCTGACAGCCACTGATATTTGGATTGGGGACAATTTGTGGATTGTACTGAGCGGTACTTTGGCAGTACTAAGCGCGGACCATGACCAACCATGGCACTACTAGTGTTGCATGACCACTGACAGATCAGCTGATAATCCGGCCTGTCTATCTAGATGGCAGTGCGTACACACATTAAATCTCTTGCTATGCAACGGAACGACAGACGTATGCAAATCTGCATAATGTGGACAAGTGTTAAAATTGCGAAGAGATTTAAGAAAATGCAAGTCCAATCCTTAAAATTGCTCAACTCCTGGGGAATAACAATCTTTCGTTGCATTTATTATGCAATGGGTGGATACTAAAAATAAGCTGCGGGTAAAATTCAATTACAATATCGTATCCATACTGTTTGATAACTTGAATCCTTTTTGTCTTACACTTTTACTCCTGTGGCAACCATTTTCATACGATAACAGCAAAGTTTGCACCATAATACAGAAATAGAGCACTGCAATGTAGGTATAGTCAGGACGCAACGTCCATATACAAGAGCGCGCTATAAGTAAGAAAAGATAGTGTTGAATAATCTTATCACGTAAAGGATTTACTTATCCTTTTAGTTAGAGGTATAGAGAGTGCATGCATACACGAGAGCTTATGCAGAAAACGCGCAAATCGGCACGTATAGCAAGCGTAAAGGTGGTATAGCGTGTCTTCAGGAAGAAAAGAAGTCTCTCTGCTTGCTTGTTGTAAAAGTGCATGTCTCGCTAATGAAGTAGTAGACAAGTGTCAAGTCGGAAGTCATTCGCTCGGGCTCGGCAATACGATAAAGTTTGTCAGTTGAAACTTTAATAATTTCAGCGCATTAGCTTGGAAGATGACAGTCATTAAAAGTTTTGGAAAGAGTGCTTAGAATTTTAAACAACGCTGAATGGTTAAGTTAAATGCAAACTTAAAATGCATACGCTTAGGTATAGGCTAAACGGTAACTAGACCTTAAAAAAAAATAAATAACAGGCGCGCCAATCCAGCATTGGACTAAGGCCGCAGGATGTGTTAGTGACATCCTATTTCCAAGATCTTATCTGCTTTTTGTTGAGGTAATGAGATCAGCATCACGCTCAGCAGTGTTATTTATCCCCATAAATGGGTACTCGTTTAACATCTGAGTGAGATCATAGTCCGTCACAAGCTCGTGAGTTCGAAAAACACCATAGAACAAGGTGAGATTCGAACTCATGAGCCTGTGCACCGAAGGTGCGCGCACTAACCGCTAGACCAGCCAGACTACAACTAGACCTTCATTCATCGGAATTGTCACCGAATTATTAATAAGGGCTTTTAGATGAAATAATTTTTAGGCATTTCCCGATAATTTGTTAGAGAATATACCTTTGACACGAGGATGCACATGACCAACTTAGATAAGTATCTCTAGCCGAACCCAAAACTAGGCATGACATTTCGATCGTCACCGACGACGTTTCTCAACATGGTAGATTGGTTGCGTGATTTATATTTTCTAGCCGCATTTGTATTAGTAAGTTAGAGTTAGTTAGAGTTAGAGTTAGAGGTACGAAATATCGACGAAAATCGCTGCTTTATGCAAATAAATGCGAAATGTTCAAAATGTTGAAAAAAAGTAAATTATCGGAGATAATTTGTCATCTCATAATGATTGTTTCAGAAGTTTAGCGTTAATGAGAATAAAGAAATTGGTAAATGCAGGGAGTTCGCTGAATCACGAGCACCGAGCTTTTGCGATTTTTTCACGGAGAGCTTTTCTCTTGGTTCGGTGAGCGACAAAATTGAAATGTAAAATAAAAAAAAGCGTAACACTTATGTGGATATAACTAAGCAGTTTATATTTTTACCTTTACATTTTTGGACAGGCTATGACATATTCATTAAATTTCTAAAAATACTTTATGTAAGGAAAAGGATTTCTCCAAATTTGAACAAAATCAAACCATTTTTGTATCTGCCTTTACAACTGATAATATAATGCATACACAAAGAGGTATACAGGGTGTCCGAAAACTGCCGCATAAACGCACCGGATTGTGATTCCTCATGTGATTTCAAGCAAAAAAGTTGTACGGAACATACCCCCTCAGCTTAACCCTTCAGCTCCCACAGGCATTTCAAGATTTTTGAAAAAATCATTTTCTTGCACGACTTAAAGCCTAATATCTCCAAAGCTAGACCAGCTAGAATAGTGAAATAAAATGATTATTATAGCCAACAAATGTATGCAATAAAACTAACCACACTAAAATCGGATAAGAGATTTGGTTTTTACAGAGCTTTAAATTCAAATTTGCGTGATTTGACCCAAAAACAATTTTTTTTTCCATATCAATTCTCTAACTTCTGCCATTTAAGATTTAATTATAGCATATTTAAGTTCAGCTTTTGAGGTTAGCATCTAATTTTTTAAATATGGTCGGATCTGAATGAATTTGGTATCAATCGATAGGAAATCTTAGTATTAAAATGGAGAGATTGGTTTCTAGTGTAGTATCCAGGTGAGAATCCTAGTACATCAAATTGCAAAATGTGGTAGATACTATTTTTTTTTGTTTCTTATGTTTTTTGGGGGTCCTGATCACGAATCAGGAGTTTCCCACCAACATTTCGTTGCGGGTCAAAATCGCGAAAAAACCCTATAATGTTTGCTGTTTTCCCGTTATTTGATGCCTAACTCTGAAACTATTTATTTCTGCGAAAAACTCTCCATTAATATTTCAGAAAACACACAATTGCGATTCCAAAGAGACATAAATACTATAAATCCGTTGAGCGGCACTACTACAATTGATAACTTAAATATGCCATTTTTAACATAGTTCCATATTATGAATAAATTTAAGAGGTGGAACAGTTTTTCATTTTTGATCAAAACGTTGCATTTTTCTTGTACATTATGTATTTTGGGGTGCAGAACCTGAATCCGTAACTTCCCACCAAAATTTCGTTGCAAAACAGGGTCAAGATTGCAAAAAACGCCAAAAACCTGACTATTAATTGTAGCAATACCGCTTAACACATTTTAATGATTAATGACGCGTTAGACCCGCAATTATGTTTTCTCTAATATTTTCATGGACTGGTTTTCGGAGCAATGTACACTTTCGGAGTTATAAACAAAAGAACAGGAAAACTCCGAAAATTTTGGGTTTTTTCGCGGTTTTGACCCTGTTCCGCGATGAAATTTTGGTTGGAAGCTCCGGATTCGAGCTCAGCACCCCAAAACAACATAAGAAACAAAAAAAAATTTGCCACCACACTTTGCAACCTGAAATCACCTAGTTAGTACACTATTCGGGTTGTTTGACGCTGTTTATTGTTTGTTTTCATATCGGCTTCAATTTATATAAGGACATTTATGTTGATATCCGTAATGATTACCAACACGTTATAGTGTTATAGATTTGTATATATTATTTCCACGAGAAAACAGGGGTGCCATGCTGGGTGGGTAACCCCAATTTATTTTCTTGTTTTTTTGCCTCAAATTCAGCGCGCCAAATTTACCTAGTGTTTCTGCTACGCCGATTGGACGAGTATTTCCCCGAGAAAACAGGTGTACCCATTTAGGGCGGGGAGCCCTAAACAAATCGGTAAAATCGGACAATGGGGTCATGGGGCTGCCATACAAACCCAACCCCCAAATTAAGTTCTTCTAAGAAAAACTTTTTTATTTGTGTACTAATTTCAACCAAATTTTACACAAATTAATTTCTATCGGTGACACAAAACATACGTATGAATGGATCAAATCGGGCCATGGGGTCCCAAAATTAGGTTCATCTAAGAAAAACTTTTTTGTTTGTGCACTAATTTCAAACAAATTTCCATAAATGTATTTCTATTGATGACACAAAACATATGTAAGAATGGATCAAATGGAGTCATGGGGTTGTCACAGAAAGCCAACCTCTCCATTTTGGTTCTTCTAAGAAACATTTTTTACAACAATTTCATAAAACCTTGACTTAATGTGTCTTTATCAAAGCAACAAGAAAGTTAAAAAGAAATAGAATCATACTATGGGACCATGCTCCCGCATCCCCCAATAAAATTTTCTGAGTAAATATTTTTTATTTGTCCACTTATTCCAACCAAACCCCGCACAAATATTGTTTTGTCGACGCAACGGAACTTTTGTGAAATCGGAAGGAAAAGAATGGTTGGGGGAATTTAGCCCGGGAAGAGCGAAGGGTGTCCAAATTTCGACCGCGCCCGAAATTAGCCTCGGTCTCGTTTTTAAGACCACTATGTGTCCGGTAGGGGGCAGGCAACTAGCTCATATGTTTACCATTTGTTTCAACAGAGCATGTAGTTACCTAAACTAACCTAAGCCGGAGTACAAAAAAAAAACACGCCAAATATTGTATGTATGTATACAAGAATAAACAACTTACATCATGGTTCCTAAGTAAATTCATTCGGTGATGGCAGCTACTGGAGATCTATCGGAGATGAGTGCGTCGCGAATACGTTTCGTTTGTTACACTCAATAAAACTACGCCAATATTTTGTGCTGGAGCCGGAACAATTTGCGTACCTTGCGTACACATAGGAATACGAACCTAAGTAGACCGATAACTTTAATAATAATAAATGGTACTTGAAAGTCTGAATCGCTTCACCAAGAATTATTTACAAAAACTGAAACACTAATCACAGTAAAAGAACAACACTTTTCGCTAAGGTATGTCACATTACACCGCCTTTTACACGGAGAAAATAACCTCGTCGCGAACCGATCCCAGAGGGATTAAGATTTTGACACGAAAAAAAAATTTCTAAAAAAAACTTCACTTTAAAAATAACAATAAAAATGATAGCTAACTCATATACTACTACATGCAAGTAAAATATACATACATATATGTGATTCAACAAAATGTTCCCAAGCGACCTTTCGAAAATAATTTTCTACACCATTTAACGAAAAATAGCCCCTGCACGTGTTTAGACTTTAACTGGTGATTCTGATTATATTCAACTGGTCTCCAATCTCAGCTTTTTAGAACGTAGCTCGTCTATATGGGTGGATTCAGATTGTAAGACGAAACCGGACGCCGTCCGTTTATTAGCACAAACAAACGGACGGCGAGAGCTTTTGTAGTGGCCAGCAGACAAGCATTGTGCATTTCACATTGTAAGAACGATGGTTCTTGTGTTGCAAGTTTACCCGTCCGGTTTCGTCTTACAATGTGAATTTACCCAGTCAGTGCTATTTTTGTCTGTCGGACTGCATATTCCACTTGCGACAAAAGAAAAAGACCAAGAGGTCAGTTTGAGTCGTCTGTCACTGTTTTTCTTCTGAGCAAAATTTATAAATCTTTCTTTTTTATGGAAATACGCGGTTTACGGTTTTGAGAAGAATTACTCCAAATTTAACAAAATATAAAAAAAAAACAGTGGCTAAAGTTCATTGCTGGTATGATTCAGCTTCAGCTTTATAAAATAACTTAAAAAACACGGAAATATGAGACTCGTTCTTTACAAGGTCCCTATCCCTAACTATAGGCAAAGCTGTATACCATTTGCTACTTTGTTAAAATCCCTTTTAAGGGCTGAATTCAAATCGAGAGTGAAATTTTTCGCCCAGCGATTTTATCAATAAAAATGGATACTTACTGTCGTGAAATATATGGCACAAACGGTGGGGAATTCCATAAGCTACAATCCGAGACCGGTTCCATAATTCTCCTCGGTCATTTTATGTATTATTTTTTGATTCCCCGGTCATTTGATATTTCACGATGAAATAACCGGGGAATCGAAAAAAAAATACATAAAATGGCCGGGAAAAATTATATGGAACTGTTTTCGGATTGTAGCTTATGGAATTCCCCAGCATTTCCCACATATTCCACGACAGTAAGAATACATTTTCATTGAAAAAATCGCAGCGGCGAAAAATTTCACTCTCGAGGTCAGTACTAGACTTTAGATTCAATGAAATTAAATTCCACTAACTTCCCGGAGAGACGTTTATGTGACGGTTAAAATTATGCCAATGAAGCCATCAAATGAAACGCATAGAAATATGGGATTCTCGCAAAAGAAAAAAGAGTCTCCCTAAGAGAAAGATTTCCATTTCTGATCTAATTATGTCATCGATTCATGATGCTCATGGTTGAAATAAATTTCCCGCGTCAGCATCGGCAGAGGCATCGGCATCAGCAGAAAAATTTAGAACACATGCATTTGCCTTTGATGACCCACATTGACAGCAGAAGCAGAAAAAATGCTTCTGCTGCTGCTGCTGCTGTCAATGTGGGTCATCAAAGGCAAATGCGTGTGTTCTAAATTGAAATTTTTCTGCTGATGCCGATGCCTCTGCCGATGCTGGTGCTGACGCGGGAAATGTATTTCAACCATCACACGCACATAGAACATAGGTGTATCCCAGTTCTGGATATCAAGGGCAACAAAACTCCAAATATTAAAATATTTTTCAGACTACAGTCTCAGCAGTAGAAAATGTTGCGTAGTGCCTGGAATCAAACTCGCATTTTTACGCCTTCAAGCATTGTAAAGTGCATCTATTTTTTTACTATATCGGTAAGACTTTTTATACCCTTCGCTCATAGAGTGAAAGGGTATATCAACTTTGTCATGAAGTTTGTAACGCATTGAAGGAAGCAGCTCTGACCATATAAAAAGTATACATATATGATCAGCATGACTTGGGGAGTCGATTAAGCGATGTCCGTCTGTTCGTCTGTCTGTCAGCCAATTTAAAAGCTATGAAGCCGAAATTTTGTACAAATGCTTCTTTTTGCTGCAGGTAGTTTGTATGTTTGAATCGGTAAAATTGGAAAATGGGGTCATGGGGCTGCCATACAAACCCAACTACCCAAATCAGGTTCTTCTAAGAAAAACTTTTTTATTTGTGTACCAATTTCAACAAAATTTCACAGAAATGTGTTTCTATTGATAACAGAAAACATGTGTAAAAATGGATCAAATCGGACCATGGGGTCATGGGGCTGCCATACAAACTTAACTCCCCAAATTAAGTTCTTCTAGTTAAAACTTTTTTATTTGTGGACCACTTTCAACCAAATTTCACACAAACGTGTTTCTCTTGATAACACAAAACATATCTAAGAATTGATCAAATTGGATAATGGGGTCATGGGGCTGCCATACAAACCTAACCCCCTAATTAAGTTCTTCTAAGAAAAACTTTTTTATATGTGCACCAATTTCAACCAAATTACACACCAACGTGTTTCTCTTGATGACACAAAGCATATCTAAGAATTAATCAAATCTGACCATGGGGTCATGGGGTGGCCATACAAACCCAACCCGCATTTTGGTTCTTCTAAGAAACATTTTTTACACCAATTTCACGAAACTTTGAATTAATGTGTCTTTACCAAAGCAACAAAAAAGTTAAAAACGAATGGAATCGTACTGAGGGATAATGCTCCCGCAACCGCAATAAAATTTTCCTGTTCCGCGATGAAATTTTGGTTGGAAGCTCCGGATTCGAGCTCAGCACCCCAAAACAACATAAGAAACAAAAAAAAATTTGCCACCACACTTTGCAACCTGAAATCACCTAGTTAGTACACTATTCGGGTTGTTTGACGCTGTTTATTGTTTGTTTTCATATCGGCTTCAATTTATATAAGGACATTTATGTTGATATCCGTAATGATTACCAACACGTTATAGTGTTATAGATTTGTATATATTATTTCCACGAGAAAACAGGGGTGCCATGCTGGGTGGGTAACCCCAATTTATTTTCTTGTTTTTTTGCCTCAAATTCAGCGCGCCAAATTTACCTAGTGTTTCTGCTACGCCGATTGGACGAGTATTTCCCCGAGAAAACAGGTGTACCCATTTAGGGCGGGGAGCCCTAAACAAATCGGTAAAATCGGACAATGGGGTCATGGGGCTGCCATACAAACCCAACCCCCAAATTAAGTTCTTCTAAGAAAAACTTTTTTATTTGTGTACTAATTTCAACCAAATTTTACACAAATTAATTTCTATCGGTGACACAAAACATACGTATGAATGGATCAAATCGGGCCATGGGGTCCCAAAATTAGGTTCATCTAAGAAAAACTTTTTTGTTTGTGCACTAATTTCAAACAAATTTCCATAAATGTATTTCTATTGATGACACAAAACATATGTAAGAATGGATCAAATGGAGTCATGGGGTTGTCACAGAAAGCCAACCTCTCCATTTTGGTTCTTCTAAGAAACATTTTTTACAACAATTTCATAAAACCTTGACTTAATGTGTCTTTATCAAAGCAACAAGAAAGTTAAAAAGAAATAGAATCATACTATGGGACCATGCTCCCGCATCCCCCAATAAAATTTTCTGAGTAAATATTTTTTATTTGTCCACTTATTCCAACCAAACCCCGCACAAATATTGTTTTGTCGACGCAACGGAACTTTTGTGAAATCGGAAGGAAAAGAATGGTTGGGGGAATTTAGCCCGGGAAGAGCGAAGGGTGTCCAAATTTCGACCGCGCCCGAAATTAGCCTCGGTCTCGTTTTTAAGACCACTATGTGTCCGGTAGGGGGCAGGCAACTAGCTCATATGTTTACCATTTGTTTCAACAGAGCATGTAGTTACCTAAACTAACCTAAGCCGGAGTACAAAAAAAAAACACGCCAAATATTGTATGTATGTATACAAGAATAAACAACTTACATCATGGTTCCTAAGTAAATTCATTCGGTGATGGCAGCTACTGGAGATCTATCGGAGATGAGTGCGTCGCGAATACGTTTCGTTTGTTACACTCAATAAAACTACGCCAATATTTTGTGCTGGAGCCGGAACAATTTGCGTACCTTGCGTACACATAGGAATACGAACCTAAGTAGACCGATAACTTTAATAATAATAAATGGTACTTGAAAGTCTGAATCGCTTCACCAAGAATTATTTACAAAAACTGAAACACTAATCACAGTAAAAGAACAACACTTTTCGCTAAGGTATGTCACATTACACCGCCTTTTACACGGAGAAAATAACCTCGTCGCGAACCGATCCCAGAGGGATTAAGATTTTGACACGAAAAAAAAATTTCTAAAAAAAACTTCACTTTAAAAATAACAATAAAAATGATAGCTAACTCATATACTACTACATGCAAGTAAAATATACATACATATATGTGATTCAACAAAATGTTCCCAAGCGACCTTTCGAAAATAATTTTCTACACCATTTAACGAAAAATAGCCCCTGCACGTGTTTAGACTTTAACTGGTGATTCTGATTATATTCAACTGGTCTCCAATCTCAGCTTTTTAGAACGTAGCTCGTCTATATGGGTGGATTCAGATTGTAAGACGAAACCGGACGCCGTCCGTTTATTAGCACAAACAAACGGACGGCGAGAGCTTTTGTAGTGGCCAGCAGACAAGCATTGTGCATTTCACATTGTAAGAACGATGGTTCTTGTGTTGCAAGTTTACCCGTCCGGTTTCGTCTTACAATGTGAATTTACCCAGTCAGTGCTATTTTTGTCTGTCGGACTGCATATTCCACTTGCGACAAAAGAAAAAGACCAAGAGGTCAGTTTGAGTCGTCTGTCACTGTTTTTCTTCTGAGCAAAATTTATAAATCTTTCTTTTTTATGGAAATACGCGGTTTACGGTTTTGAGAAGAATTACTCCAAATTTAACAAAATATAAAAAAAAAACAGTGGCTAAAGTTCATTGCTGGTATGATTCAGCTTCAGCTTTATAAAATAACTTAAAAAACACGGAAATATGAGACTCGTTCTTTACAAGGTCCCTATCCCTAACTATAGGCAAAGCTGTATACCATTTGCTACTTTGTTAAAATCCCTTTTAAGGGCTGAATTCAAATCGAGAGTGAAATTTTTCGCCCAGCGATTTTATCAATAAAAATGGATACTTACTGTCGTGAAATATATGGCACAAACGGTGGGGAATTCCATAAGCTACAATCCGAGACCGGTTCCATAATTCTCCTCGGTCATTTTATGTATTATTTTTTGATTCCCCGGTCATTTGATATTTCACGATGAAATAACCGGGGAATCGAAAAAAAAATACATAAAATGGCCGGGAAAAATTATATGGAACTGTTTTCGGATTGTAGCTTATGGAATTCCCCAGCATTTCCCACATATTCCACGACAGTAAGAATACATTTTCATTGAAAAAATCGCAGCGGCGAAAAATTTCACTCTCGAGGTCAGTACTAGACTTTAGATTCAATGAAATTAAATTCCACTAACTTCCCGGAGAGACGTTTATGTGACGGTTAAAATTATGCCAATGAAGCCATCAAATGAAACGCATAGAAATATGGGATTCTCGCAAAAGAAAAAAGAGTCTCCCTAAGAGAAAGATTTCCATTTCTGATCTAATTATGTCATCGATTCATGATGCTCATGGTTGAAATAAATTTCCCGCGTCAGCATCGGCAGAGGCATCGGCATCAGCAGAAAAATTTAGAACACATGCATTTGCCTTTGATGACCCACATTGACAGCAGAAGCAGAAAAAATGCTTCTGCTGCTGCTGCTGCTGTCAATGTGGGTCATCAAAGGCAAATGCGTGTGTTCTAAATTGAAATTTTTCTGCTGATGCCGATGCCTCTGCCGATGCTGGTGCTGACGCGGGAAATGTATTTCAACCATCACACGCACATAGAACATAGGTGTATCCCAGTTCTGGATATCAAGGGCAACAAAACTCCAAATATTAAAATATTTTTCAGACTACAGTCTCAGCAGTAGAAAATGTTGCGTAGTGCCTGGAATCAAACTCGCATTTTTACGCCTTCAAGCATTGTAAAGTGCATCTATTTTTTTACTATATCGGTAAGACTTTTTATACCCTTCGCTCATAGAGTGAAAGGGTATATCAACTTTGTCATGAAGTTTGTAACGCATTGAAGGAAGCAGCTCTGACCATATAAAAAGTATACATATATGATCAGCATGACTTGGGGAGTCGATTAAGCGATGTCCGTCTGTTCGTCTGTCTGTCAGCCAATTTAAAAGCTATGAAGCCGAAATTTTGTACAAATGCTTCTTTTTGCTGCAGGTAGTTTGTATGTTTGAATCGGTAAAATTGGAAAATGGGGTCATGGGGCTGCCATACAAACCCAACTACCCAAATCAGGTTCTTCTAAGAAAAACTTTTTTATTTGTGTACCAATTTCAACAAAATTTCACAGAAATGTGTTTCTATTGATAACAGAAAACATGTGTAAAAATGGATCAAATCGGACCATGGGGTCATGGGGCTGCCATACAAACTTAACTCCCCAAATTAAGTTCTTCTAGTTAAAACTTTTTTATTTGTGGACCACTTTCAACCAAATTTCACACAAACGTGTTTCTCTTGATAACACAAAACATATCTAAGAATTGATCAAATTGGATAATGGGGTCATGGGGCTGCCATACAAACCTAACCCCCTAATTAAGTTCTTCTAAGAAAAACTTTTTTATATGTGCACCAATTTCAACCAAATTACACACCAACGTGTTTCTCTTGATGACACAAAGCATATCTAAGAATTAATCAAATCTGACCATGGGGTCATGGGGTGGCCATACAAACCCAACCCGCATTTTGGTTCTTCTAAGAAACATTTTTTACACCAATTTCACGAAACTTTGAATTAATGTGTCTTTACCAAAGCAACAAAAAAGTTAAAAACGAATGGAATCGTACTGAGGGATAATGCTCCCGCAACCGCAATAAAATTTTCCTAGTAAATATTTTTATTTGCCCAGTTATTTCAACCAAGCCCAAAACTTTTGTCAAGACGGAAGAAAAAGAATGAGGAGGGGGATTAAATACTAGTCATAGGAACGTCCGAAACAACTTTTAGCCTAAGGAAAGCGAAGGGTATTCAAATTTCGGCCGCGCCCGAAATTAGCCTCGGCCCCCGGGGGTTGGCGAGCGTAGCGAGCAGGGGGCGAAGCCCCCTAGTTTATACTATAATCATCAACCAGGGGGGAGCGCCCTTCCCTCCCCCTACGCCCATGGTTCACATTGTATCTCCGTTTGGTGGGTCTTCTGCCTTCTACCTCCGCGATTGAAAAGCGGCTATCCGATTACGTACTCGGGCAGAAGTGAATGCTCTCGCAAGAAAGGGAGTGGCTTTCTATCCAGGAAACTTCCATTTTGATGCGTGGACTCAAACGAAGCGGGTCCTCTTTAGCCTTCAACTGTGTCGGAGCACCATTTGCCACCAGTGCAATCGCGTAGAGGGCAGAGAGGATTGCGGCTAATTGTTCACAATATTATTGTGCATTCACAATGAAATTTGGTTTAATGGTTGAACTTTGGCCAATCTGGCCCATCTTTACCAGATGCCGATGCGATCCCTGAACAACCTTTGAAATCTATTTAAACTTCTTTAAAATGTTGCATTGGCCAGTTTATGAATCATCACCATTGTCAAAAGTCATTCATTTTCAAAATATGGAATATTATCCTTTTTTCAGTTCCTTCACTCAGACATCGTCATACTTCTATTGTTATCTCCAACGACAGTCGCACTAGCTAGATTAAATCCTTTGATAAAACAAATCCAAAGCTTCATCCTTTATTCATTCACTCCCAATTTGGCAATCTATTCATTCATTCAGTCAATTCGAAATACAACGAGAGAGAAAAGGAAAGGGCCAGCCATACGGGCGTCTATACCATATCGAACAGATTAATAAACTCATTTCCTTATTAATGGCCATCGGGAGACCTTCATGACGTCGACAACGACAATACGATCCGGTCCGCACGATAACTCAAAGGCGAAAAATAAAAAAATTATTCAACTCAAAACTTTATACTGAGATAAGCCTCTATGAAAATGAATAATGATGATGTCCAATTAAAGAACATGAGTAACCACAAAGTTGGTCCTGCCCGGGCTCGGCTATCTATTCAATATGAGACCTAGATTTGTGTCTATGAAAATTTTCCAACAAAATACCGTCGTCCTTATTACCAATACACATGGACTAGAGAAGAGATAGTCAATATTTAAGCTCGTATAAAGCAAGAAGTGTTGTACATTATGAATAATGGACTTAGTGCGCTGCCATGGCGCAGTGTCCGCAAGGATATGATAAAGTTAAAAGTCGCAGTTTCGCCACTCTATTCATAGTCGTTATTAGAATGGATTATACTATCGGGATACAGGAAAAGTTTAAAGGATTCAATCATAATATTCTGATAATGTGAAGAATCAGCTCGAACTGTTACTAGGAATATGATTAAAGATTTCTAATTGGGAGGATTACGCAAAAGTTTTTGGAAATACACAGAACGCTTTGCTGTTGTTGTGTATAAATTAACTGTCATTTAGTTATGAAAATCCGTTGAAGGCAATATTTCTAATAATGGAATTCGAAAGTTGTCTTTTGTTTTCTGTTCCGTTAAAATTGACAGTTAATTTATCTGCGAAAGCGTAGGGAGGGATGAATTTCTAAACTGTACACAGAATTTGACTTCCTGTTTTCTTCCTTTGAAGGGAAACTCTTAGTAATTTTCTACGAACGTTTAATCGCGTGAAGTGACATTTAAATTTCACTAATTACCTCACTTCTATCATTTCCTTTGAACTCCCTAAAGGACAAAATGTACACAGTAAAAGCCTCTCTCTCTCTTTCTATTGAATTGCAAGTTTAACTTAACCGTCTCCGGAAATAAAACATTTAATCCGGAAGAGTCATCCCCGTTTCTTTGGACAATATCATCACGGGCGCGAACGACAAAAAAAAAGTCTTTCATGCGTAATTCCTGTTCCGGAAGTGAAAAAAATACCAAGCCTCAAACAAACTTCAATATAAGGACGAAATGAAAAGAAAGAAAGGACTCCTTGCGTGTCCGTTCAAACAGAGCGCAATGATGAATGCCAGCAAAACAGAGTACAGTAGTTTTCCTGCCTTCATTGTCTAGTTTGGGTTTTTTTCCGTCCATTCGTCTATACTTTTCAATTCCTCTGTGTTATACCTTGAGTAAATGGATCCACTCAAAGAAATGCAATTTATTTGGATTTGAAGTCACTTTTCCAATTTTTCAGAAAATGTAGTGCACTATACCATTCAGGTTCATAGTCGTCGAGAGTGAAATTTTGTCGTTGCACAGGACAAATTCGTTTGGCTAATTTCAACTTGTTGTGTTCGTGAGTGAATGGAATTACGGACAAAAGAAATGAGATCTATGAAAAATATAGTCAACCGTCTTATTGAGAATACTATGAAAATGCATTGTATTTGAAAGATAGGAAGAAAGCGCCTTCGTATTGTTGTTTCAGGTAATAGAACAAAATCCCATAGGAAAATAATGTAATGGATATTCTCGTAAAAGGGAATAACAATAATGCTAATAGAATCGACATTTGTGCTTTCAGATTTTATTTTCTTAGATTCTGTGGAGTAGTTTATTCAATATTGAATGGCAATACAAATCTTGCTAAGAAATATTACTGGTAAAGCATAAAAATCATATTAAGGCAAAGGATTTAAAAACTCAACCCACTCTGTATTACTCATGATTTCCCATCGATCCATTTCGAAAGAGCAGTCGTCATACACCGTCGTATATTACGAGGCTATTAAATTCAAATTACAACTGGAATAATACAGCGAGCCATCGAGCGAATTATGGTCTGCGCGTCAATAACTCGTTTACAATGGAAACTCTAAATCCGGAACAAAAACCTACTCAGAACACTTTATGACCATACATGCATTTTATGACTGTTCATTTATACGAGTATGTAGTTGCATAGGAACATTCCCGGCTAGTCGTTTCTTTCATTTCCGCACAGAAAAAGTTCCTTTCAGAAGAGAAGAAATAAAAACTTATAGTTTTCCCCATACTCCGCATGCCATTAATCTCTAAGCTTACAATATTACAGGCAATTCTCTCATGCGATCATTATTATTCGCGGCCTTAATTACATTTTGAGCAAAAGGTGTACACAACCCGACATACAATTATTCAGGTTTCCTTTTATTGTTTGGTCGGGTAGTCATATTCTATTTAGCCAGCAGGACGAACTCAACGAACAGGACAATGTAATCTACTCTATATGACCAGCAAATGTGTCGTATTCGCGATAGTAAAAGAAAAATCCTCATTTGGAGCCTGGTGCAATTTGCACGCATTATACTCGTACAGGTGCTACAATCATTTCGGTAGGTAGGTACTATGTATTTGTATGGCAGTGATAAATTGTGATGGGGGTTCTCGTAGCGGTTTGGGGCTGTTTTATTGCATTCGCAGTAAAGTTCTGTTTGACATTGTTGCACCATGATGGTACAGGATCAAATGTTGCAAGTATGTACAGTACAATAAAACATTTCCAAATTCTGAGCTCCGATTAGAAAAAACAATAGAGAATGGCTAATTTTTGTTATTTTGAATGCAGTACACTGAAAAAAAAATCATCATAATATTAATGAACTAGGAGCATAGACTTTTTTCATTACCATGATGAATTAGTTCATAGTAAGTAAACCTTCTCTTCCTTAAAATAATACAGAGTTCATCTATTTTACGAAACACCGGTCGTTAGTATAACGAAAACAAAATTTCAACTTAATGTAAAGCGATCATGAACACAATGAACTTCCAGTAGGATCTTATGCATTGTACATTACGGCTATGAACCGATACATTAGCCGCGATAGTAGCTAAAACAAAATAATTGATGATATGTTCATTAATTACATGACATCGATCATAGTAGTACATATTGATCTCACTATCACTTTAGGTTTGTAAAATATACATAAACTTTATGTATATTTTACAAACCTTGAACAATTTCATTGCTTCAGGGCAACTTTTTTTTCAGTGTACATCACATGCCCGGTGTTGGAATCCTGTTTCAAGGGCCCATAACGAAGTTAAATGCGTATTCAGAAAAATATAAGTGTTATAAATAATAAGCTTGTATCTTTTTTTGGGACCGTTCCCATCCAAATTTGTTTTAGCAAAATGAACTGTAGAGTTGTTAGTTACTAAAGATTTGAAAAGCTAAGGAAGCAGTGGCAGCTTAAGCGTAGTTATGGCTTTGAAAAGATTTTTTTTCTTCTTCTCTGTACCGTAACCCCTTCTGGGGCATGGTGCGTTCACTCTTTCGGATTAAGGGCCCTCCTGGATAAGGTAGGACAATACAAGCTGAGCATAGTTGCAATCCAAGAAACTAAATGGCTGAAAAGCGAGATTAACGACCTCAATCCGCACACTATTTTCACGAGTGGTAAATAGGAGGGCAACAAGGAGTTTGGAGTAGCTTTCATCGTGAGTAAGCAGCTCAAGGACCATGTTATCGGCTCCAAACCCATCAACGAGCGGCTATGTGCGATCCGCATTAAGACCCGTTTTGCTAATCTCTGGCTCATTAATGCGCATACCCCTACAGAAGTAAAAAAAGACGCGATTAAGGACGAGTTCTACAACGACCTAGAAACACTCTTCTACTCACTTCCATCAAACGACGTCAAGCTGCTGCTAGGAGACTTTAACGCCAAAGTCGGAAACGAAAGCTGGCATAGGGGAACTACTGGAGGTCATTGCCTCCACGACGAAAATAACAACAACGGTCAGCGACTTATCGACTTCGCGAGCGGCAGAAACCTGGTCATAAGCTCTACATGCTTCCCTCATCGACGAATCCATAACCAGACCTGGAAGTCTCCAGATGAATACACCGTGAATCAGATCGACCACGTACTGATCAGCAAGAGATGGGCTTCTAATGTCTTAGATGTTCGATCCTATCGAGGAGCCAACTGCGACTCCGATCACTATTTGGTGAAGACGACCTACATGTGCAGAATCTCTTCGGTGCACCTAACGAGAATCAACCCTGCCAAGGTCTTCGAGGTTGACAATTTGATTGATGATTTCACGGCGGCTGCGTATACTACAACGGCGCTGACGAGATCCCAGCAGAACTGCTGAAGCATGGTGGAACGTGCCTGCCCAACGCTGTACATGTGCTACTGCTGAAAATGTGGAACGACGAGGTAATCCCCGAAGATTGGCGCAAAAGCATAATCTGCACAATGCAATGCACAAAAAAGGTGACAAGCTGAAATGTGAGAATTACAGGGGCATATCATTAGTTTGTACGGCCTATAAGACATTATCGAAAATTCTTGAAAAGAGAATTAATCCGTACCCAGAACGAATCATTGGCGAGTATCAAGGCGGCTTCAGACCTGGTCGCTCAACGACCGATCAGCTTTTCACAATGAAGCTACTACTCCAAAAGTGCTGGGAATATAACATCGACGTATACCAAATCTTTGTCGACTTCAAGCAGGCATACGACAGTATCGATCGAAGTGTACTGTACAACATTATACTGAATTTTGGTATACCGGCAAAGTTAGTGCGACTCACAAGGATGACGATGACTAATACCGTCTCGCAGGTCAGAGTGCAGAACCGACTCACTGACCTATTTGAAACTCGTACTGGACTCAAGCAGGGCGACGGGCTGGCGCCGACGCTCTTCAACCTTGCTTTGGAGTATGCAATTCGAGCCATGAATATGGACAGCAGCGGAACGCTACTCATCAAGTCGACTCAATTAGTAGCGTACGCCGACGATATCAACATCATGTCTCGAAGGTTGGGTGATGCAGAAAGCCTTCTGCATAGCCTCAATAACGCCGCAAAGGAAGTTGGACTACATATCAACGAAAGCAAAACGAAGGCCATGATGCAATCGAAAACAAGGACGCCAGTAAATTCAAGCATCATAGTGGGGGACCTTAGTATCGAGTATGTAGACAACTTCAACTATCTGGGTTGTAACTTATCAAAGGACGCCAACGAAACCGACGAAATTAAGCGACGGATACAACTAGCCAATAAGACATATTTCTCCGTCCTCCCTATAATTAATTCGAAATTTGCGCACAGGAACACGAAGCTCCGCGTGTACAAAACGATCATCCGACCCGTGCTATGTTATGGCTGCGAAACATGGACCCTCACCCAAGCCTCCGAAATTTTGCTAGACCGATTCGAACGAAAGGTCCTTCGGCGAATTTTCGGGGCCGTTCGCGAGCGAGACCAATGGCGTATCTGGTACAATCATGAGTTGTATCAATTATACGATGAGCTGGAAGTATCGAAAATCGTGAAGCTTCAACGTTTGCAATGGGCGGGGCATGTACAACGGATGGACGATAATCGCATGCCAAAGAAAGTGATGAACGCACAACGAATTGACGGAGCGAGGTTGCGTGGACGACCGAGAGCTCGCTGGGAGAACTCCGTAGGTGAAGACGCCCACCAGCTGCTGGGCTTCCAAAACTGGAGGACAAGGTCGCGTAACCGCGACAATTGGAGGTCAACGATTCAGGCGGCCAAGGCCCGACGTCGGGCTATCGTGCCAAATTGATGATGATGATTCGGACGAAAGGTCTTTGGCGAATTTTCGGGACCGTTCGCGAGCGAAATCAATGGCGTATCCGATACAACCATGAGTTTTATCAATTGTACGATGAGCTGGAAGTAACGAAAATCGTGAAGCTTCAACGTTTGCAATGGGCGGGGCATGTACAACGGATGGAGGATAATCGCATGCCAAACAAAGTGATGAACGCACAACGAACTGACGGAGCGAGGTTGCGTGGACGACCGAGAGCTCGCTGGGAGAACTCCGTTGATGAATACGCCCACCAGCTGCTGGGCTTCCGATACTGGAGAACAAGGTCACGTAACCGCGACAATTGGAGGTCAACGATTCAGGCGGCCAAGGCCCGACGTCGGGCTATCGTGGAGTGTATATAATGTTGCAAGCGCTATGTAAATCCTGGACCACGCCGAGATTCGATCTCCGGACCTCTATATTACTAACACCGTTGAGTGCGACTCAACCAAGTGAGCCACAGAGCGTGGAAAGATACAGATGGTAAATTATCGGGAACACCAAAATGTTTCATTAAACCCGATTTATTCCGGCCGTGTTTACCGACCCAGATGCGCAAAAAAAAACTATCGAGGGTACCATCCAGGTTAAATTTCAAATAGCCACGTAGGCATTGCAGTTTATTTCAAAATATATCTCATATTTTTATGCGTGAACCATACTTTTTTTCAGAATAAGAATTTAGCAAACGACATTTTTAACATGAATTTACAAACAAAAACTATTTTTTTTCACACACTTGTATGCAACATGCAAACTATACCTTAGAAGCTTTTCATTTTAAAATTTAATTTTAGCTAGTCATTGGAAGACGTACTAGAAGTGATTGGGATTGCATACATTTAGGCGAATTTTAAAAAGCTCATTAAAGCTGAAGAGAATGCTATTCGGGTTTGAATTCCTAACCTGAATAAAGCTACGGGTTAGCATTTGTATGAAAATTACCCCGTATAGTGTAGGTTGAAAAAACACGGTCTCCTCTTGCAATAGGAAACAAACGCGGCATATGTAAATGTAATGTACTCGACGTCTACTTTGATATCACACATGTAATGGAGGACGCTGGACATCAGAACATGTCCCCGGAACGGAGCCAGTGTCTCTACAAGCGTGCAGGTTAGGCTTAAATAAGGCTACTCAACGAGTCTGCAGCAGCATACGATTGCTGTAGCTCAGGGCGTTGGGCTGGGTTTTTGCTGCCCATTGCCCTTGTCCTCTACTTTAAGAATGGATCGCGTGCCTAGATAAGCTAACACGAATATGGAATGGATAAATCGAATGTAGGATGGTGACGGCGAGACCAGACGGGCGAGGCTTTCCTCACACTTCAATTGAACTATCAATCGTGGTGTACAAAGGATGCGTTTCAGTAATCGGAGGAAAGCCTCCTCATCCCGCTTTTATGTTGCCACCAGCCTGAAGCCATGCAAGTTTAAGTCAATGAAATGCGGCCATTCAGATGCTGTTCCAGCTAAAAGCCCCTACGGACCCCGATGCATCAAATAATACAAGAAAACGATCGCCTAAAATCCGCGTCACTGTCCACTCTCGCACACCCATAGACCTACATACTGGACCGGACATATGCTTAAAACGTTGAAGCATTTTTGTGCGATCCGCGCCTATGTATGTGTGACATGGTCATAGGCGCCGCAAAAAAAGTATAAAATGAAAAGTTTGAGCAGCACTATCAATTATTGTTGATTCAAACCCTAACTAGAATTTAGAGGAAATTATTTTGCAAAGTTTGAGTATTTCATCTTGGAATAAATTAACTCATACAAATGCTTTAGCATTAAAGATACATAGAATTATTATTTAGATATGTGTAAATGGGTGTATTATACTTATGAATTATAGCATCTCGTTTTAGTTGCTGTATAGTTTTTACAATGTCGGTATGTGTATGTGCGTGTATGATAATGGAACTATAATTATGTAGTTAAAATGATGAATGTGCCTGTCTAGACAGTTTCAATTTTCGTTCGTCTTCATCATTTTGACAATTGAAACTTGAGATGTATGCGCTATTGAAGAAACGCATTCATTCTTGAACGCAATTGCCAATGTTAAATATTAACAACACATCATCTATTCATACAATTCATGAAAGAATTTATCATTTACCCGTCCTGACCAAAGCCGTGACATATATTTAACGATAAATAATGAACAGATCTGGATAGAATTAGACATTGATCTCTTCTGTTCACTTGACGCAATCAATGACATGTTCAATGTTGAAAGTGGAAACGGAGCTTGAAGACGATAGGGAAGACGAAAGCGCACATGTGTGGACATAGCCAATAGGTGTTTTCGGATTATTTGTTAACGTACTTAAAAAAAAATTACAAACATCTTTGAAATAAACCCAAATATGTAATCAAAGAAGGGTTCAGAAGGTCTAATAAATTCCTTTATTTCAATTCAATTCAATAAATATGTAGTTTATTTATATTAGATTTTATATAAATGGAACCATTGATTTCTTTATTTCCAAAATCACCTGAAATGGTGGTTATTTCAAAAAAGTAAAATTAAGTTACAACCTAGGTCAAAAAAATGTGCTGTGAAAATTCGGCGACAATTGCAAGAAGTGTTTCAGATATATGTCACACACGATCAAACCAGCAATAAATACTAAGCCTGAAACGGTTACTCAGCGAAAAATCAAATAATTTATTGGGTTTATTTATTACTGTATTCAAAAAAATTGATGAATTCACTTTCGAGGTTAAAGTGTTAAAGTGTTTGTGACATATTCTGTTTTGTTTCGCAGTTATATTTGTTTTCATTCGGCCTTTTAAAATAGTTAGCCATTGTCTCCTTTGCCGCACTTCTAATAGAATCCTAAAATATATCAAAAATATTATAACACGATCCCTTAAATTTACAAAAATTCACTACACCTCATTCTAATTTTTAACAAATAAAATACATGAACTACAAGTTATACACTTAGTTTTTTTATAGTAAAAAAGTGTCTGCGAAAACACACAAATCCTCCCCGGTTTCGACCAACAGCATATGACACCGCATATCAGTAAGTGCCAGTGCTTTGCGGCGCCATGCACTGCCGGGAGTGGCATGACCGGAGGTAATATATCTTGGTTCCGATTATGTGCCTTTAACAATCATCTAAACTCGGCAGGGAAACGAATCAATGCAATCATGATCCCTGGCCTGTTTTGGCGAACAGAGCATTTCACGTCGCATCTCATCAGATGCCACTTCTTTGCGACGCAATAAATTGCGGTTAGGAATTGCAAATCTGCACTTATGTTATTCTTAAGATGCATATTCACACATTTCGGTTATTAATCACAATCACATTATAATGTCTATACCAATCGGCAGATTGTGTTATAAGATTCCATTTATGGAACCCATAAATGGGTACTCACCACTAACCGCTAGACACTAACGCACTAACCGCTAGACCAGCCAGACTACTGGCTGGCTGTTTGAAATGGAAAATTATAATATTAGATGATGTTGCATTATGATTTTGAAAGGTCCAAAATCGATAGTTGCTGTTTTTATTTAAGCAATATTTAGACATTTGACGCCAGCAATAGTTAGGTTTTTTGGTATCGAGGTTTACTCTGACTCAAAACTCACGATCGTGTTTAACAACGCTGCCCAAAACTACACGGGATGTATAGCAATAAAATGAGCCTGTTTCTTAAATTTATTATAAATAAATAACAGGCATGACTGTCCGAATCTGTACGAACGCCGCAGATGTGTGACATCCAATTTCCAAGATTTTGCTGTTTTTTTGTTGACGGGTTGAAATCAATAGCGCTCACCAGTATTATTTATCCTCATAAATGGGAACTCGTTTAACATCTGAGTGGGATTATCGAAAAACACCATGTATAAACTGAATTTGTTCACGGTAAAGGCAAGTACTATGCTCACCGAGCGAAAAACTTGCATTTATGTCTACCATGAAAAATGTGCCGTGGAGACATGCCTTTTATTCTCTAAGATAAATGAGAACTCGCGGGCTAATTGATTGTGGATGACACCTTTTCCCTGTGAAATAAAGTGCAATGGCATTGTTATCGCAGGCGAAATGTCAAAATACGGTGTGGAGACTTTCGTGTAAAGTAACTACAACCAAGCGAATTCGTTTTCACGATCATCAAAATTTTGACAGTATTTGCATGGATTTCACGTGAAATGAAGATGTTAGTACCTACTCTAAGTCTCCACCCCATGACCCTGTGCAACGAAGGCGCGCGCACTAGCCAGACTAATAAATATTTTGACTCCAACACTTGTTAAATTGTTTTTGCATGGGTTTAAATTCATGCGGAAACGCAAAAATATTTCAAATGAGGAATAATTATGCGTTGAATAAAGCTCTGTAATGTGTTTGCACATAACGTTAGTCAAACATTTAAATTTTTGTTACTTAAAAGACAATTTTATATGTTATTATGCAATGGCGAAATTATCCTCTATGAATGTAACAACTCCACTTCACATGAAAATTTCCACACCGGTTTTGCCGGTTTTTGACATTTCGGCAGCGAAACAATGCAGTTTCTCTTTGTTTCACAGGAAAAGATGTGGTCGACAATCAATCAAAACGCGAGTAAACGTTTATCTTAAATTGACTAAATAAAAAGCAAGTCTCCACGTAATTTTTTTCACGGGAGACATAAATGCAAGTTTTTCGCTCGGTGAACTCAGTACATACTTTTAATGTAAATTTAAGCTTTGCTGAATTTTCTGGTTGAAATTTGAAATATAAACTAACCTGTAAAAAAGGATCTGCTTTTATATTAGACAGACTAACGAAAAGAACCGGAGATTATTTCTGATTCGCAAAATTGTAGTTAGGGAATCAGAACGGCACAACACAACTGTTTTGTTTCGTAACCTCACAATTTTTTACAATGACTGTGATTGATGGCAAAAACAACATTAGTTTTTATCAGCATTTTACCTGGATTGTATTGCCCCATATGGTTTCAGCGGCTAGTAGCTCAAAATCGGAATCAGGGTAATTAAATAGATACGTCGAAACCACTCTCTAAATGATACACATTATCATTATGATAAGACAAAAACAACGACACAATTTTAAGGTAATATGTATCAACATTCAAAGTAGCTAACAGCAATTTCTATGAACATTCTAAAACGTAATTTCGGTTAAATTTAGTTTAGTTTACCTTTTTAGCGAACATCCGAAATATTCTAATTAGTTCACAATTCGAATCTTTCGCGCCATATTTTTATCATAAACAATCACCAAAAAAGGTTTGAGGTGAAGGTGAAATTGGAACGATTGGAACAAAAGAACGAGAAAATACATACTACACGGCGCTACTGTGAATTCACCCGAATTTTCCGAGAAAAAATCACTTTTTATCTATGAAATATACAACTAAAAACATTCTCACATATTTCATTTTCACCGCCACTAATTCAGTTTTTCGGATTAATAGAGCCTTTTACGAGATTCACTGGTTAGCATCATGAAAAATACATAGAAATCCGTGCCACGTATGGGAAAGCTCACCGAAATCATATTTTTACCGAAAATATTTATGGCACTGATAGTACCATCTATAAGAAGGTACATGCGATATTCAGTAATATGTTGTTTACACCTTACAAGTTATCAGTTTACCAGCCGACGTGGTTAGCTATTAAAAAATCTTCAATTTGTATCACCAGAACACGAAGCTTACACGAAAAATGAAATTCAGGCTCAAAGTTTTCGGTAAATCACTTGCACAATTCTTTACAGCGCACTTCATTATTTAAGTTTAAAATGTTGTTAAGGGATTTGAATTAATGAAACTCACTAAAAACTTTGAATTTTAAAGTTATTCGTGAATACAGTTCTTAACGATGTGAAAACAGACGGGGACTTGTCACTCATGTCAGAAGTTGGAACGGAACGGAATGAGCGAATTCCCCGCAATTTTCCAGTGTTTCTCAGCATTTTGCGGAAAAGAGTTTTGTAATCAGATTTTGATAATGCGATTTTGTTGTACTAAAAATAAGTTACAGTATAATTCCAAATAAGTGCTAGCTTTAATAATCCAGGAAGAATGTACAAAAATGAAAAAAATGCGGAATCAACGTTAAATGTTCAATGATTTCTTCCGAAAAAAATCAGTTGAGAAAAAAGGTTGAGAGCCAGTGTTATAATCGCAATTTTGGACAGTGACGTGAGAGGGGAGAAAAAAATTGCCGTGTACGAATACGGGAAAATCAAAGTATGTGTGTGGCTTCACGGGTTGCAATAGAACGATATGCTTTCTTCTTATCCAGCGCACACCACTCACGCTATCGTCTTTTTTTTCGCCAAAAACCAACTGTCAAACCAACAGCTGTCACCATTATTGGGAAAAATGGTCTCCACTGTCCATCATCAAAATTTCCCAATCATGGCCGAGATCAGTTGTTGCGTATGAAATGCGTTTAGACACATAAATCTCAACTTTTGAATTTAGGCGGAATTTTTATAAATATTTGTAGAAAACTCAAAAATTGACATTTACATGTCATAATCGAACCATTACACATCCCACATGTCCACCTCCTATCAGGGAATAAGTGGTGTCCGTTTTGCCCTTTTTGAGACCTTTCCTATAAAATTTTTTCTTAGCAAATTAGCCTTAAGGTCCATCTAGATAAGTCGCCAAATGGCGTCACGTGCAGCCAAATGGCTGTTGTCATTCCATCCAAACTAGTCGCCATTTGGCTGTGCGTCCAGTTTTGATATTCAATATGGAAACTTAACCAACCGCTTTTTAAATTCAAAGTGACAATTTCGCAACTTTTGTGGAAATTGAATAATTCTTGAATGGTCGTGTAATAATTCAAACGCACTTAGTCCGATTTTGATAATTAAATTTAAAAAAATCAGCAAAATGAAATTTTGGTTATGTCATTTTCTGTCTCCATTTGGCTGCTATAGTCTGGATGCTAAGTAGCAGCCAAATGGCTGTACGCGATGACAGTTTTTGGACGCGCAAAAACTTTTATCCCAAGGGGAGCGAAGGGTATCCAAATTTCAGCCGCGCGCAAAAAGTCAAAAGTCAAAATATCCCATTTCAGGCCTCCAAATAGAAAAAATAGAGTAAGGCTATTTTTTGTGGTTTTTGAATCAGCGAGCTTCCAGGAATCTAAAACTCATTTTGCTAAAAAAAATTTGATCGGAAAGGTCCCAAAAAGGACAACAAAGGATACTTTTTAATCCTTGACCGGAGGTCAGCATGTAGGGTATAAAATCAAAGGGGACGTCGACTAAACTACAAGTAATAAACGCCGGATATGGAATGTACTCGACGTCTTCTTTGATATGACACCCCGCATGCCCACGTTCGATCGAGGTTTGTAATTAGTGTCCTTTTATGTTCTTTTTTAGAGCTTTCCGATCTTTTTTTTTCTTAGCAAATTTAATGGTAGAATCTTTAGCTATTATAGATTCGGAAAAGTGAGAAACATAGTGACAATTTGAATTACTCTCGTAATTATGGCTTCGCAAAGATACACAGGAAACACAATAATTCTCCATTTAATCTCGATTTATTCCGTTGAGGGTTCTTGAAACATGGAACAAACACCGGATATGTAATGTACTTGATGTCCCCTTTGATTTGATACCCCACATCCCGCCATCCGGTCCAGGATTAAAGAGTATCATTTTTTGTCCTTTTTGGGATCTTTCCGATCCAATTTTTTTTTAGCAAAATGAGTTTTAGATTCCTGGGAGCCCACTGATTCAAAAACCACAAGAATTAGCCTTACTCTATTTATTTCTATTTGAAATGCTAATATTACTGCACTAATACGGTTACCGTTGTGATTGGTAAATTGTCCCAGCACCAAAATCGTCCGTTCAATATTGTCACAGGACTGCGTGAATTATTGGCCGCCGATAGAGTGGCTGAATTCAAATTGTACGAAAACGACCGGACGGGTAAACTTGCAAGACAAGAACCATCGTTCGTACAATCTGAATTGCACAATGCTTGTCTGCTGGCCACTACAAAAGCTCTCGCCGTCCGTTTATTAGCACAAACAAACACCCGGCGAGAGCTTTTGTAGTGGCCAGCAGACAAGCATTGTGCAATTCAGATTGTACGAACGATGGTTCTTGTCTTGCAAGTTTACCCGTCCGGTCGTTTTCGTACAATTTGAATTCAGCCAGTCGATGGTCCATCATCATCAACATTATTTTTTTGTTACAATTTCATGCACGAAGTATATAGATTGCCCTGAAGCTACGCTCTGTAATGTGTATCGGATATTTAGCATGTTTGATTTTCAACTAGGTTTTGTTTGAGCGAACACTACGTGTTTGTACTGTAAAATAAAGTGGAATAAGGCTGCTTTCGTACTAGGACCTGAGAGTGCAATTTTATAAAAGCCATTGGGTGGTTTCAGATTGTAAGGAAACGACCGTACGGTTAAACTTGCACGACAAGAACCATCGTATGATCATTTCACACTATCCGATCAAAACACGGACGGGCGAACAATAATCACACAGCAATTAAAATGCAAGTAAGACAACCGCTAATTGTCGTCGCAGAACGCCTGAACTATCGGTAGATGCAATCGTCTTATCGGTCGTACAATTCTTACGAATAGATCGTACGATGCTTACGAAAGAAAAACAATCGTGTCACGATTTTTTTCTTTCGTAAGACGCGTTCTTACAATGTGAAATGCACAATGCTTGTCTGCTGGCCACTACAAAAGCTCTTGCCGTCCGTTTATTAGCACAAACAAACGGACGGCGAGAGCTTTTGTAGTGGCCAGCAGACAAGCATTGTGCATTTCACATTGTACCAACGATGGTTCTTATCGTGCAAGTTTACCCGCCCGTTTCGTCTTACAATCTGTGGTTTCACATTGTCAGACATATTTCGCACTTTTTGTTACATCTTTCGACGGCCGCTCTCTGCCAGTTTCAAACATATATATAGCCCTGACTCTAATAAAGGGTGGTCCAACGTGAATGCACGAAGTTAATTGTTAATAAAACAAAAATTTTTTGGAGAATTATCTATTTTTTTTTTATTATGATAGAAAGATCTATGGCAATTATGTGTGAAACAAAATATCGGCCAAATGCTCGCCATTACTACGGAGGCATACTTCTATCCGATGGTCCATATTTCCAATGACTCTGAGACATAATTGAGGTTGAAAATCGTTAATGTGCTGAATTATCTTATCCTTAGCTCTTGAATTGTTTTTGGCTTATTGACGTACACTTTTTCTTTTAAATATCCCCAGAGACAGAAGTCCAACGGTGTCAAATCACATGATCGTGGCGGCCAATTAAACGAGAGATAACACGGCCATTGAATTTCTCGTGTAAAATAGCCATTTCGTTTCGTTGGCTGTGTGGCAAGTGGCCCCATCCTGTTGGAACCACATATCGTCCAGGTCCATATCCTCGATTTCTGGCCACAAGAAGTCCGGCATTTGGTCGATTATGTGGACCAAAAAAATCACGAAGTGCACGAAAAGCATTTTGATTTGATCGTCCATTTTCGTAAAAGGCTTCAACGACCTTAACGCGCTGCTCAATTGTGCACTTCTCAATTGTTGAATTTGCCAAACACTGAAGCAAAGAAATGTCTAATAAAGTTAGGCGAGAAACTTACCGTCAAGGTGTCTCAATTAACATCTTGGATTATAGTTGGACCACCCGTTATTTGCAGGAGTTCCATTTATTACAAAATTGTTCGCATATAGGAAAAAATTAAAAATGTATTATTTGAAATAAAATAATTTAACTTTATTCCAATTTGGTATTAATTTTCGGTCAACACCACTGTAATTAGGAAGAGACACAAAACTTAAACTGAGGGACAACAAAAAAGATGTATAAAGTCATTCATTTTGTATCGATGTACATACTTCATATGAACTTATATAGTTCAGTCCATGTGAAAACGCCTTAATATCTAGCTTCTGTGCGTCCGGTAGGTTAGTAATTTAATTTCGTAAGCTCTGATCAAATGCATATAATTTTAATCCTTTAATTGGTGATTTTGACTAGATTGCGTGTGTAGTATGTATTTCCATTAATTAATTTTAATGAAGGCTTATTACATTATGAATTCAATAAACGTGTATCGGCTTACAGAAGAGCTATGGTCAAATTATGTTGTTGTTCGTATAAATCAGACAAACGATGTACCTAATAATTAATTCCATGCTGAAATTGGCCTGTGAGTAGGATTGTTCCTATTTCAGAAGAACTAATTAGACTTGTTGCATTCATTTGCTGTATTTTTAAATAAAAGCTATTCCGAATAGTGAAGAATCGAATTTGTTTTGTTTCATTTGAGATTCTCAATCTCACAAATATAGTTCCGAATAAATTAGGTCATAAAAAAGTGACAGTCTTTTAGGGACTTTCAGTAAAAAAGTACAAATGTAAAACAATTTACACATACTATCAGTTTATTCAATTCAATGAAAATTTGGAAAAAAATCAATCCAAAAAAGTCGCCTTTAACATCCGCTGTGAAATTAATTATATCTCAGTCCACATGAAGTGAATTAAACATTTATTTGATGAAAATATACCTCATTGGCACTCAATTTTTTAAAAAGCAAATATTTTGTATATTATTTTCAATAAAATATTTACCAGGAAAAAACAACAAATTTACTTTCTGGAACTCCGTCGATGAATTAAATATTATCCAATATGCACCGCCTTCAATTTTACATGCTTTATGCAGCAACGCCCAATCACACAGAAGAGACAAACAAAAAGAAGTTTAACGGAATACATTAAAAATATTTATGATGTACGAGTATGTACACACTGGTGGTAAAGGATTAATATTTTGCAAATAATAATAATAATTACAATATACGATTGCACTTCTTTCTGATTTTTATTTAATCCGCTTAATTTGCATTATATTGGTATGATATATGTATGTACAGACTGTATCACTCTTTATCAATTATATTCGATAAAAGTAAAACTTTTTTGTTTATAAATTAACTGGGAATCGCAATTTAAAGAATGGTATTAAATCATATTTACACTCAATTGAAATAATTGAAAAAAAATATTCGCCGTTAATCAGCAAATTCAGAAGTAGGTACACATTAGGGTGATACACGTGCTACACTTAAATTTAGTTCTCAGAGAAATCTATTTAAATACTTAATTATTCAATGAAATAATGTTTCTGTAAACTGAAAGGAAATCTTGAGAACAAACCACAAAGTGCAGTGGGGAACATTACGGATACGGGTTCCGTTCTCATAGGGTGTACTTTTCTTCTCGTCGACACGAGCGACGTTCACTGTAACAGCCATAAAGCCATGTAGTGGAAAATATCGGAAACACAAGATTCTCTCTATACGGATCCTGTACTAAGCCATAAAAATTAATATGAGTTATGTCAAATTTAAAATGCTCACTATCAATAGTGATTCATAACGAGACCGAAGCTAATTTCGGGCTTGGCAGAAATTTGGATACCCTTCACTCTCTTCGGGCTAAAAGTTTTTTCGGGCGTACCTACGACTTGTATTTAATCCCCCCCCCCCACCCTAGCAACAATTCGTTTGCTTTAAAGAAGCACTCCATACTGTAGCAATCATATAGTACCACGAAATTCATTTATCGTGTGACATCGCTTAAAGTAATATTTTGATCCGATAAAATATCCTTAAAATATTTTCCCGAAAGCTTATATCATCATTATGGAATAAATTTAAAGATGGTGGTATAAAACTTCGATAAAACTGTCTCTAAACGTTAACCTGAAAACGTACTCGTTTAAATATTCCATTCTTGTGTTTATTGGATGATACAGCACACACATGCAATGGTCTCTCTAAGTTAACTCACACACATGCATTATATTCTTCTATAGCACAGTCGGTGTCATTTTTATAGTGTGACATTCGTATGGTCATCGAATAAATTGTTCACCGTAGTTTTATAGAAGGATGGACTTTCTGATTTACTGAATTGACACTTATGAAGTGCTCTGGAATACCACGTTTCTTGAATTGAATTCATTGAAATATTGCTTGAAACCAACATTTCCTCACTCCTTGTTAGCTTGAATCAATTAAGATAATCTCAGCGCAGAAAATGTCTGTATTTTATTGAAGAATGTGTGAATTTAATTGTCTTCAACTGATTTACATAGAAAGAAGCAGGTGCATAGGAGAAGGGTCGATAAAGAAGTGTCGAGCACTTGTACTGTTTACGAGCAATGTTATCTATATGTGAGGTTGGCCGAGTGGTTAGGGCGTCGGACTGGCGTACGACAGTCACTGGTTCGACGCTGGCTGCGGGAATTTTTTTTTCTCTTTTTTTTTGCAATCACGAGAAAAAGGACAACTCGGGATATTAGAAATGATGCATTAGCTATAAAATGTTTAGTAACATGTTTCTGTCGTGTGTATAGGTTTAAAAAAAATTCACAATTTGTACGTTTAAATTTTCGAATTTTAGAAAAGAAACAGAAAACTCCCCTGCTAAAAAATCATACTACATGACATGACGCTAATAAACAATTTTAGTTGTTGAGGTTAGGTTTTTCGTTCATGACTTCTAAAACGTTCAAAAATGAACAAAAATCTCCGAAAGTGGAAAGGTATTTAGAAAATCTTCTATGTAATGGATGTAATGGATCTGCATCATTTCAGTTTTAATGTTGTCGTCATTGGAATTTCAATGCTTTTTTAAACAAAGTCGTGAGGGGTCCAAACTCCATGAACCTTCCCATGGATCTTCACCTTGCCCCATCACTCGGAAGCACCATATTGTCAAGCAAACAAAATTACATCAGTCACTCGCGCAAAAATATTAAACGTTCTTCTCACATACCACACCACAGCGAACGTTTTGCCTAGCATAAGTATGCGACTACTACTACTTTCAAATTTAACCAGTGGCGGAGGGCGGCTATTTAGCTACTGCCCAGGGACGCCATAGACGCTAAATCCGGCCCTGACCATATCCTATAACTTGGCATTGGGGAGACTGAAAAAAAAACTTTAATTGTTTTTTTCCGCACAAATTAAGAACGTATGAGTTACTAGACTTCTTCTTCTTACTTGCCTCGTTCTTTACACCGCTCCATGGTTTCGCGTTGCTCGACCTAATTGGACTGCCTTATATTGCTCGCCCCCGGAAACCGTCGAGCTCTGGCGCGAACTAGGTTCGCACCGGGATCACTCAACCGCATAGCAGAAGTAGTGCCCAGCGGGGTAGTGCTTGTATCTGCGTCAATTTCCATAAGGCCTTCCATTCTTTTATACCTTTTGAAGAAAGGTTGTGTATTTTGGGACTAATGTGTGGAAAGAAGTAAATTTATGGACTTTCCTTTTACGTCCGCCGGCTATCTCCAGACACGGCAACCCATACACACACACACTAACCTGGGAGGTCTTGTTGACGTTAAAATGTGCCTCAGGCTTCAGATGTCATGGTTGCCTGCGACCTTCGCATACTAGCGGCCAAGCACCCTCTTGACCATGCATCCCTCGGCGCATGCTGATCCACCTTGGATTAGGGTCACTTTTTAGTCGCCTTCTACGACACGCGCGCCGGGAAAGCCGGTGGCATTATTCGCGACCCATGCCACAGGGCATGTATGAGTTACTGGACATTACTTAATAAGTGCGGTACTCACCTAGTCCATCTTGTTCCTACCATCTGTAAAGAAATACGAAACACATGAGTTTGCCGTTACATGCATCAAGAATATGAACTTATTCAAAACAAGAAAACACGCACCAAACGATACCACAACCTCTCAAAACAACCAAATCGGCGCGGAAAGGGGGGAACCACAATAATTACAAGTACAAGCTACACCATTCGAAACATTCGAATACCTTTTCTTATTTTGTGCCGTACACACACAGCAAAACTTATAGTCCACCATCTCTAACTAATATCTCACAGAATATACAGGGTGGGCCAATTACAAGTTCGCTTTCAAATCATAGGTTAGTTTGACACTCACAGCTGTTTTTCGCTCGAAATCTTGATAGAAAGTCAGTATCATACCTCCGCGGAACGAAATGAGTCGCTTTGCGCTTGAACAACGTTGGGATATATTGAAAACTTATTTTCAAAGTGAGTGCTGTCTAGCCCAGAGTCAGTTACAGCTCGTCAGCCTGGTCGTTCCGAGGGATACCCAAATTATCTGAAACCCTGAACAGTGTTAATAATTTGATTCAGCGTCTTTTAGCAGCACTGAATGGTTGAAATACATTTCCCGCGTCAGCATCAGCATCGGCAGAGGCATCGGCATCAGCAGAAAAATTTCACTCACTAATTACACCGTTACGTCAAGACTTATGGTTGAAATACATTTCCCGCGTCAGCATCAGCAGAAAAATTTCAATTTAGAACACACGCATTTGCCTTTGATGACCCACATTGACAGCAGAAGCAGAAAAAATGCTTCTGCCGCTGCTGTCAATGTGGGTCATCAAAGGCAAATACGTGTGTTCTAAATTGAAATTTTTCTGCTGATGCTGACGCGGGAAATGTATTTCAACCATAAGTCTTGACGTAACGGTGTAATTAGTGAGTGACTTAATAGCCCTTTGGTTGACTGACTGGTCACCTCCCATATTAATATTCGTTCTACTTCAGTCATTGTGATATGCATCAGCATCACATCCGTAGGAAGGAGCGCCTTGTTCTTACCACTGTAGTCGGCCAATCTTATGAGCTGTGTTGCTGGTACCTCTTCGTCTCCGAGGAAGTATTGGCGTACGTCACCCTGAGCTTTGTGTTAGTGTCAGCTTTTATCATCATCATCGGCAAGATAGGCGGACGTCGGGCTTGGGCCACCATAGGTGTGTTTTTTGGTTATCCCGTGGAGGTTTTGGTAATGAAACTCCATATAAAATATGCCAGCTGATCCACCTGTCATTTTTTAGGGTTTTTTAGATTTTTCAAAAAAAACCCTTATGAAATCGATTTTGTCCGTCCGTCTGTCCGTCTGTCCGTCTGTCCGTCCGTCTGTTCACTAAATAACTCGCGAACGGCTTAACCGATCGTCATGAAATTTGGTAGGAATGTGTAGAATGGTAACAGCCTTTGGCACGAAATACTTAGAAGTTGGTAGAACAAAAATAACAGGGTGTCCCGGACATTTGAAAATTTGTTCACTAAATAACTCGCGAACGGCTTAACAGATCGTCATGTAATTTGGTAGGAATGTGTAGAATGGTAACAGTCTTTGGCATGAAATACTTAAACATTGGTATGGCAAATATAACAGGGTGTCCCGGACATTTACAAATTTGTTCACTAAATACCTCGCGAACGGCTTAACCAATCGTCATGTATTTTAGTAGGAATGTGTAGAATAGTAACAGTCTTTGGCACGAAATACTTAGAAGCTAGTAGGGCAAAGATAACAGGGTGTCACGGAGATTTAAAAATTTGTTCACTAACTGATCGTTATGATATTTGGTAGGAATGTGTAGAATCGTATGAGTCTTTAGCACGAAATACTTAGACGTTGGTAGGACAAAGCTAACAGGGTGTCCCGGAGATTTTAAAGAGTCGACTTTTTTAGTTTTTATCGGACATGGACGTATGGGTACTCAAATCAAAGAACTCGATGGGTACATTTCATATCAGTCGCTTTTTCCAGTTTGGAGTAATAGTAACGGAGTTACAGCTAATAAATGCAGTTAATATATGTAACCATGATACATAGTAAATCTATTTTTGGGTTGGTCTAAATAATAAGTGTTATAGAATGAAAGGCGTTAGCCTTTCATTCTGGAACGCGTTTATTTAGACCAAACCAAAAATAGATTTACGAGAAGCATTTCATTAATATTGTGCATAATTCTTATTTATTACCTATAAAATATATGTGCAAAATTATTCACAATGTGTGTATCCAAAATCTAAAAAACCCTCGTATTGCGGGCGCAGCCCTCTGTACGCCGGTATTTTTTTTATATGGAGTTTCGTTACCCAAACCTATACGGGATAACCAAAAAAACACACCTCATCTTTTATGCTGATGCAAATTGCAATCAGAGTTTATGTTTATGCTGTAATTTTTGTATCTTATAGAACTGAGGATCCGCTTACCTTAGGTCATATATGATTACAAAAATACCTTGCTTAGCGCTTGCTTAAACCACGGTTCGATTTAAATGTAAATTTTATTGTTTGTGCTTTTTTAGCCAAGTATTTAGCAAAGCATATTTTTATTCGTACGACCTAATGAGTCCTTTTATTACTGCGCGCTTTTGCCATGGTTTCTGAATGAGTGCTAACCCCAGGCTCTCTACCACTAACGTATCTGATGTTGTGATGGCGTAATACAGGTTAGCCTGCAAAACAACCAGGGGTGCGCAAGTCATGGGGTGCGTCAAGCAAGGCCCTCCTCGAACTCACTGTGGCCCTGAGGTGTTTCTGAATCCTCTTCTTCGGTTTGCATGTGGACCACCGTTTCTGAGATAGGGGACCGGACGTCAACATCTTCTGAGCAGTAGATCTCCACATCTGCTAGTGCTACGATGTTGTCCTCTTTACTGACATTGTTCGGTGGGTTTTTTGTTGTAGCTAAGCTCTCAACAACGGGTCAGGGTTTATTAGTTGTGTAGCGTTCTGGCGTATTGCACCTGATGAATTTATAGCTCGGACTTAATTCTGCTTTGATGAGTTTGGCGTCAATCGATATGGCTACCGAGATTCCTTCAACTTCATGTGCTTTGTATGATTTTGCTTTTCCAGATATCCTCTCTGTTAATTGCATTCAGTAGTGCGTGGGAAGAAGACGTTCGCTGTTTGATTGCGAGGAATATCGTTGCCCAATACTTCCTTGACAGATGCTCCCGAACATGGTTCCATGCATCCTGTTACTTTTGTGGACCCCAATGTGGCTTCATTCTCGCGCTGTAAGAAAATGAAGCCTGGCCGAATTTCGGGCTTTCTCGCTTTGCGCTATAAGTTAGCATCATTAGCGACGTTTTAATGCTACATTCCGTGTAGGTTTGGGTAGCGAACTCCATATAAAAAAATTACACGCGTGCCACTACCCTGCACGGATAGTTTCGGGGAATCAAATGTAGATGGCTAATGCATAGGGAAAAAAATCGGGAATTTGTTTTTCTATGTTGGCGTACGTTTAAAAAATAACAATTCAAACCAAATGTGGGAATCTTTCTCATGGTGGTTTTAGATTTTGCAAATAAATAATCGTCTTTTATGATGAAATCCACCAAATCTACGAAATAACCCGAAGAGAGTAAGACAAAGATGCAAAACAACTGTCATGTGTCAGCTGTTTGGCGCGAGCAGCTGATCTTAACCGGAAAGTTACACTTGATCGTTTTTTTTTTTAGTCAAAGTTAACCGCGATAGCGAAAAAAACGCAACAGCCGTCAACAGCAAGTTCTGAACTAGCGTCTTTTGCTCTAAAGTGAGCATTTCTTTTGGTTTCATGGAGATTATTGGAATTGGATGGTACAGAGCATGGGCTCCATTTCATTTTGAAACACAAAATATTTTAGAAACGTTACGAAATACCATCGTCAAAAATCATATTTTTACCAAGCTAATAATATGGAAACATTTTTTTCAAAATTCTTGAGAATTACCTGGATATGAAGATCAATTTACTGTTAACACCAAAAAGGATAAAAAAGGTGTACACACCAAATTATATTTTTTTAAATAAAGGCATGTCGTTTGTATGTACATACATAATTTAATTATTATACATACGTATATAATTTATGTACTCGGAAAATTTTACTTTGTGGAAGTCCATCAATGGATGATATTTTTGAACACTACTTTTTTATGCAGAATCCTGTCACACAGAAGAATATAAAATAATGCCATGCATTAAATATTTATGGTGTACACAGGATAAAATTATTTTGCAAATAATTACAATACGAATTTACTTTTCAGATTTAAATTTAATCCGATTAAAATTGCATTATATGGGTACGGGATTAAACATCGATACTGTATGAATCTGTATGTACGTACCAATAAATGTGCTTCCTACAGTATAATTTATTGAGGAAGAAAACTTATGATTAATATTCAAAGTAAAACAAAGCAACAAGGAATTTTGATTGTAATAAACTCGAAATGATTGTTGGGCACAGTACCAAGTATGTACGTGACAATACTACAATGTAACTCTCATGGAAATGTATAGGCATCATTAAATCGAAAGGAATACGTCTGTCAAGTTAGCACTACCACTTTAAAATTTCGACAAACGCTATAGTGCATTAAATGTCGCGATTTTGTCGTAATTCAATGGAAAAAGAAAAAAATTTGTCGCGCCCCTCCTTCCCCTTAAAAACTACCCTTAAGTGCATTTGAGCCTCAGTTATCCAAATTCGAGTTCCAAGAATCTCCCCGACGCTAAAGGGGTCCAGTAAGATATAACAGGGGCTGCTTAGAAGATTTCTACCCTGAAAAAATTTGTCGCGCCCCTCCTTCCCTTAAAAACTACCCCCGTCAAGTTAGCACTACCACCCCGGTAGCGGCCAATCCAAGCATTTCCGTAAAACAAAAAGTATCCAATTAATTGTCGCAGGAACCGAAAGGCATATTGCACCCTTCAAAAAATTTGTCGCGCCCCTTCTACCACTTAAAAACTACCCCTAAGTGCATTTCAGCCTCAGTTCGCCAAACTCGAGTTCCAAGAATCGCCCCAATACTAAAAGTGTCCAGTAAATTCTCTCAACGGCTCCTT
The DNA here is from genome assembly GCA_949715475.1 of Microchrysa polita. Classification (NCBI taxonomy): domain Eukaryota; kingdom Metazoa; phylum Arthropoda; class Insecta; order Diptera; family Stratiomyidae; genus Microchrysa; species Microchrysa polita. The sequence goes on from OX454421.1 coordinate 38,838,083, forward strand.
AAGAGATTTCCACCCTGAAAAAAATTGTCGCGCCCCTCCTTCCCTTAAAAACTACCCCCGTCAAGTTAGCACTACCACCCCGGTAGCGGCCAATCCAAGCATTTCCGTGAAACAAAAAGTATCCAATTAATTGTCGCAGGAACCGAAAGGCATATTGCACCCTTCAAAAAATTTGTCGCGCCCCTTCTACCACTTAAAAACTACCCCTAAGTGCATTTGAGCCTCAGTTCGCCAAACTCGAGTTCCAAGAATCGCCCCAATACTAAAAGTGTCCAGTAAATTCTCACAACGGTTCCTTAAGAGATTTCCACCCTGAAAAAATTTGTCGCGCCCCTCCTTCCCTTAAAAACTACCCCCGTCAAGTTAGCACTACCACCCCGGTAGCGGCCAATCCAAGCATTTCCTTAAAACAAAAAGTATCCAATTAATTGTCGCAGGAACCGAAAGGCATATTGCACCCTTCAAAAAATTTGTCGCGCCCCTTCTACCACCTAAAAACTACCCCTAAGTGCATTTCAGCCTCAGTTCGCCTAACTCGAGTTCCAAGAATCGCCCCCAATACTAAAAGTGTGCAGTAAATTCTCACAACGGCTGCTTAAGAGATTTCCACCCTGAAAAATTCTACGTTCTAATTTAATACAAAGAATTTGTTTCAAATATTCCAATTTATTATTTATTTGTTTCGTTATCATATAAATTAAAAATATTCAATATTTGTTTTACAATATGACAATATTTTGAATCATTTAATATTCAGAAATACTATATTATTTTATTAGCCTCAAATTAACAGTATAATATTTATTTATTTATTTATTTATGATAAATGTCTTACAAATCTATTATATAATTCATTATTTGTTACCAATTTTTTTAATAAGTAAGTCAAGGAAGTAAAAATGCTTTCGATCAACAATAAAAGTTTTCTTTTAGGGTTGTTGCATTTTATTGTTTCAAAATAGTTATCCAAAACTTAAAGGCTAATGAATGCATTCAATATTTTATATTATTGCAAGTATCAGAAGAAAATGCGGTTTTTACCCAGAAGAAGATGCAATGGCTAAATTTTGGGAGGATGTTCGGAAACATGACCATTTTCAATAATTTGTTTTTCAGCAATCGAAGTCCGAAGTCCGAGTTTCGAGTATCGGAATCGATGATCTGGTTGACCAATTACCTTGATTTAAATACGGTTGTACAGATAATTTAAATACCAATAAAATTTGTATGCAAATCTGAGCCACTTACTAAGAAGATATTGATAAAAAAAACCCTATATTCATCTATAACTAACTTTCTTTGAATCTCAGCTAAAATTTGCTGTCAAGGTTCTAAATCCGCCAGAAATGATAAATAAAATGTCGTAGGAAAGATATAATACACCAATTTTTTAAAGAATCGCACAAAACTCAACCCATTTTAGTATTACTTTATAATTTTAGTTGTTGTCACTACTCATATACATACAGTTATGTATAACTGTATGTATATTTTAACTATATGCAAGTGCAAAAATTGATCATACGTTCGTATTTGATATATGAAATCGTTATACTCCTTTTCTATGAGTCTCAACTGACTCCCTCCGTACGAGCTGGTGGAACAACGGTAAATTGTGGTAAGCTTCGCCCTTTTCTATGAATCTCAACTGACCCTATCCGGACGAGCTGGTGGAGAAACGGTAAAATGTGATAAGCTTTGCTAGAAGCTTTAGCATTGGAAATGGATATTTTTTAAATCGCCATTCCGGTAAGTCGATTGAGTGCGCGTGCATCATTTTTATTGATTGTGTTTAAAGTGAGAATCTTTGTGCGGTAATTAGTAAAAAATGGAGCAAATTCGGTACTAGACTACAAAATAAATTCGACGATCTTCTATTTTAGACCGTTTTTAAAAGCTCTATAACTCTCGAAAAGCAGCTAATTTAGCCGTGAGATTTTGTGTAACTATTAACAATATGTTCAAGATCATGCCATTCGATGGCCACATTTTGGCTCAATTTTCTTAGACTATGCCTGTATCTCCTCAACACATTCGCGGAGTTTAGTACTTTTGCCGCACTCACACATTGGTAACATTTAAAAGGTGAGGCGATACGAAGTTCGCCGGGCCAGCTTGTAAATAATAAATTGGAATATTTGAAACAAATTCTTTGTATTAAATTAGAACGTAGAATTTTTCAGGGTGGAAATCTCTTAAGCAGCCGTTGTGAGAATTTACTGCACACTTTTAGTATTGGGGGCGATTCTTGGAACTCGAGTTAGGCGAACTGAGGCTGAAATGCACTTAGGGGTAGTTTTTAGGTGGTAGAAGGGGCGCGACAAATTTTTTGAAGGGTGCAATATGCCTTTCGGTTCCTGCGACAATTAATTGGATACATTTTGTTTTACGGAAATGCTTGGATTGGCCGCTACCGGGGTGGTAGTGCTAACTTGACGGGGGTAGTTTTTAAGGGAAGGAGGGGCGCGACAAATTTTTTCAGGGTGGAAATCTCTTAAGCAGCCGTTGTGAGAATTTACTGGACACTTTTAGTATTGGGGCAATTCTTGGAACTCGAGTTTGGCGAACTGAGACTCAAATGCACTTAGGGGTAGTTTTTAGGTGGTAGAAGGGGCGCGACAAATTTTTTGAAGGGTGCAATATGCCTTTCGGTTCCTGCGACAATTAATTGGATACATTTTGTTTTACGGAAATGCTTGGATTGGCCGCTACCGGGGTGGTAGTGCTAACTTGACGGGGGTAGTTTTTAAGGGAAGGAGGGGCGCGACAAATTTTTTCAGGGTGGAAATCTCTTAAGCAGCCGTTGTGAGAATTTACTGGACACTTTTAGTATTGGGGCGATTCTTGGAACTCGAGTTTGGCGAACTGAGGCTGAAATGCACTTAGGGGTAGTTTTGAAGTGGTAGAAGGGGCGCGACAAATTTTTTGAAGGGTGCAATATGCCTTTCGGTTCCTGCGACAATTAATTGGATACTTTTTGTTTTACGGAAATGCTTGGATTGGCCGCTACCGGAGTGGTAGTGCTAACTTGACGGGGGTAATTGTTAAGGGAAGGAGGGGCGCGACAAATTTTTTCAGGGTGGAAATCTCTTAAGGAGCCGTTGTGAGAATTTACTGGACACTTTTAGTATTGGGGCAATTCTTGGAACTCGAGTTTGGCGAACTGAGACTCAAATGCACTTAGGGGTAGTTTTTAGGTGGTAGAAGGGGCGCGACAAATTTTTTGAAGGGTGCAATATGCCTTTCGGTTCCTGCGACAATTAATTGGATACATTTTGTTTTACGGAAATGCTTGGATTGGCCACTACCGGGGTGGTAGTGCTAACTTGACGGGGGTAGTTTTTAAGGGAAGGAGGGGCGCGACAAATTTTTTCAGGGTGGAAATCTCTTAAGCAGCCGTTGTGAGAATTTACTGGACACTTTTAGTATTGGGGCGATTCTTGGAACTCGAGTTTGGCGAACTGAGGCTCAAATGCACTTAGGGGTAGTTTTGAAGTGGTAGAAGGGGCGCGACAAATTTTTTGAAGGGTGCAATATGCCTTTCGGTTCCTGCGACAATTAATTGGATACTTTTTGTTTTACGGAAATGCTTGGATTGGCCGCTACCGGAGTGGTAGTGCTAACTTGACGGGGGTAATTTTTAAGGGAAGGAGGGGCGCGACAAATTTTTTCAGGGTGGAAATCTCTTAAGGAGCCGTTGTGAGAATTTACTGGACACTTTTAGTATTGGGGCGATTCTTGGAACTCGAGTTTGGCGAACTGAGGCTGAAATGCACTTAGGGGTAGTTTTTAAGTGGTAGAAGGGGCGCGACAAATTTTTTGAAGGGTGCAATATGCCTTTCGGTTCCTGCGACAATTAATTGGATACTTTTTGTTTCACGGAAATGCTTGGATTGGCCGCTACCGGGGTGGTAGTGCTAACTTGACGGGGGTAGTTTTTAAGGGAAGGATGGGCGCGACAAATTTTTTCAGGGTGGAAATCTCTTAAGGAGCCGTTGTGAGAATTTACTGGACACTTTTAGTATTGGGGCAATTCTTGGAACTCGAGTTTGGCGAACTGAGGCTCAAATGCACTTAGGGGTAGTTTTTAAGTGGTAGAAGGGGCGCGACAAATTTTTTGAAGGGTGCAATATGCCTTTCGGTTCCTGCGACAATTAATTGGATACTTTTTGTTTTACGGAAATGCTTGGATTGGCCGCTACCGGGGTGGTAGTGCTAACTACTTACACTTTTAGTATTGGGGCGATTCTTGGAACTCGAGTTTGGCGAACTGAGGCTGAAATGCACTTAGGGGTAGTTTTGAAGTGGTAGAAGGGGCGCGACAAATTTTTTGAAGGGTGCAATATGCCTTTCGGTTCCTGCGACAATTAATTGGATACTTTTTGTTTCACGGAAATGCTTGGATTGGCCGCTACCGGGGTGGTAGTGCTAACTTGACGGGGGTAGTTTTTAAGGGAAGGAGGGGCGCGACAAATTTTTTCAGGGTGGAAATCTCTTAAGGAGCCGTTGTGAGAATTTACTGGACACTTTTAGTATTGGGGCGATTCTTGGAACTCGAGTTAGGCGAACTGAGGCTCAAATGCACTTAGGGGTAGTTTTTAAGTGGTAGAAGGGGCGCGACAAATTTTTTGAAGGGTGCAATATGCCTTTCGGTTCCTGCGACAATTAATTGGATACTTTTTGTTTTACGGAAATGCTTGGATTGGCCGCTACCGGGGTGGTAGTGCTAACTTGACGGGGGTAGTTTTTAAGGGAAGGAGGGGCGCGACAAATTTTTTCAGGGTGGAAATCTCTTAAGGAGCCGTTGTGAGAATTTACTGGACACTTTTAATATTGGGGCAATTCTTGGAACTCGAGTTTGGCGAACTGAGGCTGAAATGCACTTAGGGGTAGTTTTTAGGTGGTAGAAGGGGCGCGACAATTTTTTTGAAGGGTGCAATATGCCTTTCGGTTCCTGCGACAATTAATTGGATACTTTTTGTTTCACGGAAATGCTTGGATTGGCCGCTACCGGGGTGGTAGTGCTAACTTGACGGGGGTAGTTTTTAAGGGAAGGAGGGGCGCGACAAATTTTTTCAGGGTGGAAATCTCTTAAGGAGCCGTTGTGAGAATTTACTGGACACTTTTAGTATTGGGGCGATTCTTGGAACTCGAGTTAGGCGAACTGAGGCTGAAATGCACTTAGGGGTAGTTTTTAAGTGGTAGAAGGGGCGCGACAAATTTTTTGAAGGGTGCAATATGCCTTTCGGTTCCTGCGACAATTAATTGGATACTTTTTGTTTCACGGAAATGCTTGGATTGGCCGCTACCGGGGTGGTAGTGCTAACTTGACGGGGGTAGTTTTTAAGGGAAGGAGGGGCGCGACAATTTTTTTCAGGGTGGAAATCTCTTAAGGAGCCGTTGAGAGAATTTACTGGACACTTTTAGTATTGGGGCGATTCTTGGAACTCGAGTTTGGCGAACTGAGGCTGAAATGCACTTAGGGGTAGTTTTTAAGTGGTAGAAGGGGCGCGACAAATTTTTCGAAGGGTGCAATATGCCTTTCGGTTCCTGCGACAATTAATTGGATACTTTTTGTTTTACGGAAATGCTTGGATTGGCCGCTACCGGGGTGGTAGTGCTAACTTGACGGGGGTAGTTTTTAAGGGAAGGAGGGGCGCGACAAATTTTTTCAGGGTAGAAATCTTCTAAGCAGCCCCTGTTATATCTTACTGGACCCCTTTAGCGTCGGGGAGATTCTTGGAACTCGAATTTGGATAACTGAGGCTCAAATGCACTTAAGGGTAGTTTTTAAGGGGAAGGAGGGGCGCGACAAATTTTTTTCTTTTTCCATTGAATTACGACAAAATCGCGACATTTAACGCACTATAGCGTTTGTCGAAATTTTAAAGTGGTAGTGCTAACTTGACAGACGTGAAAGGAATTATATATCGATTTATTTTCAAATAATCCAAAAGAAACAGTAAAAATAATAATAATATAAGAGTTCAATTCAATAAAATTAGTCCGTATTTTTATATTTTTTTTTTATTTATCGACCTATAAAAATTCAAAGAAAATGGATGTATTAAACCGAAAATGATATGTCCTAAACTACACTGAATTTGTCTGCAGCCACATTCCAATTGCATCACCTTTAGTCCTCAACCATTCATGATTCAGTGCAACTCCGACCAGCACCTCTCGATATATTTCATCCGAAATGTAGTTGTGATTGTATAAAAATTGAGTTACTTCCGACAATCGAACATCGGTGTAAAGTTTACTTGTTACAAACACCAACAATCCATTTAATTCGGGATTATTTCGTCCATAAATGGATGTTAAAGAGTTCCAATTATCCTGGAAGTATCGCCACACGATGGGCATTCCTACTGGATTGTCAGCAATAGCTCGCAAAATGATTAGGTATAGGGATGGTGATACTAATTCTGTTGTATTTGTCAAGGTTAAATACCTAATTAAGTAAAAAAAGAAAAAGAAAAATCATTTTTGTTACTGCGTAATTTGCATATTTTTGAATTTACTTACTTCTGAACAATTTCAGTAGATTTTGTCTGTGCAAGTGCTTTGGCCAGTATCTCTTTCTCCACAATATTCATTTCGAGTATCATTTTTCCAAAGGCTTCATTCCACTTTGCCTCGTCCGTCATAGATGCAATACCAACGGAATAAACCAATTGCCGAATGTCTGGATGTGGTCGCTTCTCGGCGATATAATTCCATTGGTCAAAATATTTTTGAGCCTCGTTCAAGCATGGATCATATTGAAATTTACAAGCCGTGTTAAGGACCAGCATTCGTAATTTACTAAAAACAATTAAATAAAATAAAATGTTTTGTAGAAATATATTTTCTCATCGTATGTACGTACTTTTTCAAAACATTTGTATCGGGAGTCCAACCGACGAAATTGTAGGCATCTTTTATTATTTTTTGTACAAACAGTTGTAATTCTGCTCCGTATATTGCCTCCTGGAAGGCTGCCTTCATTTTCATAAGCGCCTTGGAACCTACATGCCATGGTACAGGTGTCAGATCTTTTTGAAGTGTTTTAATCATATTCAAGGAAATTTCGGGGTCAAGTGTCATCAAATAGGATAAAGAAAGGGCATCGTTGAGAAGACCAGCACGATCGGCAATTGATAGTTGCTGTAAAAGAGAAGAACTATGTATATTGTATGCAAAAAAACTACCAATGGGCCTGATGCGAAATACAGATCCACCTGGGCATAATACACAATTACGATTATCTACTAAAGCGGCTAGTGGTCCTAATGCCATGAACATGTGGATGTGTTTTGCCATCCTTCAAGAAGAAAAATGAGCAAACTAATCGACAACAAGCAAGGGACTCAGCATCACAGAGAATGTGCTGGCAAAATCTTTCCTGCTATACAATACACGCAGGCCTGTAGAGAGGGTGGGGGGAACGGGGTGATTCCCCCCGGGCCCGGGGTTTCATAATGGGCCCGGATTTTGACACAAAAGTTGTGCTTCTGTTTCTAGCGTTTTGACAACAATACATAACATACTCTGCATTAGGCTTGGGGTCCCTAGTCTATTTTTGAATTTTTAGGACTAGGGGCCCGAATCCTCATATTCAATCAACATGATCGTTTAAATTTCTAAATTCAATCTGCCCTCGCGTTTCGAAAGTGCATGATTTTATACATAAACAATTAAGGAATTTCGACTTCTTCATCCAGTAGCGTATAACGTTTTTCAAAAAATTTGTGTTCGAAAGCAAAATAGGAGCCTTGTACAGCGACATTTTTTCTAGAAGGACTTTTTCGGGCGATTATTATTTTGTGTACGTACTGCTGCTGCTAATGAAATTTTTTTCAAGGTACCAACACCCGGATGTTGGATTTTGGACAGCTAATCAGAACAGATCGCCGGTCGTCTAGAAACATCCAGGTTGTTCAAAACAACCAAAATTTACAGGATGACATAAAGGTGGTTAAAAATTGACAAACATTTGTGTCTGATGTGATGTGAAACAAAGACATGCAACTGAGTAAACTAAAGGGCAAAAAATCGGGTAACGGGCTTAAATTGTTATGTTTAGGAAATTTCATATCCAGGTGATTTCCCATGAAATACAAAATTTCTGGGTCTTTAAAGGCTCGGTCTTGTTTTCAAATATATCTCAATCCTAGATGTCCTTGTCTCATAACCTGAAATATGCGCACTCGAATTATAATGCAACCGTGGCAGATAATTATAAGGTTCGGCAAAGCTAACAACTTTTTTCTGACCGAATTTCGGGACAAATCAATTTTACGAATGGACCCAATATTTCCCTACTCAAACAAGGCCGTTTTCAACAAATGTACCTCAAATATCCGTCAGAAATTTGTTTACAGAACATATAGGAAGGATTCTAAAATACATAGTTAAGCTTGCAAGAGACACCGATTTCTTGACGACTTGTATTGAAATTCTTAGGCCTGTATTTATGAACATTCCTTAACTCAAGGAGACCTTGAGTCAAGGATGCCGAAATTCAATAAATTAAATATCATTTCCCATTCTTTTTCATAGAAATCATTTATATTCAGGAGTCAATGCATCCTTGATTTAAGGCGAAACTCAAGGAGACCTTAAGTTTTCAATAGACTTGAAATATTATATTTCGAGGAAGGTGGGTAGCTACCTTGACTTCAAGTGAGGTTGCCTATAGAAAATTTTAAGGTCTCCTTGAGTTTCTCCTTAAATCAAGGATGCATTGACTCGTGAATATAAGGGATTTCTATGAAAAAGTATGGAAAATTACATTTAATTTATTGAATTTCGGCATCCTTGACTCAAGGTCTCCTTGAGTTAAGGAATGTTCATAAATACGGGCCTTAGACTTGAGTTTAACATCTCAAATATTTTATTTTTACATATTTATGCTGATACACATTGTGTTTTTCGCCGTGGCGAGGTGGGCCGCGAGTTTGACATATTTGCTCTAAGCAGTCGCTTTTCTATGAAGTTTCGTTACCCAAAAATGCACATAAAACGAACGAACCTTATTTTAGAAAGATTTTGGCTTCTGTAGTTCGTTAAAATTTGCTAATCAACTACCGAATCATCTTCAAAATATACTTGAAAAAAAAATCACACACACACACAAGTGTTGAACTATCCAGTCAATCCCGTTTTTTTGTGAGTTTAGTATGTAAAATTGCTTCACGATTGAATTCAGTTTCTGTCAGTTTTTTTTGGCAAGTGGCTTATCCGGTATCAGTTTTTTATTATTTTTCTACAATTCGTATTTTTCTAAAAACCCATAATTTTAGCTTAGAAATTAAATCTCAAAATGCACCTGAATGCGCAGAAGACCGCTTCAAATATTTATAGACTATAGAGGCTCCCGATTAGAAAACTGCCGGATTACTGAGACAGCCGGTTCAGTGAGAACGCCGGATTATAGAGATTTCACTGTACAATTTGTTTAAGGGTTTATGTCAAATAAAAAAATTTCTTCGATTCATCATTTTGTATCGTACGGGAGAGGTGGGCCCGGAATCATTGTCCCCCGGGCCCGGATTTTCTCTCCACGGCCCTGAATACACGACAACCCCACCGATGAACGACGCCATTGGATCTTTATCGAGAGAGACAGGATCGAACGAGTTGCACTCGCAGTCTTACACAAACATTCGAGTCGACCAGTCGCACACAAACACACGGGACAACGCGTTGTTCATAACTTGTATCCGATAATAATATTTCAGTCCAATATTTCGTTAAACGTCATTCGGTAGTTTCTCATTTGTAAAGTGGTGACCCCTGTGAAAACACGCGACTTAATCTTACAGCGATTTTCGAAACAATTCGACGGCAAACGTGACGACGCCATTTTTTAAAATCGTAATTCGCAGACCCCAGACCGTTACAAATGTCGACTAACGATAGCAACAACAACGCCACAACGTCGGCGGGCGCCTCACAAAACGGCGACGATGCGTTGCAAGTCCAGGCAAGCACCAACTCGATTGCCGTGTGCAGTGAAAACGTCGAAGCGTGGTTTCTTTCGATTAAGTATTGGCTCACCGCTTAAGGAATCACGAACGACCGCCAGAAATTTGCGACTATCTTGGCAGCCATCGGGCCGAACATTATCGTTCAACTCTCCTACGTTCTTAGCGAGGATCCTGTCACCAATAAATACAAATTCATTAAAACACGTTTCGCAGACAGTTAGCAATGGAAACTAAATCGCCTACTGTCAGAAATGCTGTTCGGAGAAAAACGCCCGAAGAACCTTCGTCATGAAATGGAACGTGTTGCTGGTACAGTGGTTGGCGAAAGTGCATTAAGAGGACTTTTGATTCAACGACCGCGTGATGTGAGCTATCTAAACTAAAGCAGTTGATAGTTGACATGTGCAAGGAAATAAACAGTCTGCAACAACGATCCAGTTCAAACGAGCGCCCAGCAACCGAGTTATGCTGGTACCACGAGAAGTACTACCGAACCGCCTCAAGCCCATGCCGTTTGGAAAGCAACCGTGTACGTACGCCGATCCATCCATCAGCACAGACGACCGTCAACAAAATCGCTAACGTGCGACGCCAACATCTAAGAAATCGACAACCATTCAACCAACAATAACATCGTGCTCCGACGTTTCAGCAATCAACAACAATATCAGGACGCAATCGCCCTGAAGTGACAGAGCGAAACGCCACATAAAAAACGTCACAGCGGATTTCCTGTCTCGGATACAATCGATCAACGCCACCGCCCAACGCAACGACCCCTAACTCCTGCAACTCATTAACATCGATAAAGGCGTGCCGATCCGGACACTTTCTAGAGTAGCCATCATCTAGCAGGGGACAACCTTAATAAATCAGGAACACGACAACCCTACTGACAACGCCATTGTATCTTTATCGAGAGAGACAGGATCGAACGCGTCACATGTCGCAGTCTTACACAAACATTCGAATCGACCAGTCGCACACGAACACATGGGATAACGAGTCGTTCATAACTTGTATATTTCGTTAAAAGTCATCCGGTAGTTTCTCATTTGTGTAACCAATACGCTCAAGCTCTATATTGGTTAAGTCAACAAGGAGAGATCTCCCGAGAGCAACAACTTTTTCAAGTGAATTCCACTCTCTTCTAGAGTCATAGAGCACTGGATATTGGTAAGCATTATGGCGAGGTTCGTACTGTTACTAACCCTAAGCCCCGCAGGGGGGGTCAGTTTCCTTGTGGCACGGATCTTTGGTGGGTTGCGACACCACGTGCCCGAGCAGCGCAGGGAGGCCCCTGGTATGGTTGATACGCCATGGCATGGATCTGTACAAAGACCTTCGGGCGATGACGTTCCCGAGCTCCCTAGTCATGTATGGGTGGCACAGCATGGCTTGACTTTTTCCCTATTCCTTCGAAAAGTCAGCCATACCAGCTTACACGACCCAGTACTTCCTCGTAGCGGAGAAAGTAAAATGAATATATTATAAGCGTACGTGTCCAGTCTCGGAGCTGGCGGCTCGCATAACCCAAGTCTCGAAGGGGCTAGTTAGGGAGAATGGCCTACGCGCCTATACCTAGCTGGTTTGTGGATTGATGACCACACGGTCTGAGTCAAATTGCTGCCTAGTAAACGAACGGGGCCAGACCTATGTGAACGGTAGCGCTACGAGTCTGCTTTAAGCCGACGAGTAGTAAACAGGCATACCGATCCTGCGGCTGGCAAGCCGAATTCGTTAGGTCTAACCGAAAGGGGGCCAAAGGAGGATCACACCTGCTATTGAGAAATCTTTAGCGAATAGTGTACCTCGGGGAAGGGCGTGCCCAAGGGACCATGGTCTCTACCCATCTAGGCGTTGGACTCGAGGGGGTTTGTGGTGTTAGACAAGCCGACCAGCTAGAGTCGCATCCCAAGGTGGGGTTCCAAAGGGAGGCATCCCGGCGGAGAACACCCTTCCGGCTATTAGTCGGATAAATCTCGTCGTCCCGCAAGGGAGGGAGGTTACGGCCATTAGGCTTAGGTACTCCTAATGACGAATGCGAGGTAGACGCAGGATGGATGTTACTACCCCTAAGATCCTTGGGGTCTACTTAGACACCTTGATGAAGTCATGTCATGAAACGTCATGTCGTGGACGTAACCGACAAAATGCACAGTAGGAAGGAACTGGCACAGCATCTCTTGGGGCAAGGACAAAAAAAACCATGCTTGTCACTTACAAAGCGATTGGTCGAGCTATCCCTAGCTATGCAGCACCGGTGTGGTCACAAACCGTTTATGACACAAACTGGAATAAGGCAAGGCATGCCAGAATGCTGCTCTACGTATCGCTACAGGTTGCCACCTGATGTCACCACCAAGATCATCTTTATCAGAAAACCAACATGTTACCAGTGCTTCTCCTGTCTTTTCAATATATGGACGGTTACTATCGAGAGGATAACCCAAACCATAATCTCATGGACAATACTTCCCCTCCGCGACATGGCAGGAGGGGAATCAGAGATCTTGAGAGAGATGTTCAGAGATACAAATGGGTGTCTCCCGATATATTTGATGACGCACCATACCATGCGGCCATTGCAGATATTCACACAAGAGTCGTGAATCGGTCAATAGGGATGTTAGGTAGGAATAGAGTCCTCTCAGTACTCCCACCACATATATCGCCTGAGGAGACTAGGCCCCCGAGAGCGACAAGAGCGACACTAGTCCAGCTTAGGTCAGGCTGGTGTTCGCGCCTCAATTCTTTCCTATCTTGAATAGGCCCGGGCATCCAGAACATTTGTCGGAGCTGCGGTGGTGCACCTCATGATGTGGGCCTCATGAGAGGTCCATGGGGTCCATTCAAACCATGCTGGTCATTTAAAACGCGATAGGTCGAAATGTACCTGACTCTGCACCACCGGTGTGGTCATAATCCGTATGTGTCTCGAGCTGGAATGATATCTAGGCATGTCAGAATGCATCATACCCATGTCAGAATGCATCATATGCATGCATACGCATCACGACTATCCTTTGGTTCGCGGGGTCTTCTCCCTGGAACCACCCATGCATTTCTTGCCAAGAGCCGCAAAACCCCTCGACATAAGTGGGGAAACACACACCACTATCCTTTCGCAACAATGCTGTTATCGAGCGGACCAACCAAACCACGGCCATAGCAGATATTCACACAACCATTGTGAATCGCTCAGTAGCGAGACGATGCAGTAATAGAGAGATTATACGTAGGGAAATCCTGGGGTTTGAAACCATCCATTATGATCTGAATATACAAAGCAATAGTTAGACCAAATTTAAATTATGGTGCTGTGGTCTGGTGGAAGAGAGCCCTACGGAGGGTAAGTCCGCTCTAGGTAAGGTACAGAGACTAGCATGTCTCATTACCACCGGTGCACTCCGATCTTGCCCTAACAGTGTTCTAGAAGTTCTACTAGATCTACACCCAATTGAAATCCACCTTGAGACCCAGGCAAAACTAGCAATGGTACGACTCATTGCAAATGATGCTCACTATGCCAGTCTGCAGCTCAGATGCCTCAAAAACAATACTATCGCGAATATGCCCTCCGACCACCTTGCAATGGAGCTCTCATTCGGTCGCTGCTTCCAGGCTGTAACATGGATCAGGGACGAGTGGCACCCTAACTGCGCTAGGCTGCATCCACAGACCATTGAATGGTTTACTGACGGCTGCAAGACAACTGAAGGCTCAGGAACGATTGTCGTTGGCCCAACACATAGGATATCTATAAGTACCTATGGGCCTCCACACCACTGTTTTTCAGTCAGAAATGCACGCAATAGAAATCTGCGCTGATCTCTGCCTACGAGAGAATACGTAAATAAACGTATAGCCATCTTCTCAGACAGCCAGGCGGCTATTAAATCACTTAAGATTTGTTCAATGCTGCCTGAAGGCGTTGAACAAACTAGGCGAAAACAACAGCCTAACACTTTTCTGGGTTCCAGGTTACATGGGCATCGCAGGGAACGAACAGGCTGATGGCACCCATAGCTGCATCATCCCCCTTCTGCGGACCAGAAAAGAAAACATTCAGAGATCAGGAACGACTCAAAGCAACTGAGCACTGGGATAAACTACGTAGGCTTAGACAATAGAAAATGTTAGAGCAGGGTATTCCCACAAAAGAACGGCTGAGCTGCTGCAGCTAAGCAGAGCTAAAGTACATATCATCTGTGGCATTCTCACAGGTCACTCCTGTCTGAGATCACATTTACGCACAATAAGGATTGTGCAAGATGCGAGCTGTCGATTCTGTGAAGAAGATGACGAAACCTCTTTCCACGTCTTATGCGAGTGCGATGCACTGGCCCAGCGTCGCTGGTCACACCTCAGAGTGGCCTCTCTAGATACGGACTACATAGCTTTGACATCTATAAGCGACTTACACTCGTTCCTCAGCACGATCAACCTTGATCGTGAGGCATAGTCCTGCCCATCTGCAACTAGAGCGATAGCACAATAGGCCCATTGGCTTCAGTGCTTTGAAACCCTTCGGGTTCACGCTCCTCTACAATCTACAATAGAGTACCCTCAGCACCACCCCTCATATCACCTAAGTGTTGTGAATGCTTCCAGGCTGTAACATGGAGCAGGGACGAGTGGCACCCTAACTTCGCTAGGCTGCATCCACAGACCATCAAATGGTTGACTGACGGCTCCAAGACAACTGAAGGCTCAGGAACGATTGTTGTTTGCCCCACACATAGGATATCTATAAGTACCTATAGGCCTCCACACCACTGTTTTTCAGTCAGAAATGCACGCAATAGAAATCTGCGCTGATCTCTGCCTACGAGAGAATACGTAAATAAACGTATAGCCATCTTCTCAGACAGCCAGGCGGCTATTAAATCACTTACTAAGTACACCGTCACGTCAAGATTTGTTCAATGCTGCCTGAAGGTGTTGAACAAACTAGGCGAAAACAACAGCCTAACACTTTTCTGGGTTCCAGGTTACATGGGCATCGCAGGGAACGAACAGGCTGATGGCACCCATAGCTGCATCATCCCCCTGTTCAGAAAAGAGAACATTCAGAGATTAGGAATGACTCAAAGCAACTGAGCACTGGGATAAACTACCTGGGCTTAGACAATCGAAAATGTTTAGAGCAGGGTATTTCCACAAAAGAACGGCTGAGCTGTTGCAGCTAAGCAGAGCTAAAGTACATATCATCTGTGGCATTTTCACAGGTCACTCCTGTCTGAGATCACATTTACGCACAATAAGGATTGTGTAAGATGCGAGCTTTCGATTCTGTGAAGAAGATGACGAAACCTTCTTCCACGTCTTATGCGAGTGCGATGCACTGGCCCAGCGTCGTTGGTCACACCTCGGAGTGGCCTCTCTAGATACGGACTACATAGCTTTGACATCTATAAGCGACCTACGCTCGTTCCTCAGCACGATCAACCTTGATCGTGAGGCATAGTCCTGCCCATCTGCGACTAGAGCGATTGCACAATAGGCCCATTGACTTCAGTGCTGCGAAACCCTTCGGGTTCACACTCCTCTACAATCTACAATAGAGTACCCTCAGCACCACCCCTCATATCACCTAAGTGTTGTGAATTATATATTTACTATAAAATATTAGCATTGAACGCACTCAGCTAGTTTAGTAAGTCAGGTCAGCTGTAACGAACTTCCTTCTTGAAATATAGTCAGTGTGTGTGTCACTATAGTTGGCGACAGAACCATTTCCATAAATATGTGCTAAACCAGTGGCGCAACCACGGGAGGGGCTAAGGGGGCTAAAGCCCCTCCCAGACCCAGAAATTGGGAAAGGAAAACTGCAAAATAAAATTTGACGAAATCTATTTCGTTGCAGATTTTGCTAATATGAATGCTTCTTGGAGCATATAGTGCACCAGATGAATACAACTGTCGTAACTTCTTAAACTCGATTAACACGTTTTGATTAAATTTGATGTAGTTTTCAAAGATCTACTCAATAGAGAGATTTTTAAACAATCTACAACAAAGCGGTTGTACCCTGAACCGAAAACGACAGCCATTGGAAGATTACGGATGTATGTTACTTATTTTGTTGCAAATACAACAACGCAGAATAACGAGTAGTCAAATATACGGCATTTGATCGGTGAACATGTATTTTGGAGTTTTTCCCTATAATTAGGGTACCTATTGTTCCCAGCAACCCTGACAATAGGGAAAAATATCCTGATCGATAAGGTTTCCGAAATTAAGGAGTTGGGAGGTAATTTGTATGTTTTTGGCGATTAAAGAAACAGTAAAACGATAAAAGAAACAGAAAAGTTGTCTAAGAACCAAATAAACTATACAATTAATAAACAATTCTTTGCACTAATGTATAATAAATTATAAATTAGGGTATTCTCATTTTGGAACGTTTTAAAGCTAATAATCCATTAAATGCAGTGCCAATAAAGTTGTAGATGATTTTGTCGAAAATGGTTCCTCCAATCAAAAACCGCCATTATCCCCCTCATAGATCCCCTAAAGTTAAGAGTCAAAGCCTAATTTTAAGTGTATCGCATCGCAATTATACTTCCCATCAAAAGTCTCAATCGGATCAAAACTAGGGATACAGAGTGACAAGGCAATTTTAGTTGGAAACTTTCGTATGTAGATAGTTTCGATGGTCTGTGCAATATCAGAATTTTAGAAACATTTTTGTGCAAAATGGAGTGATTCAAAATTTGGTGACAAAAGAAAGAACGTGCTGATTACATATTACACTCATGTTTTCACTACGTGAAGCTACAAAAAAAAATACATAGAAAAGGCCGTGGTTGCAATGCAAACTTAAAACTTCACCGCATCATTATTGGAAAATAGTACCCAATTTGTGGAAGCAAATATCCAATAATATGGCCATTTTAGCCCCCTCCAGGTCAAGATCCTGGTTGCGCCACTGTGCTAAACTAATCGGAATTCATCCCTCGTTTTAATTTGGCATCGATATCGAACAATTGGCGACGAGGATGGGATATATTGTGTATTTTCATCCATTATGGCTTTATTTGGAAATATTGGTCCATTTGTCGAGGAGGATGAATCATGGGAATCCTACATTGAGAGGTTCAACGCGTTTTGCGATTGCAATATAGTGACCGACGAATTAAAAGTGAAGATGCTCATTTCGGTGATGGGGCCCAAATTCTACAATCTTCTTAAAAATTTGTGCTCGCCCGAATTACCATCTTCTAAGCAATTCGACGAAATCGTTCGATTGATAAAAGATCACATGTGACCGACCCCCTATTTTATCAACGAACGTGCCAAATTCAACAACCGGGACCAAAAAAATCGGAGAAACAATCAACGAATATGTCGTGGAGCTGAAAAAGTTGGCGAAAGACTGCAAATTCGGCACTATGTTGGACGACCATTTGCGTGATAGACTGGTCAGTGGAGTCTCCAACAAGGAGGTTAGGAAGAGATTCCAAACACTGCGCGACGACGATCTAACATTTGGGAAGGCGGTACAGATCGCACAAGCAGTTGAAGAGAGTGAACACGCATTAAGCCAAAATTGTGCATCTGGAAACGTGCATTTTCAACATAAAAGCAAAACACGGACGAACAATAATCAAAATAAGTTAAAAACATCAAACAACAGAAATAGTAAGAGCGGTAGTGCAAACAATTATTCTTCTAACATTTAAAATGCATATCGATGCAATAAACTCCAAAGTTTTGAAAAGCATCTGCACTAATTATCCATTTATAAACAGGAAATCTAAGTTATCTGTGGCAAACAAATTGCTAATTTATAAATGTGCGATGCAACCTATCATTCTCTATGGGTGTCCTATTTGGAGTCTGTGTGCCCCGACACACAAACGAACACTGCAAATCCTCCAGAATAAATGCTTGAAAATAATATTAGACAAATCGAAATACTTTTCTACTCGAGCTTTACATAGACTAGCTAACATACCATATATAAATAATATATCACTAACTCTTAAAAATAACTTTTACAACCGGTGCACTGTCTCCAACAACCCCCTAATTTCCTCCTTGGTATCCTAGCCTTTAAGTCTAGACATAGCTTTAAGTTAGTATTTTAAGATAGTTTATAGTATTTAGTCCTAAGTAGTTCATCCATAGGTTTTAAGCAAATTTTTCCTGAAAATTTCATCCAATACAAATTATTTCGCACTTTTCTTAGCATTAATCATTCATCTTCATACCATAGATGTAAAGACTTTGTCTAAACTCTTAATTTAGTCCATCCTGTATATAGACATAGGTATAACACTTCTTTATTTCAATAAAGCTACTTTTATCTTATCTTATCTTATTCTTCTAACAATAGTAATAGTAGTGGTACTCATTGTTATTGCTGTGGAAAAGCTAATCACTTAAAATCTAATTGTAGGTACAGAAATTTGAATTGTAGAAAATGCGGAAAGAAGGGTCATTTGCAAGCTGTGTGTAAATCGAAACATCAAAATTTTGTTAGTGCTGAAAACAATCCAGGTATGTGTTCTATTGAAAATCTTTATTCTAACAGCAATGATAACACAGGTCTACAAAATTAAAAAAAAAATTTGGTGCCGCTGCGATTCAAGCATAATTTTAAAGCATCGGTCCTGTCAATACTCTCAGTGCCATTTTTTCATAAATGCTACATGTAGTTTTTAGTTTAGGCAAATTAATGAAATTGCATGGTAATCGACAGCCACGAGCGTTCCCAGATCGACTAAATATATCTAAAATCATTTGAATTGCTAAATTTATACAGTTTGAGTATGGCATGTTCAGACGAAATAATATTTGACGTTTTGATGTAGTCCTGAATTTTTTCTGCTGTGATTTACCGTTACTTTCAGGTAAAAGTTCAAATTGGGACGCATGAAGCAATTTGTTAAGGCTTTGGACAAAAATGGTAGTTGTGGTAGCTGGGTTAAGAACAGAGAAGCTTAAGGTAGGCATTTTTGACAGGCCCTCAAATAAGACTTTTAATAAAAGATACCAGTTTTGGGCATTCGATGAATGATTTAGAGTCATTAGCGTGGATTTCTTTCGTCGACCTTGTGAAAAACTTTCTCGGCAATCATAAGGCTGAAAATTATCGGATTTTAGTGCAAAATATGCTGGAAAATTTAAGAAATCTTGGTTGCAATATGAGTACCAAGATGCACTACCTCCATGGTAATTTGGGTAAATTTCCAGTAAACCTAGGGTCTTATAGTGTGGAACAAGGCGAACGATTCCGCCAGGACCTGAAAATTGTGGAAAATCGTTATCAAGGTCGATGGGATGAACATATGATGGCGGATTGCTGTTGGAGTATCATGCGTGAGTCCCCTGGAAAGTCTCATCTCAAGAAATCTCGAAAAATAAGCTTCCTTCATGTCTGAATAGCTATCAACATACATATTTTGGAACATTTCATCATTTCATCATATCTCGAAAACTACGTGTAGGATTTAAAAAATTTATTCACCGTTAGAATCAGTATAGCAAGGCTACTCAAAAACAGTTTGAATCTCCCCGGCACCAAAACCCGTGTAGACCTGTGTAATAATCCATTCAAAGTGACTGTGTCAATCAATGGTATAGAAAGAGACATGGAAATTGACACGGGAGCTAGTGTTTCTGTAATATCGAATAACGAGTATCAGCAAAGTTTCCAGAAATGTCCGCTTCATAAATCTGATGTTGTGCTTCGTTCGTACACAAACGAAATTATTAAAGTACTAGGTTATATAGTAGTGAACTTAACATACAAATCCGCGAGTGAAAAGTGTAGGCTGTATGTAGTAAAAGGGGAAAGTCCTATGCTATTAGGAAGAGAATCGATCCAGAGATTAAGAATTAAATTGTCGCAAGAGGGACGCGTATGTGCGATCAGTTTAGAGGCCGTGTGAGAAACGATCTGCAAATCTTATCCAACTGTTTTTACAAGCACTTTGGGGTGTTTAAAAGATGAAACTGTGTCTTTGAACATAGCAAAATGTACCAAGCCTAAGTTTTTTCAACCCAGAACAGTACCACTCACGTTATTTAAGAAGATTGAAAAAGAGCTTGATAGATTGCAAAGTGAAGGAATCATTTATAAGGTTAACACATCCGATTGGGGTGCGCCTATTGTTCCAGTTTTAAAATCAAATGGGGATGCCTAACATCCTATGTGGGGACTACCGCGTTACAGTAAATCCTTATCTTAATCTGGAACGATATCCAATTCCAAGAATTGAGGAGTTGCTAGTCGGCCTACATACAGGGGGAAAATTCAGTATTTTGGACTTAAGCCAAGCTTATCAGCAAATAGAGTTAGATGAGGAGTCAAAACAGTTAACTGCAATTAGTACTCATAGAGGGGTTTATGTCTATAACAGAGTACCTTTTGGGCTAAATTCAGCACCGGGAATTTTCCAAAACAAAATAAGTTCCAAACTACGAAACATAAGAAACGTCCGGGTGTATTTTGATGAAATTTTTGTCTTTGGGGAAACCGAAGATGACCATTACAAGGCACTGATTGAAGTTTGTGAAACTTTTAAGGAGCTGGGATTAACTGTGAAGGAGGAAAAATGTGAATTTTTTAAAGAATCTTTAGAATTTTTGGGTTATAATATTAGTCGCGAAAGAATTAGACCAAGTAGTAAGAAAATTGCTGCAATAAAATATGCCCCGATTCCAACCAACAAAAAGGAACTACAAGCTTTCCTAGGTTTGATAAACTACTATAGAAAGTTTATCCCCAATTTATCTAGCGTTGAGGCTCCTTTATCGCACTTATTAAAAAATGATGTTGAATGGTATATGAACACCCGATGCAAACAGGTGGTAGAAATCATTAAAAATGAAATTGTTAGTAATCGAGTATTGATGCATTATAACCCACATCTCCCATTGGTACTGTCGACTGATGCTTCTGAATATGGAATTGGCGCGGTTTTAGCTCATAAATTAAACAATGGGCATGAGCGTCCAATTGCGTTCGCATCTCGTTCATTATCTCCGGCTGAAAGGAAGTATAGCCAAATTGATAGTGTTTGGGGTAATGAAATTTAATCATTTTTTGTGGGGAAATAAATTCACATTAAAATGTGACTGCAAACCGTTGGTGAATATATTTGGACCCAAAAGAGGGATTCCGTCTATGGCAGCTAACAGATTACAAAGGTATGCACTATTTCTATCTGGGTATGATATGCAAATTGTATTTGTGAAATCGGAAAACAACGCAAATGCTGATTTCTTATCCAGATTGCCTTTAAAGTGTAACTTGCAATACGGTGAGAAAGAAATTTCGTATTTGAACTATATTGAAGAGCAACGAGTTCTGGATTACAAAAGCATTCGCAACGAAATAGCTCATGATCCCGAATTAGAGACAGTTTTAAAATATGTTGAAAAGGGTTGGCCAGATAATTGCCCCGTCGATTTGAAACCGTATGCCGTAAAACGAGCAGAGCTAGCGGTGAAACAAGGAATTGTTATGTGGGGTTATCGTGTCATAATACCAAAGAAATTAAGACAAATTGTTTTAAATGAATTGCATTTAAATCACTTGGGAGTCGTAAAAATGAAGTCCATCGCGAGGAGTTATTTATGGTGGCCAAACATTGACAAGGACATAGAGCAATTGACAAATTCCTGTCCTGTGTGTTTGAATCAAAGGACAAATCCAAAGAAAGCACCGCTGCACTCATGGGAACGCACGAGTGGTCCGTGGCAGCGATTACATCTTGATTTTTTAGGACCATATGGTTCCAAACTATTTCTGATCGTAGAAGACTCGTTTTCTAAATGGATAGAAGTATTTCAAGTTCCTTCTACAAATAGTTACCATACCATCAGAAAACTTAGAGAAACTTTTGCCCGTTTTGGATTACCAAGTCATATTGTGACTGATAATGGTCCACCATTCTCTTCTAAAGAATTTATACATTTTTTGAAAATGAATGGAATCACTTTTACTCGATCTCCGCCTTATAATCCTCAGACGAACGGACTTGCTGAAAGTGGAGTAAAATTTATTAAACATTTCTTGAAAAATGCAATGACAAGAGCTCTAACTGGGAAGATAGCATTCAGAGATTTTTGTTTGACTATCGAATTGCTCAACATTCTACAACCAAAGAAAGCCCAGCCTCTTTACTTTTTAAAAGGAATCTGAGAACAAGATTTGACATAATGCAACCTAATGTAAGAACTCCGGTACAGAGTGGGGAGGAAATACAGGGGAAAATGGATAAAAGCACAAGGTCGGTAAAAATAGGTGAATCGGTATTAGTGCGTGACTATAGAGCACCATCTAAAAAGTGGCAGTATGGGAAAGTTGAGATAGTATTGGGTCCGGTAACGTATGGCATTAGATTACTTAACGGAGATTTTTGGAAAAGACATATCGATCAAATTATTAGAGGTAAAGCGGATGAAAAATATTTTCAAGAAACAGATGTTGATAGATATGTGGCTGAACGGCTATGTGATAGTAAAGAAAACACTCAGAATCGTTCACATTAATCCTGAGATTGACACCACTTTGAATGATAAATCAAGTACTAAAGATTTCAATAGAAGCACACCGCATTGTAGTTTAGAGTCAAATTCCGATGTTCAAAATCAGAATAATTCTAATGTACCTAAATGAATTTGAAAATAATAGTAATAAGTCGAATGAAGCAAATGCACCTGAGGTAGTTAATAGAAGATATCCGCTTAGAAATAGGAAACCGGTTGAAAAATATCAAGTAACATTTTAAGAGAATAATAATGAATAATATGTTGAATTGATGAAAAAATAAGAATAATTACAAACATAAATATTATGAATTACAAGAGTTGAAATTAAATGAATTTAAATTAGAATACTCATTATTAAAGAGGGGAAATTGTTGTGAATTATATATTTACTATAAAATATTAGCATTGAACGCACTCAGCTAGTTTACTAAGTCAGGTCAGCTGTAACGAACTTCCTTCTTGAAATATAGTCAGTGTGTGTGTCACTATAGTTGGCGACAGAGACATTTCAATAAAGATGTGCTAAACTAATCGGAATTCATCCCGCGTTTTAATTTGGCATCGATATCGAACACTAAGGAAACTAGGCTCCCGAGAGCCACAAAAGCGACACTGGCTCACTGGTCACCTTCACTCCGAGGGCAATATGAGACAACCCGATTGCAGTTCCTACGGCCAGTGCCTCCTTGCACAGGATGGGCACATTCACGGAATAAAAATCTTTTGGAAACGCCTAAAATTAACGACTTTCCACGTAAAGTTCGCATTGTATTAAATGGAACCATAAATTTACGCTTCAATTTCACAGTTTTGCAACCATTTTTTAGATTTTTTTTAATTTAGGATCATTTTCTTTTTAAATGCAGTGCCCTAGTATATAATTATTAGACTATCAAATAGATTTTCGGGGGACATGCGAATTAATGTTGTGCGCCTTTAGCATTTTCAATGTAAATGTACATAGTCTGAAACAAATCAAAAATGCTAAAAGTGCACAACAATAATGTTCATGTTCCCGAAAGTTTATTTTACATTCTAATACATAATATAATGAACTCTTCAAAATTAGTAATCTAATAATCATCATTACACAAGAAATCCTCCCGTGAAACATGTTTTCCAACATAGCATTGAGCCATCGTTGGTTTTTTTATTCATTTTGACCAGCTCATGGTAACCCCGAAAATTGTACTTAATTGTCTACGCCATCATCATTCTCATTTTTATTACACTGATTCCATTCGAGCTGCTATAGGCCGGCCTACCTTGTCGGTGTTGAATTCGATGCCACCGCTTCCAAAAGTTTCATAAATTTCGAATGATTAGTTGTTGTAATTTGGTCACCGGCGCAAGTGGCCCACTGTGAACCGCTTGCCTCGTCGGCTGTGTGAAGTTAGCCAGTCATTTTTTTGAAATTAGGTCCTTTTGCTCGGTGAACCGTTTGTTCTACAGCGGCTACGTTTGTTCTTGATTGTTAACCAATTAATATCGTTTGTGCTTCTCTAATAATTTAATTATAGCAACTTTAAAATTGTGAGTGTGAAGTTAGCCAGTCATTTTTAAATATGGGTCGGAAAGGTATAGGTTTGGTATCAATCGAAAGCCAGACGTTTGTTCATTTTGTAGGGCGTTTGTTCATCCTGGAAACGGAAGGATACAGGAATTATTAAGGAAAAAGAGATTAGTTGTGACGTCATTTTCACTCAACCAACGCCATCTACTCAGCTCAGCTGTACGGGCAACCCGTGTCCCGCGAACAATTTATGCAAGATCCACACCATCATTGTACAGCTGAGCTGAGTAGATGGCGTTGGTTGAGTGAAGATGACGTCACAACTAATCTCTTTTTCCTTAATAATACCTGTATCCTTCCGTTTCCAGGATGAACAAACGCCCTACAAAATGAACAAACGTCTGGCTTTCGATTGATACCAAACCTATACCTTTCCGACCCATATTTAAAAATGACTGGCTAACTTCACACTCACAATTTTAAAGTTGCTATAATTAAATTATTAGAGAAGCACAAACGATATTAATTGGTTAACAATCAAGAACAAACGTAGCCGCTGTAGAACAAACGGTTCACCGAGCAAAAGGACCTAATTTCAAAAACATGACTGGCTAACTTCACATAGCCTGCCTCGTCTTTATGTCGATGGTAAGTAGATTTTCAACAATACCTAAAGGTTTGAATATGCGAGTTGATTATTGCATACACATAGGCAGTTTCGATTTTGATCAAACAAAAAAGCCTAAAAGCAGCCCAATTTGTTGATTAATACAAACACCGGAAATGTTTTTGTGCAGTAGCTCCCAAACAGTAATTGATAGATTCACGAGAGACTTGGTAGTGATGGGAAAAAACTATTAATATGAATGATGTTCACCTAATAGTCAAAGGTAAAATTTTGTTGTACATTTCTACTGATGTTAAAAGATGTGAATATACAATAAGTGTATTTATTTATAGGGCGGGCCGTGCCCACCTTGCCCACTATGACGAGCCGCCACTGCCTACGGCACCAAGACTGAGACAATAGGCGGGAACGACAACGAAACTTAGAACACATCCACACACATGAACATCAGTTCACGCCTTTCTAAACCGCAACAACAACAATTAAAGCGGTTATCCCGCTTTAGTTTAAATTTTAAATGTGTATGATTTGATTGAGTTTTAACAACTTTACCTCATGTTGATCCCCTTCCATTGCAGCAAGCAAAGCATCCCAGCATTCTGTATCATAGCGGATACGATAGTAGCCACGCTGATCTACATTAAATTTCATCCATGTCAATTCTTTATTTATGGCTATCATATGACCACCGGGAATGTCCGATAGCCAATTTTGAGAAATTGCTGCGGAATTCTCATATATATAGGATACGGGTACAAACCAAAGTGTTCTACCAAAAAGAAAAAAAAAACCATTTTATTGAATGCTGAATAATAATTATTATTAACTACTCACGTTCTAGTACTGTTTTGATAAAGGTAAAAAACGGTAGCATTCTCCTGTGGGCGCTTCTCAACATCTAACACTGGAACACCATCTAGTCGTATGAACATGTCCGACGAATATCTAAAAAATCATTTTCTATAGTTCGGCGTTGGAACTCGATAAATTAAAATATTTTAAGGCATGAACTACATACGTCACTTCATTTTGTCCAGCCAATGTTGCAAGCTCATCCATAAATGTATAGGCAGGTAAATATCCATTAATTGCATTCTTCAAGAATTGTTTGCATGCCGTATGGAAATTATCCACGCCCACTTTGGACGCATACATACGAACAATAGATGCACTCTTCTTCACACTGAAATCGGTGAATTTTGAAAGTATCGCCGCATTGCTTTCAACCTTTCCAGCCAATGGATCAGCGGTGAGCATGGATTCATAGTCAAGAGCTGGATGTAGTTCGTTTATCAGGAAGTCGTTAAGCTGGGGAACAATTACATTTATATAACGGTTCTCCTTATGATCAATTCCGAAACAAAACTTACCACTCCCCAGTCGGGGTAAATATTGTCCAAAGCTTGATAAGCTAGATACGTGGATAGGCCATTGTATAGCCACATGTCGTTCCACCATTTTTGCGTAACTGAAATACAAAATTTCGAATTATGCCAAAGAAAAAAATTTCAACTAAAAATTACATACCCATATCGCCAACCCACAATTGTGTCAGTTCGCGGGCCAGATTTATAGCAAAATTTTCTTTAGCTTCAAACGATTCATTTTGATCGTCAAAAATCAAAGTTTTGCTATCGAGTAGTAAAATACCTAATCCACCTCCGCCCATTTTCGGATAGCCAGGAATGGCGACCATATCTAAAAAGATCGACTGATAACTCAGATAGATTAACCAAAATACATTCATTACAAATCATACCAAGTTTCGTTAGCGGATATTCTACATCGAAATAATCAACGAAATATTTCAAAATCTTGTCCGTCAATTCCAGAGCGTAGCTCGTCATTTCCAAATCATCTTTGGCTGCGTGAATTGCCAACTCGATACTCTGACCCACACTTGGTTGAACAGTGACTTTCTTCGAACCAAATTCCGAAATAAATAGCCCCACCTGGTACGTACTCATAGGCAAAGAATCATCAAATGTTACTTCAGTTCGACCCGTTGTTGGGTTTTCCGTGGAGTTCTTTATCATCATATTCGAAACAATATTGGACGTACTGGGAAAAGATACCGTTATGGTGTACTTGGTTTTGTACGACGGCTCATCAAAACATGGGAATGCATAACGGGCATATGTCGGCTTAAAGTTCGAAACAAACATTTGATTCTCACGGTATGCTCCAATTTTTCTAGTATCGCTAGCAATTTTGCGATATGTAATCTTAATGTAATATTTGCGTCCGGCATTGAGCAGTTGTTTTGTTCTAACAACAAAAAACTCTTCTTCGGGGTAGAGCTTATAAGAATCTACTTCAACTAGATGATCAATACCCGTTGTACCAAAATCGGCCTTTCGAAAGACATTGACAAAAACAAAATCCATATTGCGTGCATGCAAAATGATTTCGTTCGTGTCCTCCAATGTTTCAAAGTCGATTTCAACGCGATTGTATGTTTCATCAGTGTCTAAACTTAAGCGATAGGCGGATGGAATAATGTTTCCTGATAGACGATAATCAAACTGAAGCAGATTAAAAATTAATTTTATTAACATAACAGACAGGTCACTGGGGACTCGTCAAAATGGGACTGAGACTGACTAGAATGACTTACCTTTGGGACAGGCGGTATCGGAGTTGTTGGAGGTGCTGTTGTTGTTGTGGTATCCGTTGAAGATTTAATATCATTGTATTCAACAGCTAGGACAATAGTGGCAATAAGGAATCCAACAGTTGCAGCTGATAGAAAAACGATTAACGCTTTCGTTGCCGTTGTGCCTAGTCCTAAAAAAAAATTTGAAGCAAAATATGAATACCATCATGTAACCAAAAAGACTACAGAATCATTTTCGCACACGACTTTAATAAGCTTCAAACTAAAATTTTTGTGATTTTACCCCCAACAGTTGGAAGGTGGAAAGAAAATTTGTTTTGGTGTATAATTAATAAAATTTTATTTTGAAACTTCATAGAAAATAAACCGCTTATAGCCTAAAGGCGAACCAGATAGGTTATGTTACGTCCCGTTCCGAATACATAAATGGACAGAATGCTTCCCTGCCGTTCTGTGGCGAGAACCTGTCAAAGTTAGTCAGTCAAATCATATACAAATCATACATAATATGTCCAAATTGGTAAACAATTTTGTTCCTATGAAAATGAAATTTCAGATTTTCGTTGAGCTTTCAAACGAATCGCATGAGCCTGTGTGCGTGTAAGTTTTAGAGGACTTTACCCAGTGGAAAAGAGTCAAGAGACACTCTTTTCATATCTTAAACAATCACTCATCATCGTGTGCAAAGCCACCTATATCAGAAAGCCGGGAAGCAGCAATACATGTACACAAAGCGAGCCTATGAATATGTCGTATATACGTTGCACGATGCACTAACACAAGCACAGCGCATGTAAAAAAAACGTGTCTGCTCTGATAAAAACCGCGAAAACACGTGGAAAACTCACTTTTTATCATGATTTTTTTCTTTCACTGCATTGTAGACACTTCAATTCACGACACATTGCACTTTTCGCGACGAAAATTGACCGGGAACCAATACTTTTAGTGTAAAGTTTGCCGCGACCCAACCCGATTTGCCTTTACCGCAATGTAAATTTTCCAACTAATCGAGCCTATGATCTGCCGCAAAAGTATATGAGCGGGTTCTGGTTCCGGGCTTTGAAATATAGATGGATCGTGTGCCATTTCATTCGGTCTCCGTGGTGTGCGATCAAAGAGATACATACCTGGAGAAGACGAAAGCATATCGCTCTATTGCAACCCTTGAAGCCACAACAAATTGTCACACATACTTTGATTTTCCCGTATTCGTACACGGAATTTTTTTTCTCCTCTCTTACGTCACTGTCCAAAATTGCGATTATAACACTGGCTCTCAACCTTTTTTGCTCAACTGATTTTTTTCGGAAGAAATCGTTAACATTTATATCTCATTTAACGTTAATTCCGCAATTTTTCACTTTTGCACATTCTTCCTGGATTATTAAAGCTAGTGTTAGATTTGACGCACCACTAAGAACCACTAATGAACTTTCAACACATTTAACTTTACAATGATATTTTATTGAATTTGTCAATCTATGAGTCTGAAAAAAAAATTACAATTCAACTTATATTTATAATAAAAAACTGCTGATGAAGTCAACAGTGGAAAAAAACAACAGTGCTAATCGAAGTCAATTGTGTGCAATGACCTCAATTGACTTCGATGGCAATTTTTCAATACATATTAATATTGCAATATGTAACATGACCACCCTTTGAAAGTGAATCGTCCTCGATTCTTTTGTGCTAAAAAGCTTACGGTTTTTTTTTTTTTTAATAATCCAAACGAATGGCCCTCATTTGGCCTACTTTTTTTGTCAAGTCATTATGTTGATTCCGGTTTTGATCACTTTGAATAGTCACGTTTTTCTTAATTTTTACACATCTGTTTTTACAGTGTTTTATAGGATTCAAAGTACAATTTTTACTTCTTACAATTTTATATGCTGCTATTATTATTATTATAATTACAATGAAGATTATCCAATTATAGTTTTCCCGCAAGAATTTAGGAAGTGGTTCCACAGATTTTTCCAAAAAATTCATATTTTCTGCAATTACAGAGCATAAGTCTTTAATTTCATGAAGGTTGTAAGTCGAAAGTTTTGATAGCTTTATGGAATTCCTTTTAACATTATTTAAATCGAGCAGCGAACAACATTCTTCTAGTTCAATAATTCTATCTTTTTCAGTTATTACATCTCTAGTTTCTTTTTCTGGAAAATAGTCGTATGCGTTGGTGTGAAGTGAACAATCTACAGTCATAGTCAAAAGTTTAGTACCAATTAGTTTAATTTTTTCTGACTTGTTACAATTAAAAACGTATATGGTTTCTTGTGAGTTCACAATTATCAATTGCAAGTTGTTGATTTTATGAATGATTTCTAAGTCCGAATCTATTCGTCGAAACGAGCAGTGCTTGTCTATTTGTTTAAAATATATACTCGCAATGCAACTTGCATGCATAGAAAACTTCATAGGAAAAGGTTTACAAATTTTAACATTGCCAATAGTTTTACAATCAATTTCGTTTACATTTGTATAGTAGTCTTTATCTTTCGAGACAATTAAATATTTTTTTAAATTTTCCAGTGCAATAATACGATTATCTTTAACATATGGAAAAATTAAATTTATCGATTCGTCGTCGGTCGCAGGAATTGGGGCTCTGCCCGTCCACTACCTGGAAAATTTTGCGCAAAGATCTTGGCCTACACGCCTATAAGATCCAGCTGGTGCAGCAATTAAAGCCACAAGACCATGATATGCGTCGTTCTTTCGCCGATTGGGCTCTAGAGAAGTTGGAAACTGACCCGTTGTTTTATCGCCGAATTGTGTTCAGCGATGAGGCTCATTTTTGGCTTAACGGGTTTGTTAATAAGCAAAATTGCCGCATATGGAGTGATACTAATCCACAACAGACCCTCCAGACTCCATTACATCCAGAAAAATGCACCGTTTGGTGCGGTTTACACGCTGGTGGCATCATCGGACCTTATTTCTTCAAAAATGAGGCCGGAGCTCGCGTTACGGTCAATGGAGATCGTTACCGGACCATGATCAATGATTTTCTGTTTGAAAATATGGATGAAATTGATCCAGACGACATGTGGTTTCAACAGGATGGCGCTACGTGCCATACGGCGACCGAAACCATCGACTTATTGAAATCGAAATTTGGTGATAAGTTGATTTCGAGAAATGGACCTGTCAATTGGCCTCCAAGGTCGTGCGATTTGACACCTCTCGATTATTTTTTGTGGGGCTACATGAAGTCACTGGTTTACGCTGATAAACCAGCAACAATTGACACCCTGGAAGCCAACATTGTTCGTGTTATTCGTGACATACGGCCAGCAGTGCTCGAAAAAGTAGCCCACAATTGGACGTCCAGAATCCGCTTCGCCAAGAACAGCCGCGGTGGCCATATGCCCGAAATCATTTTTAAATCATAATGCCACATATTTATCTTTCGAATAAAAATCGAATTGTTATTAATATGTCATTTTTTGTGTTATTTTTTATAATTTGAAGTTGTATCGGGCTTAAAAAAACACCCATTATGTAACATCCGTCCTGATATGGGGAAAGTGCACTCTTCGTATACGAGGTGTATGAGTATGTACTTTTTTAGTTTTCTTTTTTATTTTATGGATTTTTTACACTATTGACGCGATAGTCCGCATAAATTATCAAAAAAAAAGAAGTCCGGATTCTCAAAAAATCCGGATTAACGAAAATTCCGGATTTTAACAAGACATTTTTATCTAGGAAAATAGCATAAATAGTATTCATAAATGTTAAAATTTAAAAGAAAAAATGCTATTATTTAGGTTTTTCCTTAAAATTAGTCATGTCACATGATTTTCTAGACCCTTGTGTCTTCTTAACTGGCAAATTGAGCGGCCATATTTGGCATAACATACCAAAAAAATTAAGAGTCGGAGTTAGAATAGCTCTAGAAATCCGGAATATGGATACAATAGTTGTCTTATGTGGATTAAAATGATAGCCGGATTCAAGGGTATCCGAAGCAAGGAGTCAAGGCTTTATTTTCATGAGGCCAAGGATTAGTTATTCTATTTAATTCTGCTAATATAATATTTAAATGGATATATTTTGAGCTACGAAAGGAGAAATGGTTTCTAATGTAGACCAAATTATAGACAAGGAGGGATTATAGGCTCTTTATTTAGTCCTTTTTAGACAAATTGGGCGGATGGACAAATTGACAAAAAAATTGAAACAATAATTGTATAGTTTACTGGCAAATCTTCCATAATCCTCAAAATCTGTATTGTCAACTACTATAGTTCTATAAACTTTTTCCTATTCACAAACTGTCAAATCTATTAGTTCTGTGGGTGTTCAAGAAACTTCTCAATAAAACCACAACAACTCCACATGCAAAAACACATATATAATAAAATAAAATAATACAATATTTGGCATAATATTTTTGTAAGGCTGCTCAATTTTCGCACACATTTCGTGTTATTTCTACGTTATTGTTGCATTATCTACATTTCAAAATTCATGTAAAATATTGGCTTTCATATATTTTTCGTTTTCTTTTTGAAAAAAAAATCAAAAATATACTTTGAATACACTTTCCCCGTATCATGCCTGATGTTACATATATGTAACACCCTCGAGTACTTCGAGTGCCTGATGTTACATATATGTAACAGTGCCGGGAGCCTGAACCCGGCATCCGGGGAAACAAATTTTTTCTACATAATGTGTTTTTAGCCATTTTAAGCCGACGTGGAAAATTTCAGCTCAATCGGTAAGATTTTAGGGTCTCGTCGTTAATGGGTTAAAATACACGCCTGGAAATGCCAAATCCTTCACTCGGATTTCTGTGTTTGCTACTGAGATGTGGATGAGGAGAATCCACCTGAAACGAAAGGTTTTATATCGCTTTTATTAACCCATGGTTTATTTTTCTTTGCTACTTGTATGGCATGATTAGATGTGTTTATAACTTTATGAGGTCCATCCCAATTTTTTAATTTGTCCTTTTGCTTATGACGTGTACCAGGAAAAACCCTAACCCATACTAAATCTCCTATGTTAACTGTTTTAATATTTGCTTTATTCTTCATATCGTATTTTTCCTTTGCCTTTTGTTTACTGTTAAAATTAATTTTTCTTGCCTTCTCTCTAATTATCTTTAATTCATTTAGTCTTATATCTACTTCATCCTGCCGCAGGTAATCTCGTCTTGGGGAATTGATTTTGATAACTTCATTCATTATATTAGTTTTGACACCGAAAAGTAGTTCTTGAGGAGAATACCCTGACGATGAACTTATGGATGTGTTAAAACAAAGAGAAGCGAATCCTAAGAGTGTTTCTAAATCACTATCTGACTCATTGCAAACTGTTCCAATATATTCTTTTAATCGAGCATGAAAACTGATCCATTCGATTGAGGATGATATATGCTTATAAACTTTTGCTCTATGTTCAGCTTTTTACACAATTTGGAAAGAAGCTTATTAGTAAATTCTGGTCCATTATCCATTAAAATCGCTTTCGGAATACCGAAATAGCTAATCCATTTGCATTTGATGTCAAATTGTCCAATGGAATAAATTTAACATAATTTTGTGCAATTATCTTGAATGGTTAAAATTTTCCTTTCTTCACCCTTAACTTCGATAGGTCCCACAACATCTATTTCTATTCTTTCGAATGGTTCTTCTTTTAGTTTTTCTATTACCATGGTTGGTTTAAGATTTTGCCTTGTTATTTTGTATTTTTGACAGTATGTGCAGTTTCTAATGTATTCCGCAATATGGTTTTTCATATTGCTCCAAAAATAAGTCCTTCGAATAAATTCTTCACATGAATTAATACCTCTGTGCCCACCTAGAACACCATTGTGTGCTCTTTTTATGATTTCAAGCTGTTGATCTTTGTCTGTGATTTCCTCAAGACAAAGAGTTGACAAACCTTTTTCATTGATATGGCGATTGTCCGATGATCCTGAATCATCGATATCTGCTAAAGATATTTCTTCTATTTGGCCATCATCATGTTTTCGTAGGATTTTGTCTCCTTTTTTCTCGACAATTTTCCCATTTCTATCAATAATTGATTCATCTCCTGTTGGTACAATTGTTTTTACCCCGCAATACCTACTTAATTCATCAGCAACGGTATTGTCTTTTCCCTTCTTATATTCGATTTTGTATGTGTACTCTTCAAGCTTCAACCTCCACCGAACCAACTTGCTTCCTGGGTCTTTCACATTAAAGAGCCAAGTTAGTGGTTGGTGATCCGTCCGTACTATGAACTTATTTCCGTACAGATATGGTCTGCATTGTTTGATTGCCCAAACGATTGCAAGACATTCTTTTTCGGTTGTTGAGTACATTTTTTCCGATTTATTAAGAGTTCGACTCAAAAACAAAATAGGTCTTTCTACGCCAGAATCATCATTTTGGGAAAGAACTCCACCCAAACCTTGATTACTTGCATCTGTCGTCAAAATGAACTCCTTATTAAAGTCTGGGAATGACAAAGTTATATCATTCTTTAGCTGACTTTTTAATTCATTGAAGGCTTTTTCGCATTTATCATCCCAATTAAACTGCACATTTTTCCTGAGAAGCTTGTTTAATGGCTCAGCAATATTTGAGTAGTTTTTAATAAATCGACGGTAATACCCAGTCATGCCAAGAAAAGATTTAACCTCTTTGACATTAGATGGTCGCAATATTTTATCAATTGCCTTAATTTTTTCCAGATCCATATTAACACCTTTGTTACTTATAATATGACCCAAATATATTATCTCTTTCCTAAGAAACTCACATTTGTCTGGTTGAATGCGAAGGTTGTTCAGTCGCAATCTCTCCAAAACTTCTTTAAGTTTCTTATTGTGGTCCTCTAATGAATCCCCATAAATAACGATATCATCAAGATAGACGAAACATCGTGAGCCCTGTAACCCAGATAATACATTATTAATTAGTCGCTGAAAACACGCAAGAGCGTTTCTCAATCCAAAAGGCATCCTGTTGTATTCATAATGTCCGGTTGGAGTTGAGAACGCGGTTTTAGCTCGATCACATTCCTTCACTGGAATTTGATGGAATCCAGATCTGAGATCTATAATCGAAAAATATTTAGATCGTCCCAACTGATCTAAAATATCACAAATATTTGGCAGAGGGTAGTTATCAGGTATGGTCAATTCGTTTAGTTTTCTATAATCCACCACCATTCTCCATTTCACTTTCCCGGATGAATCCATTTTTTTGGGAACCACCCATAAAGGAGAGTTCCAAGGCGAATTACTTTCTTTTATTGTACCATCCTTCATAAGTTTGTCAATCTGCTGATCAACTTCTTGTTGATGAACTTTCGGATATCGATACAACTTCACATGAACCGGCTTAGCATCTTGCATCAAATCGATAGAATGCTCAGCTGCTTTGGTCAGATTGTTAGGATCAATTTCCCCAAACAGTTCACTGTACTCATTAAGAATTGAATATAATCCCAACTTTTCTTCAACATTCAAATGATCATCTCTTACTTGTGGAGCCTTTGTCAAAGTCTGCAAATATTCTGTTTGGATGTTAAAAATTTTAATTTGATCGACATCTATGTTTTTCATCTCTTCTGAACTATTATATAGTGTTACTGGAATTTCACCATTTAAATTTACTTTAGCCAAAGTATCTGGAACTGTAACAAAATCAAAATTGAACCCATTTATAAAAACTTCTTCATCATTTTTCATTCTGGTCTGAATATACTTAGTCACTTCACTTCTTGGAGGTATACATAACTTATTGCGAGAAATTCTTATAACTTCGTCACCGCAAATCAACTCATCACGTTCGAAATTGATATGTGCCTTTGATTTATGTAGAAATGGAATACCAAGAATGCCGTCATATTTGTCTAAGACGCAATTTTTCGCAACTTGAAACTCAACCGAAAAGTTTATATACCCATTTCTTAATTGCATTACTGTAGTACCATATGATCGATTGTCTACGCAATTAAGACCTTTAAATATTATAGAATCATTTTCATTAATATCTCTTTCAAAAACATTTCGTGCAGCAATGAGATTCAATGAACTTCCAGTGTCTATTAAAAATTTCAATCGCCGCCCATCATGAAGAAAATATACATACGGACTTTCCTCCACTTCAATCAAATTTACACGAAAATGATCTTGTTTATTTTTATCACTTTGAGGTACATTTGTTTTTACATTAGGCACTGACGGTTCATTGCCTCGATGTGCATATGTACTATCCTGCTGATTAAAACGTTTCTTGAATTTGCAATCACGTTTAAAATGACCCACTTTTCCGCAATTGTAGCATTTTTTGTTAGGTAACACATTATGCACTCTAGGTGAATTATTGTTTATGTAGTCTCGGTTTACTGAAGGTTTCAATGACTTGAGTCGTTGTTCTTCTTCAAGAGCAAGACGACTTGCATGGTCAACATTTTCAGGTTTTTGGGTATTTACATATTGGGATAACTGTGGACGCAATCCATTAATGAAGATCATTAATGCTTGTTCCGATAAGTACGCATTTCCCCCGCTTGATTTTCTTTCTTAACGACAGCTTCTCTTGCCGTTAGAATCTTTCTTTGAAGAGTTTTAAGCCGTTCGGTAAATGAAGAAACTGTTTCATACTGTTCTTATTGTTTAAGAGAAATTAATTCCCGATGCAATTGTAGAGGAGAGTGAGATTCTTTAAACACTTCTTTTAACTTTGATTTCAAACTTTCCCAATTTTCAAATGTCTCATTCAAAATTACTATTTGAGCATTCCCTCGTATTTGAGTTTGAATATACTTAAGCAGGACTGTCTTCTGAGCATCGGAAGCCAAATCCATAGCCTGAGAACAGCTGTATACAAAATTGAACGCGGTTTCTGCCCGACCCTCAAAAACGGGTATGAACGATTTAAGATCACTAAAAGTTAGAGCCATATCTCCGGAATTACAATTGTCTAAATTTGAGACCAAGATATTAGAATTATTGTTTAAAACAGGACTACTAATATTTTCAATATTGTTTAGTAAAGCACTAAAATTATTCACAATTCCGTTATCACTATCTATATTTAAGAACCGCTCCGACACAAATGTTTCATAATCTACAAATCGTCCGTTTAATTCGACCAGAAAATTCTCGTAAGATCTGTCTAATATTTCCTCCTCCGTCACTGTCCTAAGCTCGTCACCAAGTTTTACCCGATAGGACATTACACGATTTCACAGATTTGTTTAGGTGTATGTATGTATAATTCAAATATGCATAATTATATTCAGAAAATATGCATAAAGTATGTATCTGAATCGGATATTTCATATACCAAATTTCAGATAAAATTTTATATTACGTATAATATAAAAGAGACTCACAACGTGCAGGTTTTCATGATCAAATCGCTTTAGATATTCAATCCAAATTTCGGTTGTCGTTGATGTTGATTTCGTCCAATGATGGTTTTCCTTTTTGCTGGGTTGTCTGGATCCTTTGGATAATAGGGATATTGAGGTACTTTTCCTCTTTTCGTTTCCTTATTATCCCACCGCTGCCACCAATTTGTTAGATTTGACGCACCACTAAGAACCACTAATGAACTTTCAACACATTTAACTTTACAATGATATTTTATTGAATTTGTCAATCTATGAGTCTGAAAAAAAATTACAATTCAACTTATATTTATAATAAAAAACTGCTGATGAAGTCAACAGTGGAAAAAAACAACAGTGCTAATCGAAGTCAATTGTGTGCAATGACCTCAATTGACTTCGATGGCAATTTTTCAATACATATTAATATTGCAATATGTAACACTAGCACTTAGTTGGAATTATAATGTGACTTATTTTAAGTACAAAAAAATCGCATTATCAAAATCTGATTTCAAAACTCATTGCCATTAAATTTTGAGAAACGCAGGAAAATTCGTTCCAACTTCAGACATGAGTGACAAGTCCCCGTCTGTTTTCACATCGTTAAGAACTGTATTCACGAATATCTTTAAAGTTTAAAGTTTTTAGTGAGTTTCATTAATTCAAATCCCTTAACAACATGTTTAAGTTGAATAATGAAGTGCACTGTAAAGAATTGTGCCAGTGAACTTCGTAAAAGGCTCTATTAATCCGTAAAACTGAATTAGTGGCGGTGAAAATGAAATATGTGAGAATGTTTGTACAGTAAAACACGGATAAGTGCACATCAATAATGCGCAATTTTTTCGTGCACTTAAGCGTGTTGTGCACTTATCCGTGCTTCATATAAACTATCTAATTTACGTAGCATAAATGGAAACTAGTGGTAACAACTGATATTGTGTGGCTATATTTTGTAACGCTGTAGTCAGGGCCGGCCCTAGGGGTGGACGAACTGACCAGTCTCCCGGAACCACCACTTTCAAGTGGCCACCACATCATGGAAACTTTTATTTTCGGGGGGCCACCACTCAGAAAGTGCTCCACTCTCTAGGGGCCTTCACGCAACAAGATAATCAAGGCATACCAGATGCAAAATCAATTGAATCGCTGGGCGATGTTTTCAAATAAAAATTAGGTTGCAAACACGCTGGATGTTTCACATCTTATCAGAAATTTTTAAATGTCCGAACCTCAAAAACTTCAGGATAAACCTAAGTCTATTCTATAAAAACAAAAATGAAATGGAATTACCTGGTTCCAAAAATATAGAAATTTGTTTCGATTGAAAAGTCAATCAATGCTTATGCGCAAATATTTTCAAAAATTGCAGTTTTAAAATTCTAAAGCTTAGGCTGCTTAGACTACAAGCACTTCGATATGTGTACCGATAATGAGCATAACATTTTTAAAGAATGAAAGCCACAGAAATGGAGTTGGAATTTTGTAAAAAAAAAATCGGATGGTATTTCCAATGTTTGGCGAGGGAAAAGCATTGATACACCTTGACGGATTTTTTACAGCTTTGACGCGTATGTGCCAAACACATAAAACAGATCAGGAAAGTGTGTATGACCACATTTTTGGGATTTATTTTGAAGCGCATAGTCCGACAATTAAATTTTTCTTTCAACGATAGCTCGACAAAATAATCAACATTTGCTGTAATTTAAGGATGATGACAAAAGATTAAAAAATTTACAGGGTAAGTAAATACGTAGAAAGAAAGAGCTAGCTGACAGTGGCAGCAATTCCAATTTTTTTTCCTTAAACGTAAAATGAGTTTTATGAAACATTTACAACTCACCAGTCGCAGAATTATGTTAAAGCATTGGTTTTTAGCCTATACGTCCAAAGCACGTCTCCATTTTTCTATTTGTTCGCCAAGCCCAATTTGACAAAATAAAAAATGTACCCTTTCACTCTATGAGCGAAGGGTATAAGGAACCAGTAAAAATGTTTAAGAAAACGTTGTAAAACGTTTATAAGGAAGGGGATAGTTTTCATTTGCCATTCCCAACTCTCGTGCTTGCAGTTTCACTTTACTAGAATATATATAACGGTGATTAACTATCAAAATCCTATTAAAAAAAAAACATTGGCAAAGCGAAGACTTCCGCGACATCAAAAAGATTGCGAATCACTGATATAACGTGTGCAAAGACATTCAGGCCAACAAGGTCAGACATTGGGATGTCGTGCTACATCAACACAATAATTTGCCACCAAAATGCTAAGGCCGAGCCTGGCTATAGTTTTCAACAATTAAATTTGACAGAATCAGGTACAAGCGACTTTGTAAAGCTTTCGAACTTTGGTAACAAATATTAACAAATGGACACTATCCATCTTTTTTAAATGTGATCAATGCAGGGATCACCATTATCAAACTAACAGTCAAATTGTGTGTAGCCTAAAATATTTTTTTTTACATTTTCAATAACAATTTATGGATGTCAAAATTATCACTTGCTTGCAGAAATGGGAAAACAGCATCCAAACAAATTTTGTTCGCAAAAAAAAGAAAAACCAAAATTTTCTAACCACCTAACGACTATCTTAGTGATGTCCTGCGATCTAAAGGAGGAGACTGATAACATGAACGCTGGAATGAAAGAGACTGCCACTTTTGCTAAACATTTTTGTATCAAGACAATGTTTGATCTTAGCCTTAAGCTGCTCCCAAAACGAGAAATTTTTAACTCTCAGATTTTTCTACTTAAAGACAAAAATTATCCAGTAGACCTAATTTCCATTTCTTCAACATTTTCATAAATTGAATCAATAAATATTAGATATCTCGGGCTATAGGATCGAATAAAATCGTATAAAATAGTCTTGTTGGAAACGCCAGCACCAATAAATTTTTCAAATGCACATGTGCACTTATCCGTCATGAATCGTGTCCAAATGTTGTTAACCCTACCAAAAAATTGTGTGCACTTAAGCGTGTTGTGCATTTATCCGTGTTGCACTTATCCGTTTTGAAATGTATTGAAAATCGAACTGAATGGATGGTGCATGAAAATTGTGTGCACTTTTCCGCACATTTGCACTTAAGCGTGTTGCACTTAACCGTGTTTTACTGTAGTTGCATATACAGATAATATATATATATATATATATATATATAGATAAAAAGTGATTTTCTCTCGGAAAATTAAGGTGAATTCACAGTAGCGCCGTCTAGCATGTATTTTCTCGTTCTTTTATTTCAATCGTTCCAATTTTACCTTCACCTCAAACCTTTTTTGGTGATTGTTTATGATAAAAATATGGCGCGAAAGATTCGAATTGTGAACTTATTAGAATATTGGACGTTCGCTAAAAAGTAAACTAAGCTAAATTGATTCGAAATGAAGTTTTAGAATGTTCATAGAACTTATGCTGTTAGCTACTAGCAATTTGAATGTTGATACATATTACCTTAAAATTGTGTTTTGTATTCTCTAATGATAATGTGTATCATTTAGAGAGTGGTTTCGAAGTATCTGTTTAATTAACCTGATTCCGATTTCGAGCTACTAGACGCTGAAAACATATGGAGCAATACAATTCAGGTAAAATGCTGATAAAAACTAATGTTGGTTTTGTCATCAATCACAGTCATTGTAACAAATTGTGAGGTTACGAAACAAAACAGTTGTGTTTGCCGTTCTGATTCCCTAACTACAATTTTGCGGATCAGAAATAATCTCCGGTTCTTTTCGTTAGTCTGTCTAATATAAAAGCATTTGTAAGAGTTAACTTGTTCCAAATTGGAATACTCAATGTAAAATAAAGTCGTTGATCCTTTTTTACAGGTTAGATTATATTTCAAATTTCAACCAGAAAATTCAGCAAGGCTTAAATTTACATTAAAAGTAGGTACTAACATCGTCAGTCTTCGTGAAATCCATGCAAATACTGTCAAAATTTGGATGATCGTGAAATCGAATTCGCTTGGTGGTACTCACTTCACATGAAAGTCTCCACACCGGTTTTTGACATTTCGCCAGCGAAAATAATGCAGTTGCACTTTATTTCACAATGAAAAGATGATATCGACAATCAATCAGAACGCGAGTGAACATTTATCTTACATTGAGTGAATAAAAAGCAAGTCTCCTTGGCACCGTTTTCACGGGAGACATATATGCAAGTTGTTCACCGAGCGAAACATTTGATGCTTTATTCAACGCATAATTTGAATTATTATTTATTTCCCTCATTTGAAATATTTGTGCGTTACGGCATGAATTAAAACACATCCGAAGTCAATTTAAAAAGTGTTGGAGTCAAAATATTTAGTATTCTGGCTAGTGTGCGCGCCTTCGTTGCACAGGATCATGGGTTCGAGATTTACCGT
This sequence comes from Microchrysa polita, assembly GCA_949715475.1. Taxonomy (NCBI): domain Eukaryota; kingdom Metazoa; phylum Arthropoda; class Insecta; order Diptera; family Stratiomyidae; genus Microchrysa; species Microchrysa polita. Next base: position 38,879,078 of record OX454421.1, read on the forward strand.
GAGCAAATTCAGTTTATGCATGGTGTTTTTCGAACTCATGACCCATGTGACCAACTATAATCTCACTCAGATGTTAAACGAGTTCCCATTTATGAGGATAAATAATACTGGTGAGCATGCTGTTGATTTCAACACCTCAACAAAAAAGCAGCAAAATCTTGGAAATTGGATGTGACACATCTGCGGCGTTCGTCCAATGTCGGACCTGTTATTTATTTATAATAAATTTAAGAAGCAGGCTCGTTTTATTGCTGTACATCTCGTGTAGTTTTGGGCAGTGTTGCTAAACACGATCGTGAGTTTTGAGTCAGAGTAAACCTCGATACCAAAAAAAGTAACTAGTGTTGGCATCAAATGTTGCTTAAATAAAACAGCAACTATAGATTTTGCCCCTTTCAAAATCATAATGCAACATCATCTAATATTCTAATTTTCCATTTCAAACAGAATACAACATAAAACCGAAACTTTAAATAAAGGTAAGTACTATGTTCACCCATCGAAAAACTTGCATTTATGCCTCCCGTGAAAAAAAGTGCGGTGGAGATTTGCCTTTTATTCACTAAATTTAAGATAAATGTGTACTCACGGCCTGATTGATTGCCATTCACAGCGTTTCCACGTGAAATAACTTCACACGAAAATCTCCATACCGAATTTTGACATGTCGCCTGCGAAACCAATGCAGTTCTTTTTTAGTTCACAGTAATGCTATTGACAATCAATTAGACCGCGAGTATACATTTTTTTAAATTTATGTAATTTAGCACGGCACATTTTCATGGGAGACAAAAAGACAATTTTTTCGCTCGGTGAACATAGTACTTAGCTTAAATACAAATTAGGGTTTGAATCAACAATAATTGTCAGTGCTTCTCAAACTTCTGATTTTGTAATTTTTGGCGACGCCTATGACCATGTCACGCATACATATTCATGGGTCGCGTAAAAATGCTTCAACGTTTTAAGCATATGTCTTGTCCATGTATATAGGTCTATGTGTGCGATTGATATGCGTGACGCATGACAAGTGAACGAGGAAGAGAGCAAGTTGCTGTTGCGGACTATATCTTATGAACTTCCGCACTTACTGCCAAGTGTGTGCGGTGTGGTGTTGTATGATGTATGGTACCGCGGCGGCGCATGACAAGAGGACAAAGTTGGGAGCAAGAAGGAAACGACCACGAGAGCACATGCTGCTGTGAAATAAATTTATAATTCGCCACGAAACTCACTATTGAGGTCAACGAACACAACCTGTTTCGCAACCGAAAGAAATTCATTGTCATCCAATCCGGCGCGGCATCAGCGATTCTCTGTGCCATCTTTCATGTTTTTTCTATATACAGTTTTCGCAAGCGCAGATACCGCATGAGATTCTTTTCCGTAAACCACCGCGACTCGTGACCAGCGCAGCAGAAGACGATACACGAGATACACTCATTGAAGTCGACAAATGCTCGAAAACCTGCTCTGGCAGAGAATCTAAACTCTCTTTAACTTTGGTTGTTTTCGTGACATTAGACCTACATTAGGCAATTTGGCCAAAACGAAATGGTACCGATTTTGAGTTAGCTTTGGACATTGATTTGTATATGGTCAAATGGAGCTTATTTTATATGTAACTGCACAAATGGCACGATGGAATGGAAACCTATTTTACTAGAGCTCTTCGGCACATAAATTACTTAAAGGAAACGTTGTGTTTCCTTATATGTATATCAAATAAACCGAAATAAAGCTTTCGTGCGGTCTGAATTTTTGCAGGATTGCTAGGCATAGTCCCCTGCTTATGGGCAAAAAGTCCTGAAAGAAAGGGTGTCTACAACATTTGGAAAAGGGGGGAACGAAGGTAATTTTTCTTTTTTTTACATTTCTTAAAAAACGGCAAAAGTTACAAAAAACTACCCTAGAAACCAGGGTTGTCAAACCCGCGAATGGTTTTTATCTGGCCCGCGTACGACTTCACAACTCAGAGGCGCACTAAAAATGTCTTCAAAATTTTTAAACAACATCAGCCACAGAGTATAGTGCAAAATATTGAAAGAAAATGTGTATACCTTTCACATTATGTGAACGAGTATATTACCTTTGTTTGCGATGCATAGAAGAAGCATCCCCGACCATACAAAGTATATTTATATTGATGAGTGTAACGAGAGAAATCGATTGGGCAATGGCCGTCCGTCTGCTTCTATGCAAACTAGTCTCTCAGTTTTGAAGCTATACCGAGCTGAAATTTTGTCTTTGTGCTGTACGCTGTACATATATATATATATATGCAGCGCCCGCTTTTAGGGGCGGCTTTTTGGCTAGCACTCGAATAAAAAACAAGATTAAAAAAATCAATATCAACTTCGATTTAGTGGGAAGGTCTTCGGTTTGCTTTCTATGAAATAATAGGAGAAATAGGGAGTCGAATAAACGCTGAGCACATTAAGGCGTTTAAGACCCTTTGTGAGAAATGTTATCCACAAAGGCATTATTTTCATCCATAATTTGTTTGGAGTTGTTTTCCATAATTTCCATCGACATTTCGCAGCATAATTTAAATACAATTCGCCAAACCTTTGCGTCAATGGATTACCTTGGTCCCGATTGCATTGATTCATCTTGCATTGGAGGGCAAACTACGAAGAAGCTGGTTTGGATTTTAGCAAGATAAGGGATCGAACCACAGAAAACATTGCAGAGCTCCCTAATTTGTGCTCGGAATATCGGAATTTGGCTATTTGGCGAAATAAATAGCTCTGATCTTATTCTCTTTAAAAATTCTCGAGATGGCACATTTATGAAAATAAGCCATGCGCGTTGAAAAGCCTGCAGCAATCCGGCTAATTGAAGTTTTTAAGGAATTTATGGAAAGCAACTGCAGGAGGTTAGTAATGAAAGCGAGCACAATTTTTGGCTTAACATTTTTGAGGGCAGAGTTTTCTAAAAATGTATTGAGTGTTTTAGTGGAAAACAAAATTTCGCATTCATTTTCGATTTTTTTCATCAAGCTTTAAAATTTTTAAATTCCAAACAAACTCTATAAGATAAGGCCTTGCTGAACTGTGGTGAATTGCGCTTAAGAGTAGCTGATATGATAGCTGAACGGTCGCTCCGGTAATATCATTTTTCGCAGGGGCGGCGCATAAAGTCCCACAGGGCCCGCGTGGCGGGGGGAAGGGGTTCACGAGATTTAGGGGTCCAAAAGCCACATGAAAGATTTCTCGAACCATAAAAACAGCACGACTGCGAAAAGCAACACTTCGACGTAGATATTTTTTGTAGACAAGAAGTGTATCCCCTTTTCGAAGTCAAAACAAATGCTAAATTTATTGTTACTCTTTCAACACAAAGAAAGTTGCATGAGACAATCTGGATCCTCAAACTGCATGGCTGCGCTATTTGCTGTAACTGCAGCCGCGGTTTGCAATCCGACCCACTCTTTTCCTTGCCCGCAGTACCATATGGGCAAAAAGATTCTTTAGGTCCCTCTGCAAATAAACTATTTTAAGAAATGTTAGTTGATAGTACCTTTTCTATACTTTCGGACTAAATTCCAATCCACATTGTCATGAACTGTCGAACACGAACAAAATACAGTCAAACTTCTCTATAACGAACTTCCGTATAACGAATTTCTCTATATAACGAATTTACTTTGTAAACTCTGCATTTTCGCAAAGTTTCCTGAAGAATTTAGTCTCCATATAACGAATTTCTTTATAACGCATTTTTCTCTATAACGAAGGTTTTCCCAGTTCCAACTTGGTATTTTCAGGTATTTTCAACTTCTATATAACGATTTTTTTCTTATTAATTCCCCGGATGAAGGGGAATACCCCATTAATACAGGAATCAAACAGAGTGGGTTCTAAAACTAAAGACACTTTATGGATTCCCCGACTATGCATGTCAATTGTCCGACAATTTTACGTTGTATAGCAACGCCGCAACTCAGCTGGGCAATGAAGCCGTGATTCCCCAATAAATTCACCTAAATTCAGATACGTCATATTTATGTTTTGTTTGATAAATGAATGTTTGGTTGATTTTTTTAATGTTACAACTAAAAGGCGATTCAGACTACCGACAAGATTTACTAAATCCTAGATTTAGTTTACAGTTGTACCATATTGTACTGCAATTTAAATAATGCACGTATATTCCCAGGATGCATTTTGAATGAAATGACATATGTACGATTCGTAGGCGGTTATCGACTCGATTAATTTAGTGGTTTTAGTAAATTCTGTCAATAGTGTGAGACGACATACATATTTAGTTATATACAAAATGGACAAAAAAATAAATTGTTTTCTCTATAGCGAATTTTCTCTATAACGAAGAAATTGATCGGTCCCTTGCCGATTCGTTATAGAGAAGTTTGACTGTAGTTTGAGAGTGGTACTAAACTTAGTTCAAACTAGTTAGCATGGCATGTATACGAGTATCTCGTTGAAGACTAAAATATTTGATCTTACTTGCTGTGCAGAGGCCACATTTGGTTTGAAAGGAGTCTTGCCAAGATTGCTGTATTAATTGAACTTAATATTAAGTACAAACCTTCTTAAAATTGAAAGATTTAAATTAGAGCACATTTAAATTTAAAGCTGAAACAAGGAATAAAGTTCAATTAATAACATGTCGCTTTTTTCAATTGTCTAGCAAGTTACAAACTTAGGCCGCCCACACACGAAGCGTCCGAATAAATTTTTTTGATTCTTCGTTCTGGAAAATTCATGCATGTTCTTCGATTTTGACAGAACGAAAATTAAAAAAAAATGAATTCGGATTAATTAATTAAACGTTAATAATTTAATTTAATAAACGTTGCAGCAAGAACGCTATTCCCAATATAAGAATGTAAAGAGCCAAAGTAGCTCTTAGCAAGTTATTTTAGTACGACGTTCTTAATTTTAGTGGAAACGCTGTAACGTCAAAATCATATTTCAAAAGAGGTCGTTTAAGGTCGAGCCACACTTTTTAGTCATCAGTCACAGTCATTTTCCATACAAGTTCAGATTGTCATTTAATTGATTGACTGGCAATCTGGGAAATGACTGTGACTGATGACTGAAAAGTCGAAATCACACGATCGAAAACACACTGAAATTTCACTGTGCTTTTTTTCTGAGTGTAGGGGCCCACTCAAGAAGTTGGCGGGAGGGCCCCGAGTGAAGTTGTTCCGCCACTGATTTTTTGTGCTCGACGAGGCCATGGTGACGGCCGAACTCACGACAAAATTAAATACTTCTAAAAATCCAGTAGTTCCAAAATATGGGCTGCACTAACACTTACACGATTAATACTTTTTAAAATGAAGACTTAACCTAATTATTACTATGATAATCATTATTTTATGTCAAAGACAGAAATATATGCTAAAGGTATGTACTGTGTTTGCCGAGCGAAAAACTTGCATTTATGTCTCCCGTGAAAAATTTGCCGTGGAGACTTGCGATATGTCAAAAACCGGTGTGGAGACTTTCTTGTGAAGTGGTGAATTGGTGGTGAATTCGGTTTCACGATAATCAAAATCTTCTCAGTATTTGCATGGATTTCACGTGAACTGACGATGTTAGTACCTAATCTAAGATTCAAAATTCATTTCGCGCCAATTTCGTCAAAAATATGAACGAATCGAATTCTCATCAGGTAACATTTCCATTACGATTTAAATTTTCTTTATCTGGCAATACTAAGTATAAAGAAAATGTCACACATACATTCAAACTTTCTGTGCATCATGAATGGGATGGTCACTCACACTAATGATCATTCCATCGATTTGACATTTGCCGTACATACCACAGCTGATAGTGCTATATGGTGGACCTTGTCGCACTAATGAAATTTTTGAGCCCATTGCATGCCATTTCAACTCTCAGTTGGTGGTTTGCATGTGTTTGTAAATTTTGTGCATCCTGCTCTAAATTTTATTTTTCAATTTTCAATTCAATTCTGCACCAACGGCAATTCTGCCAAAGGTGGTTTATTTGTACCTCGATTTTCAACATTCTCATACATTCAATTTTAAATTCTTAGTTTGAAATAATCCTTTAAGTTATTTTTAATTTTATAAATACATTGATTAAAATCGAAAAGATCTGAAAATTCATTTGCTCTAGTTTGCATATTATTAAATAAATTAAGTGATTTGCTAATGTTTGTATTAAATAGTAAAGTGTTTCTTGTAGTCCTTATGGGAACTCGAAAATGTATATTACTTAGCAAAAAAGGGGATGAGATTATTCCATATATTAAAGATATTACAAATACAATTTGGTTGATGATTCTTCTGTCTTCGAGAGTATTCATTTGAAATAGTAACAATCTGCTTTTGTACGATGGTAGGCGAAATCTGTTTCTCCAATTGAATTTTCGGAAGGCGTATAGTAAAAACTGTTTTTGAATTGATTCAATTCTGGTTATGTCGCACTTATGTTTCGGAGTCCAGATTGGGCAAGCATATTCAACTATCGGCACTACAAATGTATCGAAGAGTCTTTTGATGACCCAAGGATCGTCAAATTCATATGAAAATCGTTTTATCCAAGCCAGTGTCGATTTTGCTTTATTTACGATAAAATTTATGTGGAATTTAAATGTAAGTTTCTCGTCTAGTAACACGCCTAAATCCTTGATAGATGCAACTTTTTCAATAACTTGTCCTTCAATACAATAAACAAATGGCACAGTTTTCTGACGTTTGCTGAAGGTTATCGACTTCGTTTTGGAGATATTAAGCTTCAATTTGTTGATCTTGAAAAATTCATTTGCTGCATTTATATCATTTTGGAGGGTTTGGCAGTCTTCTTCGTAATTTATCGGTAACGCAATTTTAGCATCGTCAGCATAAAGATGGAGCGATGAATTTTGTAGGTAAAATGGCAGTTCATACAAAAATAATGCGAATAATGTGGCACTGATAGGATATCCCTGTCCAACTCCTGAGGTAACTTCTATAGGCTTAGAAAGTATTGAATTGTTAACTTTAACAATCTGTTGGCGATTTTCAAAGTACGATTCAAGCCAATTCAGTATATAGTGGTTCATGTTCATTATTCTCAGTTTATACAAAAGAAGTGGGATATCTACGGAGTCGAATGCCTTAGAGACATCCAAGTATACGGCATCAACCTGCTTATGTGTCTTCATGCCATCTTCACAAATTGATACAAATTCAGCCAAATTCGTAATGGTGGATTTTCCTTCCATGAAACCGTGTTGATGTGGGGTTATGATAGATCTCGTAAATTCATTCAAGTGGTTGGCAATTATAGAATCAAGTAATTTCGGTATGGTGCATTGAATAGCTACTCCTCTATAGTTTTCAACTTGTGACTTAGGACCACTTTTATATATTGGTTTGACATATGACATTTTCCAAATAGCCGGCACATTTCCATTGAAAAATGATTTTGTTAGGAGATACACGATTGGAGTAATGATGGACTCAGCACATCTTTTGACAAATCTGTTGGGTAAGTTATCAGGTCCCATAACCATGTTATCAGGCAAACGTTTTATAGCATTGAGAATTGTTTCTGCATTTAAATTAACATTGCTTATAATTTGGCAAGTATCTTTAATAACCGCGGTGTTCATAAAATTTTCATTGAAATCGTTTATACTGTTAGGATCCGCTACAGTGTAAACTGATTGAAAAAACTGGCGAAAGAACTCGGCAATACCTTGATCATTTTCTTGTGTTTGCCCGTGAAAAGTCATAGTAGACGGTAGAGCGTCACACGATATCCCTTTAGATTTTTTTACAAAATCAAAAAATTGTTTCGGATCATTATTTATCAGTGCTTGCATATTCTGCTTATATTCATAATATAGATTGCGGGTATGTTTCGTGAATATTTTTTTTGCCTGTTTATATTTAGCACGCAGTGACATGGAATCGGTGCGTTTGAATTGTTTGTGGAATCGGTTGACTCTGTTTTTTAAATTAATAGCAGTATTGTCATACCAACAAGGGTGCCTGGATGTTTTGACTTTTTTTAATGGTATCAATTCATCAATAATTTTATTAACTGTTTCATAAAAGCTTTCAACATTTGAATCGAATGTGAGACTATCATTCATTATTTCAGACCAGTTAATCGATGATAATTTTTCGTTTATAAGTTCATAGTTGGCATTTGCATAATCTCGGTAGAATTGTTCTTCTTTTTTTATTTTTTCAATATTTATTTCAACTTCAATAGTTAAAGCCTTGTGATGGGTTTCGTCGTGGAGAATATTGTTTTCGCATTTTCTGCAGAAACATATAGTTGGTTCATTCGTCCAAAAAAGATCCAAAATATGACCATTATCATTCAAAATATTATTCATTTGCATTAATCCAATTTCATGACATATTTCCATTGTTAATCTTTCCATTTGACTGATGGTGTTTATAGGTATGTATGTCCCTTCAGACACATCAGATTCTAGCCATTTCAAATTTGGAAGATTGAAGTCACCAAACAGAATGACTGTAGTATTGCTATCAACAATGTCAGGTATCCGTTTCAGTATATTCATGTGACGTTCGTAAAGAGAAAAATTTGAATTCGGTGGGATATACAGACATCCAATTAGAAGTTTTCGGTTGTTATCTTTAAGTAGTACCCATATCTGCTCACATCCTTCAGATTCAGCGTTAATAATTACATCAGATTTGTAGTATTTATTCACTGCAATGAGAACTCCCCCCCCGCATAATTTATTGCTAGTATTAGAAGTTCTGTCGCATCTATAAACATTGAACTTGGTATCAGAGAAAATGTTATTAGAGACAACAGTGTCATTAAGCCCAGTCTCAGTGAACAGATACACATCGAATTCAGCGGCATCGCTCTCACTCCAAACGTTGATTAACTTTGTAAGGAGTCTATTTACATTGTGAGCGAAAATAGACAATTGAGCATTTCTTTTCTTAGATGGCTTTAGTATGCTGGATGATTTAGTTAAAATCGTTGATAATTGGGGGTTTGGCGATTTTGAGTTCGATATGTGAAAAAATGTTGATTCTGTGGTAAAGCATAGTGAGGTGTATTTACAAACCTGTTCGGAGTCGTATATGGTGGCAAGAACATATTTCTGTCATTATTTCGGTTATTGTAAGGCCCATTATTATGCTCATATCGGTTGGTTTGATTTCGGTTATAGTTGTATAATCGGCGTGAGTTGTTATTTTTGAGTGCAGTTCGTGGGGACATTGGATTGTGATTTTGTTGACGCTTCGATGACGGTCGTGGATTGTTAGAATATGTATTTCGCTGACTTCGTTCGTGTTGCCTAATGTTAGAAACTCGCTGCGGTGGATGTCGCTTGTATATTCTAGCTTCTTGGTGAGGTGACCATAATTTGTCAATCAAAATTTGACTGCATATGTCGCTATCAAGAGTCGATACTTTAAACGACACGTATGATTTCGAAGCCAAATTCCAGTTTTTACCGACTAGCTTCTCAACCACGAAAAACTTCGTATCACCAATGTTCGTGTTGTTCAATATATGCTGCTCAATTTGATGAGACTCAACATTAGTAGCGAAAGGTGATATATAGATTTCGTACAGTTTGCGTATTTTGTTATTAAAATGAGGTGTGATTGGTTGGTTGTTAATGTTAAAATCCTCAACTGGACTAACGAATGGAGACATACCATGTTGTAGTGTTTGCGCAAAACCTTCGATGACGCGATCAGTATTTTCCGAGTCTGCACTTTCCTGGATATGTTGGGATGACATAGAGCTTGGATCAGCTGTATCCACTCGTGTCGCACAAACTTCGGCGTCATCCGAATTCGACGAAAGCATTAAATTTATTGACTTCACGGATTCATTTGCTTTTTTGACTGATAGTTCGTAATCAACTTTAAACTTTTCAAATTGTAATTGTTGGTTAGATAAAATTGTATGAAGTCTATTTACAGTCAATTCGATATCTTTCACTATTGGTTTAGTTTCACTTTGGGTTACAGTCTGCACACTTTTAAGTTTTTCATTGTCGATTTGTTTTATTTTATTTTCTAAATCTTTAATTTCTTTTTTTAGTCTTTTCACTTCATCGCTTGTTATTTTATTTTTCTTTTGCATTTTGTCTTTTTCAATATCAAATTTTGTTTTCATGTCGAAAAATGATTCACCGGTTTTACATGATGTGCAAGTAAATTCAATTAGAGAGTCGCGGGAAAAAATTTTATTCAATTTGTTTACATTTTCATTTACTTTTTCTTGGGAGTCGTTATTCGATTGTTTAATATTCAGGATGTCCAGTAAATGAGTTATTTCACTTCGCATAGATATACATTCAATATATTTGGGTGATAAGCACCTAGTGCAAATTATGTTCAATCCCGTGTATTTAGAGCCGGTACAGTTTCGTTCACCACAGTTATGGTTCGGCGATGTCATCATTGATATCTATTTTTGAGTTTTATTGTATTAAAACACGGAATTAACACATCACTTTTTTGTTAAAACGGGGTGCGAAGTTTTAGTTATTGTTTATTAAACAAAAATTTATTTAGACAGAAGAAATTTTGTTGTAATTAGAAACAATTTAGTGGAGGACGAAATTCAACCAACTTTCACCAGGCAATCTGACAGGAAGTGTTCTTAGTAGTTGATCTTTACTTATCTCTCATATTTGCGCTCGCAGCACTGACTGACTGCTTTTCGTTCTTGCATGCTATACTTATCGACATTCGGGATTCATCGTAGCCAATCAGAACATTCATCAGATTTTTCCATTTCCGAAGTTAGCATTTTTATATATAGAAGGATACCGAGCTGAAATTTTGTCTTTGTGCTGTACGCTGTACATATATATATATGCAGCGCCCGCTTTAAGGGGGGGTGAGCCGGGCGGTCGCCCGGGGCGCCAAATTTTAGGGGCGGCTTTTTGGCTAGCACTCGAATAAAAAACAAGATTAAAAAAATCAATATCAACTTCGATTTAGTGGGAAGGTCTTCGGTTTGCTTTCTATGAAATAATAGGAGAAATAGGGAGTCGAATAAACGCTGAGCACATTAAGGCGTTTAAGACCCTTTGTGAGAAATGTTATCCACAAAGGCATTATTTTCATCCATAATTTGTTTGGAGTTGTTTTCCATAATTTCCATCGACTTTTCGCAGCATAATTTAAATACAATTCGCCAAACCTTTGCGTCAATGGATTACCTTGGTCCCGATTGCATTGATTCATCTTGCATTGGAGGGCAAACTACGAAGAAGCTGGTTTGGATTTTAGCAAGATAAGGGATCGAACCACAGAAAAAATTGCAGAGCTCCCTAATTTGTGCTCGGAATATCGGAATTGGCGAAATAAATAGCTCTGATCTTATTCTCTTTAAAAATTCTCGAGATGGCACATTTATGAAAATAAGCCATGCGCGTTGAAAAGCCTGCAGCAATCCGGCTAATTGAAGTTTTTAAGGAATTTATGGAAAGCAACTGCAGGAGGTTAGTAATGAAAGCGAGTACAATTTTTGGCTTAACATTTTTGAGGGCAGAGTTTTCTAAAAATGTATTGAGTGTTTTAGTGGAAAACAAAATTTCGCATTCATTTTCGATTTTTTTCATCAAGCTTTAAAATTTTTAAATTCCAAACAAACTCTATAAGATAAGGCCTTGCTGAACTGTGGTGAATTGCGCTTAAGAGTAGCTGATATGATAGCTGAACGGTCGCTCCGGTAATATCATTTTTCGCAGGGGCGGCGCATAAAGTCCCACAGGGCCCGCGTGGCGGGGGGAAGGGGTTCACGAGATTTAGGGGTCCAAAAGCCACATGAAAGATTTCTCGAACCATAAAAACAGCACGACTGCGAAAAGCAACACTTCGACGTAGATATTTTTTGTAGACAAGAAGGGATACACTTTTCGAAGTCAAAACAAATGCTAAATTTATTGTTACTCTTTCAACACAAAGAAAGTTGCATGAGACAATCTGGATCCTCAAATTGCATGGCTGCGCTATTTGCTGTAACTGCAGCCGCGGTTTGCAATCCGACCCACTCTTTTCCTTGCCCGCAGTACCATATGGGCAAAAAGATTCTTTAGGTCCCTCTGCAAATAAACTATTTTAAGAAATGTTAGTTGATAGTACCTTTTCTATACTTTCGGACTAAATTCCAATCCACATTGTCATGAACTGTCGAACACGAACAAAATAGTTTGAGAGTGGTACTAAACTTAGTTCAAACTAGTTAGCATGGCATGTATACGAGTATCTCGTTGAAGACTAAAATATTTGATCTTACTTGCTGTGCAGAGGCCACATTTGGTTTGAAAGGAGTCTTGCCAAGATTGCTGTATTAATTGAACTTAATATTAAGTACAAACCTTCTTAAAATTGAAAGATTTAAATTAGAGCACATTTAAATTTAAAGCTGAAACAAGGAATAAAGTTCAATTAATAACATGTCGCTTTTTTCAATTGTCTAGCAAGTTACAAACTTAGGCCGCCCACACACGAAGCGTCCGAATAAATTTTTTTGATTCTTCGTTCTGGAAAATTCATGCATGTTCTTCGATTTTGACAGAACGAAAAAAAAAATGAATTCGGATTAATTAATTAAACGTTAATAATTTAATTTAATAAACGTTGCAGCAAGAACGCTATTCCCAATATAAGAATGTAAAGAGCCAAAGTAGCTCTTAGCAAGTTATTTTAGTACGACGTTCTTAATTTTAGTGGAAACGCTGTAACGTCAAAATCTTATTTCAAAAGAGGTCGTTTAAGGTCGAGCCACACTTTTTAGTCATCAGTCACAGTCATTTTCCATACAAGTTCAGATTGTCATTTAATTGATTGACTGGCAATCTGTCAATATGTATGGGAAATGACTGTGACTGATGACTGAAAAGTCGAAATCACACGATCGAAAACACACTGAAATTTCACTGTGCTTTTTTTCTGAGTGTAGGGGCCCACTCAAGAAGTTGGCGGGAGGGCCCCGAGTGAAGTTGTTCCGCCACTGATTTTTTGTGCTCGACGAGGCCATGGTGACGGCCGAACTCACGACAAAATTAAATACTTCTAAAAATCCAGTAGTTCCAAAATATGGGCTGCACTAACAATAAAATGTTCATACAATTTAAAATGTGAAAAGAGACCCAGAACTTACAACTTATTTACGCAAGGGGGGCATGAACTAAAAAAGATTAGGAACCACTGATCTAGATAGTATGGATATCTACTATCAATCTGTTTGACACAGTACCTAAGGGGCGGCAATTTGTCCTCTTGCCCGGGGCAGCGTAAGTGCTAGAGCGGGCGCTGTATATATGTATGTATATATGTCGTTCTTCTAAGGCCGCACACACATGGTCAATCCATAGATGAGTGGCGCGGCCTAAAAAAAACCTTTAATGAAACTTGACGCAAATGTGTATCTAAATATCAAAACCCTTAAATATATCCCGAAACGGATGGAATCGGAGCACTACGTCTGTCATATATACCAAACCTCCAAGATTAGATTCTTCTAAGAAAAACTTTATTTTTTCTTTACGAACCAATCTTATTAAACTTGAAAGCTTCAAAACATACACAGAAACGGATGAAATCGGAACACTTAGTCAGAGGGCTGCGGTTGAAATTATTAACCCAAAAGAAGATTCAAATTTCATTCAAGTGAAAGGGTATTCAAAATTAAAATTATCTCATTATTTATTGTTTTTATGACTTCACTGCGAACATGATATCGGTCGGCGAACTTTCACTATTATTTTTAAAATTCGCAGAAATAAAAACTGAGTGATTCGGTGTGCAAGCGGGAAAAATCCAACTGAAAAAATCAATTGAAGACATAAATGCATTTAGCAAAATTGTCGAAGATGCCAATAAATATCAAATTGCATGCCAAACTTCAAGGACTTATCATAAAATTCATATATTCGCTTCAATAATAAGGGCACTTTACAGGGTATAAACGCTGAATAATAGTCCAATAATGGCATTTGGCGCCGTTTTTTAATCCAATAGAACCTTATTTATTTATTTATTTGGATTTACGGACATAGTCCATTTACATAATAGTTTACACTAAGATTCAGATAGTAGCATTAATTCATTTATGAAATAAGCAAAAAATAAAAATAATTAATTCAATATGTGATATTATTAGAAATTCATAAGACTTAGAATAGAAAAAAAAACTAATTTAAAATTTGTCACCATTACAAGTTTATAACTTCGTGCTTTATTATCGTACTGGTAGTATTAAAAAGATCAACTCTATGGCATAATTGATTGCCAATTTTTTTCAGTCTTTCCAAAGGGGAATTTTGACAGTAGGCCGTTTTGTGTTTATGCTGAAGAAAAAGATCGTTACATCTTGTCAATCTAGAAGGCACTCTTAACGAAATTTCGGATAATATGTTTGGTGCGTCAAGAATTCCATTGATTAGATTATACAAGAATACCGCGTCAAAACATTTCCTTCTAGTCTCAAGTGATGGTATATTTAGCATAGTGGCTATTTCAGAATATGGCATGTTATCAGACTCGAATCCTAATTTATAGCCAACAAATCGTATAAACTGTTTTTGAATCTTTTCTAAATTCTCCACATGAATGCCATAAAAAGGATTCCACAGAACAGAACAGTAAACCTAAATCTAATTTGCTTCTTACTAAGGAAAAGTATAGCATTTTAAGTGCATTTATATTAAGAAAATCCCGCGTATTTCTTATAACGAAACCGAGGTTTCTAAACGCTTCACTTATTATGTTATTAATTTGACCCACAAAGCACAAAGATGAGTCAAACAATACCCCTAGATCAGTCACTGTCTCAGCATGCTTCAACAATGCCCCATTAAGAGAGTAATTGCAATGGATAATAGATTTAGTTCGGTTAAAAACCATATATTTACATTTTTCGACATTAATAATCCGTTAAGAGCACAGAAATTACAAAATTGATCCAAGTTTGATTGAAGTATTAAGGTATCTTCCATGGAATTAATAGATTTAAAAATCTTGCAGTCGTCTGCAAAGAGCAAAAATTCAACATCATTAAAAATAGAGCTGATATCATTAATGAAAATTAGGAATAAGATCGGCCCTAGGTGAGAACCTTGTGGAACACCAGACGTTGGGAAAAATTTATGCGAATGTTGACTATTATATTTAACTATTAATGAACGGGCTCGAATATAGTTACATAGCCATTTTAGAATTGATCCACTGAATCCAATATTATGAAGTTTTTTTAGTAAATTATGATTAATTCGATCAAATGCCTTACTAAAGTCAGTATACATATATAGAATGAACTTGACTAGAGCAAGCAAACGATTTAACGATGTAGCTATGATATTCAACTAAATTTGTGGTAGTAGATTTTTTTTTGCAGAAACCATGTTGCTGTGGTGTAATTAACGGTCTCAATAAAGGCGTAATAAAATCGGTTAGCAGACTTTCGAGCACTTTGGGAATAACAGAGAGTATGCAGATGGGACGGTAGTTCCTAATATCAGATTTGCTACCTGATTTGAATACTGGAACTACATAGCTCGATTTCCATACTGAAGGAAAACAGCCAGTTTCCAGGGATTTATTAAAAATATGCAAAAGTGGCGATGCCAAGGCAGCAGCACAATTTTTAACAAGAATCGGCGGTATATCGTCTGGACCAGCGCTTTTACTTGAGTCAAGAAAGAGTTTCAAGCTTTTTCACGACAGAATCGTACGATAATACAAATTGTGAAATATTTAAATGATTAAGCGATTCTGGAGGCTCATAATCATTTACAGAGGAGTCATACACTTTAGAGAAGAATGTTGCGAACATATTTGCGATAGACAGTTTGTCTGAACTATATAAGTCGTCTAGATGCATGGTGGAAGGGAATGAGCTATCAGCCTTAAGAGAATTGATGTATTTCCAAAAATGTTTGCAGTTTTGGGGGATTTGAGCTTCTATTCGTGATAAATAATTTCTGTAATCAACTTTCACTTTAACCTTACATACCGATCTTAGATTAGAGAACGTGTTATAATCACAAGCTAACCCTGATGTTTTGTAGAATATATGAGCGCACTTTTTTTCGGATATAAGATGTTTTAATTCAATTGAGAACCAGCTTGGATAATGTTTGTTATTGAAGTAGGATTTAGGTACATGATCATTAATTATTTTATTTAGTATACTGTAGAAACGATTGACTGCATCCTCTGTGGAAAGATCGTTTAGCTCATTATGCCAATTTACTGCATATAAGGCCGAATTTAAAAGATTAAAATTTGCTTTACGATAGTTATGAACTTGTATTGTTGATATGGCGTTATCATTTATCACTTCATTTAGTTTAACTATGATATTTAATGGAGGATGATATGAATCGACGGAAACTAATGGAAGAATATCTCTTGAAATGAGAATATCGCTATCAATATTTGAAAAAAATAAATCTAATTTTTTATCTTGGAAATTTAAAACAGAATTATGTTGTAAGAAATTCAAAAAAGAGAATGATTCGATAATACAATTAATTTTTTGGCAATTAGAGTTACGTATCCATTCTTTTTTGTTCCAATTTACAGCAGGTAGATTGTAATCTCCGGTCACAATAAACGTTGCTTTGGGAAATGCTTTAGAACAGCTGGTAACATCGCAGGCGTGATGAGAATACATGTCTGGAGATGTATCGGGAGGCAGGTAGACGGTTGATACTAGTAAGTCTTTGCTCGGTGTTCTTACGTATACGAATAGTTGCTCAACGTCAGTATGTATTATAGCAATAATACAAAAAAAAGGCGTACATCATCATGTGCTTTATATCATCACTTTCTTTCATTTTCTCGCGTTTGCAAAAAAAAAATTAAAAAAAATTAACTATTCCCGCAGCTAGTATCGAACCCATGACTATCGCATTGCCAGTTCTATGCGTTAACCACTCGGCCCACCTCAGATATAGTAAGCATTGCTCGTAAACGCTACAAATGACTAGTTGCTTCTATAGAAATGCTTAACAATTCCTTATGGAATCTTCTGCAATGAAGCTTCTACTTTATATATCAATCAGTTGACTGTGATTACCTAAATCCAGACATTCATCAATAAAATGCAGTCAGTGTCTGTGTAGAGAAGAATAAATTCTATTGAAGTAATTTGGTATTCCAGAGCACTTCATAAGTTTGAATTCTTTCAAAAATCACAAAGCTCATCCTTCTATAAGACTACGGTGAAAAATTTATCGGATGACAATTCGAATGTCACACTGTTAACACAACCGATTCTCTGCTATAGCAGACTATTGCTGGTGTGTGTTAATTTAGAGAGAGCGTGTATATGTCATCCAATAAACACTATAGAAAAGTATTGAATCACTGAAAAAAACATTTACTAAAAACAAGAAAAAAGTACAATAAAAAAAAAGCCAAGGAAGATTTTTTCCTGATTTAAGATGTATTTACTTGTTTCAAGAAAAGTTTTTGCTTAAAATAAATAAAGAAGCATTATTTTAAGCAAAAGCCTTTCTTGGAAAAAGAAAGTAAATCTTAAATCAGAAAAACTTTTCTTGGAACAAGAAAAAACATCTTAAATCGGGAAAAATTATTCCTTGGCTGTTTTTTTATTGTATTTTTTCTTGTTTTTAGCAAATGATTTTTTTTCTGTGATGGAGTATTGTAGTATCCATTGCTTTTATATGAAAATAATATCAAGTCATCATGAGTTTTAGTTTGTCAATAATATTAATTAATAAAGAAATCAATTATTAATATTTACATAAAATAGATGTTTCAATAATATTAAAATAAAGATATAACAAATTGGCGAAGAGCCCATCCTCGTCGCCAATTTGTTATATCTTGTTAATGAATAATCAAAACGTGAAAAAAAAACCTGATAATAAAAAAATATAAAAAAAAAAACAAAAATTCGCATAAAAAAAATTAAACAAAATGGATCATCAACAATTTAAGGAATTCCTCGAATTACAACAACAAATGATATCTGCTTTATTATCAACATCCATCCTGCGTCTACCTCGCATTCGCCATTAGGATTACCTGAGCTATGCAGCCATAACCTCCCTCCCTTGCGGGACGACGAGAATTTATCCGGCTTAAAGCCGGAATGGTGTTCTCCGCCGGGATGCCTCCCTTTGGATCCCCACCTTGGGATGCGACTCTAGCTGGTCGACTTGTCTATCACCACGAACCCCCTCGAGTCCAACGCCTAGATGGGTAGGGACCATGGTCCCCTGGGCACGCCCATCCCCGAGGTACACTATTCGCTAAAGATTTCTCTATAGCAGGTGTGATCCTCCTTTGGCCCCCTTTCGGAAGACCTAACAAATTCGGACGCCTCCGCAGGATCGTTATGCCTGTTTACTACTCGTCGGCTTAAAGCAGACTCGTAGCGCTACCGTTCACATAGGTTTGGCCTCCGTCCGTTTACTAAGTAGCAATTTGTTTCGGGCCGTGTGGTCATCAATCCACAAACCAACTAGGTATAGGCGCAAAGGCCATTCTCCCTAACTGGCCCCTTCGAGGCTTGGGTTCTGCGAAGCCGCCAACTCCGAGACTGGACACGTACGCTTATATGTGGTTTCTCCCCTACGAGGAAGCACTGCGTCGTGTAAGCTTGTATAGCTGACTTTTTGAAGGAATAGGGAAAAAGTCAAGCTATGCTGTGTCACCCATACATGACGAGCTCGGGAGCTCGGGACCGTCAACTCCCGAAGGTCTTTTGTACAGATCCACGCCATGGCGTATCAACCATACCAGGGGCCTCCCTGCGCTGCTCGGGTCCGTGGTGTCGCAACGCACCAAATATGTGTGTCACAAGAACACACTCCCCCTGCGGGAGCTTTATTATCAACAACAGGAAGAATCAAGAAATCAAAAAGCTATAGCCGACATTCATCATCATCAATGTGGCACGATAGCCCGACGTCGGGCCTTGGCCGCCTGAATCGTTGACCTCCAATTGTCGCGGTTACGTGACCTTGTCCTCCAGTTTCGGAAGCCCAGCAGCTGGTGGTGATAAACGCTGGGCCTCACATTTTGAAGAGCTCCTCAATGTTCAACCGAACAACCCCACACAAGAAGCTCCGGAGCTGATGGCTGAACCAGGCCCTCCCGTTCAACCCCCAACAGTAGAAGAAGTTGATCTCGCCATGCAAGCACTAAAACATAATAAAGCCCCGGGCGCTGACGAGATTCCAGCTGAACTGCTGAAGCATGGTGGGGAGAGCCTTGTTAAGGCTATACACACACTTATCGTCAAAGTATGGAACGACGAAATAATCCCGGAAGATTGGCGTAAAAGTATAATTTGCCCAATCCACAAAAAAGGGGATAAGTTGAAATGTGAGAACTACAGAGGCATCTCATTAGTTTGTACGACTTATAAGATTTTATCTAAGATTCTGGAAAATAGAATTAATCCGTACGCAGAAGAAATCATTGGCGAGTACCAAGGCGGCTTTAGACCTGGTCGTTCGACGACAGATCAGCTTTTTACAGTGAAGCTTTTACTCCAGAAGTGCTGGGAATACAACATCGACGTATACCAAATATTTGTTGACTTCAAGCAGGCATACGACAGTATCGATCGAAGCGTACTGTACAACATTTTGCTGCATTTTGGAATACCGGCTAAGCTAGTGCGACTCATAAGGATGACGATGACTAATACCGTCTCGCAGGTCAGAGTTCAGAACAGACTCACTGACCTATTTGAAACTCGTACTGGACTCAAGCAAGGCGACGGGCTGGCGCCGACGCTCTTCAACCTGGCTCTGGAGTATGTGATTCGAGCCATGAATTTGGACAGCAGCGGAACGCTACTCATTAAATCGACTCAACTAGTAGCCTACGCCGACGACATCAACATCATGTCTCGAAGATTGGGTGATGCAGAAAGCCTTCTGCATAATCTCAATAACGCCGCCAAAGAAGTTGGGCTACATATCAACGAGTCTAAAACCAAGGTCATGATGCAATCAAAAACTAGAACGCCAGTAAATTCAAGCATCACAGTGGGGGACCTCAATATAGAGTATGTAGACAACTTCACTTACCTGGGTTGCAATTTGTCAAAGGACGCTAACGAAACAGATGAGATAAAGCGACGGATACAACTAGCTAATAAGTGTTATTTTGCGGTCCTCCAAATTATGAATTCGAAGCTGGTGCACAGGAACACGAAGCTCCACGTGTAAAAAACCATAATCCGACCTGTGCTATGCTATGGCTGCAAGGCATGGACCCTAACCCAAAACTCTGAACACCTGTTGGACACATTCGAGCGAAAGGTTCTCCGAAGAATCTTCGGGGCCATTCGTGAACGAGGTGAATGGCGCATCCGGTACAACCTTGAGTTGTATCAGGTGTATGATGAGCTACAGGTGTCGAAGTTCGTGAAGTTGCAGCGACTACAATGGGCGGGACATGTACAAAGGATGAACGACGATCGCATGCCCAAAAAGGTGATGAACGCGCAACGAGTGGACGGAGCCAGATTCCGTGGACGACCGAGAGCCCGATGGGAGCATTCTGTATGTGAGGACGCCCACCAGATGCTAGGCTTTCGAAACTGGAGGACAAGGTCGCGTGACCGCGACAATTGGAGGTTTTCAATCTAGGCGGCCAAGGCCCGACGTCGGGCTATCGTGCCATAAAGAAGAAGAAGTTCCGTTGCATTTGCCAGACAATGTACAAAATTTCAAAAATCTTACAGTTCTGGTTAAAATAATGTAGCGATATGCTATCCCGAATTATAATAACCTTTGTTTGTCTTTTTTCGAGTAAAGGAAAAATTGTTAGCGATTCCACTGAAGCCTTGATTTTTACCATTCAATGCGTGTTTCCCTAAAATTCTGCAATGTAACTATGAAAAGTGATATACCGTTGGAAAGCCAACATGTTAAAGCAACTTTTATCAACTTTACAGAGTTGTACGTATAAAGCACAGGTATGAAATTACTGTTTGAATTTTCGATGAAAAATCTATTTTAAAATTTCTATTAAGTTTGAGTAACAGTATCTTGAAAGTGCCAACAGGAAAAACTTAAGTTTTTGTGAAATTTTATGTAGTTTCTGAAACTGAAATCTAATCTGAAATCATCAGGAGGGCTGCAAATTATGATTTTGCATGACAAGTCACAATTTTCTATGACTTTCACAAAAAGAGTAATAACAAGGTAACGGTGAAAAAAATTCTGATTGTATTGGCAATTTTCTTACTGAAACAAGTTTTTCTATCAACCCTTACAGTATTGAATTGACTACCTAATGTGGGACACCCTGTATATAATATAAGGCATTTTTTAATGAATTTCGCATTAATTTAATTTACTACTCTAATAAACTTTTGTCCGCCAAAAGGCGACATTTGTTCTTGTGTTATCTCATACCATCGAGTCTTATACAACTCCTTGGATTCTTTTTGAATTGGTGTTTATTTTTTTTAATATAAAAAGTTTTTTGAATTGTTGGGATATCTTATTTCGGCCTTAAAGACCTTTCGAATTTTGATATTTCTAAGCTATTACAAATGTAAATCATACACGGCTCCTTCCGCCGCATCTCTATTAATAAATATCACGGCACGCCACTGATATTGGTAGAATATCTAACTTCGAGAATAATCGCGTATGCTTCACGATCGACTTGCGAATATTCCCTTTGAACTTCCGACAGTGACTGAGAAACAAAATCAAATAGCATACTGACATATTGACCACTTTGTCAGGAAGCTATGACTCAAAACACCGCCAACGCCTACGGGTGATGCATCATTAGCAAGCCTTAAGGTCCATCTAGACGTGTCGCCAAATGGCGACACGTGCAGCCAAATGGCTGTTGTCATTCCATCCAAACGTGTCGCCATTTGGCTATGCGTCCAATTTTGATATTCAATATGGCAACTCAACCAACCGCTTTGACAACCGCTTGTCAATTTCAAAGTGACAATTTTGCACCTTTTCTTCGTTCTTTTGTGTGAAATTGAATAATTCTTGAATGGCCGTGTAATAATTCAAACGCGCAGAGTCCGATTTTGATAATTAAATTTAAAAAAATCACCAAAATGAAATTTTGGTTATGTCATTTTTTGGCTGCTCGTGTGGATGCTAAGTAGCAGCCAAATGGCAGCACGCGATGCCAGTTTTTGGACGCGTCGCCATTTGGCGACACGTCTAGAGGGACCTTTAAATGTAACTTAGGGTTATATAGGGCCAGTTTATCGTACATCTTATCTAATGATTAATCTTATCGTATAGAGAAGACGCACCCAATTTTCAGAAGGCTTTTACATTGTATTGAATTGAATTTTTGTTTATTTTGTAGATTATGTAATACATTATTTGCTTGAAAAAAGTATTAACCTTACTTAAAGATTTCCCCTTTGGCCGATCAGAAAACCAGTTAAAATGTTATGTTGTCATTGGAAAACGCTAATCGCTCGATTTTACTTATCTAACATTATCAAGGTATAGTTTCGCTTCCGATTTACATCGTTTATTATTTGTCAACATAAAATATGCACGTTAATGTCAAGTTAATCACCCAAATCGGAAAATGATAATAAATCAAAGAAGTTAGATTTGAACAATAATTAATTATTATACATATTCGAAGATAGATCATTATATATAATATAATATATGTATATAATATGTACCATACATTTTGCCATATTGATTGTATTGTCAGTGATTATGCGATACCCTGGATTATGCATTGTACTTGTTTCTGCATTTTTGCGGTTCAGCATATTTGTCAGCCATGCAATGCTGCTGCTCTTGCTGCGTCCATTCTATTTTCAGCATAAGTATATTCACGCGAAAGCTTTTGGAAGGAGCAAACAAACAATTTCAATTTGAAGTTAACCTTATTAATTTCATTTTTATGTCTTCAATTCGAAATCTTCACAAATTGACATTGAGACCCAAAGAGCAAATTCCGGCGCACATTTCTCTCGAAAGCTGGGACTCCTAACCATCACCGTCTAGAAGTTTAGAAGAGTCGCCCCACATAAAGCGAAACATTTTGACCCCATTTTTATGTTTTAAAATTGAAATTATTGAGAACTGGGGTGTTAAGACCCAATGTAGAGCATATTCCGGCGCGCATTACTTCACAAAAGTGAGAGCTCCAGAACTTCAATATAGCTATACGTAAATCAAAAAACTCAATATCACAAAACATATTGGTATATTTTTCTCGTCTGTTCTAGACATTCCAGTGGGTTCGACAGATTTTCGCGTACACGATAATGAATAACACTCGCTGTACTGTAACACTATTTATTACAACACACGCGGATACATACACGATTTACAATTTCACTAACTACTGACTAGTTATTGATCCGACATAATCCACGAGTAAAACTATACTGACTCGTCGACGCCCTTATATACTCGTTTCCTGTTCCGGAAACTTCGGTGACGCACTTTCCGGAAACTTCCAGAAAGTCGTTGTTATTGTCTTATCGGTCAACCCTACATCCACCCAGTTTCCCGATTCACAGACAACGGGAGCAGGTTGTTTCGCACTTCGCCAACTCATTCTCCTGGTTCGCTGCACAAATCTCTTCCAGGATGTTCCGGCCTTTCTCGGCAGACGACAATTCCGTCGCAGATGACCATTTTCACCGGAATTCTAGCACCGAGTCGAATCTCCGATGCCAACCTGCAGTCCTCAGTAACTCACAGTTACTTCCCACGTGCCCGTGTTCACCGCAGTTCCAGCACCGACTTGTATCTCCGCTGCTAACCTTCTTGCAGAATGTGCCTGTCTTCCTCAGCTGTTCACAGGCGCTTCGCACGTGCCCCTGTTCACCGCATTTCCAGCATCGAATCGAAACTCTGTTAATAACTCGTCTCGATACATTGATTCTCCGACAAACGTAATCATCCGTTACTTCTCGAACTCGGTTCGTTCTTTGCCAACTCGTTTTTCTCATCTGCTGGGCACACTTCTTGCAGAATGTTCCGGTCTTCTTCGGCTGTTGACAATTTCTTCGGACATGACCCTTTTCACCGCAGTTCCAACACTGAATTGCATTTCTGTTGATAACAGATTTGATCCATTCGCTGACAGACACAATCATCCACCACCTCTCGAACTCGCACACAGTTACGGGCGGCTTGCTTCGCAGCTTCCAATGTCAGACTGTATGCTAGTGCGTCCTTGATCGTTCGCTTGTCAGCTAGCCTTAACGCCTGTTGCAATTCGCGATCCAAGAGAGCCGTAGTGAACACATCAACTGCTGTCTCGTTTCGATGCTCAGGTTCCGAGGTTGGGTATGACAAAAGAGCCAGCCGTTCAATGTCTTGAGCCAATTGCTGCAGTGTTTCTCCTGGCTTCTGTGTCCGGTTTCGAAGCTGTGATCGATATATTTGCTTCATGTGCTTGACTCCGTATCGCACATCCATCGCCTTCACGAGCTCCACATAAGATGTGCAGTGGGGCAGGAATCAATTCCAGGATTTCAGCAGCAGGTTCTCTCAACGCCAGAACCAGAGCCATGGCGCACTCGCTGTCCGACCAACCATTTACCGTCGCAGCAGCCTCAAATTGTGTCTTGTAGATGTTCCAAGACATTTGCCCATCGAAAGTCGGCGCTTTCAGGCTTTTAATCGTCGAGTCAGGTTTTATTACTGCACTTGTTCTCGATGTTTCTCAATCGATATTTGGTTTCTGGAACTCCTCAATTACTACGGAATTCTGCTGGTGATGGTTAACGTTCGTTGTTTTTAAACGTACCAGATCGTTCCTTAACATCTGGACTTCTTCCGTCACCGACTTGATTTTATCAGAATTTTCTCTCGATTTCTCATCAATTATCTCCAGCACTTCCGTTTTCGTTTGTTCGAGGCTGTTATTTAAATGACTGAACGCTTCTTTATGTTCCTTCAGTTCGGACTTTATCGATTGCTCCATCTTGCTTATTGCCTCCTCGGACTTGGCTAACCGTTCATTTTGTTCCTTCAGTTCGGATTTAATCGATTCCTCCATCTTGGCTGATCGTTCACTTAATGCGAAGAGTGCCTCCTCAGACTTAGCTGATCGATCAGTTAATTCCGCCTTCATGGATATTAGAAATGGCATCAGTGGGTCCGCGACTTGTTCCGTAATTGTTGCACTGGGTTCTTGCTCCTCCGGAAACTCTACCGTATAGGGATCCTGAACTTCATCTTTCAGTGCGTCCATCAGCCGAGCAAGCAACGCGCTTTTGTTTCCCGATGTCGACAAATTGCGTTTCGCCAGCTCTCGCTTCAATTCGGCCGTTGTTAATTGCGAGATAATACGCGGCATTTTGTTTCTCGACTTATTTTTTTTATTCTCTTAAAACTGTCCACAGTCCAATTTTACGCGAATCGAACTTTCTAGAATGTTTTCGAATTCTACACGTTACGGTACTAATTCACTTTGGGGAAGTTTTTCTGTCCACAATAGTCAGACCCGAAGTTCGTAAGTTCACTTTTCAGGACTTTCCCGAAAATTCTCGTCGAGCTCTCAAATGTTCACTAACACACGCAATTTCACGTTTACCGGATCTCTTTACACTAGTCCGACACGATTGCATTCACTTTCCAGAATTTATCTGTCGCGAATTTTCCAGAAAATTCTCGTCGCCTTCTCAAATATTCACTCGACGCAATTTCACGTTTGCCGGATCTTCTCACACTAGTCCGACACGATTGCGTTCACTTTCACGACTTTCCGGTCGCGAACTATACCGAAAATTCTCGTAGAGTTTTCGAATATTCCCGAATGCACACGTCACACAGTTTCACACACTGAATCTGTCCACAATAGTTCAACACGACCGCGTAAGTTCACAATCGAGAACTTTCCAACGCGAACTTTCCCGAAATTTCACGTTGTATATTCCGCGCACGACTTAAGGCCCAATCGCAATACTCCGTTCCGTTCCATTCCGTCAACCATCCGTTCCGTTCCGTTTTGTCAAAATATTAGTGCAAAGCACAATGCTCCTAAATGAAAATAAAAGGGCGAATTCCAATACAAACGCACAGGGCGCCATAGAACCTAGGACCTGCGCTGCTCAAATCCATATTTCGCGTATCTGCTTTCAACAATCGCAGAATCTCATGTATTTTTCCGCATATAATTACGTTCGATTGCATTTTAATCCCAGGATCAAGCTATACATTTGACAGGAATGAATAGCACTCAACTCATAGGATTACCGTAACAACTAAGGGATTTTGAAAGGGGCGCCGCACAGTGGGGCGGTAGAGGCAAAAATTCCAAAAATGTATACTATTTGGAGACTAACAGCAGGTATTAATAGAAGGAGAGGGCGAAAGTCACGAATTCCATACAAAGTGAAAGCTCAAAAATGTGCAGAGAATCCAATACATGGGAGAGCAAGCATCTAACAGTAAAGTAGTAATTGTGTCAAAAATTCCTGTACGTTTGGTGGAATTCTTCTTCTTCTTCATTCTCTTTGTCTTTAATAGTGGGTTGTCAAAGCATGGAACTTTGTTTGAATTGAGATGTACTGTTTGTACTGGAGTTTGTTGTTTCACCAGTGTTGTTGTTGTATTTTTCTCTCCCATGAATTTGCGCTTTCGGCACACTTTTTAAGTGACATTTCCTCTCCTTCTATTAATACCTGCTCTAAAATTGGAGAGCTTTTGTGAATGATTCATCGCATAGTGAACATTTTGAAGTTTCTTTCTACAAAAAATTTCGGACCGATATCTGTCACAGTAAGAAATCAGCGGCTCTCAAAGTGTAGAGAATTGATTTTGCAGTTTTTGCACATTTTTCCATAATCGAGTTTCAATGAAAACCCTGACTATCAATTCGGATAAAACTTTGTTTTATGATTTTATTTTCAATATTTGGGTTATAATGAATATGTTAGCATAAAAAAAGTAAAAAAAAAATTGTAAATTTTTTTTATTTAATTTTAATCATTGAAGGTCAAATTGACCCTAACTGCATTTTTCACATTGAGTTTTAACAACTACCTCCACGTGCCTCCAAGCGTCTGTTTATGCTACATTATTCCAGAAAGTCTCAAGATTACTAATATGTAAGAATCATAACCCCACAGAACCCCAAGCTACTTTTATAACCCATTGTGTTATGTCATGTTAGCTGTTTTTGACACGATTTTTGAATATCTACTGTAAAATATGTTGGGTCCTTCGATCCGGAGATAACCGTAGTTTTCATCCAATTGAACTAGTTTTTGGTGGAGAGTATAAAAGGACTCTGTCTGGACGTTCAGCCAAAATTTACCACCTCCCTTCCCCCTGGAGAGGAGCTATGGGGGAACCATACGAAATCCCCAATCACAAAATCCCCAAACGTAGAAAAATCCCCAAAATCAAAATCCCCATATTCAAAATCCCCATAATCATAATACCCATTTACAAAATCCCCATAATCATAATACCCATATACAAAATCCCCAATCATAAAATCCCCAAGCACCCGAAATATGCTGGTAAATGGTAGATGAATGGTAGTAAAAAATGGTAGATGGCTGGTAGATGGTAGATGGTTGATGAAAGACTGTAAATGGTAAATGGCACTAGGAGGGTCGTAAATCGATACTAACTTTTTTTTTGATTAGCACAAACAAAATGTTCGAGTACATTATATTGAATAAACGTTTGCATATATCGTTCTAAACTTATTAGGTTTTCTTTAACATCGTCGAGACATGTCTTCATCCGAAAGAATATTCGCGGAAAACTTGGTTGGCTTATTGTTGGAACCGATTCGCCTGCACATTATCTGATTTTGTTCTGTGTCACTTCAAAGAGTTTGTCGTTGATTAGCATATACATATATCAGTCCACGACGGTGATTTTTTTATTGCATAGTAGGACTATTACAATTACAATAGTCTAAATCACGTACCATTTACCATCTACTATTGGCTATTTACCATCCACCATTTGCAATTTACAATCTACTATTTACCATCAACCATTTACAAGCTACCATTCGTCTACCGTTAACCTACCATCTACCATTTATCATCTGCCATTTAACATCTATCATTTACCATCTACAATAGCTTGAAGAAATTCCCCATTCCCCATTTGAGGTGTGATCTTAGAACGCGCGCGTTCTTAGATCACACCTCAAATGGGGAATGGGGAATTTCGTTTGGGGATTTTGGTTTTGGGTATTTTGATTTCGGGGATTTTGATTTCGGGGATTTTTATTTCGGGGATTTTAATTTCGGGGATTTTGATTACGGGGATTTTGATTTGGGGATTTTGGTTTGGGGATTTTGTGACTGGGGATATCGTATCCAACCCGGGCTATGGAAGTTTTGACTTGAACAAGTTCTAGTAGGCGAATCAACTCAATTTTTGGCAAATTAAAATTAAATTATGCTGGTTCAACTAGCATTTCTTGCAGAGTTACAGTAAAAAATGTAAATGTCAAAAAATGATAATATCCAATTTTATTTTTTGGTCTAGGGTATAATTAATCAAAATAATAAGTCAATTGTATATTATTATATGTCATTCCAAAGGTAATTTTGAGTAGTTTCATGTGTCCTCGAACCATTTTGCTGTAACTTTTATAGTTTTTCAAATCATTAGGAAAAAATGAAAAAGGATCCCCTCTCCCTCCTTAAAATCGAAATTACTTTAAAACGGCTGATCCTATCTGCGTGAAACCAATTCCATTCGATTTATAATGGCCAAATACTTTGAGATTGACCTGTTTTTATAATTGTTTCCAAAATTCGGGTTTTTCGTCCCACTGTGCGCCGCGCCGCCTCTTCGAGCTTTTACACTGGGCGCCACGTTTTCTTCGCACGATTCTGATCTTTAAAGTAGGTACTAACATCGTCAGTTCACGTGAAATCCATGCAAATACTGTCAAAATTTTGATGATCGTGAAATCGAATTCGCTCAGTGGTACTAACTTCACACGAAAGTCTCCACATTTGTTTTTGACATTTCGCCGGCGAAACAAATGCAGTTGCACTTTATTTCGCAGTGGAAAGATGTCATCGACAATCAATCAGAACGCGAGTGAACATTTACCTTAAATTGAGTGAATAACAAGCAAGTCTCCACGGCACCGTTTTCACGGGAGACATATATGCAAGTTTTTCGCTAGGTGAACTCAGTACTTACCTTTAACATAAAAGGACGATCCATAAAGTGACCAATATTCTTTTTCCAGCACTGTATGAATATGGATGTGTATTTTTTTATGTAAACACGAGACGAGTACATAATGCTAAAATTAAAAAAAGATTACCTTGTTCAATTAATTTGATGATTTTACAACCGGTTCCTTTTTTTGTGAATCCATTTGGATTT
Organism: Microchrysa polita; assembly: GCA_949715475.1. Classification (NCBI taxonomy): domain Eukaryota; kingdom Metazoa; phylum Arthropoda; class Insecta; order Diptera; family Stratiomyidae; genus Microchrysa; species Microchrysa polita. The sequence continues at coordinate 38,908,370 of OX454421.1, forward strand.
GGATACCAGTTCATATGCAGGGCCGGATTTCCCATATGGGCAACCTGGGCAACTGCCCGGGGCGGCAGATTCTGAGGGGCGGCAATCCCTTTTGTTTTAAACTCTGTGAAAGTAGCATTTTGGAAACTCTTAGAGCAGTTGACATAATTAGACAAAAACTTTAATTTCATCTCTCCAATTTACTCAAGTTAGATATATTCCAGGGCCGGGCGCCCAATCGAACATTTAACTGAAATTGAAAAAAGTCTACAAAAAATTCTAGTCATCAACAAAAGTTGGCACTTCACTTTCATGCAAAATTCTTTTAGCATTCATGTCGAGTATCATAGTGGTGGCGCGTATTTCAGTGAGTCTAGAAGTAGAAAGTATTTTCGCAAAGCATTGGCGTCAACTTAAACAAGGGAAGGGATCTAGCAAGTACTTCAGTGTCCATTTTAATAGGAAGCCTTGGAGAGTTTTTGGGTGCAATAATCAGGGATCCGGAGTGGCCCAATTTTATCGCTCTGCTACCACTCGAACAAATTTGCCATATATCTCCCTTCTGACAGTATCCTTTTGTACGATATGAATAAAGATTATGGCTAACGAAATTTAGCGCAAACGTTTGAATATTGTATTTTAGAAATCTTACATGTAATTAAAAGTGGAATAAATCAGGCTAAAATGTCCATTCAATAGTTTTTATTTGAAATATTTCGGAGATGGCCGAGTTTTTTCAAAAACAAGTCGATCCACTCCGCTTCGACGAGCAAAAAAGCGCTCCTCGCTCCGGGAGTTAGTTTCGCTTCGATCTTCTCCGCTTCGGATCCCTGTAACAATCAAGGAATTCCTGAACCTATTTTAAATAACTCTAGGCCGCCCACACATTCTGCGTGTGTGGCCCAGTGTCCCTAGTTAGTAAAAGCAAGCAACCATTTTCGAGCTTTCTATTACTAATTTATTGTCTTAAAATTAGCCGCGAAGCAACTGGGATGTGGCCAGAATTTGGTTTCAGGTGGACACCTCCACACTTGGGATATTAGAAATGATGCATTCGCTATAACATTTTCAGTAATATGTTTCTGTCGTGTAAACAGATTAAAAAAAAATTACAATTTGTAAGTTTAAATTTTCGAAATGTAATTTTCCTTCAGAAACAAAAAAAGGGAAAGATACATAAAAAAATCATTCCACATGACACTAATGAACAATTTTAGTTTTCGAGGTTAGGTTATTCGTTTATAACTTCTAAAACTGCCAAAAATGAGAAAAATTTCCGAAAGTGGAAAGGTATTTAGGAAACATTCTGAACACATTCTGAAGAAAATTTACATTCGATGTAATGGATGCTGAATTTCAATGCCTTTTTAAACAATTGCGAGAAGGTTCCGAACCCCATGGACCTTCACCTGGCCCCATTCCTCGGAAGCACCATATTGTCAGGCAAACCAAATACCATCGGTCACTCGCGTAAAAATATGAAATTTTCTTCTCACATACCACAGCACAGCTAACGTTTTTCCTAGCATGTGTATAACACTACTTTCAAATTTAACCAGTGGCGGAGGGCGGCTATTTGGTTACTGCCCAGGGGCGCCATAGAGGCTAAATCCGGCCCTGTTCATATGTAGAAAGTCACGTATGCATGTTAACACAACGCGAAATAAATGTAATGCACATGTACATACTGGTAATTAATTACGTTCAGAACATGATCAGAATCATGAAATTCAGTTCTGTTAAGTGAGATTGGACATTTTATGGTGAAAATTATTGTCGATTTCGAGGAATGGTCTTTAATCGCTGTACAACATGAAATTGCATTGCAAGAAAACTGCACGAAATGGTCAGATCAGATCATCGGCTTATTATGTTAAAAAATACATAGCATATTGCGAAATGCATCTGTAATAAGTAAATTTATATTTATTTTCTTACCGAAAACCATCTTGATTATATTCACTCGTTTTTCTCACGCTAAAAGTAAAATTCACTGATCAATCAATTAAATGCACTTTCATAAACACATTGACTTGTGAAAAAAAAAGACACCACAACTTTTTAGAAAGCGAAGCGATCGTCCTATCCGTGCAACAAGCAACTGTCGATAGAATATACGAAACACGTGTTTAATTTCCCTCAGCTATTTACTGGAAATAAAGCGTCAAATGAGAAAAAAATTGTTCATAATCCACAAAATATTTTGCGAATCTTATCTCGCATTATATCAAAAGCCGAAAATTTTATTATCGATACAGTATCGGTATAAGTAAAAAATTATGATATGGCAAGTGTGCATCCTGTGTTAGTCATAGAACCAGGGTTATCTCCAAAAGATGCCATAAAAATCAACTTATTCATAACATATGTATGTACGTAATAATTGAATTTTATTCTAATCATCACAACATCACATCACGTTTCGTGACTAACCATTCTCTATTGATGATATAATATGCAGGGTTTATGATAGGTGCATTTACGTGAGACGTGACCCTCGATACAGGGAGTCCGAAAACTACTAAAATTATTATTTTTATAAAAACAAAAACAAGAGCAGTTGAGTTTCCACAGATTTGCTAAACCTAATTTTTGTTATATCACCCTAAAAGACGACTCAGACTATCGACAAGATTTACTAAATCCTAGATTTAGTCGTTAAGGTATGTTTATAAATACGGGCCTAAGTCTCCCGTTTTGTGATGTTTTTTTTTTATTGGGTCCCATCATTGAACGGCTGTAGATTCTGAACAGAGACAGCTAGGACTCTGAAAATTTCAGCAAAATGTGCGCCACAACATTGTCCTCAAAAAATGTTCGGCAGCTTACGGGTTTTAAGAATTCGGGGCATGTCCCATACAACATTTTTAAAGGAAATCATTTTCCGGCGCGTTTTAGCCGTAATTTCCGGACACTCTGTATTAGCAAATAGACATAGCGCATAGGTGACGATTTTGATTGGCTGATTGATTCTAATCAATTTATTTATGTACAATAATTCAATTGACAAATGTTCGGAAGCGATAAAGGGAAAAATAATAAGATACATATAGTACATAATCGTATAAATTTATCGATGTATTTATATAATTGTGCATTGGAATATCAAGAGATTATTTAATTATAGCCTAGCTGGTACATGTGTATCAAAAAAATATAATCAGATCTAGATTAGCTTGTCAACGGGGACTACCACACTGATAAATTCAACTCATTAAACTGCTCTGGGAGGACCAAACAAATAAAATTAAAATTGAGCAAAATGCAATTCATATGCTAGACGCTAATTTTTAATGAGTTTGAATCTAATCCAATCAATCAAATGCCTATCAAAAATGGTTATTTACATATGTAACTCATACAGCCAAACCTCTTTAAGTCGAAAACTTGTGGTCCTACGGCAACTGCCTTTCCGGGGCGACCACACCCGTTTTTCTACAAAACGGCCAAAAGCTGCCAAAATGCCTGTCTGGCAAGAGCCATGAAGGTTCGATGCAGGAATTGTGTTTGGCTGTGTATATGTGTGGGTACGATATATGTGTTTTTTCGTCATGTTGGGAGCATTACATCTCGGCGCGGCTGCTTTCAATCTTACTCATTCGCGCCGGTGTTGAAACAAATCCAGGCTCAAGCGTATGGATTTGTAGTGTCTGCAACCAACGAATTGGTTCGAATGCCAGATCAGTGCAGTGTAATTGCTGTATGGAATGGGTTAACTTTAGGTGTTCGGGGCTACGTAGACAGACTTCTGGCTATCATTTCGATATTGGTCCTCTCCTTTCCGGAGAGCACAGGGTCATCCTTGGCGACTTTAATGCGCACCATGAGCTCTGGCATTCGGACTTCAGCAACAATGCCAGGGGTATAACTTTCGCCGGGGGTATAACTTGACGCCTCAGAATTCTGTCCACTCAACGAAGACTCGCCGACTCGAGTCATGGGCACTTGCAGTAGTTCTCTTAACATAACTATTGTGAGTGCCAGCCTAATCTCTGCTACTCGATGGGAAGTACGTACTTCCCTCAAATCTGATCACCTCCCCGTCATTATAAGAATTGACACACCAGCGAACCTGACTAAGGTCGGGTTTCTGATAGCTCTTATTCAGTACCTGTCGGCTGATTAGTCTTATCGCGTAGAGAAGACACACACCATATTTAGAAAGCTTTTCCATTGTGTTGAATGGAATTTTTGTTTATTTTGCATAGCCACGCCATATTTTGCTTGTTTAAGCCATCATCTTAGATTGAGAAAATCATTGCGCACTTTCATCCAACAGCGTAAATAAGCAAAAGCTAACATAACTATGCAAAATTAACAAAAAATCAATTCAATATAATGGAGAAGCTTTTTGAATATTGTATGTGTCTTCTCTGGGCGATAAGACTAACCATTCTATAAGATCTACGAGAGAATGGGCCTAAGTCTGAGAAGCGAACGTTTGTCAATCACAAGAAAGCCGATTGGGACGGTTTCAAAGCATACTCGTCGGCGAAGTTCATCGAGCTACCATCACCATTAGGAACGTCATTGCCAAGGCTACGGCACGTTTTATTCCTGCAGGACGTATCCCGAAAATTCGGCCTATCTTCGCTACTAGTGCCGCCAGATTAGCCGATAAACGTGATAACATCAGAAGCGCTCACCCTGATGATCCCAGAATTCAGGAGCTTAACTCCGAAATCGACCGACAAATTTAAAGACTATCGGAGGGCGAAATGGAATCAGTACATCGATGACTGCAACCTAAATGAAGGTGTCAGCACATTATGGTCAACTGTCCGCGCCCTTTCCAGGAAAGGAAAGGGCAATAACGCCATTGAATTTGGCAGTAAAAAAAAACTTGCAATGCTCTACAGTGCGCGAGCCTGTTTAATAAACAATTTATTGAACATCCCAAGTCTGACGGCCTTAAGCGCAAAATTAGAAGACGGATTCGCAGTCGGAATGTTGACACCATACCATCATTTACCGCGGACCAGGTTAAAAAAAGTCATGGAGAATGCTAAAAACTCCAAGGCCATCGGACCAGATGGCATTTCGATGACCATGTTGAAACATCTCCACCCTCCAGCCATTGAGTATATCACGGCCGCCTTTAACTTGTCGATGTCCACGCTTGCCATCCCTGAAATCTGGAAAACAGGTCGAATTGTTCCCTGTCTCAAGCCAGGGAAGAACGCAAATCTCGGGGAATCCTACCGCCCCATTACGATACTTTCTCCTTCGCAAAGACGCTGGAGGCCCTTATTCACCCCACTCTTGCTGCACATGCGAAGCTAGAACCTCACCAGCATGGCTTCAGGAAAATGCATAGTACCACCACTGCCCTCGATTTCGATCACTACACGCATTCGTGATGGGCTAAATCAACGCCGTCCTTGTCACAGAACCATTCTTGTGGCAATTGACATATCAAATGCATTTGATAAGGTCAATCACTCAATGCTTCTCGGCACTCCTTCACCGAGTTTCGTGGCAAACGTTCTAAGCTTAGGAAAATCAAGTTAAGTGTTCCACAGGGAGGGGGGGGGGTACTCTCCCCCACATCTACATGTCCGGCTTTCCCACACCACCTGAAGGAATCGAGGTGATTTCCTATGCTGACGATTGCACCGTACTCGCCACAGGGAACGATAAGGATGAAATGCGTCTCCAAATTCATCGCTATCTAGGACGATTACAGGCATTATTCCAAAGCCGAAACCTCACGATCTCTGCGTCCAAATCTTCTGCGACTTTTCTAACCACTTGGTGGGAGGACATTAGATGGGAGATTGATATACGTATTGGCAACAATTCTGTTCCTACTGTAGCGAACCCCAAAATTCTCGGGCTTCAGCTAGAGAATATGATGGCGTCTGCGAAGCACGTTTGTGAGAAAATGCGCAGGAATAAAATCCTAAAAGCTCTAGCTGGTAGCACCTGGGGCAAAGATAAAGAAACGGAACATTACGCTATCAGCTCTCGTAAGAAGAATTTTCTTGTTCGTGTTACCGACACTAGCGACAATTATCTTACTGTCCGCCATATAGCGGACATATAGCGGACATATAGCGGAAAATATCGGAAACACAAAAGTTCCCCCTATGAGAACGGATAGCAGAACAAGCCAAAGAAACCATGCTAGCTACTTATAAAGCGGTGGGTCAAGCGGCCGCTGATTATGCAGCCCCAGTTTGGACACATAGTTGAGGTGACACAAACTGGTCCAAAATTCAGGTCAGCAAAAATGCCGCTCTACGCACAGATACAGGTTGCTTCATGATGTCTGCCAAGGATCACTTACATCAGGAGACAAAATTGATGCCAATACGTGACCACAATCTCCTACTCTCAAAACAGTATCTTGTTGGTTGCTATCGTGAGGATCATCCCAATCATTATCTCATGGACCGAATTCCTCCACCACGACATGTCAGGCGTGGTTTACGAGACCTTGAGAGAGAGGTTCAGGGATACAAACGGGACCCTTACGATGAAGTTACATACCGAGCCGCCATCGCAGCGATCCACACTGAAGAAGTGAATCGGTCCATTGCGAGCTTAGGTGCGAATAGAGTGCTCTCAGAGCGCCCACCACTAATTTCGCCTGAGGAGATTAGGCTCCCGAGAGCCACCAGAGTAACACCAGGGAACACTAACTAATAGAACTGTCACTCCATATAAAAAAGGCACCATCCAGAGAGCACCTATGTGTTAAATTTATTCACACGTATACTATAGGCATACTATAGGGTGTCGAAATTGTCAGAATGGAACAAAAATATATCTACACGGATGAAAAAACGAGAAGAATGAAATTTGAGAACTTAACGAAACGTATTTCTCTCTTTAGAATGTTGAGTACACGATGATACACGAGTCAATTCCTGTCAAATTTTCAAAGTTTAAACTACAGGATCTAAAGTAGGAAATACCATTTACTTCGAATCTATTTTCTCCCAGATGTAGGCAAATGCATTTGAAATGTTGTGTAAGTGCGTGTTTTGTCATTTTATGTCATAAAGTGCATGATGAAGTTTAGAGTAAACTTCGTCAACGGTCGGCTGTTATTTTTGTTCAATTTCATTCAACTGACACGAGCGGAGCCGACAAATTGCCTACAAATTTTGCGAATGTAATTTGAACAAAATATAGTGAATATCGCAGTTTTTCCACACTAGTTTGTTCGCGGGTGTCACACAGTGTATTTAAAAGATCCGGCAAGTTTCTATTCGCGCATCCCGTGTCATAAATGTGTATCCAAAATCCAGTGTTCACTTCGTGACCGGTCGGCCACCATGTTTGTTCAATTTGGACTTGAACGACGCGAGCCGACCCGAAAATTTGTTTACATATTTCCCGAGCGTGATTTGAACCAAATACACATAGTGAAAATCGCGTTTTCCAACTCTAGTTTGTTCGCGGGTGTCACAAAGTGTATTAAAAAGGTCCGGCAATTGTCCATTCGCGCATCCCGTGTTATAAATTCATTTTTTAAATCCAGTGTTCACTTCGTGACAGGTCGGCCACCATGTTTGTTCAATTTAATTCAACCGACACGAGCGGAGCCGACAAATTGCCTACAAATTTTGCGAATGTCATTTGAACAAAATATAGTGAATATCGCAGTTTTTTCCACACTAGTTTGTTCGCGGGTGTCACACAGTGTATTTAAAAGATCCGGCAAGTGTCTATTCGCGCATCCCGTGTCATAAATGTGTATCTTAAATCCAGTGTTCACTTCGTTACCGGTCGGCCACCATGTTTGTTCAATTTACATTTGAACGACGCGAGCGGACCCGAAAAGTTGTTTACATATTTCGCGAGTGTGATTTGAGCGAAATATAGTGAAAATCGCGGTTTTTCCACACTAGTTTGTTCGCGGGTGTCACAAACTGTATTTAAAAGGTCCGGCAAGTGTCCATTCGCGCATCCCGTGTTATAAATTTGTATCTTAAACCTAGTGTCCACTTCGTGACCGGTCGGCAACTATGTTAGTTAAATTCTCATTCAATCACTGTTCAATTGTTACCTGATCAGACGAACGTTTCATATCAGCTGATTTTTGACGAAAGATTTGTATTCGCAATTGGCGTAATAAAATTCAAAATTGCATTTATGAAATTTTGAGAAAAGATTACTGCGAAGTCACTTTTCAGTAAGTTTCACCTTTTATACTTTGTTTTAAGGTTCAAGCGTCATTACAGCTTCACAATTCACAACTGATGCAACAATCTTGTACGTTTCATTTATTAATTAAAGGTCTGGATAGACCTCGGGCGGAATGAAAATGAAATTTTTGTCCGCTGCGATTTTCTCAATGAAAATGCATGCTTACTGTCGTGGAACATGTCGGAGATGATGGGGAATTCCATAAGCTACAATCCGAAAATGGTTCCAACATTTTTCTCGGCCATTTTATGTATTATTTTTCGATTCCCCGTCATTTCACCGTGGAAAATATCTAATGACCGGGGAATCGAAAAATAATACATAAAATGGCCGAGATAAATTATGGAACCGTTTTTGGATTGTAGCTTATGGAGTTCCCCATCAGTTCCGACATGTTACACGACAGTAAGCATGCATTTTCATTGAGAAAATCGCAGCGGACAAAAATTTCATTTTCATTCCGCCCGAGGTCTATTTAGGCCTTAACCGTGCAACATAACATTACTTCCGCGTCAAGACACTAGCTTAAAGTTCGATTCATTTCAATCTGAGGGACAATCCGATCCGACAAGAACGCTATTTCATACATTTCAAATAGTTTGGATAGCCGCATGAAAGTGAATAACAACAACAACAAATATTTAATTAAATAGCTCTACGATAGTTTCATAAATTCGATGACACCAACAGGGGACTGTGGTCTAATTTTTATATGGATACATTGAATCAATTGAGACGAGTCGAGTAGAATACAGGATAGGACAAAATTGCCAACAACAAACGGATTTGGAAATGAAGCTGGCTTCGAGTTGTAAACGCATCTGTAATTTCGAGTCTAGTCATGGTAGCAGTGGGAATATTTCGAAAATATGTCACAGACGTACATATTTTTCGATAAAACAATAGAGAAGTGAGCATCCTGCGCTTTAAATGCAAATGTGGTGTTTCTATTTTTTATTGTATTAATTATACTGCTACTCTCGCTGTATGTTTACTTGAATCTATCCAATTTTCGCAATAATGTATAATAATGTAAAGCATATGAAACAAAAGAAAATTTTTCTCCACTATATTTTGCAATTTCAAAACACGCAATGCCGAGATTAATACTAGATTCCGGAAATTTAATACATACTTATTATTGAAAACATTACTTACGCTAGCCGATCTTGAGGTAACTTAAATAGTCTCCGATTTTTAATTGGCCCGCAAAGAATACACGCCATTTTTCGCTTGCTTTATTTTATTGAAAATCAATCAAAAATCACAAACAATAACACAAAATATAATTTTGCAACACAATCGTAAAATTACAGAAATTTTTTTTCGGTTGGTGTCAAAGTTGTGCCAGTTGTGCTATCGCCGTTAATTTAATTGTGACGTTTGAATCTCGCGCTAAACGCTTTTGACGAAAAATTGTTTTAACGAAGTAGGTGTTGCCAGATGATTATTTAAAACGCAATGCTCCCAAACTGCAGCGAGAGATATAATTCACGCATACATATTCAACGGAGAGATAGTTTTTATTCATACAAACATTTTTTTCGGAAAGATGTACACATACAAACACATTCTTTGGAAATCAGAGGTTTTCTCTTGCTCTTCTACATACGCATTTGCCTACTTATAATATAGTTGTTACGCTCGTGCAATTTTTTGTTCAGAAAAATTGCTTCTATGGAGTAGGCTCTCTATACGTTTATCCTCATTGGTAAAACTAACCACTAGACAAGATGTATGAGAAACCGGCCCTTTGGAAAACTAATCGACGATACTATCAGGGCAATTAAGAAGATAACTGCCGTCTAAAAGCAATAAAGGAAAACAAGTGTGTTCCGTGATGAAGCAATGAGTTAGCTCGCCTCAGGAAATGGGTGAGGCAGCTATTTAACATGTATGGCCATTCTCTCACGAAAAATAGCAGAGACGCCAAAAAACGAAGCTGGGCAAACTTCCGTAACAAAGTCAACAGTACCACCAAAGCATCTAGGCTGCACAAAGTACGAGCCAAAAATGTTTATTATGCTTTTTCGCCAAAATTCGTGGATTACCTCGTCGTTCCATATTTTGAGCAGAAGCGCAATTATAACGTTGGTTAGGCACAGGTTAGGGGCGTTGTGTGTATTGGCGATAGGCTTCATTTTTCACCTCAATGGACGTCAACGCATTCGTCGTCGAAGCAATCTGTTTGACCACGCCGGTCTTTATACCCCACGACCACCTCTGCAACTCCTTTGATGCTGTCTTTGAGCTCCTCCCAGAACTCATGAACGCCTAAATTGCTGATGCTATTGAGCATGGGCCACAGTTTTTCCTCAAGGGCGGTAGTGTACGCAGCCGCCGTGACATCATTGATCAAATTGTCAACCTCGAAGATCTTGGTGCACCGAATAAATCTCTTACTGATAAGTACGTGGTCCATCTGGTTCACGGTGTATTCTAGGACTGCTTATGGATGCGTCGACGAGGGAAACATGTAGAGCTTATGACCAGATTTCTGCCGCTCGCGAAGTCGATAATCGCTGATCTTTATTGTTATTGTAGTTCCCCTATGCCGACTTTCGCGTTAAAGCAAAGCCACCTTAATACAAGCCCGGAAGCAGAGCACGGTCATATACTGAAACGACAATTCATAGGCCTGTTCAGATCGAAAATTTACATTGCGGTAAAGGCAAATCGGGTTGGGTCGCGGCAAACTTTACACGAAAAGTATTGGTTCCCGGTCGATTTTCGTCGCGAAAAGTGCAATGTGTCGTGAATTGAAGTGTCTATAATGCAGTGAAAGAAACAAATCCCGATAAAAAGGGAATTTTCCACGTGTTTTCGCGATTTTTATCAGAGCAGACACGGTTTTTCTACATGCGCTGTGCTTGTGTTAGTGCATCGTGCAACGTATATACGACATATTCATAGGCTCGCTTTGTGTGCATGTATTGCCGCTTCCCGGCTTTCTAAATTCAGGTGGATTTGCGTTAAAGCCGTTAAAGCCTTCCAGCAGGAGCTTAACGTCGTTCGATGGAAGTGAGTCGGAGAGTGTTGCGGATTGATGAGCCAGAGATTAGCGAAACGGGTCTTGATACGGATCGCACATAGCCGCTCGTTTAAGGGTTCGAACCCGATAACGTGATCCTTGAGCTGCTTACTCACGATGAAAGCTACTCCAAACTCCTTGTTGCCCTCCTCTTTACCACTCGTAATAGTGTGCGATTTGAGGTCGTTAATCTCGCTTTTGAGCCATTTAGTTTCCTGGATTGCAACTATACTCAGCTTGTATTTTTCTACTTGATCCAGCAGAGCCCTCAGGGCCCCCGGTATATTCAGGGAGCGTACATTCCTGGATCCGAAAGAGTAATCAGTTGTTGTTTTGCAGGGTTGTCGTTGTTTTGTATCCGTCTAATCCGAGGCTTTTGTTTCAGGTTTCTTGACTTGAATTTATTAGGATGAGTTGTCGGAACATCGCTAAACCATGATAGGTTTTAGGCTGAAGGAAGGCCATCATGGGGATGCCTCGAAGATGCTTCTTTGGTGGTTGATTTACGTTTTCTGTCACCTATCACGTTAAATAATCTGAGATGCTAATATAGTACTCAGGAGCAGCGGTGCTTCTTCCAAATGTCGCATCAGATGATTTGACTTAGCCGTTCACCTACTACCGTTACCAGGGGCCGCCCGCTTGGAAGACCACATGAAAGAAGTATTTTGCTCCTCGAATTCCACTTACATCAGTTTTAATGGATCTCTGAGTCGCTATATATTTTTTCTTAATCTTTTTTCTCGCTGCTATTTGTTAGACAGTCTTTAGTTTTTGCCTTTTAAGTGGATAGCCCAAAGAATTCACTCACAAATATGATTTATCCAAATATTTTATTGCATTTTCCATTTCACATTTCTCATGATTACAAATACATATTGCTTTGAGCTTTCAAAAAAAAATAATAATAATAGACTTGTCACATCGAAAAAAGAGTTCGGAAGCATTCAATTAGAAATTCCACTATATCCAAACGGAATAACCGAAAAAATGCAGCACACTTGCCATAAACGTAAAAATTAACTTTAATCCCTCGGGCGGATTCAAATCCATGAAAATGTTTGCTTTTGATTTTCACTCAACTCATCTCTGAATTAAATACGAATACGTTTTTGTGGTGGCTCGAATTCAGCCGGTGCAACAGATTGAAGCATCGGGCAGGTGGACCAATTTCCGAAAAGCGACAACAAAAGCGCCACACCATATCCAGTAGCACGTTCACCCTGCACAAGAACGACAACCGAAAAAACACATGGAAATTAATATAAATCTCCCAATTGGGACGTTTGTGCATATGTACATGAAAAATTAAACAAAGAAAAACGGAAACATTTCATACGTACACAATGAACAGGTGTCGCCATATCAACATGCATCCATACACCGGGAAAATCGAATCCTAAATGTGCAGCAATAAAGAGACCGGCACACGACGATTGTGCATTACTTCTGTCCTGCAAAAACAAGCCAAATTAAATATGAATATTTACACAGGCGACCTGATTAGCTCGGGCCCAGGCTTTAATGAATATTTACAGCCACGGAATTTTTCATATCCGCCATAGCAGATGTAAATTCGGAAAAATGCAATTCCGGACAGTACACGAGTGGGGCCAATAAATCACCGGATTTACGACCGGCATCCAGTGAACGTTGTTCCCATTCTTCGTTATTTGTTAGTATGGCACCATGGTATTTTCCCGTAGCAATGCCCTTTTGAAACAAGCAACGAAAATAAAAAGATTAATATTAAATTCGGTTGATACGATTGTTGTGTGGAATTCAATTCAAATACCTGAGCTCCGGTCAGTGTTGCCATGTCGAGGATTACGTTGGCCTTGAGGTCTTTCTGGGCATACACCACTCCGTCGGCGAGGACTAACCGTCCTTCGGCATCGGTATTGTTGATTTCAACCGTACGACCAGAGTAGAGGGTGTGAATATCGTCCGGACTGCAATCAAAGCAATTTACTAAGAAATTTGAGTGTTTATGTTTGTAAGAATGCATCATACCGCGTTGAGTTGGATCCAACCGAGTTCTCCGCCAAACAGAAGACGGCATGCAAATTTTCCTTAAAACCTCTCTTGACGGCGGCATAAAAGTACCCGAGAATCGCTGCGGCACCACCACAATCTCGCTTCATGCCCGGCATAGCAGTCTTTCCTTTAATGCTCAAACCGCCAGTATCGTAAACAATGCCTTTTCCAACTAGAGCAATGGTTTCATTCGCTCCTTGCGGTTCGTGCGAAATACAAACCAAAGCCGGTGGCACCGAAGCGGCCTTTCCAACACCATAAATCCCACCGAATCCTCGCACCTTAAGTTCCTCACCCTGAATGATCGTCGGCGTGATAGACAATTGTTCGCAAACTTTTTTCACCTCATTGATAAAATCATTGACATTCATCTCATTACAAGGCGTATCGACAATTTTTGCAGCCAATCGAATGCCACGAGCCGCTTCCTCCAAACAGGCAATCTCATCGGCGGATAATTGATTCGTGGTTGCAACCTTCGAATCTTCAATAATGATGAATTCAATGTTCACGACGTTCATATTGCTGTCCTGGTTGCTACTTTTTCGTGAAAATAACGGGAAGGCACGCACCACAGCACATCCGCTGGCGAACACATCCTTGCGTTCACATACGATAACAATACTTTCGTTGATATTCATGCATTTGCTTTTGACGAGTCGCGTCAAGGCGTGTGCACGCGACGATGTATTGTGACGAGAGCTTGTTAGCGGTAGCGCGGCAATTGTGGCCAAATCCAAGTACAATGAACACGTGTCGGTGGGCGACGGGTGCAGGCACGATACGGCATTTTTGAATGTTTCCTCATTGACACGATTGCCTAGCTTCGGGGCGATTTCATCGAATTTCAACAATGTCAAGTGACGTAGTTGACCAATAATGAGAACCGGCTCAAAATGGGGATCGATCGCTGTAAGTGATGAATTGAACTTAATGTTGGTGGCCATCTGGAAAATATAAAGTAGAAAATCAGTAAGATTGAAGTAAAAATCAGTATTTGTGAAAGAGTGCACTTGTTGACAGCTTTTTTAGTGATGGATGGATGGATGGATATGGCTCTGAGATAGGTTGGGCTGGTTGCGCCCAATACTGCAGCCTGCTGGCTTATTGTATATCCCATCTAAGCGAGAACGTTTCAGGTTAAGAGTTGCTTTGCCAGTTAGATTCCAGCATACGCTTGCTGTGCCTGAGCCCTTCAGCTAGTCTCCATCGATTTTGGAATTTATCCTCGGTCCATCGTCTAGCAACGGTTCTGGCAGTAGATTTACTGATTCCGATTGCAGGTTCAGGACCAGTTAAGGGTAGTTCGGAACCCTCTCTTGCAAGGGCGTCCGCTTTCTCATTTCCTTCGATCCCCTTATGTCCCTTCACCCATTTTAGAGTTACTTTGTTCCGGGTAGCTAGGTTTTTGAGATTTTGTTGACATTCCCAAACCAATTTAGAGGTTGTTTTGGGATTTGCAATGGCTTTTATAGCAGCTTGACTATCGGAGAGAATAAATATGGTCTTATTGGTATATCCCTTTCGAGTACTCTCCCCCGCTGCAAGGTTTATGGCTATAAGTTCTGCCTGGAAAACAGTTGTATATTGACCTAGGGGTTTGGAGATACAATAGTTGTTGGTTTTAGTATAAACTCCTGCCCCTGTTCCTTCGTCTGTCTTCGACCCATCCGTGTACCACACGATGTGATTTGATAGATGGTTGTCGTTCCATTTACTCCAGTCTTCCCTAACCGTTGAGGTTTGGATATTGGAGTCGAAGGTGTACATGGCCGGGGTATAATCGCTGCCCATATCTAGGATTGGGTTTGCAATCGTTTCTGTAATCGTACAGTGTCCTGTCCTTTGTGGTGTCCACATGTTCGATGATTGGTTTACGCTGCAAGTCTTGCCTCTTCTGTGATTGTGAGGTCCAGTGGTGGCAGGTCTAGTAATTTCTCTAGAGTTAAAGTTGGTGCACTGCGCATGGCGCCGGTTATGCTTGCGCAGGCCAGTCTCTGTACTGATCCCAACTTCGCTGCTGCTGTTTTTTGCTTGATTTTGGTCCACCAGACTATCGAGCCATAGGTCAAACGGGGTTTGACTACAGCTTCGTATATCCAGTGTATCATTCGTGGTTTTAACTCCCACGTTTTCCCTATCGCTCTTTTTGTCGCATATAGGGTCTGTTTGCCTTTGGCAATTGTGTTTTGCAGCTGCTTGTTCCACGTGAGTTTGTTATCCAGGGTGATTCCCAGATATTTTACCTCCGTGGTAAACTGCAGTTGTTGGTTGAATAATGTTGGAGCACTGAGCTCTTCCAAGTTGTGTTTGCGACTGAAGGCTATTAGTGTTGTTTTGGCGGGATTGACCGATAGGCCTACCCTCCTACACCAATCCTCCACTTGGGTCAGAGCTTGTTGCCTGAGTTCAGAAAGGACTCCTGGAAATTTTCCCCTTATCAGGATACTGATGTCATCGGCGTATCCTAGGGTATAGAAGCCAGTGTTGTTTAGCTGGACCAGTAGGCTGTCCACTACAAAGTTCCACAGGAGGGGTGAGAGTATACCCCCCTGTGGGCATCCTTTGAGGACAGCTGTATACATGGTTTCGCCGAATAATTTTGCATGTACTTGTCGTCCTTGAAGCATCGATTTTATCCACCGACATAGGGTGTTTTGAACTCCATGACTAGAGGCGCCGTGTACAAGAGATTCAAAGGAAGTATTGTCGAAGGCCCCCTCTATATCTAGGAAGGCCGCGAGCCCTATTTCTTTGATTTCTAGTGTGGTCTCAATCTTGGTTGGTTTTGGTGTAACGGGAAATGCGTCAGACACCTGTCCCTGATATGTTTATCGACGAGTTTTTCCAATGACTTAAGAAGGAAGGAGGTTAGACTTATTGGTCTATACGATTTCGCTAGGGTTTGGTCACGCCCTGGCTTTGCCAGAAATGCTACGTTTACCTGCTTCCAAGTGATTGGAATGTATCCTAAGGCTATGCTGGCTCTAAATAGTCTTAGTACAAGCGGAACCAGAGTCGTAAGACCCTGCTGAAGCAGGGCTGGGTAGACGCCGTCTGGTCCTGGTGATTTGTAGGGTTCGAAAGAGTTGATCGCCCATTTCACCCTATTATATGTTACTATTTGGTTCGCAATCCGCCAGTCGTCTTTGTTAGCCCTGAGAAAAAGGGAGTTGTCATCCAACTGGTCTGTGCGTTCCGAAGTTATGGTCGATCCAGGAAAGTGAGACCCTAGAAGGACTTCCAGTGTCTCCTTACCTGTTTTTGTTTGGTTTCCATCGGAGTTTTTAAGTGTCCCGATAGGGTTTGTTGGATCCTTGGCTAGAATCTTCTGGAGTCTCGCTCCTTCATGCGAGTTTTCTATTTCTTCGCAGAACTTCCTCCAGGATTCCCTCTTGGCTTTCCTGATTTCTTTGCTATACTGGGTTAGGGTGCTGCGCTATGTATCCCATTCCCCAGTTCTTTTCGCTACGTTGAAGAGCTTACGTGTCTTCTTACGCAGGGCATTCAGGTTTGAGCTCCACCATTTGCATTTCGCATTGGTATGTCGTCTCGTTAACCTGCAACTCTCTTCGAAGGAGGTCTTTATTGCGGCTTGCAGTTGATCCGCTGCAGCCTCCATACAAAGTGTAGTACTAATGTGTCTGGGAATTTCATTCAGATGGACGGCCAGGCGCTCTCTGTAGAGGTCCCAGTTTGTTTTTCTCGGATTACGATACAATTCAGTTGGCTTATCTACTTTTTTTAGTGATGCTCCTCCAAACGATTCACCTTCACTTGAAGGTGGGGTCGGGTTGATAGTCGCCTGGGCTAGATAGGGTGACAGGCGTGATGCGTAAACACATGTGGTTCACCGTCCCGAAATAACTGGGGTGCCGTATTCAGAAGCAATGCCTGATGATTGATCACACAAATGAATGGCAGAATTTTCACAAAATAAAACGGAAATATCTTCTTCACAAAAAAAAACTTCGTTGTAACAAGTTTACCATCTACGGGTTTATCGTCAGGGGAGCACCTAGGCTTTACGCCTTTATCTCCCGCTCCCTTGAGAATTTTGGACCTTCGCTTTTTATTGACAAGGTCTTATTGTCAAAAGGGGATTTCTCCATCCAGTGAATGCCCTCACTGCCAGAAACCCGACCCCGGGGCTGCAACACCAGCTCGTTGTCCTGCTTAACAACCTCCAGCTACCTCGAGCCTAACTCTTTGATGGGCAGGGACCATGGTCCCCTGGGCATACCCATCCCCGATGTACACTATTCGCTCGCTAAAGATTTCTCTATAGCAGGTGTGATCTTCCTTCGGTCCCCTATTGGTTAATCCTCACGCAGAATATTCAGACGTGGATTTGTTGGACCTGTGACTACTCGTCTGCTTAAAGCAGACGAGTAGCGCTGCTTTTCACATCCGGGCGGCTCCTTCGCGTATTTCGAACTGCTTGTTTAGCTCCTCCCCACGTAGGTGACGAAGTCGATCAGCCTTTCAAGTGGCAAAGTACTTAGAAACCCTTATCGATTTCGTCCCCTGATAGTGGACGACCTCGCACAGGGTTTCGAGTAAATTTTTCGTGTAAAACAACTTAAAACCCTTGTTCAGCTCGTCCCCACGTAAAGTAACGAGATATCCGCTTTACTACCGCTAAAAATAACAAAAGTCATGAAAGTAACGGTTTTTATTTTCAGCCACAAGAGAGAGAAATATGTGTTGTGCGTATACATTACTATAACGCAACGTATATGTACATTAAACAAAGCAAGCACCAGCAGTATAGCAGCAAAAAAATATAAAAAGATTGTGATTGAGTAGTGTATGCATAAGAATGGCTGATCGATGTTATAACATCGCGTGGGGACAAGCTGAACAAGGGTTTCAAGCCGTTTTAGACAAAAAATGTACTCGAAATCCTATGCGAGTTCGTCCACTATCAGGTGACAAAATCGATAAGGGTTTCAGACGGTTTCAGCACTTGAAAATCGAAATCCTATGCGAGTTCGTCGACTATCAGGTGACGAAATCGATAAGGGTTTCAGACGGTTTCAGCACTTGAAAAGCTGATCGATTTCGTCACCTACGTGGGGACGAGCTGAACAAGGTTTTCGATATACGCGGCCCCTTCAGTTTACTAGTCAGGAATGCGATTCGGGCCGTGTGGTCATCAATCCACAAACTAGTTAGATTTAGGCGCGCAGGCATTTTCTACCAAGGCCATTCTCCTTAACTAGCTTTTCGAGGCTCGGGTAATACGAAGCCTCCAGCTCCGAAGCTTACACGATTTGCTGATGGTGAAAACTCCCCACCAAGGAATCACCACAATCGTGCTCGGCCTGTTTATGACTAACCTCATGTAATCTATGGGAGGAGGTCAGTCATGCAAAGAGCTACCCGTACATGACTCGGGAGCACAGGAGCGTCATCGCCCGAATGGTCTTTGTACAGATCCACGCCATGGCGTATCAACCATACAAGGGGCCTCCCTGCGCTGCTTGGGTGTCGCAACTCACCAAAAATGTGTGTCCCACTACACAGTCGTTGCTGTGTCACAAGGACCCAGACCACCCTGCGGGGACCTCCGTTGAAACAAGATTACCATATACGAGGTTTACCATCAGGGGAGCTTGTTCAGCTCCTCCCCTCCTTTCGGACTTTATCTCCCGGTCCTTCGGGCGGTTTGGACCTTCGGCGTTTACTGACAAGGTCTTATTGTCAGACGGAGATTTCTCCATCCGGTGAATGCACTCACCTTCAGGAACCTAACCCCGGGGTTGCATCACCAGCTCGATGACTCGGGTAACAACCTACAGCCACCTCGAGGCCAACACCTTGATGGGCAAGGACCATGGTCCCCTGGGCACACTCATCCCCGAGGTACACTATTCGCTCGCTAAAGACTTCTCTATAGCAGGTGTGATCTTCCTTCGGCCCCCTATTGGTTAAGCCTCACGTAGAATATTCAGACGTGCATGTCCCAGATTTGTTGGACCTGTGACTACTGGTCTGCTTAAAGCAGACTCGTAGCGCTGCTTTTCACATCCGGGCGGCCCCATCAGTATACTAGTCAGCAATGCGATTCGGGCCGTGTGGTCATCAATCCACAAACTACATAGTTAGATATAGGCGCATAGGCATATTCCATCAAGGCCGTTCTCCCTAACTAGCCCCTTCGAGGCTCGGGTTATGCGAAGCCGTCAGCTCCGAAGCTCACACGATTAACCGTATAGTGAACCTCCCACCAGGGCAAGATAAACGGTGTTGTTTATCTTGCTCGGCCTTTAGTGACCTCCCTCCCGTAAGTCATGGGAGGAGGTCGGTCACGCCAAGAGTTACCCGTACATAACTAGGGAGCTCGGGAACGTTATCGCCCGAATGGTCTTTGTACAGATCCACGCCATGGCGTATCAACCATACCAGGGGCCTCCCTGCGCTGCAACTCACCCACTACACAGCCTTTTTGACTGATGTCACAAGAACCTAGACCCCCTTGCGGGGACCTCCGTTGAAACAGGGAAAACATCATACCCTTCTCGGATAAGGAAAGAGACAAAGTCTAATATAATTGCTTAACACGTGGCGTGGTATGTGTACCACGCCGAGCTTTTACGGGGCAAACACAACCCTCCTGCGTCGAACCTTCAGGGCTCTTGCCACGGACACAAACATTGACGAACAATAACTCGCACCCACATAGAGGTTTCACACCTTTCTGCACCGCTAAATGAAGAAGAAGAAGAAGCTTTTACGCTTTTCGATGCAAAACAAAAATCGACTAAGAGCATTTTATGCGGCGCTGTGTGGTGCTGATAGGCGCAGATATATTGGTCCAAGGGCAAATGACGTTGACGGCATGTCATCCTCTCGAACCGATCAATATGCCATCGAGTTGGTTGTGACCTTCCCACGGACGTATTCATTTAAGGGAAAATTTGGTGAGGCGGCTATTTTGCCCCCGTCTTCTGGGTGATGCGCTAAAACGGACGTCATAACGACTGGCCTTCTGTGTGTGATTGGCGTTTCAAATAAAAATGAGTCGCGAATGTATCAAGCACGCTTCCTGTATCTTTTGCGATCTGTAAAATGGAGTGGACATCTCGGGATTGTCACGGCATGCTATTTGGACATGACCGAAATGGTGGTGGATTCATAAAAGAATTTGCACAAATCGCTTCTCAAATTGATATTAATATCTTCTTTAATTCCCTCTCCATCGTCTAGTCACTTCCGCACGTTTATCGATACACAGGGCATCACTAAAGCAGGTCGTTCAGCCTTCGAACTGATTTCGGGTTACGAGCGATACATGCAAAACGACCGTCTTCCTCTCCGTCGTCACGTGTACTAATTTGCTTTAGTGATCGCGTCACTATATGTGATACGCGCTAACTTGAACATTTAAAACTTGAACTATCCACTACAGCTAAGTGAACAGCTTATTTTCTCCATTGCTAACTCTAAAAATTTGAAAAAAAAAATCAATATTCGGCTCTAAGACTTGAACCTGCTGACAGAGTCCCACAGTTGTCGATGATCCCAGGCACAAATGACACCAGTAATAAAATTTTATTAATGAATAATCAATCTATATATATAAAAATGGAGATCGCTATCTATGCGTGATAGATAAGAGATTAGTCGCGGGCACCATCCGGATCGGAGTTGAGCCAAGGTAGTGCGAGTCTTAGTTGTTCTTCATCAGGAGATATGGTAAAACTAGCTCAACTTCGGTCGGGATTTTGTTCACGCCTTAATTCGTACCTTTCTCGCATAAACCCGGACATCCAAAACATCTGTCCAAATTGCGATGGTACTCCTCATGATGTGGGCCATTTGTTTCTATGCGCCCACTGATCTTACACCTATATCACTGTGGGAAAACCCTATCGCAGCAGCTATGTTTTTGTCCCTAGACCTCACATCGGTTTCACACCTTTTTGCACCGCTAGAAGAAGGAGTTATGGCTGGTGGTTTGGTGCCAAGTACACATTTGTTTGCGATACTATGTGTAACTTTTAGAACCTCTTGTGTGTATGTTTGCAATAACCACCTTGTAATCGGAGTTATCGAAGGGAACTGGATTTCGCGCTCTTTGTCTCTGATTGAGCGATTAATTCGACGCGGAAGAGGTGTTTTGTCCATGAGTTGGTTGTTCGGGTGGTTAGCTCGGTAACATCCTACTAAATATTGCTTAGTAAGAAGCTCATTGTGATTCCTCAAAGCCAATATTTTCATCTCTTGATGCAGATGATCCTATGAAGACATCTTAACATAGCTGGTGATGGTGCGTGACTCCCAATTTGTGTTGCAGAGACCATTTGTCCACGTCGGTGCT
This sequence comes from Microchrysa polita, assembly GCA_949715475.1. NCBI lineage: Eukaryota > Metazoa > Arthropoda > Insecta > Diptera > Stratiomyidae > Microchrysa > Microchrysa polita. The sequence goes on from OX454421.1 coordinate 38,929,900, forward strand.
GCATAATTGACTAGGGGGCGACCGATGTCTTTGTACGTAGCCGAAAGCGTTTCTTTGTCTGTACCCCGGCACTACCGGCTCTTTCTGCTCTTAAGTTTTTCGCAGATGTTTTCAGCATAGGCATTGAGTTTGCCGGAGTTGTCGAACGTAACCCCCAAAGAATTTTGGGAATACGCATAGTTGGTATGACGTGGATGTCGATGTGGATTGGAAGTTGTGTGTTATACTCCTGGTTAGCTAATGAATAATGTGGCGGAGGACTGATAGCTTCAGATTTTTGTTCATGAAAAAAGCGTTAAGAACAAACAGAACTAGTGTCATTATTCATATATGGTTGGCATCCTTTCCTTAACCCATTAATGCCTGATGTTACATATATGTAACAGTAAGACATCCTTCGTTTCAAACGGCTGCTAAAGGAATAGGATATCAATTCGGCACTAAAAAGTGTTTTATCCTGTACTGGACACTATTAGCAATGCGTAAAAATCAATTTAGCTGAATTTGATTAACTATTGTGGAAGTTATAGAGGTTTCTTTCTGATGGTTTTTTCGATGTTGACGAAAATTGTCACGATGGCAAAAGTAGTAGAGGAATTTTATTTTTATATTTAATTGGATGAAAAAAAATGGGAAAAAATTAATCGTATGTCATTAAATGGTCTTTTTGAAACAATACAAAAAATAAATGAAATAAATATTGTCCGTAGTTTACGTTTTTTAAGTACTTTTATAACACTGTTACATATATGTAACATCCGTCCTGATATGGGGAAAGTGCACTCTTCATATACGAGGTGTATGAGTATGTACTTTTTTAGTGTTTTTTTTTTTTATTTTATGGATTTTTTACACTATTGACGCGATAGTCCGGATAAATTATAAAAAAAAAGTCCGGATTCTCAAAAAATCCGGATTGACGAAAATTCCGGATTTTAACAAGACATTTTTATTTAGGAAAATAGCATAAATAGTCTTCATACATGTTAAAATTTAAAAGAAAAAAAATGCTATTATTTAGGTTTTTCCTTAAATTTAAAAATTAAAATCATGTGACATGACCATGATTTTCTAGACACTTGTGTCTTCTTGACTGGCAAATTGAGCGGCCATATTTGGCATAACATACCAAAAATACTGAGAATCGGAATTAGAATTGATCTAGAAATCCGGAATATGGATACAATAGTTGTCCTATGTGGATTAAAATGATAGCCGGATTCAAGGGTGTCCGAAGCAAGGAGTCAAGGCTTTATTTTCAGGAGGCCAAGGATTAGTTATTCTATTTAATTCTGTTAATATAATATTTAAAAGGATATATTTTCAGCTACGAAAGAAGAAATGGTTTTTAATGTAGACCAAATTATAGACAAGGAGGAATTATAGGCTCTTTATTTAATCTTTTTTAGACAAAATGGGCGGATGGACAAATTGACAAAAAAAAAAATTGAAACAATAATTTTATAATTTACTGGCAAATATTCCATAATCCTCAAAATCTGTATTGTTAACTACTGTAGTTCTATAAACTTTTTCTATTCACAAACTGTCAAATCTATTAGTTCTGTGGGTGTTCAAGAAACTTCTCAATAAAACGACAACAACTCTACATGCAAAAACACATATATAATAAAATAAAATAATACAATATTTGACATACTATTTTTGTAAGGCTGCACAATTTTCGCACACATTTCGTAATATTTATACGTTATTGTTGCATTATCTACATTCCAAACTTCATGTAAAATATCGGCTTTCATATATTTTTCGCTTTATTAAAAAAAAATTACTAAAATGTTTTCTTTAAAAAAAAAAATAAAAAATATTCTTTGAATACACTTTCCCCGTATCATGCCTGATGTTACATATATGTAACACCCTCGAGTACTTCGAGTGCCTGATGTTACATATATGTAACAGTGCCGGGAGCCTGAACCCGGCATCCGGGGAAACAATTTTTTTCTACAAAATGTGTTTTTAGACATTTTAAGCCGACGTGTAAAATTTCAGCTCAATCGGTAAGATTTTAGGGTCTCGTCGTTAATGGGTTAAGAAGATTGCCACCTCAATGGGATTTTCCCAAAGAGCGCAATGGGTGTTAGGTGCGTTGGTGCGACAGTGCAATTGAAAAGATGGTCCAGTGGTCCTATGGCAACCTTGCTTTCCTACAGCAATATCAGCCTCTTCGGGGCGGACCACACCCGTTTTCTACGCGGAAACGGCCAAGAGTTGCCATAACTCCTCCCTTGAAGGTTCGATGCAGGAAGGTTGTTTTTATCTGAATTCGAGATATGTGTTTTTTCGTCATATTGGGAGCATTACATCTCAGCGCGGCTGCTCTCAATTTTTGTCCCTTGACATCACGGACGAAAACATCGACGAACCACATTGATCCACAGCGGTTCCACACCTTTCTGCACCGTTAAAAGAAGAAAAGATGATCTACGTTGTGCGAGCTGGCTCCACACGCTGGACAAATGTTTGCAATGGTGTTATCGATGCGCGATCAAAATGAATTGAGTCTGGAGCACCATCCAGATCGAAGCTGAGCCAAGGTTGGTACGTGTGGCTCTTGGTAGCTGTTGTTCATCAGTAGGAACTCTTTTGAATCTTTGGACTTTCCTTGTCCCTTAACGAACGTCTTACATGACGTGGTGGTAGGGTTTTGTCCATAAAATCCTGATTCGGGTGTTGACTACGATTAAAAACCAACTAGATCATTGTGACTTTTTAAATTTAGCAGTTTTGTCTCTTGGTGAAGGTGATCTTGAGATGTCATGCGTACACATCCGGTAATTGCACGCAATGCTGCATTCTGACACGTTTGAATCCGTTTCCAATGGGTGTCGCAGAGATTGTTCGTCCATATAGGCGCTGCATAATTTGGTCTTCGTTCTGTCACATATGTTGTTGGCGTAGCTGTTGAAAATGCCAAATTGTTGATTGTGACGCCGAGGAATTTGGGATGACGAACAGTGGGGACTACGGTGTTGTTAACTTTGATGTCTAGCTGTAAGTTGTATTCGAGGTTGTACGTGACAATAAGCGTGGCCGAGGATTTGGGCGCTTCAGGTTATTGCTGTTGAAGAAGATGTTGAGGTCTTCCAAGTAACCATTGATTAGGTCGCACATGTCAGAAATATCGTGTCCGGATGTCATGATGGTACAGTCGTCAGCGTAGGATATTATTATTCCTTCGGGTGGGGTGGGTAGCCCTGACATGTAGAGGTTAAACAAGGTGGGGGATAATACTCCACTTTGTGGTATTCCTTGTTTGATCCTTCTTAGTTTAGATTTCCCATTTCTAAACTCCGTGCTGGATTGACGTCCGGCAAGATAGTCTGCAACCTATTTAACAATATGTGGATGTGTTACGAAGATCCGTCAGTAAGAGCGAGTGATTGAATGTATCAAACGCTATCGATAGATCTAATGCCACTAGGATGGTACGCTTAAACGGCTTAGGCTGGTTAATGCCATTAAAAACCTTGGACATGATTCGGTCTAATGCAGTGGAGGTGCTACGCATTTTCCTAATTTTTGATTGGTGATTGGCGTGTTGTATGTGCGTTGCAAGAGTTTTATGTATCAGCGATTCCAGTATCTTTGCCACAGGAGATAAAGGCCTTATCGGGCGGTGTTCGATATCCCATATATAATACCTTCCATTTATATTTTACAAATATGTATTGCATTCCTAATAATACATGTGCCAACGATATTATCACCATGGCGAGTAATCTGCTGACGGTAGACACATGCGTGTGTTACCTGAGCGGTGATAAGATCGTTGACACCAGAACGCGTACTTAATTGCAAATAATCAATTTTGTTGAATAAGCTTTTCTTATGTATAAAAGACTGAAATAAAATAAAGACACTTATGAGTCGTATCATCAACGCCAAAGTATATTCTTTCATTCTCAGGAGGAACAAAAGAGTTCCGCTATCTTCAAACATTTGGTGGCCCCGACGTGATCCTGCGCTAAGGATCACACATCGCCATTTCCAGCGGATTCATCGTTACGTGCAGAGTGGTTAGTAAACTGTCTTGTGGACTTGGATTTCGGCTTCTTTACGATCGTGTGCTCTACCCTAACATTCCTCGTTAACTATGGAGGATTCTCAAGTCTCAGCAGTCAGCCAACAGTCCCTAATCACCATTGCCATGGAACAAATTAGCGGAATACCCACGGACGGAGAGCTTTCCTCCCAGTACTGTCAACTCAAGGCGAGGGCTCTACAGCAAACTTGGAACGAAATCGAACGGCTCCATCAAAAAATCTGGACTTTTGATACCGAGTCGTTCATCGATGTATACAACATGGACACATACTACACCCGTCAGGATAGGGTAACCAACGCACTGATTCGGCTACAGGAACCTATCAATAATGCGATGCCACCTTCATCTGGAGCAACACAAGCGCCCGTGAAACTTCCCAGGGTAAGTCTCCCTAAGTTTGAAAGAGATTACTCGAAGTGGAGACAATTTCGGGACCTTTTCTACGAGCTGGTGCACAAACAACCTATAGCAGAATGCGAGAAACTGTGGTATCTAAAGGGCAGCGTAACCGGCGAAGCTGAGCGTTTGTTACGGCACTACACAGCAACGGACGCTAGTTACATCGCTGCATGGGAAACACTCAACCAGCGATACGAAAACACCCGATGGTTGGTATCAGCATTCCTTAATAAGTTTCTTGGCCAGCCGTCAACAACAGCAGATAGCGCTTCAAGCGACACCACCCAAGAATGTTTGCTTGGCTTAAAAAATATATCGGTTAACACGGAGTACTGGGATCCACTACTCGTTCATCTGCTAACTCGCAAACTCGACCGACTAACACAAACACTTTGGGAACAGTCCCTCAACTCGTGCCCTACCGTCGATTGAGGAGTTCCTCAAGTTCCTCGAATTGCGTTTCCAATCATTAGAATCTGTTGGAAGCAAACCTGTTTGCCGTGGTGATGGAGACAAGATCAAGACGAAAACAGGAAAAACTCTAACCGCCATCAATGGGGACTCACACTACCATGCCATGCTGAAAGTGTTCTCATCAGATAAATCTTTGCAAGGCCTTCGTAAACATGTCAACTGCAAGGCGTTACAACTTCATAAAGGAGAAACATCTTTGTCTGAACTGTTTGCGACAAGGACACAACACTTCGGAGTGCTCGTCATCCAACTGTAGGAAGTGCTCGAAACGACACCATACACTCATCCATTTTGATTCAGGCAACGGACCCCGAAATGCAGCGGCACAACCAGCCATCGAGTCTCATACCGTGCTTGCCACCAATACAGCTGCATCATACGTATTGCTGGGAACCAACCTTATCAATGTCCTAAACAACAGGGGAGAAACAAACCAGTGCTGCGCCATCTTGGACTCAGGGTCTCAGATTAATCTCGTAACAGAACGACTACTGAGAAGACTCAAGCTCAAAACAACTCCCAGCAACATGTGCGTGGAAGACATTGGTCAATGTCGCCAAAGGACCCAGCGCCGGGTAAATTTTACAATATCTTCACGTACGACTGGTTTCTCGACTCGATTAGAAGCATATGTTCTCCAAAACATTATTGCACCACAACCGACTCAGAATATTGACACGTCTCACTGGCTGATTCCTGGAAACATCGTACTAGCCGATCCAAACTTCAACGTCTCAAAACAAATCAATTTACTCATCGGAGCCGACACATTTTACTCGATACTTGCAGTCGGCCAAATCGCTGCTTTACTTTGATAGTGGCACAACTCGAAAAATTGGGATTTCCAGGTTTTGAGCTCAATAGATGCCAAATGTGGCAGTTTTTAATTTTACAAATTTTCCCATTCTAATCTTTTGTAGATTTCTTGTAAGATGTACTTGTGCCGTTATCCAACTGCCTCCGGTTTTTCATGGATACTGGCATAAAAAAATGTGCCCGTATCCAATTGCAATGAGTTGTTTTAAAATATCTTCAATTTTTTATGAACACTGGCATAAGAATATAACTTTAAACTATGAATAACCGCTTCAGTAGGATTTCTTGATTTTCCAGTAGAGTAATTTTAAATTTAAGCCTATTTCTGAACAAATCTTGCAGCTTTTTAAGTTCAATACGCAGGTTAACGTTTGAATAGGAATAATAGCTTATGACCAGCAAAAATTACCAAATGTCCTTTTATTGTAAAGAAAAGTCGACTTTGTTTATTTATTTTGTATAGATTCCAAAACTAAATGCATAATAAACAAAAATAGCTTTCATTAATTTAAGTGTTTTACCATTTGGTAAAAATTAAATTAACCCTCACCCGGCCTGACAGGCCAGCAAAACAGTTTCTGCTCTGCTCCACGCTAGAGAGGGGCCCACAACTTTTTAGATTGACTGCCTTTCATTAATTTCAATTTTTCTAACGAACAATGGATGCGGTATTTTTCATAAAATATTCTCTCTTGGTTTTTTCCTGGTAAATCGATAATTTTATTTCTGTATTATACTGTTTAGTAAATAGGTTTCTTAGTACAATATTTTGTTTAATTACATCCCTTAGATACTAATAACTTAATTTCCGAAAAGTATCTGAAATTTATAGTAACATATTAAGAAAAAAGGACCTCTCAGGACGAGTTCGTCCGATCTTGTTTTGATTTGAGGTGCGCCCGACGGAGGGTTAAGTCATTATTCTCTATGTCATCAAGGCGTATATCTGAGATAACTGGAAAACGCAACCCCAATAATTTCCTTATTAGTGAACCCAAATTCATTAATATTTAACAGCAGGTGACCTTAAATATGGACAACATCTTAATTAATTCAATATGATAAGATAGCCCGACGTTGCCTCATGCTTTGGCCGCCTGAATTATTGACCTCCAATTGTCGCGGTGAGCGTGATGGTGATCTCATTACCTCAACAAAAAGCAGATAAGATCTTGGAAATAGGATGTCACTAACACATCCTGCGGCCTTAGTCCAACGTTGGATTGTCGCGCCTGTTATTTTATTTTAATTGTCGCGGTGACGCTACCTTATGTTCCAGTTTCGGAAGCCCAGCAGCTGGTAGACATCCTCACGTAGTACTCCCAGCGAGCCCTCGATCGGCCACGCAATCCTACCTTCTTCGGCATGCGAGTATTATCAATTCGTTGTAAATGCCCGCCCATCATGGCATTTGTTTTGGTTTCGTTGATACGTAGTTCAACTTCTCTTGCGGAGAGATTATGTAGAAGGCTATAATCGCTTAATTTTCGAGACATTATATCGATGTCATCGGCGTACACTATTAACTGTGTCGGCTGGATGAATATAGTTCCGCTTTGTCCATATTCATGGCACGAGTGCGAGTTTTGGAGAGATCAGTAAGTCTGTATTGCACACTGACCTGAGAGATCAATAAGTCATCGTCATCTTGGTCAGCTGCACCAGTTTTGCATGTATGATTTGTTCTCCGTACGGATTAATTCTCTTTTCCAGAATTTTTAATAAAATCTTATAAGTCATACAAACTGATGAGCTGCGGTAATTCTGTATTTCTCACATTTCAGCTTGACATCCTTTCTTATTACCTCGTGTCGGTCCATATAGTGGAATTTCAACAAAGTGGTGATATTAGCGCCTAATTTTTATGATGGCATTTCATTAAGGTTGCTCAGAAGCGATATAATCTGGAATCCTAACGAATCGTAACGGTTCTCCCGATATTCAATGTCGAAGTTTTACTTTTCAATGAGGCGAGCTCAGTATTTTTATAGGAAAAGGGAGATATTTCCGCTTTAATGATTTTCAGTGCACTGCTATTGATTCACATTAAACTCAAAAAATACCCCTAATTTCAAATTGAATACTGAACTACCTCAAAAGAAATGTCAAAATTTGGCATTTAATATCTGGAGAACCGTTACGGTTTTGCGAAAAAGGTTTGGAGATTCGATCGTTTCAGGCTAATATTAATGAAATTGCATCATCAAATTTGGCGCCACAGATACTGAAATGGTGCCCAATTTCATCTTAAAATAATTGAAGCGGTCTTAAATTAACGTAAGTGGTTAACGACCAATCATATCCCGAAATTATATCATTCACTTTATAATAATCTGTAATATTCTGTGTATTATTCACAGGATATTAATTTGTGTACGAAAATAAAACAACCAAAAAATGAAATACTTGTTCATCAATAATGGCACATTTTAGAAAAATGCGTAAAAAACAGGTTAAACTGCATTTGGTCCTAAAATTTAATTATATAATGTTTTAAGAGACCCGTACACAGATAATAGTAAAAACTGGATTGAATAGGTTGAACGGTTGACCGTATATTTAAAAATAACCTTTTTCGTGAATCTTTAATTGCTTCTCCTGAAAAATTGCATTTTCGGAGTTGTGCCACTATCAATATAAAGCAGCGATCAACTTAAGAAATAGCGACAACTTCCCAATTCTGCAAAACACGCTCTTTGGCTGGATGGTCTCGGGAAGGATCAACACATCGATTTCAGCTATATTATCATGCGGCATTGGAATTGAAACGGAGGACGCTCTCGCACAACAAATGGAACGTTTCTGGAAATGGGAAAACTTCAGTCCAGAAAATCGATACACAGCTAGCGAACAACGTTGCGAAAAACATTTTGTAAGCACATGTACAAGAAGTCAATCAGGTAGCTTCGTAGTAAGCCTACCATTCAACACTAGCCCCAGCGAATTGGGAGACTCGGAGCAATTGGCCATCAAGCGATCCATGGCCCTTGAGCGTCGGCTAGACCGCAATCCAACACTGAAGACCCAATACACCGAATTCATGCGCGAATACAAGGCCCTTGGACATATTATGGAACTGAACGAGCCGATCTCTGGAGCGCCAAACTACTATCTTCCGCATCACGTTGTCATGAAACCTGACAGTAGTACCACGAAACTCAGGGTGGTTTTTGATGCATCCTTCAAAACCACGACGAATCTTTCGCTCAACGACGTGCTTCTCACTGGCCCCACAATCCAGGAGGACATCTTCTCTGTACTTATACGCTTCCGGATGCCGAAGTACGTCTTCACAGCTGACATAGAGAAGATGTACAGACAAATATTGGTCCGTGAGGAGAATCGAAGGTTGCAGAGAATAGTATGGAGAGAATCACCTCTACAGCCACTTAAACACTACGAGTTAACTACAGTCATCTATGGCACCACCTGCGCACCGTTTCTTGCTACGAGATGCTTAAGAATGCTGGCTGACGAGGGCGCAAAATCATTCCCACAAGTTGGAAGTGTTGACATTTGTTCCTCCTGAGAATGAAAGAATACACTTTGGCGATGATGATACGACTCAGAGGTGTCTATATTTTATTTCAGTCTTTTATACATAAGAAAAGCTTATTCAACAAAATTGATTATTCGCAATTAAGTACGCGTGCGGGTGTCAACGATCTTATCACCGCTCAGGTAACACACGCATGTGTCTACCGTCAGCAGATTACTCGCCATGGTGATAATATCGTTGGCACATGTATTATTAGGAATGCAATACATATTTGTAAAATATAGATGGAAGGTATTATATATGGGATTTCGAACAGGCGGTATCATTCTCCTAAAAACTGTTGTTTACCAGGTTTGAGTAATGGAATGATGCGGCCCCTCTTCCAAATCACTGGTATGATGAATGGTCAAAGCGAAAGATTCATCGTGGCAGTGATATACTCTATGGCCGGCGTGTCAAGGTGTTTGAGCATTATCATTGCTATCATACCCATGCCGTCCTGACCAAACGCTTTCGAGTTTTTAGCGTTCTTTATGGCATTAACGACTTCTATGGTGGCGATTTGAAAATGTTCAGTGTTTCGGATGAATTGTGGGATTTTGCTTTTGGGCTTATCCTTGGGCGGATGCTCGACGAACTGTCGTCGCTCACGGTAGAGTTGCCAAACTTGATAGCGGACCTTCCTTGTGTTTTAGTGGGATTTGATAGGCCTCTTATTGTATTCCATAGTTTACTCACACCTGTGGTGTAATTAAGATGTTGGAGGTGCGGGTATTAAGATATACGATGGCTGCGTTAAAGTCACCAATGCGTGGATCACTTGGGTCTGCAGTCCTTAGCGGATCTCTGGTTTTTCCGAATTTTGCCGCAGATGTTGAAAGTAGGGATGACAAAAACCGGACGGTTAGTCCGAAAACCGGTACTTTCAAAATGGTTAACCGGTTTTTTTTTCGGTTTTTTCATCCTCCCGGTTTTAAACCGGACGGTTGTTTGCCCATCCGGTTAAAACCGAAAAAAAAAAACAATTTTCCGAATTCATAAAATTTTTATATTTTCTTGATTTGTCAGTCTGTAATTCTATTGCTTGTCTTCTATGAAAAATTTCGTATTTCCGAACCCTCTCCTTAGTGCTATTATTCCAAGAACCATCGCTTCGTCAAACTACCGCTCCTTGCATTTTTCCTTTCCAAGACAGATATTGTTTACGTTGCGTGTCACACGTGTATCTTTTGTGCGTCGTGAATGTATATGTGTATCAGATCAGTGCATTTAGAGTTCATTGTTATAGGAAGACGAATCGGCAGTTGCTACGACGTCCACGTCCACATCGATATCTGCGTCCACTTCAACATCCGTCGTGTCCATAAAGACTCCAACATCTACATCATAGTGCAGTCATATATTAGCATTTCAAATAGAAAAAAATAGAGTAAGGTTAATTCTTATGGTTTTTTAATTCAATGGGCTCCCAGGAATCTAAAACTCATTTTGCTAAAAAAAAATTTTTATCGGAAAGGTCCCAAAAAGGTCAAAAAAGGATACTCTTTAATCCTTGACCGGAGGTCGGCATATGGGGTATCAAATCAAAGGGGACGTCAAGTACATTACATATCCGGTGTTTGTTCCATGTTTCAAGGACCCTCAACGGAATAAATCGAGATTAAATGGAGAGTTATTGTGTTTCCCGTGTATCTTTCCGAAGCCCTAATTACGAGAGTAATTCAAATTGCCACTACATTTCTCACTTTTCCGAATCTATAATAGCTAAAGATTCTACCATTAAATTTGCTAAGAAAAAAAATGATAGGAAAGCTCTCAAAAAGGACACTAATTTCAAACCTTGATCGAACGTGGGCATGCGGGGTGTCATATCAAAGAGGACGTTGAGTACATTCCATATCTGGCGTTAATTACTTGTTTCAAGGACCGTCACAGGAGAAAATTGGGATCCAATGGAAAATTTTCATGTTTCTCGTATATGTATCTTTCCAAAGCCGTAATTTTTCGTTTTAGCCCGAATTTTCCCATTTAGTGTCCTTGAAACAGGAAACAAATACCGGATATGCAATGCACTCGACGTCCTCTTTGACATGACACCCCGCATGTTCACTTTCAATCAAGGTTTGTAATTAGTGTCCTTTAACCATCGGATTTCAGGTAAATTTTACATACGTAAATGGTTCAGTGGGGTCTGACAAACCCTAAGGCAAAAATCGCCCTAAAACTTAAATTTTTGCTTTTTTGGCACATTTGTTTATACTAGAAGTAACTGTGAGGCCTTTTGATTAAGTGGTATATTAAAAAAAGTGGAATTGGGACAGTAGCTTTTAGTTTGTGGAAGAAAAAATTAGGTGGTGTCAAATTTGAGGGTAATTTGAACTTATCACAAATAAATCAATATAAAAACTAAAATTTTAACATTAGTCAAAACGTATTTAACACTAATTAACAAAGATAAGTACATCAACATTTTTTAGCTAAGGTTAATATTTTTTCTTAAATCGGGATCCAAAGTTAGTCAATATTTAGAGCATTTTTCTTCACTGCTTTTTCCTCGATAGTCTTCGCAGATTGGCTTTTTGCACTCGTTGCAATTGTATTTTGTCTTCCGATCATTTGCTCGTGGGTATAGAAAACATTTTTGCCTCTTTGGGGGACCATCTGACCACATTGGGGAACCTGGGGCATCAGCCCCCAAAGGGGGGGCAAGCTGTACATTGCACAAAATGTATTCAATATTTTGCACTGTGCTTCGGCGAATATTGCCCGTTGAGTTCCTCCTTCTTAGAAGAGGTTCGACTATAGCCAAGTTCGCTGAGGAAGCTTTATGTATTATGTAAAATACCCACCTAATTATTATGCTCATAAAAGTCATTAATTTATGTCTTGTCTTAAAAAACATAAAATAATGACACAATAGTGAAAGGAGATCATAAATGAAAACCAGATAAAAAACGGCATAATTTTGAATGAATTGAGTAAAAAATTTAAAAACCTCTAATTCAAAACACCCTTAATTTTAGATTTCTTTCAAAATTAACATATCTAGTTTCCCAAATGTACTCTAATTACAAAGTTTCAACCGTTCCCCACTATTATTATTACATTTTAACGTTTTCCAAATAACATACTTTGAAAATTTCCCACAAAACGAAAAATTTACTTTTGTAAAAAAGACATACGTAAATGGTTCGTGGGGTCTGACACACCCCAGAGCACTTTTAAAGTGCTATAACTTATTAACAAAATCACAAATTCTAACAAATTCATGCTTAAATGAACGTATGTGGCACATACTTAAATTACATATGCATCAAAATACCATTCAACAAGTTTTTCTTTGAAAATTTTAAGATTTAAATTTCTCTGGGATCTGTCAGACCCCACTGAACCATCCGAGGGTTAATGTCCTTTTTCAGAGCTTTCCGATAATTTTTTTCTTAGCAAATTTAATGGTAGAATCTTAACCTATCATAGATTCGGAAAAGTGTGAAACGTAGTGACAACTTGGATTATTCTCGTAGTTATGGCTTTGGAAAGATACACGGAATACACAATAATTTTCGATTGAATCTCGATTTATTCCGTTGAGGGTCCTTGAAGCAGGAAACAAACACCGGATATGTAATGTACTCGACGTCCCCTTTGATTTGATATCCCACATGCTGACCTCCGGCTAAGGATTAAAGAGTATCCTTTTTTGTCCTTTTTGGGACCTTTCCGATCAATTTTTTTAGCAAAATGAGTTTTAGATTCCTCGGAGCTCGCTGATTCAAAACCCACAAAAAATAGCCTTACTCTATTTTTTTCTATTTGGAGGCCTGAAATGGGATATTTTGACTGCACTATATGTACATATTGTCTAGCAATAAAACTCAGTTAACTAATTTTGAAACATTATGAATACTTCTGACAATTTTATTTGATTATCTTTTTTGTTCAACATGTTTCTTTTTTAGGGCTCCATTACACAGTCATATTTCTATACGAACATCAACTTAACGAGTGTGTATGCATTATTTTGCTAAAATTCTAAGCAATTAAATGAAACCCGAACCGAAAACCGGTACTTTGAGGCCGGTTAAAACCGGACGGTCTAACCGGCTTTGTGTAAAAACCGAAAAAAACGAAAACCGGGTTATGGGCCGGTTTTTGACATCCCTAGTTGAAAGGTTAGGTTTTAGACTGGGAATGCGGCCTGCTAGAATGTATCTCTTGGCTGCAGTGAGAATTATCCGTCTCAGTTGTTTTTCGGCCATACGTACATCACTTGGGGGGTAAAACTAGTGCTAGGGTCACTAGTTCGCGTCCAGTTGCATCACGATTTCGTTGGCGTCGTGGTAACAACGCGTCACCGGGAGATTTTAGTATCTGCGGCGCCAAATTTTGATGATGCCATTTCATTAATATTGGCCTGAAACGACCGAATCTGCAATTCTTTTTCGCGAAATCGTAACGGTTCTCCAGATATTCAATGTCAAAGTTTTACTTTTCTATGAAACGAGTTAACCCTCTAGCAGGACAGACCGCCTTTTGGCGGGCTCTGAATTTATCCACCTAACTCCTAATGTGATGACTTTTTTTGGCAACTAATGCTATAAGAAGTTGTGTTTGGTACTGTACAAGCGCCTTAATATTCCAGAAAACCGGGCAAATACCTTAATCCTATTCTATTGCCAGTTGAATGCGAGTTGGTGCGAAAATGGACCAAATAAATTATTGACGCAAACAGTGCGCATTTGGCAATACAAAAACACCTCTTTGTTATTAGCTTTGCTCTACAGAAAAATTATTATAGATGAGAAATATTGTTTATTTCATAATAATATAAGTGAATTTTGATTTTTTGAAAAGTAATATGCATTTTAGGTCCGATAAGTTAAGCCCGCCAAAAGGCGGTCTATACAGGTAACCCAAATTTTTTCTACATTTATCGTATATACTCATGTATTTTTTTCGAAATAATTTTCATTGAATTTTCAAAAAATTATTACTGCTAGGATATGAATCGATATTATTTGAATCTTTTTATGCTGTAGCGTCTTTCCAGAGCAATCGATCAGCTAAAAAATCCGATTAAGCTCTGGAGAATCAGCTGATAAATTTAGAGCCGATTGGGACTATGGAGCCGCCTGGAATTATGGGGCCGATACTCTACATATGGCCAACAAACGGGAAAAGGCGACATTTGTACAAAACAGGAATATGAACCGAAAGTAACTGTTATAACTAATTTAAACTCAGGATCAATTACAAGATGAAATGGGGTCATATCGTGTTGTAAAGATTTGGGAACAACGGTTATCCACAATCCTAAGAAGACTCATAGAGCTGAGAACAAGTGATTGAAGTCAGAGAAGGAGAATCATTTAATGCTTCCTAGGGAGAGTCTAATCAATACTAGTCTGCATTGAATGTGTGAGATCCGACTTTGCAATGGAGGCCTCAGGAATTCTAGGCGCAATATCAGTTTCTTGAGTGGTCTACCAAACCAGGGTCCCATATTTTACATACCCAAACTGGTGCTGTGTATTGTGATGCAGCTGGTAGTGCTAGCGGTATTTGCTTTAACCGACAATTTCGTAGCTATACAGACGACAACCTACATCACGATGACTGGATGACTGCCCATAATCATGCTGTTATGCTCCCCCTTCTCCTAAATTGGTATATGTATTTGAAACGCCCAAAAATGTTTCTAAATTAACAATAAAAAAACTTAATAGTAATAGTACTGGTTAGAATTTACCCAAAAGTGGGCACAGATGTATGTATTTTTGTCACGATCCACCATCTAGAAAATCCTTTATAAAAGAACTAATAAGGACTAAGGAGTAAACAAGATGGCCCAATCTTGCCAGCTCCTTATTTCTACCCAATCCATAGATGGAAACATAATCGTCAAAGATTGTTAGGTATGCATATATGCAAACAAACCACACCAATGTCGAGTATTGTTAAAACACCCCCAAACCATTTTGGATTAATTTCTGTGGAATAGAGCTTTGACTAAAGACGCATTGCTAGTCAGTAAGAATATAGTGTTATGGTCGCCATAGAAACCGCTCCCAGTATCTACCTGCCACAGATTTCAAACACTTCAATATAATATATAAATACGCAAAAATCATAACAAATCTCTTTTCTACCAAACACCGGTTTTTAGGGTTTTTTAGAATTTTTTCAAAAAACCCTTATGAAATCGATTTTGTCCGTCCGTCTGTCCGTCCATCCGTCCGTCCGTCCGTATGAATGTGTAGAATGGTTACAGTCTTTGGCACAAATACCTTAGATGTTGGTAGGAAAAAGATAACAGGGTGTCCCGAACATTTGAAAAAAATCGACTTTTTTAGTTTTTATCGGAGATTAACGTATGGATATTTAAATTAAAGATCTAGACGAGTACATCTCATATCAGTTAAAATTTTCCAGTTTCGAGTAACGGTAAAAAAGTTATTGGCGTTTAAAGTTAAACTTCCTTTTCGAGCTCCGTTTTTCTAAACCGTTATAGGGATCAATATGAAACTTTGCACAAAGATTGGTCAGTACGGCCTTATATACGTTAAATATTAAGACTGTTGACTTTTGCTAAGCAAAAGTAAATACAGTCGCCTCTCGTTAATTCGAACCTCGGTAATACGAATTTTTCGATAATCCGAACTAGTTTACCTGTCCCTTCGATAAATCGAAAAAAAGAGCCAAGTTTGTATGAAGTTGTATACACTCGATAAATCGAAATGATTTCGTTCAACTGAGTGATCGCTACCATTTTATAATTCGAAATTTGCGTTTAGCAACTCTTTATAATTCGAATTTTTCCTGAAATGTTTCTGTTGCTGTCTTTTTACGGCTAAAAAAATTACACATTTTCTTCGGTTTATTGTTAACTTTCAAGTGAAAATTATTTCGAAAAAGTGCACGTGCGTATCCGTAGATGTGAAAAGACAAATTATCGCGGCAGTGGAAAATGGTGATAAAAAAAGATGTGGCAACAAATTTTCAGATTTCAGCATCTACTACTATTTTAAAACAAAAAATAAAAAAAAAAGTTTGGAAACCACATTACATTAAAAAACGCAAAAGATTGCGATAAGGTATCCTATTTTCTTATTAAATTTTGTGTATCTCCAGTCGATCACAAAATAAGAACAAGAATTGTTTCGATATTTTTTTACAACTTAACTTTAGCTTGACTATTTAATCTCATGATACGTTTAGGATCTATACCTAGTGCTGAAAAATAGTTTTCGCTTTATGTTGGAACAAAATTTAATTACAGGTGAAAGCACACTATTGAAGGAAAGCCTTTAAAATGGTTGAGGCAGTGTCGCGAAAAAAATTTTCCGGTTGGAGGAGCTTTGCTGAATTGTGAAATAAATTATTTTATTTACATAGTCCTTTTTTCGATAATTCGAACACTCAATAATTCGAAGTTTTTTCGTTGTCCCTTGGGCTTCGAATTATCAAGAGTCGACTGTAACAGTAAATTTGTAAAATTTAAATTTGTTCGTGTGTAGCCCCTCTTAGGTTTCCAAATATGAAAATTCTGCTAAGGGCTTTTAGAAAATTACACAGGGAATATGTCTACGAACTTTCATTCGAATAACTGTATCCAAACCGGAAATATAGCCAAGTAAGTATGTATGTATTTAGTAAGGGCCTTTCACAATACAAGGGAAGCCTCTTAAGCATTTCTTCAATGCATATCTTTTAACTTGATGAAATAATGTACATGAAATTTGGTGGAAATGCATAGAATGGTAATAGTGTTTGCCACAAATATTTTTGAAGTTTGTAGGACCAAGTTAACAGGGTGTCCCGGAAAAGCTGCAAAAGTATACTTGTTCAATACTCATAGGAAAGCTTGCGTGGGCTCTAATGTCAGGGGACACAATGGAATCATTTCATATAAGTTGGTTTTCCTTGATTTAAAAAACAGTAACAGTAGATTTACAGCTAATAATTCAGTTGATATATAATGCCAAGGCATCCTTACGTTTGCCTGAGTTTCTTTTTGCTCAAAGGCCATCAGAAATCTGAAATCGAAAAAATCCTGTAGATTTGCCTTGGAGTACTTTTATACAGACTGGATAAATAGTAAATCTATTTTTGGATTGGTCTAATTAAAGGTGGAACAGAATGAAAGGCGCTTAGGGGATCTGTTTGTAGGGAGAAGTTTCTGATCCGTAACGGCCGGTTGATTTGAAATTAAAGGTAACGTTGCGCGAACGTTGTGTTTTATAGCCTCACCCATTGATTCACATCAATATGTAGTAAAAATATCCCCAATTGCCCATTAAAAACTGAACTAACCCCATATAAATATCAAACTTTGACATTGAATATCTGGATTGCAGGATTCTCGTTTCAGGTCAATCAATATTAATGAAATGGCATCATCGAAATTTGGCGCCGCAGATACTGAAATCGTGCCGCGTCACCCAATTACATGACACTTTTTTTGATGTTCATTACGTATTGTCGCCACTGGTGAATTCTCGAATGCAATTTTCCTCGCGCTAGTAATCTCGCCAAATGTGACCGAAGCAATAATGTGTAAATTTCTATACGCTAATTGCATCTAATCAAGAATGATAAGAAAATTTGCAATTCATAACAAGCGCACTTGCATATTTACAAAGCAATAAATCACCTCCATATGGAAATTCTCAAGACTGATCTTGACTCCTCCCTGATCACAGCATGATTTACGAGCTCAGACAACAATGCAGTCGCATTCATCACCAGAAGTGCGACTTCATAGCAATGCCAATGATAGCATCTACTGCATTACATGCATCCAGCACCAACAGAGTATCAATGGGAGTGTAATCTGCACCATTTCCACAAAGGCCATGAACCTTCCACTTGCACCCACGTCCCCATCTATGATGCCAACTGCAAGGCTAAATTTCAACGCCGAAGTGAAATGACGATAAACTAAAAATAGAACTCCGCTCGGAACGTGTCGGAACTGATTGAACGGCCGCAGCAGCAGAACCAATTGCAAAAATATTGCAAATAAGCACCGAGCGGAACCCCACCGTGGTTGCGGTGGCAATTTCATTTTGTCTTATCGCCTTGTCGTTGCGCCGAGCCGGCACTTTTATCACGGTCACGAGAAATGGCCTTCGTATTATAGCCCGGTGAAGGCTCTTGACCCCCGCACGAAATAAGACTCAAGATGTCTTCTTTGTTTTGAATTGGTTCACAATGTAAACAAAACTTTCTCCTCTTATTTTAGACACTAGAAATACAATTTTACAGCCTATAGAAAAATACTCTGAATAGGAAAAGAGAAAAATACATTTTCAAAAAAATTTACACAAGGACCGATAAGAGATTCGAGTCGAATATTTCTGACAGAATGAAAACTTACCGCACAGGTGGGACTCGGTTTGCAGCCGGGCCGCCAGCAGTCCAATTAGATATCCAAAGGAGTCGACGAGGAAATGTGGAAGACACTTTTATAATTAAAATGGCAACAGAATACTTTCTATCGCCGATGAAAATTACGGAAAATTTACCGGCTATACCACCAGAGACGAGAAATCAAAGTGCGGTCAACCGGCTTCGAAGCGAGACTCGAGCGAGTGCAATATGTTGTGGGAGTATGATATTTGCGGCGAATTTATATTAGAATCGTAGTGAACTCTTATACAAACGGTTTTCTGTAAATATTTTGATTTCAAATTTACTTGCTTTTAATTTGGAACTGTACAAAGTGCGCACTCGATAATCCGAAGCATCGAAACACCGAATTTTCAGTAATCCGGACAACCATAGAAATTGTATTGAACACTCTATAGTCCGAATTTCCCGAGCCTCTTGGTTGAATTATGGTTGAATTAGATATCCCGCGTTAGCATCAGCATCGGCAGAGGCATCGGCATCAGCAGAAAAATTTCAATTTAGAACACACGCAATGACAGCAGCGGCAGAAGCAGAAAAATGCTTCTGCCGATGCTTCTGCCGCTGCTGTCAATGTGGGTCATCAAAGGCAAATGCAAATGTCTCTAAACGTCAACCTAAAAAAGACACTCCTTTCAATACTCCACTCTTGTGTTTATTGGATGATACAGCACACACATGCAATATAGTCTCTCTAAGTTAACTCACACACATGCATATATTCTTCTATAGCACAGTCGGTGTCATTTTTATCGTGTGACATTCGTATGGTCATCCAATAAATTGTTCAGCGTAGTTTTATAGAAGGATGGACTTTGTGATTTTTTAAGAATTGACACTTATGAAGTGCTCTGGAATATCACGTTTCTTGAATTGAATTCATTGAAATATTGCATGAAACTAAGATTTCCTCACTCCTTGTTAACTTATGAATCAATTAAAGCTGTGTTTTTTTGGTTATCCCGTGTAGGTTTGGGTAACAAAACTTCATATAAAAAAAATGACAGGTGCGTCAGCGTCAGACGTTTGACGTTTATCATAGCAAACACGCAAAATTTTTCGCTAATATTAAATTTCTAATTTTTTTATCAAATTCATAAGATTTAATATTAAATTCATAATTTTATGATTCATTTGCTCGTTCACTTCATCTGTAAAAGTGGTTTCGCGGATTGGTGTAGTGATAAATCATAAATTTGTTCGAAAAGTGTTTAGTGGTTTGCATTTTTTACCTGCCGCTCGGACGGTCTTTGTTCTTTGTTTTCATTTGGTCCAGTAGTCATTTCAACTCGGCTTAACTGAGTTATCTGGGCATACATTTTCGTACTAGCATATAGCGCAGTGGTAGCGTGTACGACTCACGCCCGTGAGGTCCTGTGTTCGAATCCCACTTTTTGCAAATTTTTTTCTTTTTGCTTTTTTTCTCTTTTTATTAATTTATTAGTTTAGTTCTTGTATTAAAATGAATTGTGTTTGCGAGCAATTTTACAAAGTCCAAATTGACGGTCTATCTCAGCTCGTTTCGTCGTTGCAGAGCCAACTTAGCAAGCTGAGATCCCTTATGAAATCTGTAAATTGTTGTGAAAACAATTCCGAAGCATTGCGAGATAAAAATGTAAATTTAAAAAATAAGAAGAGTAATATAGGGAAAGACACTAAGAAAAAAACTAAAAATATTATTTCAATATTTTCTGAGCAATCTTTCGTTAGCCATGAAGCGGGGACTTCCACTGTTATTTCAGATTCATCTTCTATAATTCCTTCCAACGTTGACAAAAATCAATCTCCGATTGATAAATTTGTCACAGTTCGTAAGAAAGGGAAACATATTAAAAAACCTTCTCCTGTTGGTGATGTTATTCCCAAAAAGAGTGATAATAATAATAGGCGACACAAAAGAATCTTCGGTATCGATCAAGCTAATGATTCTCTTCGAAGTGTCCCCAGTTTCAAGGTATTCCATGTTTCTAAGCTGCATGCTTCGGTAAAAGCAGACGATTTAAAGGAATATGTAATGAAAAAGCTTAATTTAACAGATGACAGCTTTCTTTCGGTTTATCCTCTGATAAAAAAAGATTGTGATATTTCCAAATTAGTTTCAATCAGTTTTGGTTTGAAACTTCCTCATGAATATTCTAAGCAAGTGTTTTGTGCCAACTTCTGGCCCAAGGGCGTCAACATATCACCCTTCAAATTTTCAAAAAACGACAAACGCCAAAACAGTGTCCAGCAGAACACATAATTTCCAATTCATTTTTCTCGGTCTATTATCAAAATGTTGGCGGTCTTCGTTCAAGAACAAATGACTTTTACCTTGCAGCTTCACAAGAAGATTATGCTGCCATTTGCTTAACCGAGACTTGGCTTCACACAGACATTACAAATGAAGAACTTTTCATAAGAGACTATGATGTCTATCGTCGCGACCGTTATGAGGCTTCGACTAAGAGAGGAGGTGGTGTTTTGGTAGCTATCAAAACAACATTCCCATCTCATGAAGTTGAGCTTTTTCATAAGGACGTGGAACAGATATGTGTTTCTATCAATGTTTCTCGCAGCGAAAAAGTATATATTTTTAATAGCTATTTACCACCTTTGAGTTCAGTTGATGTTTATAACAAACATGTAGATAATATCTCCAAGCTATTTGCATCTTTTGAGGAAAAAGACAAATTGATTGTTGTTGGGGATTTCAATCTTGGTAATATAAGTTGGTACTGGAACGACGACGAGAAAAAAAATCTGCCGCGTGATTTACATCTTGAGTGTGAATCTGTTCTAACAGATTGTTTGTTTGCAATGGATTTGATGCAAATGAATCTTGTTAAAAATTCGATTGGTAGAATTTTAGATCTAATTTTTGTTAGTACTTGCTTGAATGCTTCTGTAATTAAAGTAGATAAACCAATTTTGCCCAATTCAATCCATCACAGTGCTCTTCTTCTTGAGTTTGTTTTTTATGATTACATTGAAGAAGAGCCCGAAGTTATTCCTACTAGAAATTTTCAAAAAGCCCAATTTGAAAAACTAAATTCAACATTTTTTAATATGGAGTGGGCTCCAGTTATATCGAATAGTAATCTTATTGAAAGTTATACAGTTTTTAATTCAATTTTAAATAAATCTATTCGCAAGTACGTTCCTTTAAAAAAGAACAAAATAAAAGCAAAAAATCCTTGGGCTACAAAAGAATTGTTCAAACTTAAGAGAGCAAAAAATAAGGCCCATAAATTATACAAGAAGTCATCCTCTCTTGCCAATAAAGAAAATTTCTTTAGATTGAGAAGAGAGTATGAATTAATGAATAAAAATCTTTACAAACAGTATATTGCGAGAGCTGAAAATAATATAAAGAATGACAGTAAGACATTTTGGAATTTTATAAACAGCAAGCGTAAGAATACGGGAATCCCAAAAAATTTAGAATTCAATGGCAATTTTTACAAAGATGTTCAATCGGTTTGTGACGGATTTGCTAGATTTTTCAGTTCAGTTTACAAAGTGCCAGACTCCGTTTCATCAGAAATGAATGCTAACATCAATGGAAATCAGAGTGCATTGGTCCCTCGGATAGCTCAGGAGGACCTTACGAGTGCTCTTGAGATTTCTGAGGATGACCTATTGAATGCTATGCGTGATCTTGATGTTAGTATTCAGGCCGGACCTGATGGCATTCCTAATATATTTTTGAAGAATTGCATGCAATCGTTATGTCGTCCTTTAGCCTTTATTTTTAATTTGTCCTTGACTTCAGGTGTTTTTCTTGATGAATGGAAAGTTTCATACATAACGCCTGTACACAAAAAGGGTCCGAAGCATCTTATTGATAACTATAGACCCATAGCTAAAATATCTGCAATACCGAAGTTGTTTGAAATGCTTATTAAAAATAAAATAGATGTTTTAATTAGCCGTTTGATATCGCCATGTCAACATGGATTCCTGAAAGGAAAATCAACTTCAACAAATTTGGTATCATTTACTAAATTTGTTGCTGATGGTATCGAGCAGGGAATGCAGGTTGATGTGGTATATACCGATTTTTCGAAGGCTTTTGATAGAGTAGATCATAATATTTTACTTACAAAACTAGAACATTTAGGAATACAGTCAATTTTTCTAAGCTGGGTGAGATCTTATCTAACGGATAGGACTCAGTTGGTGAAGTTAAATGGCTGTATATCTCGCTCTGTTATAAAGTGCTCGTCAGGGGTTCCGCAAGGAAGCCATTTAGGACCACTTTTCTTTTTAGTTTTTATAAACGATATCATCCAAAATTTTAAATTCGTGCGTGTATGGCAGTATGCCGATGATATGAAAATCGCTATGAAAATACGCAACATTGATGACTGCCTTAAGTTGCAATCCGATTTAGAAAAGCTGCAATTTTGGTGCCGCGATAATAATTTAAATTTAAATGTTAGTAAATGTAAAGTACTTAGCATATATAAATTGAAAACTCCGGTCTTCTTTGAGTACTCCTTAACAGGTAGTGTTCTTGAAAGGGTTGCCGAAATATCAGATCTTGGTGTAATTTTCGACCATGAGCTTTCATTTCGACAACACATTGATTACATTATTTCAAAAGCGAATAGTATGTTAGGATTTGTTAAACGTAATGCGCGCGAATTTAATGATGCTTTTACTTTAAAAATATTGTATGCAGCTTTCGTTCGTTCGCACCTGGAGTATTGTTCTATTGTGTGGAATCCGTTCTATAAGGTGCATTCCGAGCGTATAGAAAGAGTTCAACACAATTTTACACGGTTTGCCATTTATCAAATTGGCTGGCGTTTCAAGCCAGATTATAAAACTCGCTGTTCCTTATTGGGTTTACAAGCCTTAGATTATAGAAGAACATTTTTAAACGCTATGTTTATAAGAGACCTGTTTTGCTCTCATATTGTTTGTGAAGATATATTAAATAACTTTCAAGTCAGAAATATTCCTCACAATTTGCGGCGGAACAACCTTCTTGTTCAGCCTTATCATAGAGTAAACTATGGGCTTAATGAACCAATTACAAGGTCAATTATTCTTTATAATAGTTTGAAGGACTTAGTTAATTTTAATTGTACTAATAAACTAATGTTTAAAAGAAGTTATTTTGATAAATTTCCTTATTAATATATTTTGTTTTCAGTTTTTTTTTTACGATCTGCTAGAGTTTACACTCGATTGATTGATTAGTCACTTACGTACGGATAGTAAGTAAAGTGATGCCGAGAAGCCTAGTCCCGGGACAAAAGTTTCTGTGAGGCAAAAAAAAAAAAAAAAAAAAAAAAAAAAAAACACACCTTAAGATAATCTCAGCGCAGAAAATGTCTGCATTTTATTGATGAATGTGTGGATTTATTCAACTTCAATTGACTGACATATAAAGAAGAAGGTGTAATGGAGAAGAATCGATAAAAAAGTGTTGAGCACTTGTAGTGTTTACGAGCAACGTTAACTATAGGTGTGTTTTTTTGGTTATCCCGTGTAGGTTTGGGTAACAAAACTCCATATAAAAAAAATGACAGCTGACGCACCTGTCATTTTTTTTATATGAAGTTTCGTTACCCAAACCTGCACGGGATAACCAAAAAAACACACTTTATATGTGAGGTTGGCCGAGTGGCTAGGGCGTCGGACTGGCGTACGACAGTCGCTATGGTTCGACGCTGGCTGGGGGAATTTTGTTTTTCTTTTTTTCACGAGAAAATGATGACATAACACATTGATGTATGTCTTTTTCAAAGCTTAGTTCAGTGCAACAATAAAGTGCAATTGGATCAAAAAACGGCGCCAAAAACGCCATTATTGGACTATTATTCAGAGTTTATACCCTGTAAAGTGCCCCTATTATCGTTAGAAGAAAATATTCTATGAAATATTATAGGGATGAAATTGTTACTTGGGCTATTTGATATCCCGCGTCAGCATCAGCATCGGCAGAGGCATCGGCATCAGCAGAAAAATTTCAATTTAGAACACGCACGCATTTGCCTTTTTGAGCGCTTACCGTCTCTTAATTTAAACTATCTTAAATCATTTTTGGAGATAGTACCTTTTCCATAGGGTGAATACCGTCCTAGTCTAGTTCGCGTTTTAACTTTCTTCTTCTTCTTTTTATTCGAATTGGTTGTGGAAAGTGCAGATGTTTAAAAATGGTTTATCTGACATTTCGATTATTTGGACAATATTATGATTGGAATTTGTTAATCTCGCGTTTTTTCTAACCAGGAATTTCATATAAACTTTGTAGCGAAACGGAAATCGAAAACGATATCATTGCAGTAACAAGACGACTTCGCTCTTCCTGGATATATTTCAGAGACAGTCGCTTGTCTAGGCATTATGGATGGGCAAGCGCACCTCGCCCAATCTATTTCAACTATCTCTCTTATCCTAATTCTAGATTTCTTAATCGGAATTGAGAAATTTATATCCTGTTCAGTAAATTTATTAAAATTGAAAATGGCAATTGGTTTCAGGGATTTGGAGCGGAGCGATGGAGCGGAGCGGAGTGACCTTAAATTTCGGAGCGAAAGAGCGGAGCGTGGAGCGGTTTTCGGCAGGCTGGAGCGGAGCGATTTTTGCTTCGAAAGTCGCTCCACTCCGCTCCGCTCCGAAGTAAAAAATCAAGAAAATTCCGAGATAAAAAATTGAATTTTTTCGACGAAATTTTTCATTTTATGGCACTATTTGATGATTTTGGACGATTTAAAGGCGAAGAATTCGTTGAGAGACTTGTAAAATTTCGGATTATTGTGAAATTCATTGTAATAAAAAAGGTTTTGCGTTTAGTCATCATAATCATCACTCTTCATTATCAAAAAATTCAAGATCATCCATGACAGATAAGTCCTGTCCTGTACTCGCTGAATGAAACGCCCGTTTTAATTTAAATTAGTTATTAGGTGCATTTTATTGAATGGAGTACAGGACAGCGTCCATAACAATTTTACAGATCTCGTTCTATACGGGATGTTCGAAAACTATCGCATAAAGGCACCCAAATATGATTCCTGGTGATATTTCCAGCAAAAAAGAGTATAAAAAAAGCCCGAATTATTAGTTCTTCAGCTACCACAGCCATTTAAAGATTTTTCAAAAATTTAATACTCATATTACCTAGTACATATTTTTTTTCGGTCGTGGCCAACAATTCTTCCTAAGAATAAACCCAATAAAAATCGGATAAGCAGTTTAAGCTGTGTAAAAAAGCTTCAAAGACAAAATTTTGTGATCTTATACATTTTTTTTCCGACGGAGGTCTTAGTGGTAGCATTTTCGTAAAATCTTTAAATGCCTTTGGTAGATGTAGCTAAAGAGTTAAGAATTCGGGATATTCCCAGTACACCTATTTTGCTGGAAATGACATTAATAATCATATTTCGGTGCGCTTATGCGATAGTTTAGTTTCCTGACACCCTATCTAGAACAACTCAATTTTATGTTCAAATTTATAAGAAATTGGAGCTATCCTGTTCTGTACTTGATCGAATAAAACGCACCTTTTAAGCCATATTCTATAATACGTAAGAAGATATAAGTTGAATTGATGAATTCGCGGAAAATTATAAATATTTACTAAAAACAATGAAGTTTTGTTGTATGTTTGTAAAGGAGCGGAGCGAGCGGTTTCAAATTGGTCGGAGCGGGAGCGGAGCGGAGCGAAAAAAAGTGTCGCTCCAAATCTCTGATTGGTTTGCGTGGTATCGCATTTGTTCGGAAGTTGTTAGTGGTACAGCAAGGCTTTTCAAATTTATAATATGGTTAAGAAGCGCAGTCACAGGACTTTGAATTTCAAGCTGCAGAAAGGAGTTTCTGGAAAGAATCCCTTGAATATGGTGTTGGATTCTCAACCATATCGGATGTTAAAAAGAAAAAGGGAAAAACTAGGAAGTGTGTTATATACAGGGTTATTGGTTAAGTCGACCTATTCCCTGCAACACGTTATAATAGGGTCAAAATGCAACAAAATGAGGCCATAAATGTTAGGCCGATTTTCAATGGTCACTGAGATATTTGAATTTTTAGGTGTTTTTGAAATAACCTTGAATTTTACCATTTAAACTAAGTATTAAAGAAAACTACTAAGATAATGGGTTAAAACTTATTTTTAGATTTTAGTCAACACTATAGCAGACATTTCTTAATCATTTAAAATTTCAAAAACCCATCACAATTCGAAATTTTTAATTTTTAATAAAAAAAAAGTTTCTTAAATTTTTTTAAA
This sequence comes from Microchrysa polita, assembly GCA_949715475.1. NCBI lineage: Eukaryota > Metazoa > Arthropoda > Insecta > Diptera > Stratiomyidae > Microchrysa > Microchrysa polita. The sequence goes on from OX454421.1 coordinate 38,956,792, forward strand.
GTTGATTTTTAATGTAGTATTACTAAAAAAAATTATATGACACGGAGTCTGCAGATCACTGGAAAAACATACTCGTGTTGTCAGCTTACTAAAAAGGTGTCAATTTCAATCTAAATATTTGAAATAATTGAATCAGCTAGCTGCAACTTGTTCGGGGACCATAATTTCTCATGATAAAAAACGAAATAAAAGCTATGGTGTAGGGATAAGTTTTTATTGTGTTATGGATTTGTCGTTTTTTATCAAACGAAATTATGGTCCCCGAACAAGTTGCAGCTCGACGCAATGAACAAGGAACGAGTTACTTTTTGGTTTGCGCGAACAACGCATCTGAAGAGTATAAGCTAAAATTGCTGGTCATAGGAAAATCCAGGAATCCAAGAACGCTGAAAAATCAAATCTCTGCCGCTTGACTATAAATCAACGACAAGAGCATGGATGAAATCATTCTTATTTAGGGACTGGTTTCATGACTCCTTCATTCCTCAAGTACGGTCTTTTCTTATGGAAAAGCCTTTACCACCATAGGCTATATTCCTCTTAAGGGCGCCACAAACCTGACGATTCCTCGGCAGATCGATTGGGCAATCGATTGCCCACAATCGATCTGCCGCCCGTATAACACATAGGCAATTTATCCGGCAATCTGAAATTGACAATCTCACGGTCCACAAGACAACACAAAATAGCGAAAATTAGACCACTTTTGCCGATGGAAGATGGACATCCATTGTTACTTTGATGAAGAATGACTGCCACAACCACAGCATTAAGAACGACCACAGGTTTATGTCAAAAAATCAGCAACTGAGAACACATATGATTGTTATGACAGCTTGTACGGAAAATTGCATTGGCTATTTTGTGCTGTGTCTTGTGGACCGTGAGACTGACAATTTCAGATTGCCCGGTAAATTGCCTAATGTGTGTGCTGTACAGGCGGCAGATCGATTGTGGGCAATCGATTGCCCAATTGATCGGCCGAGAAATCGTAAGGTTTGTGGCGCCCTTAACGTCAGAAGATAATCAAATCGTCGTGATGTTTCTCCCGCCGAATTGCACTGTGGGGTCATTCAGCCAAACGGATTAAAAAGCGACGCATTAGAAAACTGTACTACAAAAAAAGTTTACTAGCCCATGTTATATTGAACCCGATCCTGGAAAAAATCTGAAAATTGTAGACTAAACACGCAATTGATTGTTTGGTAAGCGCTTGGGATAAAGTTAACCGAATTACATTACCTGCGAAGCTACTGGAACCCTTTCAAATTAAAAGACAATTGGAATGATGATGACATTTTACCTCTAGCGAAATATGTCCGACGAGAAAACGCAATCCGATTTCGACAATTTAGTTGAAAATCGAGAAATGCTCAATCTCATCACGCTTATTATGATAATGACATTGTCGATAATGCGAATTTGATAAATGAAGACACCGCACTCAAAGTCCAAATGAAGAGGAGGAAAAACGAAGATCCAGCATGAAACCGCGCAATATCTGCTATTGGGATTGGAATAAAATGGACGGAACAAAACGGGGAATCGTTGGATGTTGGAACATAGTATACTTCGGCAACTGAAGAAAATGCTATAATAAGCTGACCATACGTACAGCATTTCGCTGTACAGAACAGCATTTAGACCTATCGTACAGCATTGTGAAGCGTACAGCAAAATGTACATTTTTGACAACCCAACTTCTGACAAGCATTATCATATCAATGTTAAGAACCCTTAGGTGCAACCACTGCCATCTAGATAGACAGGCCGAACTGCAGAAATTTCTTCGTCTACAAGTGGACAAAGTGCGTTCGTGACCAGTGACAGTTGACATTTGTAAAGCCCACAACCTCCAGTGCTTCTGAACCCAAAAGTTTAAATATGCCGAGCGTTTATTACGAAACAAAGGTTATGGTTTGCTTTAATGTGTTTTTGATGTGCAAGTGGTAAAATAGTATACATCAACATCGTACTTACCATATTTATCTAAAAAATCAACGCACTGGCATGTGTATATAATAGCAAGTCACACGAAATGACAGGCTGACAGCCACTGATATTTGGATTGTGGACAATTTGTGGATTGTACTGAGCGGTACTTTGGCAGTACTCAGCGCGGACCATGACCAACCATGGCACTACTAGTGTTGCATGACCACTGACAGATCAGCTGATAATCCGGCCTGTCTATCTAGATGGCAGTGGTGCAACCAAAACCATCTTTATACAAAGCCCGGAAGCAGAACACGTTCATATACTTAAGCGCCAAATCATAGGCCTGTTCAGATCGAAAATTTACATTGCGGTAAAGGCAAATCGGGTTGGGTCGCGACAAACTTTACACGAAAAGTATTGGTTCCCGGTCGATTTTCGTCGCGAAAAGTGGAATGTGTCGTGAATTAAAGTGTCTAGAATGCAGTGAAAGAACAAAATCCCGACAAAAAGTGAATTTTCCACATGTTTTCGCGATTTTTATCAGAGCAGACACGGTTTTTTTACATGCGCTGTGCTTGTGTTAGTGCATCGTGCAACGTATATACGACATGTTCATAGGCTCGTTTTGTGTGCATGTATTGCTGCTTCCCGGCTTCTAGTGAAGGTGGTTTTGGGTGCAACCCATGCTTAGTATTGCCCGTATTAAAAACGGTATTTAAATTTATTTTATTAGTATACCAAAAGAGATTCAAGTCTTCATCTCTGCTTCGATTCAGATATATTTATTATCAACATTTGTTTCCCAACCGTTTGTCCGCGGGCTCATATGTGAGGTCTGGTCACTGCTCACAGAAAAATAATAACTCTGCACGCGATGTCTGGTCACTCTCTCTCTTGATTACCGTAACTCCTAGTGGAGCATGGTGCGTTGATGACTACCGTGTGTAGTCATCAACGTTACAAAGACAACTGAATTCGGAGTGTGATATGGTTGTCAGCCATACCACTTCCTAGTCGCATTGTTAGTTGTATTATTCTACGATAAGAATATTACTTATCATCTTCTTCTGAATAATAAACTTGCGACGAGCCGTGCCGAGTTTAGAAACTCGATTCTCTATGAGTGTCTATTTCACAGAGTGGCGACCGAACGATCACGACCACATAGCACTGGTCACTACTCACAGAAAAATAATAACTCTCCACGAGAAATCCAAAATCGTGGAAAAATATGATTTTCTGAATTTCAGAAAAAATCAATCCCAAACTGCAGACCTAATTCAGAGTAAAAAAATAAAATCCTTAAAAGTAAATGTTGTCTTTATTGACCAGAGGCAGCGAGACACAAAATCTTAAAAAGCCTAAACAGAATCCTTTCAATCTGGAGATCCTGCTGACTGACTACAGTATTCGATTGGCTATGTCCACACATGTGCGCTTTCGTCTTCACTATCGTCTTCAAGCTTCGTATCCACTTTCAATATTGAACGTGTCGTTGATTGCGTCAAGTGAACGGAAGAGATCAATGCCTCATTCTATCCACATCTGTTGATTATTTATCGGGAAATATGTGCCGCGGCTTTGATCAGGACGGGTAAATGATAAATTCTTTTATGAATAGTATGAATAGATGATGAGTTGTTTATATTTAACATTAGCAATCGCGTTCAAGAATGAATGCGTTTCTTCAATAGCGCAGGCATCTCAAGTTTCAACTGTCAAAATGATGAAGACGAACGAAAATTGAAACTGTCTAGACAGGCACATTCTGGTGCAAAACTTGAAGAGTAATATTATAAGGAATGGGCACTCCTCTGTTGGGCGCACCATCAATCAAAACAAGACGCACCCGGCCACCCATCTATTTTGGTCCTTTTCCTAACATGTTGCTATAAATTTCAAATAGTTTTCGGAAATTTATTTATTAGTATCTAAGGAAAGTAATTAATCTAAATGGAGTACTAAGAAACGCATTAAACGTAATACTACCCAATCAAAATTGTAGATTTTCCAGAAAAAGCGAAAAAATATGATTTAAAAAATAATAGATCCAAATTTTATAAGAAAAATTGAAACGAATGAAAGGCCTTCAGTCGTTATTAGGAATGTACCTTGAGGCTCCAAAATTAAATGTTGAAGAATTTACCACGCAACTGTCTAAATGCCCATAGAAGACTCGAGGTAGGCATTGTATGAGATTCTCAAAGTTAGACGATTAAACGGATTGTAAAGCTTGGGAGAGAGTTCCAAAACATTACAAGCGTGGAGCAGACGAAAAAGTGTTTTATCGGCCTGTCAGGCCGGGTGCGTCCGACGTAGGGTTAAGTTCCACAAAATAGTCTATATACTTAAATAAAAAAAAAGTCGACACAGTACAAGTGGCGGTTAAAACTCACATTTTTGTGATACTATTTAAGTGAACCCCCATTGAATTTGGTTGTGGCCTGTATAGTAATTAAATTTTAAACTGGTCTGCAGACAGCTGCGGTTTGGAAAACGCAACTATAAAGATAGTGCGAAATTTATAAAAAAGTCGAAAGATGATCCTGTGTTCTTTTTTGGACATCATTTATTTTATAATACTGGGCGATAAGAATTTTCCCCAAAGAGGTACAAGAAACTCGAGATTGCATTGCTCCAACACCATGAGGAGCGAAAACCAAGCGACGATTCTCTGGAAAACTCAGATATATTTTCGTCATGACGATTGGAGGGGGGGGGGGTGTGCTGTTTTGGTTAACACTGTGTACAGCATTTGTCCCTCCAGGATCTGGTCACCTTATGCTATAATGAAAAAATATAAGATGCGCAAAAAGAATTCAACACAAGTCATAGGTACGCCCAAAAAAACTTTTGACCCGAGAAGAGTGCTGGGTATCAAAATTTTGGTCGCGCCCGAAATTAGCCTCGGTCTTGTTTTAATTTCACTTTCGTGAATGATTCTCACTGTGGAGGTGGACTTTGCCTTCACACGCAAATCCGAATCGAGTCATGTTTTTTATTAGTCCGGACTAAAGGCATACCTATATAAGAAAGCCGGGAAGCAGCCTATGTTTGCCTTGGTAAACACGTCAAAATTGTGGACAAATATACAGAAAAATTGTGCCGTCCGGGTTTCAAACACTCGAAAATCCACTAAAACTAAACATTTCTCGGTTTTTTTTTTCGATTTCACTGTTCTCACAACCTTTTTGTGCCTAATATATTAATTTTTGGGGACGTAAATCGTTCGAGAACCAATATTTATCGTGTAAAGTCCGATTTTCCTTTAACGCAATGTAATTTTGCAATTTTCTCAAGCCCAAGATTGCCTGTCAAAGTGTATGAGAGTTTTCTAATTCCTGACATTGTATGGAGGGGGCTTTGTACAATTTCTATAAATTATTGATCCTATGAAAAAAAAATTTCAAGATAGTTTTATTAGGTGTGTTTTTTTGGTTATCCCGTGCAGGTTTGGGTAACGAAACTCCATATAAAAAAAATGACAGCTGACGCACCTGTCATTTTTTTTATTTGAAGTTTCGTTACCCAAACCTACACGGGATAACCAAAAAAACACACCTATTGTAGCTCAATTCCCTACCACATTTCAAATGACTTTCCCGCAACCAATTCTCTTATAATTTCGATCAGCTGATCAAATCTAATCTAACTTCGTGCTGATATACCAGAATCCCTCCACTTTTCTGACATTAAATTTGACAAAAATGTCAAATGCAATTGTTGCACTTTTATGTGTTGGTATATGTGTAAGGTGCGTCGACTTGTGCATTTCGATTTGTTTACTGGCGTTTTTATTTTGTCTTTTTCTCAAAATCGTTGTAAGTTTTTTCGCTTAAAAGTTGTATTGAAACATTTTCCCCATTAGAAAGTAACTCGGTTAAGTGTTATTTATCTGAAATGGTCCCTAGAAGTGTTCGTAAAATGAGTGAAAAAATGTTACCCACTCACTCGTCTGGCCCGGATTAGCAAATTGACAGCATGTCGTGTTGTGTGTATGACTAAATGGAATGTTTTTTTGCTTCCGCTGAGCATAAAGTGAAATTCTGCGGTTCTTGATTAGATTTCGCCCTAGAGCGGATGTAAGCAATAAGTGTCGGGAGTTGGGTGAACTAGCTGTAAAGTGTTTTGAGGTTTGGCGAATATCGTCTGTTCCGGAATGGGACTCCGCCCTTGTCTTCCATGCCAGATGCGGCATTATTGATTTCTATGGAATTCCTATGGGAACATATTCGTACATGTGACAGTTGTCTGTTTTCTCTTCTGCTATGTGCTTGAAGTTGTGTTGCAGTGAAAATCATATGTACGAATCGAAAATTAAGGAAATATTAATTTGTGGGACTATCACTAGATGAAATCAAAAAAACAACCTCCAGAAAAAGAGAAATACAAATGGCAATCTTTTTCAACTGACTCATTCTGTGTTTCAAGATATTGAAGGTGCAATCACTGGAGTTGAAAAATTGCTCATATACGTTCCTACAGCGATCGTACCGGAATGACCTATGCTCCACAACATGGCGGCTACAACCCCCTTCGAAGGAAGAAGTAAAAAGAAATACGTCTGTCAATCTTCATTCAACTCATTGTTTTATGCTGCTCTAAAATCTGCTGCTACCAGCCGGTATTGAATCAAATCTAGGATCAGAGATTTGCTGTATTTGTGGCAACTGGATTTGGAGCAATTTACAAGCGTCGATTTTTGCACATAGTGTGGCGAATGGTTCGATTTCAAATAAGTAACATCGATGATTAGCCGGTGTAGGAACAGAGGACAGTGTCCATCCTCAACAACCATTACTAAGTCAAGGTTTCCAGAAACAATTACCATTCACTTTGGCTAACACTACGCGTCCAGTTCCTCCACGACCAAATCTGACTCCATCGTCTGGAGCCATTGACGTAAACTACAGTATTACTGGAGAATCCTACCGCCCGAACACGCTTTTATCTCCTGTGGCAAAAATACTAGAATCGCTGATACACAAAACTCTTGCGACGCACATACAACTCGCTAATCACCAACACGCGGCTTTAGGAAAATGCACAGCACCACCATTGCATTAGACCGAATCATGTCTAAGGTCTTGGATGGAATCAACCAACTCAAGCCGTTTAAGCGTACCATCCTAGTGGCTTTGGATATGTCGAAAGCGTGAATCACTCGCTCCTACTGACAGACCTCCATAACTCATCCACACCGTCGTATAGTTAAATGGATCGCAAACTATCTTGCCGGACGTCAATCCAGCACAGAGTTCAGAAATGGGAAATCTAAACTAAGAAGGATCAAACAGGGAGTACCACAAGGCGGAGTTCTATCCCCCACTTTGTTCAACCTCTACATGTCAGGGCTTCCCACCCCACCTGAAGGAAACGACATAATATCCTACGCTGACGATTGCACCATCCTGACATCCGGCAACAAACATGTGCGACCTTATCAACGGCTACTTAGAAGAGCTCAACACCCTCTTCATTAGCAAGAACCTGAAGTTGTCAGCGCTTAAATCCTCGGCCACCCTCTTCACCACGTACAAAGGAATACCAACGGCTAGACATTAATGTAAACAACACCGAAGTCCCCACTGTCAGTCACCCCAAAATCCTCGGCGTCACAATTGACAATCATGGCATCTTTAACAGCCACGCCGGCAATATCTGTGACAAAATGAAGAGTAGAAACAAGATCTTAAAATCTCTTGCTGGCAGCAAATGGGGAACTCAATGGAAATGGATTCAAACGAAACGAGATTTCAGTATCTGCGGCGCCAAATTTTGATGATGCCATTTCATTAATATTGGCCTGAAACGACCGATTCTGCAATCCTTTTTCGCAAAATCGTAACGGTTCTTCAGATATTCAAAGTCAGAGTTTGACTTTTCTATGAAGCCAGTTAAATAATTTGATAAGAAAAGGGGGATATTTCCGCTTTACACATTGGGGAAAGTGTTAGATCATCAAATTGACGTATTAATTTTAATTAGTCCCACTACAATAGTAAGTTTTACCAATTTTGCAAAGATCTTACTAATATGAAAAGCCGAATTATATTTGCCCGCAAGAATTGCTAAATTTGCTAGACAGGGAGGCAAATGAAATTTAAAATTTTATTTTCGGTGCAATGCTATCGATGCATATCAATATGTAGTAGAAATACCCACAATTTCTCATTTAAACCTGAACTACCTCATATAAAAGTCAAACTTTGACATTAAATATCTGGAGAACCGTTACGATTTCGCGAAAAAGGATTGCAGATTCGGACGTTTCAGGACTATTTTAATTAAATGGCATCATTAAAATATGGCGCCGCAGATAATGAAACCGTGCCCAGCTATGCGTACAATTACAGGATGTGTACGCATGACATCACAAGATCGCCTCCACCAAGAAACAAAGCTGCTAAATCTGAAAACTCATAATGAGCTACTCGCTAAGCAATATCTTGTTGGTTGTTATCGTAGTCAACACCCGAATTTCGATCTTATGGACAAAACCCCACCTCCACGTCATGCTAGACGTACACTAAGGGACAAGGAAAGGGAAGTCCAAAGATTCAAAAGAGTTCCCCTCGATAACACCAACAACTACAAGGCGGTTCTAAAGCAGTTGCATATGAGCGAAGTAACAAAAGCCACGAATGATCTATCAGTAAACCGTGTCCTTCGAGCTCGACCACCGGATATCTCCAATGATGAACTACAGCTACCTAGAGCTACACGTACCACCTTGGCTCAGCTTCGCTCTGGATGGTGCTTCAGACTAAATTCATTTTGGTCTCGCATCGACAACGCCATTGCAAACATTTGTCCAGCGTGTGGAGCCAGCCCGCACAACGTGGACCACCTTTTCAATTGTACTGCCGCACCAACGCATCTAATACCCATTGCGCTTTGGGAAAATCCCATTGAGATGGCAATCTTCTTAGGCCTCGAACTTGAGGAGAGGATGCCAACCATCTTCGAATGACACTAGTTTCCCCCCTTTTACCTGCGCTGCTAAAACAACAACAGTATTACCAAAATCATGCAGATAAATTGCAATGGACTCCCAAACTAAGTTGCAAACTTGCAGGAGACTGAACTAAGTCAAAACTTGTCGCTAAGCTCCCACGAGAACTATAACATCTTAAGACGCAACAGAGTAGCCAACGCAGGTGGCGGTCCTGCCTTCCTTATACATACATAACAAAATGTCTTACACCGTGAAAATTCAAGCGATATCCATCCAGTTATGAAATACTGACTTTGAGGTCTTCAACGTGTACATCCCGCCAGTATCCAGTTACCATTGTTGTTGTAGTAGCGGTGCAGAAAGGCGTGAACCGCTGTGCATGTCTGTGGAAGTACTCTTATGTTTCGTCGTCGTTCTCGCCTATTGTCTCAAGCGACAAGAACGTAGCAGCTGCAATAGGGTTGTCCCATAGCGACCTCGGATTGAGGTTAGTGGGTGCAGCGAGGCATCGGAACAGGTGGTCCACATCATGGGGCGCACCACCGCAGCTCGGACAAATGTTCTGAATGTCCGGGTCTATTAGAGATAAGTATGAATTGAGGCGCGAGCAAAAACCCGACCTAAGCTGGGCTAGTGTCGCTCTTGTGGCTCTCGGGAGCCTAGTCGCCTCAGGTGATATAGGTGGTGGGGGCGCTGAAAGGACTTTATTCATACTTAATCTCCCTATTGACCGATTCACAACGGTTGTGTTAATATCTGCGATGGCCGCATGGTATGCTGTGTCATCAAATATATCGGGAGGTAGCCGTTTGTATCCCTGGACGTCTCTCTCGAGGTCTCTGATTCCACTCCTGACATGTCGTGGAGGGGGAGTATTGTCCATGAGATGATGGTTTGGGTGATTCTCTCGATAGCAACCGACCAGATATTGTAAAGACAGGAGAAGATTATGATCACGTATTGGCAACATGCTGGTTTCTTGATGAAGATGATCCTGGGACGACATTAGGTGACAACCTGTAGCGATACGTAGAGCAGCGTTTTGGCATGTCTGGATTTTGTTCCAGTTTGTTTCACAAACGGTTTGTGACCACACCGGTGCTGCGTAGCTGGGAATTGCTCTACCTATCGCTTTGTAGGTGACCAACATAGTTTCCTTGTCCTTGCCCCAGGAACTCCCGGCTAGTGCCTTTAGGACGTTGTTTTTACTGTGTATTTTGTCGACTACGTCTTCGACATGATTTTTCGACTTCATCATGGTGTCTAGATAGACACCAAGGATTTTGGGGTTAACAGTAGGAACAACGTCGTCAGCATGCTTGCCAGTACGGATCCTAAGCTCCTCCGAAAATTCCTGCGTCCAGGAAGTGTTGCAGTGCATTTTGACGGTAAAATGACGGGTTTGCGGATACTGAAAAACTCCACCAGTTTCTCAATATTGTAGTCATTTAATCGAGCACACATGCCATTTAAATCATTCCCCGTGGTGAGTACGGTGCAATCGTCCGCATAGGAAATTAGTTCGATACCTTCCGGGGGTGTTGGAAGGCTCGACAGGTAGATGTTGAATAATGTAGGAGAGAGTACGCTACCTTGTGGAACTCCCTGCTTAATTTTCCTATGCTTTGAACAACTGCCACGAAACTCAGTACAGGATTGCCTCCCAGCTAGATAGTTGGCAATCCATCTAACCACTTGAGCAGGAACATGCATATTAAGGAGGTCTGCCAACAGTGCAGAATGGATAACCGTGTCGAAGGCTTTCGACAGGTCAAGTGCCACTAGGACAGTTCTGTCACAGGGCGTTTCTGGTTGAGGCCATTATGGAAGTGATGGGTGATCAGATCCAGAGCTGTTGTAGTACTATGCATCTTCCTGAAGCCATGCTGGTGAGAAGCTAGCTCAGCATGTGATACAAGGGTGGGGTGGATGAGTGCTTCGAGCGTCTTTACAACGGGTGATAAAATCGTGATTGGACGGTAGGAATCGGCGAGTTTTGCGCTTTTACCGGGTTTTAGAAGGGGGGTGATTCGACCCTTTTTCCAAAATTCAGGGATGACAAGCGTGGATATCGACAAGTTGAAAGCCATCGTTAGGTATTCGATGGCCGGAAGATCTAGATGTTTCAGCATGGCCATTGAAATGCCATCCGGTCCAATGGCCTTAGAGTTATTAGCGTTCTTGATCGCTGCTGAAACTTGGTCCGCAGTATAGGTGGGAATAATGTCAACTGTTCGGTTGCGTATCCTTCTTTTTATTTACAGTTGAGCGACTTGGTCTTGGGATGCTCAATAAATTGCTTATTGAACAAGCTCACACAAAGTTTAGGATCTGCGGTGGTTTTCTTGTCGAATCTGATGGCTACACTACCTTTGTCTTTGGTTGGATGTGACAGGGCGCGGACTGTAGCCCAAAGTTTGCTGACACCTTTCGAGAGATCGCAGCTTTCGAGATGCTCGTTCCATTTTTCTTTCTTGTAGTGACTTGTCGATTTATTTCGGAGTTTAGCTTCTGAATTCTGGGGTCTGCCGGATTTGTGCGTCTTAAGTTGTCCCGTTCGTCGGCTAACCTTGCGGCAGTAGTTGGGAAATATGGCCGAACTTTGGGGATACGTCCTGCCGGAATAAAGCGAGCTGCCGCTTTGACAATTACGTTCCTTATATTCTTTTCGGCTTCCCTGGTGTTTGTTGGGATAGGTAGCGCGGCGAACTTCGTCGTAGTGAACGTAGTGAAACCCTCCCAATTTGCCTTTTTGTGGTTGATAAACGTACGCTGTTCTGACGTCGTCAGTTCAGCTGGTTTATCAATTTTGATAAGTATGGGGAGGTGATCGGATTGGAGGGAAATAGTTGTCTCCCAGTGGGTTTCACTTATCAAACTGGCGTTTACAATAGTTATGTCAGGAGAACTATGGCAGGCACCAGCGACGCGTGTAGACGAAATTCCATTGAGTGCGCAGAAGTCTGATGGGTCTAATTTGGTCGCGATATCTATACCTCTGACATCATTTGCGAGAAGAGAGTGCCAGAGTTCGTGATGGGCGTTAAAGTCGCCAAGTAGGATCCTATGCTGTCCTGTGAGGAGTGGACCAACATCGAACTTATAACCAGAGCCACAGCTGGATGCTGGCGGAACATAGATGTTTATAAGTTCGATATTGGTATTGCCGGATTTAGCGGCAATAGCTTGCATTTCCACCGTGCCTTCGTTAAAACGAAGATCTAATACACTGTATTGCACGGTTCTGTGTATTAAGAATGCAAGCCCTCCTCCTGGACTAGGACCCTGCCTGCCGACTCTATCGCGCCTCAAAGGTATGTAATCGCCGCGGATATTGAATTCGGGAAATGAAGGCTGGAGCTTTGTCTCCTGAAATGCCGCTATCAGAATTCTGCGTGTACTCATGAAACGGACGATCTCGCTGATCTTCTTGCAAATGCCCTTGCAGTTAAACTGCAATATGGTGAGTGGGGTGTACACTGCTGTGGGGGTGCAGGTGTTAAACTTGAGCGAGTATGTCTTGTTGTATTGTTGACTACGGGTGGTGGTGGTGGAGAATTGGCTCTGGAGCTAGGGCCAGGAATGGCAGGAGATGGTGGTAAACCATTAGCTTGTGAGCTAGGGCCTGGGGAGGCTGGGGGCCGACCCGTATTCAGACACCCAGGAGCAACAAAAGACAACTTGTTATACTGACTCATTTTTTTAAGCCGGAGCAATAAAAATGACACCATTCTCCACAGCAGGTACATCTCAAAGACCTGGCATTGCCGAAGATACGTCGGTTGCATACACAACAGATGTAAATTTCAGGACCTGGATTAGTTTCGATGCCGGCGCGGATTAATAGAATTGAGAGCAACCGCGCTGAGATGAAATGCTCCCAATTTGACGAAAAAACACATAGAACACTTCCACACACATACACAGACATACACAACCCTCCTGCATCGAACCTTCACAGCAAATCCGGCAGACCCCAGAATTCAGGAGCTTAACTCCGAAATTAATGTGAAATGTTAAACGACCGTTGGAACCTTAACACGTTCACTGTCTGTTTCTCATGAACGTTACCACCACGTCTGTCATCAATGCATTTATGAGTCACATGGACGTAAAAAGGGAAGAACGCGGTGTGCATATGTGACTCAGAGGCGTAGAACCTGTTAAAGATCATTATTAATCATTAAAACAAGCTGGAAGTAGCTTTAAAATGCAACAATCAAACATATGAGGTGAATTACATGATCGCAAACCCTTGTGTTATCGATGGATTTGCTGTCTGGGCCTGCTTCAACTTTGCCCCAACCCAACGTCGGAGCTAGACGAAGGGCGCAGCGACGCACGTTTAGGCTCATCGTCGGCCAGGGAGTTATCCTCGCTTGTGACTGGTGTTTCGTCTAATATTTAGACGACCATGGCTGTAGGTGCACATGCGACACGTATGAAATGTCAACATGAAATTAATCTTCCGTTCCTATTCTTCTTCCTTGCCTTGTTCTTTACACCGCTCCATGACGTCGCATCGCCCGCCTACGGTGTAGGCACATCGCTCGATCTCGCGGTAATGTCTCAGCCTATTTCTACAGGCAGCTCTATCTTGGATCGTGTCATCGCCGAGACCAATGCGTTCTTCTTGCTTGCCTTTCGTTTGTACTAGGAAATAATACGGAAATGGCGGATCTTCTCAGCCTGACAATAGTGACGCCCCCTAGAGAAAGAATTACGTACACTTTTCAAAAAAGTTCCCTTCGTTCACCGTCAAGCGCAAGTCTCTGTTGAAGTTCATTAAGCGTTGCAAAGAGTTTTCTTGGAATATCAGCAAATAGATCCGATGCCCGTTACGTTCCGATAACGTAAAATATTCTTTCCTTATTCTAGCGCGATGACGGAGAAAATCACATTAGCGGATGCTCTGTCGAACGTCGAAGTACTCGATGAGCTCTCGCTGCCCGATGAGCAACCTTGCATTGAAGCACAACCATGTTCGATTATATACAAAGCAAATTTTGATACAAATTTTGAAGATCGCAATGGATTTGTCACGGGCATTGCCAAATATATTGAAGAGGCTACAACGCATGCCAACCTGGTAAGACACTTCCTTCAAAACCGAGTTCTACGGACGTTTTCCTAAGTTTCCTTTTCTTACAGAATCTGCTTCTTGAAGAAGGCCAAAAACATGCCGTCATGCTATACACGTGGCGTTGCTGCTCCCGAGCAATTCCACAGCCGAAATCCAACGAGCAACCCAATCGTGTTGAGATCTACGAAAAGACAGTTGAAGTTCTCGCTCCGGAAGTCAACAAACTTTTGAATTTTATGTATTTTCAGGTAATGCAATTTTTTATAATATTACCAAAAATGGTGATTGCAATATCCATTTCTACAGCGCAAGGCCATCGAAGCATTCTCCGGCGAAGTGAAGCGTCTCTGCCATGCCGAAAAACGAAAAGATTTTGTCTCCGAAGCCTATCTCCTCACCCTGGGCAAATTCATAAACATGTTTGCCGTTCTTGACGAATTGAAAAATATGAAGTCGAGCGTGAAAAATGACTACAGTACGTACAGGCGAGCCGCACAATTTTTAAAAGTCATGACTGATTCTAAAGCGCTACAGGAATCACAAAACCTGTCCATGTTCCTTGCGACACAGAATAAAATTCGCGATACCGTCAAAGACACGCTCGAAAAGATTCCCGGCTACGAGGACCTTTTGTCCGAAGTTGTCAACATTTGCGTGCACATGTTTGAGAATAAGATGTACTTGACGCCCGAGGAGAAGCATATGCTGGTCAAGGTGATGGGTTTCGGGCTGTTTTTGATGGATAGCGAATTGTGCAATATCAATAAGCTGGATCAGAAGAAAAAATTACGATTGGATCGAATCGATCGGATTTTTAAGAATCTAGAAGTGGTGCCGCTTTTTGGCGATATGCAAATTGCACCGTTCAACTACATCAAGCGTAGTAAGCACTTTGATGCAAGCAAGTGGCCGTTGTCAAGTTCGACAGCAACTAGTCCTCAAGCTGATTTGATGGTACATTTACCACAAATTCGCGAGGATCATGTTAAATACATTTCCGAATTGGCTCGATATACGAACGAAGTTACGACAACGGTCAAGGACAATCCAACGGATATGGAAAATCGTGCTACAGCCGATCTTGCATTGAGAGGATTGCAGCTGCTCTCAGAATGGACGAGTGTGGTAACAGAGCTGTATTCATGGAAACTACTGCATCCGACCGATCATCATCAGAACAAAGAATGTCCTGTGGAGGCTGAAGAATACGAACGTGCCACTCGATACAATTACACGTCGGAAGAAAAATTTGCTCTGATTGAAGTCATTGCTATGATCAAAGGTCTGCAAGTGCTGATGGCTCGAATCGAAACTGTCCTATGCGAAGCTATTCGTCGCAGTATTTATGCCGAACTCCAAGATTTTGTACAACTAACGCTACGCGAACCAATGCGAAAAGCTATCAAGAACAAAAAGGATTTGATTCGCAGCATTATTATGTCGGTGCGTGAAACTTCCGCCGATTGGCAAAAAGGCTCCGAGCCAAATGAAGATCCAGTGCTAAAAGGCAAAAAAGATCCCGATGGTGGTTTTAAAATTCACGTGCCGCGTTTAAACGTCGGCCCATCGTCGACGCAACTCTATATGGTTCGCACAATGCTCGAATCGTTAATTGCCGACAAAAGTGGCGGAAAGCGTACTCTTCGCAAAGATATCGACGGGAATTGCTTAATGCAAATCGACCAGTTCCACAAGACCTCCTTCTATTGGCCGTACATTTTGAATTTCAGTGAAACATTGCAGAAATGTTGTGATTTGTCGCAACTTTGGTATCGTGAGTTCTACTTGGAAATGACAATGGGTCGTAAGGTGAACAAATGTATGGTGCGTCATCAGCACAATGATGAATGTAACGATTTGATTACGATGGAAAAGCGAATACAATTTCCAATTGAAATGTCAATGCCGTGGATTTTAACTGCCCACATTTTACAAACTAAGGAGCCGTCAATGATGGAGTAGGTTACATCTCGATCTTTTGCGTGGACAACTGTCTGAATAATGATTTTTTGTTTTCAGATTTGTTTTATACCCTCTGGATTTATACAACGATTCAGCGCACTATGCGCTTACTGTTTTTAGAAAGCAGTTCCTCTACGATGAAGTGGAAGCCGAAGTGAACTTGTGTTTCGATCAGTTCGTCTACAAATTGAGTGAACAAATTTTTGCATATTATAAACAACTTGCTGGAAGGTGATTGTTGCGATCATAACAGTCCCGTTACGAGAAAATTACCCAATTTCGTTTTTTGTAGCATTTTCCTGGATAAACGTTTCCGCCTGGAGTGCGAAGTATTGGGCTTTAATTTCCAATCGTATCCAAGGAATAATCGCTATGAGACTCTTATGAAACAACGACACGTGCAACTGTTAGGTAAGATCACTTCAGTTCTTTGTAGCAGAACACAAAATAAGACGATTAAATCCATTTCGATTGCAGGACGCTCAATTGATCTGAATAAGCTGATAACGCAACGAATTAATGTAAAAATGCATGAAAGTGTGGAGCTGGCTATCAGTCGATTTGAAGGCAATGATATAACCGGTGTGGTGGTAAGTAATTTAAAAAAATAAAGCTGTTGAATGTCGACCACCTGAAGAACAATCTTATTACCCGAAAGCCTTGTCTAGAACATTTCAGAAGTCTTTGCAACTTGTTTGACATAGAGCACTTCCCTTAAGCTTAAATCGTCGTACTCCACCCTAAACCGAATAAACCGAGGGGCGAGTCAAACTCATGTTGGCCAATCTGCTTCCCGGACACTATGAGGGAATGAGTGCTTGTCATATCGAAAGTATGATTTTATACTACATTAGTTACATAACTTGACAAAAGATATACTTACTGCCTTGTAGTGTCGGCCATGTCAGGAACGCTTTTAATATCGCAAACCCGGTTCCCTTCACGCTGCCTTGGCATGAATGGATGTTTCTGGCTCCCTTGATTCATTAGCAATCGTGTTCTTCAATACGACGCCAAGCAGGTTTTTTTTACAGGGTTCTGTTTTTAGCCCGCTGCTATGGACCAGCACTCAATATTAAGTTAGGAGTCTTGTAATTGTAATGCAGTAAGTGGAGTTATCTGCAGCTGATCTCCGAACAAGAGAAGCAAGAAAAAAATCGCATGCACTGGTGTGCGGAAAGCCCCTATCGCAGCAGCCACGTTCTTGTCTTGAAAAGTAAAATATCAGAGAAATTGGCTGCGTCTAAATAGCTCGTTTTGAATTATGTTACTGAAAGGCAGTGAGCTAAAACTCATGAGTTGTATTAACCGCGAAAAGACGTAAAATTTGCAGCCCAGTCTGCTAGTGAGCAACGCTAGGCGTCTTCTAGCACACACGTTTGCTCACTTACGTCGGATGAACGAAATTAATTAACATGTGTAATGGGGATTGCTCAATAATAATTCGAAGAGTGTTAATATGATCGCTGGAAAAACCTTACGATCCACTTCAGCCTTGAAACATAGAGAGTCATCTACGGGACCATACCGTCAGGGGAGTGCATAAGCCTTACGATCTTATTTCCCGGTCCATCGAACTGTTTGGACCTTCTTAATTTTATTGACAAGAACTAATTTTCAAATGGGATTTCTCCGTTCCGGTGCATGCACTCACCTTAGGAGATTCAACCTCGGGGCCGGAACTCCAGGTTGTTGACTTGGGTAACAACCTTTAGCCACCTCGAGTCCAACACCATGATAGTAAGGAACCATGGTCCCCTGGGCAAAACCATCCCCGAGGTACACTATTTGCTAAAGACTTCTCAATAGCAGGTGTGATCCTCCTTCGGTCCCCTTAAAGAATAAGCCTCACGATGAATTCAGACGTGCATATCCCAGCTTCGTTTGACCTGTGACTACCCGTTAGCTTAAAGCGATAGGTATCGCTGCTTTTCACATCCGGATGGGAGTTCTTCAGCATACTAGTCAGCAATGCGGCTCGGGCCGTGTGGTTATCAGTCCACAACCTAGCTAGGTATAGGCGCCTACGCCAATTCTCCCTAACTGGTCCCTTATGCGAAGCCGCCGGCTCCGAGGTTTTACCCTATCACTTATAACGGGGTCTTCCCCAGCAAGGAAACACTGCGTCGTGTTGGCTTGTATGACTGCCCTTCCGAAAGAAGAGGGAAAAAGTCAGCCATGCCGTAAGCCACCCCACATGGCTCGAGTGCATTAGGATCGTCAATGCCCGAAGGTCTTCGTATATATCCATGCCACGGGGTATCAACCATACTAGGGTACCCCCTGTGCGGCTCGGGTCCGTGGTGTCGCAACCCATCAAAAATCGGTGTACCATTCCATACAGATATTCTGTGTCTCATGTGGCACAGACTCCCCTGCGGGAGATACAGCTTTGAGACAAATGGAAGAAGGCAGATCCCACCACAATTATTGCAATCTGTTGGGTTGCCTTTTTTTTTGGTATTTGTATATGCTCTTTTTCGATTTGTCAGGAAGAGTTTCAGTTTGCCATCACTCTCGGATAGGGGGAGATTTTTAATAGTTCAAAAGGAATTCCTGGGACATTTTCAGCGGATCATATCCATAGAATCAATAACCCATTTTAATTGTTATCCATAGAATCATTCATCTTTTTTATATATATTTATGTGGTTCGGGCATTTATCGAAGCAAACCACTACTATTTTTGTCTCTTTTCGTCCCCTTAGAGTTCATAGCGGCCGTAGTCCAATTTTGTTAATAATTATCGACCTTCCTTCCTCTTGTGTGATATGTAGCATGTCTTTGAAGCTGATTTCACTCATGGCTTCCATACTTATTGCGGATTTGCATAATTTCATAAGCCTCCTGCTACTACGACGTCTCAGCGTCTTCCAGACATAGTCTGCATACAACATACTCTGCAATTTATTTAAAAAAAAATTATTTATTTATTTAGTAAGATGCGCTTTAAAATTACCATGCCCTGTCAGGCAGTTATCCAACTTAGGCTTCTCCCTGTAACTGAGTATCATTTCGGCTTTCTTTCGTTTCTTGCCTGCCTACATGTGGTTAGCCTCGGCCGATGTATGGAATCAATCCAGCTACATTACCTGGCCCCAATCTTGCCGTTTCCCAAAGTAATTGTCGCTTATGGTCCTTGAAACTTTTCTGGTGATCCCTCTTTTGCTAGGATATCTGCCCTTTCCTTCCCCAATGTACCTACGTGCCCTTTAACCCACATTAGCGTAACCTCATTAGTTGAAGCACACTCGTTGAGCTTCAGGACACATTCCAAGTACCAACAATTTAGAATTGATGTTACATTGCTGCATGCGCTATGCAAATTCTAAATGATGAGACATAGTCTCCTAGACGCAGTGTACGCCAGCCCCCGCTCTTCCTTCCATGAGAGACCCAGTAAAGATATCGATATCGCGTAGATGCTCTTCGTGCTATAATCTTCTATGATACTCTATATCTGCTCATACCATTTGAGTCTCCCTGGCATTATTATGAACAATATCCAGGATCCTCTTATGAGCTTGTTACCGAACGCCATGTGCCAACCCTTTCCATTCTTATTGCTGTAAGCGCCACATTTTCCTCTATAAAAAAATCCAGCGGGAGTAATCCCAGTAATACCTCCATAGCATGCATTAGCGTGGTTTTTACACATGCTATGCGTTGAATCCCATTCAGCCGTTGCCTTTTTGTAGTGAAGACTATTCACCTCTAAATTAGCTTTAGGCTGATGAATCAGCAGCAGAGCCTGGGATATGGGACCAAGTAGCGTCACTGATAAATGATCTGTTACCCTGTCTTTAATAATTTGAAATTCTCAATAGATAATGGTGCACAAACTTTTTCGTGCAAAACTGTTGCATATGCACGTCCAATGGATGGATTTTATAGCTTTTATTAACTTTTATTAAATTAAGACTCGTAAGACTTGTGCGATATGGTATCCTTGGATCGCTTTATAAGTGCATTTTCCCGATAGCAAAATGGTGGTCGCTGCCAATATCAGCACAACGCTTCGACCTCACGTCTCAGGTTCTCCATGTATTTAAAATAGCAATATGGTCAATTTGGTTCTGTGTTCTGCCATTAGAAGAAAGCCGGGTAATTAAGTGACAGGGATCTGCCCAAACAATGACGAGTTGTCGAGAGTTACGTAATTCCACGAACATTTCGCCGCTTTTGTACATACCGTGCATGTCGCCATCTCATGATTACCCATGTCACCCCTGAGAGCTCTACCAAAGGTGTCGCCAAGTCGCTGATTGATCTGCAGTTTCAGTCGGTGTCGGTGGTAACAGCACTTAGTCGATTATAAATTGGTATGCATCGAGTCAACAGGGTTGCGACGTTTGCCTGCCAGATAGTATTATCGTCTTCCTATTAACGATGTGTGAGGGGAAAGAAGCAAAAAAAACGGTACAGTGCGAGAGGTTGATGATAAAGTCGCACTCGACCCGAGCCATCGTGTGCCGCACAGTCCTATAATAGCAATGTTGTATGCGGTAATTTCCCGTTCGACTTCAGTGAGTGTCATGTGATTACACTCGCCTCACATCGTCCCAAAAGATGTTGTCGTTGAATCAGTCCGATATATCCAAGGTTCGTTTAATGTTTCGAGTATACGGTCAATTTCAGGGACGCGGGTTACAAGCTTACTTACCCTATCCCTCTAATCGCTTTGCGACAAACCGGAATAGCTGTGGCATAATTCTAATGTTACAGGGGTAAATTTTTCTTCAGCCTCGTACATATCTGTAGCTTTGAGCGCGAACAAAGTCATTGTACGGACAATTGTAAATATGTACAAAATGATATATGTTCCTGCCCCTTTAGTCACCTTATACGATACGCCGGGAAAGGCGATGGCACTATGCTTGAACCATGCTATAGGGGAATACCGGAACAATTCATTGCAAATCTCTATAAGGACCGCAACTCTTTTTCGGGTACGCCATCACAGAGTGGTAATGCAACACACCATTCATACATCATCATCAATGTGGCACGATAGCCCGACGTCGGGCTTTGGCCGCCTGATTACGTCACGTTGTCCTCCAGTTTCGGAAGCCCAGCAGCTGGTGGGCGTCTTCACCTACGGACTTCTCCCAGCGAGCTCTCGGTCGTCCACGCAACCTCGCTCCGTCAATTCGTTGTGCGTTCATCACTTTCCTTGGCATGCGGTTATCGTCCATCCGTTGTACATGCCCCGCCCATTGCTAACGTTGAAGCTTCACGATTTTCGATACTTCCAGTTCATCGTACAATTGATACAACTCATGGTCGTACCTGATACGCTATTGATCTCGCTCGCGAACGGCCCCGAAAGTTCGACGAAGGACCTTTCGTTCGAATATGTCCAGCAAAATTTCGGAGGCTTGGGTGAGAGTCCATGTTTCGCATCCATAACATAGCACGGGTCGGATGATCGTTTTGTACACGCGGAGCTTATTATTATTTATCATACAGCTTATTAGAATAAAATGATGTTAGGCAGCGGATATTCGCGGCGAAAAAGGCGTTGTATGACTGGCGAATATTTGCGTTTGTGCGAACACCTTCACACAACACAAAGTTAATTACCTAAAATCCTCTCGGGGAAACTCGAAGCATACTATTCGTTTGGACTTCACAATATTTAGGTTGATTTTTTATTGTTTATATCTTACGTTTTCAGATGAACCTGTCATAAAGCGCAATACTATTACGCTGACCGTATAGTCACTACACAGTGCTTGCTACCATGTTGTTTGCCCTGCTACGAATGTTGTGCAGCGGTCGTCGGTTAAACTGTTAAAAGAAACCAAAAAGATATAAAACATGGCACAATTGTCGATGGGCGTATTTCTAATCTCGTAGTTAGACTAGCGTGAGTGAGGCGAGTTAAATGAAATTATGGAAGTTATTTACAACTAAAGATTGATAGAGGCTTAGAAGAATCGTTGAAGATGCAAAGTTATTTCACTCGCGAGCTCTAAGGAGATATAACGAGAAGGTTCCACGCATTCACTGCTCCTAGGACTAGAGATGAAATTTTGCACATGCTGCAAAAAAAAAGGCCGAAAGCTAATAATAATTCGCATTGTCTGTGACGACAACAAACAACTTCGAAAAGTTGAAAATTAGGTTGATCTGACCAATGATATGCTGTATGCTGTATGTGAAGAGCGAAATTCCTGCAAAAATGTTCCATGATCATGTACCAAATTGGTAGGCATATTGATAGGCCAAGAATTTGATGCAATTGCTGATACGAGTGCCAGACGGCAGGCTTAAATGAGAGTGCTTAAACTTCCATCTATGTACAGGGAGATGCGAAAACATATATAAGATCCAGACTTTTTAGTTTATTCATACCAAAATGGAGTTGCGTTCTAGCATTTCGGGTAGCAAAAGGAGTAGCTCTTAACAGACCGGTGAGATAGGGTAGAATGGTCTCCAATATGTTTTGAAGGACTGCAGAAAGGACGCCATCAATAGGAGCAATCTTAAATGGGTCAAATTCTCAAATAACTGATAAGAGTGGTTGTCCGCCTTTCGGAGGCAAGCTCTTCGTTTTACCAGGGAACCTGGTATAATAATTTATTTGGAAGTGGAATCTAGAGATGCCTTCTGGAGCGATAGTTCCCTGCAAGGTCAAACCTAATGTGCCTGTGATCTGACAAGGATTATGCGCTTGAAACAGATTTTCACACATTAAATCCCTTCGTCAGCAAAGGAGACCTCTAAATCTTGTTAGTCGTCCGTATTAGATGTGTTGACAAATCTCTGGAAATATATGTACTTATTGCCAACATGTTTTCTCATTTTAAAAAACATCCTTTGCGGTCCGGTAATTGGTAATTGATGTTTGGGATGCAGATGTGGCGCTTAGCAAGCAAATGTCTCTTCTATCAGCGCAATGGTGTTTCCTGCGAAGGTCCTGGACATGATGGTTAATGCTCCTGCGCTACTGTCTTTAAAAACTCCCTTGCTTCGAGTGAGAAGGCCCATGACAAATACCATAATATTCACATTTAGTTCAGGATTTATTTAAAGCTCGAATTCTTTCCTCCAAACCAATCTAGGAACTCGAAGGTCTTCTTCAAGTCAATCGCATTTGTCATACACTGCTCAGCAAATATCTCGCTCTGGACAATTTCGAGGCTTTGGTCAAGGAGGCTAATCACAATGTGCTGGCACCGTACGGACGCATTACACTTCACGTATTCGTCGAACTCAACTACGATTTCCTTTCAAACTATTGCTACAACGCTGCAACGAATAGGTAAACACAAATTTAGACAAATTTCATTATGGATAAAACACACCGACATGAACATTTTCAGATTCGTACGAAGTCGCGCAAATATTTTCGGACAACAAATTCAACGCGAAAAGCCGACACAAATGTCTCACTACTATCTGTGGGGCTCGAAACAATTGAATGCCGCATATTCGACACAATACAGCCAATACAGTGGATTTGTCGGTGCACCACATTTTCATGCAATGTGTCGGCTTTTGGGCTATCAGGGCATTGCCGTTGTTATGAATATTATTCTAAAGGACATTGTTAAGCCACTGATTCAAGGAAATATTTTACAATTTACTAAAACTCTTATGGGAGCTATGCCAAAGGTGAGTTTTTACTTTTGCCTTCAGTTTGGAGTTTTCGTTAATTTTACTATTTTTTGTACAGTCTTGCAAACTACCACGTTGCGAATATGGTTCACCCGGTGTACTTGGCTACTATCAGGCACACTTAACTGATATTGTACAATATGCTGATGTTGCTGAATTGTTTCAACAATTCCGCGAATTGGGAAATTCCATTGTGTTCTGTTTGCTGATCGAACAAGCTCTGTCGCAAGAAGAAGTTTGTGATTTGCTGCATGCCGCTTTATTCCAAAATATTTTCCCGCGTCCGTACTGTAAAGGTAACATCTAATGTTCTTTTTTTTTATTGAAATTTTATCAAAATCGCTTGAATTTCAGAGGGCGAAAAGCCAGAAGGAAAACAAAAACGTCTAGAGGCTCAATTTGCAAATTTACAAATCGTTTCGAATGTTGAGAAGCTGGGAACGGCAAAGGTAAATCTCAACCCTTAAAATAAAATTTATCTGGAATCGATTTTATGGAATTATTTTTGAATATTTACAGCAAGCTTTAATCGCGAGCGAAGGTGATTTATTGACACGCGAACGATTGTGTTGTGGTCTGAGCATTTTTGAGGTGATTCTGAACCGAATTCGTAGCTGTCTGGACGATCCAATATGGGCAGGCCCAATGCCGGCAAACGGAATAATGCATATCGATGAATGTCTCGAATTTCATCGACTCTGGTCCGCTCTGCAGTTTGTCTATTGCATTCCAGTCCGTGGTACCGAGTACACGATCGAAGAGCTGTTTGGTGAAGGTCTGAATTGGGCCGGTTGTACAATGATTGTATTGCTCGGTCAACAGAGACGTTTTGAGGCTTTGGACTTTTGCTATCACATATTGAGAGTGCAACGGGTCGACGGAAAGGACGAGGATGTTAAGGGAATTGTTAGTATACAATTTGTACAATTTTTAAAAATATTTTCTTTTGCTTCTTTGGCTGTAGAACAGGACATGATTTGACTTTCTTTAGAAATTTGACAGGAGTTACCCTGTATATGAAAGTTAGGATATTCTCTCTTGTCATGTAGCCAACGAATCACTGCTTATATGAAATCTGAGAATCCGAGTTGTCTTCCTTTATTTTGTATTAATACTTCACTTGAATATTAATTTCCAGAAACTGAAACGCATGGTCGATCGTATACGACGCTTCCAAGTGTTGAACTCGCAAATCTTTGCCGTTCTAAATAAATACATGAAAAGTGGCGATCTGGAAGGTTCCAATGTTGAACATGTACGATGCTTTCCACCACCACAACATCCATCAATGATGGCGTCACACTATCACGATCCAAACAAATTACGACAGAGTCAACAACACTAAAACATCTAATAAATCGAATCACTGCAGACCGATGAGATGAGTGTCGCGGTAGTTATAGACAAAAAGGACAAAGTGAAAAAAAAGAGTAAGTTTAGATCAAAACCTAGTTGTGTAGTTTTAAAGCGTAATTTATATACGAAATATTTGTCGTAGAAAAAATATCGAAAAATAAATCATTCAGTCATTCTGGTCGTAAACAAAATTTTGATTTTTTTCTTTTCCTTTTATTTTATAAAACCAAAACAAAAGTATTTACTAAAATATTACACATTACTATACACAAGGTCAATTCCTTTTTTATAAGCATACAATGTAATATTGATGATTGTATTCGTAGTAAAAATAATAATTGAAAGTCGAAAGACGGCAATTTGATGCTTTTAACGGATTCATTCCTCCTTTTGCAATGTTTTATTGAGTTCGATGCATGTTTAGGTGAAAGTGAAACTACATAATTCCTTTTTTATATACATTATTATACACATGAACAAATAAATTTGCATATTATACAGTCTTAAATTATATACATACATATAAATATATATATATACAATTTTATATAAAAATGGAAAGAAATAAAATCAAAATGGCATTATAGAAAATTATATTGAGCTGTTTATTATTACTTTTACTAGCTATGGTTTGATGGCTTGGCAAAAGTGGTGGTCGAGGCAAGACTTGCGCATAGAGCGCTCGCGCCGTTTGAAACAAACGGGTTGTCCAACTAGAATAAAATAAAAATAAATAAATATCAGGCGCGACAATCCAACATTGGACTAAGGCCGCAGGATGTGTTAGTGACATCCTATTTCCAAGATCTTATCTGCTTTTTGTTGAGGTAATGAGATCAGCATCACGCTCAGCAGTGTTATTTATCCCCATAAATGGGTACTCCTTTACCATCTGAGTGAGATTATAGTCCGTCACAAGCTCATGAGGTCGAAAAACACCATGGAACACGGTGAGATTCGAACTCATGACCCTGTGCACCGAAGGTGCGCGCACTAACCGCTAGACCAGCCAGACTACAATGCACGATGTTAATTGAGTGTCACATCTTAACGGTAAGTTTCTCGCCCAACTTTATTAGACATTTCTTCGCTTCAGTGTTTGGGAAAGGGGGAGGATAAAGGTTGAAAAGCTACGGCCGATTCCTATATCCTTTTCAGTTGTGGCATAACTGCGGACCCTTAGCTATGCAGGAGGAGCTTCATAGAGTGAACGGCTCCGGCCAATTCCTATGTTTCTCTACGGGTCGTTACTTTCCCGCATTATCGGAGTAACCGCTGCGCCTGAGTGCTGTATTAACAACTTCAGCGTCTCAGGTTACTAAATTTAATAGGGTGACAAAAAGAAATAGTCAATTACCGAAGCAGCACCTCCGAGGCCTCTCCATGATGGACCTCTTTCGTTTAACGAATACTATCATGGTTAAGCGATGGGCCGACAACCCATACTTGGAAAAAAATCTACGTCAAGACTCTTTCGGAACCTGGAATGTACGCTCCCTGAATAGGCGAGGGTCCTTAAGGGCCCTTTTGGATCAGGTCGAAAAATATAAGCTGAGCATAGTCGCACTCCAGGAAATAAAATGGCTTAGTAGCGAGATTGATGACCATTCGTACACAATTTTCACAAGTGGAAAACCTTCGGGCCACAGGGAGTTTGGAGTGCCGTTCATTGTAAACAATCAACTTAAGCCGCATGTTATCGACTTCAAACCCATAAACCCGGTTCTTCAATCTCTGGCTCATAAACGCGCATGCCCCCACCGCAGTCAGTGTAGACGCGGTTAAAGACGAGTTCTATCACCTATATGTTGTTTGTATATGTTCACTGGTTAACTATATTCAATATTCATACATAATTAATCACTATCCAGCTTTTATTTATTATTTGGTTTTTAATCTCAGCAACGTTTCGCTATTTAAAATAGCATCATCAGGCCTATGGGAAATCTCTTCGATTCACTTCAATCAAACGATGTCAAATTGCTGCTGGGGGATTTTAAGGCCTAAGTCGGAAACGAAAGTTGGCATAGTGGGATTACTGGAGGGTACAGCCTCCATGAAGACTGTAACGACAATGGCCAACGACTAATTTACTTCGCGACCAGCAGAAATATGGTCATTAGCTCTACGTGTTTTCCGCATCGTCGCATTCACATGCAGACCTGGAGATCTCCGGATCAACATTCCGTCAACCAAATTGACCACTTCCTCGTCTGTAAGAGATGGGCATCGAACATCATGGATGTTCGATCCTATCGTGGAGCAAATATTGATTCTGACCACTATATGGTGAAGGCGACCTATAGGTGCAGAATTTATTCGGTGCATCATTCGAGATTCAACCCGACAAAAATGTTTGCGGTTGACAAATTGTCGGATGATGCCACGGTGGTTGCTTATACGACTGCACTTGAGGAGAAGCTGACGCCCTTGCTAAATAGCATCAGCAACGAAGGCGCGCTTGAGATCTGGGATACACTCAAAGACACCATCAAAGGGGTCGCAGAGGAGGTTGTGGGCTACAAAGCCCGGAGAGCCCGAAATGATTGGTTTGACGAGGAATGTCAAAATTCGGTAGATGCGAAAAACCAAGCATATCGCCAATGGACCGAAGGCGCAACTAGAGCCAAAAAAATATGACGAGTTTCGACGATTTTCAAATAGGTTAATAAGGCGTAAGAAACGTAAGCAGTGAACGAGCAGTTGATGCAAATAAACCAAAGACTAGCTAGTAGGAACAGTAGACAAGCGTACAAGCTAATTAATTCTATTAAAAGTGGATACCAACCCAGGACCAGCCTCTGTAAGGATAAGGATGGCAATATCATTAGCGACACGCGACACCTATACCGTTGATAAACGCTGGGCCTCACATTTTAAAGAGCTCCTCAATGTTCAACCAAACAACCCCACACAAGAAGTTCTGGAGCTGATGGCTGAAACAGGCCCTACCGTTCAACCCCCAACAGTAGAAGAAGTTTATCTCGCCATGCAAGCACTAAAACATAATAAAGCCTCGGGCGCTGACGAGATTCCAACTGAACTGCTGAAGCATGGCGGGGAGAGCCTTGTTAAGGCTATACACACACTTATCGTTAAAGTATGGAACGACGGAAGATTGGCGTAAAAGTATAATTTGCTCAATCCACAAAAAAGGGGATAAGTTGAAATGTGAGAACTACAGAGGCATCTCATTAGTTTGTATGACTTATAAGATTTTATCTAAGATTCTAGAAAATAGAATTAATCCGTACGCAGAAGAAATCATTGGCGAGTACCAAGGCGGCTTTAGACCTGGTCGTTCGACGACAGATAAGCTTTTTACAGTGAAGCTTTTACTCCAGAAGTGCTGGGAATACAACATCGACGTATACCAAATATTTGTCGACTTCAGGAATACAACATCGACGTATACCAAATATTTGTCGACTTCAGGCAGGCATACGACAGTATCGATCGAAGCGTACATTATTTTGCTGCATTTTGGAATACCGGCTAAGCTAGTGCGACTCATAAGGATGGCGATGACTAATAGCGTCTCGCAGGTCAGAGTTCAGAACAGACTCACTGACCTATTAGAAACTCATACTGGACTCAAGCAAGGCGACGGGCACCGACGCTCTTTAACCTGACTCTGGAGTATGTAATTCGAGCCATGAATTTGGACAGCAGCATTAAGTCGACTCAACTAGTAGCGTACGCCGACGACATCAACATCATGTTTCGAAGATTGGGTGAGAGAGCCCGATGGGATCATTCTGTATGTGAGGACGCCCACCAGATGCTAGGCTTTCGGAACTGGAGGACAAGGTCGCGTGACCGCGACAATTGGAGGTCTTCAATCCAGGCGGCCAAGGCCCGACGTCGGGCTATCGTGCCATAAAGAAGAAAAAGAAGAAGTTTTTGGCAAATTCAACTATAGAGAAGTACACAATTGAGCAGCGCGTTAAGGTCGTTGGAGCCTTTTACGAAAATGGACGTTCAAATCAAAATGCTTTTCGTGCACTTCGTGATTTTTTGGTCAACATAATTGACCAAATAACGGACTTCTTGTGGCCAGAAATCGAGGATATGGACCGGGACGATATGTGGTTCCAACAGGATTGGGCCACTTGCCACACAATCAACGAAACAATGGCTCTTTTGCACGAGAAATTCAATGGCCGTGTTATCTCTCGTGTTGGCGATGTTGATTGGCCGCCACGATGTTGTGATTTGCACCGTTGGACTTCTTTCTCTGGGGATATTTAAAAGGAAAAGTGTACGGCAATAAGCCAAGAACAATTCAAGGGCTAAAGGATGAGATAATTCAGAACATTAACGATATTCAACCTCAATTAAGTCTCAGAGTCATTGAAAATATGGACCATCGGATAGAAGTATGCCATGGCGAGCATTTGACCGATATTTTGTTCCACACATAATTGCCATAGATCCTTCTATCATAATAAAAAAAATTAGATAATTCTCTAAAAACTTTTTGTTTTATTAACAATTAACTTCGTGCATTCACGTTGGACCACCCTTTACAACACTGGCTCTGGGGCGAGTAGAACCCCTGTCATACACCACATTCGTACTACTTACACTCAGGCTCTTGACGCTCCCATCATGTTGCCACGGTTCCTGTATCAGAGCGATGTCGAGGCCCTCCCTTATGAACCGCGCCGAATCTATATCCGAGGCTCTTTTGGCGTGATGCAGATTGCACTGCAACACACCAATGCTCGGATTAGTCATCTTCATCACGGCTGTCCTTCCTCATCTCACTCCTAGGGCTCCGGCGAGATTCCGGTGTGGAAGACAGGTCGAGTTGGTGTTGTGCCTCCTCCCTGGCGCTCGTAGACTCAGCTGCTTTGCTGGGCGGGTCGCTGACGGTGATGGTAGTGCCAGTGTCCTTATCGATGTTGGCTGGCTTCGATGTGTCTTCCTTGCCGGCGCCTTTCCAGTTTTTCGGGTGGACTTTAGTCTTTCCGAAGGGGTAAGACACCTGGAAGTTGCGCCTAGCGATGTTCTCCATCGACGGCTACAATCAGTGTGAGATTGTCTCCCTCCGTATAGTAGCGTTAATTAACCTCCACTCGCTGGTGCGCAGTCTCTCATTTTGCCTGGCAGGAAGTGTTATTGCACTCGTGGCATCCGTGGTGCAAGGCAGGTAGAGCGTCGCTATTGTCGATCTGGGTATGTCATATCTCCAGTTACAGCACGTAGCGTGGCTCCTTCCCAAGGGTTGAGAGGAGGGGGGGGGGGGTGGGGGTGATGTTGCAAAGCCATTCGGCAGTGGCCTCGTCGTCACATTCAACCATTAGGAATCCGGGGCGGAAGCGGATTCTGCCGAATCCCGGAAAGTCGTTGGTGGGCGGGATGCTCACAATGTGGTGGATGATAGCATCTTGCGCCAGAGGTCACCGGAGGTACCCTGAATCCACATGCCGCTGAAGTGCTGGTCTAGGTTGGGCGTTCCGCTTAGGGATCTCTGCCGTCCTTTGCTTCTTGGTGGAAGCGGCTTGCTTCCCAGAGTAGTTTCCTCAATTTCGGTTTCTAGACACTCTTTTTCGGCGTTTACTGCTAGCCCTATTTGCTTACTCCATCTGTCGATTAGTCGTAGTGTCAATTGCATTCGGTCACAGATTGTGTCCACGAATTTGCCTCTGTCTACCTGTCTACCAGTCTTTCGAGCCCATTTAGGAGGAATGATGTCAGACTGATAGGCCGCAAACTTTTAGCTTCAGCGTACGAAGGTTTACCTGGCTTAGGGATGAACACCACCTTCACGTTCCACCAAGTTGTTGGAATGTAGGCATACAAAGAAATTCCATTCCCTCTTTCAGGAGAGCAGGGAAAATCCCGTCAGGCCCTGGGGATTTGTAGCTGTCGAACGAGTTTAGTACCCACTTAACCCGTTCTAACAGTCCCACCAAAGAGACTCGTCTCTGGTCTCCCTTAGAGTTTCGCTCTGTCTGCTTCCTGGAAAGTGCACGTCAAGTAGAAGATTAAAGGTTTCCTCTTCACTCTCCGTAAACGTTCCGTCTGGTAGCCTTAGATTGCCCAGCATTTGGCTACTATGTTTAACGAGGATTCGCTTAAGTTTGGCCGTAGCCTGTGTGGAGTTGGTTTCTTTACAGAAGCGTCTCCACGATGATCATTTTGCGGATATTATGTCCTTTTTGTGGATTCTTTGGGCCTGATGGTAATTAGTCCAATCTGCGGACAAATTTTTCTTCAGAGCCCTATTAAGGAGTTTCCTTGTAGCCCTTCTCTTCTGCGCCAAGTCCGGATTCCACCAAGGTGTACTTTCCTTCTTTGGCAGGCGCATCGGGCAGCTTTGCTCGTAGGCGTCTACTATCCGATTGGTTAGCAAAAGTGTCGCCTCATCAGGAGATTTGATTCGGCGGCTTGGTGACGGTAAGGTAGTCTGCAAAATTTCTTTAAATTGCGACCAGTTGGTTCTGCGAGGATCTCGAAAAAGCTCCCTAGGTGTGTGACCTAGGTTCAGTTCGAAATCAATGCGACGATAGTCCGATAGCGTGATGTCCCTGGAGACCTCCCTTTTGTGAACCAGGTTTGTCAGGCATTTAGAAATCGAAATCAGTCGTAACTAGATACTCGGCAAGTCCGGATCCTCTTGAATTGATGTCGGTGCTTCCCCAACCTACATGATGCGTGTTGGCATCGCACCCGGCGATTATACCTGTGCCCATTCGCTTGGCGTAGTCTACCGCTCTGATGAAGCTCGCTGTTGGAACTTCAGTGCTGTGATATGGAGAGTATGCTGAAATCAAAAGGATTTCTTTCATAGTTCCCTGACCCTGTACGACTACTTTAATCACAGTGGTGTCACCATCACTAAGATCGTTCATCAGTGTTGCCTTTAGGTCACGCGTATAATCTGTTTCCAGCATAACTTATACATATAATGAAAGTTAGAAATTGAATTTAAGTGAGAGGAGCTTTGAATCAGCCAAAATTAATTAGGTAAAGTAAATCAGCTCTTTTATTTTCGTTTTTACCAATTTCAATGCCATTATGGCAGTCTGACCATCTGAGCAGATGGCGACACTCGGGTTATCTTGTCCGCGACTACATGATAGGCTTAGAAGGTGGTATTGAAACATATTTAGTGTAGCTCAAAAGGCACCAACGCCTAAATCCATTTTGAAGCCATACATTTCATACACTCGGTCTACGAGCAAGTTGTCTGCAACCGATTGAGAAAGATTATGCGGTTGAAATTTCTTTTTCTTGGGTAAGTCGGTCAATATTCACGTTTCATTTACTTTCAGAGCGTTGATTTATTCTTCCATTGCTATTTTCCATAAGTGCGGGTCTCGACAATGCGTCTTATACAGAAGTAGGGTCTTCGGAAGTCTTCTGAAGCACACAGAGACTATACTTAGGCGGCTTATAATTTGGCTGCGGATTATTGTCGTTACGCAAACTATGACGTAGGATAATGCTCTCTGCAATGCTTTCGTTCGCCATTGTTGTTTCGTCTTCGTCATCATCGATGCTAAATATCTCGTCTCATATGGAATCATCGAACACAGGTTCCATGCTGTCATCTAGCGACAAATTATTATTAATTGGTGTTTGGAGTTTTGTTGGATTCGGCGCTCTTACGACTGCACCAGAATCTGCGTTCAAGTCTGCTATAGCGTGTATATTGTTTTGGCTTGATGCGGCACACCCTCTGAATCGAAATTGTCACTTTCACGTTCGAAGAATAAATAGACGACTTGGTGTTTGAATAAGAGTTTGATTCAAAGAAAGTAACGGCTAACAAGAAATTAATAATCATGAAAATACAACACTCACTGATAAACTAAAAATGTATTTCTACATAAAGCATCATAACAACCATACATATTACAGAATAAAACAAATAATGTTTAAAATTTCACTACAACTACGTACGCCTGCCGCCAACTGTTTTACTTTGAAAGAATTCGCCATCGCCTCGGGTTGCAATGCGATTAATCTCCTCATGACGTTCGCGGCTAACAATTTCTTCAAGAATTTCCCCATCACCTTTGATTAGTCGTGTGCGTCCTGTTTCCGGATCTGTGACGCGACGGACTTGTCGCTGTCGAGCCTCATACTCCTCGGGTCGTTCCGGTGCACGAGCCTTGCTGTACATTAGTTCTATAAAACTCGACGTGAAAGTCCCATGAGTGCAAAATATAGATGTTGTATGCAAAACGCATATTGTTAGTATGTAATTATAATAACGTCCAAGAGACATAGAAGTTTATATGAAAATTACTCGAGCAGATTACTTTATATGGATATTTGCCTACAACATTTAATTAAGGAGCAAGCTATTTACCGATTGGAATTGCAAAGTCACAACCGTTGTCCTCGTTCGAGGCTATCTCTCCGCCGCATTCCTTCAACTTTTTATGGGTCTTCTTCAGACGTTTTTCCTCTTTGCGTTTTTCTTTCTTTTCCTTTTTCAGTGCTTTTTTGCGTTCTTTCTCTTCGCGTTTTTCGGCACGTCGTTGTTCTTTTTTAAGTTTCTTCTTTTCCTTAAGTTTGTCACGTTTCTCATGGCGTTCGCTTTTCTTCTTTTTGCGATCCAATGAAGAGGACGATGAACTGGAGCTGCCAGAAGACGATGATGATGACGAGGAGGATGATGAAGATCGATCAGACTCTAGTCTTTGGTATTTTTTCTTCTTTTTGCGATCACTATCGCGACCTCGGCCACGATCACCACTATGTCGTCCGGGACAATCATCCATGGGACTTTCGATTAACTCCTTTTTCCAGCCAATTTCGACGGTTTGCGAGGAACTTGCCATAGTGATAGATTATAATAGATTATATTTTTTTTTTTTTTTTCTCCTTTGACCAGGGTTGTGCTTTGTTCCTGATGTCACCGCCGCTAATAATAGATTATATTAATATTTAATATTAATATTTCACTACTATATTTTAGATTGACATAGTGAAGATTGACGAAATCAAGCAAGGCAAACAGCAGCAGAAATTGAAGTGTCAAATGTTTCGGGAAGTGTCAAATGTTTCGATATTCCATTGGTTCGCGGGACAGCAGATTGTGAGAACGGGACAATTTAAATCGAAATGCGTGGAATGAAAAGGCCAGTGGCAGCGAGCGAGTGGTCAAACAACTATTTACCTTTTTCTCGAACAAATGTTTATTAAGAAAGAAGTATTAAATGATAAGTGCATTCGGCTGATGTGGTAAAAGGACTTCACTTCACAGTGAGTTACAATACGTAGCTAGTTATAGAGCTTACTATATACTGCCTGTTTGGATATGAAAATTATCTCACAGGCATTTTTTAATACGTAGTTTCCTTACAATTGGACAGAAGAAGCAGGATAGAACAGCTTACAGCACAACTCCCATAAAAAGTAGAGAGTTGATATTCTATATATATAAAACTTTTAAATTTGTATGAAAGTTGTGCCTATCCTATTCTGATCCAATAAAGGAGGTAAAAAGTTTTTAGTTTTAAATCCGAAGCAACATTTTCAAGAATATTAAAATACAAATTGATCTAAGAATGTAATGGGCTATCGACAGAATCCATCCGAACCTTTGGATCCACGGCTTAGTCATGATATTGTGCATATACATACAAAATATTTCAAATGATACATCTACATCTAATACGATTTTCAAAAATTAGGTACAATCAATATAATAGGTGTGTTTTTTTGGTTATCCCGTGCAGGTTTGGGTAACGAAACTCCATATAAAAAAAATGACAGCTGACGCACCTGTCATTTTTTTTATATAAAGTTTCGTTACCCAAACCTGCACGGGATAACCAAAAAAACACACCTATTGTCTCACTTGTATTTCAACAGTTCTCAGGGCCGGTTTTACCCCCTGTAGCGCCGCTGGGCAGTAGTTGAGTTGCCGCCCTCCGTCACTAGTTTAAGCTGAAGGTAGATCACTCGCATTTATGTTAGGGTGTACAATTTTTTTTTTAAATACGTTGGTTTCCGGCAGAACTTCAGTGAAAATTGCAGTTAATTTACTTATTAGAAAGGTGTTGTTGTAGGTAATGTTCAGAAGTATAGGTATGTACTCCATTTAATGTATAATTAGATGCTCATGGAGGAGCGGATACTCCTTAGAGCCACTGCCATCTAGATAGACAGGCCGGATTATCAGCTGATCTGTCAGTGGTCATGCAACACTAGTAGTGCCATGGTTGGTCATGGTCCGCGCTTAGTACTGCCAAAGTACCGCTCAGTACAATCCACAAATTGTCCACAATCCAAATATCAGTGGCTGTCAGCCTGTCATTTCGTGTGACTTGCTATGATATACACATGCCAGTGCGTTGATTTTTGAGATAAATATGGTAAGTACGATGTTGATGTATACTATTTTACCACTTGCACATCAAAAACACATTAAAGCAAACCATAACCTTTGTTTCGTAATAAACGCTCGGCATATTTAAACTTTTGGGTTCAGAAGCACTGGAGGTTGTGGGTTTTACAAATGTCAACTGTCACTGGTCACGAACGCACTTTGTCCACTTGTAGACGAACAAATTTCTGCAGTTCGGCCTGTCTATCTAGATGGCAGTGTTAGAGCTCAAAAAAATATTTGGAAAAAAAATATGATGAATTTAAGCAATGAATGCATAAGCAACCCGTAAGACTGTCACATGATGGAAAATAATTCAATTTCCAAGAGCTGGCAATATAAAACTAAATACATACATCCAATCGGTGCCAAAGACGTATCTGTATCTCCCGATACAGCCCACTAAATTGATTGTTTTCAGTACGGGATGAGTTTCCGTAACGTTTAGTCAAATTGAAGTCAATCAAAAGGTCTGAACTCCCAAACAATGGATATTAAGTTTTTTTCTATTAGCAACGCCATCTAGATATATCATAGCCGCAACTCAGCTGTACAATGACGTCATGGATCCGTATTGAATTGTTCGTCGAACACGGGCAAACAACAACAATGTCATAAGAGGCAACAACTATGCAATGCAATTTCAACTGCGGATTTGACGTTTACGAGTCTACATTGCGGCCTTAATATATAGACGGCGGTGCTATTAGTCAAAACCGTTCTCCAGCCCGAAATTGCAGTTTCCGGGAGGAGGAGGTTAAGTATCAGGAGAAAGAAAGTGGATTCAGGTGTAATGTTGTCGGGGTCTTCACGCAACTTGCCTTAAACAATTGGGAATAAATAAACTTGGTCCAGCACGACTCTTGGATACCTCGGCATAAACAGAAGACTTTTGCTCAATCGTGGAGCTAAGTCTTCTTCTTATTCCTTGCCTCGTTCTTTATACCGCTCCATGGTTTCGCGTTGCTTGACCTGCGGTGTAGGCACATCGCCCGTTTTGGCGGTAATATCTCAGCATATTTCTACAGGCAGCTCTATCTTGGATCGTGTCATCGCCGAGACCAATGCGAGGAGCTAAGTCACTGTGTCGAAAAGGATTGTGCTCGTCAGGCGCGCACTTACCATTTCTAAGATCTGGCGCTCGTGCTCAGCTTGGCGATGCACTTGCGAATGACAACACATCGTGTAAAGTCAAATCTAAATCCAATCTTTATTTTCTAGATTCGTCCTTTTATACAATTTTGGTCTTATGTACTAAAAGTTTCTATATGCTAATGTATCTATTATGCATACTCCAGCGAGTTGCGGCACACAGAGTGCATTTCGAGCCAGTTTCGAACTAGTATTACATGGCGCGCTGCAATTCTCATCAGATGCCTCTACATATGCAGCGCGTCATGTAATACCAGGAGAGGCATTACCGGACTCACCCAGGCAAAGGTGTACGATCCTCTTATATAGGACACGAAATACACCCTGGTATCGAATCATTTTTAAATGGGGCTAGGCAATGGCTAGCCACCGATTCGATACGGCCGCGTTTCTGAACTATGTGTCAGAGAACGGGTTTAAACAAAGCAACAAAAACATTGTTGTTGGACGGTGGATGTTGCATGCTCAAAAAATGATTTGAGCTATCCACCGTCCAGTTTGCCCATAGTGGGACAGCACAATAGTATGCATACTCCAGCGAGTTGCGGCACACAGAGTGCATTTCGAGCCAGTTTCGAACTAGTATTACATGGCGCGCTGCAATTCTCATCAGATGCCTCTACATATGCAGCGCGTCATGTAATACCAGGAGAGGCATTACCGGACTCACCCAGGCAAAGGTGTACGATCCTCTTATATAGGACACGAAATACACCCTGGTATCGAATCATTTTTCTCTGACACATAGTTCAGAAACGCGGCCGTATCGAATCGGTGGCTAGCCATTGCCTAGCCCCATTTAAAAATGATTCGATACCAGGGTGTATTTCGTGTCCTATATAAGAGGATCGTACACCTTTGCCTGGGTGAGTCCGGTAATGCCTCTCCTGGTATTACATGACGCGCTGCATATGTAGAGGCATCTGATGAGAATTGCAGCGCGCCATGTAATACTAGTTCGAAACTGGCTCGAAATGCACTCTGTGTGCCGCAACTCGCTGGAGTATGCATACTATTGTGCTGTCCCACTATGGGCAAACTGGACGGTGGATAGCTCAAATCATTTTTTGAGCATGCAACATCCACCGTCCAACAACAATGTTTTTGTTGCTTTGTTTAAACCCGTTCTCTGACACATAGTTCAGAAACGCGGCCGTATCGAATCGGTGGCTAGCCATTGCCTAGCCCCATTTAAAAATGATTCGATACCAGGGTGTATTTCGTGTCCTATATAAGAGGATCGTACACCTTTGCCTGGGTGAGTCCGGTAATGCCTCTCCTGGTATTACATGACGCGCTGCATATGTAGAGGCATCTGATGAGAATTGCAGCGCGCCATGTAATACTAGTTCGAAACTGGCTCGAAATGCACTCTGTGTGCCGCAACTCGCTGGAGTATGCATACTATTGTGCTGTCCCACTATGGGCAAACTGGACGGTGGATAGCTCAAATCATTTTTTGAGCATGCAACATCCACCGTCCAACAACAATGTTTTTGTTGCTTTGTTTAATGTATCTATTACCTAATAAGTCTTTAATAAAGGTTGAGAGTAAGAAGGATACGCCCACTCCTCAATATATAAGATATCCCGAAATATCTTATTGGTCCTGTATGAATATGATAGGCCTGTTCCAAAAACCGGGATCCCGGTACCAAACCGGTGTTCACTTGGTACCGGACCCGTTTTTTTGGTACCGAGTTAAAAAGAACGATTCATTTCAACCATAAGCCGGTTTTTTGGTACCGGTTTTTAACCCGGTACTCAAAAAAACCGGCTTATGGTTAAAAAAAACCGTCGGTACTGAAAAAAAAACCTGAGTCAGGGAAACCGCTTGTGGTACCGGGTATTGAAAAAAACCGAAACCCGGTACTGAAATATCGGTACCGAACAGGCCTAAATGCATCTATGCACATGACCTCGTCAAAGAGTCAAATTACTCCTTTGGTTCTTGTGGTCACAACACTGGGATTTATTTTGAGAAAGGTCCTTTTTACTCTCAAGTGGTTGTGTGTACATAAATAAATAACAGGCGCGACAATCCAACATTGGACTAAGGCCGCAGGATGTGTTAGTGACATCTTATTTCCAAGATCTTATCTGCTTTTTTGTTGAGGTAATGAGATCAGCATCACGCTCAGCAGTGTTATTTATCACCATGAATGGGTACTCGTTTAACATCTGAGTGAGATCATAGTCCGTCACAAGCTCGTGAGTTCGAAAAACACCATGATCCACGGTGAGATTCGAACTCACGACCCTGTGCACCGAAGGTGCGTGCACTAACCGCTAGACCAGCCAGACTACGTTGTGTGTACATGCACAGGTGTAATTTATGAACCTACGGAAAAGGATCGTGTTGCGTGTCCTGTTATATTTTATCGTTTTACCATTTGACAATTTATGAGTTTATGGTGACAGGACTCACATTGCATAATCTCTTACCGTGGGTGGTCTGTATGTATGCACACTACACAGGGAACATATTCGTTCATTGGTGCTCAAGACCTTTCGTTATAATAGGGTAGAAGTAAAAACAAGTAAAAGTGTCCGTTTTTCTTGGTTCCGAGTTTATGTTACTTCTCCCACGTGCGATTCCCAAAGATGTAGTGGTGAACTGGCAGGCTGAAGCATTAGCCGCATTTTTAACGCCCCGTGCACAGATAACAAAAATAATAAGTTCAGTGATCAGACTTTATTTCAATTTTAGAAGTGTTCGCTTAATTCGTTAGGCAGCCATATTGAAACAATTTGGGAGTCAAGGATCAATCGATTAATCGT
Organism: Microchrysa polita; assembly: GCA_949715475.1. Lineage (NCBI taxonomy): Eukaryota > Metazoa > Arthropoda > Insecta > Diptera > Stratiomyidae > Microchrysa > Microchrysa polita. Next base: position 38,995,996 of record OX454421.1, read on the forward strand.
TGGATTGTGAAAATTTGCCGCTCCGGGCAGTTGCCAAAGTTGCCCATATGGGAAATCCGGCTCTGAATCACTATGATATGTATACAAATTCGATTAATAGTTAAAAGCTCTTAATAAATGAGTCATGTTTTTAACATTTTGAAATTATGTTGAAGGTCATACGAATATGTGATAAAAATTGATCGATGAATACATTTTTCGATGTTTGTACATGTATATGTACGTATGCAATTTAGAGGTATTTATGATACATAATCGAATATATAATTCATTTACTTAAAAGATAAAGGGTATACTCAAAATATGTAACAACGAGTTCTTTTCGCAGTGCTTAAAATAAGCGCGTTTTTTCGTAAGATAACTTAAAAACAGCTGCGACAGTGTACTGTCACTTCTCCCTATAAGCAGTTATCGCCGGTTCCCAATTTGCGTATAGAGTTTTCTGCTTTACTTTACTTTATTCTCCATGTGTTACTGCGTCATCCCAGACGGCGACTTACGTTATTTTTATTTTTTGTCGGCTCTTCCACTATCACTTCCCTCCTTTGATACCAGAGTGTCTATCCTATTTTGACCAGTAATTTCGAGGAGTTTATCGTTGGTAACGTATTTGTAGGATGCCACAAAAACCTTAGACTGACAAGGCTGCTCGAGCACCGAGCCTTATAGCTTATTTATGTATACGGCATACTGTGCATACATCAGCATCACCTCCCCCATTTACTATTATTACACTTCCGACTAACATAACGCAAGTTCTAAACTTTTTCTGTTGGTTTTCCAGATATGGAAATTGTCCATCTAGACACCAAGATGAAATCGAAAAACCACGTCAAAGACATAGTCGACAAAATGCACAGTAGAAACAACTTCCTAAAGGCACAGGCCGGGAGCTCTAGGGGCAAGAACAAGAAAACTATGTTGGTCACCTACAAAGCGATAGGTAGAGCAATTCCTTGCTATGTGGCACCGGTGAGGTCACAAACCGTTTGTGACACAAACTAGAATAAGATCCAGGTATGCCAGAAAGCTGCTCTATGTATCGCTACAGGTTGTCACCTCATGTCGTCCCAGGATCATCTTCATCAAGAAACCAGCATGTACCAGTGCGTGATTACAATCTCCTCCTCTCTTTACAATATCTGTTCGGTTGCTAATCGAGAGGATCACCCAAACTATCATCTCATGGACAATACTCCCCCTCCACGACATGTCAGGCGTGGAGTCAGAGATCTCGAGAGAGACGTCCAGAGATACAAACGGGTAGCTCCTGATATATTTGATGACACAGCGTATCATGCGGCCATTGCAGATCCTCACACAACTATCATTACTCTGGGTTTTTGGCTCTGTGGTATCTTCACATGTAGGGAGGAAATTAGAGATTGAAAATATCCCGCAGACGAACTACATCAACTAAGTTGAAGCGAAGTCTGAAATACACTCGGATACACTCTCTTCTAAGAAATTGCCTCACAGCCATAAGATTCAGGCAAGCTGTCGTTTCAGTGAGCTATCTACCCATATCCTTTTCGAATGCGAGCGTGGAATCGCTGGATCCATTATTAAATTTTATTAAAATTGCAGATTTATTTCAAATAATAATGGATACATACTCTCTCTCATACATGCACTTTGATTGCCGATCCCTGGCCCAAAAAAAAAAACACTAAAAATTCCCATGACATTAAACCGAAACAGGAAAAAACCGTTTAAGTTTTTAATATTTATTCGAAAAAAAGATAAAAGAACACGAACAAAAATGGAAAAATCAATCATTTTGAATAATCGCTGGAAGAGTATCAAAAACCACTCAATACTATCTGCAAAAAGACATATCGACATCCCATCTCATACTCCTACATAAGCCCTTCACAAAAATTTAAATTTATTTATTTATTTATTTACCAAACAAGGCAGAAAATACAATATAAATATAAACAAACACTTAGCAATAATCAATTAAATTGGGTGAGAGGCAAAATGGTTGAGGATGGATTAATGAGACTGGGAGGTGAAGAGGGCCTTTGATAGATTATTCTTGAAGACAGTTTTAGACATGCCTGAAGAATAGTGAATACTATATGAATTGAAAATACGGCAACATCTATTTAGGGGTTCGTTATAGCCATAGACAGTATGGTGTTGGTACTCCTTAAGGAGAGGTGTGTGCCTAGTGCGTCTCTGTTGACCATTAAAAGTTATTATGTTAGAGAAGAGATCAACATTAACAGTACCACTAATAATATCAAAAGTAAAACAGGCACAAAACAATTTTCTTCTAGATGAGTCATTAAATTCAAAAGATTCAACCTGTTATTATAAGAAGGGAGGTTATGAAAGTCACGCGGATTATAAAGGTCTCTCGAAGCAAAAAGGACAAATTGCTTTTGAATGGATTCAAATCTGTCACGATGTATCTCATACACTGGATTCCATATTACACAAGCATACTCAAGCTCAAGTATAGGTCGCACAAGCGCGGTGTATAAGGATTTAGTGACCCAAACATTTTTAAACTCTTTCGCCCGTCTTTTAATGAAACCGAGCTGCTTCCAGGCCATAGATAAAGTCCTGTCATAATGCAAATTGAAACACATTTTTTTGTCCAAAACAACACCGAGATCTTTGATGTGGTCGACTCTATCTAGCTCGAAATTATTAAGGTAGTAAGAATTAGTTATAATACTAGTCTTACGGGAAAAGGTAATCCTGGCATTTAGAGACATTAAGATAGAGATTGTTTTGAGTGCACCACAATTCTAAAGATTGAAGCTTAGATTGAAGAAGCGACGAATCAGAGTGCGTTTTAATGGCGCTGTACAATTTTAAATCATCAGCATAGAAGAGGTGAGGTATACCCGTTAATAATTGTGATAGGTCAGAAATGAAGATATTAAACAGAAGAGGGCCTAAATGACTGCCCTGTGGTACACCAGAGGATGCAGATATACTTTTAGATAAACAGCCTTGGAATTTGACGGACTGAGTCCGATCACAAAGGTAGGACCGGAGCCAATTGAGAAGCAGACCAGAAATACCAAAACAACATGATTTATCGATTAAAATTTGGTGATCAACCCTGTCAAAAGCCTTGCTAAAGTCTGTGTGTGTAACTTGATACCCTTTTTCCATTTTACAGAGGGTGTCAGAAACTAAAATGGAAAGGTTGGATGTAGTTGACCTACCTTTACGAAATCCATGTTGTTGATCATTGAGTAGTGGGCCAATGATAGGAGTGAGCTTATCGCAAACCAATTTTTCGAATAGTTTCGGGATTGCTGAAAGAATGGCGATGCCTCGATAGTTGTCAACTAAACTCTTATCACCGCTCTTATAAATAGGTGTGATATGCGAGTATTTCCAAAGAGATGGAAAGACACCCAGTTGGAGTGATTTATTGAAGATCATGTGCAGTGGAAGTGACAGCTGATTAGCACATTGCTTTAGAAAAGAGGGAGGAATTAAGTCAGGGCCGGGTCCTTTGTTGACATTCAGCTCCTGTAAAGCTCAAAGGATTTCATCAAGTGAAAGAACTATTCCGTCAATTAGGGACTCGGGGTTGAAATTGGTCAGTGGAGTTAAGGGGCTCGGAGCTGTCTTGGAAGTGATCAGCAAATAAATTACAAATTTCCTGTGGACAAGAAGATACCGTTGTATCTCGAGACATGGAAGAAGGAAAACCTCTAGTTTTTCGTTTGGTGTTAACAAAGTCAAAGAATTTTTTGGGGTCCTTAATCATTTTCTCTCCCATTAAATTTATATAAGACTCATAAGCTTCACGGGATTTCATGCAAAATTCTTTGGCCAAGTTATCATATTGCTCAATAAGGTCAACGCTGATATTGGGGTTATTTTTAATAGCCTTATACAGTTTATTTCGTCGATTTCTTAAACTTCTCAAGTCTCTGTCCAGCCAGGGCTCAGTAAGTGTGTTACGCTTCTTTATTTTGGGGGTATAATTACTAATAGCTTGGAAGATTATTCTGTAAAAGGAACGGACGGTATCATCAAGATTTTGTCTCGAAAGATAGGTAGCCCAATCGATAGAATCAAGATATGTAATTACTGATTCCATCATAGTCGGCATTAAAAAAGTCGTAAACAATTTCGTTATTGTACGATTGAGTGAATGAAAGATTTTCATATACAAGCTCAATTGTGAGGGCGGAATGATGGTAAGTGTTAGAGAAGAGATTCTCGGCGTCAGGAGTTGGACTAACATATACCTCGTCATAAAAATTAGTAAAAATTAGATCTAACCATTTGCCATTTTGGTTAGAAGTCGGGAGAACCTGCTGCAAGTCATTTTCATAAAAAGCGCTGATGAGATTAAAGTCGATGTTGTCAAGAAGATTGACTGGGAGAAGTCTGTTGTCATTCTCATCGACGATAAATCTGATGTTTGGACGGTTGAAATCACCAAAGACAATAATTTTGTCCTCATCGTTCAAAGTAGTGAAAAAGGAAGAAATCATTTCATATATTTCATTATAAGTGGACTCATCGGAACAGGGGGGTACGTAAAAAACACCTATATAGAGATAATTTTTTTCTATGGGAATTTTGGCAAACACGTGCTCAAACCTATTATAAGAATTAGTTTTAACAATTTGACTTGGAAAGGGGTTACGAATGGCGATCATAACACCACCACCCCTAGAACCGCCGGTATAGTCATAGTTACGATCAGTTCTATAAATGGTCCAGTTACTATCGAGGATTTCTTCGTTTAAAAAAGAATCGTTTAACCAAGTCTCAGTGATGACAAGTATGTTAAATGGACAAGATTTGGTGTCAAGAAAAAGTTTATTAATTTTACCTCTCATGCCACTGCAGTTATGATAGAGGAATCTAGGAGTGTTAGGGGGTGTATTCTTGTAAGGAGTAATATTTTCTTTGGTCCTCACGTACTTTTTGCAAACGGGAGATATGTTTCGAAGATACAAACGAACGATACGTTTCCAAGTCACGTTTCACCTGGTCCTGAGTCATCCCAAGTTCTTCGTGATACCGATTTATTTCTAATTTTGCATATAGTGGATCACAAATTCAATGCCAAAATAATTAACAATTGAAAAACCATTAATTGTCTTTAGATCGCGGGGGTGGAAGCTCCTCTAATAAAATGTTTAGAGATTACGCAGCAAAGAAATGAAAATCTGGCGTTCTATAATAATGTGTATTCTGCACATTCATCATGTACACAACATAATCCATTATTTGGCACTATTCCATGAAATTTCTATACATATTTCGATTTTGCAGAAATTGCGGAAAATACAAAATTTCGTTTTGTTTTTAGCACACAAAGTGCTTGTAAATAAACCCTAAATTTTACCAGTCAGAATGTTGTATAAACACTTCTATTCATTCATAGTATCATTCAAAACAGCTTAATGCCCGTATATTCATATTTTATGCTGTTCTTTCGCCCAACCAAGGTTAACATTGTTATTATCAAGCTCTTAGCACGTGTATCTTTATAGTTTCTTCACACAGTTGCTCATCATCATCATCATCTTCACAAGGCTGATGAGGCCAATTGGTTAATTTATGAACAAAATATATTCTTCAATTCAAGAATTGATTCTGTTGTATGAATATTTGTAATAGGATTTATTTTTAGCTACAAATTGATACAACGTGAATTTCATCGTAATCACCGAATTTAAGCATTTAGTGGAAAGATGCGAATTGTTCCGTACTCATGTTTCTTTGGTCATGAGTGTCTCTAAAATATGTCGAAAAGACGATTAAAATAGGTTTCGCGACTTAGTGATGTACACAAAAAATAACCCAAGCCCCAAGCATATATGGTACAGTACACATATCTAATACAATATGCTTGATGGGATTCCCCACTGCTTCATTTGATTTTAAGTGGACACAGAAGTGTGGGTCGCCCAATTACTAAGCTATCTGCTTTTTTATAGATATTTTATCTAAATCTAATAAAAACATAACGCTTCTGCTACTAGTACGATAGTTTTTTGTGCTTTCTGTGAATTGACTAAGTATATGGCAACTAAGTGTAATTGATGGCTTCTTTTGGACAACAAGAACAAATTGATTTCCTATAAAAATGATTTATTGCTTCGTTAACATTTACATAGAAACATTTATTTTGATTATTCACAAAATTTATAATTATAATGTGGACACATGATGTGAAAATTATTCACCTTAAAGCCTCTAAAAAATATTAAAATTAAATATTCGTCCATATTAGCGAGGATCTATATCTAAATCACCATATTCATCACTTGGTGGTCGACTCCGTGGTCTACTAGGTCCGTCTGGATGTTCGTGATGGTGGTGATGATGATATCCATCATGACCATGATGATGGTGTCGACGATGCTTCTTAGTCTTCCTTTTGTGCCGCCGTTTGCGAGATGAATCACTGCTACCACTTCCGCTTCCACTATCACTCGATGAACCAGATCCTGACCCTGAACCTGAGCCCGACCCGGATCCTGACCCTGATCCGCTACCCGAACCACTTCCTGATCCTCGCGAACCACTCCTTGAACTGCCCGAGCCTGATCCTGAACCGGATCGTCGACGATGCCTTCGCTTATGTTTACGATCACGATGTCGTCCACGTTCACGATTGCCGTGTTCGTGCGTTATTGCACACTCGTCACCTGAACAATCGGACATCTAAATAAATAATAAAATAATAAATAAATAAAATATCCGAAGCGGAAAAAGATGAAAACCTTCCAAACAGCAGAGATAACAGAAAACTACTGAGTACGACACAGCTGACTGTTGAGTAAACTTTTGTAATCGTCACTCAAAATTCAAATAGACGAAACGAGTGATATTCCAATGGAACGCACACGAAATGAAACCATTCTCGGACTCGGAACAAGTAGGAGAATCATGAAACGAAACAGTGGAAATGAGAATTGTCAAATTTTTGTTTGGGTGTTTTGTTTTGGATACGCACTGAAATGTTTACTATCAAAACTATTCCGCAAGGGGTGTCGCGGCTGCCGGCCGTTACCATGGTCATGTTTGTTTGGCTCCGTGCGTGGAATGGCGAGAAGTTTTATGGCGTAGAAAGACTCGGCTAAAGTTTTGTGCTGTAGAAAGTTGTGGTGGTTTGGTGTCTTATATTCCGGTGCTCTACTAGTCGTATCGTTCTGGGAGAAATAGTTTCGGTTGCAGTGGAAAGGTAAGTTTTACAAGACATATTAGTAATTTGATATTATCGTACATGTGTGGTTTCGTGTTGAATAACATTTGCGCTCGAGAACAAAATAGAGGATTTTTGTCTTAATTTTTTCAATTAATTTACTAGATATACATCGTTCTTTTTTAGTAATACATACATAATTGCAAAGTGATACTGTAGCATAGGAACACAATTTTAGACCTTGGCTGGAGTCGAACAGCGTCCGCTTATTGAGCTCCTCTGGTCGTTTATGCGACACAAACGGGGGAAACTCAGGCATATATCAGAACGATGCTCTAAGCAACGCCACAGGATGCCTCCTGTTCTCTGTCCACAATCATTTAATCAGAAGAAATAACCGTTGCCAATACCAAAGTGGTCACTTATACGACTGCCCTTGAGGAGAAGCTGACGCCTTTGCTAAATAACATCAGCAGCAAAGGCGCCCTTGAGATCTGGGATACACTCAAAGACACCATCAAAGGAGTCGCAGAAGAGGTTGTGGGATACAAAGCCTGGCGAGCCCGAAATGATTGGTTTGATGAAGAATGTCAAAATGCGGCCAAGAGCCAAGAAAACAAAATATGACGAGCTTCGACGATTTTCGAATAGGTTAATTAGGCGTAAGAAACGTAAGCATCTTGACGAGCAGTTGATGCAAATAAACCAAAGACTAGTTAGTAGGAACAGTAGACAAGCGTACAAGCTGATTAATTCAATTAAAAGTGAATACCAACCCAGGACTAGCCTCTGTAGGGATAAGGATGGCAATATCATTAGCGACACCGATAGCTTTGATAAACGCTGGGCCTCACATTTTGAAGAGCTCCTCAATGTTCAACCGAACAACCCCACACAAGAAGTTCCGGAGCTGATGGCTGAACCAGGCCCTCCCGTTCAACCCCCAACAGTAGAAGAAGTTGATCTCGCCATGCAAGCACTAAAACATAATAAAGCCCCGGGCGCTGACGAGATTCCAGCTGAACTGCTGAAGCATGGTGGGGAGAGCCTTGTTAAGGCTATACACACACTTATCGTCAAAGTATGGAACGACGAAATAATCCCGGAAGATTGGCATAAAAGTATCATTTGCCCAATCCACAAAAAAGGGGATAAGTTGAAATGTGAGAACTACAGAGGCATCTCATTAGTTTGTAAGACTTATAAGATTTTATCTAAGATTCTGGAAAATAGAATTAATCCGTACGCAGAAGAAATCATTGGCGAATACCAAGGCGGCTTTAGACCTGGTCGTTCGACGACAGATCAGCTTTTTACAGTGAAGCTTTTACTCCAGAAGTGCTGGGAATACAACATCGACGTATACCAAATATTTGTTGACTTCAAGCAGGCATACGACAGTATCGATCGAAGCGTACTGTACAACATTTTGCTGCATTTTGGAATACCGGCTAAGCAAGTGCGACTCATAAGGATGACGATGACTAATACCGTCTCGCAGGTCAGAGTTCAGAACAGACTCACTGACCTATTTGAAACTCGTACTGGACTCAAGCAAGGCGACGGGCTGGCGCCGACGCTCTTCAACCTGGCTCTGGAGTATGTGATTCGAGCCATGAATTTGGACAGCATCGGAACGCTACTCATTAAATCGACTCAACTAGTAGCCTACGCCGACGACATCAACATCATGTCTCGAAGATTGGGTGATGCAGAAAGCCTTCTGCATAATCTCAATAACGCCGCCAAAGAAGTTGGACTACATATCAACGAGTCTAAAACCAAGGTCATGATGCAATCAAAAACTAGAACGCCAGTAAATTCAAGCATCACAGTGGGGGACCTCAATATAGAATATGTAGACAACTTCGCTTACCTGGGTTGCAATTTGTCAAAAGACGCCAACGAAACAGATGAGATAAAGCGACGGATACAACTAGCTAATAAGTGTTACTTTGCGGTCCTCCAAATTATGAATTCGAAGCTGGTGCACAGGAACACGAAGCTCCACGTGTATAAAACCATCATCCGACCTGTGCTATGCTGCGAGGCATGGACCCTAACCCAAAACTCTGAACACCTGTTGGACACATTCGAGCGAAAGGTTCTCCGAAGAATCTTCGGGGCCGTTCGTGAACGAGCTGAATGGCGCATCCGGTACAACCTTGAGTTGTATCAGGTGTATGATGAGCTACAGGTGTCGAAGATCGTGAAATTGCAGCGATTGCAATGGGCGGGTCATGTACAAAGGATGAACGACGATCGCATGCCCAAAAAGATGATGAACGCGCAACGAGTGGACGGAGCCAGATTGCGTGGACAACCGAGAGCCCGATGGGAGCATTCTGTATGTGAGGACGCCCACCAGATGCTAGGCTTTCGGAATTGGAGGACAAGGTCGCGTGACCGCGACAATTGGAGGTTTTCAATCCAGGCGGCCAAGGCCCGACGTCGGGCTATCGTGCCATAAAGAAGAAAGAAGAAGAATACCAAAGCGTCTGGTCTTGTCCAAGGTAAGCGATCATTTAAAGCCCCGATGGTCGCAGCTTTGTCTAATACTAGCCTTGATGGAGCTAGCTATGGAGAATGGTCGATACGCCTATACCTATCTAGTTGATCGACTGATGACTAGTCAACTGAATACTAAAAGAGCCCCCGCTCTTGCGACATGCCTCTCGGTATTTAGCGGACAAGAACGCTACAGCTTCGATTGGGTTTTCCGCTGTGATATGGTTACAAAGTCAACAAATGGGTTACATAATGAGGCACCAGTACAGTTCGGACCGAGGTTGTCAATATCCGGGTTTATTCCAGATAGGTACGAATTTAAGCGCGAACAAAAGCCCGACCGAAGTTGAGCTACTTAATGCAATAACAAATATTTTTTTTAACGATTTTCTGTGCGGCCCCGGATAATAATACAACCCGATTATAATCAACGATTTAGTTTGCTCAAATTGGAGTTAGAAATCCATCGTAACTCATGATCAGGAATGTGTATTATTCAGCATATCAGCCAGCATTATTTATTCACTGACTTTGTCAAATGCGCTAGACTAGGGGTTCCCAAACTTTTTCAGTACATGCCCCCTTGCAAGTTTAACAGAATCTGGCGCCCCCAGCTAAAATTTCGCTCAAAAACGGAATAAGGCATTTTTCAGCTCATTCTTTTCCTTTTGTTAAGAATTCGCCACGTTGACAAATAAATAAGAGAAAAATGTATCATTGGAAAAATCTCACAGAGATGTTGGACTAATCAGATCAGCTTGGATTCTATATCACAAGTTAAATTTATGAGCAGTTCCAAAGCTTACATTTAGTTCATTTGAATATTGAATTGATTCCATACTTAAACTATAAAACAAGGCTTCAGTGAGCGGGCGATTCGTCACACCATGGCAACGTTTGAGTTTGACTGATATGGAGTGAAGAAAACGTAGCAGCCGTAGCGGCCACAGCTGATTTGGATATTAGCGGAGAGCTAGATTTGGCCCTACATCCCTACTACATTGGGCCAAGAATTGAGGCTGCATGATCATGATCATAAGACGGTTATTGCGCGCTGAAAATGTTGCCTGAAGATCCGGTTTTACACCAAAAAATCATTTTCCCTGGCGAGGTCCATTTTTTAACTCGGCGGTGCGTCAACAAGCAAGATTGAAATCATTGAGTGACTACATGTATTTTATGAAGCATCATTTCAGTTTCATTCAAGTTTAACACTCCTGCACTCCTGATTTTTCCCTCGGTCTATAATCCTAAAACAATTTCAGCGATCATCATCAAACAGACTTTGGACAGAGGCTCCTCGCTAATATATTGTGGTTGCAGCGAATGTTACCAGCTCATGGCCGTTGTAATATAATCCAACAACCATCACATAAGCACTCGAGTTGAGCCCCCCCCCCCTTTGCCAACCGTCACGCCCAACCGATTGGGAAGTACTGCGCTAGACAGATATATGACCACCTTGATCTGTAGCAAGGTGGTAACTGGTTCAGTCCTCTGATTCAGTCCGTAATTACATCGAGAGTGTAGTTGTCCTGTGCACTTTCCTGAAGCCATGCTGGTGAGATCCTGAGCTAAGCATGTGCGACAAGAGTGGGGTGGATGAGGGACTGGGTGCAGTATCGCTATTGATCGATAGAATTCGGTGAGATTATCACTTTTTCCAGGTTTAACACAGCGGTTTTGGGTGTTCAATTGTTTAATGAACAGGCTGGCACATTGTTTGAGGTTTGTCGATCTGCTGATTATCGAATTTCAGGGCTATATTACCTTAATCTTTGTTAGGGCTGCGGCGATAAGGCACGGACAGTGGACCCTAATTTACTGATAGCTTCATTGAGGTTGCAGTCATTGAGATGCTCATTCCATTTCGACCTTCTGTAGATTCTAAATTTGAACCTGGCTGTTGAGCTCCGGAATTCTTGGATCACCTGGATTGGTGTTTATTATGTGTCGTCCCGTTCATCAGCTAACCTAGCGGCACTAGTCGCAAAATCTGGTCGAACTTTCGGGATACGTCCTGCAGGAATAAAACTTTCCGAAGCTGACTTCGGGGAGTCATAATGAGCTTCTTGCCAAGCAATATTTAGTCGAATGTTATCGAACTAACCACCCGAACAACCAACTTATGGACAAAACTACTACTACTCATATTCGTATACTTGGCACCAAACCACCATCTCTCCTGATGAACAACAATGAACAACTCTTGTGTTATGGCTACAGCCAATTAAAGCAGCCTTCTTTTTGAATCTCAACCTCGAGGATGGGATGCCCAACATCTGTGCTTTGTCATTATGTGCAATTATTTGAAATGTTTCTCCGTTTGTGCCGCTAAAACAACAACAAAAACATAAAAAAAGTGTAAAAAGTGTTGGGGTGGAATTGCTTGTGGGTTGGGTCCGGCCAAAGCCACATTTCGACATCTTGGAGCAGTGTATGATGCATCATACTGTCCAATCCTGTTCAATCCTGAGCACCAAAAATGCACCCACTGCACTGCGCTGGTGATTCCCGGAGATTCGTCGGTTACAGTTAGTGGATCTAAAGAACGGTCCCTACATATCAAGGTTTTGGACTTGTCGTGGTCGTAGTTGTCGTATAAGTCAATCAGCTGAATTGCAGTCCAAGGGTTGGATTTGTTAAGGAGCGTACTTTTTCCGGACCAAAAACGGGCGACCGAGCTGAATAAAAATCTCGAAAATAGAGTCCCAATTGAAAGTATTAAGATGTCCTCTCTCTCTCAGTTTACCGCAACTCTTTGTGGAGTATGATGCATTCAAGGCAAATCATTATCTTTATGAACGATTGGTCTAACTTTTCCTTAGATCAAAAGATCTAAATTCTTATCTTACATTTCCTCAGTCATTTGGCCCCGCTTAGGAACTACGCGCATGAGCCTCTTTTCGTAAAATCCGTTCCGAAATGTTTTTCTGTGTATGCCTCTGGTTAGGACGCTTCAGAAGCAGAAATGGTAAAATAAGTATGGTTGGAGCATTTGTTCCCAGAAGAGTTTCGTAAGCACAACTTTCAATTCGCCGATTCGATCGATTTGCGTACACAGCGAACAAAATCGGAGTGATTTTCACTCCGAATCGGTGTCAAATAGTGCCCATCCGAATCGGATAATATTGGCATAAAACTAGAAGCAAGGTATTGCTAAAGACTCCGAACGAATGTAATGATTTTATCCTTTTGGTGTAATAATTTAAACTCAAAAAAATATTTTCATTAACACCAAAAGGAGTGATTCTCGATATTTTTGGATTAAAAAAAAAATACAATTTTCACAGGGAAGGAACATGTAACTCAAAAATGAATTTTGGTATAACTATAGGGGATTATTTACCTCTTTACGCTCTAAAATGCATGATAAATTTGCCTACCTACAGTGAATCGCGGGACCCTATGATTTGTAGATGAACGCTCTACCTACTAAGCCACCCAGACTAACTGATAGAGTTTGTAAATTATACAACATGTGACGTCGCTCTACCACCAAATTCACTCCGATCGGTGGATACAAAATACCAAAATCGGATGAAATTAGCCCCAGCACAATAACTTGATTGAACATGTTACGGAATCGATCCGATAGGTGTAATACTCAATACCAAATGGGATATTCTTTGCAATTTGTCCGAAAAAGGTTTTAATTTAGGAGTTTCGTCCGTTTCGGATTCTTTTCTCATAAAACCCCTGACAGCGGTGTTATTTTAAGCATGTTTACTCCGAAATAATTTTGCTTTTTCATCCTATCGGATTTTCTTACTCGCATATCCGGCAATTTTTTCCTGTGAACGCGCACAATTTTTGCTCAGATATGAAAAAATGGGTAAAATGGGTTGAAAAATATCACAATCTTCTAATGAAGTTGGTAGAGAAGTTTCTTCGACCGGTCTGACTGCCGTGAATTGTGTTTTTGGACTTAAAGAGTAGGTACCAACATTGGCATGTCACGTAAAATCCATACAAATACCTCACTATCCAGTTACATTTTATTTCGCATGGCAAAGGTGTTATCGCATGGCAAAGGTGTTAATTGATTGACTAACAAAGAGACATAAATGCAATATTTTCAATAATAAAATCGAAGTTGATGCGCAGGAACACGAAGTTCGACGCGTATAAAACGACCATCTGACCTGTGCTATGTTATGGCTGCGAAGCATGGATCTTAACCCAAAACTCTGAAGATCTGTTAGACACATTCGAGTGGAAGGTCGGGACCGTTCGCGAACGAGCTGAATGGCGCATCCGGTATAACCATGGGTTGTATCAGCTGTACGATGAGCTACATGTGTCGACTGCAATGGGTGGGACATGTACAAAGAATGAACGAGGATCGCATGTTCAAAAAGGTAATACGCGCAACGAGTCGACGGAGCCAGATTGCGTGTACGACCGACTGCTCGATGGGAGTAATCAGGAGGTGAGGACGCCCATCAGATATATAAACTTTGGTTTGAAGTGAGTATGTACCACCGTGCGATTACGATTTCGTGATAATCAAAATTTTGACAGTATTTGTATCGAACACGTAACACGATGTCGATACCTTGCCCAAACCTGTCCATACAATTGCAGAAGGTGGGTTGGTGAACGAGTATAAAAAAATACCACAATCACGCTTCGTTAACTGTTATCAATTTCTTGAACAGGAGTTCAAACAACCTCCTTGCAGTCTTGCAGTACCCGACTAAAGAGATATTCGAAAGTAATACATTGGCAGTCCATTAGAATTAAAAAAAGTGCTAGAACATTCCTAAGAGACATTCGTTTCGAGGAGTCTCAGGGTGCATATCAGACACCTCTCTGAAAGTCTATTGGTGCTGAGAATTGTATTTTTTTCTGAAAGTCTATTGGTGCTGAGAATTGTATTTTGAAGAATTTTAAGCATTTTTGTGCCTATGTAGCTGTCACAAAAAAAAAGGAAAACCCTTAATAATAATTAATGCAAAAGAAACAGTAAAAAAACTTCGACTTGTCCAATTTGCATTACAGACATTGCTCTGCTGTTGCCCGTTTTAATCTCTTAGGTATTTACGAGGAAATTGTGTAAGCTCTCTCTATTAATTTTTATTAACACCATTAATCACTAATTGAATTACATGCAATATCAAGATATAAAAACTGATTAAAAAAATCTAATATGTAAATAAATTAGATCATCACTAAGAATTTATTTTACGAGTATTTAAGTTTTTTAGTTTTCATAAATTTACACGAGTTTGGTTACATGATATTCCACTCGTGACTTAGATTTTGAATTGATAAGACGTCGCTAAAGCTGAAAGGTTAAGATGAATCAAATAACTTGAACATGCGAAAAATACTGACTCCCTGGGGAAATTATTATGTAAACTTTTGGGATGGGATGAATTTATATGAAAAGTGACAGCAGACTTTGATCCCTTATCCACGCGGAAAACCTATCGCACTTTGAATAATTTCGAAAGCATAATAAGCCAGAAACGATTCATAAGCTAAATAAAACGAGACTGAGTTCCGATCGTGCGCATATATCACGATGAGTGCATACAGTGGCGGAACAACTTGATTTGGGGCCCTCCCGCCAACCTCTTGAGTGGGCCCCCCTAATATAACACGTATAATGTAGTAAGCACTTGGTAAACCTAGTATGTACATACATGAGATTGGAAAATGTGGTGGATATTTTTTTTTGTTTCTTATATTTTTTGGGGTGCTGAGCTTCCCACCAAAATTTCGTTGTCGAACAGGCCTCTAACTCTGAAACTATTCATTTCTACGAAAAACTCTCCATGAACATGCTAGAGAGCACATGATTGCGCGTCAAAAGAGTACAATTTTGAGTAATCTTTTGGCGATTAAATCTATCGCTCTTTATTGACAAGAATGCTAAGAATGCTATGCTTTTTAGTATTTGAAATTAAGTTTAACTATATGTATTATTAAAATTGTTCCGTAAATTTGTTACTACGTCAGCCAGATCGGTCACGGTTTCACCATATTATATCCAGCAATATGGACGCCTGATTATAAATAAATTCTCGGCGTGGTTATTTTTTTATACCATGAAAAAAGGTTATGTGGTTAGAAAGCATAAATTATATTATGATAGAGTATAATGGCTGGGATTGGGACAACGATACAGGCACAACTGGCAACGGGAGATGAAACAGATGAACTACCTCACGATAGTTCAAATTAAAAACAAATTAGTCGTTTAATGACTAACAATCAAAATCATGAACACATCGATGGATTCTTCCTCGCGCCATAATATTCGCTATGCCCGCAAATACACTAGGACAGTCGCTCAACTAACCATGGTTTTATGGAAGTGGTCTCGTCAGTTTTCGATTTACAACAGCGCCCGGGGTCCGGTATATCGGGGTCTTACTGTAAATGGATTTATCTAGGCTTTTTCGTATAGTATGACCCTTCTAAAATTTCAGGGATAATGTATTATGTAAAATCCTTAAATTTCTAAAACAAGTTAAGGCTTTTTGTCATGAGAGTTTCTTAAGTTCTCTTGACGTACAGGGTTAGCTAGGATAAAGAGGAAGATGCTAAGGGACATATATCGTTATCTACAAAAAATTACCGACGCTGGATTTTTATACCCTTCGCTGAATAGATTGGCCGAGTTTTACTCGACCAATTTAAAAGCTATGAAGCTGAAATTTCGCACAAATCCTTCCTTTTTGCTGCAGGCAGTTTCTATGTTTGAATCGGTAAAATCGGACCATGGGGCTGCCATACAAACCTAACCCCCCAAATTAGGTTCTTCTAAGAAAAACTTTTTTATTTCTGCACCAATTTCAACCAAATTTCACACAAATTTATTTCTATTGATGACTTACAACCTTAGAGAAAACATAGCAACACATGCCATGCGTTAGTCCAGAGTGGCTATGTGATCACACAACCCATATGTGTTTGACTCCAAATTTATTACACTACACTCCACGAAATAATTAAAATGTCAAAATATTGTCGATGCAATTATTAACCCTTCAGACGCCGCCTACGAGCTATTATGCCTAAGGTGTAGCTGAATCTTCTGTGAAATCAATCTTATTTTTTGAAGAGGTCTAATTTTGGTTCTAGAAACAGTTTACATACTGTGTCTTACGATGATGCGCCGTTTTTTCGATTCTTTAGACATAGTTTACATTTCGCCGAACGTTTGATCGCATTTGTGGCCGTCGGTTCCTTGGAAATTTATATGGAAAGGGGTGGAAAATATTGAACGATATTTTTCATCAAGATATAGTACCAATGGCCTGTCTGGATCTATATGCTAACAGAAGGGTTAAATATCACGTCGGCATTTTAAGAGAGTAATGAATATTGCGCGGATTTTATATTCTCAATTGTAAACAAAAAATTGACGTTTACATAAAATTTTCACGCATACTATGGACTGCAGTAGTGTGAGAACGGTGCCATTTTTATTTTCTGATGCCCACTCTGGACTAACGCATGCTTTCTCTAAGCTTACAACATACATACATACACAACACAAATGTGTTTCTATTGATACCACAAAATATACGTAGGAATGGATCAAATCGGAACGTGGAGTGATGGGGCTGCCACACAAACCCAACCCCCCAAATTAGGTTCTTCTACGAAAAACTTTTTTATTTGTGCACCGATGTCAAACAAATTTCACACAAATGTGTTTTTATTGATAACACAATAAATATGTAAGAATGGATCAAATCGGACCATGGGGTCATGGGGCTGCCGTACAAACCTAACCCCCCAAATTAGGTTCTTCTAAGAAAAACTTTTTTATTTGTGCACCAATTTCAACCAAATTTCATACAAATGTATTTCTAGTGATGACACAAAACATATGTCAGATTGGATCAAATCGGACCATGGGGTCATATTGCTACCATACAAACCCTACCCCCCATTTTGGTTCTACTAAGAAACATTTTTTTACACCAATTTCGCAAAACCTTGTATTAATGTGTCTTTATCAAAGCAACTAAAAAGGTCAAAACAAATGGAATCGTACTATGGGGCCATGCTCCCGCATCCCTCAAAAAAGTTTTCTGAGTAAATATTTTTATTTGCCCACTTATTCCAACCAAACCCCACGCAAATATTGTTTTGTCGACGCAACGGAACTTTTGTGAAGACAGAAGGAAAAGAATATGGGGGGGATTAAATACAAGTCGTAGGTACGCGCGAAAAAACTTTTAGACCAAGGAGAGCGAAGGGTATCCAAATTTCGGCCGCGCCCGAAATTAGCCTCGGTCTCGTTTTCCTTTAAGAAGAAGAGTCAAGGAGCGTAACTTTTGACTTGAAGTTCCACTTTCAAGCTCCTAAATAAATTAGTAACGATCTTTGGCGATCTCAATGTTTTGGTCGCGTTGAGCGGCTGTGGAATAATTCACAGAAAATTATCCCGGGAGCGGTTCCAGGGAATCCGCGCTGGATTCCCTGAAGCCTCTCCGCGCGTACATCCGTGCCCGGAAGAATTAATTAATTTCGAAAGGTGCGAGGCAAATATATTCTCTGCACTAAATTGGAGTCAGATGAAGAAAGCTAGAACTTTAAAGGACGCTGAGGCTGTCATAAATAGCCAGGACTCCGACATTTTGTAATTTAGTGCTAACTATTGTTGAGTGACGATGTTACTAATGATGGCATATTCACAGTAAGGTGCATGCGCGCAAGAGTCCAGAGTACGATTTAAGAACCTTCACACAAAATGAGGTAATGTCTTATATTGGACGATTAGGGTTTTTTAATGGGAATTCACTGGACCTTAACAGTAACGTCAATGCCATTACTAATACTATTTTATCTAAAAATCGCAAAAAATAGGTCGCCTGGGCCATCGCCCATGTAGAATGATAAACCGAAAATTTGGTAGTACGCATAAATTTGGACGCCTCCCGAAACAAAATCCTGGCTACGTCTCTGGTCTTCTGTCTTTCATATTGATAGATTTTCACTTTCCGTAGTAGAAAGTTATTAGGAATCAGTATGTAAATTTATGTATTTTATTATACAAATAATACCAGCATATTTGTGTATACTCTCATTTCTCATATCACGTAACTACACTAATTAATTTCAATATCGCATGGCTCAAAATATATAATCATCGAGTTCATCGTATAAAAAGTGAAAAGTGCATTGAGTCGGTCAAAAAGTACATTCAAAGAAAAGTGCAAAAACATTTCAAAATGTTTTAAAATATATTTATTGATAACCTTTATACGATATTTCATCAATAACTTCGTCAAGGTCTACAAAAATTTCAATTTTTTAATTACTTTTGATTTAGATGAACAGAAATAATCGCATTTATTTTTGCATAATTCAGTCCATGACAGATATTTTATTTATAAGAAACGATTTCACGGAAAGAAAAAATTATAAAAAACTGATCACAAGTGCAGTCCCGGGAAAGGTCGTACATTGTTATTCAATTTTAATAAATTGAGTTTGACTATGTTTTTTTTTTTTTTTTTTTAAACCAGGAGGGAATCTGTGGATTTCTTCTTCTTCCACTGCTATGAGGAGCCTTAAAAACAGTTTCTGGACTATACTCACTGTCTGTCTAAATCTAAATTCTCGGGCAGCTCACTGTTGATGCGGAGCTTACAAATCAGAATTCCGAACAGTTTTGCAAAATATGTCTCAAAAAAGCAACAGCTGCGTTTTGTAGCCGTCCCCAATGTTTTTTCTCGGACACTAAACGAACTAAACTTCAGATTAATTTTTGGCATTTTTTTTGTCTTTGGGAGGAGGTGGAAAAGCTGATCCCTTCGCGGTATTAAGATCTGCTTCTCTTGAAAGTATTACGAGTAGCATAATCAAATCGTATATGTTCGAAATATGTATAACCATTATCAATAAAATACGGAGGCGGTAATTCCAGGAGTACCTACAGATTAAATTACTGTCTACATAACGAATATAAATGATTATGATGTTCGATATTTTTAAACGACTGATACGGATCCATGTTTGCCAATACATACTAATCTCACCGCAATAAATATGTCGCGAACATTTGTCTCATCTTCACAATATGTTTAGAGTCAACGACACTAACTTTTTCAAGGCCTTCAGTTGATCGTTAAAAAAATAAATCTAGGTTCTAAGTAAAAACGCGATTATTCCTAATCTTTTATAACAGGCGGAATGCTATTATAAAATAATCAAAGTAAACGAAAGATGAAAAAAGGTGCACATAATAGAAATAATAAATTGTTCATATCGCATAGTTTTTGTTTATGGCAGATTATGATTAAAGCTTGCTGATGCTGAGTATGTTATCAATTATCATATTCTGAAGAAAGAGTATATATGTAGGTATTTCATTGAGTTGAAAACGTCCAGCCCTCGGTATGAAGTCATCGAATGGGAACCAACAAAAATTGCTTACAGGCAGCTTTAAGGCCAGCTGAACATGATAAAATATACCGGGAGATAAATTTTCGATTCTTGAAACAGGAGTGCCTCATTTTTTCCACATTTTTTCATCATTCGTCGTTACATATTTTTTTTCTGATGATGATGTTCTGATAAAAAGTTTTTCTTCTTCCTTGCCTCGTTCTTTATACCGCTCCATGGTTTCGCGTTGCTCGATCTGCGGTGTAGGCATACATCGCCCATTTTGGCGGTAATATCTCAGCATACACAACCGATTTACTTTTTTGTTCACTATTTTCGAAATTTTGCGTAAACTGTGTTGTTCATTTCTCAAAACATCGTTTTGAGCCATTTGGGCGGTATTTAATGCTTTTGCGTAAACTGTGTTGTTCATTTCTCAAAACATCGTTTTGAGCCATTTGGGCGGTATTTAATGCTTTTGCTCCATGATTACCGAAACTCACAAAAATTAAAGTCAAAACACAATCTGAGTGGATTAAAACAAAAACAGTTAGGCTGTGACGCTAGGACTTTCGAAATAACGACCGAATCGCAACTGTCTCTATTCATGTGACCCAATTTTGAGCATATAATTTATTAGTGCATCAGCATAATGTTGATGAAAGATAACTGTTCTTATTAAATGTTTCATTTTTTTCTCGCAAACTATGAGCAGCATAATATCCTTTGTAAACAAATACTGAGTTATGCTCTCTGCTGCAAAGGATATTTTGAGATAAACAACTCTCGAAAAGGCTGTCCCTATTCAAGTGTCCGTGTTAATAAGTAGCATATGATGATGTTGAAGAGCAACGGACTCAATACACTGCCCTGGTGTACTCCCATATTCACCGGAATTTCTTCTTCTAACCTTAGTCGTAGCTCCATCATAAATGTCTCGTATCATCCTGACGTATGCCTCTGGGACATTAAAGTGCTCTCAAGACCAACCATATCGGACCACGAGGTACTCTATCGAATGCCTTTTCCAAATCGATGAACACAAAGTGCAAGTCCTTTCGTGTTGCTCTATACTTTTCCATCGCAATACGAATGCACTGAATCGCATCGACTGTAGATCGACCTTCAACAAAGCCGCATTGATTGTCATTCAACCGCACAATCTTCCTCAATCGGTTGCAGACAACTCGCTCGTAGATCTTCAGTGTATGAGGTGCCCACCTTTGATTTTGTTGAAGAGAACTGTGAGCCCACTAAGCCCGACATTTTCCATTTTCAACCAAAATTCCGCGGGGATTTTGTCCGGTCCGACTGCGCCTTTCACTGAGAAAAAACATTAGAATAGTTATCTAAAGAAATAGTCGAATTCATCTAAAGTTCGTCGTTGATTTTCAGCTTATGATTCTGATTCTGATGATTCTGGAAAAAGCATAAATATTAGACAATGTTAATGATTAGACATCAGGATTACATAAGTCTTACATTTTCTTTTCTCAGTCCAATTTGTTCTTTGGGAATTATTTGTTGTGTCCATTTGTTCAATGTCCGCTAGCGTCAAATCCTTGAAGAACGCACGCACTTTAATCACTGCTTAACTCGTAGGACAGATACACACATCAACATCACACAACCACAAATAATGCGAAATGTACGCGGAACAGGAGATTGCATTTTGTTAGGGAATGAACACGCAAAAAACCGGTTGAAAATTATTATCAAAATGGTTGTTTGGTCTACTTGATTACTTGATTTTTCTACATGTGTGTTTAGGAAATAGAATTTAGCTAGTTGAAGTAGTCGAATTTTCTATTTAAAGTGTTTGGATTTTCACACAAGTAGTCAATTTTCACAAATATTTAGTTAAATTGGTTTATCAAAAAATTTTGCTATTCCGGTGAAAACCGAACTATTGGTTGTAGTTAAAATGTATATTTAAATGGTTAACTTAACAAATTTAGTAAAAGAATTGACTATTTATGGCCCGATTTCTTTTGTCTAATTTTGTCCGGTTAATTGAACGATTTTAATAGTGTTTTCTGCTACACAGATTAGTGGAAATAACCATTTCTTTAGTAGAACCATCTAAATAAAAGTCAACTACTTTTCATTAGTTCAACTTTCTAAACCTTTTTTCTCAGTGTTCCGCGTTTCATCTGATGCATTGCCTCCATCACCTCTTCCTCTGAGATATCTTCAATATTTGTGGTATTCGGCTCAACTTCTTGAAAAGCTGCTCGTAGTGCAGTCAAAATATCCCATTTCAGGCCTCCAAATAGAAAAAATAGAGTAAGGCTATTTTTTGTGGTTTTTGAATCAGCGAGCTCCCAGGTATCTAAAACTCATTTTGCTAAAAAAAAATTTGATCGGAAAGGTCCCAAAAAGGACAAAAAAGGATACTCTTTAATCCTTGGCCGGAGGTCAGCATGTGGGGTATCAAATCAAAGGGGACGTCGAGTACATTACATATCCGGTGTTTGTTCCATGTTTCAAGGACCCTCAACGGAATAAATCGAGATTAAATTGAGAATTATTGTGTTTTCCGTGTATCTTTCCAAAGCCATAACTACGAGAATAATCCAAGTTGTCACTACGTTTCTCACTTTTCCGAATCTTTGATAGGTTAAGATTCTACCATTAAATTTGCTAAGAAAAAAATTATCGGAAAGCTCTGAAAAAGGACATTAAAGGACACTAATTACAAACCTTGATTGAAAGTGAGCATGCGGGGTGTCATGTCAAAGAGGACGTCGAGTGCATTGCATATCCGGTGTTTGTTTCCTGTTTCAAGGACACTAAATGGAAAAATTCGGGCTAAAACGAAAAATTACGGCTTTGGAAAGATACATATACGAGAAACATGAAAATTTTCCATTGGATCCCAATTTTCTCCTGTGAGGGTCCTTGAAACAAGTAATAAACGCCAGATATGGAATGTACTCGACGTCCTCTTTGATATGACACCCCGCATGCCCACGTTCGATCAAGGTTTGTAATTAGTGTCCTTTTTGAGAGCTTTCCGATCATTTTTTTTTCTTAGCAAATTTAATGGTAGAATCTTTAGCTATTATAGATTCGGAAAATTGAGAAACGTAGTGACAATTTGAATTACTCTCGTAATTAGGGCTTCGCAAAGATATACGGGAAACACAATAATTCTCAATTTAATCTCGATTTACTCCGTTGTGGGTCCTTGAAACATGGAACAAACACCGGATATGTAATGTACTTGTCGTCCCCTTTGATTTGATACCCCACATGCCGACCTCCGGTCAAGGATTAAAGAGTATCCTTTGTTGTCCTTTTTGGGACCTTTCCGATCAAAATTTTTTTTAGCAAAATGAGTGTTAGATTCCTCTGAGCCTACTGATTCAGAAACCACAAGAATTAACCTTACTCTATTTTTTTCTATTTGAAATGCTAATATGACTGCACTACTCGAGCAAATTCTTCATTTAGAAGTTCGTCAAAATACACTGAAAAAAATGGTTTAGACTTTTTATCTAAAGTGAAGTAGTTGACTTAAATTTAGATAGTTTTACCAAAGAAATAGCTGATTTCTCTAATCTTCGTAGCTGAACATACTATTAAATTCGTTCATCAAGATTAGAAGAAAAAGTTTAGTCAATTCTTCCACAAAAGTTGTTGATTGTACTATTCAAATATAAAATTTAACTACAAACAATCGTTCTTTTTTTTTTCAACACAATTTAGCTATCCAACATTTAACAATTTATAGATAATGAATAGCTGTCTTTACAAATGAATTAATTGAATTTGCAAATATAGTAGATGTTTCAACTAATGACGAATAGAAAAATTATCCATATCTTCGTAACTATTTCAACTACATAGAATCATAAGCTGAAAATCAACGCGAACTTTAGATGAATTCGACTATTTCTTTAGATAACCATTCTAATTTTTTTTCTCTGTGCAAGTGAGACTGCCACCAGAAGAAAAAGAGGCCTTTTGGAACGACGTTGACACCCTGATTCAGACCATTCCAGATACCGAATTGGTGTTCTTGGGAGGCGAGCTAAATGGCCATGTGGGTGAATCAAATTATGATTACGAGGATTGCCATGGTGGAAAGGGTATAGCCATTCAACGGTCAGAAATGACGAAGGTGAAGCTATTCTGACTATGTGCAGATCGCACGGTTTGGTTATCCTAAACACATATTTTGTGAAAAACGAGAGACACCTACAGTAGTGGACACGGAGATAACAAACACGAAACGCAGATCGATTACCACTCTGCTTCGATTTTATGAGAAGGTGGGTAAAAGACTGCAAGGTGATCTTGGGTGTATCTGTCGTTAGCCAACATCGTTTGCTCCTGTCAGAATTCATTTTGATAGTAGGAGGAGCAAGAAATAGAAGAGCTCCCCGGCCCGTCAAAAAAATCAAGTGGCACAATCTCACAAACGACAACTTTGAACCTGCGGGGAGCGTTGGCACTTATTACGTTCCACACCCTTCCGCAGATAACCAATTTGATGCTGATCAAGCGTTCACTTCTCTTCGCGATACTTATTATGCTGCCAAGTAAAGACGACGCCAGAATAATGCCAACTCCGTTTCTTTGATTTGTGATTCCATAGTAGTACAATTTGTACTTCTGATTACAAGTTGACATTTAAAAAATAAATAACAGGCGCAACAGTTGTACTAAGGCCGCAGATGTGTTAGTGATATCCAATTTCCAAGATCATAACTGCTTTTTCGTTGAGGTGTTGAGATCAACAGCACGCTCAGCAGTGCAATTTATCCTCATAAATTGTTACTCGTTTAACATCTGAGTGAGATCGTAGTTCGTCACATGGGTCGTGAGTTCGAAAAACACCATAAACTAAATTCGTTCCCCGTAAGTCTCGAACCCATGACCCTGGGAACCGAAGGTGCGCGCACTAACCACTACACCAGTCAGACTACAGTCCAGTAATAGTACATCTCACAAAAACACGTGTGTGTGTATAATTCGGCGCTCTGCTCCTGAAAACTTAAGTGAACATTTAGTTCTGCAATTTACACCACAGCCTGACTTAGGGGATCTTTTTTCGACCATTTTTTTTTGTGTTAGCCCCGACATAGCTTTGTCCCTTATTCCGCCTATATTTTACTTTATTTTTTTCGGCAATCAGCAGGAAACGCTTTCCTTTTTCCCCCTTATATTTTTCCGTCTCAAGGAGATGAATTCGAATCATTTGTTTCCATGCCACCACCATCCGAAAGGCAAAAATCCAGGTCTCTCACAGAATCATCGGAATCAAAAAGAAATTCATGTGGAACACTATCATTTGTCCGGGTTGCATCGCCGTTTGTGTCATATGGAAAACACATTCTGGAATACTTCGTCGTTTATATAGCTCAATGCACTTCCATATTCAATACCGGAAGGTATCGATGGCTAGACGGATTCGCTTTCCATTGAAAAAATTTCATTTTTTTCCGTTGGTGCTGTATTTAGTTTGGACAACGCCATTTTAAGTATTAATTCTTTTTCTTAATTTTCTTTTTATAGAAGATATACTCGTATAGCTGAAAAAAAAGTAAAGAACAACTACAATTTTCAACCAATTATAAACGCAAAGTAGCTAAAGTGTTCCAACTCAAAAGTTGTTTAACATTGATCAGCAACTTTTAAATCTTTTCAACAAAAGTGTTACAACTCAAAAATATTGTGACCCATCTACTGTCCAACAAAATTGTATACCGCAAGAAAAGTGTTCTACTTCAAAATGTAACACTATTCACTTACCACGATGCGTGTTTTCTTCTCTGTGTCCAGGTGCTAACTGAGCTGAGACGTTGTTCTTGCTTTATCAGTAGCAAATTTGTCTTAGAACTCTAGTGTCACTAGCGTAAGGTGACCAAACTTCTGAAGGCCCAATGCTGTACACATACTTAGGGAACTCGGCTCTTAAGCAAATTCTCAGCTATACTTGCAGGTCCGAGATCTGCGCAAGCCAAAATGTTGGCAAATTATATATTCTTTTGTGTTGGCCTAAGCCAAGCGAAGGGCGAGCTACAGGATCCAAGTAATCATACGGATGATTCATAGGTCTATGTGTCTACCATTTGTTAAAATGTCAACAAATTCTAAAAAGCGCGACAGACAGGCAAAGGTCTGAACGAAACGAAGAGCGAGCTACAGGATCTGCATAAACGTATGGACGAACCAGAGTCTAAGTTTTGTGAATTGCCTTACATTGACTCACCGCCCGATGCGCTCGTCTTATCCTATTTCCCAGCAGCGGTAAGTTGCAAAAAGTGTGGGCATGAGCCAGAGGTCTAAATCTTACCAATTGGAAGGCTAGCTATATGATTTAAGTAAACCTAAGGACGAGCCAGAGGTCTAAATCTTAGGAATTGCCTTCCATCGACTCATCGCTGGCTGCGATCGTACCTCGCCTTATCCGCATTGGTTGCATTATTCCTGGAGGAGGGTATGAATTTCTCCGTTGTTACATTGATGATACCATCCCGGTCCCCTGGTCTCTTAACACCGATTTAAATGGATTCTAAGGCAATGTTGTGGAAAAAAAACTTTATCTAAAACTCATGCCGAGTTCTTTCTTCAGTATGCATTTTCCTATGGTTGGTTCCTAGGTTGCTAAAGGAACCGGATGGAGTGCAGTGGCTGATTTTATCATCGTTTTGTGATACGGAAAATTAATTAAATTCGCATCTTTCGGCGGCCGTAACTTCTGAACCTTGGCAGCTAGAGCCTTGAAATATTCACCACATATGGACAGTACGGTGTCTAATATGTTTGCCAAATTTCAAAACTTTGCTCAAGAATTGCCAAGTTACGGAAATATCGATTAAAAAAAATCACAAGTGCGGTTTGGGTATAGCTGTAACTTCCGAATGCGGATATGTGCGCCGTGAAATTTGGAAAAAATATTAGTGCCAAGTAGCCCTGCAAGTGTGTGCAAAATTTCCGAGAGATCGGGAAGGGTTCCCGAGGTATCGGAAATGAACGGTTGCGAGATATAACAGTGCGATTGTCTCACTAAATATCTATGGTAAGGGATACGGGGGTCACCTTGAAAGCAGGCAAGTCAACACAGGCCTCACCAAGAGCTTATTCTCTAGTGAATTGTGTTACATCCGGAATGCTGTACATTTTGTGTGGTGTATTAACTCAAAAATGCCAAATTTTGAGTTGTGACGGTGTTCTTGCCGACGTGCGGTGTAGCCATGATACAGTAAATCTATTTTTGGATTGGTCTAATTAAAAGTGTGTATCTCCGTAAATATTGACACTAGAGCGTATTGCAAATTTAGCCTAAAAATGTTGGTCACCTTTAGGCGGGTGTATCTCAGAAACGGTGATAGCTATGACCCTGGTTGTTTCACCAAATGTAGCTCTAAATACGCCATCGACTTCTTCCCTTGAAAATACAAAATTGCCCATATTTTCGTAAATATTGACTCTAGAACAGTTAAATTTGGCCTAAAAATGTTGGTCACGCCTTTCATTCTGGAACGCGTTTATTTAGACCAATCCAAAAATAGATTTACAAGAAGCTTTTCATTAATACTGTGCATAATTCTTATTTCTTGCCTATAAAATGTAATGTGCAAAATTATTCACTATGTTTGTATCCAAAATCTAAAAACCCTCGTATTGCGGGCCATCTGTACGTCGGTATTTTTTTGCGTTGAAATTTATTTTCATGAAGTTAAGACGATATTGACTTCCCTATTGTCACGAATCTGTTTCCTTAACCTTGGTAACATTGGAAGCTCTTAGTAACTTTGATAACCTTAGTAGCCCTGGTAACCTTAGAAACCTTGGGATCTTTATACATCACATTAAACTTAATGTCAACCCTAATTTTGATCTTAATCTTGGCCTAACCCTAAACCTCAAACTCAACCTTAACGCAAACCCTATTCGTACATTTAACCCTAAATAACGTTAACTGCGACCTGCAACCTACCTAACAATAACCGTAAGTTTCATTTTGACTTTAACCTTAGCCCTTGCTTGAACCTAAACCATTATTCCATGTCTATCCCAAACCCTAACATTCACCCTAATCTTAATCCATATTTAAGCTTCCACCAAACCAGCGCAGTGCATTAGCGGTACGTGTCAGAATGTATGAAATAGTTTCCGCCGCGGTACAGCACGGCGAACTTGTCAATTTGTGTGGTGTGTGTGTTGTGTGCACCGCGCTGGTTTGATGGATGCTTTAGGATCATCATCATTAACGAGCGCACTGTATACATCGCCCTATATGCTCCTCCAATATTATATTAATGTGTACGTACTCGTATATGAGACGAACCAAAACAGGAACTTTGACCCCTTGCTCCTAGTCTTTCAGACGCTCTACAGTTGACAACTTTTGGAGTCCATATGCAAGGGATTGTTCTAAACAATCGTCTACCAAATTTGAACACTCAGGAACTATTAGGGTCCGAGGTACAGATGTCCGAAAACCCGTACTTATTCCGTCGTGTAAACATAGTCTTGGTCGCTTTTCACAGTGGATTTGCTAAAATTTCATCGTTTTTCTTTGGCGCGGGGGATTTTTTTCGTTTTTTTCCCCGCCCTGCAGGTAATTAGCCGCACTGGATAAGCTAGAAAGTCACAAAGACACGAAACGCTTTTTGCCGAGCACTAAACTAAACCTCAAAGAATCTCATTCTACCCCTGATGCTTCTTCCACGTCTCTACAGTATTGTGTCAAAGGTAACCGTTTTGGCAATGGCGAATCAGCTGTAAAACATCGAAGTACACCCTCTCTGTTGAACTCCTAATTTGATTTTCCTGAGCTTAGAACGTTTTCCTCGAAACTCAGTGAAGGAATGCCGTCCAGATAGATAGTTGGCAATCCAACGGATCACTTGTGCAAGAAGATGCATATTCAGCAGGTTCGCGAGAAGCATCGAGTGATTGACCTTATCAAATGCGTTTGTTAGGTCAATTGCCACAAGAATAGATATGTGGCAAGGACGTCGCTGGTTCAGCCCGTCACGGATGCGTGTAGTGATCGCATCGAGGGTAGTGGTGGAACTATGCATTTTCCTGAAGCCATGCTGGCGGTGTTTTAGCATAGCATGCTCGACAAGAGTGGGGTGAATAAGGGCCTCCGGCGTCTTTGCGACAGGAGACAGTATCGTTATATTGATATGCTTTTGTTTCACTGGTATGATGGAAGGAAAAAATACCGAAGTATCGTTATAGGTCGGTAGGATTTGCCGAGACTGGCGCTTTTTTTCACAGGGGGACAATCCGTCCTCTTTTCCAGATTTCAGAGATGGCAAGCGTAGAGATCGACAAGTTAAAGGCTGCCGTGAGATACTCAATGGCTGAAAGGTCGAGATGTTTCAACATGGCCATATCGAAATGCTATTGGGTCCGAGGGCTTTGAAATTTTTAGCATTCTCAATGACTTTTTCAACCTGGTCCGCAGTATACGATGGTATAGTTTCAATATGTCTGCTGCGAATACGTCTTCTAATTTTACGCTTAAGGCCATCAGTCTTGGGGTGTTCAATAAATTGCTTATTGAACAGGCTCGCGTAGTAAAGAGGATCGCTGGTGCTCTTACGGCTAAATTTTATAGCAATATTGCCCTTTCCTCTCCTAGGATTGGATAAGGCGCGGACAGTAGATCATAGTCAGGTTTGCTGGTTTGTCAATTCTTATAATGATTGGGAGGTGATCGGACGAACGAGCAGTACGCGTTTTCCATCGAGTAGCACTTATTAGGCTGGCACAATAGTTAAGTCAAGAGAACTACTACACGTGCCTGTGACTCGAGTCGGTGAGTCTTTATTGAGTGAACAAAAAACTGAGGCGTCAAGAGATTCGGCGATAGTTATACCCCTGGCATCATTGTGGAGGTCGGAATGCCAGAGCTCATGGTGCGCGTTAAAGTCACCATGAATGATCCTGTGCTCTCTAGATAGGAGAGGACCAATATCGAAACGATAGCCAGAAGGGCAGTTACAGTGAGGTGGAACATATACATTAAAAATTTCGATGTTAGTACTTTCCTGATGAAACTGAGATGGCTTGCATTTCCGCCGTACCGTCGACATCTACATTTAATACACAGGAATATACGGACTTGTGTATTGGGAAGGCAAGCCCACCTCCACGGTGAGAATCATTCCTGGCGGTTACATAGTTAATGTGATACAAACTGGTCCAAAATTCAGCTCTGTAAAAATGCTAGTCTACAGCCACAGGTTGCCTCCTGATGTCTGCCCAGGATCACTTACACCAAGAGACACAATTGATGCCAATACGTGACCACAATCTCCTACTCTCAAACCAATATCTTGTTGGTTGCTACCGTGAGGATCATCCCAACCACAGTCTCATGGACCGAATTCCTCCTCGACGATATGTCAGGCGTGGTTTACGAGACCTAGAGAGAGAGATCAAGGGGTACAAACGGGACCCTTACGATTCACACTACAGATGTGAGTCTATTGCGAGTTTAGGTGCCCTTAGTGCGTTCACCACCAATCTCACCTGAGGAGATTAGGCTTCCAAGAGCCACCAGAGCGACATAGGCTCATCTTCGGTGGGGCTTTTGTTCGCGCTTCATTTCGTAATTTTCCACATAAAACCGGACATCCAAAACATTTGTCCAAACTGGGCTGGAGCTCCTCATGATGTGGGTCAGTGGTTTCAATGCCAAGCTGCGCCCACTGACCTAACATCTATTTTACTGTGGGAAAACCCTATCGCAGCAGCAATTGTTTTTGTCCCTTGACATCACGGACGAAAACATCGACGAACCACATAGATGCACAGCGGTTCCACACCTTTCTGCACCGCTAAAAAAAGAAGCAGAAGAACTCTCACTTGACTATGGTATAGGAGAGCGAGATGAAACCGAAGAGATACACGTCAATTACACCATAAGTGCGGGGGTTAATATTGTTTTTGCTAAAATATATTAAAATAAAATACCCGCTCTGTGGCTCACTTGGTTGAGCCGCACTCTACGATGCTATAGTAATCTAGAGGTACGGAGATTGAATCTCGGCGTGGTCCAAAATGTCCGTACATGTGCCGATAGGAAATAATAAATGCTTGCAACATTATATACACTCCGAAATGATATGCAATGTAACGTTGACGCTGAGTTAACGCATCATGACCACACATGGGGCTAAACGGTACTGAGAAGAAGAAGAAAATATAAAACAGAAAAAGGAAAAAGTGTATGAATCCTTCAAAAATCCTGGACAAATTAACTAAAGAACAAATTTCCGCAAATAATTTCATCCCATTAAGTGAAATAAATCACATTACAAAAAAACATCTTTTATTTTATGATCGTAGCAATAACAACAATATCAAATAAAATATTCGCTCAATCTCTATCTTATCAACAAAAAATATTACAATAATATATTGAAAAGTGCTTAAAGCATTTATATATTGATTATGACTATGCATTACATTATCATATTTATATAAGTATGTACACACAAAAAAGCAAAGCTTATCACAAAAGTCTGAACTCTCTCTCCTTAGAACAATATTCGAAAAGTCGAAAAACGAACAAAAACCGCTTTGCACAGTTCATGCTGTCGTTCCCCTCCATTGCCGCTGTCGCCCCCTATCTGCTTGTCATGTTTTTCTGCGCTGCTAATGAACTGGAGCAGTCATTGTTGACGCCACACTCTTCGTATGACGCCGTTTCTGCAAGAATGTCTTCACCGATTCGAGCGGCAACTGAAAATGATAGTAGGCACAATAGGGCAATGGATCCCAAAAGGCAAAGAGAGCTTCCCGCTTATCAAGAACGGTGCCTATCAGCTTGCCCACCGTGTCCATCGAAGGATTTCGCAGTGTATTCAAGACGGCATCATGAATCCAGTAGCGGCCACCCTCTTGAATTAGGGGTCCGGAATTTTGTCGGGTAAAATGCGGACATGGTTTGCAAAGGATTCGCGAATGATTTCCAGTATGACAGATGTATGGTAGGGAAACGCCCACACGCGATCCTTGTGGTAACAGCTTGCCCGTTTGCTTGCACTTGACAAATCGAAAACTGATATGACCGTTGATCGGACGCTGCAATCGGACTTTTGTGAAAAACTCATTCAGCCATGTGTTGATTTCTTTGTTCTCTTCAGGGATAAGACTCTTCGTGTCCTGATTCACTAAACAGGTAACGTTGGCAATTACGCGAGATTCCTTGACTGTGGTGCATGTTACATAGTGCTCGCCTGGTACATCACGCACCACCAGCCATTCCTTTTCTTCGCTGATTTCATGGAACATTTTCAGATCGCGGCGATTATGCGGTAGAATGTACTTATGTCGCTCGAGGATGCCATGTGGACCCACGGCGAGGATGATATTTCTGTATCCGGTCAACCAACCAGCATCGTACAGTCGAAATAATTCGTCCTTTGACGACACAATGCGATGTGGCGGCAGTGGTATTTCGTTTACGCGACATTTTTTCATCATTTCCATTGTATCGTCCAGGATGAGGGTTTCTTGAACGCCGGGCGTGAAAGAGGCACAACCCAATAGTTCCAGGTGTGGTTTGGCCAATGCATCGTAGTAAGCAGGACTCGTTGCCGATACTGGTATATAATAGGATGCCTTTTCCTTTTCAACAATATCACACAACGCTGCAATGTACTCCTGCGGGGCATCGACTGTTGGTCGTGGTACGGTGTAGAACTTGTGAACGGCCGTTGAGAATCGCGCTAGTCCAAACAGACCCTCAAATTCAATAACAATCACCCGGGCTCCCGATGAATAGAAGTTTCTTGCCAAGTGCAATGTCTGAATGGTACTTCCACAACTAATAAGAATAGTTCGTCGACGACTGTTATCTTCAATGTCCGCTGAACTGGTCAGCGGGTTCAAAATCCATTTGACAAGCGACAGTGGGAACGCTATCATCTTCCAGAATAGCCATAAAATGGCAGAGAGCCAAAATGTTGGTGTGGCAAATGAGAATGGTATGAAAAGGACTCGCAGCACCATCATGACAGCACTACCAATCATATTCCATATAACTAGTGGCCACCAGAGCAGCAGACGTATGACGACCACATTCAAAGGTGGATCGGGCGAAAGACGAGCTTGGGATGTGGATGTCGAGGGTCGTTGAATAATATCGATTTCCCTATCCTCCGGGATTAGTGTGAATGTGCTGGAGTAATTCCGTCGAAGTGTCGATATCGGCGATGTAGATGTTGGTGATGTGCTGATCGGTGACGAAGGATATGACATTGGCGATCCATGTTTCGAGTGACCCGGCGTACTTTGTGGTGTTGTGGGCGATGTTCGTGGTAATGTGAAATTACCATTCGAGCGCGGCCATGCACCGAAAAAATTTCCATCACGATTATTTGCAGGCATTTTGATAATGATGTACGTTTATCTAATTTTAGAAGATATCACCACGCAATAACAAAAATAAAAACGAACCGAACTGAGATAAAAACTGCACTTTGTATGGTACGCGAGTGTTAAGCCGAGTGCAGGGAAAAAGTCTTCAAAATGCACCACTATCTGACACTCAGATGAAAATGTCTTTTACACTGCCGGGTCGCGGTACCCTATGCACTGCACCAATATCCGTTAGCGCGATCCACATTCAAAACGGTCAAAATGTTTCAAGTCCAACCACTTGGAAACGACTAAAACATTTTTGAAATAAACAATGTCTTTTAAGTTCAAGTAGATGAAATCTCCTCCACTGAAGTTATCACGTACTTTGACCGGCTCTGCACTGGACTGGACATACTGCGGGTATACAAGTATATTGGTACATTTTAATCTTCTCTCTCGGAGCTCATTTAATATTAATATTCACTTAAGTACAATCTTATATTGCTGCTGGAGAAGAACTGTATGTGGTGTTTTTTGCAAATTTTGTTTTGTTCTCGACCCACTGATAAGGGCACGACGCTTGTCGACATGTAAATTTGTATTATCACTATCGCTAATAAATTATTATTATTATTGATGTCGGTGTTACCGATTGGAAATAGGATTGTTGAGTACTTAAGTGTCATTTCTCGCTGGCAATTAGCTATCCATTTCCTCATGGCTTATAAGTTTAATTGACCGGTTAATTATGACGGATGCGTTACCACTATAGTAGTGATCTTTACCGATACTATACGCATAGTTGAATTATCCTTAATTGGGGAAAATCGGAAGCCCTTGAACTAGAAGCCATTTGGCTGTCTTTCCTCTCCATTCGCAATTGATGACATGAAGTACTTCCTTCCCATTCGAAAAACATGCACTTTCGAAAGTACTCCATGATCTTTCTAAAACATTGAACCGAACCTAGTTCTGGTGCGAAGTATAAGCGGTCTACTAAAACGTTCACAGTAGGGATGTGGAAAACCGGACGGACGGACCCAAAATTGCAATGTGAATTAATAAATCGGCAGACTTACCTACAAACTTGACTAGTGAATAGTAGGAAAATCCTAAATAGAACTGTGTTTCTGTAAATTTTACTTCACCACGAAAAGTCTATATTCCAAGTATGAGACGCTAGCTTTACAATGTAATGAGCGTCCTGTCCTTAAGTCAGGACAACTAAATTTGATTCATCAAAAGAAGTTAATTAGTTTGTATTTTTGACTTATTGAAAAAAAAATACTTTAAAAAATCTCTATGTCATTGATATATGTAAATTGTCGATACTTTAGGGTTAGCAATTCAATGCCGAGCAAACAACCAGGGTCTTGACTACGATTACATATATAAAATAACACGGTTAATCGGTACATACTTTCTATCCGGTTTTCAACCGGACAGTTTAACCGTTTTCAAAAATAACCGGAGAGACCGGATGCCGCGGCGGTTTTGGACATCCCTAGTTCAAAGTGGCGAAATACAAATGATTTCGCCGTATGTTTTCACACAATGGCATGGGTATTCATCTAACATTTGAGTGATTTCATATGGCATGGGTATTCATCTAACATCTGAGTAACATATCATGCTAGAAATAGAATGGACGCAGCAACGATAATGCAGCCCAATGAAATTTAAATAGGTGACGTCTTGTTAGCAGCAAAAGCCATGTAAATTGCGTTGGGCCGCTGCTACTGTTGCTGTTGTTGCATCCATTCTATTTCAAGCATAATAGTCCGAATTCGAAAACTGCATTATAAATTGAACCCTCGAACCACTTCACTAACCAAACCTTCTCGGTAAACACATTGAAAGATAATAATCACAGGCATTGCGTGGACGATTGAGCGCTCCCTGCGAATAGTCAGTAGTCAGCAACTGTTAATTTCTAAATTTGTCCGACAATTGGAGGTTTTCAACCCAGGCGGCCAAGGCCCGACGTCGAGCTATCGTGCCATAAAGAAGATATTAAGTAATCTGGAATAGATCCTTGATACCTTTTAATCCGATTTTTTTACCCAAACTAAACCTGACCAGTTAAGGTGTATGTTAAGAAATCCAAACCCGCAGGGGAGTCTGTGTCCTTAAGACACAGAGTACATATATGTGTGTAGGGGGACACAGATATTTTGTGAGTTGTTACACCACGTACCCGAGCAGCGCAGGACCGCCCCTTGTATGGCGTGGATCTGTGTACAAATACCATTCGGGCGATGACGCTCCCGTGCTCCCGAGTCATGTACGGGTGGCTCACGGCATGGCTGACTTTTTCCCTATTCCTTTGGAAAGGAAGTCATACAAGTCCAACACGACGCAGTGTTTCCTGGTAGGGGAGGAATCCGCTATAAGCGATCGTGCCTCGGAGCTGGCGGCTTGCATAACCCGAGCCACGAAGGGGCTAGTTAGGGAGAATGACCTTGGTGGAAAATACCTACGCGCCTATATCTAACTAGTTTGTGGATTGATGACCACACAAATTGCTGCCTAGTAAGCGGATGGGGCCACTCTGAAGTGAACGGTAGCGCTACGAGTCTGCTTTAAGCAGACGAGTAGTCACAGGCACAACAACGATCCTGCAGCTGTCAAGTCGAATTCGCTACGTCCAACTGAAAGGGGGCCAAGGGATGATCACACCTGTTGTTGAGAAATCTTTAGCGAATAATGTACCTCGGGGATGGGCGAGCCCAAGGGACCTTGGATCCTTACCCATCTTGGCGTTGGTCTCGAGGGGGTTTGCGGTGTTAGACAAGTCGACCGGCTAGAATCGCAGGCTGATGTAAGGTTCTAAAGGGAGGCATCCCTGCGGTAAAACTCCATTCCTACTTCAAGTCGGATAAAACCCGCCACCTGCAAGGGGAAGGTATGAACCATGGCTAAGGTACTCCCTACGGCAAGTGAAATAGATCATACATCACTGTTAAGAAACCCAGAGTGTTTTTAACAAGTTAAGACCAATCGTCGTGCTCTGTGGCCGTGATCGTTCGGTCGCCACTCTGTGAAATAGGCACTCTTAGAGAAACGAGTTTCCAAACTCGGCACGACTCGTCGCAAGTTTATTATTCAGAAGAAGATGATAAGAAATATTCTTATCGTAGAATAATAAACTAACAATGCGACTAGGAAGTGGTATGGCTGACAACCATATCACACTCCGAATTCAGTTGTCTTTGTAAAGTTGATGACTACACACGGTAGTCATCAACGCACCACCATGCTCCACTAGGAGTTACGGTAATCAGAGAGAGAGAGAAGACCAATCCTAAACAAAATTTGGGCAAAATTCCAGCTGAGTTTTTTAGATGGTTACGGCAAATCTTAACATATTAGCATATTACCCAATAGTAAAGAATCAAATTAAAATAACAAAATCGAAAAAAAAAGAAATACTTTATTTTATTAAGTTATGCAAAAAAACAGCTGCTTACCATTCTCCACAACACTGTACATAAAAAGAATGTATTGATATAAGCTTGTCCGAAATAATTTCTCTTCATTTACAATTTTAATAATAAAAATTGTAGTAGTCACAATTAGTTCGATTATACGTCGATAATAAAATGATTTACGTAAAACGCCTCAATTGTTTCATGTGATATGTATACTTCATAAAACAAAACAAAAAAAAATGCGTGCTTTTATTATACAAAAAGGTCGGAAGTTTGGACAATAAATATACATATGAGAGATAAGTATAATTAATGGAGGTTTAATGTTAATCAGAAGAAGAAAAAAAGAAAACAAATGAAGAAGAAAAAAACAAACAAACATAAAAACCTTAAAAAGAAATTTTGTTTTTCAAGATTTGTTCTTAATATAACCTTAGACAGTATACAAAAAAAAAATTTCGAGAGCACTCATGTGCACATGGGGAACTGAATTTTGTGCAAGTCGCGTGGTTTTCAATTTGTATCACTCACTTTTAATAAGTATGTAGTGACAAGAATACACTGTGCGACAACTGCTTATTGATATTTCTTTGCAAGAAAAGGTTCAAATAGAGAGTATCACGTTCACTAGTATTATTTTCTGAGACTACAGAATATCACAAATAAAACGGGTAAATTAAAATCCGTCGAGAACCACTTTCTTAATTCACAATAGTACAAACAAAAAAGATATAATTTTTCCTTTATAGTCGGTATAGTTTTATTTCTTTCTCCAAATGATCATTTCAATAGCAACATGCTATCTTCTTTACAGTATAATTTACAGTACTCATACCTCATTATACGGCCTCTCTTATACGGCATTTCGCTCTTACGGCCCTTTTAAATTATGGCACTATTTCGATATACGGCATTTAATAATTCGTTATACGGCCGAATATGTTTTAGGGATTTCCCATTTTATATGCAAAGTAAAGAAACTAGTTTGGTGTTGAAAATTCCACTAAAAGGATAAACAACTGTGCTGGGCATGTGAATTCGATTGTTTTAATTTTGCCAGTCATCTTCAAAAGTAATAAGAAGGCCTGGATGACGAAAGTTATGTTTGAGGATTGGTTTATGCTCAAGCTCAAGCGGAATACCTCCCAAAAAATACGACTCCTATTATACACCCGTGGACTACGGAATAATACCAACTTTTAAGGCTTATTACCTACGAAGAATTTTCCAGCAGATTATAAATGGAAGCGACGGAAACTTTTCAATGAAAGAAATTTGAAAAGTTTAAGTTATTATCAACCATGCCCTATAAAATATAAGTGAATCTTGGAAGGAGCTAAGTCACAAACTATGAACAGCGCATGGAAATCTATATGGCATGAATGTGTCAAGAAACATGATGCCCAAACTGATTCCGTGTCAGATATTTGTCAAACAATAGTAAGTGCTGCAACAATGACGATTGACGATATGACTGAAGGCGATATTATTGATTTAATAAATGCGGATCGAAACCCCTTATCCAGCGAGGAACTTCTACAGCTGGAATCAACTTCGGAAAATGACAACATAGACGAACCACCAATGAGGAAGAAACTAACGGTAAAATGTATAAACGATGCTTTCAATCACTACGAAGAAGGGATTAAAATTCTTTCTGAAGCCGATCCTGATGACGAACGCAGCGCAAGAGTGGAAAGAAGCATACGTGACTCGATTTTTTGTTATACAAAAATCCACGAAGAATTAGAAAAAAGGCGAAGCAACCAACACTTGAAAAATCTTTCATCGCAGGTCCGTCCAGATCACAAAATTAGCTACATATGTTCTTATTTAAGTATGTATGCAAAAGGTTAAAAATTCTTGTTATGAAATGAATTGTTAAGTTTATTTTTTGACATTGGACTTGTTTATGCTTCATTAATAATGGGAATGATACTCTTATAGGTACCTATGTTGCTCCTGATGATAGGAATGATAACTCGTCCAGATTGTTGAACGGAGACTTTTTTCTACGCTTTGCAACATTCAGATTTTATATGTACTTCCGTTCACTCTCCAGGCGGAGGCGCGAAGTATGCTGTTATTAATTTCAGTTAACACCGTTAGCTTAGCAGATTTGAAAAACATTGCAAAATATCCGTTAATCGAAACAGTATATGTAATAAAAATCCCTGAAATATATTGGAATTGTCTCATTTTAAAAGCAAAATGAACTGAATCTAAGCATTTGTCGCACAGTGTAAAATTTTGGTAAAATTGTTGTACTTGCTAGACCATTGGTTCATAATCTTCTTGAAATTGTGCCTTTCTCTTCGAAACGGTGAAGAAGGTTTTTAATTTTTTGGAAGGAATGGGTTACTGGTATGCTGATACGTTGCACTGGTTCTTCAGGGAGCTGATCAAAGAGCGTTGTATGTTTCTTTCTTTCCACTGCCATGGTCTTACGCCGGATCTGGATGACGGATTGCTCATAGCCGTTTTTCACCGCAGTGTCGAGGATGAAATCCTTTTCAGCTTCGGGTAAATGGTAGGTAGTCTGGCTGGTCTAGCGGTTAGTGCACGCACCTTCGGTGCACAGGGTCATGAGTTCGAATCTCACCGTGTTCCATGGTGTTTTTCGAACTCACGAGCTTGTGACGGACTATGATCTTACTCAGATGTTAAACGAGTACCCATTTATGGGGATAAATAACACTGCTGAGCGTGATGCTGATTTCATTACCTCAACAAAAAGCAGATAAGATCTTGGAAATAGGATGTCACTAACACATCCTGCGGCCTTAGTCCAATGTTGGATTGTCGCGCCTGTTATTTATTTATTTAAATGGTAGGTTACCAACCGATGCACATTGCTGTGGAAAGCGGCCAATCTTTCCGGAAGTGTGTGGTACGACGATGCGGTGGGTTTTCGATACATATATACTTTTTTCAAGACAAATTTCCGATATCTCAACACAAATTTACGATCTACCAAATGAAATTATCGGTATTACAAATGAAAATAAAGGTCTTGAAAATTAAGTTAACAGTCTCACAAATGAAAACAACGATTTTGCAAATGAAAACAACGTTGTATCAATTGAAAATGACGGTCTACCAACACAAATTAATCATTGTTCACAAAATTCCGGTGTGTCAAGTGAAATCAACGATGTAACAAACCAAAACAACGATATTACAAATCAAATTAATCATCATCTTGGCAATATTTTTACTTTGTAAAATTAACGAAAAATAC
This sequence comes from Microchrysa polita, assembly GCA_949715475.1. Taxonomy (NCBI): domain Eukaryota; kingdom Metazoa; phylum Arthropoda; class Insecta; order Diptera; family Stratiomyidae; genus Microchrysa; species Microchrysa polita. The sequence goes on from OX454421.1 coordinate 39,036,017, forward strand.
TGTGATTAGGAGTTTAAAAACTACCTAGATTAAATGTTTAACATAAAATTATTATTATTTAACGCAATATAGTAGTAAATTAGTGAAATTAGTTTCCAAAGTCAAATTAAACTGGCTCACCATTCTCAGATTACAAAGTTTCCCAACTCACACATTACAAGTCATTCACACCGATTTTTCATACAAATAGACAGATTGTCAATCAAACAATCATACAATTTGTATGGAAATTGTCAATGTGAGTAAATGATGGGTATGGGTTTTATCAATTCACACTTTATAGTCATATTGTGTAAATGGACTCGGTATTCAAAATCATAAGCGATATCGTTTTAAATTTAGCTAGCTCGATCGACACACTACTGAAAGGTTATGTTCTTTCGTTCAGCAGGAGAAATGCTGGTATATTCTTCGTACTATTCGGAGATAAGCGTAGTATGTATTATAAATTTCGAGGGAACACACACTATGAATGATAGAGAAAAAACAGTTTAATTCGTTTCCAATGTAGCGGATATCTTTCAATTTTATTTTAGTAGAGCGTCATTTCCATTGGTAAAACTGGGAATTTTTCTGGAAAATTGTTTAGGAAATCGTTTCTTCGGATATGGGAAAAAATGTACATACTTGCATTGCCCGACAACGCTGCTTTGCACTGAAGAAACGTGGCCCGTCTTGGTATAACCTCCTTATAAAAAATATACTTGTATGTAGTAGTATACACTGAGTAAATCGCTTCAAAAAATGGATTATCGCAGTATTTAAAATAATTAGGGGTCCACAAATCGAAAGAATCATTCAATGTTGGTATAGACTTTTCTAATAATTTTATACGATATGAGTTATGATTATCAGTAAGTGTTCAGTTACACATTGTGACTGTAATTGACCCTATACACACCATTTACTAGTCACATTCAAAAATGTTCAAAGAAAAGTTATAACTTTATGACTGAAATCTGTTGCTTTGTATCGAAAATCTCAGCGAATGACTGTAACGTGTTAGTTAACCAAATGCATCGTCATTAATGGAAACTCGATTTGTAATACAGATATAGTGAGGCAGTTTAATTGGACTTTGAAAACTGATTTCACTAATTCCCTATTATATTGAGTTAAATAATAATAATAATTTGATGTTAAATATTTAATCTAGATAGTTTTTATATTCCTAATCACAGTATTTTTAGTTATTTTTACAAAGTAGAAATATTACCAGGATGATGGTTAATTTGACTTTAAATATCGTTGTTTTGGGTTGTTACATCGTTGATTTCACATGACACATCGGAGTTTTGTGTTAAAGAATGATTAATTTGTGTTGAGGGAACGTTATTTTCAATTGATACAACATTGATTTCATTTGCTGAATCGTTGTTTTTATTTGAGAGAGCGTTATTTTCATTTGTCAGATCGTTAATTTCATTTGCTAGACCGCTATTTTCATTTGTGAAGGCGTTGTTTTCATTTCATCATCATCAGCAATGTGGCACGATAGCCCGACGTCGGGCTTTGGCCGCCTGAATTGTTGACCTCCAATTGTCGCGGTCACGTGACCTTGTCCTCCAGTTTCCCAAGCCCAGCAGCTGGTGGGCGTCTTCACCTACGGAGTTCTCCCAGCGAGCTCTCGATCGTCCACGCAACCTCGCTCCGTCAATTCGTTGTGAGCTCATTATACTTTCTTTGGCATGTGATTATCGTCCATCTGTTGTACATGCCTCGCCCATTGCAAACGTTGAAGCTTCACGATTTTCGTTACTTCCAGCTCATAGTACAATTGATATGTACCGGATACGCCATTGATGTCGCTCGTGAACGGCCCCGAAAATTCGCCGAAAGACCTTTCGTTCGAATCGGTTTAGCAAAATTTCGGAGGCTTGGGTGAGGGTCCACGTTTCGCAGCCATAACATAGCACGGGTCGGATAATCGTTTTGTACACGCGGAGCTTCGTGTTCCTGTGCGCAAGTTTCGAATTAATTATAGGGTTGAACGACAAATATGTCTTATTGGCTAGTTGTTTCCGTCGTTTAATTTCGTCGGTTTCGTTGGCGTCCTTTGATAAGTTACAACCCAGATAGTTGAAGTTGTCTTCATAATCGATATTAAGGTCCCCCACTGTGATGCTTGAATTTGCTGGCGTCCTTGTTTTCGATTGCATCATGGCCTTTGTTTTGCTTTCGTTTATATGTAGTCCAACTTCCTTTGACATTATGCAGAAGGCTTTCTGCATCACCCAATCTTCGAGACATGATGTTGATGTCGTCGGCGTACGCTACTAATTGAGTCGCCCTGCTTGAGTCCAGTACGGTTTCAAATAGGTCAGTGAGTCGGTTCTGCACCCTGACCTACGAGACGGTTTTAGTCATCGTCATCCTTGTGAGTCGCACTAACTTTGCCGGTATACCAAAATGCAGCAAACTGTTGTACAGTACACTTCGATCGATACTGTCGTATGCCTGCTTGAAGTCGACAAAGATTTGGTATACGTCGATGTTATATTCCCAACACTTTTGGAGTAGTAGCTTCACTGTGAAAAGTTGATCGGTCGTTGAACGACCAGGTCTGAAGCCGCCTTGATACTCGCCAATGATTCGCTCTGCGTACGGATTGATTCTCTTTTCTAGAATTTTCGATAAAATCTTATAGGTCGTACAAACCAATGATATGCCCCTGTAATTCTCACACTTCAGCTTGTCACCCTTTTTGTGGATTGGTTGTTTTCATTTGCGATACCGATAATTTCATTTGGTAGATCCTGAATTTGTGTTGAGACATCGGAAATTTGTCTTGAAAAAGGTATATGTAGAATTCGAGCCTGCTATTGTTGTTACCGATGCGTAAATCTAAGAACGGTAAAGAACCATTATTTTCCCTTTCGGCCGTAAATGTGATGATGGGATGAACCTCATTTATTGCCGTGAAGATTTGGTCTGCTTCGTCACAATGTATCTCAATCAATAGGATAGTTCCAACTGAAAAATGGCTAAATGTCGGAAAGTCAGAATTCTTAAAAATGGTACAGTTCTCGTAAGAAAATCCTAACGGGACTCCAGATTTGAGACCTATTAAAAGAACAAGCAGGCTACTGAAAACATTGTTACCAAGTTTGAAGAAAATACCGTTATCACTTTCCGACTTACAGCCAATTTTCAAGTGGAACTATCCAATTGATTGGGAGTGTATTATTTAGTGATCTTTTTGTCTCGAAACATGTCCATGGTTAACATTTAGGCATAAGTGTGAAAACCCAAATAAGTGGATTTCGACCATATGAAATCGTTGTTCGATGAAAATCTTGAAAATTGTTTGTACGTTTTTATTTTTATTCGTTACTATGGACTCGTAAATATAAAATAGAAGCAGTTAGGGGTTTATCTGTTGCCATATTTCGTGGTCCCATAGGCTTTTGTTCGCTAGCCCCGAAAAATGTTCAGGTTAATCTGGAATTGACCTCTTAGTTTCAACAAATAATAATTTTGGAAGCTAAATTGCTTGAATTGTATTTCTAGTCGACTTAGCATTGATGAAAATTTTCTTTTTGTTCCAACCCAAAACCTTTGAGATTAAAAGGGTATTACGCGAAGTCCGTTTTGTGACTGGCTTATAGGGGATTCACATTATGGGCAGGATTTATTAAATCCTGAATTTGATTAACAATTGGTAGAACTTGTACTGCAATTTATAATAATACACGAACATTATACGATGCGTTTTGAATTTAGTTGCATACGATTTAATCTAGTATTAAGTATCTAGTATTGGACTAAGCTGCAGCAGATCACCAGATTCTAAAAAGCCTCCTTCCTCATTATAAGGATTTTAGCATTATTTTTTTCATTTCTGCAAAATTAGGTTCCTGATTTCAGATTAAAATGGTTATACCTATGCAGTTTGAAATGTCTACAAAATTTCTAAACCCACTGCGATAACCAAGAAAAGCAAACAACTGTAATTCCAGCCAGTTTCCTTTATTTTAAGCCTCGAATTTTCCCACCGCCCTCTGGTAAGTAATCAAAGGACTAAATGGTCCTCATGGAATTTTTGTTAAGAAGCGAAAGATGTTTCAAGAAGTATGTCGATCTTTCGCTTCTTTACAGAAATTCCATGAGGAGCATTTAGTCCTTTGGGTACTTTTAAATGAATTCATTTCTATATGCCAAAACCTTAGAGAAAGCATGCGTTAGTCCAGAGTGGGCATCAGAAAATAAAAATGGCACCGTTCTCACACTATCGCAGTTCATAGTATGCGTGAAAATATTATTCAAACGTCAATTTTTTGTTTACAATTGAGAATATAAAATCCGCCTAATATTCATTACTCTCTTGAAATGCCGACGTGATATTTAACCCTTCTGTTGGCGTATATATCCAGACAGACCATTGGTACTATATCTTGATGAAAAATATCGTTCAATAATATTTTCCACCCCTTTCCATATAAATTTCAAAGGAACCGACGGCCAAAAATGCGATCAAACGTTCGGCGAAATGTAAACTATGTCTACAGAATCGAAAAAACGGCGCATCATCGTAAGACACAGTATGTAAACTGTTTCTAGAACCAAAATTAGACCTCTTCAAAAAATAAGATTGAACTCACAGAAGATTCAGCTACACCTTAGGCATAATAGCTCGTAGGCGGCGTCAGAAGGGTTAATAATTGCATCGACAATATTTTGACATTTGAATTATTTCGTGGAGTGTAGTGTAATAAATTTGGAGTCAAACACATATGGGTTGTGTGATCACATAGCCACTCTGGACTAACGCATGGCATGAGTTGCTATGTTTTCTCTAAGGCCAAAACCTAATGAAAATGTTTACAATAATGAACGACACATAAGTTGAGCGACTTTTTTCTTCCAGTACACTAAACAGGGTGTCCGGAAGCTGCCACATAAACGCACCGGATTGTGATTCCTCATGTGATTTCCATGCAGCAAAAAAAGTTGTACGGAACATACTCCCAATTCTTAACCCTTTAGCTGACACAAGTATTTGAAGATTTTTGAAAAAATAATTTTCTTGTACGACTTAAACCTCAACATCTCCAAAGCTAGACCAGCAAAGATAACGAAATAAGATGATTATTACAGCCAACAATTTTTTGTGATTTGACCAATCTATTTTTCCATCTCAACGATTTTAAAAATTGGCGCATAGTCTTGCAATCATATCTAGCTCGAATTCAATTAAATTTAATGCAAACTGCCCTTTGGTAATTTTTTTTCAAATTACATATGTAAAAATCGAGCCAAATCCTTGTTTTCTGCACTTTAAACATTAAAACTGTTAAAAATAATGGAGCTAGAATAAATGATTTAAGAAAGATATGATCAGGATTATGCGTCCAATTTATAATACTAGTATCGTACAAGCACCTCACCTTGGCAGAAGTTGGAGAAAATTGGGTTGGAAAACTAATTAGTTTTTGGGTCAAATCACAAAAATTTTACTTTGAAGCTCTGTAAAACCCAAACCTCTCATTCGATTTTAGTGTGGTTAGTTTTATTATTTAGGTAAATTATCTGGCTGTAATAATCATATTATTTCGCTTTTTAGCTAGCTTTGGAGATATTGATGTTTATGTCGCGACAAAAAATGATGTTTTCAAAAATCTTCAAATGCCTGTGGCAAGGGTTAAGAATTAGGGGTATGTTCGGTACAACATTTTTTGCTGGAAATCATGAGGTATTACTATCCGGTGCGTTTACGCGGGAGTTTCCGAACACCCTGTATACATAGTTTGGAAACTTCTTAATGCTGATCATTCAATTAGTATGCTCGAAGTAGTAAGAAATCAATCGAACAACTCTTGAGTGTTAAATTTCTGATAACCTCCCTTTCTTATGAATGCATATTAACTGAGTGTAATTCACGAATTAAATTAATTTTTAATAAATTAATCAACATTTTGTTTTTCGCAAACGATCTAAATATGTAACACACATCCGCCCTCACTTTTTAATTGGAATTGCAGCTCAGAGTCCAAAAATCATTTCCATAAGAAACATTTAGTGATGCCTCCACTGATAACTGAAAAAATCACATTTACACCCGTGACAAAAGTCATGAAATTTTCCATATAATTTTCTCAGTTGCAAGTGGCTTTGTATATGGTTATCATATCATATCATGCGTCTTGCAGTCAACCATATACTGAATAAAATATAATAACTCTTGTGCAAGCACCATATATGTTAAAGAAGATGATCGAACGTGCCAACTGTCCATGCGCCCATCATGTGAAGATGACTGACACCATGGTCAAAATAGCACAAATTATAGACTGATATGAAAATTAAAAAAAAAATGTATGGTTGGTTGGTTCTGCAGATTTTGCATTTTTGTCCTTTATGAAGAACGAATGTCATCCAGCACGAATCTTTAACATGCTAACCCAAATTATCTGTTCCATGCCAAATGCTCATCATCCAAAACCCACACCCGCTTTTCAAAGACTTTTCAGTTTTGTATTATAATTCAAAGTTTACAAAAGTCACAAGTTTAATTTGAATGTCAAATTCTGAAAACAAATCAAAGTCTAATATGTGGCTCAATTCATTTTTGTATTATGTAACTCAGAATATGTCTAGATTAAAACTGCTGGCGCATATATTTGTGTGTACATTAAAAAAGATGTTCCGATCTTGTGGGCGGCGTTGTTGAACTGAATAGCTTGAATTAACACTTTTATTACTATTTCCTTACAATTTTCTGAACCTATCGCTCTGTTCCAAAGTCCAACACTGTCCTCGTTAGCAATCAATTTTGCTTGCTACTAGGCACCATATTATTTTATTTAACATTCAGCGTACACGTTTTTTACTTTTTTTCTCAAAAATACATTAATGCGTATTTTTTTCGCAAATCCCCACAGCGCATTGGAGAGTTGACTTTGAAGCTATTCAATTGATTTCGACGAGCTGTTTGTCAGTCAGAACATTCAGCCGTTTACAACGTGGAAGTGCGGCGTCAAATTGGGAACATTGACCGTGTCAATCACAGGTTGGAGTGTCATTCTGATTAAAAAAAAGGTTATACTCGGCAGCAGAATAATATTTGTGTACACTGCCGGTCACTTAATATCGTCAATGACTTTAGGGTTTGTGGTAATATCTGCTATATATATCTCTTGAAAATGTTTAGCAGATAGTAAAAATTATAGAAACATGTTCAGTATCTACACAATACCAGCGCTACGTAAGTAGAAAGTGCTTGTTCTTGTTCAAGGTCACGTTGAAATTTCCTTGGCAGGACGAAGTGGTCAGACACATCATACATGCCGTATGACGACCTCTACCTTTTCCTAAGTTGAGAGAAGCCGTTGCAGTAGCAACGTCTTCAGGTACTAGTATAATCCTCGGGTGCGACTCAAATGCACATCATGTAGTCTGGGGTAGCACGGACACAAACGAACGAGGTGAACTGCTTCTGGAATATATCCTAGGAACAAATCTCCTTATTTGCAATGTGGGTTCCGAGCCTACTTTCGTTACCAAAAACAGGCAAGAGGTACTGGACATATTACTCTGGCATCGGAGGATGTCTTGCATTTCATGGGTCGTATCCTCGACCTTGAGTTTAGTAACATTCCTTTGGATGGATTTTCGTCATCCATGCATACACCAGGATATGTTCCTTGTGATCCTTATCATCCGGCTATCGTCAATGAAATTAGCATCAGCCTATCATCTTATCCTACTAAGATTATGCATCGTAGGTTTAATTTCAGAAAAGCAAATTATGTAGCCATTAATGAAAAATTGAATCTAATTAATTGGTACTTTATTTTAAAAGACCTTGATTGCGAAACTGCTGTAGCTACGTTTTATACCGTTCTACATAATATCATAAGTGCGTCCCAATCTCCAAATTAAAGCTTCGTAAAGGTTCTATTTGGTTTACACCCCAAATTCGAAACTTGCTTCTCAAGAAAAAGCGACTTCACACTCGATTAAAACGTTATGGACGCCAATCCGACCGCATAACATTCCGTTGCCTTAGATCCAGGACCAAAAGGCTGATCTCACTTACACGGTCTGTCTATATTAAGACTGTTGAGGACAGTCTGAGGAACAATGAGAGTAAAATCTTTTGGTCATATGTAAAAAACTTGAGGTCCTCTTCAAATCAGCCTTCCATACTTTCGTTCAACAATATAAGTGCAGACAATCCTTCTGATATGTGTGAGCTGTTTGCTACATTTTTCGCAAGTACTTTTAAAACATCATCTTTAAGTTGTCCTCCTGTTACACCTCAAGTAATGCAAAATTTACATTTACCACCCCTCATTTTACCTTCATATGTTGAATTGCTTATATCCTCTATAAAAACAAATTCTTCTTCTGGACCTGATGGAATCCCAAATTCGTTTTTAAAAGAAACACAATTTTCCATATCTAAACCTCTTGCCATTTTATTCACTAAGAGCCTACATGAGGGTGTTTTTCCAACTCAGTGGAAATCGTCGTATGTAGTTCCCATACCGAAAAAGGGCGATCCTAGTTCTGCATCTAACTATAGGCCTATCTCTCTTCTGTCATCCTTTTCGAAACTTCTTGAAAAGGTTGTTTATAACTTCATTCATGAACATTTTAGCTATATCTTATTAAGGATGAACAACATGGATTCTCCAAAAACAAATCCGTTGTCACCAACTTAGTTGAACTTGTTAATTTTGTGTCAAAATCCTTCAATAAGCACTTTGACGTACATGTAATCTATACTGACTTCGCAAAAGCATTTGATACCGTCAACCACCAAATTCTTCTTAATAAATTAGTTGCATTGGGATTCCCCTCTTACCTTATTGTATGGCTCTTCTCTTATCTAAATGATCGCTCATCTAGAGTTATTTTCCAAAATTTTACATCTTCCGAATTTTGTCCATCATCTGGTGTGCCACAAGGATCCATTTTAGGTCCCCTTCTTTTCTTATTTTTCTTAAACGATCTTCCATCATGTCTTAACTGTCACTCTCTCTTTTACGCCGATGATAGCAAACTATAGACAGCTGAAATCTCATCTATTTCTGATTAGCTTTGCAATCGGATTTGGATAGCTTTACGTCCTGGTGTAACTCAAACGAGCTGGATCTTAATATTTCTAAGTGCTCTGTTATGGTATATTCATTGAAATCTACTCCTTTCATTTTCCAGAAAGACAGATTTCCAGATTACAGATCTAGGGGTTGTTTTTGATTGTAAATTACGTTTTACTGATCACTACACGTCGATTATTAGCAAATCGTCGAAACTAGCTGGGTTCGTTTTACGGTGCTCTTCTAGTTTTCAATCTATTAATACTTGTGTGAACTTATTTGTGACGCTAGTACGCAGCATATTAGAATTCGCATCGGTAGTTTGGTCTCCTTATTCTTCTGTTTCTCGTGATGCATTGGAAAAAGTTCAGAGAAAGTTTTCTAGAACCTTAATGTTTAAATATAACTTTGCTTATAGGCCTTATCATGATCGCCTTAATTTCCTAAATTTACCATCACTAAACAAAAGAAGAGACTGTCTTGACCAGTGTTTCCTCTACAGGATATGTAAGGGTCTTATTACTTCATCTCTCATAGAAGATATAAAATATCGGTTTCCATCTTACAACACTCAGATCGGTTGCAATTTTCAATCCTCCGCAATCTTCACTTTCTATTTATAAAAACTCTCCGTTACTTAGAGCTATGAGAAACTACGACCGATTGGAGATTGGATCGTTAACTTCTTCTTTTTACACTTTTAAAAAAAAAACCATACTACAAAAACTTTAATTGTTCTCATTTTACTATCTTTTTGAATTTTAATTGTTTTTAATTTAACCTTTTGAATTTTAACTTTTTTTATTTATATAATTTTTTTCCTTTTCTTTGAGTTTTTTTTATCATTATCTTTATAAGTTTGTTATTCCTTTATACTTATTTGGGAAATTATTCCTGTTTTGTAATATTTACGGATTAAATAAATAAATAAGGTGAAGAGTGTTGCTGCGCATTCTGAAGTGGCTCAACGCACTGTGAATCGTAGGAAGACAAACTAGACTACATAGATATCGGGAGTCCCTTTTAGAGGAGCTTCCGTTGCTTCCTAATATTTCAAGCACTGAGCGAGAATTGGATGATATGGTAAACGTCTTCACCGAAGCGATGAAGACTGCGACTACAGCATCGTGCCCTGTCCCTGCACCCGAAATTTTCCATTTTCAGCCGAAATTCCGCGGGGATTTTGTTTGGTCCGACTGCCTTTCCGCGTTTCATCTGATGCATTGCCTCCATCACCTCTTCCTCTGAGATATCTTCAATATTTGTGGTATTCGGCTCAACATCTTAAAAAGCTGCTCGAGAAAATTCTTCGTTTAGAAGTTCGTCAAAATACTCTCGCGTCCTGCTTCAAATTGCCGTCAATAAGCAACATTCCTTGCGAGTCCTTCACGCCGATGACGATATTAAGCAAATATTTAGCTGATAAATTTTACTGATGACCGGAACATTGCTTCAAACGGTCCAGTGAGTTTACTGCTGACGTTGCCGCAGGAAATTAATAGATTTGTCGATTTATCAAATGATTCCATGTTTGCCGACCCCCTATCGGTTAGGACTTTTTCCCATAATTAGATGGCCGTCCGCAACAATCCTACAAAATTCCAGAGATAAATGCGTTTTGCCGCTCGATGGCCATATTCTGGTTTATTTTTTTCGGCTAATTTAACGAACACCTCGTGCAGGAAACAGCCCGGTTAATGACTTAAATCTACACTGGGATGTGGAATGCCATAAAAAATGCTTACCTAGAGAGCCTTAAGAATATCCTTGGCCCAAATCCGGCATCCCGGCCAAAGCTTTGGATGTCGGACTCAAGTTGGCAGCGGATTGTCGAGCGAAAAGGTCCACCAGCAATAGACGAAAAAAAGTGGGGTTCTATACAAAATCCAAAAAGACAAAATCCAAAAAAAAATGAAAATCCACAAAGTCAAAATCCACAAAGACAAAATCCATAAAGGCATAATTCAAAAAGGCAAAATCCAAAAAGGGGAAATCCATAAAATCAAAATCCACACAGTCAAAATACATAAAATTCATATTCACAGTAGAAGCAAGAATTATTAGCATATACGATTTACCCGATGACACGGACAGGAATGCACCCGGGCCATAAGCGCTCAGGTAAAGACAGCTAAAGCGCATATGCTCCGGGTGCATCCTTCTCCGTGTCTTCAGGTAGAGCGCATATGCTCCGGGGTTTGGTAATTGTCTAGTTAAGCGACTTTTCTGAAAATCAATCTAGAACTTTAGGTTTTTTCTTAAAAGGTTCCTTGGAAAAATTCAGTGTTTTTTATAGTTTCAATATTTAGTTTCCCCTATTCTGCATGGAATGACTACATATTTTGAATCGTTTGTTTTTTGTTTGGCTAAATTCGTGGTATTTAAGTATTTATTCCAAGTGTCCGGACCAGATTTTTTGCTGATCATTGATCAAACGCTACAAATATACAGTATAAGAATCTTAATCACCTTCCGGGAAACGAAAATACCAATCTCCCCATCGCCACTCGCTCTCACCTCTGGGTTTTGTCTTTATGGATTATGACTTTTGGATTTTGACTTGTGGATTTTGACTTTGTGGATTTTGTATAGAACCCAAAAATTGTATGTCAACTCTCTTTTTGATACGACAGAGGAAGCTGCATGAAATAACCATTTCAATACCGTAAACATCAAGGAGTGTAAAGATAGTCCTAGCTTCTAGCAACACCCAGTGAAAGCTGGTAACGGAAGGGTACTTATCCGTACCGACGATCAATGACGAGTAACTAATGACGAGGTCCCACATAGCGCTCGCTCTAAGGGAGGGCAAGCAGGGTGGTTTCCCTGATGCGCCAATATTAAGGGGCGGCCTATTCATCTAGTATTGAAAGGATGAATTTGGAACAAGAGGGATTGGTATTGCGTAAGGTCAGTAGGTATGATGGAGCCACCATATACTCACTGCCAAAGCCGCGATAGTAGTCCTTCGTGATTCGAATAGGTTTCCCGATTTAGCAAGCTGTGATTTTATTCTCTAATAAATATTTTCGAGATGATTTTCTGACATCCGTTAAAACCGCTAAAGAAATACTTCCGAGAAGAGATCCAAATTGTAAATTGTTCGGAGGTACTCGCTGTTAGAGGCAACCAAGAGCTGCCAAAATCACTGATCAAAAAAAACATACATACTTACTCTATCTCTACTATCAATTTGCCCGATACATTACCCTAGGGGCGGCAAATTTACCTCTTGCCCGGGACGGCGCGTCGTAAGTGCTAGAGTTCATTTCATATTTTTAATTTAGCTTTCCGTCAAAACAAGTACGCCCCTCACCCTCAACGAAACGGGATATTGAGGACGCAATTATGTATTGCACTAAAACGAGGCAAGGCTGCTGGGCTCGGAAGTAGTGCTCCAGTACTCCCACCCCAATTCCGATATTGTATCGAGCGTGAGATCCTGGAGAAGTTTTAGAATCCATCGCGCCGTTATTTTTGCGATATTGAAGGTGTTCGCGGTAAAGAGACTCTACACTACCACTACACTGGTGCCGAGTTCAGCCGAATTGTCTCGAACATTCATCCTACGGTTCCCCAAAATGAGTAATTCTACGCGGCGAATGTTGTCTGGTGTGATGCTGGTTCGCGGTCGACAATCATGCGGCTCATTCTCGACGGTTTCACGGCCATCCTTGAGCGCTTTGGCCCATTTAAACACAGCAGCCCTGCTCAGGCATTCACTACCGAACTGATTTTGCAAACGCAGAAAAAAATTCACTAAAAAACGAATAACAATACGGTGCGCAATGGCGGTCAGCACTTGATGTTCCTCACTCATGGTCGTAGCACGAGTGTAAAATATCCCTTCGCAACGAAAAGTATGCCACTCTGTTCGTAAGGGACCCAGCTATGATATACTCAAACCGACACCTTCAAAACATACATGCGCGCCATCTACAGCGTTTGTCTCCATCATATTTGAACTGCCCTCGTACATGCTCTTTGTTGATTTTGAGAGGCCTTTCGATAGTGTGAACCGATAATTTATGGGGGCGGTTTTCCAGAGATAATATTGGTTATTATTATGGCAACATACCTCGGACAAAATGTCGCGCACTCCGTAAAGGTGTCGAAGGTTATGACTGACTTAAGATTAAGCTTCGAAAAGCGCTTGAAGTATGTAAGGCGGAAACCTACACGACGGCTCTAGCAAGAATGATGCCAAGCCTGGGTGGTCCTAGAACAAGTAGGAGGCTATTATTATTAGCAAATTTATTATATATCTCACCAGTTTGGGCTAGTGCATTACGGTCCGCATCTAACGCAAATGCCTTAAACGCGACCTACCACATCACATGAATCCGGTTATGTAGTTGATGTCTCTGCAGATCCTATGGTGGATGAAATCGGCCCTGCGTCGACAAGGCGTAACGCCGGAGATGCACCGAGGTGAAGAAACATAGAAAGGCTTGAGTCTATAAGAAGGTGACTTGTTCGATGGGATGAAACCTATACTGGACAATAGTCACATACACAGGAATGTGAATTCTTTTATGACACGATTTTTAACGGCTCAAGTAGGGTTCTGACAATATTTGCATCGGTTCAAGCTGGACGAGTCGCCAGAATACCCCAAATGCAAGAGTTGCGAAGTATTCGATTGTCCCAGATGTGGAGACTCCGTGGTCAATTGGAAGCTGAACTAGAAAAAGACTTGAAAACCTAATGACTCTTATGCTGCTCTCAGAATATAACTGAGATTCCGTAAGCAGGGCATTTGTGCAGTTCACATGGAGCTACAAAGGAAGGAGCGTAAACGCAAGTCTGCTACCCGCATTGATGGTTAATTAGGTGGTACTGCAGGGACTAGCGGTGATGAAAGAGGTGCTTAAATTTAATCGGTAAAAAATATGTATAAATGCATGCAAGAGGGTCTTACCACTCAGCATGCACTATATTTTAAAGATTCCCCATCTCTATAAGGGAAAAACATCTAACGGGACTCCATAATTTCGATCCTGGGGTCCTGGCCCTCTTGAATCCTCTCGGAAAATGATGACATAAAATGGTCTGTCGCGATTGTCTGATTCAAAGGCCCACGGAGCTAACGAACGGTAGACACTTAGCGGATTCTCCACGTCCAATGTTAACAAAATCTATATTAAACAATTGCCAATGAACAAATTTTTTTAAGAGATATGACCTAACTTCACAAATTCTCATATTCCGTATACATACATACATTCATTATGTATGTATACATATATTTGTACGCAGCGAAAAACTAACGTACACGTTGTAACTCATTCCTATACTCCGAGATTAAAAATATAATACACAAGGGTGGTGATGGTTGCCTTGTTACCCAAAAAAACTACGAAATAAAAAACCCTCATTCAAAACATTTACACTATAGTCTCATTCGTACAACCAACTCCATTCCTTTAGTTCTATCAAATTTAACTTCACTATGCCAATATCATTGTCTTTTTGCCTAAATGCTTCCTTATGTCATACCTACTTAATTCCTAAGTAAATCATTTCCAAATACACTAGTATAGATATACGGCTCTAATGGAAATGCAGGAGTTGATTTTGAATAAAAATCAACAAAATTCCCGTAACCACACCAACAAAACTTCGATAAAACCCCCAAATGAATTTTCCTTTTTCTTTTTTTCACTCCTTGTTGATATAGTATGTGCTCGTATTTATATATGTATTTCACTGGAGCCTCTCTAAAACCTGAACATTGTCCTGAAATGAGTTCAGTTCGTTTTTGGATAACAAGCCGAATGGAAGGTGGTTTTAGCAGGTCGCTTCTAGCTTTAAACAACCAGATAGTATACTACCAGTGAAGAGAGTGTTTTGAAAAGTGAAGTTGTGCATTAAAAAGTATTGTGCATAGTGTGTTTTGTTTGTTGGTTTTAACTCTTGTTTTAAGAAAAGTATAAAAAAAAATTATCTTTCACATCACCTGGATTTTTAGCAGTTTTTATCATCAAATATGTCACGTGTGAGTAAGATGTTTTAGAGCCTATTTAGTCCTATACTTAGCATTTGTTTTTTATTAAAAAAAATCTTTAAATATTCCTCTAAATTTTTTTCAATTTTATTTTAATATATTTTTTTTAATTTTCATCTCTAATTGGCTGATAATATTTTTTTTTTGCTGTCTCTTGCCATTAAATTCGTTATCGCCAATTAATTAAAGTTGAATAGAAAAAAATTGGTTAGAAACAGCGTTATCGCAGAATTTTGTGAGTTCCCACGAATGTCCTTGAGGATATTTTTCGACGACTGTGCGGGTGTCAGTAAACCAGTCTGGAACACTTTTTTTGCTCGTTCAGACTCTCAAAAGTGAGAAATATTCCTAAAATAATCCACTAAAAAAAGTGTTTTTTTCTTACGAAATTTTAGTTTATGGTGAATGCGATCAAAACGGAAGTTATTTCTGGTTATATTCGGATTTATGAGTAATTTGTTGATAGAATTGCTATATATAAAATGTTTGTGGAGTGTAAGAATTGTAATTATGGCGTTAATTGGTTTATAGATTGTGTTGCATCAAATGTTTTTGGTAAAGGTTATTGTGTCCGGTCGACAGGTATATTTTATCCTTTGATCCTATATACGAGTCTTAATATTTTTGAAAGTGCTGGATCGGTCGTAAACAGATTTTTCACCATTAAACCATTCGGCACATTTAAGGAATTTAATTGTACCCCCATATCAAAGAATAGTACCCATTTTCGTCACTACAACTTTTGGGGTTTTCGGTAGTAGCTTCCTCGGACTTTTTCATTTTAATATTCGACCGATTTCCTTCAGTTGTTTCAACGTACGACAAGTAAACAAGTAAAATAGAGCTTATCTTCATAATATTTCTTTCAAATTATAAGTAGGATTTGATGTCCAACCGCTTAAACTTAAATTAGTAACAAGGGACATAAAATGCACTTTTATAGTCTCGATTCCTTCCATTGGGGCGACATGTAGTTCTAAAAAAATCAAATCCCCCACCCCTCCTAAGAAAATTTCAGGCTACCGTCATTGAAAAAGAACTTAAAAATATTCAGTAAATCTTCGTTGAACCCGCTGCAAAGCGTCGGTGAACACATCAGCAAATAATCTTACAAAACTGATTTCAGAACGAAACTCACTAGTGCAGCGAAGAACAAAGCCGGCAAGCTTCGAGCTCCTTTTTACTATACTTTCATAATGTTCAAATTGAATCGAATTTTAGAATCAAAGCTCATTCTCAAGTCAGGGATTGTGTCAACATTTTTCAATAGAAAAAACAATAGTATGGTGTGTGTATTGGTTAGTAGTAGTCTGGTTGGTGTAGTGGTTAGAGCATACACCTTCGGTGCATGGGGTCGTGGGTTTGAGTCTCACCGTGAACGAATTCAGTTTATGGTGTTTTTCGAACTTACGACTCACGTGACGAACTACGATCTCACTCAAATGTTAAACGAGTATCCATGAGGATATATAACACTTCTGAGCGTACTGTTTATCTCAACACCTCAACAAAAAGCAGTTAAGTATGTATGTATTTGGAAGTTGAATGTCACTAACCTTAGTCCAATATTGGACTGTCCCACCACTTATTTATATTATTTATTTAGAACAGACTGAATAGGGACGAGACCGAGGCTAATTTCGGGCGCGGCCGCAATTTGGATACCCTTCGCTCTCCTCGTGCTAAAAGTTTTTAATATTTACGTTTGTGTTTTGACATCAATTGAAATAAATTTGTATGAAGTTTGGTTGACATTGGTGTCCAAATAAAAAAGTTTTTCTTAGAACCTAATTTGGGGGGTAAGGTTTGTATGGCAGCCCCACATATTTGTTGTGACATTCATAGGGATTCTTTTATTGGTTCATAAATAAAAGTTTTTCTTAGAAGAACTCAAATTGGGGCTAGGTTTGTAATGCAGCCCCATAGCCCAATGATCCAATTTGGGTGAATCAAACATACAAACTGCCTGGAACAATAAGAAGCACGTGTGCAAAATTTCAGCTTGCTAGCTTCAATACCCGCTAAGTAAAACGCGTCGCAACAGACAGACGACAATAGGATAGACGCACTCAAAAATGAGACATAATTTTTTGAATGTTGAGAATATTTCGATTAAATTTTATATTTAGTTCTCTTTTGTGATGCTGCGTGTTAGCTAGCAACAATGAATCGAAAATTTACCAAATCAAAACGGTAAATTCAATTTTATCATTTTGCGACTGTTACAAGTTCAATTTTGAAAGTGCTAAGTGTTCGGAAACAATTCCAATTGACTTTTATTCTAATTACCGTTGGGCCACTGATAACAATTTCTTGTGTTGAAAAAATGGATCGCGGCACAACATCGAATAAGGAAGAGATTGGGAAAATTGTCGCATTAAAACGAGAAAATTTTTCCAATCGACAAATTGCAACCAAAATTGGACGAAATGACAAATTATTTGGTAGTTTTTTTTTTAATTCGGAAATGTATGGCAAGAACCAAAAAGGACGTACAACAAGAGCTACAACAGAACGAGATCGTAGGACAATTATACGAGAAGCCTCGAATTCTGCGTCATCTGCTGCGAAGATCAAAGCAAAGGTTGGAACTTCTGCCAGTGTACGGACAGTACAAAGAGTTCTTAAAAAGTGTCCGCATCTAAAACGGAAAATACTCACCCTCGTCAAAAAGTAGCTCGTTTGGAGTACTGCTGGACTCACATTCATTGTGAGTGGCATCATGTGATATTTTCCGATGAAAAAAAATTAATTTGGATTGGCCTGATGGTTCCCAATATTATTTTCACGATTTGAGGAAGTCGGAAAGGTTTTTATCCCGTCGTCATAGTGCTGTCGGTTCCATCATGGTATGGGCTGCAATTTCTTACCATGGTGTCATAGATTTGGTTGTGGTGAAGGGCCATAGCAAACCTCTGCGGACTACATTTAACTTTTGGAAGTTCAGAAAACTAACTTCCACGAAAAGTTCAACGGCCAACGATGGATTCTGCAACAGGACAACGCTCCCATATACTCCGCACGTCGTGTAAAGCAATGGTTTGCAGAACGTAGGAGTTCTGGACTGGCCAGCTATGTCTCCTGATCTTAATATCATTGAAAATTGATGGGGGTGGTGGTCGCGAAAAATTTATGCGGATGGAAGACAGTTCGAAAACAGGGAAGGACTAATACCGGCAATCAAAGGGGCTTTTCAACTAGTCCCATTAGACTACTTAAAAAGTTTGTACAGTTCCTTGTCAAAGAGACTTTTTGAAATCGTACTCAATGATGGAGGATATACGCATTATTAATAATAACAAAAATTATAAAAAAAATTTAAAACATTTGTTTAACTACCACTTTTTGTAGGTGCGTCTATCCTATTGTCGCACTTGTAACAGTCGCAAAATGATAAACTTGAATTTACCGTTTTGATTTGGTACATTTTCGGTTCATTGTTGCTAGCTAACACGCAGCATCACAAAAGAGAATTAAATATAGCGATAGCGATATTGTATCGAAAGTTATGGCCGAATTAAAATATCAATTTGTATGAGAGGTAGGGGAACCCTTGGTACGATTTGGCTCATTTTCAATACCGTCCAAGATTATATCAAAACAAACATCTAACCAAAATTTCAAATCGTTAGCTTTATTATTTCGGGAGCTATCGTGCGAACAGACGGACACACGGACAGACAGACATGGCTTATTCGAATCAGGGACCGACCCTGATCATTTATATACTTTGCCATACTTCCGGAGGCTCCTTTGAGGTGTTACATAATATTGCCATAACAAAAACAATATACGCTATACCATCTTATGGGTATATGTATAGGGTATAACTACCGGTCGATAGTCTGACGCAATATTTAGGTCCTCAGTTTTGGGAATTAGAATACTCTTATCAAAAATTCTTGAAAGCGGAATTGAAATCGCATTCTTAACCTACTTAAGATAAGATAATTGTAGCCCTGGGAAATCACACTCTAGGCGACCATAAAAGAAAGGGAATCAGATTGAAATTATTTGATTATTTGATTGATGATTCAACACCTGGACTACGCCGACGACATTTGCTTTCTCTCAAACACGCCAGATCATCTGGCTCAAATGACGGATGCTTTGCTTTTTGAAAGTCGATGAGCTGCTTTTTAAATGAATACTGCTTAAATACTTGAGCTTGACACCTGGAGGAAAAAACTCAATTTCAATCTCAGGACAACCGACAGGAAAACTTTAAATTTGTACGTTTCTTGGAAGCGTAGGGACAGCGGATGGTAGGGGTGATGCCGATGTAGAGTCGCACATAAATAAAGCCCGAGCAGTATTTTTCAGTTTGACTCCTATCTGGGAAATTTTTTTTATGAGTGTTTCACATGGAATTGTCGATTATGACGCCCCAGAAATACATCGTGGGACAATCAAAAGCTGATGGCTGCTAACAGGGAGAGGTGAAAAAGAAGAATAGTCAACCCTATGGCCCACTAACCCCTAGTGGGTCATGGGGAACCCGCAGGAACCAGAGAGTGAAAGAGAATATATCAACATGATGTTATTTCTCACAAAGTTGCCACAGCCATAATATATTGTCCGAATTCTTCTTTTTCATTTTGGGAACAGTAAATATTTTTTTCATACCTAATTCCGGGAGAGAAAAAATCATATGATGTTTCTACTGACGCCTTTTTTCATTTCACGTTATTTAAATACAGTGGAACCTCGCTAATCCGATCCTATCGGGACCACAGGGTGGGTCGGAACGGTCGAAAAGTAAAATTACTCGGAGACCCCAGAAAATGCACTTCCGATCTATAAAACAAAAATATTTCCGTATATTAACTCATTATACTCTTCTCCTTGTGTCGGTCGATGCTTTCTCGGAGATATTATTATTCCAAATGTCAAATTTTAAAGAAGTCTTGGCCTCGAATGATGTAATTCATTCATTTCATTACAATCGAATCAAACGTAAGACAGTGGCTCTTTTACTATTCGAACAAGTTCAGCCTTCGTTTTCTTGGAAACTAAGATTTTGGGAAAAATTGTTTAAGTAGTAAGTAGGAATTTATGGTTGGCGACGAATTTCAAGTGCTGGACTAGTCAGGTTCTACTGTAATGTTTAAAATCAACTTCAATTCAAATGTGGTCGATTAAGCTTTCAGTACATACGTACCTACTCTTCTCAATCATTGTAATGTGTGCAAGTGCAAATATTGATATCCTTGGAACACGCAAACCCTTCTATTAGCTGCAAGGGTTGCAAAGGTGTTTACACCATTTTAATGGTTTTAACCGCAAATTACAACAATGTTTGTCAAAATGTTTAAAAGATGCACTGATAAGACATTGATATGTGTACAATGAACCCTCATTAGTGGTGCATTATATAAACATACGAGTACCTACATGCGGGTGCATGAATTAACTTTCCATAGCGAGTAATCATAAGCTGCATTATAAGAATCTGTGAGCATATACTGCTATGGAAGGTAGAATAATTTGCTAAGAATATACTGATACAGATATAAAATACATAGTAGATTTCGAAAACTGATAAATCGATGGACAATTTTCACTATTTATGTATTGCTACTACCACAACCGCGGTATCATCCACCAACCTTGGGCATGGGAAATTCCAGAATATGTACATGATGAATGACAGACCCCTGCGGAACACTTGTGGTAGGATTATAAGAGCCCTTCGCTATTGTCTTATTGAACGACACGATTTGATAGCTTATTATCGAAGCAAGGTAACTAGGAACATTGATGAGCATGAAGAGTGGAAAGCGTTCTTGACATCAAGCGTACTACGGAGCAACAGCAAGTACCGTTTTGTAGTGAATATTTTGCAAAATTAGTTACATCATTGTATCTAATATAGACTGCGATCGTCTAAAACGATACTGTTGGAAAACACCCTTTTTGCTCTATTATCAATGTTAGTCTGTCGTAAATTACCAGGTCATGCCGATATGAGTTTAAGTCTCCTGCCACTTTATTCGGCTTTGGAAGGAGTACCAATTTCTGCGTTCTTCACATTTCGGTAAACAACTGTGGAGTTGTTTGAATTGTTTTCAGCGGTTTCTTAGGGACTCCATCCGGACCCGGTGTCGCACGCCCTTGTAAAAATATTTAAAATTTGTTCTTATCTCTGTTCCACGGTTCCTTCCCTTCAATGGCAAAGTTGCCGATATAGACATGAAATAACAATCGCGAGAAAGGTTTTTTGAATTACGTCATTTTGTTGCAAATTTGTTAAAGTTTGATTCGTGTGCCGACTACACTGTGAAGCGCAGGTATTACTGTAGCTCAGTGACTGAGAAGATGGGTGGGCTATTTCCCGTTGACAGCCCGGTCCTGTACATATTGAGATACGTCAAGCGCATGAGGAGGAAGGCAAACACAACACAAGGAAATTACAACAAAACTGATAATAATCTGCAAAATCACGAAATTTTATATAGAAATTTAGAGTAGGTATCCTTTTTGAGTCCTATGACTACACAATAAAACTAAACATAACCTTACATTGGTCAGGGGATGCTCTTTGAAAATGAGACCGAGGCTAATTTCGGACGCGGCCGAAATTTGGATACCATTCACTCTCCTCCGGCTAAAAGTTTTTTTCGGGCGTACCTACGACTTGTATTTAATCCCCCCTCCATTCTTTTCCTTCCGTCTTCACATAAGTTCCATTGTGTCTACCAAACAATATTTGTGACGGGTTTGGTTGGGATAAGTGGGCAAATAGAAATATTAACTCAGAAAATGTTATTGGGAGATGCGGGAGCACGCCCCATAGTGCGATTCCATTTGTTTTGACCTTTTTTGTTGCTTTTATAAAGTTCAAGGTTTTCAGAAATTGGTGTAAAAAAATGTTTCTTAGAAGAATCAAAATGGGGGGGGGGGGAGTTGGCTCAGAGATGCTTCCTTCAATTCGTTACAAACTTCATGATAAAGTTAATATACCCTTTCACTCTACGAGCCATTATACCCTTCTAATGAATGCCCGATCGAGATTCCGGCGGACTTAGAAATAAATCTGTTAATTTTTATTTTGTTCATTTTTGGAATTAGCCACTGACACTTCACTTAGCTGGTAATTTTCTTTTCTCCTTAGACTGGGCCTGGACATCCTTTTTATTCTCCAGCTGCCTCTTGCCGCTAGCAGGAGTCTATCCCGAAAATTTGCATTCAACTCCATCCGCCGATCCTTCTTCCTTGCGATCCAAAATCGTGTGTCCTTCCGGTGACATCTGTCACCAGACCCCCATGAAATTAGCCGCTAAATCGCGACGCAGCAATTACTATTTCAGCGATTCCGTCTACCTTAAAACTTGACGTTTATTTTCGACAATGTACGTCGAAAAATTGAACGTGTTCCATTTAAATCCTCTGTAAAAACAGTAGGTATTTCCTTCCTGAACAGCTGATTCATAGGAGCAGAGTATGTATTAATTTCGTAATAATCCAGAATCGACTATAGCTGTTTTGTCAGTGAAGGTAATCGTTGTTAAGTACATGCAGGATTGCCACCCTGACCACGTCTCTCGTTCGGCACACGTAAGTAAAAAAGGCAGTGTGCAGAAAAAGGTTTTCCCACAGGTTTGCCTGCTGAATTTTTGATGAGTGGATTGAATTTTACCATCCTTATTGAGAATCAACTACTCACCTAAATACTGGCGGAGCACCGATACTACTATAGAGCATACTCCAAGAACCAAGAGTATATACCTAACGCGACAATCCGATGCTTTAGACAGGCTCATCATTCATCAAAAGTAGCTCACGTAGTGATGCCCACTATCGACATCATACTTAAATAAATTAGACTGACGATGTCCTCGAAGATTAATCTAATGCACAACTAAATTATTTGATACCAATAACCCCTAACAATTATTTTTCCAGAAAAAGGCAAGTGTTCAGACCACAATGAAGTTTTGATCTAATACAAATAAATAAAGAGGTCATAATGATCCGTCGTTTCAAACCCAACAGTCTCTCACATCACATGTGATTTACCATAGTGGCCCTGGAATAATCTGACCTTGGAAGATAAATCTGTTACTTTGATGCATACAAACCTCATTGGGAACGCGGGTTTCTTTTATAAAGCTACATCCACAATCCCCCGGAGTAAAAACCCAGTTGTTCCAAGATATTTTATTTACACCTGAATATTTTATTTACACCTGAACTTAATTAGACGGAAAGTAATCGCCGATCCAGAGTGTCACTGAGACTTAGGTTATTAGGTTCCGTTGTATAGTCCCTAGTCCCTAATTGACGGAATAATTCTTTCACTTGATGAAATCCTTAGAGCTTTACAGGAGCTGAATGTCAACAAAGGACCCGGCCCTGACTTAATTCCTCCCTTTTTTCTAAAGCAATGTGCTAATCAGCTGTCACTTCCACTGCACATGATCTTCAATAAATCACTCCAACTTTCCATCTCTTTGGAAATACTCGCATATCACACCTATTTATAAGAGCGGTGATAAGAGTTTAGTTGACAACTATCGAGGCATCGCCATTCTTTCAGCAATCCCGAAACTATTCGAAAAATTGGTTTGCTCACTCCTATCATTGACCCACTACTCAACGATCAACAACATGGATTTCGTAAAGGTAGGTCAACTACATCCAACCTTTCCATTTTAGTTTCTGACACCCTCTGTAAAATGGAAAAAGGGTATCAAGTTGATGCGGTCTACACAGACTTTAGCAAGGCTTTTGACAGGGTTGATCACCAAATTTTAATCGATAAATCATGTTGTTTTGGTATTTCTGGTCTGCTTCTCAATTGGCTCCGGTCCTACCTTTGTGATCGGACTCAGTCCGTCAAATTCCAAGGCTGTTTATCCAAAAGTATATCTGCATCCTCTGGTGTACCACAGGGCAGTCATTTAGGCCCTCTTCTGTTTAATATCTTCATTTCTGACCTATCACAATTATTAACGGGTATACCTCACCTCTTCTATGCTGATGATTTAAAATTGTACAGCGCCATTAAAACGCACTCTGATTCGGCGCTTCTTCAATCTAAGCTTCAATCTTTAGAATTGTGGTGCACTCAAAACAATCTCTATCTTAATGTCTCTAAATGCCAGGTGATTACCTTTTCCCGTAAGACTAGTATTATAACTAATTCTTACTACCTTAATAATTTCGAGCTAAATAGAGTCGACCACATCAAAGATCTCGGTGTTGTTTTGGACAAAAAAAATGTGTTTCAATTTGCATTATGACAGGACTTTATCTATGGCCTGGAAGCAGCTCGGTTTCATTAAAAGACGGGCGAAAGAGTTTAAAAATGTTTGGGTCACTAAATCCTTATACACCGCGCTTGTGCGACCTATACTTGAGTATGCTTGTGTAATATGGAATCCAGTGTATGAGATACATCGTGACAGATTTGAATCCATTCAAAAGCAATTTGTCCTTTTTGCTTTGAGAGACCTTTATAATCCGCGTGACTTTCATAACCTCCCTTCTTATAATAACAGGTTGAATCTTTTGAATTTAATGACTCTTTCATCTAGAAGAACATTGCTTTGTGCCTGTTTTACTTTTGATATTCGTGGTACTGTTAATGTTGATCTCCTCTCTAAAATAATAACTTTTAATGGTCAACAGAGACGCACTAGGCACACACCTCTCCTTAAGGAGTACCAACACCATACTGTCTATGGCTATAACGAACGAACCCCTATTCACTATTCTTCAGGCATGTCTAAAACTGTCTTCAAGAATAATCTGTCAAAGGCCTTCTTCACCTCCCAGTCTCATTAATCCATCCTCAACCATTTTTCCTCTCACCCAATTTAATTGATTATTGCTAAGTGTTTGTTTATATTTATATTGTATATTCTGCCTTGTTTGGTAAATAAATAAAATAAATAAATAAATAAAAATATTGTGGGGTCGTTCTACTTTATGACGGAACTCGCTCGAAGAGAAAAATACCATGGTTAAGAATTTCACGATTATTGTAATTCTGTCTTACAGCAAAACGTACAGCATTCTCAATGCAACACAAAGAAAACTAAATCACTACATGATAAGCTCCTCGATGGAGCCTGTGGTCAGTTTTGTCTGTTTTAAAGGTGTTTTAAACAAGATGTAGAGCTACGTGGCGATCACATTCCTTTAAAATTTAAAATCCTACCAATCCGCGTTCGACAGTCACAGCTGTCCACATCGCATTTTAGTTTTTTTTTTATTCGAAAATTGTCCATGAAATTTGGCCAATACATTTTTAATTTGTAGCACCGCACTGCCCATATTTGGTGGTAATTCCAAAATTGACTCATATACCATCGATATTTAGCGAGTTAATCGCACTTTTATGTTTGGCAATCGTTCATTTTTTATTAGGTACTCGGGAACACTTTGACCGGTCTTTCCGAATTGGCCTACTTTTAGTTTATAAATCTACTTGGCGCTAACATTTCCTCAAAATTACAAGACTCCTAACAGCGTTCCGGAGTTACAGCTGGCCAAAATACCTTTTGTATTTTCTAAACTCGGAGATTTTTGAGCAAACATTTTAAAATTTGGTAGATAAGTATAGTATAAGTAATCACGCTCTGTGGCTCACTTGGTTGAGTCGCACTCTACGATGCTAGTAATCTAGAGGTCCGGAGATCGAATCTCGGCGTGGTCCAAAATTTCCGTACATGTGCGGATAGGAAATATGTGTATAGTGCTTGCAACATTACACTCCGAAACGATATGCAATGTAAAGTTGACTTGAGATTACCTATAAACGGCTGAGTTAACGCACCATGGCCCCACATGGGGCTATACGGTACTGAGAAGAAGATGTATAGAGCACTTCACTGTCCATATCATATATTATGCTTTCTCCAAATCGACGTGAAAGGGGGAGGGAGAAATAGTATGATTAAGGATTTAGCTGAAAATCGAATTCCGGCATATGTGCAGTATTGAGCCTTCAGTCCTGTCCTGTCACCTTAGGCTAGGCCCGTCACTACTGGGCGTTGTTCAATCAGGTGGTAAACTTATGTATGTACATACATATCTGACCAAAAACAACAAAGTTGTAAAAGTTACCCCGCCAAAGAAAAATTCATCTGCCGCAAAAAGAATACATATCACTCCAATCCGCTGCTCATATCTAATTTTGTTTGCTGGATGTACTTTTGTTTTAGGTGTAAATGCTGGAGAAGTTTAAATGTACAGGACTACTTCTTAAAGTAATTTGGTGGGAGCTTTAACATTTTATTCAGTGCCACTTTGACGGCTCCCTCCAAATTACTTTAAGAAGTAGTCCTGTACATTTAAACTTCTCCAGCATTTACACCTAAAACAAAAGTACATCCAGCAAACAAAATTAGATATGAGCAGCGGATTGGAGTGATATGTATTCTTTTTGCGGCAGATGAATTTTTCTTTGGCGGGGTAACTTTTACAACTTTGTTGTTTTTGGTCAGATATCATATATTTTTGCATACTTAAATAGCCAACTACTATTTTTGTTTTGGGAAAAGTTTCAATAGGTTTTTGTTCAGAATATTCCATAAATTTAATATCATAAGTTATATTCACAGGGTCTTCTTTAAAATAATTAGATACTGCAAACGCAATTTCAAATACGCCACAAATGGCTGTTGGTGAGCTTTTTTAAAAATAATTTTGGGATGAAATGGGTACAGTTTATTAATATGTATTTTGTGCAAAATAGATTTGTGTTATCTTTGTGTTATGGCTCTGCTAACATTCTGTTAGTAATCTGTTAATTTTTTGTTAACTCTGTTAATGCTCTATTAACGTTATATTAACACTCTATTATCTTTTCGCTAATGCTCTGTTAACGTTCTGTTAATGTTCTCTTAATTCTCTTTAATCATTCGGCTAACGCTCTGTAAACGGTCTGTTACCTTTCTTTTATTACTCGATTTACGTTCTGTTAACGTTCTGTTAACACTCTGTTAACGATCTGCTAACGCTCTGTTGTTGCCTTACCAACGCTCGTTCTGTTACTTATCTGTCTTAATGCCCCCCCTGACTCAGTGTCCCAATGTCACATTGTCCCAGTGTCCCAATGTTCCAATGTCGTAATGCCCTAATGCCCTAAGGTCCATTGTCACAGTGTCCTCATGTCCAAATGTTCTAATATCCCAGTGTCCCAATGTCCTAATATCCTAATGTGCCAATGTCCCAATATCCTGATGTCCCAGTGTCCCAATTTAGGTCCTATTGTCCCAATGTGCAAATATCACAATGCCCCAATGGTTTAATGTCCGAATGTCCCACTACCCTAGTGTCCCAATGTCCCAGTATCGGAATATCCTAATGTCCCAGTCTCCCACCTAATGTCCTAATATCCCAATGTCTAACTGTCCTAATGTCCCAAGGGCCTAATGCCCCAATTTCCTAATATCCCAGTACCCCAATGTCCCAAATGTCCCAGTATCCTAATGTGATAATATCCCAATGGCCCAATGTCCTAATGTACCAGTGGTAAGTGTCCCAATGTCGCAGTGTACCAAGTGTCCCAAGGTCCCAATAGCCTAATGTCCTAATATCCCAGTGCCCCAATGTCCCTGTATCTCAGTGCCCTAATGTCCCAGTATCCCAATGTTCCAATATCCCAATGTGCCAATATCCCAATGTTACAATGCCCCAATGTTCTAATATCCCGATGTCCCAGTGCCCCAATGTTCCCACGTCCCAGTTTCCCCAGTGTACCTAATGTCCCAACGTCCTAATGTGTTGATGTCCTAATATCCCAATGTCCTAATATCCCAATGTCCTAATGACCCAAAACCCTAATGTTCACATGTTCTTATATCCCAGTGCCCCTATGTGCGAATATCCCGATGTCCCAATGTTACAACATTCCGATGTCTCAGTGGTCCAATGCCCCTATGTCCCACTGTCCTAATATCCCAGCGTCCTAATGTCCCAGTCTCCCAGTGTCCTAATGTCCCAATATCCCATTTTCCCAATGTCCCATTGTCCCAATATCCTGATGTCCCATTGTCCCAATATCCTGATGTCCCAATATCCTGGTGTCCCAATGTCCCAATATCCCGATGTCCCAATGCCCCAATATGCCGATGTCCCCACGTCCCTGTTTCCCCATTGTGCCTAATGCCCCAATGTCCTAATGTCCCAAGACCCTAATGTCCCAATTTCCGATGTCCCAATGTTACAACATTCCGATGTCTCAGTGGTCCAATGCCGCTATGTCCCAATGTCCTAATATCCCAGTGTCCTAATGTCCCAGTCTCCCAGTGTCCTAATGTCCCAATATCCCAATGTCCCAATGTCCCATTGTCCCAATATCCTGATGTCCCAATGTCCCATTGTCCCAATATCCTGATGTCCCAATGTCCCAATATCCCGATGTCCCAATGCCCCAACATGCCGATGTCCCCACGTCCCTGTTTCCCCATTGTGCCTAATGCCCCAATGTCCTAATGTCCCAAGACCCTAATGTCCCAATTTCCTAATATCCCACTACCCCAAGATCCTAGTCTCCCAGTCTCCCGGTGTCCCAATATCAAAATATCCCAATGCCGCAGTGTGTTTTAAAAAATGGTCAATGCGATGAGCCGATAGACGCAATTGTTGGAAATCTTTTGTTAACTTTACCTATTAATTTACCGTTATTCCATCCACTTATCTAAATGGAAGACATTGATTCTTTAGAAGGACCACCAGAGGATTATTCGTTCCAAATTTCATAAAAATCCCATCACGAAGAGAGACAGTAGAAGCAAGTCTTTCTGCAACTGTAGACTTCATTCTGAAATTGGGTTACTCGCTTAAGTCTGTGAGGGTGAAAATTTCACCGTTTATTGCATATATCTTACCCGTTATTGTGCCGATCGAAGATTTTATTTGGAAAGGCACTAGAACAGGATATGTGGAATATTTTGGTAAAAAAAAATTTTTGGGGGCTGTTGCCTGCAAGGCTGTAGCCTGATCAAACAAAAAAGCAAGTTGTCTCCGGTAATCATAGACTTGTTCGCTTTCGTTTTTCTTTTTCCTTTGGCGGGCGAGACGCTCTCGCGTCTCTTGATATTCGAAATGTGGTGTGTTTGAGAAAAAACACTATGCAACGTTCCACTCAAGACATTCAAATGTGTACTAAATCTATATATGTATATAAAAATGGACGTGTATTTCTGTCTGTTGCCAGTAAACTTCTAAACCACTGGACCGATTTGGATGATTCTTTTTTTTGTTTTATCCGTCTTACATTGGAGAAGGTTTATGGACCAATTTTTTTTTGAAAATATCAAAGGAAGTGGTGGTAAATATCGAAATTCCATTTTGTATGAGAGTCACCTGTTGTAATCAAGTTTTCATTGACAACATTTAAATTCACTAAATATGAATTTACATAGTTGTCATTGGATCAACTACAGTGTCGCTCCGAAAAATCGTATTCAAGATGGCTGCGTTTTTACGTACATACATCCTGGATATTGGTTACAGGGATTTCAGAATCAATTTCCTACTACTGCGGAAATCCGTCGATATCTCCGCAATCCTTTGGCGGAGTGACACGATTGTGGTATCGCCAGACTCGCCACAAAATTGCCTATAGGATCATTGGACCCTCTTCTCCAATCAGTGCACAGGGTGGTTAGAGATAACCGTCAACTTGGATGTTGGCCATCTCCACAATTCTTTGGCGGAGCGACATTATTGAGGTGTCGTCGGACTCACCACCAAATTGTCTAAACGTTAATTGGACCTTCTTTTTCAATTAGAGCACAGAGTGGTCGAAAATCCGTCGATATCTCCGATAAATTGCATTCAAGGTGACTACGTTTTTACGTACACACATCCTGGATGTTGTCACAGCAATTTCACAATCAACTTCGTACTACTTCGAAAATCCGTCGATATCTCCGCAATCCTTTGGCTGAGTGACACGATTGAGGTGTCGCCGGACTCGCCACAAAATTGTCTAAAGGGTCATCGGAACGTCTTCTCCGATCAGTGCACAGGGTGGTCAGAGATAACCGTCAACCTGGATGCTGACCATCTCCGCAATCCTTTTGCGACCGGCTTAAGGATACGATCTTTTCGAAACGGCTGGACCGATTTTTATGAAATTTTGTATGTATCCGTGCTAGGTATGGTAATAGGTCGTAAACTATATTCCATGCCCGAAGTGCCCTCCTCTTCTTTTTATTGTTATTTTACTATTTTGTACAGAAGTGATTAAACCTACTCGATTCATACGCTTTAAATTTTTATACATGTACTAAATGAAATCGAACCGGCTTAAGGATACGATCTTTTCGAAACGGCTGGACCGATTTTTATGAAATTTTGTATATATCCTTGCTAGGTATGGTAATAGGTCGTAAACTATATTCCATGCCCCGAAGTGCCCTCCTCTTCTTTTTATTGTTATTTTACTATTTTGTACAGAAGTGATTAAACCTACTCGATTCATTCGCTTTAAATTTTTATACGTGTACTAAATGAAATCGAACCGGCTTAAGGATATGATTGAAATATGATGATATGACGTAGTATAATGGAGCCATAATCTTCTATCTATCTATCTTCTATCTATATATATATAAGTGAATGTGCATTTGTGTCTGTTACCATAGTAAACGTCTAAACCACTGGACCGATTTGGATGATTCTTTTTTTGTTTTATCCGTTGGAGAAGGTTTATGGACCAAAAATAAATATCGAAGTTCCGCAATCCTTTGGAGCGACACTATCGAGGTGTCGCCGGACTCGCCACAAAATTGTCTAAAGGATAATTGGACCCTCTTCCCCAATTAGAGCACAGGGTGGTCGGAAATCCGTCGATATCTCCGATAAATTGTATTCAAGGTGATAGGTGACTACGTTTTTATGTACATACATACATCCTGGATATTGTCACAGCCATTTCACAATCAACTTCGTACTACTTCGGAAATCCGTCGATATCTTCGCAATCCTTTGGCGGAGTGACACGATTGAGGTGTCGCCGGACTCGCCACAAAATTGCCTATTGGGTCATCGGAACCTCTTCTCCGATAAGTGCACAGGGTGTTCAGAGATAACCTTCAACCTGGATGTTGGCCATCTCCGCAATCCTTTGGCGGAGCGACACTATTGAGGTGTCGCCGGACTCGCCACAAAATTGCCTAAAGAGTAATTGGACCCTCTTCCCCAATTAGAGCACAGGGTGGTCGGAAGTCCGTCGATATTTCCGATAAATTGCATTCAAGGTGACTACATTTTTACGTACATACATCCTATATGTTGTCACAAGCTAACCATCTACAGGTATACCGTCAGGGGAGCACCTAGCCTTTCGGCCTTTATCTCCCGGTCCCGCTAAAAAGTTTGGACCTTCGGCTTTTTACTGACAAGGTGTTGTTGTCAGACGGAGATTTCTCCATCAGGCGCATGCACACACCATCCGGAATCCAACCCCGGGATTGCATCACTAGCTGGATGACTTGGGTAACAACCTCCAGCCACTACGAGTCCAACACCTTGATGGGCAAGGACCATGGTCCCCTGGGCACACCCATCCCCGTAGTACACTATTCGCTATGGACTTCTCCATAGCAGGTGTGATCCTCCTTCGGCCCCCTATTGGTTAAGCCTTACGTCGAATTCGGGCATGCACACCCCAGGCTCGTTGGACCTGTGACTCCGCGTCTGTGCAGACAACGAAGCGCTGCTTTTCACATCCAGGCGGCCCCTTCAGTTTACTAGTCAGCAATGCGACTCAGGCAGTGTGGTCATCAATCCACAAACTAGCTAGATATAGGCGCGTAGGCATTTTCCACCAAGGCCGTTCTCCCTAGCTAGCCCCTTCTTGACTCGGGTCATGCGGAGCCGTCACCTCCGAAGCTCACACGACTTCCGTATGATGCACCCCCCCACCAGGGGACATCAAAATCGTGCTAGGCCTTTAGTGCTTCCCTCCCGCAAACTATGGGGGGAGGTAGGCACGCCAAGAGCCACCCGTGCATAACTCAGGAGCACGGGACCGTTAACGCCCGAATGGTCTTTGTACAGATCCTCGCCATGGCGTATCAACTGTACCAGGGGCCCCCTTGCGCTACTAGGTCCGTGGTGTCGTAAGTCACCAAAGATCCCTGTCCGACTACAAACAGCCTTCCAAGCTGAGTGTCACACGGACACAGACCCCCCTGCGGGGGATATATGTTGTCACAGCAATTTCACAATCAACTTCGTACTACTTCATAAATCCGACGATATCTCCGCAATCCTTTGGCGGAGTGACACGATTGAGGTGTCGCCGGACTTGCCACAAAATTGTCTAAAGGGTTATCTGACCCTTTTCTCCGAACATTACAGAGGGTGGTCAACGATAACCGTCAACCTGGATGTATGATGGTTTCTGGGTTAGTATTAACAGTTTTCGATAGGTGGCGCGCGCACATTTTAGTAAGCTTGGTGAAAAGTGAGTAAATGAGCGTGCTTCGTGACTATAGCAATAAAAACGTGTGATGTGTGCTTAATTCTTCACATTAAACTGAAATATATAATCTAAATTTAGACGACAATCTATCGGTCGATCAGCATCGAGTATTTCTTTCATTTACTATCTTGGAATCAGTAATATTAATTAATGATTTTCGAAATAACTCACGCTAATAATAACACTCCCAATATTTTTGAAGGGCAAGTGCAGTCTGATCAGTCAGTCAGGGGGTTGAGTATGATGTTGTTGCCTTGACCCCTAAAGAAGTAGTGGCGCGACGCAAATTATTTATCGCTTTGTTTACATATCCACTTTAGTTTCATCATCGATACGTTGATTACAATAAATTAGAATTAACAGGTTGATTGGCATTCAAAATCGCTCATAAGGTTAAATTAGTGCCAAGTTGTGAACGAAGCGAACAACGCGAGCGTAGCGAGCACTAGATAAGAGAGCGAGCGAAGCGAGCTCTCTCAGCTAGTCATACATAAAAATAATTAAACGGAATTTGCGTCCTTATAGAAAAAAAGTCAAGACACTTTGAGGTGTGCCGCACAAATTGTTTTCGAATCGATCGAAATCTTAAAGTTTTTAGAATGCATTACAAAAAAGCGTAACCAACAAATTGGACTTTTTGCAGTTTGACCATCTAACAAGATAAACAGAGACATGAAACGATTTCTGAAAAAAGGAAAAAACAGGAAATCTAACCTAAAGTTATGATACTCAAAAAATAGGACGATAAAACAGCATAAATTAAAAATTAAACCAAAATTTAATTTTTACTTAATTTCTGGAGACAATCGCCTGATTATGGGAAAAAGAGTCCTGACCGATAGGGAGTAAACTTCGTGAAAATGGGTTAATTTATTGGTTTTGGGAACTGGTTCGGTTTATAATAAATTGAAAAAGTGAGAAAGTTATTCGCAGACGCTTATAGAAAAGATATTTTATTTCCAATTTATATGTTTAGAAAGTGTGAGCTTAAATTTTAAAAGTAATTCCGAAATTTCAAACAAATCAATTGGAACATTTTTTTCAACACGGACTTAAAATATTTAAGTATCCGTATTAGTACGACGGGAAAAAAATCCAATCCTAATAGAAATCATTCATATAGACATGTTAAAAACGAAGGGACAACAAACATTATAGCCGCACATTCAATATGCTACACTACAAAACAATTTGAATATTGTATACGATGGTGGTGACAGCCTGTACAATGCGTGCAAACTATCATTTACATGCAGACCGAAGAATTTCGAAATGATAACTGTTATGCCGCCATTGGTTTCTTGAATATATCATAACCGGAAGAAAATTCCATATTTTTTTTTGTTGGATGGGTATGTTGGCTTACTACAAGACTTCTTACACGAGTGGCCCCACTGAATATTTTATTGGATTCAGATTTATAAATATAAAAAAATAAACAGTTAATCTCTTTTTTTATTGTTTGGCAAGGTAACGTATTAATATAATCGGGACCCGATTGGGTAAAGTAGAAAGGGTTTGTTTGCACGAATGAAATGGGAAGTGAAGACGAGATTCTGTTATTTGAACTCTGGTTTCGAAATTATTTTCCATGATAAATTCATATTGCATTGCAAAAAAAAATCTACTTGTATATGTTGGTTTTATTGTTCTATGTTTCCCATAAACTAATGTGGAAGACCAATATTCATTAATCTTGTTCTTTACTGAGTGGCCTAATATAATTTAACCTTTAACATGAAAGGAGGAAATAGACTTTATATTAAGATATAGAAACCCATTCTATACATATAAATCGCCAGAAATGGTGTCAGAAGCAGGTTCCCGACCAGTGCATCTGTAGGGATTTTGCTGATTGTAGTGAAATTTTATTATTTTCTATAGTGCTGGTCGTGGTAAAGTGAATAGTTTATTCTTAGATATTGATTTGGGTTTTTCAACTTTCGAAGTTGAAGTTAGATTCTAGCTTTCGATTTTTTCTATATAATTCTAGATACCCTACAAAAGCACAACAACATCCAAACTCGGTTCACCGACACGAGAAAAATCATCAGTAGCGGCACCGAAAAAGCCATTCTCACGACCTTTTAACAAAAGTCTTATCGAGAATACACAAAGCACACCAACACAACCGCCAAGAATGCCGAGTCCAACGTCGTCGGCCGAAACATCAACATTGCTTCGACAAAATCAGGAACTGCGTCAACGTCTACAGGACGAAGCTAGCAGTTATCGTCGTCGAATCGATACCTACAAACAAGCACAACAAAATCAAGCCGCACTGGTCAGTCGCCTTCAATCGAAAGTGTTGCAATACAAGCAACGTTGCAATGATCTCGAGGGAAAAATGCATGATATCAAACCAATTCCACCATGTTCGTCTACGTCGAAATTGACAACCGGACCGGTAAAGATCGGGATCAAGATATCTTTATTTAGAAAAATTATGACAATTCAATTTATATTTCAGTGTTCATCGGGTGTACCACTGCCACCATCACATTACTCCCATCAGCCGTCGAGTTTGCCATGCGCCTCGCCGCCACTGGATACGCCACCTCCATGTCGGGACTATGGTCATCATGATCATGAAGATATTTGTCGAAGTTTGGATGAAGAGAAGCAACGGTAAATATATACGTATTTTGCAGCGATTTCTTACTGTAATGGGTATTTCGTGTCTATGCAGATGCGACCAACTTGTGGCGCAGAACAGCGCATTGCGCCAACAGTTGGAGGAGTCGAATCGTACCAATGAAGCTCTCACAAATGATTTACAGAAACTGACTAATGATTTTGCTAATCTACGCGACGAGCTGCTCATTAAAGAGGATGAATTCAAGGAAGAGGAACAGGTGAGTTAGGGTTTGTGTTCGTAGAGACGACTCATTGGATCATCGCTCAGCGATCGAAGTTAAACCACCGGTTTTTGAACACTATATGGGTATATTTTCTAGGTATACAGACATGTTCCTTTAGTCCATAGTCTATACTAGGAAAGTAGAACCATTCAAACCATATTTAAATACGGCTCGAAATTGGATGCAAAACTACGATCGCTGAGCGATCATCACATGAATTGTCTCTACGAACACGTACCTTTAGATTTAACAAAACGCGACGTAATTGTAATATCTCCGCCGTTGAATGTGAAATAGTGAGATATTGTTGCAAGACGTAGTGACTCGTCTATAATATCTATTATAAGAAGCTTGTTAAGACTAAACCCCGTCAACGGATAGTAGTCCTCGCAGCGTTCGTGGAGCGATTGGAGAAATTATCATTATAAATATGGCTTAGCACCAGCCAAGAGTAGTTACAACATCGAAACAAGTGATGAAAAATCGAACTAATTTCATTTAAGGCTGTTACAATGTGCAGTTAAACTATCGAGCAGCAGGCATTGACACAAAAGTACCCCAATTTTCCGTTAAATTATCAGTACTCTTAATCGGACTTAATAGGATTTGTCTGCGATGAATTTGTAGCTGCTATACCCCCAAAATACTATGCTAAAACTCTAGGCTATGCAACAAGCGGATCTAACCGTACAAGAAGGTATTTTCGTGAATATGCTTATAACAGCAATACATGCAAAACGTCGACTATTACAAATTTTTAGCTTAGGTTGCATCATTCCATAATTATGATGATAATATTTTTTTCTACTGTTGCTAAACCTAAGATATTTAGGATCATTTTTTGAACCCTATTATGAAATTTTTCATAACATATTAGGTTTCACACAGCAGGAAACTTGCCCTGTCGTTCGCCCCTCAATGGCTACCTAATAGACCCGATCATCCGACATAATCCAGGAGGAGAGCTTGTATTCCTAATACACAGAACCGTATAATACAGTGTATTAGACCTACATTTTAATGACGGGACGGCGGAAATGCAATTCCGTTAAATCCGGCAATACCAATATCGAACTTATGAACATCTATATACCACCAGCATCCAGCTGTGGCTCTGGTTATAAGTTCGATATTGGGCCACTGTCCTGTGAGGACAGCATCGGGTCCTACTTGGCGACTTTAACGCCCATCACGAATTCTGGCATTCTCTCCTCGGCAATGATGTCAGAGGTAATGACATCGCAACCAAATTAGACCCATCAGACTTCTGCGCGTTCAATGGAATTTCGTCTAAACGCGTCGCTGGCGCCTGCCATAGTTATCCTGACATAACTATTGCGAGCGCCAGTTTGATAATTGAAACCCGTTGTGTTTTTATCCATTGGATGTCTATCCATGTCCCTTCAATCCGATCACCTCCCAATATTAATAAATTTTGAAAAACCAGCCGAACTGACGACGTCAGAACGGCGTACGTTTATCAATCATAAAAAGGCAAATTGGGAGGGTTTAGCTGCGTTCACTACGACGAAGTTCGCCGCGCTACCCAATCCAACAAACTCCAGGGAAGCCGAAAAGAATATAAGGAAAGTCGTTGTCAAAGCGGCAGCTCGCTTCATTCCGGCAGCACGTATCGGCCATATTTCCCAACTACTGCCGCAAAGTTATCCGACGAACGGGCCAACAGACGCGCAAATCCGGCAGACCCCAGAATTGAGGAGCTAAACTCCGAAATAAATCGACAAGTTAACACCTTAAAAAAAGAGAAATTGAATGAGCATCTGGAAAGCTGCGACCATTCGAAGGTGTCAGCAAACTTTTGGCTACGGTCCGCGCCCTGTCTCATCCAAACAAAGATAAGGGTAGTGTAGCCATCGGATTCGCTAAGAAAACAACCGCAAATCCGAAAATTTGCTCCAGCTTGTTCAATAAGCAATTTATTGAACACCCCCAGACCAAGATGCTGAACTGCAAAATAAACAGAAGGATTCGCAACCGAACGGTTGACATCATCCCCACCTATAGAGCGGACCAAGTTTGAGCAGCTGTCAAGAACGCTAAAAACTGTAAGGCCATTCGACCAGATGGCATTTCGATGGTCATGCTATAACACCTAGATCTTCCGGTCATTTCTAACGATGTCCACGCTTCTCCTGAATTCCACGCTTGTTATCCTTGAATTTTGGAAAAAGGGGCGAATCATCTCTCTTCTCAAACCCGGTAAAAGCGCGAAACTCGCCGAATCCTACCGTTCAATCACTATATCACCCGTTGGAAAGACTCTCGAAGCACTCATCCACCCCACCCTTGTATCACATGCTGAGCTAGCTTCTCACCAGCATGGTTTCAGGAAGATGCATAGTACCACAACAGCTCTGGATCTGATCACACATCACATTCATAATGGCCTCAACCAGAAACCGCCCTGTGACAGAACCGTCCTACTTGACCTGTCGAAAGCCTTCGACACGGTCATCCACTCTGCGCTGTTGGCCGAGCTTCTAAATATGTATGCATATTCCTGCACAAGAGGTTAGGA
Source organism: Microchrysa polita (assembly GCA_949715475.1). Lineage (NCBI taxonomy): Eukaryota > Metazoa > Arthropoda > Insecta > Diptera > Stratiomyidae > Microchrysa > Microchrysa polita. The sequence goes on from OX454421.1 coordinate 39,073,917, forward strand.
GGATTGCCAACTATCTAGCTGGGAGGCAATCCTTTACAGAGTTTCGTGGGAGTTCAATGCATAGGAAAATTAAGCAGCGAGTTCCACAGGGTAGCATACTCTCTCCTACATTGTTCAACATCTACCTGATGGAAGAGCTTAGGATCTGTACTGGTTAGCATGATGACGACGTTGTTCCTACTGAAACCAACCAACCAACCAACCCCAAGAGCCTTGGTGTCTATCTAGACACCATGTCAAAGACGTATTCGACAAAATGCACAGTAGAAACAACGTCCTAAAGGCATTGGCCAGGAGCTCCTAGGGCAAGGACAAGGAAACTATGTTGGACACCTACAAAGCGATAGGTAGAGCAATTTCCAGCTTTTCAGCACCGGTGTGGTCAAAAACCGTTTGTGACACAAACTGGAATAAGATCGAGGCATGCCAGAACGCTGCTCTACGTATCTCTACAGGTTGTCACCTTATGTCGTCCCAGGATCATCTTTATCAAGAAACCAGCATGCTACCAGTGCGTGATCACAATCTCCTCCTGTCTTTACAATATCTGGTCGGTTGCTATCGAGAGGATCACCCAAACCATCATCTCATGGACAATACTCCCCCTCCACGACATGCCAGGAGTGGAGTAAGAGATCTTGAGAGAGACGTCCAGAGATACAGTGTCATCCGATATATTTGATTTTGATATTTGCACTACGTTGGACACCTACAAATCGATAGGTAGAGCAATTCCCAGCTTTTCAGCACCGGTGTGGTCAAAAACCGTTTGTGACACAAACTGGAATAAGATCCAGGCATGCCAGAACGCTGCTCTACGTATCGCTACAGGTTGTCACCTTATGTCGTCCCAGGATCATCTTCATCAGGAAACCAGCATGTTACCAGTGCGTGATCACAATTTCCTTCTGTCTTTACAATATCTGGTCGGTTGCTATCGAGAGGATCACCCAAACCATCATCTCATGGACCATACTCCCCCTCCACGACATGCCAGGAGTGGAGTCAGAGATCTTGAGAGAGACGTCCAGAAATACAGTGTCATCAAATAATATAATCCCGATATATTTGATGACACAGCGTACCATGCGGCCATCGCAGAATTTTACACAACCGTTGTGAATCGTCAATAGGGATATTAGGTACGAATAGAGACTTCTCACCCATCACCTATATCGCCTAAGGAGACTAGGCTCCCGAGAGCCACAAGAGCGAGACTAGCCCAGCTTAGGTGGGGTTTTTGTTCGCGCCTCAATTTCTACCTATCTCGAATAGACCCGGACATTCAGAACATTTGTCCTTGCTTGTGTGGTGCGCCTCACGATGTGGACCACCTGTTCCGATGCCCCGCTGCACCCAATAACCTCACTCCGAGGGCGTGTCCTCAGGACATTTTGCGGTCAGACTCATAGGTTTGCATATATTTGCAAAAAAAACTGAATTTTCACCCCTGCTGCTGCTATTTTTGGCCTGCACATATACACTCGTTATAGAAAGTGGCCATTTCGTATGGTACACTTTCAGTACATACTCCAAACGTCGAGTCCAAAATTCAAATGTTATTCCACAAAAAAGCTAAACGGCTTTTTACGTTGTTTACATAATGAAGAATACAAAATATAACTATACATAATTTTAAATAAAGTTAACCTTGAAAATCACAAGCGGAAAATTCGGTCAGTTTTTCATGATTTGTTTCCTTAGAAATTGGTAAAGTCGTTCTGCGATAACAGCTACCACCTGTTATTCTTGCAAGTTAACTGTAATTCTTATAATAATTAAGAAACTGTTCTAAACTCAAAAGATCGAAAAATGAGGATGTATATTATTGTGACACGACTAATCAACTCGGCTCTCTGGTACAGACTGATTTATTTTAATCGAATTCAATAGAAATACATATTCAAATACGTTGGTGTGCTACTACACTACAATTCCGATTATCCGAAGCCATACATGGATCAACCTCCGTCCCTAGTCCATCAAATTAAATGATTTTGCAAAAGTTGTCTTGATTTCACTTCCATTGGAACAAGAAAATATATTCTCTATTTACTATAATGTCAAATTCTAATCAAAACTGTAAAATATAAGAAAACATTGCGAATATATCGGAAATTCAAAAAAAAATCTTACGTAAGTACATTCGTGGAGGACCTAAGTCCCCCAAGGGTTTACAGCTTCTATATAAGCTGTAGTCCAGCGCTTTTTCTCTGTTTGCAAGCTCTTAGGCACGCTACAAATACGCGAAAGTGCAACCGCATCAAATTTAAATCATTTGAGATAACTCTAAAAATGTTCACCTTGGGGGACCCTAGTCCCCCACGAATGTAGTTAAGGGTGAATCAAAATGTACACCGACCATCTCTTAAACCCCTTGTCTTCCGTTTTTAACCCTTTAGCCAGTTTTTAATTAAAAAAAAAAAATAAGGTAAAGTTTCACCTCAGGAAAATCGAAGAAAACATGTGGTCAGCAGGACCACATAAGGATGTCTCAAGGCAGGGACCACCGGTTGAGAATATCAATCACATGAGCCGTCTCTACCTTTCATTTCTTTTTCTTGTACTACTAAATCATCATAATCATACATATTATTGGATTTTGTGACGCAAATTTTCCTAGACTCCCAATTTTAATAATTTCTCTTGATTCGTTCATTTTACATTTACATTGGTTCGAATGGGATCAGATGTTCACAAACTGCCACTTTTGGTCGTAACATATTTGTTGGATTGACAGCTCTCAAGCACGTATCTGCGAGATCAAATCCAATCTTCACCTCCCATTTTTGAACAACCGCGCGACACGCCCATATGCTATATATAACGGAAAATAACCGTCATGGGTGCGAATTATATTAAAGAAAAAAATACAGTGGTATTGTGTTTATTTTCTGGTGTTGGTACGGAGGAAATGTTTTTATTTGAAAAGTTAATTTTATGGAAAGATGATCAATTTTGATTGAATAAAAAAATAAATACAATTGAGGTGGAAGAAACTACGAGACAACTTGTGGATTTAATTTGTTACAGAAAAGTGGAGAATTGTATCGAAATTTGTAAACATACATATGTAATATTTGTACATACATACATATATACATATACAGGGTGACCCACATAAAAGTATACGATTTTAACATCGCATAACTTTTTCGTATTTCAATATTTTTTTTGAAATTTTGTGGAAATTAACCAGATTTTTGGTACTTTTTTTGCACTATGCAGCAAATGTGTAATTTTGTCCGATAGTCTCCATTTGGAGGCTTGAAGAAAAAGTTTTTTTTTCAATAGGTAAAAAGGAACGCAAATCCAAAACTTAAATTTAAATATACTTACTTGGTGAGGAATCAAATAATATGTAAATTAGCATATTATAATAAATAACAGCTTTCATTTACTTTGAAAAAGTACGAACTGTCCAAAATAGGGCTGGACAAAATAATAAGTACATGTCAGTTAATTTGATTAAAACTGATTTTAATTAAAATATTATGTTCTAATTCGACAAGAATTTGATTTATTTTATTATTTAAAAGTAAATGGTCCATTATTTTGAAAAAAAAAGGTTTTTGTTGGCCCTCTGGAGATAATTCTAATGGCATATTTCCATACATCAATATATCCAGTTACTTCCAGGAAATTCCGTAATTTGTCCGTTTTGTGAAAATTTATTTCTAGTTCATTGATTGTACTCTCCCTAAACATTCCGGATTCAATTTAACTCTAGTAACAACGTGAAAAGCCACTCAATTTAGTTGAAGCGGATCCTTGACCAGTTTGTGAGGTATGGTTAGGGTTAATATCCTGCTGAAATCCCCATTTAAAATGTATTGGTTTCTAGGACTCTCAACTAACATTTCTTATACGGAAATTGCCTCATTGCAACGGTTATTAGGTATATTTGAACGAAACTATACTATGAAAAAAAATCCATAGACCATGGGAAATAGCCATGTAGCGTATATCATATTATTTTTTCTCCTGAATGAAGAATATTACGATAAGAATAGTTTCCATACAAATTTATTACGATCTTATAAATAATACAGAATATTCTGTAAGTTTTCATTGATCGGTCTGGAACAAGAAGAACTATCCCTCCAAAATTTGCTTGTACTGTCAACACTTTTTGACATCGCCATGGAAAGTTCTAAACTTTTTGCTGAAACTGCTTTACTCCTTGTATTCACCGATTAACTTTTCAAGGGGATTCTACATTTTCAATATTTGCCGCCTGCCCTGTGGCACGGGTTAAGAATAGTGCTACCGTCTTTCCCGACGTGTCGTAAGAGGCGACTTAAGGGACAGGAGAGAATAAAACTCTCCTGAGTTTCGAACATATCTCCACTATTGTGCGCGCAGCAACTCTGTTTTGCGCTCAAGGGTTTAGATATGTACGAAACTTAACAAAAAATTGACCCCTGTGGTTTTGGGGTTAGAATTATACCACAGCGATCCCGGCTTGTCGTAAAAGGCGACTTGAGGGATAGGGTATGTAGGCTTGTATCCTGCGTACCTGAAATTTACTTTACACTCGAAACATCAAACGAGCCTCGGATACCTCGGACTGATTCAACGGCAACGACTTTTGGCTATAAACAACGGACTACGATCGGTTTTTGGAACGTTCGGACGATGTGGGGTGAGTGTAATAACACAAGGCTCACAGAAGTCGAACAGGAAATGACCGCATACAACATCGCTATACTAGGACTGAGCGAAACAAGATGGCTCGGATCGGGGGCGACTTTATCACCAAGCTCTCGCACTGTATTGCTCTACTCTGGAAGTGAAGACGATAATTCACCTCGGCAAGCGGGCGTCGGAATCCTGTTGACTAGGAATGCACGCCGATCCCTTATCGACTGGAAACCTATCTCCGACCGTATCATCACAGCCAGATTCAAATCCAGAGTACGAAACATCACAATTATTCAGTGCTACGCACCGACTGAACCTGCAGACCAATCCGCAAAGGACGTTTTTTTATCAGCGACTAGGCGACACCTTTGATATGGCTCCCAGGGGTGACATCAAAATTATAATGGGGGATCTCAACGCCAAAGTCGGTACTGATAATTTAGGCTTGGAACATCTTATGGGCAATCACGGGCTTGGCGACAGGAACAACAATGGCGAATTGTTCGTGGAGTTTTGTAACTCTTGGCAACTAGTCATTGGCGGAACGTTGTTCAAGCATAAACCCTGCCACCTAACAACTTGGATTTCTCCTGATGGCAGAACAGAGAACCAAATTGACCATATTGCTGTTTCTAAGACATGGAGAAACTGCCTCTTAGACGTCAGGTCGAAGCGTGGGGCTGATGTTGGCAGCGACCACCACCTTGTTATCGCGAAACTTCGCTTACGAACGGCAGCGATTCAACGATCTCACAACATGCGAATCTTGCCACGATTTAATGTGCAAAAGCTAAAAAATTCCTCAACTAGACGTGCATATTCGACCGCCTTGCACGAAAAAGCTTGTGCAGCAACATCTCTTCAGAATCCTACAATTGAAGATAGATGGAATTTTGCAAAGGATTCATTTACTTCATGTGGCGAAGCGACTGTGGGAAGATTGGATTGAGGTAGGAGACCATTTATCAGTGATGCTACTTGGTCTCTTATCTCAGCACGCAAAAGAGTTAAGGAACAGATTAACTCTGCAGCTAAAAATCAACTTCGTGCTGAATACCGTTCACTACAAAAAGGCGTGCAGAGAAGTGTGAGGCGTGATAAGCGTACTTACATCAACGCTTTAGCGAAGGAGGCAAATGATGCGGCTTACCGTGGTGAAAGCGGTACCCTATTTAAGCTAATTAAACCACTAATTGGCAAGTCGTTCACAACGGACCATCCTGTGAAAGATAAAGAAGGGTTACTGCTTGTTACTGAAGAACAGCAGCTTCAGAGATGGAAAGAGCACTTTTTTGAGGTCCTTAACAACCGTTTCGGGCCTGCAAGTGCATCTTCATCGGCAGAAGAAGACGTCCCTGCAGTAGCCAGTATTAATTCCAAAACCCCAACTAAGACTGAATTAAAGCGGGTTATCGAATCTATGGACGCCGGTAAGGCCCCGGGGATAGATGGAATTCCGTTCGAACTATTTAAAGCGGATTCGAATGCTACAGCGGATATTCTGCTTCCCCTCATCAGAGAGTGTTGGGAAACCGAAACTCTTCCAGTAGAATGGAAAAAGGGCGTAATTATTAAAATTCCCAAGAAGGGTAACCTTAAGGATTGTAATAATTGGCGCGGCATTTGCCTACTTCCAGCTGTATCCAAGCTGATGGCTAAAATTATTTTGAACCGGAAGTTGATCGCACTTTAAGCAATGAACAGGCTGGCTTTCGTGAGGGTTTTTCATGTAGCGACCATATAAACACCCTCCGAATTATTATTGAGCAATCCGCCGAATGGAGATCCCCATTACACCTCATGTTCATTGATTTCGAGAAGGCGTTCGATAGTGTTGATCGGGAGTATACATATTTGGAGAGCTCTTCGTAGGAGGGGCATACCAGATAAAATAATTTCCATCATCAAGGAATCTTATCAGGGAGCCCAATGTCACGTTTTGCACAAGGGTAAGCTTTCAGATCCTTTTGAGGTGCACAGTGGAGTGAGACAAGGTTGCATTTTATCACCTATTCTTTTCCTCATAGCCATTAACGATGTACTAGTGAGCGCGCTTCAAAACCAGAGGAAAGGTATCAGATGGAAAATGTTTGATTACCTGCAACACCTGGACTATGCTGACGATATTTGTCTGCTTTCAAATAAAAAGGAGGATGTAGCTCAAATGGCCGATGCTCTGCATTGCGAAAGTCGTAATGCCGGGCTCAAGATAAACGCTGCCAAGACCAAGTACTTGAGCTCCCATCCTGGGGGACAAAGCGGAATTTGTGTTTCGGGCCAGGCAGTCGAAAAAGTTGACGAATTCTGCTACCTCGGAAGCATAGTCACAGCAGATGGCGGCGCGGACGCTGATGTACAATCGCGTATCAATAAGGCTAGGGCAGCCTTCTTCACTTTGACTCCTTTCTGGCAAAATAACAACATTTCCAGGCGCACCAAAATCCGAATCTTCAATTCTATTGTAATATCTGTGCTTCTTTATGGCTGTTCAACTTGGAAGGTGACCAACGAGATAACAACTAAGCTGCAAACTTTCGTAAACCAGTGCCTACGGCGCATCCTACAAATCCGCTGGCCGGAGATTATTTCCAATGATGACCTCCTGAGTATCACAGGCCTGGATTGGATACGCACTTCTGTCAAAAGGCGAAAGTGGAAATGGATAGGTTATACTCTCCGAAGAGGGCCAACAAATATTGCAAAGCAGGCCCTAGATTGGAACCCTCAGGGAGCCAATGCTAGACGCCGTGTTGGATGGCCAAGAAACACGTGGAGAAGATCGGTTAATAGCGAGGCTGCTTCATTAAACAAACAGTGGTCAGACCTAAAGACGATGGCACAGAACAGAACGAGGTGGAAAGTAGGCGTAGTTGATGCCCTATGCCCCACAAGGGGTTAACAGGAACCAGAGAGAATATTTGCCGCGAAAATCATCAGTCATGCCAAGGGAACTTTTCTCGCCACAGTGATAATGAGATCGACAGTTATCCTTAAGGCCCTACATGAACTTAACCGCATTTGAGACTGCTTTTATTTTGTTTTCAATGAATTACACAGTAATTTGCAATATTTAGCTGTTTTTTTCTCGTTATTGAGAGAATACTTTTTCCGCCATTTGAAAGTTTGGAACTTAAACGTCTTTTTTCGTACCTACCATGCGTTTTTCGTCCCTTAAGTATTTTTGTATGTTTCTAATTTAACGCTTGTTGCATACACCAATGAATAAAAAAACAAATCCTTACGGAAAATAGCAAGTTGTAAAAAAATTAAAACAACCGATGGTGTACTTATTATTTTGACCAAGCTGAAAACCCACTTCAAAGCTAATATGGAGGGGCTAAGATAATAGGGGATTGCCATTTAGTTTTTCGGTTCCGTTGACATTGTTGTATTCTAATTGTTGTAATGGCTATCTATTTGGAGTAATTCAATTTTAAAAAGGGTATGCATTTGGCATAAAAAGGTACATGAAGGGTGCACTTATTTTTTTGTCCATATGTGTAAATGTTGATTAACAAAAAATTTATCCTATGATCAAATCGTTTACTTTTTTGTTTTTTTTTTGCCTCACAGAAACTTTTGTCCCGGGACTAGGCTTCTCGGCATCACTTTACTTACTATCCGTACGTAAGTGACTAATCAATCAATCGAGTGTAAACTCTAGCAGATGTAAAAAAACTGAATACAAAATATATTAATAAGGAAATTTATCACAATAACTTCTTTTAAACATTAGTTTATTAGTACAATTAAAATTAACTAAGTCCTTCAAACTATTATAAAGAATAATTGACCTTGTAATTGGTTCATTAAGCCCATAGTTTACTCTATGATAAGCTGAACAAGAAGGTTGTTCCGCCGTAAATTGTGAGGAATATTTCTGACTTGAAAGTTATTTAATATATCTTCACAAACAATATGAGAGCAAAACAGGTCTCTTATAAACATAGCGTTTAAAAATGTTCTTCTATAATCTAAGGCTTGTAAACCCAATAAGGAACAGCGAGTTTTATAATCTGGCTTGAAACGCCAGCCAATTTGATAAATGGCAAACCGTGTAAAATTGTGTTGAATTCTTTCTATACGCTCGATATGCACCTTATAGAACGGATTCCACACAATAGAACAATACTCCAGGTGCGAACGAACGAAAGCTGCATACAATATTTTTAAAGTAAAAGCATCATTAAATTCGCGCGCATTACGTTTAACAAATCCTAACATACTATTCGCTTTTGAAATAATGTAATCAATGTGTTGTCGAAATGAAAGCTCATGGTCGAAAATTACACCAATATCTGATATTTCGGCAACCCTTTCAAGAACACTACCTGTTAAGGAGTACTCAAAGAAGACCGGAGTTTTCAATTTATATATGCTAAGTACTTTACATTTACTATCATTTAAATTTAAATTATTATCGCGGCACCAAAATTGCAGCTTTTCTAAATCGGATTGCAACTTAAGGCAATCATCAATGTTGCGTATTTTCATAGCGATTTTCATATCATCGGCATACTGCCATACACGCACGAATTTAAAATTTTGGATGATATCGTTTATGAAAACTAAAAAGAAAAGTGGTCCTAAATGGCTTCCTTGCGGAACCCCTGATGAACACTTTATAACAGAGCGAGATGTACAGCCATTTAACTTCACCAACTGAGTCCTATCCGTTAAATAGGATCTCACCCAGCTTAGAAAAATTGACTGTATTCCTAAATGTTCTAGTTTTTTAAGTAAAATATTATGATCTACTCTATCAAAAGCCTTCGAAAAATCGGTATATACCACATCAACCTGCATTCCCTGCTCAATACCATCAGCAACAAATTTAGTAAATGATACCAAATTTGTTGAAGTTGATTTTCCTTTCAGGAATCCATGTTGACATGGCGATATCAAACGGCTAATTAAAACATCTATTTTATTTTTAATAAGCATTTCAAACAACTTCGGTATTGCAGATATTTTAGCTATGGGTCTATAGTTATCAATAAGATGCTTCGGACCCTTTTTGTGAACAGGCGTTATGTATGAAACTTTCCATTCATCAAGAAAAACACCTGAAGTCAAGGACAAATTAAAAATAAAGGCTAAAGGACGACATAACGATTGCATGCAATTCTTCAAAAATATATTAGGAATGCCATCAGGTCCGGCCTGAATACTAACATCAAGATCACGCATAGCATTCAATAGGTCATCCTCAGAAATCTCAAGAGCACTCGTAAGGTCCTCCTATGCTATCCGAGGGACCAATGCACTCTGACTTCCATTGATGTTAGCATTCATTTCTGATGAAACGGAGTCTGGCATTTTGTAAACTGAACTGAAAAATCTAGCAAATCCGTCACAAACCGATTGAACATCTTTGTAAAAATTGCCATTGAATTCTAAATTTTTTGGGATTCCCGTATTCTTACGCTTGCTGTTTATAAAATTCCAAAATGTCTTACTTTTACGTGTAAGTATGTATGTATAAGTATTTTTTAACTGAATTTATATGTATATGTTCATATTTAAGATTATGAAGATATAAACGACGAATATCATTAATTATTCAAAAGTTGTGAGAATCAATGCAGAAAATCTGGATAAAAACCGATCCTTACAATTTCTTTTAGGCCTTCAACGACTACTACAACAACGAACACAATCGCTTGCTAAAAATGTGGCGTGAAGTCGTGGCCATGAAACGCTCCTTCAAAGACATGCAAACGGCCATGAAATCCGAACTATGCCAAATGCGTTCCGATGTAGTCGGTGCCAACCGGGAAATATCGGGAGCTTGCAGTAACGTCCTCTTCAATTTCAATCAATCGAGTCGTGCTGCCGACGCTCAATCGCAACAAACCAATCGCCTATGTCAGGATCTGAAAAATCAATTGCAGGCCTTGCGCACTGACTACGACAAAGCCCGTCATGAAATCAATCAACGGGAGGCTCGCATTCAGGACTTGATGCAACAGCTCAAAGCCCTCGAGGATCGTTGTTCTGTAGCCGAGAGTCAAGCCATTTTGGCCAATCGTCTGGGCGATGAAATCGATCGTTTGAATTCGGCACTACGCGATATTGCTCATGCTGTTGTTCAAGATGCTGAAACGTCGGGTGAGGGTGATGAGCCGGCCGCTCCGCCATCTATTCATCATATGCATTTGTCGCAAAGTTCCAGTATGCCGGCCTCACATTCATTGCCACCGAAGTCTCCGCGCCGTGGCTCGGCACGAACTTCTCAGGCATTTGCCGAGGGAACAATTTCGGCCGTTCAGGCGGCGCTTCATAAATACCAACTGTGCCTGCATGACTTCCAGGTCAAGTTGCAATCGAACAATGACGTTATAATGACGTTGAAGAAACAACTGGAGTCGGCTGAAAATGCCAAGGAGTTGCTGACGAATAAGGTGGGACAACTAACGGATAAATTGGATGCGACCAATTGTCAGTTGAGCGAGCTGTTCAAGGAGCGCGAAAGTTTGCAGAAGAACTTGGATTCGACTCGAGGTGATAAGCAAAATGTGGAGCGGGCTCGGGCCGAGCTGAATGGAGTGGTATGAATTATATTAATAAATTTTAAATCATTTCTGCTGGGAATTTCATAAAGAAATTAAATTTTTTATTAACAGGTTGATAATCTGAGCTCCGATTACGAAAAATTGCAAACGATGAATGGTAAATTACAGAAATATATTGACACCTTGGAAGAAGACAAGAAGGCTCTGGAGCTCGAAATGCAGAGAATTCTAAAGGATAAAGATATTACTGAGATGAATTTAAGGTGAGTGTTAAAAAAACCCTCCAATTTTCCGCAAATTCGAGAAATTGGAAGAAAATTAAAAATTTTTCAACATTGTTTGATATCTTGGGTTCATACTGTTGCTATTGATGAAATGTTTTTCCTTCTAATTTATATTTAATAGTTGGTATTTAGAACATTGTCAAGTCCTTTACCTTTACAAATAGACAATCACAGCATTCCCAACAGCGTCACGCAGTCAATGTATGTGACAAATTAATAGTGTAATTACTACGTGATAAACCTAGTACATCAGATTGCAAAATGTGTTGGAGACAAATTTTGGTAGGAAGCTCCGGATTCGAGCTCAGCACCCCAAAAAACATAAGAAACAAAAAAAACTCCACCACACTTTGCAATCTGAAATCACCTATGTAGTCACTATAAAGAGCAGAAATAAAATCTTGAAAAGCCATAGGGCAACTCACCAAGGAACCTACCTATCACCTATAAAGCTATTGGACGTCCTGCTGGAATAACCTTTGTAACACACAATGGAGACTATTATGATCCTGCCAAATGCAAACTGCTTACTTATGGAATCTCAAAATCATCTCCAAATCATCTCCAACTGAAGACTAAAGCCATGACTCTCAAAAGCCGGCTAATAACGTACCGACCACCCGAACAATCATCTTTTTCTGCTGCCAATTATTACATTGAAAAGTAATGAAAACAATTTGAAATGTAAATCAAAATTCAAAACTCTTTCCCGTTGCTGTAAAATGCTTCGTAGCAGCAAACAATTCAATTCGCAAAAAAAAAAAATCTTTTTAAATTACTAAAAAAAAAAGAAATTCTCCCTCCGTGACAGTGTGTGTTACACTGCCGTGACCAGGATTCGAACCTGGGTTACTACGGCCACAACGTAGGGTCCTAACCACTAGACGATCACGGCTATCGGGAGATATGAAAGTCGCTTGTACATTATGCTACACATACTACGTGAAACGTAGCACATCCCCCACACCGCGCATGCTTCCTAAATGTTCTGTTTACATTTGGAAGCGTGAGGTGGGTGTGGGTGACAGAATGAATCATTTCTTTTGATATGTTTTGTTATTATGTTGCTCGCATTTTTCCCTTTCTATATTCAAAGCAATCTTATATTGATTCGCATTCATTTTTACCGTGAATTAACAACGCAAATTCGTATCTGTCTTGTGTACACGTATAGGCCGGCCCCTGACAGTTGCTAGAATGAACTCGTTCTGTTAATAGCAGTTGGTCATGTACATTCACTGCCAAATGTTCTAACATGACCGTGTGGCCTAATGGATAAGGCGTCGGACTTCGGATCCGAAGATTGCAGGTTCGAGTCCTGTCACGGTCGAATTGAGTTTTTTTTGCTTCTTTTTACATTTGGAATTTTTTTATATATGCAGTAGTGCCCCGATATTCCGGATTGATTGGGACCGGACGCTATCCGGATTTACAAATTGTCTGAATTTTCGAAATGCACTAATTTGGTGGACAGTATCGATTCTCAAATCATAAAAAAGATAACCATTCTAACGACAATTAATAATTTCGTATTCGATATTTGCCTTTTCTTAAGTTTATATAGCAGTAAGCTTGAACAAACTTTAAGGAATTGTCGAATTTTATGAAAATTTAAACAAAATTTGGCACAAACCCCAATCCGGATTATCGGGGTCCTACTGTGCTACCTGACAGAATTGGCGGAATTTTCAAAAAAGATGAGAGCTGTGTCGCATACAGGTACATACTTAGGACTAGGACAGATGGTTTCTGAATTTCAGGCTATCTAGATTGCATTTCCACATACACATGAATGGTGAAAAGGTGACTGAATAACTAATTTTTTTTAAATATGGACAAATAGAGCAGAGTGACTGCTTTTTAAAATTTTCTTGGTTGGAAAAGAAAATACAATCCGCTGACATTGTGCCTTTTTATATAGTCTCACTCCTAATTGATTTTCGGAAATAAAAATGGAGAAAAGCAAAACATTTTTAACACCAATGAGGGCATTAATGGAAAAGTTAGCAGTTTGTAAAATTGTGGGTTTGAAGTTTTTTTTTGCAAAATCAGTTGCCAAACCTTTTTTAGACGCCTCGTAAATCTTGTTAAACTAAACAAATCAAAAAATTTTCAAATTTTTATTTACTGGAGTCTCAAACAAGGTGGCACACGGGAACCTAACGATTATTAAATTATTTTTTTATTTCATGCCAAAATTTTTTGCACTTTTTCAACATTACTGTTGGGAGTTATTTTCGACACAATCATTTCATTTTTGACGGCAGATAAACAATAATATATTCTTCGCTTGACTCCCTACTTTTTGTAAACTTGCGTGTGCATTTTCGTAAATGTCTGATTCCAAGGGCCTCTAGAAAGTAAAGTCGAAAGCAATTCAATGCATTCAGACGACTTCCAACTTGTTTGATCAAAATTGTCCCTTCAACTTGTCGCAAGTGGGATGGCTGTTCACAAGATCCGATACCCTCTTCAACTCAAGCAAATCGTTGAACTTGTTTGCCATGTGAACAGAAGTTGGCAGTTGAAGCGGTCGTAAAACGTTATCAGCTTTTGCAATACGTATTAGTATAGGAAAAATAGATTTGCTTTTTCTTTTATTTCTCGTGAATTTTTAAAGCAGTGAAGGAAACATGTCCGAATAAGTATATATGAGAAAGTACATATTTTATGATTTGATTACTAGGGCAATCACTCTAACCCTTACAATTCACAAAACAAATGAGAAAACTGTTCGGTTAATGAACTATTTGTTAATAAAAAGTATATGTTGATATTTCAATCGGACTGTAGTCAATGTAAGGTGTTCGAACTCACACAAGTTGTCCAACTTCTGTTCAGACGGTCCAACTTGTTTAAATGCTCTTTCACCTTTAAACTTGTGGTCCAACTTCTGTCAACACGTACGATAAGTTTTCCAACTTGTTTCAATGCTCAAAAGTTGGACAACAAGTTGAATCGTGCGAACGGCACTTAATATTTCTTAACTTCATCTCTTTTAAGACGTACAATGCCGAGGCGTACACCACAACGGTTTGTTCGACTTGCTAGAACTCCCTATTGAATATTGACGCATAAGTGTTCACCGTGCTTTCAACCAAGAAATGGATTACTAACTGCCCCACTATCCTAGACGATCGTTGGTACCGAATTGAAGTGGATCTGCTGCATAAAGTTCTGGCAGATTACGAAATGTTTAGTGGTGAAAACGGGCACGATTTTTTGGCGTGCAATTTTTAAATCCTCTATTGTGCTGATTATTTTATTGCAAACAAAATTTCGTAGCAAGAACTTGTGATTTTTACGATGTTTTCAAAACAATGAGGTTGAGTGCGACGACCTTATATAAAAATCGTCGTTCTAACCGATCGGTCGTTATAGTGATGATCGCTATATCCATCAAAAATTGCACTGCAAAAGCTTTTTAAATCCCGGGACATGGAGTTTCCGTCGTTATAGCCGATGTTTAAACACTATCCACTGTTTAGACTAAAACGCAAACGAGCGATGCCAATCTGGAGCTCACTAAGGGGCAGCTAACATGCCTCAACAACATCACTGCCGCGAACATGCCTTGCAAAGGAGATCTCATGCGGCCGCCGTTTTCAGGCTGAATGGACAGAGAGGAGTTGCACTCTAATTTCGCCAGACCATAAAATGGTTTACTGACGGTTCTAAAGCAACCGAAGGATCAGGAGCAGGTGTGGTTGGCCCAGCACACAGGATATCTGTACCTATGATGCATCACACCACTGTGTTTCAGGCAGAAGTGCACGCAATAACAAACTGCGCCGTTCTCTGTTTACGTGCTAACTACGTAAACAGACGAATAGCGTTCTTCTCAGAGAGCCAAGCGGATTTTAGTCACTCACTAAGTACACCGTCACGTCAAGACCTGTCTAATGTTGCCTGAATGCGCTGAACGAACTAGGCGTAAATAATAGATGAGTGTTAATCTATTCCCGGCCATATGGGCATCACAGGGAACTAGCAGGCTGAGTTGGCACGCACAGCCGCAGCATCTCACTTCTGCGAACCAGAACCCTTTTGTAGCATCCCTACCTGTATAGTAAAGAGGCTAATTAAAGACCAGGAACGACTTAAGGCATCTGGGTACTGGTACAAACTACCTGGGCTCAGGCAATCTAAACTGTTCATAGCAGGATATTCTCATAAAAGAACTGATCTGCTTCAGCTAAGTAGAAAAAACTACGTACCATCTGTGGGATTCATACAGGCCACTTTTGCCTGAGATCACATCTACGCATAACGAGGCTCTTACAATACGCCGAGCTGTCGATTTTGGGAAGAATATGAAGAGAGCTCAATCCACATCCTGGCCCAACGCCGCTGAATACGATTTGGAGTGGCCTATCCAGACACGGACGACATAGCTTCGACTTCAATTAGCAACCTCAACTCCTTGATCGTCAGGCATAGTCCTGCCCACCTGCGACTAGGGCAATAGCACAATGGGCTCATTTGCTTCATTGATGCAAACAATCCCTTCACGCACAATCTAATCTAATCATATTACAGTCAGGTATTGATTCTTCAATTATATGGGAGCTGTGAAATATCTTTCTTGATTACCGTAGGTTAGGTTAGGTTAGGTAATGGGGCCGCCGGAATTGAGACCAGCGCACTTAGACCAGTAATAGGTCCATTGTGATACCGCCAGTGAGAGCCTTAAAAATTCAAATATTTGAATGGAACCAGCGTGTGCTGGCAATATATTTATTGATCTGTTTTGGGGTCACATCTCTGAGATCATGCAGATCGTAAAAGTACCTACAACCAAGAAACCTTAAACGTTTCTCAGCCAAAGCCGAGTATTCACATAGAAGATGATGCACACTCTCCTCGTCCTCTTCATCCTCACAGCTTCTGCAGTAGTCGTTGTGAGGAATGGCGAGCTCCCTGATAGGACAATGCCCCGTTATAACCCCGACCACACTGCGAATATGCATCCGGTCCAGTGACAAAAGCATGGTAGAGCGGATAAAATATAATTTCGTCCAGATCATCTTCGTAGTAGTACAAGTGCTACCATTGATCCATCTTGCGTTGGTTCTGCGCTCAGGATCTGCTGTAATTGCCAATTTGCAGTTGATAATAGGTGGTTTGATGCCCCCGCGGTCGACTTCAACTCTACCAGCTGAAGGACTGGCTATATGGTCCGCACAGCAGTTGCCTGCAAATCCAGAGTGACCCGGTATCCAGCATAGTGTTATGTTAAAAAAGCGACCCATCTCTTTAAGAACAAGGCGGCACTTTTCAAAAGTTTTGGATGTGATCAGTACCGACTCGAGTGATCGAATTGCAGCCTGACTGTCAGTATACAGAATGACGTCCCTTTCAGTTACGACGTGATTTCCTAACCAAATTAGCGATTCCATAATCGCAGAGACCTCGGCTTGGAGGACACTGCAGAAATCAGGAAGACGAAGAGACAAACGTATGTCCAGTTGTTCCGAGTAAATTCCAATACCAACTCCTGTGTTGGTCTTTGAACCATCAGTGTAAATAGAGATAGCTCCACTTGCTGGGGGCATATTATTATCCCATTGATCTCTCGACGGGATCAAGGTATTGTAGTTCTTACCAAAAGAATACTTGGGGATAGTGAAATCAGTCCCCAAAGGTAGCGTAAAGTTACCCAGTATCGATGAGTACCCATAATCTAGTGCTCTCCAGAGGCCAGTTTCCCGTAAGCGTAGGGCCGTGTTTGCAGCAAGTCGTTGTCCAAAGAGGTCCAATGGGAGCAGACCCAGCACCATTTCTAATCCGGCTGAAGGGGTGGTGCGAAAGGCTCCTGTTATGACATTCAAGCTATCAGACAATGGTGTGCGTCTATGATAAGACTAAGCAGCCGATAGGCACTAGATAAGGGTCCATTCTCTCAAAACTCTTATCGAATGGTTAGTCTTATCGCATAGAGAAGACACACACAATTTTCAGAAAGCTTTTCCATTATATTGAATTGAATTTTTGTTAATTTTGCATAGTTATGCTATCTTTTGCTTATTGACGCTGTTGGATGAAAATGCGCAATGATTTCTTCAATCTAAGATGATGGCGTAACCAAGCAAAATATGGCGTAACTATGCAAAATAAACAAAAATACCATTCAATATAATGAAAAAGCTTTCTGAATATTGTGTGTGTCTTCTCTAAGCAATAATACTAACCAGCCGACAGGTACTGAATAAGAGTTCTCAGTAACCGGTCCAAGATCTATTTGCTATTCCTTTTTACAGAATAACCTAATATCCAAGGTTCACGAAAAAGACTGTAGTTTTTAATGTTTAGTTACCAATATATTTCTCGGCCGGTTAAAGCCCATTATCAATATTGCGAGCCAAGAAGACCCATCTGTATTTCATTAGTAGACCTATATTAAATAGATCCGTTCGCACACTCAAAGATCTGTCCATATTCCTCTTGATGTGGGCCTTCCAGTTCCCGGCTGTTCCCATTGGCTAAGCTCCATTATTACTGTGGGAAGCCCTATCGCAACAGAAACGGTAGTATCTCCCCCACATCTCGAACGAGAGCGACAACCAACAGCAAAAAAGATTAAGATGAAACACGGTGACTGTGCTCCTTTCGGCACAACTAAACGAAAGAAACTACATCATACACCACATATAAAGGCTTGATGTTGGACTATACATGTTGATGTTGAATATACATTTTCACTGTTATTACATTTCTATCCAAGCCACTACTTTTTTCGGCTGCCTGCCACGAAATCTTATTCCGCTTTGCCCGCTTTGGATTTATGCTGAAGTCATGGTCATGGCAGCGTTCATTAAATCTGTTTGAGCATCTACCTTTTTCATTGATGAGAAAAACTATGTCAACCGTTAATCAAGCATTTTGCACTTGGTTATCTGATTGCCTGTTATTTGACCAAAAATAACATACCTAATATAAAACACGGGTTCGGGCTTGTTATCGGATACGAGAACTAATATAGGCAGAATAGGGACAGAAAATACGAAGATCGTGAAAAAAATTATTTTTTCCTAGTAACCAGGTTGTTTTTAATTGAGCGGAAATACTTTCTCGCAATTCTCATTTAAAATTATAATTATGATACATAAAACGAAAATTTGTGATATTTTTTGTCAAAAAATCAGCTGTTCATTGTTGTTGTTGCATAGTATAACATAGTATTTGGTATACGACTATGATTTTTGGGGCGTTCATTCAAATTTTGTGGTGTTATAATACTCAAATACGCAATAACAAGGATTTCTGATATACGAAGCGAGCATGAATCCCCCTAGTGTGTTCCTAGTAAAGCCCCAAAACATATCTTGGAACGGATGTAATCGGAGCACTACTTCATAGGGCTGACATACAAACCAACCTCCTAGGTTATTCAAAGAACAACTTTTTTCTTTATGAACCGATCTTAACCAAACTTCATCCAAGTTTGTTCCTAGTTTAGCCTCAACACATCCAGGAACAGATGGAATCGGAACACGTCATAGGGCCGCGGTAGAAATTATTAACACAAAAGAAGCTTAAGTTTCATTTAAATGTGATGTGTATTCGAATTTTGGCCGCGCCCGAAATTAGCCTCTGTCTCGTTTTTCCTTTAACCGTCGGCGTCGTAGAAAATCATATGTGCCGCAGTAGTTTTCAGTAAAAGTCCCTGTCTTTTGAAATAGGCCAAAATGTCAATTGAACTGAATCATTCAATCCAATTTATTGCAAGTATGCATTATCTTAAGTTGTATTAGGTTTTTTACGGATATTTTGGTCAACATATTTTTCGCCTTTCTATTTGAGTGTAAGTTATCTTGGTACCAAAAGGCAGACCTTTAGATTCTCAATCAAGCCCAGAATAATGGTTCTTTGCTTCGGTAAAACATTTGCTTCCAATAAATATTTCAACCACGTATACTTTGGTGTTGCAATAACTTTAATTTTTATTTTTATTAAAGAGCGGAAGAAGAGCGCGGTAGTCGACTACGCGAAGAGACCATAACACTTCGCGAAGAACTCAATAAACTATATCTGGCTCGTGACTTACTCGAACAACAACGTCTCGAATCGGACAATCTAATATCCTTGTTGGAAAAACAAAAGGCCGAACTGCAATTCGATCTCGACAAGATCTACCTTGAAAAGTCCAATCTCAAGAATCGCATAGAACGCGTTTCATCCACATGCGATTCAACCTCAGACGAACTTAAGTCGCTCAAGGAAAATCTTCTTGAATGCGAAAATGAACGCAACAAATTGCACGTTCAGTCCAACGATCAGGCGGCTGATATCAGTGCCTTGAAAAAGGAATTGATTGGTGCCGAACAGATTCGTCTTGAACTCGAATCGGAACGGGTGAGCCTGAATGAGAAGATCAAATGTATAGAATGCGAAAAGGAGAAGGTTGAACAGGAGCTGGCTCATGTGACTCGCGATAGAGCTGATATTCATAATCAATTGACGGCCGTTAGTCGTAAGAAAGAAGCGATTAATGAGGAGCTATTGCGAACACGACAAAAGCTGGAGCAAGCCAATGAGACTAATTGTCGCTTGAATCGAAGTTTGGAGGATTTGGTGAAGGAAAATGAAGAGCGGCAGATAATAATTGAAGGACATTTGAAGGAGATTCAAAGACTTCAGGTGAGTATAATTTTAACGCAATAGAAACAATTGAATTTTTTTCAATGCAAGACGGAACAGACGAACAGGATAGCCTTCCATACTTCCATATAAATTTAACGGTTGTCCCGTATATGATTATCCGGGACATGATTTGCTTGGAAAGTTAGGCTATCCCATACTGTTCTGGAGCAAAAAAGCGCAACTATTGATGGAACTTACTGAAACATTTTCGGTTATTTTCAGGAAATCATTGCATCACTTCGCAGCGAAAAAGAAAGTCTCGAAAGCGTCCTCTTCGATACGAACACAACACTCGAGGGAACCGAAGAGAAACGAGCTCAACTCGAACGTGATTTCCAAGATTTACGAGTCAAAGAAGAAGGTCTCAAAAACCAAGTCAATCGTCTCACTAAAGAGTTGGAAACATGTAATAGACGAGCGGCCGAAACAAAGACCCAACTAATCAATGCCGCTCGTGCCCAGGAAGAAGAGTATCAACAGAAAATTGCACAAATCAACGCCAACAATGATGATAATGTGCGTAAACTGAACGACGAGAAGGAAAATGTTCGAGCTGCTCTTGAAAAACGAATGCAACAAGCTTTGCAGGCGCTGCAGACAAACAAGGATGAAGAAATTGAAAAATTACAGGAACGAATTGAAACATTGGAAAATCATCTGGAGACTGTATGTCAACAGCATAAAGAGAATATGATGCGAGCGGAGAGTGAGAAGCAGCAGTCTCTTTTGATGGGTATGTACTGCTGAGTATTTTGTGTAGGTTTGATTTGTATTTTCTAAATATTTTTTTTTTATTTCAGCTCACCAAGATAAGCAAGCTGTTGGCGATCGTTTGGAACAAGCTAGTAGAGAACTTAAAGCTGGTGCGGAAAGTACAGAACGTCTGCGTCGAGAAGCAGAAGCCAGAGCTGAAAAAGATCGTAATTCGATTGCACATCTAAAGGATGATTTGGCAAAGTTGAGAATGAAGAGTGAAGAAGCAAAGTAAGTAAATTAAAATTTCTTTTCTTCTGTTTTGAAGTACCAAGCTCAAGAAGACACAGAGTCCAGGTCTATTTACCCCTATTCTTGGTAAATATATATCAGCAAAGCCTGCAGTCGTGTTTGAATCTTCTCAGAACTAAATTTTTTTTTTCAACGATTATTTCTATTGTAAACCTGATGAAATTGATTCAATTAAAAAGAAAAAGCTCACGGAATTTTTTTTTTATTATTTGCAGAACACTTCTTGAAGAAGAAATCAGTAAACTCAACATCCAGATGCGTTCTATGGAAGACGAACGTGAAAATACTGGCCGACTTGTTGACGAACTCAAAATGGAAGTTCGTTTGAAAGAAGATCGGGCAGAAAGTCTAAACAATCAGTTACAGGACACTCTACGAAAACTGAAAGAAGGTGAGTTTGTTATTGGTTTTCATTATACGAATTCCCGCTAAATTCGTTTCTTTATAAGGCGAAAATGTAATTGACGCCACTCGCAAAGAGTTGACCGATACACGACGTGAGCTCGGCGATTGCAGCGTTGAAAAGGATAAGTATGCCAATAGCAACAAAGAACTTCGCGATCATGTCAAACGTGTTGAAGCCTCTAAGCGAGAACAAGGTCGGACCCTGGAGGAAGCACTTCAAAAGATTTCAACTCTCGAGGAGACACGTAATGTGTTGGAAAATGAGAAGACGCGTATCGAAACTCTGCTAAAGGAGGCAGAAACAAATCTGGCAAAAACAACACACGAAGCCAACACATTGCGAAATTCGTTGCACAAATCTCAATTGGATTCTTCGCAAAAGGATGCTTCCGAGAAAGAGGTTTTGGCACGTCTCAACAATGAGACCGAGGAACGTGAGCGAGTACAACAGGAGTTGTGTCAGACGAAGAAACAGGTTTGATGATAAGTTAAATCTGAAAATATTTTTTTATTTATCGTTTTTTTTGCACAATTTCAGCTCGCTGAAATTGAAGCCAGTTTGTGCGCCACGCGACAAGAACTAGGTCGCTTGCGTTGTCACTTGAGTCAAGAGGAACATCGCTGGCATGATCGTGAACAAGAACTGTTGGCACGCATGGAAGAAGGTCGTGGACGCGAAAAGCGTCTGGAAGATCAGAAACACAATTTGGAAGTGTGTCTGGCCGATGCCACCCAACAAATCCAAGAACTTAAGGCTCGACTGGGTGGCGCCGAAGGACGTATTCGAGCTCTCGACGAACAACTGATGAACACCGAGGCCCTCAGAAAAGAGGCTGAAAATAAACTCAGCTCAATTGCACACACCTTACGGCGAATTGCCGGCATTCAATTTGACGGCTCGGTGAATCTTCCATATCGTCTAATGAGCCCATCTCGTCGCTACAGTCCTGTGCGAGGTGGGGGCTGTTCGCATGATTATGACAACCGTAGTATGAGTGCCGCTGGGGAAGGTCCAGTTGACGTTGATCCCGATCTGGTGAGAAAGGGTATTCGTACTCTGATGCATCAAGTGGCTCAAATCGAACGCGAGAAGGATGACTATAAGGTCCAATTGACCACTGCCAAGAAGCAAATTCACGATGCTGGAGAGCAGCAAGAGCGTAGCGATCATAAAATTGTGAAATTACAAAATATTCTCAGGGAACTTCAGGGTGAGAAGAGTACGTTAGAATCGCATTTGGATTCGAAAATATCGTCGGTGCATGCACTGGAGGAGGCGCTGAAGCAGAAAACGAACGAAGTGATAACGCTGCGTGACAAGGTGGCCAGTTTGGAGATGCAGTTGGGCGGAACGATTGAGGAGAAGGGTCAATGTGAGGTAAGTGTGTAGCACAAACATGTATTGCTAGTTGATTTGATTTTTTTTCATAAGGCTTCTAACAATTATAGCACTTTGGTGCTCCGTCAAATAAGGAAAATATGTCTCCCAATATCAAATCTCCGGAATCACTATCTTGCCATTTTTTCGCTAAATGTATCCCTAGGATTTATAAACGATTTTCCTTTTTCGAGACAACTATACCACTCCCCGGCGACGTGTCGCTTGTGATATTGTTTTTTCCCCCTTTTTACTGTAAGTTCTCAGCTTTTGGATACATCCTTGATCGTATCATCGTCAAGACCATGGTCTTATTGATTCAGTATAAATAATTTTATTTACTAGATTGGCTACATACATACAAATATAAATTTAATTACCACAAAGAAATGGTACCTCGATTGATAGGTCTGTGAAATTTCATAGAAAAACATTGAATTGACTTGCTTTTTTCTTCAATGCTTATGCTTATGCCGAAGAAACCAGCACAATGCAGTTTATATGGCTGACATGTTCTTACTATTGCTGTTGAACAGCAGCAGCAAATATGTCAGCCATTTCAAATGCATTGTGCTACTTTCTTCGGCAGTATTGAACGCGTTCAATCTGTTTCAAGCATCAATCTGTATTTGATTTTAGAGTCATTTCAATGCCTATGAGACTGCGCCCACTCAGTATTTCATACTATGTATTTTAATAGGGCTAGGACTTGCGGCAATTGCGTTGTATTAATTGAAAGACGAAAATTGAGAAATGTTAACCGCGAATAGGACAAATACATTTGGCCGTTAGGACAATTGCACGCAAATGAAGTGGAGACTAGATGCAATGCGACAAAGAAGAGGAGCCACAAGCGAAGGTGAGCTACTCAGACGTAGTACGGAAGCAGTGGGTTCTTTGGGTCCGGAGATCCACCACCAGAGTCAAATAGAAGACTGCCGCTTCCGGTGTCTGAAATGAGTTTGCAATGTCCGAGTCCGTGATGTATTTGACCCGCAATCCGCAAATTGTTTGCGCAAAGATACTTTTGGCATAGCTATCTAATGGTAGTGGTAATCAAGGAAGCACAGTGATCCGAAAAAAAATCAAGCGATGTGTGAGGAAAGCAAAAAGGTGGGCATGCCAACGACACGCGGTGTTCCCAAGCGGTCCCCCATCTAAGTACTAACCGCGCCCGATACTGCTTGACTTCGGTGATCGGACGAGAACCGGTAGGTCCAGTGTGGTATGGCCGTTGACGAAGGACAATCTGAAATGATTCCATATATAGGTATCTACATACATCAACAAGTTGTCATCTCTCTCTCTCTCTCTCTCTCTACTATGATGACGTTCTGCTCCGGTAGCGTTTACTGTTTGTATCTTTCGCTTATGTTGTATCTGAACATGCCAGTTGCGATGAGGAACAGCTAATATTTAGAAGAGTATTATCAATCGCTTCGAGCAGGTATTAATTATTAATAATACCTGCTCAAAGATCAATCGTATCAAAGTATATGTATGCATCTAAAAAATTTCAAAGAAAATCAACACATAACTCAAGTAACACACACATGTAGTGACGTATATGACGTGTGTTGGCACATTGGAGCGAGGCCAAATGTCTACCGCATAGCCGTGATCGTCTAGTGGTTAGGACCCTACGTTGTGGCCGTAGTAACCCAGGTTCGAATCCTGGTCACGGCAGTGTAACACACTGTCACGGGTGGTAGCATATTTTTTTTTAATTTTATTATTTCATACCTTTTACTAAAGCTAACAAAAAAACAAACAATGCGTGGTGCATATGCCAAATAAAAATATAAAAAAAAAAGAATAATGTTTTAAATCGACGATTATCGCATATTTGGTAGTGTATATAAATATGAAATTAATAACGGTTCGTTTCGTTTTTTTTTCTATGATTCGATTACAATGGAATTTACGAAGTTGTCTGCTACAAGTTGGATCCTAAACGTTCGTCAGGCGAATTTGCCAACTGCCACATTTAAGGTCACTCATGTCATAGGCTTGTGAGTTCGACTTGAGGGCAAAATAAGAGTATGTAAAACATGCGAAAAAAAACCGTCTTATTTGCGTAATTCGAAACATGAAGAATGAAATTATTAAGAAATGGAAATTACATTAAAATGGAGCAACAACCTTTAAATTGGAGTTTCCGCGTTTAGTGGAGATAAATTCAGTTTTTATAAGTATTTAGAATACTATAACAAAATAGGACATGTCGAAAGCGGATACTGTCTCGAAAAGTGCGATCTCTACTGAACTTGAGAATATACACGAGCGACTTTTATACGCTGAATCTATAGGCTGTGTGAAGTTAGCCAGTCATTTTTTTGAAATTAGGTCCTTTTGCTCGGTGAACCGTTTGTTCTACAGCGGCTACGTTTGTTCTTGATTGTTCGCCAATTAATATCGTTTGTTCTTCTCTAATTATTTAATTATAGCAACTTTAAAATTGTGAGTGTGAACTTAGCCAGTCATTTTTAAATATGGGTCGGAAAGGTATAGGTTTGGTATCAATCGAAAGCCAGACGTTTGTTCATTTTGTAGGGCGTTTGTTCATCCTGGAAACGGAAGGATACGGGAATTATTAAGGAAAAAGAGATTAGTTGTGACGTCATCTTCACTCAACCAACGCCATCTACTCAGCTCAGCTGTACGATGATGGTGTGGATCTTGCATAAATTGTTCGCGGGACACGGGTTGCCCGTACAGCTGAGCTGAGTAGATGGCGTTGGTTGAGTGAAGATGACGTCACAACTAATCTCTTTTTCCTTAATAATTCCTGTATCCTTCCGTTTCCAGGATGAACAAACGCCCTACAAAATGAACAAACGTCTGGCTTTCGATTGATACCAAACCTATACCTTTCCGACCCATATTTAAATGACTGGCTAACTTCACACTCACAATTTTAAAGTTGCTATAATTAAATAATTAGAGAAGAACAAACGATATTAATTGGCGAACAATCAAGAACAAACGTAGCCGCTGAAGAACAAACGGTTCACCGAGCAAAAGGACCTAATTTCAAAAAAATGACTGGCTAACTTCACACAGCCGAATCTATAATCGAGTACAGTATAGCTTCGTCTAGACCAGACGTGTCAAACTCACGGCCCCCGATTGTGCTGCTTCGACATGGCCGCGGGCCGCACAGAACTGCGAGGAGGGCCGCATGCGGCCCGCGGCCATGTCGAAGCAGCACAATCTGTATCAACACAAAAATGGTGAAATTGGAAAGGTGATCAATTTAAGAAATTGAACTCAAGTCTACAAAAATTACTAAAACTCGTCAGTGGCTTATGCAAGATTATTTTAGGTTTTTTTTTCTCCAAATACGACCAACAATTTCAGGCTGGTTTTTGATTTTATAAGACAGCTCATCTTTTTAGTACAGGACGATACTAAGTCTTTTCATGAAACTGTTCTGCCCCGAAATGCAGTTAATAAAAAATTGGTTGGCTTTATCGAACATGAGATTTATTTGAAAAAATTACAAAGCTTTAAGAACTACGGAAATCTTGGAATTGGTAACTAATCACCTGGATGTGAAATTCCAACATAATAATTTGAGCCCAAGTGCCTGCTTTTTAGACCTATATGCATGAGTTTGTTTAAAACCATATCACAAACAACTTTTTGTCTCTTTTTGCCACCTTTCTGCTGAAATTAATTTATTCTGACTATTTTGCCTCCCAATGTTATTTTGGGCGACCTCGGATGACTGTTGCTAAATTTGGCGCAAATCATGTAATTGTGGTTACTTGAAGATCAATCATATTTTCACGTTTTTGCCCCTTGCCTTAATTTTTTAATGATCTTGAAGTACATTTTCGAAAGGACGAAGTTCTCACGGATAATCCCGAAGCCTCTATAGTGATCTAGACTCTCCGCTGTATTTTAAAAGTAATATTCTGTAATCAACTTTCGTAATACGATTACATTACATTACATACGTAGTAGCCGCAACGGATGTCGGAAGCACGTCCGGCCTCGGATGTCGATGATATAATATTTTTCGCTCAGTTTGAGGATCGGGAACGGACCGTGTCGTATGGTTGGAATTGCGTTGGTCGAACGGAGTCATTTTGGACAAAAGCATTGGTGCACGTCGATAAATCTTTGCTCTCGAATGTTTTTGGCACGGTGTGATGAGCGGTAGTTGTCGGTCGCAATGCTCTCATCTCTTCTCGTAACTGGTTAACGGCATCGCTGTCGATCTGTGCAGATGAATTATTGTCGAAAAATTCACCTGGGATCGTGAGTGTCGATCGGTAAACCAATTCGGCGGGTGATGAATTGATGTCGGTTTTGTATGCAACTCGTTGTCCTAGCAAAATCGTTGGTAAATTATGCGCCCACCTCGCTAGATCACAACACAATATGGCAGCTTCAAACGTGCGACGCCATCGCTCGACCATTCCATTAGACTGTTCTTGTCGTTTGGTTTTGAGCTACCCCATTTCACCAAACCTTTTATTAATGTGTCTTTGTCGAAACAACAAAAAATGTGAAAACGAATGGAATTGTACTATGGAAGAACCCGACAAATTATTATTCCAAACAAACCTCACTCAAATATCGTTTTATCGACGCCATGGAACTTATGTGAAAAGGGGAGGAAAAGAATGGGGGGGGGGGCGATTAAACACAAGTCATAGGTACGCCCGAAAAAACTTTAAGCCCTAGGAGAGTAAAGGGTATCCAATTGTCGGTCGCGCCCGAAATTAGCCTCGGACGCGTTTAGACTTGAGTTCAATGGCTGAATTTGTTCATCTTACCAATTCCACAAAATTACCTATGTGTTGATAAACATTGTTCTGCTTCGACAAGGCCGCGGGCCGCAAGTTTGACACACCTGGACTAGAGGCTGAGATTTTAAAACAGCATTTATCACAGTGACCTTTAGATATTATGCAACATATAGGTGGTGTAGTGCCAATAGGAAATCTGGTAAATTAAAACTAGTAGGTTGTGTCCCGGTCACCGCGTTGAAGAATCGAAACACTCCACTTTGACACGTTGACAAATTCGATAGACAACCGATGGGGGCATTCGGTAGCTCAGTGGCAGAGATGTCTATCTGTGAGTTGCCGGTGCGTGGGTTCGAATCCCACTGTGACCCATGGATGTTTGTGTTGTCCATAAAATGCTCCTACGGCAGCCGGTTCTTCGATTTAAATTGTCCCGGAGCTACCCGTTGCTAAAAACGGCCAAGAGCTGCCAAGACCCCCTTCGATTCAAGAGAAAAAAAAAATCTCTTGAATCGCTACAACAACAACAACAACATAGACAACCGATAAACGCATACTCCATAAATGGTTTTTGGTGGACGAAGGACGACTCACTGAGTATTCAATTCCAAGTGACTCTGGAAGACTCAAAGCACTTGGTTTTTGAGTGCACCAGATTTTCAGAACCTCCAAACCAATTTAGGCGGGAGTGTCCCAAAGTATAAGGCTCTCGACCTGGTCGCTTCTTTTCTACAATCATAATACAAGTGAAACACAGTGAGGGGGTCAAAAATCATATGAAGCCGTAAAGGTAGTATTAAGAGATTATAAGGTAACTATTTGCATCACAGCACATCAGACAGTGAATGCAATCCTAAAAAGGAATTCTCATTGGCCGTCAAGACAGCTCCAAATTTTCGGGCCTGATGACGTTTACTGATGCAGCCATTAATAAAAACATCAGAGCAGAACAAATTGTGGCCCTACTGGCAACCATTGCTTCAAGCCTCTCCGGAGCGAAACATTACATTGAAGGAACATTTGTTGCATCTGGCTGTAGGTTTATTGAGCAGCCGCGGGTAACACCAAGGACTTCTCACCACCAATGCCCCCTATTCCCCCCAACAATGTTACCTTGAATGTTAGACACAGTATAACCCCCGTCAGCCTAATTAGTGAGACTTCCTGGGAAAGTCGTATTGGTCTACCTTCTGATCACCTCCCAATCATAGTCAGAATTGACAAACCAGCTGACCTGACCAAGTCAGAGAAACGAACGTTTGTTAATCACAAAAAAGCCTATTGGGAAGGTTTCAAATCATTTACATCGGCCAAGTTCATCGAACTTCCACCTCCCACCAATATACATAAGGCCGAACGGAATATTAGGAGCGTAATCACCAAAGCTGCGGCACGTTTTATTACTGCAGGGCGCATTTCAAAGGTTCGACCCTACAAGTGCCGCAAGGATAGCCGATGAACGTGCCGATGAACATTAGGTGCGCCAACCCTAGTGATCCCAGAATTCGGGAGCGCAACACCGAAATACGACTAGTTAAAGACTACAGGAAGGCGATTTGGAACGAACACCTCAATGACTGTAACCTTAATGAAGGTGCTAGTAAGTTATGGTCTACCGTCCGTGCCCTTTCGAACCCCACAAAAGATAAGGGCAATATTGCCATAACCATCGGCAAAAAAGAAACCAGGAATCCTCTTCACGGTGTGAGCCAGTTCAATAAGCAATTTATTGAACATCCCAAGTTCGACGGATTCGCAGCCGAATTGTTGACTCCGTACCAATATACCAGGTTAAAAAAGTCATTAAGAATGCAAACAACTCCAAGGCCCTCGGACCTGATGGCATTTCGATGGCCATGCTAAACCATCTTGACCTTTCAGCTATTGAGTATCTCACTGCGGTCTTAAGGTGCATTTTCCTCGACACGACTGCAGCAGCCATAGCGACTGCGACTCGCTGATTCCATATAAAAACTAATTTTTCTCTCATTCTAAACACGAGTTTTTATGTGGAATGAGCGAGTCGCTGTCGCTATCTGGAAATATAGTCCCGTGTCTCAAACCCGTGCCATAGAACCATCTTGGTGGCAATTGACCTATCAAACGCGTTTGATAAGATCAATAACTCCATGCTTCTTGCAAGCCTTCTCAACATGATTCCTAGATTCGATGGATTGCCAACTATCTAGCTGGTAGGCAATCCTTCACTGAGTTTGGGGGCATTCGTATCAAGCTTAGGAAAAGCTAATTAGGTGTTCCACAGGGTGGGGTTCTCTCCCCCACTCTGTTTAACATCTACAAGGCAGGTATTACAAAATCACCAGAAGGTATTGAAGTGATTTCATATGACGACTGCACTGTGCTCGCCACGGGAGCGGATAGGGATGACATGCGCCTCCTTATCGATCGATATCTAGCTAGACTAGAAGCTTTTTTCCACAGCAGAAACCTAACTATCTTAGCGTCAAAATCTTCTGCGACTAATGGTCGGTGACCGGTTGATGTACGTATTAGCAACAAACCAGTTCCTAATGTAGCAAATCCTAAAATTCTCAGGCTTCACCTTGGGAAAATGTGACTTTAGCTCATCACGCGGAAGCAGTTTGTGAAAAGATGCGTAGTAGGAACAAAATTCTTAAAGCACTGGCTGGTAGCACCTGGGGCAAAGATAAGGAAACAATACTAGCCACTCACAAAGCGGTGGGTCGAGCTGCGGCCGATTTTGCTGCTCCAGTTTGGTCGCAGAGTCTATGCAACACAAACTGGAATGAAATCCAAGTCTGCCAAAATGCTGCTCTACGCACAGCTACAGGGTGCCTTCTGATGTCTGCCCAGGATCACCTACATCAGGAGACACATTTGATGCCAATACGTGACCACAATCGACTACTCTCAAAACAATATCTTGTAGGTTGTTGCCGAGAGGATCATCCCAACTGTGACCTAAGGGACCGAATTCCCTCTCCACGCCACATCAAACGTGGCCTCCGAGACCTTGAGAGAGAGGCCCAGGGTTACAAACGGGATCCTTTCGATGAAGAATCATACCGGGACGCCATCGCAATGATTCACACTGATGAAGTAAGTCGGTCTATTTCGAGTTTAGGTCTGAACAGAGTCCTCTCAGCACTTCCACCACCTATTTCGCCTGAGGAGATTAGGCTCCCGAGAGCCACCAGAGTGAGTTTAGCCCAACTTCGGTCAGACTTCTGCTCACGCGTCAATTCGTACCTATCTCGTATAGACCCGAGCATACAAAACGTATGCCCAAATTGCGCGGGTGCGCCTCACGACGTGGGTCATTTGTTTCAAAGCCCAGCTGTACCCACTGATCTCTCCGTTTTTGTCCCTGGAGATCTCGAAAGAAAACGACGACGAACTATAAATTGAATCCATATAGATACACAGCGGTTCACACCTTTTTGTACCGCTAAAAGAAGAAGAAGCAAAACAAATATTTCTTGATTTTCCGAAATGTGGGCATTGAGTGCATTCACGTCGAACTGAGCGTTTCCGAATTTTAAAGCGTTTTCTGCTTATATTCATCCCACCAGAAGACACACAAGTGAGAATTTAAAAAAAATGTATGTTATAAAAATAATGGGGCAGATTATGGTTATCCTAAAATTTTTATGATTGGATGCCATCCTAATCTGACGAAACCTTTTTGTAACATGTGTTTTTGTTTTTATTCTACAATAAGTAGTCCTTTGTAGAATGCACAAAAATTTGGCTCATTTTCCATACTATTTGATGATGTACGACTGCAAACATATCTGCTAAAAATTTAAGGTAATTAGCTGTATTGCATTTTGTCGTGCTCTGTGGCTGTGATCGTTCGGTCGAACCACTCTGTGATATAGAGATTCATAGAAAAACGAGTTCTCACACTCGGTAAGACCCGTTGCAAGTTTATTATTCATGCAAATAGAGTGATATGGCTGACAACCTTATCACACTCCGAATGAAAGCCAATTAAACATCGTACAAATTGGTCGTGAAACAGTTTTCTGAAAAAACAATCGCGGGAGACACCAGAGCCAAACAAATAAAAAAACGAGTTTTTAACAATTTTCGGATTTAAATAACCTGTATCGGTGGACACGTTAGGAATTCGGCATTTGAATATTAGAATAAGTTTTCGGAAATTTAATGGGGTTTAATACTGCCATTTCAGTAGGACTCATCGCTTCTGAGATATTTCCGAGATTAAGCCGAAAACTCGCAAAAATGAATCGTTTGGTGATATAGAATATTACTTCTGATGAATATAGAATATAACTTTGTTGAGACTCTTTTAACTTTCGAATGATAGGAGACAAGCCAAGAAGGAGTATATCAAATTAACCCTTAAATGCATGGGGTCTGAACCTATTATCGTCCCTGACCTCCCCTTATGGAAAATCAGTCACTGAACACGGAATGAGCCTTTACTTTCGCAGGAAATAGCCCGTTTCCCCAGAAAAGCGAAAATAGTAGAATTTGCATTGTGTACCGAAAATCGCGAGTATTCAGTTTTTTAAAAGGGAGTTCGGGTAGGTGCGTGATTAGTTTCCTATTCCTAATTGAAATTTGTATCGATGCCTATTTGTGACATATCCTGGAAGTTGATGGAAAGTGGAGTAGGTCTTACTACCCCTACATCCCCTACAAACCTAAATTTAGGCATATCTTTTGATAGAGTTTCGCGAAAAACTTCAAATGTGTGTCACGTGGTAGCTGTTGGATGTCCTTATAAAATTTAAAACTGCGTCAGATCCGACTTATATACCCCTTCGTCACTTACAAAAACACATGGAATTTATTATTTTGGGCTTTGTGCGCCGTGTAGCTCTGTACATGGATATATCGTATGCACTCATCATGCTATTAATGCGATTAGCGCTCGGTGTCGTTATAAAATAAATCTTTTATATAATAGTTTGTTATAAACATGTTGCACTGTTAAACGTATATCTCGCGACTTCTTTTGACTTATCATAGCTCATGGGATTCCTTTCTTGGAAAGTATATGGATTTGAATGACTTTGCTAGGATATTAATATGGAAATGAACTGCTGCCTGCTTTATAACCCAAATTTGTGCAGGTACCAGGACATGTCCACAAGAAAAACATTCATGTAATTTTTTGTTTATCGAATGTGGTACTCCACATAGTCTTCCATATGAAATGGTTGACCCTAGAAGCATATTTTCTGAGGATTCTGACCGTGGACTTCCAAGACAATACTTGTCATAATCAAATGGTTTAAGAAATTGGATAGCAAGGCGCAGCTGCTTGAATCCTGGTGAAAGTCCAAGTATACTAAGTACTAAGATGTCAAGTACTGAAGCTCGGTTTTTTAGTGGCGTGTCCTAAGCACAAAACAAAAGATGTGAACAATTTTTTTTTTTTTTTTTTTTTTTTTTTTTTTTTTTTTTTTTTTTTTTTGCCTCACAGAAACTTTTGTCCCGGGACTAGGCTTCTCGGCATCACTTTACTTACTATCCGTACGTAAGTGACTAATCAATCAATCGAGTGTAAACTCTAGCAGATCGTAAAAAAAAACTGAAAACAAAATATATTAATAAGGAAATTTATCAAAATAACTTCTTTTAAAGATTAGTTTATTAGTACAATTAAAATTAACTAAGTCCTTCAAACTATTATAAAGAATAATTGACCTTGTAATTGGTTCATTAAGCCCATAGTTTACTCTATGATAAGGCTGAACAAGAAGGTTGTTCCGCCGCAAATTGTGAGGAATATTTCTGACTTGAAAGTTATTTAATATATCTTCACAAACAATATGAGAGCAAAACAGGTCTCTTATAAACATAGCGTTTAAAAATGTTCTTCTATAATCTAAGGCTTGTAAACCCAATAAGGAACAGCGAGTTTTATAATCTGGCTTGAAACGCCAGCCAATTTGATAAATGGCAAACCGTGTAAAATTGTGTTGAATTCTTTCTATACGCTCGATATGCACCTTATAGAACGGATTCCACACAATAGAACAATACTCCAGGTGCGAACGAACGAAAGCTGCATACAATATTTTTAAAGTAAAAGCATCATTAAATTCGCGCGCATTACGTTTAACAAATCCTAACATACTATTCGCTTTTGAAATAATGTAATCAATGTGTTGTCGAAATGAAAGCTCATGGTCGAAAATTACACCAAGATCTGATATTTCGGCAACCCTTTCAAGAACACTACCTGTTAAGGAGTACTCAAAGAAGACCGGAGTTTTCAATTTATATATGCTAAGTACTTTACATTTACTAACATTTAAATTTAAATTATTATCGCGGCACCAAAATTGCAGCTTTTCTAAATCGGATTGCAACTTAAGGCAATCATCAATGTTGCGTATTTTCATAGCGATTTTCATATCATCGGCATACTGCCATACACGCACGAATTTAAAATTTTGGATGATATCGTTTATGAAAACTAAAAAGAAAAGTGGTCCTAAATGGCTTCCTTGCGGAACCCCTGATGAACACTTTATAACAGAGCGAGATGTACAGCCATTTAACTTCACCAACTGAGTCCTATCCGTTAAATAGGATCTCACCCAGCTTAGAAAAATTGACTGTATTCCTAAATGTTCTAGTTTTTTAAGTAAAATATTATGATCTACTCTATCAAAAGCCTTCGAAAAATCGGTATATACCACATCAACCTGCATTCCCTGCTCAATACCATCAGCAACAAATTTAGTAAATGATACCAAATTTGTTGAAGTTGATTTTCCTTTCAGGAATCCATGTTGACATGGCGATATCAAACGGCTAATTAAAACATCTATTTTATTTTTAATAAGCATTTCAAACAACTTCGGAATTGCAGATATTTTAGCTATGGGTCTATAGTTATCAATAAGATGCTTCGGACCCTTTTTGTGAACAGGCGTTATGTATGAAACTTTCCATTCATCAAGAAAAACACCTGAAGTCAAGGACAAATTAAAAATAAAGGCTAAAGGACGACATAACGATTGCATGCAATTCTTCAAAAATATATTAGGAATGCCATCAGGTCCGGCCTGAATACTAACATCAAGATCACGCATAGCATTCAATAGGTCATCCTCAGAAATCTCAAGAGCACTCGTAAGGTCCTCCTGAGCTATCCGAGGGACCAATGCACTCTGACTTCCATTGATGTTAGCATTCATTTCTGATGAAACGGAGTCTGGCACTTTGTAAACTGAACTGAAAAATCTAGCAAATCCGTCACAAACCGATTGAACATCTTTGTAAAAATTGCCATTGAATTCTAAATTTTTTGGGATTCCCGTATTCTTACGCTTGCTGTTTATAAAATTCCAAAATGTCTTACTGTCATTCTTTATATTATTTTCAGCTCTCGCAATATACTGTTTGTAAAGATTTTTATTCATTAATTCATACTCTCTTCTCAATCTAAAGAAATTTTCTTTATTGGCAAGAGAGGATGACTTCTTGTATAATTTATGGGCCTTATTTTTTGCTCTCTTAAGTTTGAACAATTCTTTGGTAGCCCAAGGATTTTTTGATTTTATTTTGTTCTTTTTTAAAGGAACGTACTTGCGAATAGATTTATTTAAAATTGAATTAAAAATTGTATAACTTTCAATAAGATTACTATTCGATATAACTGGAGCCCAATCCATATTAAAAAATGTTGAATTTAGTTTTTCAAATTGGGCTTTTTCAAAATTTCTAGTAGGAATAACTTCGGGCTCTTCTTCAATGTAATCATAAAAAACAAACTCAAGAAGAAGAGCACTATGATGGATTGAATTGGGCAAAATTGGTTTATCTACTTTAATTACAGAAGCATTCAAGCAAGTACTAACAAAAATTAGATCTAAAATTCTACCAATCGAATTTTTAACAAGATTCATTTGCATCAAATCCATTGCAAACAAACAATCTGTTAGAACAGATTCACACTCAAGATGTAAATCACCCGGCAGATTTTTTTTCTCGTCGTCGTTCCAGTACCAACTTATATTACCAAGATTGAAATCCCCAACAACAATCAATTTGTCTTTTTCCTCAAAAGATACAAATAGCTTGGAGATATTATCTACATGTTTGTTATAAACATCAACTGAACTCAAAGGTGGTAAATAGCTATTAAAAATATATACTTTTTCGCTGCGAGAAACATTGATAGAAACACATATCTGTTCCACATCCTTATGAAAAAGCTCAACTTCATGAGATGGGAATGTTGTTTTGATAGCTACCAAAACACCACCTCCTCTCTTAGTCGAAGCCTCATAACGGTCGCGACGATAGACATCATAGTCTCTTATGAAAAGTTCTTCATTTGTAATGTCTGTGTGAAGCCAAGTCTCGGTTAAGCAAATGGCAGCATAATCTTCTTGTGAAGCTGCAAGGTAAAAGTCATTTGTTCTTGAACGAAGACCGCCAACATTTTGATAATAGACCGAGAAAAATGAATTGGAAATTATGTGTTCTGCTGGACACTGTTTTGGCGTTTGTCGTTTTTTGAAAATTTGAAGGGTGATATGTTGACGCCCTTGGGCCAGAAGTTGGCACAAAACACTTGCTTCGAATATTCATGAGGAAGTTTCAAACCGAAACTGATTGAAACTAATTTGGATATATCACAATCTTTTTTTATCAGAGGATAAACCGAAAGAAAGCTGTCATCTGTTAAATTAAGCTTTTTCATTACATATTCCTTTAAATCGTCTGCTTTTACCGAAGCATGCAGCTTAGAAACATGGAATACCTTGAAACTGGGGACACTTCGAAGAGAATCATTAGCTTGATCGATACCGAAGATTCTTTTGTGTCGCCTATTATTATTATCACTCTTTTTGGGAATAACATCACCAACAGGAGAAGGTTTTTTAATATGTTTCCCTTTCTTACGAACTGTGACAAATTTATCAATCGGAGATTGATTTTTGTCAACGTGGGAAGGAATTGTAGAAGATGAATCTGAAATAACAGTGGAAGTCCCCGCTTCATGGCTAACGAAAGATTGCTCAGAAGATATTGAAATAATATTTTTAGTTTTTTTCTTAGTGTCTTTCCCTATATTACTCTTCTTATTTTTTAAATTTACATTTTTATCTCGCAATGCTTCGGAATTGTTTTCACAACAATTTACAGATTTCATCAGGGATCTCAGCTTGCTAAGTTGGCTCTGCAACGACGAAACGAGCTGAGATAGACCGTCAATTTGGACTTTGTAAAATTGCTCGCAAACACAATTCATTTTAATACAAGAACTAAACTAATAAATTAATAAAAAGAGAAAAAAAGCAAAAAGAAAAAAATTTGCAAAAAGTGGGATTCGAACACAGGACCTCACGGGCGTGAGTCGTACACGCTACCACTGCGCTATATGCTAGTACGAAAATGTATGCCCAGATAACTCAGTTAAGCCGAGTTGAAATGACTACTGGACCAAATGAA
Organism: Microchrysa polita; assembly: GCA_949715475.1. Classification (NCBI taxonomy): domain Eukaryota; kingdom Metazoa; phylum Arthropoda; class Insecta; order Diptera; family Stratiomyidae; genus Microchrysa; species Microchrysa polita. The sequence goes on from OX454421.1 coordinate 39,110,980, forward strand.
AACAAAGAACAAAGACCGTCCGAGCGGCAGGTAAAAAATGCAAACCACTAAACACTTTTCGAACAAATTTATGATTTATCACTACACCAATCCGCGAAACCACTTTTACAGATGAAGTGAACGAGCAAATGAATCATAAAATTATGAATTTAATATTAAATCTTATGAATTTGATAAAAAAATTAGAAATTTAATATTAGCGAAAAATTTTGCGTGTTTGCTATGATAAACGTCAAACGTCAAATTTTGTCAGTATACTTGTCAACTGAAAAGACAGGGATTATAAGAAGCAGCTACAGAAACGCTAAGCCCTGACCGGTGTGCTATAGAAAAGAAAATGACAAAAACGATCCTTTTAAATCAACTATTACAGCTCCGTTTCCTTGGATCCTGATCAGGACCAGTGTTGCCAATTTAGCCGTTTTCCGGCCAAATTTAGCCGGAAACCGTGCTGTTTAGCCGGAAGAAATTTCTAATTCCGGCCGGCCGGATTTTTAGCCGGAATTTATTTTCTTCGGCCGTTTTTCCGGTACCTGAACATTTTCCTTACCACAGATAACGTAATCATGCCAGATTACAAGGGTGAAAACCTTTTAGCGCGATTCCTAAATATTGATATAAAATCGCCGGAACTTTGTAGTGTGTATATATTTCGGGGGAAACTTACCCCCTTCTTCAGCACAAAAGCTAAATGCTGAAAAAGGGGGTAAATTGTCACCGAAATATAGACTCACTTAAATCTAGCTTTTGTAGTTTACTGGGCAAGCTACTTGCACAACGTCTGACGATTCATAGAAACTACACATTTTCGTAGATGCATTACATTTTGTAGTTGGGTTTGTAACAACAAATTTAACAAAAATATATACCATTTCCTGGCCAAGCTCATAATTTTTGAAAATCAATTTCGTATCTTTGGAGCATCAAATTCGTAATTGCGGAACATCAATGGAACAATCGAACATAATAGCTATGACACACATCCAAATCATTATGAAGATAATCCGTCATGATGATTAAAGTTCGAAAGTGAGGTGACAAATATGTTTTCGTCATTAGAATTCGTCATTTACTTTTGACGGTTTGGTGAATAATGAGAATGTCCCTAACAACAGCGATATTTTGATGAATATTCTGTTCAATTATTTAATGACACACTATTCTTGAAGAATTTGAATAGAATTGTGTAAAGATTGATAACAAATTTAATATTTTTGCAAAAATTATTGTTCGTCAATTTCGCAACAGATGGCGTCCCCTGTCATTATTGAGCAAATGATGATCCAAATGTGTAATTTGGAATTCGTGCTAATGATGGTAAATTTTCGTGATACACAGTTATAAATTTCGTAACTATGGAAAATAAAATAAAATTTGGAGGGCTCAAATTCGAAAATGAATAACAAGCTTGACACACATATTTTCGAATGACGCAAATTTATCATCATTAACACGAGTTCCAAATTACGCATTTAGACCATCATTTGCTCAATGATGACTGGGGACCCCATCTGTTTTAAAATTGAAGAACAAGAATGTTTACGAAAATATTAAATTTGGTTATTAATCTTTGCACATTTCTATTCATAGTCTTTAAGGAAGTGTCCTCAAATTATTGAACTGAATATTCATCAAAATATCGCAATTGTGAGGAACATTTTCATCATTTACACAAACGTCAAAAGTGAATGACGAAAGCATATGTGTCACCCCAATTTCGAACTTTCATCATCATGATGAATTATCGTCATGATGATTTGGATATGTGTCTTGGGCCTAAAATGGTTAAATTTTAATCAAAATATAAATGACTGTAATGCCAGCCATTGTAGCATATATTTAATAAAATTAAGAAATCTGCCTAAAGCATAGTTTACGGGTAGTACTCCAGAAAAGTAATAAAGTTAAAGTAATTAAAGTTAATTAAGTTATTAAAATCAGTATTTTACTATATTTTTTCGTAATGTGTCTGTTTTGTATGATATAGCCGGTTTTTTGGCCGTTTTTCTGCCTGAAATTTATTTAGCCGGATTTTTAGCCGTTTTTGAAAAATATATAGCCGGTTTTCCGGCTAAATTTAGCCGTTTTCTAAATTTCCAGTTGGCAACACTGATCAGGACTAACCTAGCTTTCATAAAAAATGGCAGTAAATATCCTGGAAAAATGGATCGGTGACATAATTTGCATGAAAATTTAGATTATTTGGACCTGCTCTGGGCCCAATAAAACGCACCATCGTGTTGAAAGAGCCGATAATTAAAATTTTATGAACATATTCTACCCTATCCAAGACTAAAGGAGAATAATTTCATCAACTAAGAACGATCGGAATGTATGTACAGATGTTTCTGAATATGCCCCAATGCATGGTGTACCTTTGGTGACTTTTTCTGGTCTAAATCTCAAAAGATTCTCAAGAACACATTCCAATTTACTCACCAGTATTTTTCATTTTCCAAATAACGGTAAATTTCGCAAATTTTATTTACCTCAAAAAATAGCTTTTAAAATTTCACAAAAAAAAATATCGTTCGTCCACTTTGACGACGCACAGACAATTCAAGGAAAGCTTCGGGAAGCCAAAATTGAAATTATGTGAAAGCTCGTTTTGTCTACTTTGTGAAAAAGTACACAAAAAATCAAAAATTTAATAATCGCTAGACTTTTACAGGAATCTAGCCATGTACCATATATGGTACGCTGTGCATTTAAAGGTTAAAGTAAATTTAATATACTTACTAACTTTGCCCTGGGGGTCTTCTGAGACATCTAGATTCAGGAAAGTTTTGGCGTCTAACCCATCTATGCCTAGCTTTCTTTTAAAAGAGGACGGATCATGGACGTCTTCATGTAACGAAACTATCGAGTGTCTGCTTGATACACATTTTCCTGGAAGCTCAGCCGTCGCTTCACCTGACTTCCCCATAAGTCGCATACAGTCATGCGACACGGCATCTATTCTTAACCGCGAGAAGATAATGTGGGCGATATCAAGCTTTGATCCCTTTAAATCAGCTGGACCTGATGGTTTTATACCAGCGGACTTGCAACAGTGTGTAGACATTGCGTATCCTTGGATAGAGCGCATACTTACAGCATGCCTGGATTTAGTACACATTCCTCTTATCTGGAGAGAAGTGAGTGTTACTTTTATCCCCAAAACGGGTAATCACTGCTTATGCTGATGACGTGCTCTGTGGCCGTGATCGTTCGGTCGCCGCTCTGTGAAATAGACACTCATAGAGAAACGAGTTTCCAAACTCGGCACGACTCGTCGCAAGTTTATTATTCAGAAGAAGATGATAAGAAATATTCTTATCGTAGAATAATAAACTCTCAATGCGACTAGGAAGTGGTATGGCTGACAACCGTATCACACTCCGAATTAAATTGTCTTTGTAACGTTGATGACTACACACGGTAGTCATCAACGCACCATGCTCCGCTAGGATTTACGGTAATCGAGTGAGATGCTGATGACGTTGCTATTGCCGTTAGAGGCAAATTTCCTGATACTCTTAGCGGGCTATTAGAGAACGCCTTAGCTATCCTTACGGACTGGGCAGATCTCAGTGGAGTCGGAATTAATCCATCTAAAACGGAATTAGTCATCTTTACAAGAAAGCGTACAATTCCTAACATTAACCTTCCCAGACTAGGAGGCTTTCAACTTGAGCTTTCTGAAACCGCGAAATTTCTTGGCGTTATCTTTGATAAGAAACTAAAATGGAAGCCCAACATCGAAGAAAGGGTGAATAAAGCTAATGTAACACTATATTCGTGTAGGAAATCTATCGGAAAACCCTGGGGCTTGCAGCCAAAAGTTGTGCATTGGATGTATACCGCTATTGTGCGGCCAGTTTCGCTGTATGGAGTTAGTGTCTGGTGGATATTATAAATTACTCACTAAGGTTCAAAGGTTGGCTTCTCTTCTTATTACAGGAGCTTTTCGAACTACTCCTACATTCGGATTAGATATGGTCCTGGGACTGATCCCATTGGACATTTTCGGCCAACGAATGGCTGCTAACGTGGCCTTACGCCTACGTGAAACTGGTTTGTGGCGAGCGCTGGACTATGGTCATTCAGCGATACTTCGTAAGTTTAACCTGCCCCCAGCTACTGACTACACTGTTCCCAATTACTTCTTTGGTAGGAACCATTGTAGCTTGATCCCCTCAAGGGAATCTTGGGATAGTAACAGGTACTTGGTCAGTGGATCCATTTCAATCTATACTGATGGTTCCAAGACAGATGCAGGAGTTGGTATAGGAATACACTCGGATGAATTGAATATTAATTTGTCTTTCGGCCTCCCTAGGTATTGTAGCGTCCTCCAAGCGGAGATCTCCGCGATTTCGGAAGCCCTATCTTGGTTGGGCTGTCACGTCGTCACTGGTAGGGACGTCTTTTTATTCACAGATAGTCAGGCTGCAATTCGATCAATTGATTCAGTGCTGACCACATCAAGAACTATTGAGAAGTGTCGCTCAGCACTTAGAGAAATGGGTAGCTTCTTCAACATTACGCTATGCTGGATACCGGGCCATAGTGGCTTTGCAGGTAATCGCAATGCAGATGACTTGGGCCGGCATGCGTCAACAGGTAGAGTTGAAGACGGTTACGCCACCTTGAAAACACCTATTGCGGCTAGCGCATTTATACTAGACACCGCTACAGAACGTAGAACCAACACAAGATGGATCCATGGCTTGACTTGCGCAACGACGAGAATGATCTGGCCAAAACTAGACAAGGTCCGCTCTACCATGCTACTTTCCTTAGACAGAAAGCATATACGCAGTGTGGTGGGAGTAATAACAGGGCACTGTCCTATTGGTGAGCACGCAAGAAGACTCCAAATTCCTCACAACGACTTTTGCAGAAGTTGTGATGACGATGAAGAGGAAAAGAGTGTGTATCACTTACTTTGTCACTGCCCCGCCCTTTTGCCCTACAAAAGTGTTTTGAAAAACAATTGGAAGAGACACCAGAGTCAATAGAATGCAAAAAAAAAAATATTTTCGACTTTTATTAAACAATATCAGAAGAACCGTTAGGAATTTTGCATATGCACGTATGGACAAATAAATAGGATATTCAGAAAGCTTTAATGCTTACCCACAACTTTTTTCTCTGCGACTCACCGTTTTCGAGATATAGACCAAAACACAAAAAAATACACCTTTAACCCCCCAACCCCCCTCTCCGCGTTAGCTCATCTCTCAGCTCCGAGTAAAATTAGGAGCTTCATCTCCTAACTACTCCTAACAAAACACCGAAGAAAAAAAATCGTCACCCCCTTCAATGTTCTCTATATGTTCTTTGATTGGCCTATTAGGAGGTAGCCGTTTTTAATTCTAACATGCAAGTGGAGATAGCCGCTTTTTCAACTGAACATATTTTTCTATGGTTAATTTTAGTTCGATTTCCATTCAATTCATTTCAAATTGCCCCTAAAGCTCTGCAATTTGGTAAAATTTATTCAAATTATGTCAAAATCGAGCCAAAATGAACCCTAGTTTTCTGCACTTAAGGCATTAAAACTGTTATAAATAATGGAGCTAGAATAAAATGATGTAAAAAAGATATGATCGTAAGACTATGCGCCAATTTTTTAAAAGAATTGTACGAGCACCTCACCATGGTAGAAGTTGGAGAAAATTGAGATGGAAAAAAAGATTGTTTTTGGGTCAAATCTAAAAAAATTGACTTTGAAGCTCTGTTAAAACCGAACCTCTTATCCGATTTTCGTGTTGTTAATTTTATTTTTTATGTAAATTTGTTGGCTGTAATAATCATCCTATTTTGCTATTGTAGCTAGTCTAGCTTTGGAGATATTGAGGTCTAAGTCGTACAAGAAAATGATTTTTTCAAAAATCTTCAAATGCCTGTGGCAGCTAAAGGGTTAAGAATTGGGGGTATGTTTCGTACAACTTTTTTGCTGGAAATCACATGAGGAATCACAATCCGGTGCGTTTATACGGCAGTTTCGGGACACCCTGTATAATGACGCTCTGCTCGAGTGGAGTTTACAGCTTGTATCTTTCGCTATGTATCTGAACAATGCTATTTGTGAAGAGGTACAGCTAAGATTTAGAAGAATAATATCAATCATATAGAAGTATAGTGTATGTATCTAAAGATTTTCAAAAAAATGGACACACTAAAGTAACACACACATATGTACTCACGTATATGACGTGTGTTGACACATTTGAGCAAGGCGAAATGTCTACCGCATAGCCGTGATCGTCTAGTGGTTAGGACCCTACGTTGTGGCCGTAGTAACCCAGGTTCGAATCCTGGTCACGGCAGTGTAACACACTGTCACGGGTGGTAGCATTTTTTTCCTTTTTTGTTAAAATTAATTACTTTTTAAACAGAAAAGTAAAGAAGTAAATACACATATGGCCAAAAAAATAAGTACACCCCTCATGTACTATTTTATGCCAAATTTGCATACCCTTTTGAAAATTGAATTACTCCAAATAGATAGCAATTACAACAAATAGGATACAACAATGCCAACGGAACCGAAAAACTAAATGGCATCCCCCTATTATCTTAGTCCCTCCCGATATTACCTTTGAAGTGGGTTTTCAGCTTGGACAAAATAATAAGTACACCATCGGTTTTTTTAATTTTTTGGCAACAACTTACTATTTTTCGTAAGGAATTGTTTTTTTATTCATTGGTGTATGCAACAAGCGTTCAATTAAAAACAATTAAAAATCCTTAAGGGGCGAAAAACGCATGGTAGGTACGAAAAAAGACGTTTAGAGTCCGAAAATTTGAAATAGCGGAAAAATTATTCTCTCATTAACGAAATAAACCAGCTAAACATTGTATTTACTGTGTGATTCATTCATGTGATTAAATAAAAACAGTCTCAAATGCGTCAAATAGGTCCATGTAAGGGCCTTAAGGATAACTGTCGATCTCATTATCACTATGGCGAGAAAAGTTCCCTTGGCTTGACTGATGATTTTCGCGGTAAATATTGAAAATAGAAAATCCATTTGAAAAGTTAATCGGAGGATACAAGAAGTAAAGCAATTTTCGTAAAAAGGTTAGAACTTTCCATGGCGATGTCAAAAAGTGTTGACAGTACAAGAAAATTTTGTATGGATAGTTCTTCTTGTTCCAGACCGAACAATGAAAACTAACAGAATATTTTGTTTTATTTATGAAATCGTAATAAATTTGTTTGGAAACTACTCTTATCGTAATATTCTTCATTCAGGAAAAAAATAATATGATATACGGTACATCAACTGGCTATTTCCCATGGAGTCGGAAAAAACTTTCATAGTTTGGTTTCGTTCAAATGTACCTAATAACCGTTACTATCAGCCAATTTCCATATAAGAAATGTTAGTCGATAGTCCCAGAATATTTTACTGATGAGCCCATACACTTTAAATGGGGTTTTCAGCAGGATAATAACCCTAACCATACCTCACAAACTGGTCAACGATCCGCTTCAACCAAATCGAGTGGCTTTTCACGTTGCTCTAGTAACAAATTGAATCCAGAATGTTTAGGGAGAGTTGAACCAATGAACTAGAAACAAAGTTTTCACAAAACGGACCAAATATGGAATTTCCTGGAAGTAAATGGATATATGGATTAATGGGAACTTAAGAGTAATTCTTCACCAGAGGGCCAATAAAAACCTTTTTTTTTTTTTCAAAAGAATGGATCATTTACTTAAATACTTAAATAATAAAATAAATCAAATTCTTGAAAATCAGAACATAATATTTTAATTAAAACTAGTTTAATCAAATTAACTGACATGTACTTATTATTTTGTCCAGCCTATTTTAGTCAGTTCGTACTCTTTCAAGGTAGATGAAAGCTGTTATTTTTTTAAATATGCTAATTTGCATATTATTTGATTCCTCGCCAATTAAGTATTTAAATCTTTCCATATGATTTTATTTACTTAAATAACTACTTGGCTACAGGGTGATAAGAAATATTCGTATGGGTGTACTTATTTTTTTGGCCATATGTGTAAGTACCAGTTTATTTAGCAATAGAATATTTACGACGAAATTCTAGAATGAGAAGACGAACACTTACGTGGAGATTGCTTTTGTATTAAAAATTTACGACACTTGTGTAGTTGAAACATTTTTAAACTTCTTCCTTAAATGGTTTCTTCGGCGTGTAAAATAACAAAACACAATTGCGAGATTAACCTTTAGCTGACCGACTATGCAGGGTGTCCGGAAACTACTGCATAAACGAACCGGAAATTATATGTATATGTATTGAAATTGCACCTGATGTTTTGTAGTTTGGAAGTATGTATTTATATTATCCATATTATGCGTACATACATTGGACACTACTACTTTTACAACTTTTCATCCAAATTTTTCCTTTTTATTTCCAGGATCATTTGGAGAAAGCTCGACAACAACTGGGTCGTCTGGAATCCGAAAAACGTCAACTACAAGAAGAACTATCACGCGCCGAAAGTCGTCTTTCCAAACTCGATTTGCAAAAAGTTGCTTTGGAAGGTGATATCACTCGTCTCCAAATGGCTCATACCGAAAAAGAGAGCACCATACGTGGACTACAAGAGCGTCTTGAAAATCACGGCCGTAGCTCAACTCAGCTCGAAGATCGTTGCATGTCTCTGAAAACAACAGTCGATCAACTGAAAGATCGCCTACAAAAAGCTGCCGTTTTGGAAACTGAGCTCCGGGGTGAAATCAATGCATTGCACAAGGAACGTGCCGAACAAGGCCATTGTGTTCAAGCCAGTCAGGATAAGATGAAGCAACTTCAAAAGACTCTATCGAGTTGTGAAAATGAAAAACGAATTCTATCGGAACGCCTTGATGCCGCTCAGAACAACATCAACGAGCTACGTCGCAATCAACAGGCACAACAGGATCTCGCTCAACGTCTACAGGAACAAGTAGCCGATCTTGAAGTGCAAAAATCTAATGTTGAGTCACAGCTACGCATAGCCAAGTGGAATCAAGAGAATGCCGATCAAATGAATATGGGAGGTGGTGGAGGCGGTGAGGGTAGCGATGGCGATATGTCACGTCAACTTCTCAACGCTCAGCGTGAAAAGACCGAACTTAAAGGCAAGCTGGAGGCGCTTAAGGATAAGGTTAAACAGCTTGAGAACGAGCGGCATACTAGTAAATTCTCAGGACAAGGTGGATTTGATCGTTCAGAGAAAAGTTTGTATGGTATGGAACCGGGCGAATTGGATTCGAATCGTATGGAGACAGACGGTAGTAGTTATTTGACGCGTCATGGTCGTGGTGGGAAGTCGTTTAGTTGTGGTCTGGATCATACAATGATTGAGCATGAAAATCGAGATTTACGATTGAAAGTCAGGCGTTTGGAAACTTTGTTAGCCGAAAAGGAGACAGAATTGGCACGTGCTAAGGCACGTTTGTTGGAGAGTCAAAAATGCATGCCAGGCGATTCGGAACGTTATCGCGGGGCACAGCTGCAAGCTGAGAAGCTGCTGGATGCACGTGAACAAGCACATCGACAACAAGTGACGAGATTGGAGAATCAGGTAAGGTGGAACGAACTTTCATACATTTTGCAATAAGAATATGATTCTTTGATTCAAGAAAGATCAACTTTTCCTTATTTGTCATTCATTTCCATATTCTTTCATAATAAATTTATCCATGAAAGAATATGGGAAGTTGCTCTTTTTGGTTCTGATTTTTCAATTATTTAAATTATTTATTGTATGCAAAAACCTTTTTTAGATTTCAATGTTACGCGAACAACTTGCACTGGAAAGCAAGCGTCGTCAACAATATATTTTGCGTAGTTCACGAGCCAACCGGGAGATGCAACAATTGCGCAACACATTGGGCGATTCGTTGCGTCACGTATCCCAGGATCCTTTTGATACAAACTTACTAGAGAATGAAACAAGACGGTATGTTGTCTAGATATTTGTTTAAGCAATAAGATTCAATTTAATTCAATAATTTCAATTTTAGTCTCGATACTGCCGTTTCTTTGAGCCTACCTCCATCAACATGCCACGATTATGATCGTAGTATAAGTCCACCATGTACGCGGAAGTAGTTTGTTTAGTAGTATTGTGTTTTATCTGGTGAGTTTTAATTTTATTTGACTAGCACCTTCAGGTTTAATTACGTCAAATATATGTTTTCAGAATAAAGGTCCGTCCAAACATTTTAGTCGATTGAATCAAATATGTAAGGAAATCTATTCTTAAACAGCGACTCTGTATCCATAACAACCGACTTCGTAATCCTCAAAAAAAAAACGAAGGAAATCTTATCAGCTTTGAGTCGTCAAATGTTGATAAATCATTTATTCTGCTGTTCGCTATATTTAATTCAATGTTAATAATTTGATTCTATCCTATGCAATATACGTAACGGGTGAATGCAATTTGAAAAAAGAATCCGTCCATAAGAATGTTAAGGAACACGTTTGGAAACTAATTGCTTCGAAATCTGTCACTGCCATTTACCAATAAATTAACCAAGAACCAGTGTCGTAATTAAACGAAACATTTTAGATAATTTTTTTCTTCGAAGCACTTTTTAGAATTGAAATCAAAGATAGAAAAACCAGTAGTTGGTCAATAAATAAATTAAAAAAAAAAAGAAACAAATAATGTGAAAATTAAAAGTTATATGCTTTCTGTCACATTCATACACTTAACTTATTTATTTATTTATTTATATACGTATTTATGTATTTATTTATATATTTATTAATTTGAACATATATATTTATTTATTTGTAGAAAATCAAAATTTGAGAGAAAGGCACATTCCATTTTAATGTATTTAGCGAAATTTGATTGGAATAAAAAGTATGTAGACAAATCGGAAAATGTATCAAATTATTTTGTTCAGCATCTGTCGAATATATACGTTGTACTTTGCAGAAGTTGTAATAAAATTATTATATTTCGACTATTTTGATAATTCTCGCAATAATCTTCATAAACTTAACGTTCGCCTTGCCCAACCAAGTTGTGAATACAGTATACAGGTTGTCTCATAAGGTTAATTTGGAAATTGCGTCTGGTGCTCCTAACGAAAAACAAAAATTAAACAAAAAATGCAGTCACTTATTTTCACAGTTATATAACTCACAAACTGTGAGAGCTCACTTCGCCCGCTCTCCCATCCTCGGCTCGCTGCGCTCGCCCCTTACAAAACGAATACAATTGAAATACTAAATTCGATATTAAAAAAGTAGGAGGGCGCCTAGCGGGATGAAATCTACTTTTTTTCTAGTAAATATTTTGACTGTTAAATAAAAAAATATTGTTGTCGATGTGGCTGGAATTATAATTGGACACATCGGCGCGAGGAATTGTTATTCATCATCATCAACTTTCTGGAAGGGTCAAGCAAGACTATAATTTGTTCCGATGCGCAAGTCGTTTAATGGTTCTGGCAGTTTCGCAATTTCTCGGATTTGCACTTTTCCTGATTTACAACATATCCCAGCTGACTCATTTTTGAATCTGAGCGCATGACAATGCGACACTAAATGTATTTGTTCTTTTAGAGTATTACTAACCTGTATATCACCTAGCGGTAGCGGCGACCTATTGAGCTATTCTAAACCATAAAATAAAAAAAAAGCTGAACTGACCAATTTTACAGTAACAAAAATAATGTCCTATGCATGGCAAAAAAATTATAAAAAAAAGGCGAGCCATATCGGAGGCGTTCGAGGTTCAACCACAAACACTGATGTTTGTATACTGTCAAAAGAAGAAAATAGGCATTGAAGACGCTACTCGTTTTGCTAGGAAAAAAATTATGCACCGCGGTCTCACAAAGAACGAAAAAGTTTTCGCTAATCGAGATATGCAAGACGTTGAAAACATTCCACATTTAAATCTGCAAATCTCGGAAAAATGGGGAGTTTCAGCGTATGCCCATGCTTCCTGTTCAGCTAATCTGCGCAGTTGTTGATGCCTGAAATAAGGAAAAAATTGACTCGACGTCTTCTGTGATTTAGTGAGTCATATGCCTATCTCCGGTTAAGGATAAATTTGCGTCCTTTTGTGAGAGCATCGGCCATTTGATCTATATCCTCCTTTTTATTCGAGAGAAGTCAAATATCGTCAGCATAGTTCAGGTGTTGCAGGTGATCAAACGTTTTCCATCTGATACCTTTCATTTGGTTTGGAAGCGCGCTAACTAGTCCATCGCTAATGACTATAAGGAAAATAATAGGTGACAAATGCAGCCTTGTTTCACTCCACTGCGCACTTCAAAATGATCTGAAAGCTTACCCTTGTGCAAAACGTAACATTGAGCTGCCCGATAAGATTCCTTGATGATAGAAATTATTTTATATGATATGCCCCCCTACGAAGAGCTCTCCAGTCCAGATATACTCTCGATCAACACTATCGAACGCCTTTTCGAAATCAATGAACATGAGGTGTAATGGGGATTTCCACTCGGCGGATTGTTCAATAATAATTCGGAGAGTGGTCGCTACATTAAAAACCCTCACGAAAGCCAGCCTGTTCATTACTTAAAATGCATTCAATTTCATCCTTGAACCGATTCAACAAAATTATAACCATCAACTTGGAGACACCTGGAAGTAGGCAAATCCCGCGCCAATTATTACAACCCGTTGTAGCGTTTGAATCCGTTCTAGCGTTTGAATTCAACCGGCGCCTTACCGGCGTCCATAGATTCGATAACCCGCTTTAATTTCGTCTTAGAATTAATACCGGTTACTGGAGGGACGTCTTCTTCTGCCGATGAAGATGCACTTTCAGGCCCAAAGCGGTTGTTTAGGACCTACAAAAAAGTGCTCTTTCCATTTCTGAAACTGGTGTTCTTCGGTAATCGGCAGAGACGTTTCTTTATCTTTGACAGAATGGTCAGTAGTGAACGATTTACCAACTAGTGGCTTAATTAGCTTGAATAGGGTACCGCTTTCACCACGGTAAGTCGCATCATCTATCTCATTCACTAAAGCGTTGATGTAAGTACGCTTGTCACGCCTCACGCTTCTCTGCACGCCTTTTTGTAATGAACGGCATTCAGCTCTGAGTTAATTTTTAGCTGAGTCATCAGCCGCAGAGTTGATTTGTTCCTTAGCTCTCTTGCGTGCTGAGATAAGAAATCAATCAATTCAAATCAATGGGCTCCACCGAACGTCCTATGAATGGCAGAATGTGCTATGCACCTATGCACCTCTGTCGATAAGTTGCTCCTGAGAGAAAATCATACACATAAGTACTTCTCAGAACTATCTTGGCTGTATCTGGATAATCAGCTTCATGGTCATTCGCTAATTGATGAAGCTTTCGAACGGCTAAAAATGGTGCAGCAGCAGTGCTGTATGTAACGGTTGTCAGTTCATATTCTTTGACCACTTCGTTCGGATTGTCTCGCCACATGATTCGCTTGAACCTTCGATCGCGTTCATCAACTCGTATCATTCGAAACATCTTTTTAATATCTGCTGTGTGAACTACTGTATGTTTCCGCCATCGTAGCAACTTTAAATATAATGTGCCTTGTATTTTTGGCCCAGCGTAGATTATGTCATTCAGACTCTGTGCTCCTGGAAGTAGTCTCTTGCAGGATGCATCGAACACAACACGTAGCTTAGTTGTTGTGCTTTCTGTCTTCATCACAGCATGGTGAGGAAAGTTTTCTCTTCTGTGGCAGATGATCATCGATAGCAGTTCCTGATATTAAATCGTCAACATCGGTCGGAACAGGTACCATATGGTCAGGTTGTTGGTATTCGTGCACGAACTTTCGATATAACGTTTAGAACACTTTGTTCCTCCATTTTATGTAGTCTGGCTAACGCCAGCTCTCGGCTTCTGCCTATGTTTGCTTTTTCTGGATCTTCCTTAAATGGAATCCGTACAGTATAGTTTCCTATTAAATCTCGTCGATGGGTGGTCTTAAAATGCTCTTCACATATTATGTCGTCAGTTTTTATAACTGGATCAGATTCCAGCTCTTAAAGCTCTGAAAATCTGGATAGCGTTTTGTCGAAATCTACTTCTGTTACAAGGCATTCTAGAATATTTCTTGGTGGTTCTGTGAGCATTCCACCAAATAATATCCAGCCTAGTTGAGTTTTTTGCGCCATTAGTGTTCCGGGAGGACCTCGCACCATGTCATCTAACAGGATATCAGCGTATATATCTGCACCCATAATCACATCTATTTTGCTCGGAATATGGAAATGTGGATTCGCTGATAAATAGTTTGTCTGTATGGCTACATGCACACGACGCGAAAACGGCTCGCAAGCTCGACACATCGAAATGCATTGGCTCTTATGGGAAGCTCATGACGAGCGACAGCAAGCGAGAGCCATGCACAGTCAAAACACGGCTCGCGAGCCGTGAATTTGCGGATTGTGGTGCACGATATGTGAAAACACGTCTCGCTAGTTGTGATTTGACAGCGGCACGGCTCTCGCTGTCGTGAGCTTCCCATAAGAGCCAATGCATTTCGATGTGTCGAGCTTGCGAGCCGTTTTCGCGTCGTGTGCATGAAGCCTATGAGTCCACTTATTAGGTACAATCCTTTCTGTTGGAATGAGGCTGGTTATTTTCCTTAGCACAATCGCATCGGTAAATATCTCGAATTGGGAAGAGAAGTTTGGCTTAATATGTAAACTTACACAGCTCTTAGCACTGCCAACAAACGCTGTTGTTCGTAAGCGCATTTTTCTGATAACTAGATGGTTGTCGCTGCCAACATCATCACCAAGCTTTGACCTGACTTCTAATAGGCAATTTCTCCACGTTTTTGAAATGAAAATATGGTCAATCTGGCTGTTATTGTTCCTGTCGCCAAGTCCAAGATGTTCTAAGCCTATGTTATCAGTGCCGACCGACGCCAGCGTGCCAAGGTTTATTATCGTGGTTTATTATCGTCTTCACTTCCAGTATAGAGCAATACAGTGACATAGCTTGGTGATAAAGTCACCCCCGAACCGAGCCATCTTCTTTCGCTCAGTCCTAGTATAGCAATGTTGTATGCAGTCATTCCCTATTCGACTTCTGTGAGCCTTGTATTATTACACTCAACCCACATCGTCCGAACGTTCTAAAAACCGATCGTGGTCCGTTGTTTATAGCCAAAAGTCGTTGACGTTGAATCAGTCCGAGGTATTCGAGGCCCGTTTAATGTTTGGAGTGTAAGGTAAATTTCAGGTGAGCGGGTTACAAGCCTACATACCTTATCCCTCAAATCGTCTTTTACGACAAGCCGGGATCTCGGTGGCATAATTCCCCAAACCCACAACACAATTCTCAGACTTTGTAAGGTTTTTTTATCTTAAACGTACAGTTCATATATATATATATATATATATATATATATATATATATATATATAATATATATATATATACATATATATATATACATATATATATATATATATATATATATATAACTGTACTATAGTAAATATTCAATGCTATTTCGAATAAAATGAGGACTCGAAATATGATAAAGGCACCGTTTCTTGACTTTACAAAGCTTCCAGATCCTTACTACCGCCCAAATAAATTACCACGAAGATCAGCACCGTTCACCGTTTATGGAGACGTGCTTATTCATATTTATTTATGCAGGCAACATACAGGCAGATCGAATCATCGAAATTGGACGACAGGGTAATTGGACTACCGGGGCTGCCATAGGTTAGGTACAGAGGCCGCTAGGTTTACGCCCAGCGCACTGAGCCAATACATACTTGGTCCGTTGTGATACCTCCGATAGAATCCAAGTCTATATTAACCTCTTAAGCTGAGACCAGCCCGTGCTAACAATGTTTTTGTTGAGCAGTATTCGGCTTACATCACGAAGATCGTCCGTAAAAACACCTGGAATTAAGAAAATGCCTCCGTCTCTCGACTAAAGCAGGACAGTAACAAAGTAAGTGGTGTACGTTCTCTTCTTCTTCTTCGTAATCACAACTTCTACAGAAGTCGTTTTGGGAAATTCGGAGTATTTTAGCAAGCTTCCCAATAAGACAATGCCCCGTTATAACCCCCACCACATTTCGAATATGCTTTCTGCCGCCCAAAGACAATAGTATGGTGGATCCAACGATATTTTTGCCATATCATCCTCGTAGTGCTGCAAATACAGCCATAGGTCCAGCTTGCATTGGTCCTGCGTACTACAGCGGTTTTCATTACTAATGCACAAGCGACAATAGGTTTTTTCATGTTGCAACGATCGCCTTTAGCAGGTAGTGTTTCACCGTTACGCGCCATGTCGTCTGCGCATCGATTGCCTACGAAGCCACTATGCATAGCGTAATGTCGAAGAAATTGCAGCGTGAAATAACGTTCCTTCCAGTGATCACGTGACTACCCAACTAATCTAGATCCACCAAAATCGCTGAGACCTCTGCTTGCAGAACACTGCAGAAGTTAGAGGGAGACTGAGAGACAAAGTAATGTTCAATTCTTCAGAGTAAACCCCGATACCCACTCCTACGTCCGTCTTAGACCCATTAATATAAATTGAAATGGATCCACTGGAGAGTGGTATGCTATTATCCCTAGCTTCCCTTGACGGGATACGGCTACAATGGTTTCTTCCGAACGGGTATTTGGGAACAGTGTAGTCAGTTGCTGGGGCAGGTTAAATTTAGAATCGTTGAGTGCCCATAGTCCAGCGCTCACCACAGGTCAGTTTCACATAGACGTAAGGCCGTAGATGCCGCCATCCGTTAACCGAAGACGTCCAGTGGTCCCAGGACTATATCTAATCCGAATGAAGGTGTTGTTCGAAAAGCTCCTGTTATGAGAAGAGAAGTCAACCGTTGAACTTTGACAAGCAAGTTTTGGTGGTGCTTAGTGCCGTCCACCATACGCTAACTCCATAAAGTAAAATATGCCGCACAATAGCAGTGTACATCCAATACACAACTTTTGGCTGCAAGCCCCACGTTTTACCGATTGCTTTCCTGCACGAGTACAGTGCGACAGTAGGTTATTGTTTATTTGGGCTTTGGCCGTGTCGGAAAACACAAGTTGAATGCCCCCTAGTCTAGGCAAGTTAATAGTAGGAATCCTACGCCTTTTAGTAAAGTTAATTCCCACGCCACTGAGATAAGCCGAGTCTGTTAGGATAGGCAGGGCGTTCTGCAATAACCCGCTAAGAGTGTCAGGAAACTTGCTCCTAACGGCAATAGACACGTCATCAGCATAAGCTGTGAGTTTGTATCCGATTTTTTCCAAGTTCAAAATCAATTGCTTAATCGCTATATTCCAAAGAAGAGGAGACAGGATAACTCCTTGAGTACACCTACAAACAGAGGAACCAACCTAACCTACAGTGAAATCGTCTAGTGGTAAGTAGCATAGTCACGAGGGTACATATAGAACCTTCAACATGTAGATTCCGTAATCACTCTGGGTTTAACACCACCATCGTGTATTCTTTGCGATAAAGAGATTTTTCAATATAACTGACCAGCGAGTGTAGAGCTGTATCAAAAGATCTCCCTCTCCAATATACATGTTGTGACATGGATAATAGGTTTCCGTGGGATAATCGTTCTAATATGAATATCGATTAGCCGTTCTAGTAATTTCAGCATGACCGATGAATGGCTGATGATGGGCCGAAGATCCTTTAGACTTGCATGCGAACTTCTACCCGTTTTGGGAATAAAAGTGCCTTCTCTTCTCTCCAAAAGCGTATGCACTCTATCCAAGGATACATGATGTCTACACACTTTTGCAACTCCGCAGAGATAATACCATCAGGCCCAGGTGATTTAAAAGGATTAAAGCTTGTAATCGCCCACATTATCTTCTGACGGTTGAGATTAGAAGCCGTGTCACATGACTCTGTGCGACTTAATGAGAGGTCAGGCAGAGCGACAGCTAAGCTTCCATGGAAGTGTGTATCGAGTAAGCACTCTATAGTTTCAATACATGAAGACGTTCATGATCCGTCTTCTTTTTGGTAAGCTTGGCATAGATGGGCGGCGCTAAAACTTTCCTGAATCTAGTGTCTCAGAGGACCCTTCGATATTTTCGCAGAAACTTCTCCAAGCGCTGCGCTTAGCGCTTCTTAGCTCTTTTTTGAAAGAATTTAGATGTTTCTTTTCGGATTGCCAGTCCGACCCGAGCCTAGAGGCCTTAGCTTAATTGAAGCTTCTCCTACGCGTAACTCTTAACTCAGAAATCTTAGAATTCTCCGCTAAAAGGGACTCCCGAAATCTAGACCAGTTTGTCTTCTTACGATTCACAGTGAGTGAAACTACTTCAGATGCGCAGCAAGACTAAATTCAGAGATGGAGTGCCCCTCCAACACATGCATGCCACAATACCTTACCCTGTAGTTCAAGGCAGACTAAGACAAGGTCCTTATCAATGAAATTGAGCAACAGAAAAGCCTCGAAGGTTTTCCTGACAAGAATACAGGACCGCGGTGTACATTGTCCTGTAACATAAAACGTAGCAAAATCAGAGCACTTCAGACCCCTGACGAGGCCATCCGCAACCCAAGGTTCCTGAATTATCACGATGTCGTATACACCCTGTCATAGAAGTCCATTAGACCTTCTCAACCACCGTATCCGATTGAGATACAGTGTGGCTGCTGGCTGAGATACAGTGTCCAACACAGATAGTTCTGAACATAGGGAGGCGCAATCGTCATCCACAACAGCAGCACACACATCTTCAGCAAGCTTGGAATCGGCCACAGGAAGGCGGTCAGTGGCAGTGGCGACATCAACAACATGTCCAATGGGGTCGGAAACCGGGCTATATGTTTTCTTTGAGATCGTCCTTGTAAATGCTGAACTTCAGTTTAATAAAACCAAAGCTCGCGGTCCCGCCTGACTTAATAAGTGATGCCATAAAATCGCACACTTGCGGGGCTGCCATACAAACTCCAACACCAAAAAGAGGTTCTTGTAAGAAAACTTTTTTATTTATGAACCAATTTTCAATTATATGTTTTTCTAATAAATCCACGAACCATATGCAAAAACGAAAGAGATCCCTCGATGGGGTCATAGGGCTGCCAAACAAACCCCAACTCAAAAAAGAGTTTATTTAAAAAAATATATTTATAAACCAATCTAAATAAAACATTACAAACATGTGTTTCTATGGAATCCCTAAAACATATGTAATAAATGCGTTCGCACCAAGGGGTCATGGGACTGGCATATAAACAAAATCCCCGAATTAAGTTCTTCCTAGAAACTCTTTTATTTATTCCAACTAAAATTTACTCAAATGTATTTCTACGGAAGCAACATAACATGTAAAAATGGATGGAATCTGACTATGGGATCATGGAGCTGCCATAGAAGAAGAATACCAAGCAAACCTCATACAAATGTACCCCTTTCAAGGTCACAAATGATATGTGAAAACGGATTAATGCGAATCATGGGGCTGCCATACAAACGCAGCCCTTTAAATTAACTTACGGCCACGCCCGAAATTAGCTTCGGTCCTGTTAATTCAAATTTAGCTTGGTCTTCTTTTTTTTAGATATATTTTACGGAGATATCGAATATATATACTCCTCTGCAGATAGCTGAATGCATACTAATCTGGTTTCTATTGTGTGATTAAACTGTAAGAAACGATTCATCTCACCATAAGGTTCGCCAATCGATTGTAATGCTACACCACTTCAAATTCAAGTTCTTTACATTTCATTATTACTGAGCGGCAGTTAATTGTTTGAGCGTCCACGAACTTCTCAATCCCACTCTCTTGCTTCAAGCTTCGAATTAAATTGAATAACTGTTTATTTATTTCCGAGTTTTTTTTTCTTCTGTTTTTTATTTAAAAGTTATAAATATCACCATTTCAGTACTAAAAGCATTGCAATTCAATCAACCTTTTTTGTTTTTCAACATCTCTTCAAGAATCGATGCAACCATCGCCATATCTGCTCGTTGTTCCGTCTTCTTAGCCACTTCACCGACAAGAGCGTACAGCAATTTGTCTTTACCCTTCAAGTAGCCTTGAACAATTTTTGGATTATTATTTATACATTCCTCGCACAATTGCATAAGTTGCTTGCGATCTGTTATTTGCTTCCATTTTTTCTCTTCGATTATCTGGAATTATGAAATCACATACATTTGCATCAACTTTCGGTAGTCCATAATTACAAATAGTAAAAAAATATACCTTCGATGGCATCTTGTCAGGGTTTGCGTTCATCTCATCTACTAAAAGTCGGGCATAATGCAAGTTGATCTTTTTGGCTTGCATTAAATCAAACAATTCGCTGAATTGATTCAGAGAGATTTTACTGAATTGAAAACAAAACTTAATGAATTTGCAATAAATGTAATGTAGAAAATCATTATCTCACCAATCGTCCACAGAAATATTTTCACGATTGCAGAAAGTTAACAGATCATTAATCAAAAAGTTTGAAACAGCTTTCGGTATCAGTTCAGAATTGTTCTCCATGATTTTGTTGAAATATTCCAAAAGAGCTTCTTCGTTCTAATAAATATTAAATAAATGAATGTATCATAAAGGAAATGAATACATAATCCGATCTTACCACCAAAATAATTGCCGTCTCCTCAGGTAGATTGAAATTCTCCACCAAACGTCGTCTCTTATCCTCGGGCAGTGACGGTAAACTGTTTATTATACTTTCAACATTTACAGCATTTTTACTATGCGATTGTGACGAGTCCAAGGCTAAATGAAGTGGTGGTAGATTTGGTTCAGGCATAAATCGGTAGTCTTGTTGCACTTCTTTGTCACGCATTGCAATTGTACGCCTAGATGTCGCATCCCATGATCGCGTCTCATTCGTAATTGTTCCGCCTGATTCTAATATGAATTGTTGTCGTTCAATTTCATAGCCAATGGCTTGAGCGACATTTCGTACCGAGCCGATATTTTTGATTTCAGTACGTGTTCCGAGTGGTGTGCTGGGTTTGTGGAGTGATACGTTGGCATCAACACGAAGTGCTCCCTCTAGATATGGTGCAACATTTTAAGGATTATAGAATATAAATAAGAATTGAAACGTCTTTGAGTATGGGGCAGATCAGCGGCTAGCTGCATGAATTAGGTTTCAAAAAAGGAGCATACCTTCCATTTTACACGAACAACTGCCAATGCTTTTTAAAATTAAAATTAATTCTTTGACTAGAGACGCGGCCTCCTCGCCATCTTCAATATCTGGCTCGAAAACCAATTCCATGAGAGGTGCACCCGCTCGATTTAAATCAACTAAACTCCTGAAAGAAAAAATGGATTTTCTACAACATTTTTACGAAGTAAAACAACAAGTTTTAGTCTACCTTCCGGCATCTTCATCGTGAAGTGATTTACCGCTGTCCTGTTCCAGCTGCAACTGATGTAGACGAACTGTCTTGTAATAAGGCTTCTTTGTGACTCCTGGTGTAAAGACAGGAAAAGTCATTTTGCCATCATTGGCCAGAGCCGCTCTTTGTTGTGTTATTTGATAACCAGCCTGGGAAAAGGATAAACGGATTTACACTCGCGGGAGTGAGTCTAAATATTTGCTTTTTATTTTGCTAAAGAACCTTCAACTGTGTCAGCCAATTAACTACAATATTTGCATTTTTGTGAATGCTGATCTAGGTTATATTTTTCTCTGTATACGTATACAATAAGCTAAAGACAGATAGAGGATATGGTGCATATATGTTTAAGTGTCAAGAGGCCTCCATCAATAGGCTCGTTGCATATGCATCCCGTGGTCTCTTCCTGAGAACAGCCACTTTAAAACGCGATGTTGCCCACAATTGGTACCGTCCTTCTGTTGCAGCGCGTTTTCCTGGGCCGCTATAAAAGCTACGGGGCTGAACACATGCTGATTTATGTTGAACGCTATTTGTATGTTTGAATCGCTAAAATCAGAACATGGCGTTATGGGACTGCCATACAAACCCAACGCCCCAAGTTAGATTTCCTAAGAAAAACTTTTTTTTTATTTTGCACCAATTTTAACCAGACCGCAGTTATTTCAATTGATACCACAAAACAAATATGTAAAAATGGAATTAATCGGACCGTGGAGTCATGGGGCTGTCATACAAACGGTTGGGTTTGTATGACAGCCCCAAATAAAATTCTTTAAAGAAAAATATTTTTTGTGTGTACCAATTTCACTCAAATGAATTTCCATTCATGCCGAAAAAAATATATGTAAAATTGGATAGAATCACAACGTGGGGTAATGGAGCTACCGGAAAAACCTCTGGCCTTGGGTCCATCGAGTGGAACTTCCATTAATATCGGTTTCATTGCGGGGTTTTCAGGCGGACGCCTTTGAACATGGCAATACCAATCCATTTGTCGGTCTTCGAGCTTTTCAGTGATTGGTTAGTCGATGGACAAGCTGCCTCGGATGTAGCTACTCTTGATGTGGTCCCTTTTGGTTACACCAACTGACATGAGTAACATTTTCATTTCAGTCGCTGTCATTTCTTTCGCGTAACCTTCATACCTTCTGATCCATACATGAGTGCGGGACGTACAACCGTTTTGTACAATTTGCCCTTTACCTTCAGTGGCATTTTCTTATCGCAGAAAACTCCAGAGTCTTCTCGTCACGTCATCAACCCAACCTTTGTGCGATGTTTGATGTCATCATCGCAAGTAGCTCCGTTGTTCACCATCGAGCCAAGGTACTTGAACTTGGCACAAGACTTAAGCTGCTCTCCTTTGACGTACATATCTGGTATCGGTGCATCTGGGTCTGAGAATGGGCAGCATAAGAACTCAGTCTTTGTTATACTTACCCTCAGTCCATGCTCCTACAGAATGTCACACCATTTTGCACTTACAGCTTGCAAGGCAACGATGTTTGGGCTACTGAGGATTATATCATCGACAAAAAGAAGAGATATTTCTAGGCCGTCGGAGATACGTGTTAATAAGTAGCACATGATGATGTTGAAGAGCAACGGACTCAATACACTGTCCTGGTATACTCCGACATTCACCGGAAATTCTTCTGATTCACCGGCTGTGCCTCAGGGACATTAAGTGCTCTCAAGGCCAACCATATCAGATTACGAGGTACTCTTTTGAATGCCTTTTCCAAATCGATGAATACAAAGTACAAGTCCTTTCGTGCTGCTCTATATTTTTCGCATCGACTGAAGATCGACCTTCAACAAAGCCGCTTGATTGTTATTTAACCGCACAATCTTTCTCAATCGTAGTCGCTCGAAGATCTTCAGTGTATGAGGTGTTAACTTTATAGCCCTATAGTTGTTGAGTTTGCATGAGTCTCCCTTGTTATTATAGAAAGGAAGAAGAAAACTTTCCCTGAAAGCATCAGGCATCGGTTGGCCACTTTTGATTGTGTTGAAGAGAACTGTGAGCCAACTAAGCCCGAAATTTTCCATTTTCAACCAAAATTCTGCGGGGATTTTGTCCGGTGCGACTGCCTTTCCGCGTTCCATCTGATGCATTGCCTCCATCACCTCTTCCTCTGAGATATCTTCAACATTTGTGGTATTCGGCTTTCGAAACTCCAAGTGACTTTTCCGCCTCACCTACTGACATTTCAGCGAAACTATTTCACATTTGTGTTGGACTGTGTTGTGTTCGGTGCAGTTGGTGTTGTTTTGAAACCACTCCGTCAATACTATCAATAAATGGAGTTACTGCAGGTTCAAAGTTATCGTTTGTGAGATTGTGCCACTTGATTTTTTCTACTGGCTTGGGAGTTCTTCTATTTCTTGCTCCTCCTACTTTCAAAATAAGTTCTGACATGAGCAAACGATTTTGGCTAACGGCAGATTCACCCAAGATCACCTTGCAGTCTTTTACCCATCTTCTCATAAAATCGAAGCAGAGGTGGTAATCGATCTGCGTTTCGTGTTTCCTATCTCCGTGTCCACTACTGTAGGTGATCAGGTGTCTCTCGTTTTTCACAAAGGTCAGAATAGCTTCACCTTCGTCATTTCTGGCCGTTCAAGGGCTATTCTTTCCACCATGGCAATACTCGTAATCATAAATTGATTCACCCAATGGCCATTTAGATCTCCTCCCAAGAACACCAATTCGGTATCTGGAATGGTCTGAATCAGGGTTTCAACGTCGTTCCAAAATGCCTCTTTTTCTTCTGGTGGCAGTCCCAATTGGGAAGCGTAGGCACTTATTACGTTCCACACCCTTCCGCAAATAACCAATTTGATGCTGATCAAGCGATCACTTCTCTTCGCGACACTTATAGGTATTATGCTGCCAAGTAAAGGATTAAGGATTTTTTGTCACTCCAAGATTTTTCATCTCTCCTGTCCCTTTTAGTCGCCTTCTACGACCCGCCGGGAAAGGCGGTGGCATTATTCGTGACCCATGCCACAGGGCACAATGATAAATCTCCCATTCTATTAATTGCTGGACAGGGAGGCAAATGAAATTGAAAATGTTATTTTCGGTGCAATGCTATTGATTCACATCAATATTACTAAAAATACCCCCAATTTCCCATTAAAAACTGAACTACCCCATATAAATGTCAAACTTTAATATTTAATATCTGGAGAACCGTTACGATTTCGCGAAAAAGGATTGCAGATTCGGTCGTTTCAGGCCAAGATACTGAAATCGTGATGCAAAGCCCATTCCGAAAGCTAAGGTAGAGGTACTGGTACATCTCCAGGGGGTTACTTAGCAAACCTACGGATATTTTGAGTCCATTGCCAAGATTTTTTAGAACCATGGGCACACCCATACCAGAGTCCAGAGGTACACACTTTTATATTAACTTCCCAATGGCAAGGGTCTCATGTATTTCCAAGTACATTCGCAAGTGCTGATTCGGCTGTTACTGCTGCCGTCGCGTGTCAACTATAGCATTTGGCACCCCTCAGGTCCATGGTGTTGCTGCTGATCCTAGTACTCTGGGGGAGGTCATGAAACAGAAATCTGTGGGGCTATGGATTGGCTTACCAGACGCATCTCGATATGGATGATCAGATTAATTTTGTAAGGACAATCAGTGTCACTCTAGCAGGGTGGAAGTAACAGTTTTAGAAAAACAGTCACGTCGTCGTCATTATCCCTACATTATGTAGGCCTGAGATACAAGAAATCCTGCTTTCAGTCTGTGGGTACTTACAGGCAAATCAGCATAAAAATAATGCTTCCGATCAAACATCGACACTTGGTTTATTCGACAATTTAACGCCACTGCCGTTTTAACAGCCAATTCCACACACTGCCTGTTGAGCACCTAAAACGGAAGTTAGTTAAAAAATAATTTCTCAGTAAAAAAAAAAAACATTTTTACGGGCAACGTTCCCGGAATGGCTGCATCGAACAGTGAGACCATTGAATTAAGTGGCGCTCCAAAAACGTTACCACTACCCGAGAAGAGCTTGGAGGCTGTAGCAATTTGTGCATGGACTTCCAAACCAACAACACTTCTCCATTCGGACCTAAAAGAGGAAGAAATTCATTTAGGAAATCATCTGGAGCTATGGAGACAGGAGATTGCACAACACGTACTTCTTGGGAGCGAGTTTAGCCAGAGTACGCACAAGGACTTGGTCCAATTTTCGTAACTCTAAAATTTGTTTTGATCTGATCATATTTTCGCGTTTTTATCAAGATAATCTGAATTTCATTCAGAAAAAATAGAAAATGTTTATCCGTAATATGGGATGAGCGTTCTCGGGAAGAAACCCGGACAACCGGAAAAATATGAAAAGAAAACAGAGAAAACAACAAAATCAGCTGGTAGTGAAATTCGCCCAAAATTTCTTGACTTTCTATTTCGCCTTTGTTGCTGATGTTTGTTGATAAACATCTGAATCATTCAAAAAGTTACATTTCGGTTTATGCACCTTAAACCTGTTAATTCTAACCGAATTTTAATTTTTGAATATAAAAATTCATTAATTTAAAAAAGGCTTCGATATGACTGTGTTTTCTTGACTCTCTCATTTAATTTTTTTAAATCCCGCGCCGTACTATCAACTGATATATGATAGTTGAAATAGATTACACGCGTCAGCAGCAGCATCGGCAGAATTTCATAGCTGACAAATATGCTGAATGCCAAGTCTTCTACTCAACGTTTTTGTCAGCAATGTAAAATGCATTGGGCTTGACGTTTCGCGATGCCGATGCTTCTGCTGACGCGTCTAATCACTGCCATCTAGATAGACAGGCCGGATTATCAGCTGATCTGTCAGTGGTCATGCAACACTAGTAGTGCCATGGTTGGTCATGGTCCGCGCTTAGTACTGCCAAAGTACCGCTCAGTACAATCCACAAATTGTCCACAATCCAAATATCAGTGGCTGTCAGCCTGTCATTTCGTGTGACTTGCTATGATATACACATGCCAGTGCGTTGATTTTTGAGATAAATATGGTAAGTACGTTGTTGATGTATACTATTTTACCACTTGCACATCAAAAACACACGAAGGCAAACCATAACCTTTGTTTCGCAATAAACGCTCGGCATATTTAAACTTTTGGGTTCAGAAGCACTGTAGGTTGTGGGCTTTACAAATGTCAACTGTCACTGGTCACGAACGCACTTTGTCCACTTGTAGACGAACAAATTTCTGCAGTTCGGCCTGTCTATCTAGATGGCAGTGGTCTAATCTATTTCAAGCATCATGCTTGAAATAGAATAGCCGCGTCAGCAGAGGCATCGGCATCAGCAGAAAAATTTCAATTTAGAACACACGCATTTGCCTTTGATGACCCACAATGACAGCAGCGGCAGAGGCATCGGCAGAAGCAGAATTCTGCTTCTGCCGCTGCTGTCATTGTGGGTCATCAAAGGCAAATGCGTGTGTTCTAAATTGAAATTTTTCTGCTGATGCCGATGCCTCTGCTGACGCGGCTATTCTATTTCAAGCATGATAGTTGAAATAGATTACACGCGTCAGCAGCAGCATCGGCAGAATTTCATAGCTGACAAATATGCTGAATGCCAAGTCTTCTGCTCAACATTTTTGTCGGCAATGTAAAATCACTGCCATCTAGATAGACAGGCCGAACTGCAGAAATTTGTTCGTCTACAATTGGACAAGTGCGTTCGTGACCAGTGACAGTTGACATTTGTAAAGCCCACAACCTCCAGTGCTTCTGAACCCAAAAGTTTAAATATGCCGAGCGTTTATTACGAAACAAAGGTTATGGTTTGCTTTAATGTGTTTTTGATGTGCAAGTGGTAAAATAGTATACATCAACATCGTACTTACCATATTTATCCCAAAAATCAACGCACTGGCATGTGTATATCATAGCAAGTCACACGAAATGACAGGCTGACAGCCACTGATATTTGGATTGTGGACAATTTGTGGATTGTACTGAGCCGTACTTTGGCAGTACTAAGCGCGGACCATGACCAACCATGGCACTACTAGTGTTGCATGACCACTGACAGATCAGCTGATAATCTGGCCTGTCTATCTAGATGGCAGTGGTAAAATGCATTGGGCTTGACGTTTCGCGATGCCGATGCTTCTGCTGACGCGTCTAATCTATTTCAAGCATGACACTGTTTCCTGTTCCGAATTTCGCCGCACACTCATTTTCTAAACATCAAACAGTCACCAACAGCAACAAACAACGTACCCCCGCCCAAAACGTCAACAACATGCCGTACGGCGAAATGAGCCACCCTCATCATGCGTCATATCGTATTTCGTATTCGTCCATTCATTCGTTTCGCTGCTCTGCCACAATCCGTCCGTATGCCGTTCTGTGTGTCAAATTTTCCGTGGCCTTTTTCATTTGTAGCATTTTCCGTCCGCGCCGTGTTGTGTTCATGTTTTCCTCGTAATTATAGCGGCCTGTGTGTGGCGCTTGTTCTATCGACAACGACGACAAGTCCCATGATCGCACCGGGACCTCTCTAGTGACTGTGCAAAATGCAGCGATTCCACGAATTCGTCTGGCGTGAAATCTTACATGTTGTGAACAATGTTGGTTGACGTCGTTTCGCGCGGATGAAATTTAATTTTCAATGGTTGTTACGATTTGTGCAGTGTGTGTTGTGCGAAAAAGAAAAGAGAAGTGCGCTCATGTGAAATTTTCGTGGAAAAATTGTTACGGAAAAGGTGTAAAGTGTGACCGCACATCATAGATTGGTGGAAGAGTGATCGTGAGGGTGACGGGCGGAGAGACGACCACGACGACACCCAGAAGTGGTTGTTGATTACCTGCGACTGCTGCTGCGGCGGTTTCTGAACCCGGCAAGATGACAGTGTGGAAGGACACAGGCGAGCCGTACCTGTACGGAATCGGTAAGTGGTGAAAAGACAAACAAACGCAATAGACTTTCCCCCATATTGTCACACACGCGACCAACCCTGCCCTGATGGCCACGGCTAGGTCCGGTTTGTGTGTTTACACTTTTCGTCTTCAATCGAGTCGCGCTTGCTACCTTGCTCGATTGCATCGTGTATTGCGTCATTGGCGACGCGGTGGGGATCGTCTTTCGACCCCCTGCTCATAGTGCTTCCAATCGTACTTGTTGCGTATCGTGGATTACGTGAATGGCTCCACAACGCACATTGTCCTTGACTTTGATAAGTCTGACCGGTTTTTTTTCGGGCCAGTCCCATCTCCCAGCCTGGACCTTTAGCTCATGATTCCAAAGATCACTCTACCGACTGTGATAATTCGGTTTGTGCACCGCAGCCACTTGAGACCCAATCCCCGCTACATGAACACTTAAGAAGATCAATTAGCCCGCCACGGGTCATGTCGACTGATTTTGAATGAATGAATGTCGAGGGCGCAACGCCAGACGAGTGGCACTCATCAAGCCATACAAATGCTCCTCTGCAGTTGTTTCTGTTTTGCACTACTTCTGGGCTGCGGGCATCAAATTCCATTTGAATTGAAATTCCAACTGCAACAAGTGACAGGCACTGTGACGACGATAGAGAGCCGGAGCCAGCCCATCTGGCATTTGGGTCGAGCTCGTGATAGTGACGTCCGCTTGGGTTTCTAAGAATTCCCGGCCCGCGATAAGTTGCCTCCTGACTTGGACTTTCTTTCCTCACACATTATGCGCGAACACAATCAGTGCAAGGCGGCGTTATACCATTGTTTCTGATCCGAAGACGATTTTCCTTTTCACCGACAACAATAGTCGTTCGCGGTGACTTTGAGGAGCTCCAAAACAATGCCCCACGCACAAGATTGGTTCACAACTTGCACTGTCGCCAAAATTTCCCATTGTGAAGAAGAAAGATTGCTCAAGTTTCTTGTTAGGTAACTCACGAAAAGTAGTCACCACCGTACCGACTTTAGGTGCGCTCTTTAAAATATTTATTTTTTATTTTTAAACGCCCAATGCGACGTATTGTTAACACAAATATAACAAGGCCCATTTTACACTAGGTAAGCGCTTCTTACTCCCTTGATTTATATAAATATGAACTCAGTACTGCAGCATTCGATTCGAGGTCCATTGAATCAATCTTGGGACAACACATTTGTTCCCGAACCTTATCATTGCCAATTCCCAGTTGTATTGCAACAATTCTGCTTCCACTGTTGAGTAATATTCATACCGACTTCAATTGCTTTCAGCAACTTTTTTCTCCCTTCCGTTTTGGTATAGCCTATCTTGGGTGCCGACGTCATTACTCCCCCGGATCGTCAATCCTATCCCATCATTATTGTGACAAAGTCATTTTAATTACTTCACTCGGTTCGAGATCATTGGATCTCTGGCTTGTGCCAGATAAAACGAATTCCAAGCAATTGTTGGATGATGGTGATGGAGACGGGCGGCAACAGAAATGGATGATGGCGATTTTGTGTTAGCGTCAGTCAGTTCAGCAGATCTGAGTATGAGATGAGATGGAATTCTGGAACGGAAGAAGTGAAGTTAAGTACGATGTGTAATAGGTTGCCAAATGGGCGGTTATTATGTCTGCAAAATAATGTTAATTAGAGAATTTAGCAGATATAATTAATTCTATGCGCATTCGACCGTTTTATTGAATGTTCTGAAACATGTAACCCCCAAATAGAGTAGCGGAGTGTAGAGGTTATTAAACCCATTCTCCATTTATTTCACTTATCGGATAAGACAAGATCCCTGTGCACCGAAATCAAAGTCTTTGTCAAGCTTGGTGCTTTGAAATCGGCTGACCTTGAAGGTTAGTCCTACGGATTTTATACAGCGGTGTCACAAAATTAATCATCTATATTTGTTTTTGAATAACTGCTTTATGATTGATATTATTGATGAACATCTTTAATTGTACCTTCAGATTTTTTCTGTTAAGTGTAAAAGATAATATGTATCTATCAAGTGACTGCCGCCAGTGTTAATACACATTTGTGCTAGTTTTATTATATATTCCGGTGGTATATATTTGAATTTCGGGGATCTATCGAAGCAGAACACTGGGTCAGTGATTTCCAGAAGTCGACTGATATAGTTATCGACCTCTTCCTTAATCACTTATTGTGGATTTGCCTAGGTTCCTCAGCTTCCTGCTACCTAGTGCTGGGCACTCACACACAATGTGTGCTACCGTCTTCTATAGGCATAGTCTGCATAACATCCTCTGCGTCTTTTTTTGGTAAGATGCGCTTTAAAATTACCATGCCCTGTCACTAAGGCAGTTATCCTTCTGAGTTCCTTTTTGGCTTTTCTCCCTAGTCATCATGAAAACTGGTCCATGGTACACGGATCGAATCCTTGGATTTTAATTAACTTTCGTTCCAGATCCAGCTGAATTTGAGCGAGGGCTTCGTTGATATTGACTTTAAGGTCATCGGTCGATTGCGGCCTATTGGTAATATTGGTATAGACCTGCGACGTCAGCAAACCCCTCAGGAAACAGTCTAGCGTCGTCTAGGTCCATATCGTTCAACATGGGCCAAAGGAAATCGGTTAATATCGTTCTGTAGCGCTCGCCGTTGACGGTAATGGCATCATCACGGCGTTTTCAAAAAAAAAAACGAACCAATGACGCCACGGGCAATGCCACCTGGTGAGCTTCGTGTGGGCTAGCGTCGCCCCATATAAGGCATTTTGCTTGCTAACATAGCCATCCAAAAATGCTCCTCGTCACTGAAGATGTTTTTTCGTCCAAAATTCTGGTCCTCTTCCAAACGCGGCGAAGCTTAATCAGCAAATAAACGACGTTGTCCGTGGTCATTAACTTTGAGCTCCTGCGTCAGTTGAATCTTGTACGGGAGAAATCCCAAATCTCGACGCAAAATACCGCAAGTTAAAGTCTGCGAAAGGCTGAGTTTTTGAGCACGGCGAAGAATTCACTGCCTCGGGTTCTCCTTCACACTTTAATGGAACGCGGCTGCTCCAATTCGGTCTACTCAGTTTTGCTATGACGATAGATTTCTTGATTTTTAATTTTCTTTTGATTCTGCAAAGCTTAATCCCACGGAAACGTTTCATAAATCTACGAAAAAATCATATTCACATCTTTTGAGTGAAGACATTTAAAAAGATCACCCCTTAGGGTGAAGCTAACCGGTTCGGATGAGGGCCGTTTGATAAGGGTTTGTTCTGACCATTAGAGAGTGCAACAATTACAGAAGGGTTTTGATGGTTCATAACACCAAATTTAGGAAAACTTCCTTTCAGTGTTTTCAGAAAGATGCATTCCATAGTTACAGGTGACGTTCAGGTAAATCGGTTTTTTTTGAGGATTCGGAGGGGATGCTCCACACAGATTTCTTTTGAGATGGAAAGAAGGGGTACAGGGTGATGCTGTTCACATTTATTGGCCCAAATCGATGCCACAATTCCTAGGCATCGGCTTATTCATTCCAACTCACCTCGGCCTAATTGGTAGAATTTAGCTACGAGGTCGTCTCGCATACCCGTACTTTGATAACCTGGTTCCGTCGTGAATTTTAAAGTGGCTCACTTGGTTGAGTCGCACTCTACGATGCCAGTAATCTAGAGGTCCGGAGTTCGAATTTTGGCGTGGTCCAACATTTCCGTACATGTGCGGATAGGAAATATATAGTGCTTGCAACATT
Source organism: Microchrysa polita (assembly GCA_949715475.1). Classification (NCBI taxonomy): domain Eukaryota; kingdom Metazoa; phylum Arthropoda; class Insecta; order Diptera; family Stratiomyidae; genus Microchrysa; species Microchrysa polita. Next base: position 39,142,986 of record OX454421.1, read on the forward strand.
ATGTACTCTCCGAAATGATATGCAATGTAACGTTGACTCGAAATTGCCTATAAACGGCTGAGTTAACGTACCATGGCCGCACATGGGGCTATATGGTACTGAGAAGAAGAAGAAAATGATTCACATAAGTACAATAGTCGGCTTATGTATTTTGACATCTCATACACACGAACCCCGACACTGGTTTTGTTTAACTGAAGCGAATAACGGTAAATTTCTTTTATGAAAATTAAAGTACATATCGACAGCAATAAATACGCTCAATATTTTTCCTGTCCTCTTTCGGACTCTCATGCTATAGAAAAGAGAAAAGATGGGGGCGTAATTCTGGTGAGACATAAGTATTTTGACAATGTTTAATTTTTTGATTGCACCCATTTTTTCGCAAGGATTGATAAACAAAACATATTCTTATTAATTTTTGAGTTTCCCATTTTAATTTTCAAATAAAAAAATATCACCAGTGGCTTGAAACATAACCAAAAATCAGAATTTAGAAGATTGGTTTGAGCATCGATAGTAGCAAGCCTTAGTCCTGGTTTACACATTGAATACGCGACTATTGAATTTTATTTCATACGGTAAACTGTTTAAGATCAAACAAAAAAATGTTATAAAATAAAACAAAGACAAATCTTAGCGCTGTCTGAAAGAAAGCTAATGTCAATCCCGAGTTATGAATGAGCCACTATGAAGAACTCTAAGAAAGAAGTGAAATTTAAACCAAATTGTGGCGCGAAAATTTTCGAATATGACTTCCCACGATTCAACAACGACCAAAAGAAGCTTTGGCCATGGAAACAGTGATTTGAACTTAGGCAGCCTAGGTCGAATATTAGCCGAAAAAACTTTTTCCGAAAGTTGCAGTAGCTTGAACTTTTTCCTTAGTAACAGAGGTTTGCTTTAGGTATGGGTTTCCACCTTTCATTGGTTTCACTTTATCTGCGTATTCATGCGCAATTTACCTTTTTTAGTTCTAGGCCGAAGGTGGTCGTTATTATCTGTGCCTTCGATGGCATTTTCTTCATATCCATAATATCATTTGGTTCAATTAGGACATTTCCCAAAAATATTTGGAAGATTTTTCGGTAATTATTCAATATTCACATCCCCTTTCTGTGATGCTGTGAATAGTTTTCTATTTCTTGTCTATTATACTCAATACTGAAAAGTCTATCGTATGAAATTAAATTCAATTGCAGCGTCTTCAACCTTTAAACAAGGGTTGAAGTTTGCTTCTACGGAGGCTTAAACCAAACTTCGAATTTCTGATTTTTCCTCCAATGTTTCAAACCACTGGATACATTTTCTACTTGGGATTAAAAATATAAACATAAAACATTAAGAAATTTATGTTCTGTCCATTTTTGTCCAGAGAAATTGTTGTACAATTAAAGTATAAAATATTGTCAAATTACTTATGCCGCACCAGAATTACGCATCTGTCTGTTCTCTTCTTTATACCAAGAGAGTGCGAAAACGGACTGGAAAAATATTGAACATATTTATTGCTGTTGATATGTACTTTGATTTCCTTTTAAGAAATTTACCGTTATTCGCTCTAGTTAAACAAAATCAGTGTCTGGGCTCGAGAGTACCAGATGTCAAAATACATATGCCGGCTAGTGTACGTTGTTCGGAATATTTTTTAATTCAGAATACTTCGATTCTGTTACAAATTTCCAAAATTCAGTAATCGGCGTCGACTTATATTTTAATTGTAGAGCTTGACTTCTTGCATCTCTATTAATTTTAATTCCATAGATGCTTTTTGGGTCTTCAGGGCGTGCGGGTGATAATTTACCGCCTTTATCATAAACTAGGCGGCTCCCCTGTTCGCTACGCTCGCCAACCCACCATTTTTTTCGTAAACTCTTATTTTCGCATCGAAAGTGTGAAGTGAGTGAGCACTAAAACGCTTTCAAGACATCAGTTTCATAATTATAGTGCCGAAAAAAGATCAAGATGAGGCCAAAGACAATCATGAACACTTTCTTCGTAATCTCCGTCAAATGGATAGATGATTGCGATATTCGTACCCACCATCATCTATTTCTGACTCATTTCGATAAAGACTGCGCAGAATTATAAAAACTCTGACAACGGGAAAAGCCAAAGGAAAAGAGAGGCTACTCTCTTAAATCTATCTATCGGCTAATTGTACTTAGACTCTTCTGAACTGAAAAAGAGTTGCAGACAAAAGTCCGATTCTGATTTTGAGAAACTTTTTTGAAACATTATTTCACATGAAGGTATATTTACTTCGATTGTGGGAGTAGGAGATTTTTATCCTGGGTTAGATGATATAAGTTTTGGCCAGGTGCCGCCACCGTTTGCGTGTACATCCCGTTATCTGTAAATCAAATTTTCAAAAGTTTGTTTACAGTAAATCACGAAAGTGCTGAATCTCTTTGAAGCTCGCGGGTGATTTCGTATTATTCTCAATAGTGAACGACAATAACAGAAATCTTACGTGATTTGATTCTTCTGCCTTAGAAATACATAATTATTTATCGGCCACAATTTTGCAGTCCATTGTGGATGTTATAAATTCATTGTCAACTTTTTTCGATGATCAATTGAGAGCCATTTGCGATACTGTGAACCTAATGGTTCTAGCAAAACAGTTTAACCTCCGACACAGCACCTGATGCAATTATATTATTGAAGGATGCACAATTTACGCGAATTGAGTTACCTTTTCAACATGTTCATCTGATTCTACAATCAAGCAAATGTAAGGATAGATACATAGACCAAAAAAATGTGTAACCATTTGCTATCTCATTCATAGTGGCAGTGGCGTGGACATTTTATAGAGGGTTGTCAGTGAATTTAGTACTCATACCTCATTATACGGTCTCTCTTTATACGGCATTTCGCCCTTACGGCCCTTTTAAATTATGGCACTTATCACTTCGAAGAAGGGATTAAAATTCTTTCTGAAGCGGATCCTGATGACGAACGCAGCGCAAGAGTGGAAAGAAGCATACGTGACTCGATTTTTTGTTATACAAAAATCCAAAAAGAATTAGAAAAAAGGCGAAGCAACCAACACTTGAAAAATCTTTCATCGGAGGTCCGTCCAGATCACAAAATTAGCTGCATATGTTCTTATTTATGTATGTATGCAAAAGGTTAAAAATTCTTGTTATGAAATGAATTGTTAAGTTTATTTTTTGATATTGAACTTGTTTATGTTTCATTAATAAAAAAAAAACTGCATTTTTTGATAAGTCAACACCGATCTTTTGCTATTGATGTTTTTGTATGGTTTCGATATACGGCCTTTTCACTTAACGGCCAAATTTTCCGGAACCAATCTATGCCGTATAACGAGGTATGAGTGTATTAATTAATATTTACGTTTCAAATCGCCACGTGCTATTAGGCATGCTATATGTTCTTGAAAACAAAATTGCCTTTGCGCAATATTTGTACTGAATTAACGACTTCGTGTTCAGTATTTCATACAAATGAGACATACTTTTACACTACTGAAAGAATAAGAAAAACTTATGTTCGGATAGAAAGGGAAGAAGAACCAAGAGAGCTTCCCTTTTCCCGACAGTCCATTCGTACGGTAGTATCACTACTTGATCTGATTTCACTTGCCTCATTGCCCTAAAGCCTTTAGGAGCGTGGTGCGCTGTTTAGTCGTCAACGTTTCTTTGGGTAATCTTTGAAACCAAAAATTGATGCGTTTTCGCAAAGGAAGCATAATTTCTAAAAAGATGCGCAAAATTGTGATTCTTAAATAACGGCATATCTGCAAAAGCTCTGTCTTGCACTTGCCACAAAAAACGTGCGACCAAACATAAATTAAGGATAAATTTTTTTAATTTTTTAAGCTTGCCTTTCGACTTACTGGATCCTGTCCATATTTACTGGAAATCCCATACAAAATGACAATCTGGAAAATTTATCCAGGCTATGGCATGGATCATCTGCCAAAATAATCCCCTAGATGGCCCGTTAAATTTCCCGTATATCACTTTGTTTTTTAGTTTCTAATCTTTATTAGAGTTAATTATTTTAATATTTCCTGAGACATTTTCCTTTAAATTTTATCCGGCTCGGTGCATCCTATCAAATGCAATTTTCAATTCAGAATAATGCGATGGGGACTGATGACACAATAGTAAGCTGTTGTCGAAGGGATCAGTTTGCATTTTACTTTGACAATGATCCTGTCCGTCAAAAGGCACTTCCATCACACGTAAAACTCGTCTACTCGTCACCTTCTATAGTGTGTGTATTCAGTGAAAAGTCTGAAATTCAGAAAAAGATTCTTCAAGAACTGCAATTTCTGGTAAAATTGGATTTTTGCATTCGTTTTGGCGTGAAAGCTCCAAAAGTCTCCATCGAGATACGTGTACGGCCAACGACGTTATAGAGGATAAAAAACTGTTGCATAGGCACAGCTTCCATTTAAAACACCAGAAGTCTACTTAATTGACAAAAATTTTGACGCTCAGTCCTCTACTCTTTATATTCCGTATACAATCGTCCCCTGCTTTTATACATATGTTCCGCTTTTCACTGCTTCGGAAATGGCCCAAAATGTTAGCGTTTCGCATATCAAAACATTTATGCAAGTTTTTAAAGAGATCACAATCCGCTCGTAGCATGGCAAAAGTTGGGTTTCTCTCATCGCCACTTCCTCGGTCGCAAGCACGGCAAATGACCAGGGGGACTTCACAAAAGTCTCCCTCTTTATTACCTACATTTGATACTCTTCGAAAAACCACTTTAAAATTAAAATAACTTAATCTATAATAAAGGGCTTAATATTTTTGTATTTGCTTTTCGTTATAAAGGATTCAAGAGGATCCAAAAACAAAAACCAAAACCAATATAAACAAAAATTGTAAACATTTTACTTATTTCGTATATTCTCAATTGACCTCTAAATATTATGTAAATCGCAAATATGCCTAAAGAAACAAGTTACCACTTATGGTATCAATGTGTTGTATACAATTTAGTTCAAAAAAAAAGGTTTATTGCGAATGAATGGAACAGAAAAGATGAAGTAGGTCGAATTACAAAAATAAATAAGAACTGATTTGTATCCGGACTATATTGATTCTATTCGTTGTCCATCTGCTGGGTTATTTATCTGTATAGAATAGAAAGTTGTTTAGATTTTCAAAAATTAAATTATTGAAAAATAGTTGAAGGTTGAGTCTCGACGAATTGAACTTGTTGTGTGGTCTTCTAGATTTTATTAGTTAATTGTTTATGACTTAAAAGATCGAACCTAAATAAAATTTTTGTTTTTGGTAAGAGAAATTTCGGCCAAGGATTCAGTTCCATAATTGTATAGTGGATAGAAATAGAATATAAAATAATACAAATATGTGACTAAATGAAATCAATCGGTGAAAACAAGAATGCGCTTGAAGCCTGTCTTGCAGTCCTATCAGCCCGTTCACAGAAGTCCATAATAATTGGTTATGAAAGTCACTATCGAAAGCCTGTTAATTCTATGATTGTATATGTAAATTGCAAAGGAACTTAATGGAGAATGGATGTTATGATCAGCGAATTTATCAGTTTGTCAATATATTTATAATTAATAATTATGTCAATTATGTTTTAAATTTCCAATAATAAATTGATAAATTTTCGCGCTCAAAGTGGCAGACTTATGGCGGTAGTTGCTAAATAATAAGGGTTGATAGGTGATGGGATCAGCATTATTAGTTGGCATATCACCAAGCTGTGCTGCAACAGAAAGAGCCCTTTCTCTTGGGCCAGCTTATCTAGTGAGTTGTATTAATACTATAGCGTGTAATCTAATTTCATTGTGTTCTTTTGCACGAGGCCCGGCTTCATTAGCATTTAAGTCCCTTTTTAACGAAACATAAATCAAAACAACAATCCCTTTTAATGTGCAAACAATTAAAATACCGGGAACTACATCAAAATCAACCTTCGCCATTTGACCAATTTTGATTTCATTCATTAATTCCCCTATGCCATGCCAATACATAAGTATGTATGTACATACTTATTTGCAGCAAAACAAAAATGCCCGCATAGCATCAACATTATTGACGAAACAATTGCCAACAATAGCTCCTAATTATTCAGTTCTTCAATACATACTATGAACATGTTCATTATAGTCCTATGAATGCACTCTTTTTTCATTCATTCATCCATATTCAATGCCGTTCTTCGACAACAGTTGACAATTATTTGTTCGTAACAAATTGAATTCGATTCGTTAATAAAATTTCAATTCAATAAAGAGAAGGGCAACAAGTTCATGGATTCATTTAGATTTAAAGGAATGTCGTGATGCAGTGACATGCAAGAGATAAGATTGTCAACGTTTATTTTTGTGATGGATAAATATTAAAATATGTATTTCATTTATGGAAAATAGGAAAAATTGTATAATAGTCATTTTTTAAATAAATTAAAATATAATTAATCCAATAAACAATTTGCCAAATTATTTTAATTACGACAACTCGTTTATGGTACATAATTTAATTTTTTTTTACCAAAATTGACATAATGAGCCGGATGGAATGCATTCCTTAATAATAATCACAAAATCCGCTAAAAATTTATATAAAAATAAAAACCAATTCAGTGAAAGTGTTTTCCAATCAACGAAAAAAATTGAATGGATTCACTGAATATATTCTTCTAATATTACTTATTCTAATCCAGCTCAATATGGGCTTAACTTCCACCTAAGCGCCATTTATGGCTAATCAGAGAAGCTTACTAAAAAGCAGAACTCGTTCCGATGTCAAGATGCGCCAAAAGTAATGGTCTGATAGCTTCATCAACTAGTTCAAGATCGGAAATTGAAAACAATTTTGATCGGTCTGTTGCTGTGCGTCTCTGGTCGCTGTCTTTGCAAATTCAATACTAAATACAGGCATACCTCGACTTAGGACGCTAATTGGTTCCAGAAAAATGCGTCCTAAGTCGAAAACGTTGTAAGTCGAATAACCATATTGCACGTAGGCAAGAACACTGTCACAACTCAAAATTCGACACTCTTTAGTTAATGATACAGTTTTACAAGTAAAAGGATCATCAAAATAAATATGCATGTACACATCAACATTAACTAATTTGCGTAATATTTTTTTTTTTGGGCTTTCTTATTGTGAACTGGTGAAGACATCGGGCCAAGTTTTGTTGTGACATAAGTATTTAGGCAGAAATCTCTTTTCCTATCTGACAATTTCATCTAGGAAACACTGGTATAGAAAACTTCTTATTATTTGTTGAGGTGATCGTTTTATATTTCAAGAAAAAATTCTCATTCTTATCACCATGGCTTAAAATATGGACGCAGAATTATGCAATTAGCAGTTTAATTGGAGCTCAAAATAAAAGTCAACACCATTGTAAAAGATTAAGCCCAGCTAGTGAAAAAACAATCAGGCAACATACAGTCACTTATCAATCTCGAAAATATAAAAGGAGTTCAAAATAAATTACCGTATGGCAAATGAAGGTCGATTCCAAAGTGACACCTCTATTGCAGAAGGTCAGTACAAACGTTCAGTTAAATGTAAAGGTGATACGGATGAGTAAAATATAACTTCATATGCTATCGACAGATACTTAATTTATGAAAAAATTATTTAAATTTCTATAGACATTGTAGAAAATTTGCAGAGGGTATTAGATTTCTTACATTTAAAGAAACTGTTTCTCATTCTTTCCATAAGTTGGGAAATTCTGTGTACAAATTATATTTTTTATTAATATAATTCAAGGGAGTCTAACAAGTGAAAGAGGCTTTTTCAGACTTACTACACATCAGCTAGACTTTTAGAAACTCGTGCAAACGTTAAAAAGGTTAAATAAAAATTGAAATATTTCTTGCTGTCGTATCCTAGGATAGCGTGAATGGTGTATTCTGCCTAATTTAAGGAAGAAAAATTAAATTCAATAACAATTCATCATTTTATCGCTATTAATTTAAGGACGTACACTGCCAAGTCGTACCACTTGCTCTCTATTGTGTGGGTGTTCCTTGGTACACAAAGGATTTCGCTGATTTCTTCTATTTTCAGTATCAATACAGTACACTTTTAGGTCACATCGAAAGGTTCAAGAACCTTATACATGTTTACGAGGATGGTTGTTACATGGGATATTGTTTACTTTATGCCGGCCCCACACCGACCGGAGTGTGGCACACACCGCGCAAAAGACCGGTTCCAAGAATGATACCTTGGAGTCGCCCAACCACACTGCTGCAATCCTCTACACGATTTTTCGTATCAATCTTTTGTGCGGTGTTTGCCACACACCGGCCGGTTTTGGCCGGCTTTAGACTGCAACAACACTGTCCGGGGTAGGCCTGTTCCAAAAACCGGGATCCCGGTACAAAACCGGTGTTCACTTGGTACCGGACCCGATATTCTAAAGTACCGATATCCCGGTTTTTTTGGTACCGAGTTAAAAAAACCGACCAACGAGTCGGTTTTTTGGTACCGAGCTAAAAAGAACGATTCATTTCAACCATGAGCCGTTTTTTTCAGGTTTTTTGGTACCGGTTTTTAACCCGGTACTCAAAAAACCCGGCTTATGGTTAAAAAAACCGTCGGTACTGAAAAAAACCTGAGTCGGTTTTTAACCCGGTACTCAAAAAAACCGGCTTATGGTTAAAAAAAACCGTCGGTACTGAAAAAAAAACCTGAGTCAGGGAAACCGCTTGTGGTACCGGGTATTGAAAAAAACCGAAACCCGGTACTGAAATCTCGGTACCGAACAGGCCTAGTCCGGGGTTTGCCAAACCGCGCGGTACAAAAGATCAACGTTGTGGACAACATACGCCTGCCAGAGACAGAGGCGATGGGGGAATTTAACAAACTTTATTTATTTGTTGGATTCCCCCATCGTCTCTGTCTCTTAGATGTATGCTCCATTTTCCGGCATGCGGCGCTCGGCGTTACATAATTGTTTAATTCTTAAGTTTTAATAATTGATAAGGACTGTTTGCCGCCGCCGCATAGTTTTTTGATAGACTTATTCTGGCCTAATACTTTACACCAGCTTTGAAATTTACTTCTTTAAAAGGTCCTTAACGAAACAGCTAATTGTCTTTACCAAAACAAAATTCCTTCTTCAAATATCAGCTCAACAAATAAATTAGAAGCTTTATGCACCAGGAAAGAAACTGAGTAAAAACAGGAAAGAAAATTATGTCCTAAAACTTGCACGTGTGTTTTTATACGAATCTTCTTTTTTTTCCAAATCGCGATGTAAGTCGAAACGAAAATTGTTGTAAGTCGAGTCGTGGTCTAAATTGTTCACGCGTTGTAAGTCGAAATGTCCTAAGTCGAAGCGTCCTAAGTCGAGGGATACCTGTACTCTATAATCGACCGGGCATACTTTCCATTTTGCGCCAATTTATGCGCATAATTTGTAAGATTTTTTTTTTGCAATATAGATGGTCGGAGTGAGGAATTTATCGTTTTTAATATATCGATGAATTTGGATTTGTAAATTTATTTATCTGTTCTCTACGAATGGGAATGGGTATAGATAGGAAGATGTGTACCTACCTAGCATAGTTTAATAGCAGCTGCGCATATTTGTTTCGTATTAAGTATAATAAAAAAATGTAAAGGTGGTTTAAAATACAATAAAATAAAATGTGGGCGTAACGTTAGCTCCGCGAAACTATATACACTGCGCGACAAATGCTTAGGTTCACACATATTTTCTTCCAGGAAACGGTAAACAAAAAGTTTACCGGTTCAAGAAATGTTATTTTCGAAACTATTAAATATCACAACTAAAATGGATGGACTGAGGCCCTACAGGACATTCTCCTTAAATTACAGTAATTGATTTCATTCAAAGAGTCTTTTTCCACTGCGACAATAATTGCTTAGGTTCAGGGACGATTTTACCGTTATAACTTAATGTTTTCGCTGAAAAATATTTCAGAAAAGTGTCAAGCAGGAGAAATACAAAAAAAAACAAGAGAATTTTTTGTTATTTAATAGTGTGTATTTCCGCCATTTTTATTTATCATTTTATAAAGCCTTCAAGGTAGGGAATTGTGTAAAGAATGCAGCACGGATAGCGGTATTTTAGACCGAGATGTCTTAATTCCATGAATTAACTCTTCTTTAGGGTTTTACTGTTTACCACTACTGTAAACCTCCCGAACAAGCCACCCCCAAATGTTTTCTAATGTGTTAATGTCAGGGGAGTTGGGCACCCGGTCTAACAAAGTCACATTTTCCTCCAAAATAAACGATTTAACTACCCTCGCTGTATGAATTGGGGCAAGATCATGTTCCAATATCCAAGGGTCGCCTTCGTCCATGACATTTATCATAGGGATATCCTCTTCTAAGAGCGGTTTATAAGATGAACTCGTTTGGCGACCTCGTAGGATGACCAAGACGATAGTTCCATGATATGATATGGCTCCCCATACCATAACGGAACCTATTCGGGAGTGATGGCGTGACAGGTACATAGGTTCCTTCCTAATATCATGATAATAGTAAGAGAACCCATCTGGACCGTCCACACAAAACCGTTTTTCATCCGTAAATATTACCTCTCCATTGCGATGTCCAGTTCATGAATATTGAGGCGAATTCCAGGCGCTGTAGGCGATGCTGCGGGGTTAAGGCTGTTTTTTTCTTTAACCATAAACGTTTCAAACAAGAAGAAGATCTAAGAACTCGTTGGATGGTCCTCACAATTGTTGATAACCCCAAATTCTCCCCATGCTTACGCTCAGTAAGGGACGAATTCGAGGCTTATCTTAAGAGACGTCGCCGTAATGCACCGGAAATCGCTTTTTTTCTGCCTCCTGCGTATCGTCGGCCATAATTTTCACTATCTCGTATAAAATTACTTGCAACGTTCGAGCTCCGCTGAATCCATATTGCCATTTGTCCGTTTAAATATCCTTCTTGCTTTAGTATGGAAATTGTCGCCTTTTCCTCGGCAGAAAGTTGCTTTTCTTTTGACATTATCCACTATTCGACTCACAGAGTATAACGCGAAAAAAATATTTACAGAAACACTTGTCACCAGGACGATATAACTTTTTAAAGTAAGTGAACCTATACAATTGTCGCAGTGGAAATTGCGATTTTCATTTTAAAAAATTCCGTTAGCTATGCGAGTTGCTTGATAGAGTTGCAGTATTTATTAAAATAACCGTTAATTGAGAGAGCATTATTTAAAAATTATTTCTGATCAGAGTACATAGAAATTATATAATTTTAAAGGAAAATGTCCATGAACCTAAGCATTTGTCGCGCAGTGTATGTATTTGTATTATGCACATATTTTTTATCAAAATTATTTTCTTGACATAGTGGGAGAGATCAGATTCAGAAAATCTATAATGTTTATAATGCGACATCGGTATTTTAGGTATCCAGGGCCGACCCTAGAGTGGGCGAATTTGGCAATTGACCTGGGCCACAACCTTCACATAGACAGAACGAAATTTAACGAAATTTATCGAGGGGTGGACAAATTTCAGAATGTCTTTATTAAATTTATATACCCTATAATAAAAAAATGTAGTTGTTGAGGTGTCTAAGAAATTAACTAAAACTTAACAAAATTTCAGTGGCTTAAATTATGTACATATTTTTAAAATTTTCCTCTAATGTACTACAATAAATTTGCTGACGTTTATTTGAGGTACATTTGTTAAAAGCAACCTTTATTGTGCAGTAAAGAAAACTTAATATTTCGTGTATAATTGTTTTGTCCCGAAATTCAGTTCAGAATAAAATGGTTTTCTTTGCCGAATCCGATAGAACATTTTGGCGTTTTAAATTCTTGTCTAAAGTTCAAAAATTTGTGTGAAGAACATTTCTAAAGGTTGTAATCCCGAGGTTGTTAGTGGCTTCGATTTATAGTGATATTTTAAAACCAATATTCTGTGATTTTATTTGGAAAATAATTGATTGATATAGACGCTTTCGAAATTTTTATTCTGCGAACCGCTCAAACCTTATTTGACCCAGGATAGGATTTGAGTTTGACACCTCTGCCATGGCCATGGCTAGTTAGGCGATGTGGCCCTAGTGCAGGGGTGTCAAACTTTAAATCGCACCTGGGCCAAAAGACACTGTCTTTACGTTTTACTGGGCTGCAGAATGAAAATTTTACGCGAAAATATAGTTGATCAATCAGTCACAACTTTGTCAATTATTTTAGATCGCTCGTAATATCATTGGGAGTCAATTTTGTTAGACTCACAAAGCATAAATTAACTTGGTTACCAAAAAGGCAAAATCTTTTTTTTTTGTGATTTGGTGTTGAACAAACGTGTGCACCAGTCAAATTTTGAAGCTAAGGCGAGTGAATGGTAGAGCAAAGTGGGATTTCTCTAGTGTCAAAAGAAGAACCTTTCCACTCTACTCGTGTAAATGGTTGCAGTAGAGTTTGACTGTCCTGACTAGATCAGAGTCGAGTTGGCGCGACTAGCACAATGGTACTTCGAATTACAGGGGGCACACGCAGAGTTGTAACGCCACCGAGCCTATTATAATTACAAGTTCGTTTTTAAATCATAAGTCAGTTTAACACTGACAGCTGTTTTTCGCTCGAAATCTGGATAGAAAGTCAGTATCATACCTCCGCGGAACGAAATGAGTCGCTTTACGCTTGAACAACGCTGGGAAATATTGAAAACTTATTTTCAAAGTGAGTATGCTGTCTAGCCCAAACAGTGCGTTTATTGAAAAGAAGTTTTGGCCAAAATGAAGCACCCACCGAGCGTCACGTACCCAAGTTTGTGCAAAAAGTTCGTGAGACTGGCATGCTAGTGGACAACACTCACGGTCCCCGTCTTCGCGTCGTACGGTGCGCACAGATAAAAATGTGGCTGCTGTAGCCCAGAGTGTGAGACTCTATCCACGAACATCAACACGCTATCGATCACAGTTAAACATTTCACGCACTAGCCTGAGAAGAATTCTGCACAAAGATCTCGGATTATTCCCTTACAAGGTCCAATTGACTCAGCAATTAAAGTCGCACGACCATCCACTTCGTTATCGCTTCGCAGTTTGGGCCTTAGAGCAGCTTCAATTGAACAACGATTTTGGGCGAAAAATTATCTTTTCTGATGAGGCGCATTTTCATCTCGGCGGCTACGTTAATAAACAAAATTGCCGCATCTGGGGTTCGGAAAACCCGCAAGTTGTTGTCGAAAAGCCAATGCATCCACAGAGAGTGACAGTTTGGTGCGGATTGTGGAGTGGTGGCATCATTGGATCATTTTTTTCCAAAATGAGGCTGGTAACAACGTTTCGGTCAACGGTGCGCGTTACCGAGCCATGTTATCCGACTTTTTTACTGGAATTGAAGACATGGATTTGGACGACTTCTGGTCCATGCAGGATGGCGCGCCATGCCACACAGTCCATGCCACAATCGATCTTTTACGCACCAAATTTCCAAATCGTGTTATCAGCCGTTTTGGCGATGTCAAATGGCCGCCTCGGAGCTGCGATTTGACCCCTTTGGACTTTTATTTTGTGGGAAACCGTGAAGGACCAATGTTGTGCCAACAATCCAGAAACGATTCAAGCACTTAAGGCCAATATCATCCAAGCAATCCGTGAGCTACAGCCTGAAATCATCAACAGGGTCTTAGAAAATTGGTGTGACAGAATGCGCTACTGCGACGCCAGCCGGGGCAGCCACTTAAATGAAGTTGTGTTCCATCATTAATGGGAGCTTACTTACTATCTAATAAAGCCATAAGAAATGGAAAAAAAATTAATTTTGTTAATTTTATTGCATTTTTAAAAACGAACTTGTAATTGGCCCACCCTGTATTCTTATGATGGTGTGTTAAAGACTAAGCATCACTTATTTCCTTTGCGGAACGCTTCCCAACAGGAATATGAAAGAACGATTTTTGCAAATGTTAGCAAAGCAATCCTAGTGCAGGAAAAATTTCTATTTAGTTTTTCTTTTATATTTCCGCGGAACATCGTTTGGGAAATCTGATAGCACATTAATTGTATTCGTTACGTAGAGGTCCATCCGTCCGTATGCCTTTCTATTTGCATTATAACTCCCGAAATATTGAAAGTTATCGTGGTTATGAAATACCTATCTCCCATAGATTTGTCATAGATACATTAATACGAAGTAACTTTCGACAGAGTAATCGCTAGCAACCTGAAATTTAGCTCAATGCGGGTTTTGGACATACGCTTTACATTTTGGAGCGTTGGCTAGGTTTGACCAAAGGATCCGCTAACTCACCTACAAAGCTATAAGCTATAACCAACCATATTTATCGACAGAATTTTACAAAAAAAAAAAAACAAATTCGGACCAATCACTAGCAGTGATGTGCTTTTACAATTTTACTTCTCCTGCGAAATTTTGAAGTTGCATGGTCAATAGGGTAAAGACTCTACGTGCTATTTGCATGATAATAACTCGGTCTCGCTCTTTTGCCATTAAAATTAAGTGATTCTTCCGACATATAACTTTCGACAGAATATCATTAGTACCCTGAAAGTCATTTTATGATTTTAGGTCGCAAAAAATAGCTCGGCTCTGGTTTTTTGGGATATTGTTAGGGTTGATACCAGAAGTGTACCACGAAGTTTGCAACTTCGAAAAACCTGTGCTAACCCCGTGACCCTCACAAAATCTCATCGGACTTTTTTTCATATTTTGGTTTGTAATTTTCAAAAGGTGCTTCCTACAAGAAAGTCGTCTACTGGATTTTTAAAGCCTACAAAACCTTCTTTAATTTGAGTCCACCTCCCGCTTTGTAGGTTCCCAAGATACAGCACTTTAAACGTTGTTGTTTGTAAAAAAGTTCGAAATTGTAATTTTAGTAATCTTCCGATCTAAATATCGAACTAAATAGGCTTCTACGGAGAAATTTATGTGACACGAAGTTATAAACCAGTAACTTAGCTGTATGTATGTCGGAACGAATGAATCGGACCATGGGGTCATAGGGCTGCCCCTGAAAATAATGTTCTTCTTTTTTTTCTTTATGTACCAATATTAACCAAACTTCACCCAAGTGTGTTCCTGGTTAAGCCTCAAAAAATATCTAAGAACGGATGAAATCGGAACACTACGTCATAGGGCTGTCATACAAACCAACCTTAGTCTAAGAAAATTGGCATATTTGGTCGGCAAAAATCCTACATCGGAATTTTTTTTTGGATTATGGTTGGGAATGATCCCCAGATTATGGCATTAAAAGTCCCAACCGATTGGGGGTCCGCAACCTTAAAAAAAGGGGGGAAGGGGATGCATTTTTTCATTTGGTTGAGATTATTTCAAAAACAGCAAGAGATACACAAAAATGGTACGTCATAGGGCTGTCATACAAACCAACCCCTAAATATTAGGTTCTTGTAAGAAAAACTTTTTTTCTTTTTGATTCTTAACCAAAATTCATCCAACTGTGTTCCTGGATTAGCCTCAACGCATCCAGAAACAGGTGGAATCGGAACACGTCATAGAGTACGTCGTAATACAATTTCGGACTTTTTACAAAAAAAAAACATCTTCTAAAATGCTGTATCTTGGGATCGTCTGTTACTACAAAGCTGAGGTTGCGCGCAAATTAAAGAAGATTTTGTTTGCTTTAACAGTGCAGTGGACGACTTTCTTGTAGGAAGCATACCTATTGACTGGCCTACTAGTTTATTCCTCAAGGTGATCTGGCCCATAGATCTCCTACGTCCCTTGCAAAGTTTTAACCGGTCGTACCTGCAGATACTTGGAACGTCTCGAAAAACTTAAACTTTGGTTCAAATGGCCATTGAACGTCTTCCTATAAAATATTGGAAATGAGCCTGATCAGAACCATCAATCCCCTAAAAATGTTTAAATTAAAGAAATTGCGTTTTGTTTTCCTACGACTACATTCCATTTTAAATGAAGAATTAGGCCCGTATTTATGAACATTCCTTAACTCTAGGAGACCTTGAGTCAAGGATGCCGAAATTCAATAAATTAAATGTCATTTTCCATACTTTTTCATAGAAATCACTTATATTCACGAGTCAATGCATCCTTGATTTAAGGAGAAACTCAAGGAGACCTTGAAATTTTCTATAGTCAACCTCACTTGAAGTCAGTCCTTGAAATATAATATTTCAAGTCTATTGAAAACTTAAGGTCTCCTTGAGTTCTCCGCGATGATCCTTACAATATCCCTTGCGTCTATCAATAAGTAGAAAACTATAGATGATAGCAGGTTACATCACAGTCTTCCAACTTCCAACAATTATACAATCGTCGAATTGACTCGCGATAAGGAAAAAAGGTCCCCAATCCAAAGCCAACCGTTAGCAAGAATATCTTATCATAATACTTAAGAATACGCACAATTAGTATGTGTAATTAAGTTATTGGCAGCAATTACTTATACATATGTATTTCCCTGAAACTGCGTTGATATGGAGCGCTAATCAGCATAGCACATTACGAAGTAAGAAAACGATACCACAGTAATTCAAAAATTACTCGTTCGTTACTAAAAATTAATATTATTCGCAGTTTTCCTATATATATTTCTAACTTGGCACAACTTCGTTTTCTTATCTGAATGTACGTACCCTCGCGATGTTTTTCAATGGCGGCTATCTTATCTTACACGAACTATGTAGATTTGGTGATTTTTTATCAATTCTCAAGAATTGGAATTGATATGATTACTCGATACAGTTTTTTTATCAGCATTTTTTGTTTATATTGTTTATTTGAGTAGTGTTTTTCCTATTTTTACAAATATTCTGGAAACTAGGTAAATCCTAGTCATAATCCTAAAAAAAGGGGGAAAGGTAAACGATAGAAATCGACAAACAGTAATTATGTGACTTTTTTCCCAGAGGTTCGGAGTGAGAACGGATAAAATAAAAATAGATAATATTTGAGTAGCCCACAGGAAGTGAAAAAAGAAATATTTGTACAGGAGTTTTTGCTACTGGATATTTTTTTTAATTACCTTATAATAAATAGAAGATTAGTGAAATTACAACTGTAAGAATTCGAATCGAAGATCGCTTCTGATGAATTCCACCCGGTCCAAATCAACTGGTGGAAACTCCATTGTTGCAATTAATAAAACGTAAATTTGCAAAGTTCATTTCTACTATTTAGTTAACGCTTAGAAAAAGCATAGTAACCCATGCCATGCGTTAGTCCAGAATGGCTATGTGATCACACAACCCATATGTGTTTGACTCCAAATTTATTACACTACACTCCACGAAATAATTCAAACGTCAAAATATTGTCGATGCAATTATTAACCCTTCTGTCGTCGCCTACGAGCTATTATGCCTAAGGTGTAGCTGTATTTTCTGTGAAATCAATCTTAGTTTTTGAAGAGGTTTAATTTTGGGTCTTGAAACAGTTTACATACTATGTCTTACGATGATGTGCCCTTTTTTCGTTTCCTTAGACATAGTTTACATTTCGCCGAACGTTTGATCGCATTTGTGGCCATCGGTTCCTTTGAAATATATATGGAAAGGAGTGGAAAATATTGTTGAACGATATTTTTCATCAAGATATAGTACCAATGGTCTGTCTGGATCTATACGCCAACAGAAGGGTTAAATATCACGTTGGCATTTTAAGAGAGTAATAAATATTACGCGGATTTTATATTCTCAATTGTAAACAAAAAATTGACGTTTGAATAACATTTTCACGCATACTATGAACTGCAATAGTGTGAATACGCTGCCATTTTTATTTTCTGATGGCCATTCTGGACTAACGCATGGCATGGGTTACTATACTTTTTCTAAGAGTTAACGTATTATTACCAAAAAAAGTGTGAATTTTAAATGGGTTTATTATGATCGGGTGGGTTTTTTTTCATTTGGAAAATTTCAATTTGAGTGAATTTCGTAGGAGACCTGTAAAGAACATAGGCTTTAAGATTTTGTACTTATCCAATTGAATGAATAAGACGTAACAATTTAACTCAATAAAAAGAAAGCAGAAAGCATCTGCTTGTCATTATTTCTGCCTCCCCTACGTAAAAGCCAAAAGTTGAATAAAAAAGAAAACAATTTTTCAAAAATACTGCATCTGCAGAATCTCAACCGCTCAATGATAAATCCGTACGTATGTTTCACAATTCCACACTATATGTATAAACGATATAAAGTTCAAAGTTTTCAACAGTGCTGGAACTGGAGAATGTGCGGGGGATTTCCAGGAAACCTGCTGTGAAATCAACTCCCAAACATAAGAAGGAAAAATCTAAAAATATGCTGGATTTATTCGGTAATTGAAAAACCTAAAAATATATATAAAAACACCCGAATCAAGTTATCTTGTGAAAAATTCCAAAGTTTTCAATATCTGCGGCCGGGAGAGTATAAATGTCTTGCGGATATTATTTTTTCCAACTAGCAACAATACAACAGATTTAGACATACAGTACATACATATGTATATGCATGACATAAAAGTCCGACATTGCTACATAAATTGGAGCAAGCATTCAGCCGTTAAAACCAAAAGTACCCGAATAAAAATCATTTTAAAGACCCACTTAATTAAAGACTCTTTTCGGGTCAAGTAAGAATAATTCGTCGTTATGTCGTCAACACTTTGTGACATTGTGACATGACGAGTAAAAAGATCGCTGGAAGATGTGTTGAAGAAGATTGCGTTAAATGCTTTCCGTATATTACGTTAACCAAATGGCGTGGGAGGAAAGAATAGTTCCAACACTATTCTACTATGTAGTACAAAGAATTATATCAGCAAAACTCCGAAACAAACTCGTTCTCATTTGAATGGACAAATTGAACATGATTTCATTTTTTGTCCAACCCATACGGAGTGGAACACATTCAACACTAATTCAGCGTAATTATGAATTTGCATTAAAAATTTCCGTTCGTATAGTATAGAATTAAGACGGGCTCTTTGCCTGCACTAGGTTCGAATCATTGTCGACGCCCCGGCACATGGCAGAATGTTAACGCATTCTAAACTTGGGGCTAGAATTTCTAATAGAATTAATCTGTTTGTACTTTAGACTTCAGTTCAGATTTCCAACAAGATGAGAAACGTACGAAGCAGATGTGAATGCACCTGCAAGAGTCTGACTGATTGACAAGCAGAATCACGAGCCCAGGGGGTTAATTTGTTAAAAGAGTGAAGTCATAGAAATGTTGTTTTCTATTTTTTATTACTTCGATAGCATGAACGTTGTGGAAATCTTTGTCGATTTTAAATCTTCCACTAGAAAATTATACACCTTCACGAAATTCAACAAGTCATGATTTCGGTAACAATGTAGAACATTCAACGTTCGAGTACTTTTTGAAGGTAAAAAGAGCAAAATCATCCTAAAAATGATGATTATAAACCGCTAACTAAATTACGGACACTAGCAGCAACAGTTCTATTTAATTCGGTAAGCGGTGAATTTTGTGGAGAGCCGAGCCTAGCCCATTGACCCAGCAACATCCATTGTAATCTTGATCCACGGTCGTTTTTGCAAAAGTTGTGGAGAGGATGCATAAGAACAAATATCTAGACTTAAAAAATAAATAAATAAGATTTTGTAGAACGATTCCAACGGTTTGTCGATTGATTTCCCCTCTTTTGCCAACAACGAATTTTATATTTTTTGGCACATATTCTGCTAGCTCCTATTGTCATCCTCAGCGAACTGTTGGATTCATTTATAATAATGATTTCACAATTTTATGAAATTTTCACAATTTTCTCAAAATTAAAAAAAACGAGACTAATCTCTTATCGTGCGAATAGCGCAATGAATGTATCCATGCACAGACCTAGAAAGCACACAAAACTCCAAATATTTAATTTCAAGTTTTTCGTAAGTAAAATAGGGGTAGAGGGATCAGATCTGGTTCATTTTAAATATTTTTTAAGGACATCCTAAACTTTAAGGATAAATCACAATTAGACATTGATCAATACTTCAGGTCGTATCAGGTATCAGCGATATTCCTTTGAAAGTAATTTCCGAATTATAGTATTAAGGAGGAGTCATTTTCAATACCATCTAAGAATTTATCAAAACAAACTTTTGACCAAAAATTTAAAACCACTAGCTTCATTATTTTGGGATTTATGGGTCGCACAGATGTATGGACAAGCAGACAGACACATCGGCAGACAGACAGACATGACTTATTCGAATCAGGGACGGAGCCTGATGGTTTTTATATATTGCCATATCTTCGGTGGCTCCTTTGAGCTGTTACGTAATATCACCGCAGGGGGGTCTACGTCCTTATGACATCAGTCAAAAAGGCTGTGTAGTGGGACAGAGATCTTTGGTGAGTTGCGACACCACGTACCTAGCAGCGCAAGGAGGCCCCTGGTATGGTTGATACGCCATGGCGTGGATCTGTACAAAGACCATTCGGGCGATAACGTTCCCGAGCTCCCTAGTTATGTACGGGTAGCTCTTGGCATGACCGACCTCCTCCCATAACTTACGGGAGGGAAGTCATATAAAGGCCGAGCACGATAAACGGTGTTCCCTAATGGGGGAGTTCACCATATGGTTAATCGTGTGAGCTTCGGAGCTGGCGGCTTCGCATAACCCGAGCCTCGAAGGGGCTATTTAGGGAGAATGGCCTTGGTGGAAGATGCCTACGCGCCTATATCTAACTAGTTTGTGGATTGATGATCATACGTTCCGAATCGCATTGCTGACTAGTATACTGAAGGGGCCGCCCGGATGTGAAAATCAGCGCTATGAGTCTGATTTAAGCAGACGAATAGTCACAGGTCCAACGAGCCTGGGATGTGCACATCTGAATTCTGACGTGAGGCTTAACCAATAGGGGGCCGAAGGAGGATCACACCTGCTAAAGAGAAGTCCTTAGCGAATAGTGTACCTCGGGGATGGGTGTGCTCAGGGGACCATTGTCCTTCTCCATCAAGGTATTGGCCTCGAGGTGGCTGTAGGTTGTTACCCGAGTCATCGAGCTGGTGATGCAACCCCGGGGTTGGGTTTCTGAAGGTGAGTGCATTCACTGGATGCAGAAATCCCCATCTGACAATAAGACCATGTCAGTAAAACGCCGAAGGTCCAAACCGCCCGAAGGACCGGGAGATAAAGGCCGAAAGGCTATAGGTGCTCCCCTGACGGTAAACCTCGTAGATGGTAATCTTGTTACGTAATATCGGCGTAACAAAAACAATTTACCCTATACCATCTTATGGAGATACACAGGGTATACAAACTAAAAAGCGTAAACTGCGAACCATTGCTACATCAACTTTACTTACCACGTCTTCAGCCGAGTATCTAAACTCTTTTGTAGTGTCTTCCGAATCATTTGATATGGCAAAATAATCTTTACAATTCATCCAGAATCGGCTTGTGAAGCTTGGGGAAAAATGGGGGTAAGTTTTCTGTTTTTTTTTTGCAGATTATTGTAAAAATGAAGAAGTTACAGAAAAATGGTGTGAGAACGAAATGTGTACTACTAAAATTGTTCCATTAATGTATACGATACCTACCGTAAAATTAGACGCTAGAATCAAACAATAATTCGGGAATGAAAAAAATCGAAGTTTAGTCTTAAGTTTTTGCGCAAGTTCGTATCAATTTGATTTTTGCCGTTATCATCTTTGCAAATCAGTAATACATCTTTTGCCCAACCTGTAGATATGTATTGCTAATATAAGATCCGACCACGACAAACTAGGAGAAGCATTTTCTTTGCAATGAAGTTTTGCTCTTTTATTTTGATCATAAACAATGATTTCTTCTCAAAAACGTAGTTGTATGTCTAAAGTAATTCTCATTACAGATGATTGTGTCCCTATAAATTTAACTGGGGCTTTATTTTCGGAAATTTATTGTATTGAACTTAATTTTTTGATTTCATTTTATTGATTTCGATTAACCCTTTTTTTCTTTTTTTACAGGTAAGATAAAAAAAACACTATTTTCCACGAAATTTGTAAGTAACGTCGCATAGGAGTAAGAGGACATAAACCTCCGTAAAGAGAGGACAATTTTTGGTCAAGATATAGACTATTGAGGGTGGTCAACTTACGGAGACTAATTTAACACTATGTTGAAGGTACAGAGGCGGAACAAAGATGGTCAATTTAAAAAGGTGCTCATGTTATAGAATGGTCGACTTAGTGAGGTTCTACTTCAACATTAGATTGTTGGCCTAAAAAATATTCAATGAACGTGGCTTTTACTACCTATTTTAATTTACTTTTAGTAACGAGGTCGTCCTTCTAAATTTATTTTATCACTCCTTTTTCTGTTGTTTATGCCCTTCACATAATGTGAAATGGAATGGGGGGGGGAAGCTAATTTCGGACGCGGCCGAAATTTGGATACCCTTCGCTCTCTTTGGGCTAAAAGTTCTTTTCGGGCGTACCTATCACCTGCATTTAATTCCCCTCCTCATTCTTTTTCTTCCGTCTTGACAAAAGTTTTGGGCTTGGTTGAAATAAGTGGGCAAATAAAAATATTTAAAATTTTATTGGGTTGCGGGAGCATGACCCCACAGTACGATTTCATTCGTTTTGAACTTTTTTGTTGCTTTAGTAAAGACACATTAATTCAAGGTTTTGTGAAATTGGTGTAGAAAATGTTTCTTAGAAGAACCAAAATGGGGGGTTGGGTTTTGTATGGCAGCCCCATGACCCCATCGTCCAATTTGATCCATTCTTCCATATGTTTTGTGTCATCGAAAGAAATTCATTTGTGTGAAATTTGGTTGAAATTAATGCACAAATAAAAAAGTTTTTCTTAGAAGAACCTAATTTTGGGGGTTAGGTTTGTGTGGCAGCCAGTCCGATTTGATCCAATCTTACATATGTTTTCTGTCATCCATAGAAATACATTCGTGTGGAATTTGTTTGAAATTAATGCACAAATAAAAAAGTTTTTCTTAGAAGAACCTAATTTGGGGAGTCACATTTGTATGGCAGCCCCATGACCCCATGGTCCGATTTGATCCAATCTTTCGTATGTTTTGTGTCATCAATAGAAACACATTTTTGTGAAATTTGGTTGAAATTGGTAGACAAATAAAAAAGTTTTTCTTAGAAGAACCTAATTTGGTGAGTTGGGTTTGTATGGCAGCCCCATGACCCCATTGTCCGATCTTACCGATTCAAACATACAAACTGCCTGCAGCAAAAAGAAGCAATTGTGCAAAATTTCAGCTTCATAGCTTTTAAATTGGCCGAGTAAAACGCGTCGCAACAGACAGACAGACGGACATCGCCCAATCGACTCCCCAAGTCATGCTGATCATATATGTATACTCTTTATATGGTCGGAGAGGCTGCCTTCAATGCGTTACAAACTTCATGACAAAGTTAATATACCCTTTTACTCTATGAGCGAAGGGTATAATAATATTGATCAGTGTGACGAGAAAAATCGATTGAGCGATATCCGTCTCCCTGTCTGTTTCTATGCTAGCTGGTCCCCCAGCTATCGGGCACTTTGCATATAGGTGCCTTTTTTGCAACATTAAGTCGGACTGCAATTCAATATCGGGGTTTGCCATATAATCCTTTCAACAGCTTTTCTTTATGAAGCAATCATATCTAAACTTGCCCTAAGTACATATCGGAATCTAGATTCTATGGCCAGCAAACTCAAAAAAAATATAATATTATAAACTTGAAAGTACAAGTACCAAAATAACTACCAAGTTGAAATTTTGTTTTAGATGTGATACACTTTATAGTCGCATTCACATACATAATTCTAGAGAGAGATTAATATATGACTTCACTGCATGTCATCACAAATTAAAGAACACTCAGGAACATTGATCCGGAATGCTTTTATACTGATTTATAGACGAGAAGAAAATTTAAAGTAAGTAAAGTAATTTAGTCTCTAGTCGGCATTTATTTTCCACCGTTTCTTCGAGTTTTCCGCACAACTTGGTTTATACGGTATCTAAACAACAAACGTTATTATTTTACACGTATATTACCTATACAATCCCAAAAAAAACATAAAGTTGGAAAGGTTTTCGCCAAAGAAAAATTCAACAGCCGCGAAGCCGAATTGATATTACATACTTCAATCCTCTCGTCATATCCATAGTTTCGCATGTTAGGTTGACACAGTGGATAAATCAGAATGTACAGGACTGTCTTGCAATGGTTTTTGGTGGAGCTTAAAAATCAACAAAACCTTTTCAGCTTGTTTTTTATTGTCAATGGTTCCTTAATCGCAAAAAATCATTAAAAATTAAATTGAGAGCTATAATTTTCAAATTTTTTTTTGTGGTTAAGTTTTATATTAATTAACAGACAATTTGGTTGCTTTGAAGCACGTCTTGGGCCCAAAAGTTGGTTTAAACATCACTAAAATCGAGAAAACGTTTATGTTTAATGTTTTTCACATTTCCTGTTCAATGTTCAACGATCACTCTTCAGTTTTCATTCACTGTTCAAGTTTGCCTACGAGTATAGACTGCAGTTTGAAATCGGGTTACTCGCCTAAGTCTCATCATCATCATCACCGAAATAAGAAAGACGTTTAAACCAAATTTTGATATGGCGGAAAAGGTATTCGGTCAATAACGGAATAATCCGCAGCTAAACATTGCATTTACTGTGTATTTCATTTAAAACATAATAAAATCAGCCTCAAATGCGGTTAAGTCTATATAAGGACCTTAAGGATACTGCCGATTTTATCACTATAAAAAAATAAGCAAATAACAGGCGCGACAATCCAACATTGGACTAAGGCCGCAGGATGTGGTAGTGACATCCTATTTCCAAGATCTTATCTGCTTTTTGTTGAGGTAATGAGATCAGCATCAGGCTCAGCAGTGTTATTTATCCCCATAAATGGGTACTCGTTTAACATCTGAGTGCGAGATCATAGTCCTTCACAAGCTCGTGAGTTCGAAAAACACAATGATCCACGGTGAGATTCGAACTCATGACCCTGTGCACCGAAGGTGCTCGCACTAACCGCTAGACCTGCCAGACTACTACTTATTATCACTATGGCAAAAAAAAATCCCTTGGCATAAATTGATGATTTTCGCGGCAAATAATGAAAAATTAAAACTCTTTAAAAAGTTAATCGAAGAATACAAGAAGTAAAGTATTTTTGGCAAAAAGTTTTGAACATTCCATGGTGATATCAAAAAGTATTGACGGTACAACAAAATTTTGGAGGGATAGCTCTTCTTGTTCCAGACCAAACAATGAAAACTCACAAAATATTTTATTCTATTTGTGAAATCGTAATAAATTTAATTGGAAACGACTCTTATCGTTATATTCTTCATTCAAGAAGCAAATAATATGATATACGCTATACATCAATTTGCTATTTCCCAATGAGGCGAAAAAACGTAATCTATGGCTCTTTTTTTAAAGTTTGGTTTCGTTCAAATAGACCTAATAAACGTTTAGATTTAGATTTGAAATGGGCTGTGGCTACATGGTAGCCCTGGGCACTGCGACCGTTGGTCTATTGTGCCATTGCCCAAACTATGGGCATATACAAATAATACATATATGTCCAAATTGATACAAAATGTTGTTCCTATGAAAATGTATCTGAAATTTCCTAGAGCTTTCAAGCGAATCGCATGAGCCTGTGTGCGTGTCAATTTGAGAGAACGTTTTCCAGTTCAAGAGGGTCAAGTGACTCTTTTTATAGTATCTTTTAAGAATCACTCATCGCTTGCCATTGCCTGCGACTTCCGTGGTGTGTGATGGATATCTCCGTACTCCGTGACGCATGACAAGTGGGTCCGAGGAAGAGAGCAAGTTGCCGTTGCGGACAATATGTTATGTTATGAACACAGAAATGATTATGAAATTCATTCACTGCCACGTCCCGCCCGCGTCTTGTGTGGTGTGCGATGTATGGCACCGCGGTGCGCCGCGCGCAAGATAAGTGGACCAAGTTGGGAAGAGAGGAGGAAACGACACGAAAACACGTTGCTGTGCATGCGCCTACGAAATTTAAAATTCGTCTGTGGCATGTGCATCTATATTTTGAGGTTCAGATTATCTGAGCCGATGTCATAATGAAAAGTCTCTATTGGAGACGATAATTAATATAAATGTAGGTGAGTTTTAGGGTCAAAGACATGGAGTTTCTGAAAAAGAAAACACCTTCTTTGTTAGTCCCTTCGGGCATTTTACTCACTCCATAACGTGACAGAATAAAGGAAGTTCAAATTTTGACATATTATTATTGGAAAAAGCTCTTCCTACATGTTGCGACCAATTTATTCAATACCTTCTCTAAATTTGCATTTATGCGATCCCGTCTAGACAGCTGTAGATTTATCAATTTATAGTATACATAGTATTGTTTCTTGATATGCCGGCCGCAACAAGCATAGCAAAAATTAGCCAAAACTAAGGCCCGTATTTATAAACATACCTTAACTTAAAATAAATGCCATTTCCAGTAGTTTTCATTGAAATAATTTATTTTCTCGAGACAATGCATCCTTGACTTAAGGTGATTTCAAGGAACTTTGAAATTTTGCAATAGTCAACCTCACTTGAAGTCAATGTAGCTAGTTACCTACCTTGAGTTATTATTATATTACAATTGTGAAAAGCTTAAGGTCTCCTTGAGTTTCGCCTTAAATCAAGGATGCATTGACTTCTAAATATAAATCATTTCAATGAAAAACTACTGGAAATGACATCTAATTTTTGAATTTCGGTATACTTGACTAAAGGTCGCATTGAGCTAAGCTATGTATGTCTATAAATACGGGCCTAAAAGTATACATTTCGGCATCAAAACCAATTTTCCGATAGCTTTTTTTTTTATTAGTTGAAAGTTAAGAAAATATACAGGGTGCCCGGAAACTGCCGCATAAACGAACCGGATTGTGCTTCCTCAGGTGATTTCCATCAAAAAAGTTGTACGGAACATACCCTTTTAGCTTAACCCTTTAGCTGCCACAGGCATTTGAAGATTTTTGAAAAAATCATTTTCTTTTACGACTAAAACGTCATTATCCTCAAAAGCTAGACTAGGTAGCATAGCAAAACAAGATGATTATTAGGTACAGATGATTATCACCCAAAAAATAAAACTAACCGCACTAAAATCGGATAAGAGGTTTGGTTTTTACGGAACTTCAAAGTCAAATTTTTGTGATTTGACCCAAAAACAAAATATTTTTCCATCTCAATTTTCTGCAACTTCTGCCAAGGTGAGGTGTTCGTACGATTCTTTACAAAATTGGCGCATAGTCCAAAGATCATTTCTTTCTTACATCATTTTATTCTATCTTCCGTATTTCTAACAGTTTTAATGCCTTAAGTACAGAAAACTGTGGTTAATTTTAGCTCTATTTCAATTCAATTCAACTAAAACTGCCCCTAAAGATCTGCAATTTGGTAAAATTTATTCAAATTATATCAAAATCGATCCAAAATTGAAACTCATATATTCGTTGCTCTCTAATAGAGACTTTTGCGTTTTGAGACTTCTGATACAAATTTCGTTAACCAACTTTCATACAAAAGTGGGCATTCTCATTTGTTTCAAACAATTAAATCAATATGATTTTATTATAGCCGAAGAAAAAAAATATGGTCATCAAACGACAAAAATCTTACATCGATGGATTTTTGCAGGATTTTTGGGGATGGCCTTCTGATTATGGGGAAAAAAGTCCCAATAGATTAGAGGTTTGCAGCCTTGAAAATGGAGGAGGGGTACTTGCGTTTTCAGAGCTATGGAGGTTTTTAAAAGAGTCTAAAATGAAAATATTCTAATTTATTTTTTAGTCTAGCGCCAAATTTTTCACTAAAATCCTAATGTATTATATACAATATACAATTACATGGGTAATTTTAGGTGGTTTTTTCCGTTCTCAGACCATTTTTCTGTATATTTTGTCGGTTTCGAAATGTTTGCTAAAAAGTAAAAAAAATAATCCCTTATCCCCTTTTTCCAAGGTTGGAGCCCTCCAATCGTTGGGGACTTTTTTCCCATAATCAGGACGCCATCAGCATCACCAACCATCCTGCAAAAATCCAGCGATATACGATTTTTGCCGATCAAATATCGTATTTTTATTTGATCAATACTCAACTCATTCTCGTTCTCATATCCCTCTAATTGAATCGAGTACAGAACTAGACAGAACAACCTGCATACAAATTTTCAGTTGATGTTCTGTATAGAAATATAACTCTTTTCAAATGTGTATGGAAGTTGTGTTGCCTTCTCCTGCACTAAATCCACTCACTCTACCGCATGCTACCACCACATTGCATTAACAGCGCGGCATGCAACTTACGAAATGCACTAATGAGGTCAGTGAACGCATGGCTACCTGTTCCGCAACCTCAAGAAATGCATTGTGATCAAATCATCTTTCATCTTTTTTCAATACGCAGTTTTCGCAGGCGCAGATACTTTTGCGTAAGCCACCCCGACCCATGGCATGGGACAGTGGAAGAAGATACACTCATGAAGTCGACAAATGCACGAAAACCTGCTCTGGCAGAGTATCTAAACTCTCTTCAACTTGAACTGTGTAGCAAAAGAGCAAATAGCTTTAATAGCCTGTATACGTGTATCTGTATGGTCGTATTTGTGACATTGGGTGCAGATCAGACGACATGGCCAAAAAAATGTGTACCCGATTTTCAGTGAGCTTTGGACATATATGTATTATTTGTATATGCTATGGGTTAGATGAACTCATCTAGCCGACTTCTCTCGATAAACCGATTAAGCTGGCCCATGTTTAAGGAGGCGATATCCTCCTTTAAAGGGAACATAATGCCGAAGCATTCAAAGCGGCGCATTGCTAGCCTCTCTTAAAAAAGAATGTGCGCAGCCGTTTCGTCGTCAGCCTCGCAGAAGCGATAGCTCGCGTCGGTAACAATGCGCATGGTCTTTAAGTGTCCATTCAGACGGCAGTGCCCCGTGAGGAGCCCGCAAATTATCCTAACCCTGTTTCTACTCATGTTTATTAGACTTAGGATACGTTTAGGTGAGTAGTTGGCAACGAAAATTTTTGACTGTCGAAGCCCGGGAAGAGTTTCTCAGTGAGAGGTGGCTTTGGCTTTTTCCCACCCACTTATTACATTTCTGTATGTACAAAGTGGTATCCCACAGTAGGGTTCTGGGCCAATGAGGGGAGTTGCCGATGCTTGCAAGCTCATCGGCCTGCCTATTGCCTTCGACACCCGAATGCCCAGGTACCCAGAAAAGGGAAAAGGGTAAGACTGTTACAAGAGCCTACCTGTTGGAGGATTTCCTGACAACCCCACACGAACTTCGATGTGACAGTGAAGCTCTTCAGCGCTTTCAATGCCGCTTGGCTGTCAGTAAATATTGCTATTTTCTTGTTTAAGTAGTCCTTTTCAATGCATTTTCTTGCGCACAGCTCGATTGCGTGTACTTCTGCCTGAAACACGGTCGGTCGGCATCCCATTGGAATAGAAAGACTAATACCTGGGCCGCTAATTCCTGCGCCAGAACCTGTATCTGTCTTTGAGCCGTCCGGGTAAAATTTGATGGTACCGGGGTCGAGTGCTCTGAACTTTTCAGTCCAGTCCTCCCTCGCCCACATCACTGAGTCGAATGTGCTGTCGAAACGTAACGTTTTAACCAGATAGTCTGATGGCATACTAAGTAGGTTGTCATTACTTATCCATCCTAGCTGCACCGAGCTCAGTGGGCATGCCGTATCACATGCCTTAAGCCTGACAACGGCCAGTCTTGCCACTGCCTCAATGTGTATGTGTAGTGGTGGGAGGTTCAGCAGAACCTCCAAGGCGGCGGTGGGGCTGGTGATGAAGGCTCCAAGGACAGCTAGACAGGCCAGCCTCTGAACTTTGTCCAGATTCAGCCTACCATCAGTAGTGGGTGCCCTTCTCCACCATACCACCGCCCCGTATTCCATAATTGGTCTAACAATTGTCTTATAGATCCACAGAATTATATCTGGTTTGATACCCCATGCTTTGCCGCATAGCTTCTGCAGATCCATAAGCCTTAGTTGCTTTCTCTGTTACCACCCTGAGGTGCTCTTTCCAGAGCAATTTCTTGTCCAGAGTGACCCCCAGATACTTGACAGTTTCTGGCATGGTCAACTGTGAATTATACATTGAGGGACACTTCAGAGCTCTTATAGTGTCCCCCTCCTACTGAATGGCATCACTGCGGCTTTTGTCGGATTGACATGTAGCCCGTTAACAGTGCACCATTCCTGTACTATTTGCAGAGCGTTCTGTAAAACATCCGGTAGGAAGAATAAACGTTACT
Organism: Microchrysa polita; assembly: GCA_949715475.1. NCBI lineage: Eukaryota > Metazoa > Arthropoda > Insecta > Diptera > Stratiomyidae > Microchrysa > Microchrysa polita. Next base: position 39,173,248 of record OX454421.1, read on the forward strand.
ATGAGACAATTCCCGTATAACAAATGTTTTTTAAGAGCCCTTGATTATTATGCTGCAATGAACCCATACTCTTTAGATGGGGTTTTCATCAGGATATTAACCATACCTCACAATCTGTTCAAGGATCCGTTTTAACCAAATCGAGTGGCTTTTCTTGTTGTTAAATTGAATGGGTAGTTTTTGGGGAAGGTTGATTCAACTTATTAAAAAAAAATTTGTCACAAAACGGACTTATTACGGAATTTCCTGGAAGTAACTGGATATATGGTATGAGTTGGAACATTCGGTAAGAATTATCTCCAGAGGGCCAATATAATAATAAAACATAATTGACGAAAAATTAATTAATTATGAGCGTACTTATTTTTTTGGCCATATGTGTATGTTTTACTCATTATTTTCGTGGGCAGGAGATACGCTCCAACTTCTCCTGATTATGTTACGTTCTCTACTCTAAATTTAATATATGTGACCGGGAAAGTTAAAAGGGGGCTATCTGGTAAAAACAAACAAGCGAGTAAACAGCCGATAAAGAAATCAAGTCGGTGCATAGTGTTTAAATGATTTGTCGTGATCTGATTTTTATGAAACTTGGTATCTATATACTTTCGATGATCCTGATTCGGATACTGTTACCGAAAATGCAATTAGCGGGCAATATAACAGTAAATCCAAATGCAAATTAATTTTTCGACAAGTTCGAGCATATTTTCAGCACTTTCTTTGCTATATTGTATGATTGTTAATATACATGATCCATTGGTGGCCACAAAAATGATTCAGAAATTGCATTGCCGACCAGTAACTGCAATAACAGTAAATCATCAATCAATCATGTAAAGATAATGATGCAATTCCTTTCAATTGTTTGCTTTGATTCTCTTTGTGTGCTGATTTTAATAAAACACAAGTAGTCATTTATCAGCAGGACACTTAATATCTAAAAGTGCATACTAATTCCAGGGAATACCCGTAAGGACAAAAGGTCCTTTTTTGTCCAATATGAGCAATATGGATATGAAAATACAACACTTGGTGAGACAAGCGCCCCGAAATACTGTTTGTACATTTTTGAAATCTTCGGAAAGGATCTTCTCTCCTGAAAAGGACATTTTTGGAAAATTGGTCGTGGATAGGCAAGATGGGTTTCAAACGATAGGGACAGATTAGAAGAAGTCATTGAAATGGTTTTGAAAAAATTTTTTTTTGCATTTGGGTACACGGTACACCAGAATATTGCGATATTCTAGTTCGAATCAAGAATATTTTATTCGCATTATGTACCCTTTGTTTTAGATTGCGATTTCCATGATATTTACCACAATAGTCTACTACCGGTACAGCAAATATTGTCGGCTATATCTGATTTTACAGCCGACTGATATAAGTCAGGATCTTCCTTTCCCCACTGTGAAAAGAACTTTATCGCAAGGGTATTTTACACTCAGAAAAATATCCATGAATTATATTTTATTAAATAAAAGTATACAATCACAATTCTGTCTGATTGTGACTCGAGGCAATGGCCTTTTTAAGACAATGATGAAAGTGTTTTTGGTACTGTGAATTGAATACCTAGATATTTAATTATAGTCGTTTCTTTCTTGGATAGACAGGATCATTGGCCAAGTAAAACGCAAACGGATCAAAATTGTCCCCTTCAGTAACAGCTCACTATTTGTGTCATCAGTCCCCAACGCGATATTCTGAATTGGAACTTGCATTTGATATTATGCGCCGTGCAAGATTTAATTTAAAGGAAAATATCCCAGGAAATTTTAAAATGATTGACTTTAATGATTGGAAACCAGATAAACTGAAAAACAAAATTACATACGGGAAATTTTAGGGAAATTGTTTGCGGAGGCATCTGGGAGATGGCATTGGCATGACATAGCTTGGATCAATTTTACAGATTGTCGTTTTGTATGGGAATTCCAGTAAATATGGAAATGCTCCACAAAATCGAAAAGCACTTATGACAATAAGCGCGTTTTTTGCCATCGTGATTAACGCGTGATTTAAAAGAAAAAAAATCGCGGGTAACTGCTCAAACAGCTTACAACTGTTCTACATTTTTGTCTCACTGTCGTCGGCTTATTTTTTAGATTTGACCGGTTTCGTCACATAAGACAATGATTTATCTGGAAAATCTAAGTACCTCAATCAGAAATATTCGCTGTTTTGTTTTGAATTGTCATTTTTTTAAAGGTACTCAAACTTAAAAAACGAAATTGCCATATTTTTTCCCCTATAGATTAGCCATCTACATTTCATTCACCTAAACTCTATCCCGCGTAGGGTAGTGGCACGTGTGAAAATTAACTAGGTAGATGTATTTTTTATTTCTATGGAGTGTGTTACTCAAAACTACTCCAGATGATCAAGAAAACGCAACTGATGGTATTTTTCAACGAACCAACGTAGAAAATTCTTGGTAAAAAAATGAAACTTTTATATGGGATGTAAGCTTATACTTCCACGTTATGTGTCGAGAACTTTCAAACTAACGGTTGTCCTTAAAACATGTAAAGTACAGCAAAGTTCTAGCGGCACAGAACTCGAAAGAATTACTTCCAGTCCCTAAACTGGGGGTTTCTGTAAGGATGCCTTTTAGCATTTCTTTTATTATTAAGAAAAAAACCTGAGGAAAAAGATTTTTTAATTTTCAATTAAATTAACAACTAAAACTATTTTTTTTTTTTCAAATTCTACAGAACGTAATTAACTAATATTATCCAGTATAGATATTGTTCGGTGGAGATATACTCCAATCAACGGGGAGATTTTACCTTGCAAAAATTGCGGATGTCTCCAATTGATATGAATTGATATGTTATAAAGACAGGTGGAGTAAGTTAAAATCCAAGTTTGCGTCACTTCCCCCCCCCCCTGTGCTCCTGCCGCCATCTTGAAAAAACCATCTACAATCTTGCTTTTCATCAGTTTTTGGGGTGAAACTTCTTTGCAGTCCATTTGAATACAAAACGTGCCAAGACAATTTTGTAGAGGACAACATTTCCTACAAACTTCATCTAAAAAGTTGTACTCTACAATAAAAACTGACAGAGTTATAGCACCAAGAAAATGCGGAAAATTCCAAAAATCATACCAATTTTGCAGTTTTTTGCATTTACATATCAATAGCTCATTACCGCTGCATTGTAGCTTAAAGTCTTCTAAGTATGTGTTATAGGAATATTGATTGTCATCAAATTGCATCATAAATTGTGTTTGTAAGATGCACAGGAAGAGAGTAAATCCAAAGAGAGTATAATGACTTCTATCGACTTGACAGGGTCTTTACATGTTTAGGCTCGCCTCCCTACTCTTCCTATACTACGAAATTTTTGTCAAATGGGGTAGTGGCAAATTGAATTATTTGCGTAGTTATGGCTTTGGAAAGAAACACGGAACACGATAATTTTTCATTTCAGCCCGGTTTATTTCGTCGAGGTTTCTTGAAATAGGAAACAAACACCGGATATGTAATGTACTCGACGTCCCCTTTCATATGATGCCCCGCATGCCGACCTCCGGTTAAGGAATACATAGTGTCCTTTTATGTCCTTTTTAGGACCTTTCTGATCAAAATGTTGATTTGTTTTGATAAAAACTGAGCTAACTACCGTGTAGAGTAGGAAAAATACTTTCGAATGCAATTCATAACTCAATTTCGTATAAAAATGGAAGAAGCGAGTTTTGCCACGCACCGCCTCAAATACAAACATGGTCATTATGAGAGACTCTGACATTAATCTTTTATACGCGCAAGAATGAAATATATTAACGGATTAGAATGCACTCAACGTCTCCTTTGATATGATATCGCACATGCCCGTTCCGCATTAACGACATTTCTGTGTCCTTTTTGGTCCTTTTTAAAATCAAATTTAATTGTTGACCTAGCTTGATATCTAGCACCCAAAATATTATAAAACAAAAAATTACATTTGATTATTTTTTGTATTGAACATTAAAAAGAATTCCACTATTTAAAATTCTGTATAAAAGTCTACTTTATATAATTTGATAATAAATTATAACAGTAAAATATCATTACTTACATTATATACAATAATGCCTACATCTCATACAATTTAGAAACTTATAAATCTTAAATTTCCTAAAAATGTTGTATTCGATACTACATTTTATGTTTTCATGCCGCTCCCTACCTCAACTCATGCAGACTTATATGATTTGTGGTATTGATTTTTACTTCCAACTTAGTGAATGGGACGTGTTGAAAATTTGGGTAAATTTGCTTTAGCGGTTGAAAAGATATTCTGAAATACACAAAATTTCAATTTCACATTGGATTTTGATGATTTGATAGCGAACTTCAAGATCGATTTTCGGACCCATTTTTTAATTTTGGCAACTGCGGTTTTCACCATCGGGAAGAGCACATTTTTTTCTGTGGAAATCACTAAAAAAGTGAAAATCGAAATTTTTACACGCGGAACCATGGAGCGGTATAAAGAACGAGGCAAGGAAGAAGAAGAAGCCCCTTTTTAACTTTCCCGGTCACATATTTTAAATATTGTAATTTTGAGAATCTATATCTTCTCGTATACGGTCAATTTATGTTATGTAACATTTCAATAAAAATAAAAATGAATGAAGCGATATCGCAAAATTCCGTCTTTATCAAATTAAATACTGAAAACATACTGCGTACATTGCATATTGAAGAATGTCGGTTTTTTATTTGCTTTTTCCAAGTAAGTTCCAGTTTTTCAACATTGTGCAATTTTTTACCGGCAAACACGCTAATCGATTTAAACATGCTTTTTCTGATGCAATTACATACGAGTATGTTTTATTATGTTTCTGTTTTGATTGTAAATTTTAACAATGAGGAACGCTAGAGTCAGAGATTCAAGACACAAGTGATTCGCGTGCTATTTGCTTGTTTTGGTACTTTGAATACAGTAAACCAATTTATTGATCATTTATCTCTAAATAAATATGTTTCGGATCATTGTATAAAAACTAAATCCGCACATTTCCATATGTGATAACATGAAACCGATATGTGAAAGATATGAACCATATGGCGGTAGTTCAAAGTCATACTTTTTAGAGTGAATCTTTGAAAACATATGAACGGAGTTTTCACTTCGTTGATTCATTCCTTGCAATTATGCGATGTCCATATGCGCGAATAAGATTAAAACTCCGGTATAGCAAAGTGAATATTGGTAGCGAACAAGTATATAAAATAATCGTACCGGTAGTCCTTTTGGTGGAAGAATTTTACACATTCTAGAGCAAAGAAGAATTCTTCTACTTCTAAGTTTCATTTTAGAGTCATATCTTATAGAAATCGCTTCTAATCTTCTCATAACTCAATTTTACCGTCAATCTTCTGAATGCACAATAAAAACGAAACATATGTCTTTCCTACACTATTAAATTTTGAATGTCTTATTTTCTCACTGTAGAATCATGCTAATACATATTATTTTGCAATATCCCACAAATTCTATGTCTCAAGAGGCAACATAATCCCATATCTAAATAATTTTGTCATATAATAGTCCTCTTGAACATCTTCATTGGTAAAACATCTTCAGTTGTGTATTATCTTGGCCACGGTAGCATAATCTTTCTTCATATCGTGAATCTGCTGTGTTGCTTCAATATTTGAGGGGGTCACCGCAGATGCATTTTGATTTCGACCTATTTATAGTACAGACATCAATTTGTCGCGTCTAAAGAAAGCGCCAAAGATTAAGATTTCTCTTGAAGATTATACACGCATTGTCAATTGGCGGGAGACTTATGGGAATTCTGCTTTTTTCCATCTGGATCTGAATAAATTTATGGAAGTTTCATAATCAAACACAATATATCAGCGTTGCATAAAATTGTTTGGTTTGTTGTCTGGCATACTGTGTGCTAGCGACATTTTTTGCGGCATGTCTCAAGTATGTATCTTCAATGGTGAGATAAGAATTCTGGTAAAATCAAGAAACCCACAATGTGTGAGACAGTAAACATTATTGCATTTTAGTACGAATATACTTACATGAAATGTATGTACATACATCTAAGTCCGCATTGTGTACTTCTTTCTTTCTGGGTGTAATGACTGACAAGCCATGTTGGTGGCATACGATCAAGACATTCTAGTCATCAGTGTGATAAGTTTGCGTGCCGAAAAGATGTGATGTTGTATAAAAATCTTCTTTGCAACTGGCTCGTTGGTCTAGGGGTATGATTTCCGCTTAGGGTGCGGGAGGTCCCGGGTTCAAATCCCGGACGAGCCCAATCATGTGTTTTTTTTATTTGTTCCAGAAATTTTTTCTTGAGAAGAAAAAACTAGTGAATAGCAATTCATAAAGGGTAATTCAAAAGACCCGAAGGTGGATATGTACAGTACAGTCTTATTTCTTTATTGAACTTTAATTTTTTGACATTTTTATGTCTTGACTCTGGTACATAAATCGAAAATCGTCACGAAAATTGCAATTGGGCTAGGTGGTACCCTGTGAGTGTTGGGTGCCATTCAAGGTTCAACAGAGGTTGGGCTAAAAAAAAAAATAAGAAAAAAAAAACAAATAAAAAAAATTTAAAAAAAATGAAAAAAAAAATTTAAAAAAAATGAAAAAAAAAAATAAAAAAAATAAAAAAAAAATTCCTTTGGCGGACGATACGCTCTAGCGTCTCTTGATCACTAGTATATCCAACTTGAGTTCAACTTGGGTTCAACTTGAATTCAACTCGAATTCAACTTCAATTCAACTTTCAACTTAGGTTCAACTCACGTTCAACTTTTGTTGAACGACCCAAAAAGTGTAACTTTCAACTTAGGTTGTATAAATCATTTCGAGGTTGCATCAGTACTGTACATTAGCATTTGTTGAAAACATGAAAATGTCGCACTGAGTTGCGGACTTGTACGCAAGCTGTTTTTTTCTTAAGGTTTGTGTTTTATTTATTTATTCATATTTTTAGTAAATTGTTTAGTTGCTTGAAAACTCGTAAAACGTATTTAATTCAGATTAAAGTCCAGATGAATATAGACAGTATAGTGAAAATCTATAAAAAATTGGACGGGTTCGAGTTTGTGGTTATGGGTATGCCCATAGAGGAAAGAGGCAAATGCGGAAAGTTAGGCTATCCTCCAATCAAAATCATGAGTTCTTAACTTCTTCTTCTATACAACGAAAATTCGAAAATTTAAAAATACATAAATCAATCAAATCAATTTTTATCGGCATCGATATGAAGTCAGTCAAAGTCAATTACACCTTTCAAGTACATATATCGCCCACATATTTGTTATTTTATCATGTTATCAGTGTACATATTACAAGTGATGAACACATGTGAATTCTATCCCTAACCTAACCACATTATCAGAGAGGTCTATCGCCTGTACGTCCGCAGGAAAGGCTCAATAAAAACAACACAACTTCCCTTTGACGCCAATCATTTCAAAAAGAATGCCACGGCTAGACTCTTTGGCATCAGTTAAATTTTCAAAAATACGCCATTGTCCAAATATGTCAAAACGGAATTTCTTGACTACGATAACATCCCGCTAGCGTCATACAATTCACCGAAAAAGGCAATGGCACGATTTCAAACGTGTTTTGAATGAATTGCGATGAGACAATCGAAATTTGTAGTCGATACCTCTAACAATGATTTTAAATTGTTTGTGAAGGTGTAGTGGGTATGCGAACGATGAAGATGGGGTGTGGAATCGACTTTATACTATTATGTAGATACAATCTTAGAAAAGCCCAAAAGAATGTGATGACAATAGTAGAAAAAAATGTTTTGTCGATTGCTTTATGATCGAAACATGTTGGTTTGATAGTAGTTTTGCGCATTTAATTTAATCGTTAGACGAACGTTGAACTTTTCTCTGTAAATTTATAATGGGATCGAATTTTCTAGCTCCAGTCCAGTGGGACTGTCTTTTCGTTGACATACGAGAATACATTTGAACTCGCTGCCCTGCAGAATTGGGAAATTGCCTATTTCAATCAGCGATATCTTGTTTTTACATATTGAAACCTTTACACGGAAGGCACAGTAGTAAGGCGACCAACTTTCTCAGAAGTCAAAACAGTGCTTTGCATATCAGCGGGATCGCCGAAGTCGGAAGAATTTAAATGGTCTTAAGTGAGATTCAGAAACGGATTAAACGCATTCAATATTTGGCGATCATCAGCCATGTCACCCTATTCATGCGTGGAGGCACCTGATCTTTGCGTCAGACGACTCAACATTAGGCTCACTATCCTGGGAGCGCTAAAATTATTATGTGAATGAATAAATTAACCCTCAGATGACAACTGTCATTTATAAAAGTTACAAGGAAAAAAACAAAAGGAAAAATAGAGAAAAGAAGCGTGAGTGAACTTTTTAACCGTAGTCCAAGCAAAGAACAAACTGAGACAAAGTGATGGGTATGTAACAAGGAAATAGGTATATTCATTCGAAACTGCTAACCACTTTGCCCACCTTAAATAGTATAGTTTTTTTTGGATACTCAAACTCAGGTAAATTTGTTGGCTGTGGAAGCCATCTTATTTCGCTGTTCTAGATAGTATAGTTTGGAGGCTTAAGTCGTGCAAGAAAATGATTTTTCTAAAAAATGTCAACGCTTGTGACAGCTAAAGGGTTAATAATTGGAGGTATATTCCGTACAATTTTTTTGCTGGAAAACACTTGAGGAATCATTTTCCGGTGCGCTTATATGCGGTCGGACCCCCTGTATACAGGGTGTCTAACACCCAACGATAACCCGGTAACTATAGTGATAGCAAATTTAGTGTCCGTTACGGGAAAAATATAAAAAAAAATCAGTCGCGTTTTTTACAAGAGACCTCTGGATGCCTGTAAAGTTCAGAATGAGTCAAATACCGTCCATTTCCATTCAAAATTTAACTTTACAAGCCTCCGAAGGTCTATTTTTTATATTCTGAATGTTGCAAATTTTGGGTAAAAAAATGCCATGGTTTCAGGTCTTTGAAAAAATATTCTGACTCCAATGGGGAATAATGCAGCAAACGAAAACCAGACACCATGCGCCCACTTTTAAAATTACTTGCCAGAAAGTCCCAGTGCAACTTTTTTTTAACAGTACAGTTTTTTGAACTTAAACAAAACGATGAATTCGATCTCTCGGTTCCACAAAAAAGTCACATTTCTCTCAAAACAAAACAGTTAATTTTTTGGGTTGGGGTGTAGGCAATAGAGCATTTTATTGCTGTTGCTGCGCCTAAAGAAAATTTGAGAAATATTAAGATTTGCAGTGCATGAAAATTACAGCAATTTTTTTTCCATTTTTCTTTAATTACGGTGCGCTATCACCGGTTACCGAGCTATCGCTGGGGCTTAAAACACCATGTATGTATGGTTTGATTGAAATGCGGGACTTGTGGCACACTTTGGATGTTTGTTGTCTGGTGGAGTGCAGCTTTTCCGTGTTTTTAATACTCTAGAAAAATTATTAAAAGAAACCTATTGGATAAAATAAAAAAATTAAAATTTTCCCCTAAAAAATATGTTTATCTTCTCCAGTTGAAGAAAATCAAAACCAAATGTTATACATCTATCTACGTATAACATATTAATTTTGGAAACATTCGAAAAATTTACAATGGGCGAAATTTTAAGGGCATCATTCTTCCACTGTTTCTCAACTTTTGGCCACCTCTCTTAAACGGATTTCAGCAAATATGCATCTTCGCATTATGGTGCTCTCAAAAGTACAGAGTAACTATTGAAGCATGCAGAAAATTTCGAATGAGCAAAGTTTTGAAGGCAGCTCTGTTATTCATTCTTTGGTCACTGTTATTAAAATAATGGAAAGATTTCCCAAAATTTTTCCCACGAATTGATCTCTACTCCAAATAACAGAATATATATTGAAACATGCAAAAAATTCACAATGGAAAAATGTTAAAGGCTATTTTTTGGTAATCTTTTCTGAACGGATTAGCGGATTTCAGTAAATTTTGTCTACCGGATGGTCTCCACTTGGAATAGCAAAATAACTATTAAAACATACGGAAAATTTATAATGAGCAAATTTTTATATCCGTCACTATGTGAAAGGGTATATTAACTTTGTCATGAAGTTTGCAACGCACAGAAGGAAGCACTTCCGACTATATAAAGTATTTATATTATTGATCAGTGTGACGAGAGAAATCGATTAAGCCATTTCCGTCTGTCTGTCTGTCCGTCTGTTGCAACGCAAACTAGTCCCTCAGTTTTGAAGCTATCGGGCTGAAATTTGGTATGCAAGTTTCTTTTTAGTGTACGCTGTATATATGTCGGAACGAATGGAATCGGACCATGGGGTCATGGGGCTGCTCCTGAAAATTAGGTTTTTCTAAGAAAACTTTGTGTACCAATCTTAACAAAACTTCACCCAAGTGTGTTCCTAGTAAAGCCTCAAAACATATCTAAGAACAGATGGAATCCGAACATTACGTCATAGGGCTGTCATACAAACGAACCACTGAAAATTAAGCTCTTCTAAGAAAAACTTTTTCCTTTTTAATCCGACTGTAACCGACCTTCCCCCAAATGTGTTCTTAATAAAGCCACTAAACATATCTAGGAACAGACGAAATCGGAACTTTATGTCATAGGGCTGTCATACAAAACAACCGCTGGAAAATAGGTTCTTGTATGAAAACTTTTTTTCTTTGTGAATCAATCTTAACCAAACTTCACCCAAATGTGCTCCTAGTAGAGCCTCAAAATATATCTAGAAATAGATGGAATCGGAGCATTACGTCATACGGCTGCCATACAAACCAACCCCCAAATATTAGGTTCTTGTAAAAAGAAAACGTTTTTTGCTTTTTGAATCTTAACCAAAATACATCCAAGTGTGTTCCTGGATTAACCCCAACGCATCCAGGAACAGATGGAATCGGAACACGTCATAGAGCTGCGGTAGAAATTTTTAACACAAAAGAAGCTTAAGTTTCATTCAAATGTGACGGGTATTCAAATTTCGGCCGCGCCCGATTTAGCCTCGGTCTCGTTTCTCATCCCTTAAACGGATAAGCGAATTTTAGAAAATTAGATCCAATGGATTGTCCGTAACCGACTTAGCAGAATAACTATTATTCACCGGAAAATACACTGATGACAATTTAGATTTTTATCATCCTTTTGCCCCCTTTCTTAAACGAATTAGGAAATTTCAGTAAACTCCCCTCCAGATTAGCCTCTACTGCAGACGTGTCAAACTCGCGGCCCGCGGCCATGTCAAAGCAGCATAATGTGCATCAATATCAACACAAAAATAATGAAATTGGGTAAGGTGCCAATTCAGAAGTTGAACTCAAGTCAATAAAACTCGTCAGTGGCTTATGCATGATTATTTTAGGAATTTTTCTCAAATACAAACAATTTGCTGCTGGTTATTTGGTTTTAGAAGACAGCTCATCTTTTTTGTACAATACTAAGCCTCTTCATGAAACTGTTGTCCCGAAATGCAGTTAATAAAAAATTGGTTGGCTTTACCGAACATGAATTGAAATTTATTTGGGAAAATGGTAAAGCTTTAAACATCTTGAAATTGGTGACTAAATCACCTGGATGTAAAATTCCAACATAAAAATTACAGCCGTGCCGGATTTTTAGATTTATACCTATTAAGCTGTATTGGTGCATGAGTTTTGATTAAAACCTTATCACAAACAACTGTTTGTCTCTTTTAGCCACCTTTCTGCTGAAATTAATTTAATCTGACTGTGCTACAATTTTTTTATCATCTGTCCAAAATTTGTCACAATTAATAATAATGAAATTAACAAAAAATGGTTACTTGAAGATCAATCATATTTTCACGTTTTCGCTTCTTGTCTTAAGTTTTTGATGTTCTTGAAGTACATTTTCGAAAGGTGGAAGTTCTCACGGATAATCCCGAAACCGCTATAGAGATCCAGACTTTTTGCCATATTTCAAAAGTAATATTCTGTAATCAACTTTCGTAATACGATTAAATAAAAAAAATTGAAATTTTGCTCCTGCGGCCCACCCAAACCTGAAGAGAGTCTTATTTGGCCCGGGTCAGGTTTTGAGTTTGACACCCTTGCTACTGCAAATTGAAGTTATTTTTACATACTTTTGTGTATAATAAAATAGTGGATAAATATAGAAACGTGTGTTGTCAAATTGACATATGTACATACATAGCCGATTGACGTATTTGTTTCCCATGGCATTTTTCTAACAGTTTATCCAATGCAGCCTCCAGCTTGCGCGGTTTCAGTGTCATGCTATAATGTGGTTATGTACATATAAAAGCCCTAAAAAAGACATACAACAATGATCAAAATCTCATAATAAACCAAGTGCTATACTTAAAACATTCAACGAACTAACTTCAATTAACTGTACCAACGCTTGGCTAATTTGTCAATTATTCACAATTAGCAATATAATTCTGAGCATAAATACTTCATAAGTCGTCGTTTTAATGTTCCCTCCTATATACCATACTTTGCATTATTCCCATTCCAATGAATGCAGCTCTCTTTTGGTCTACTCTGCAATGTAATTTCCTTTCATATTATCAAACCCTCATATAATTTCCTTTTTATACTCGTTTTCATAAATATCGCATGCAAAATGTTGTAGCAAGGCAACCACAACGTCTATATTACAATTTACTCGCTATTAAAATTATAAAGCCCCTTGAGGTGCAATCTTGCAAGACTAAATATCGCTGCTATCGCACGTGCGACATGTTAATACCCAGAGAGTGCAGAATGCAATTGAACCCTCCTCAGACATGGAAATTGATGTAAATAGCGTAACCACTTCATCAAACCATTAAATTAGTATTATCGTCAACATCATCACTTCTGGGCACTTTGTCATCACAGCATACGTTTCATATCATAAGAATAAGAAATACGATTATGATCAGAAAGTCGCGGGATTCCCTGCATGCATGGAAAACGTATACATATAGGAGTACAGAAGGAGGGCAATCGAATAGACTTCTTCTTAGGCCAACGGGAAGCGATTGGTATTGGTACTCATAACTTCAAAGTGCTTTCGAAGAAGAAGTATAATGTATGTACTAGTAGAGCGTAGTGCCACCCCAAAGATAAACATCGTACCCAAGTGCAGTGGAGAGTGTAATATTCTGATGACATGTAAATTGCACCGGGTGAGAAGCATGTAGGGAGCCCTTCCTAGTTTAGATATTTTCTAGAGAGACGAACCGATAGTACGTATACGTTCTATAAACACGGACGCACTCCGTTAAAGTGCATTATAATCACGTTCAAGACATATTGTTGATTCTTCCTTATTGTTGTCATGGGTGGCGGGTACTTTGTCAAGAATAAAGATCATAAACTAAATAAAAGTCAAGAAAGAAAGAAAATGTTAACGTACGTATTAAATTGAAAGATGTTGACGTGAAAAGAGGTGAACAAGTTTAAATTAAACACCGCATGCTTAAGATGAAACGGCGGCGTGTTGATTTTAAAGATTAGGGTAGTACAGTTTGATAGCGAAATGAGAACCCATTTAATTTGACTATAGGGACTGATTCGTGTTATACTTGTACCGTGGTACAATCAATCAAGTGACTTAAATATAAAATTGCGGGCAGACGTACAACAATTTACACCAGTGGTTCCCAATATTTTTAAGCTCGTACTCTCCTTGCAAGATCTGCTGACCATTTTAGGAAGTATTATTTCAATTTAATAATTTCCGCATCCCTCGTGAGTTCGGCCGTCATCATGGCTTCAGTGATACGTCGAGCAGAAAAATTGATATCAATACTACTAGAGCGACCAAAATCCGTATTTTTTTTTTACAAACAAATCAAATTCATCAAAGCTGGGTGATGCAGTTCATATCAGCCAAGTGAATTTTTATTTTTTCCTCGACCTAAAATATTCTCAGCCGTGTTAATCAAATTGTAGTAGCAGCGAATTAATTGACGAAATACATTTTTTGCCATTTTGCAACGGCTCGCGGCGCGGGCCGCAGTTTGGGAACCACTGATTTACACGATTGAACTTTAAAGCTCATACAAAGGTTGGTATCTTCATACAATTTCCTTTTTGTTTGTGTATTGTTTGAACGGCCACGTGTACTAAACAATACAATTCGAGCGACCAATTGTGTTTCCGATATTTTCCGCTTTATGGCAACAGTACAGTAAGTGTCGCTGGATCCAATAAAAAGGCAAAAAAATCAAAGAAAATTCTTCTTTCGGATGCAAAAAGGGTAATGTTCCGTATTATACGAGTGTATATTTTTGCAGCTTGATCATATCGGGATCATTTAGGTCAGTCTATAGTGAACCTTCTCCCAGAGCGATAGGTCACAATTTCGTTTAAGCTCGAAGATTTATCTTTATCCTTACTATCGTCGGTAGAACTGCCTGCTGTCCTGTAGGAGAGCGATAGCACAAATATTCGTGCTCCCTGACGTGAGATGATCCGGTGTATCATTGGGCTGTCAAAAGCCCCGAAATGTCATCTTTTCATGCCGCAAAAGTTTCCTCTCACTACGGAGGACCCAAACAAATCTTTGGATACATTAGTACTCAATGAAGTAATTGAGGAAAACTTAGCGGAACAATTTAGTGTTATTATTAATTTTTATACCCGTCACTATGTGAAAGGGTATATTAACTTTGTCATGAAGTTTGCAACGCACAGAAGGAAGCATCTCCGACTATATAAAGTTTGTATATATATTACTGATCAGTGTGACGAGAGAAATCGATTGAGCGATGTCCGTCTGTCTGTCTGCAAACGCAAACTAGTCCCTCAGTTTTGAAGCTATCGGGCTGAAATTTTGTATACAAGTTTCTTTTTAGTGTACGCTGTATACACTGCGTTTCACTTGAATAGCACACTCTATACATTAAATTTACTTTCTTAATATCTTTTTAAAAAAATGAAGACAACAGATATTTTGTATTTTTTATTTGTCATTTGATTAATTAGCTTTAATTTGAAATAAAAAAAAATCGAATTTTTCCAACATGTAATCTTAGAGAAAAAAAAAATGAAAAACACCAATGAAAAAACACATAAATTCTGTTTCACTTGAATAGCACACTTTTTTTAAAACTTATTTTAATTAACTTTTTATGCAGTGAGGATAACTTATTATTGTTCAGAATACAAGTTGAGATCAATTTGAGTTAAAATCAGCAATTTTAGTAATGGGTTGAGCCTCCCCCCTTTGAAATAACCTCCTAGATCCTATTAGGCAAAGAATCGTACAAAATTTGGATGTAAGCAAGGGATATTGTAGCCCATGATTGCTGAATGGCTTCAATTCGTCCAGTCTTTGTTGAAAACTGTTTACCAGACTCATAAACTTTTCTGACCAGCCTTCCCCAAACATTTTCTATTATGTTTAGATCCGGCGAGTATGGTGGCCAGTTCAAAAGAGTAACATTTTTGGACTCGATAAACTACTTTACGGCACGGGCAGTGTGTATTGGTGCATTCTCGTGTTGGAAAGTTCACGGCAATGGTCCAAAGAGACTTTCGAATGTCGCAAAAGCCTTTTCTAAAACACCTTGATACGACTTAGCATTCATAGTGGTGTCTAAGAATTGGAGCTCACAAGTGCCGTAGTAGGATATGGCTCCCCAAACCATAACGCCGCCAACTCGACTGTGCAAACGATCCAACTGGTGAGTCTCCTTCCTTAAATCATAAAAATAACAGTTATATCCGTTGGGCCCTTCCAAATTAAATTTCTTCTCATCAGAAAAAACAACGCGATACCACTCTTTGGTCCATGACATGTTGGTACGACAAAAAGTCAACCGAGTTTGTTTACGAGCGGGGTTAAGTGGTGTTTTTTTTTTTTAAATTTTAGACGCTTAAGCTGTTTTGCTTTTGAATTAGCACGCCATACAGTTGTTTTACTCGCACTGTGACCAACTTTTAACCGAAGTTTGTCCACAGAATCATGTGAATTCGATGCTTCACGCAAAATAGATCGCTTAACTGCATTAGAGAGTACACTGCTTACTCGACCTTTCATATTTTTTCATAATTTTCACCATTTTTAATAAAATTGTCAATCACGTTTCTGCTTTTTCCAGTTTTTTCCGATATTTTAGTCACTGAAAGGTCACAATCCCTGTAGGTTTTTATTTTAACTTGTTCTTCGCTTGTTAAGGCTTTACCACGACCCAAATTTTTCTAAAATCAATGAATCGTATTTAAAATACTCAAAACGACTATAGATTGTGATATTGCAAATTGGTCAAAAAAAGGTAACGGTAAATTTCAAGAGCAAAATTTTTGTTTCGGGGAGCCCACACAAAGAAGACAAAAAAAACCTATTAGCAAAGTCATAAGAATATTGATTTATATGTAAATTACAATGAAAAAACGGAATGTGCTATTCAAGTGAAAGGCAGTGTATATGTCGGAACGAATGGAATCGGACCATGGGGTCATGGGACTGCCATACAAACCAACTCTTGAGAATTAGGTTCTTCTAAGAAAAACTTTTCTTTTTATGTACGAGTCTCAACCAAACTTCACCCAAATGTAGGAACACTGTAAAGCCTCAAAACATATCTAGGAACGGATGGAATCGGAACAGTACGTCATATGGCTGCTATACAAGCTAACCTCTGAAAATTAAGTTCTGCTAAGAGAAACTTTTTTCTTTTGAATCCGACCTTAACCAAACTTTACCCAAATGTGTTCCTAGCAAAGCCTCAAAACATATCTAGGAACGGATGAAATCCCTGGACATTAAGTTGTTCTAAGAAAAACTTTTTTCTTTATGAACCAATCTTAACCAAACTTCACCCAAATGTGTTCCTAGTAAAGCCTTGAAACATATCTAGGAATGAATGGAATCGGAACATTATGTAATAGGGCTGTCATACAAACCAACCCCCAAATATATGGTTCATGTAAAAGAAAAAAAAATCATCCAATTCATCCTGGACTAGCCTCAATGCATCTAGGAACAGGTTATAGGGCTGCGACCGAAATTTTTTTTTACTGTCCAATTTTTTTGTTGTTTTAGTTTTAGTCAATTAATATTTTGAGCTTCTAAGATTGTACGTTTTATTTTATTAGTTATTTTATAAACAATGGTTTTTGCCCAACCCCCTTCCCTGTGGCGGGTACGTTGCCACTGTCTTCTAAAAGCGTTACGAAAACGAACAATGCTTTTATTTTGGAATCAAAGTTAGTGTGATGTAGGTGTTCGAAACTTGTTGCTCTTGTGGATTTTTGAAAGGCATCCAACAGTAATTTACTAAAGTTGGTTACCATCTTGTCAACTTGTTCAGTATTTGCTATGACCTATAGATCTAGGATGGAGAGGTCAATTTCTTGCTCCAAATAGGATCGGAACTCTTGCCAATTACATAGTTACTTTCCGTGTGCTTTGTTTTTGGTACCCAAATTGGTCCCAAATTGGCTTATGTCGAATATAACCGGTAGATGTGTGGAGGAAAGGTCATTTATTGTAGTGGGAGGTCCAAAACAAACAGTACCGTTGCTTATTATTAAGTCAAGGAATGAAGGGTAAATGGATTACAATTTTAAAAATGTACTTACTAATTTATTCTTAAGTGAAAGTGGCAGTGGATAGATCGTACTGGGTATAGGTATAGTAGACGCACTGTGCCCCACAAGGGGTGAAGGAAACCTAGTACTCGTATAGAGTAGAGTCATATGGTGACAAAGGGAGCAAGTCTTTTTATAAATTTTCTACAACATTTTACACCTTAAAATCAAATAAAATATTACTTAGCTCAAGAAAAATACATATGTAGTTGGAAATTAGACCTGAAATGGTACTATGATCACTTGCGGTAAAAAAAAACAGCCTACCAATAAAAGACAACGACCGAAAATAAATAGGTCAAGTTAGGGTTTCCGCCAAAACTATGCTTGCATTAAAGGGTTGTCGCCTAAAGCCTTGACATCAACATTAAAAAATCTATAACTCGATTTTTGCAGAACCAAAAGTACGTCGATAAATGTCTCCTTAGAAATTTCTATCGTCTTCAAAGTAAATTTGTAAATATGTACATAGTCCAGAAACGTATATAACTATACAAATGCTTTAGAACTATAGATAAACAAAAATCAGAGCGACTTATAAATATGTATGTATGAATGTGATTCTGTAATCAACATACATAGTAATATTATATTGATGACTAATATCTATAGCAGCTGTCGCCTTGGCACTTTCTTTGAATCATGCAAAAATCATCATCGTTGTGCTGAACGCCTTTCGAAAAGCAAAAACCCTACCCAGTTACATACACTTCTTTTTTTTCTTAAACATATCGCGCATAAAAAGACGGTTGATGAATCACAATAGTATGCCATATTATAGTAGAGTAGAGAAAGAAGCATGCGCGTATAGTGTGGTTATAATAATATACAAATGTTATAAAATTGTCGTCGGTTTTCCAGATAAACAATATGTAGTTATAAGACACACATAACTTTTTTAACCTGTTTTATAATAAACTTTTAACATCTCTACATTCACAGATATTCTTAATATCTGTACGAATACATACGAAAATTTAATATGTATGTACAATCTTGTATACGTATGCTACTGATTTCTTACAATCTTGTTTGTAAAACCTATTGTAAGCCAGCGTGTACGTATGTTCGACAAACGTGATTTACACTGTAACAATAAATTTTAATTTTTACGTTTTTGTTTTGTAATATTGTTAATTGCGATGAAGAGATGTATAATTTGCTCTATGCTCGTTAAGAAAAAAATGATGTATCTCTTTGGATCTTGGCTTGGATTTGATTTATAAAATCAACTTTCACTGAAGGTGAATCCGAATGACTCTATTAAATGAAAGGAGCCGTATGCGAATATTGAACTAGATTTTTTCAGTGTGAAAATATTTTTATTTATTGTTACGTCTATTTCCTTTTGATTACCAAAAACTTGATATGCGTCTGAATGTTGGTATATCTGAACTTGATATGATTATGATAATGGTAGTATGCAATTTACATTATTATATATGCATTTTTGCAGTCAACATTTTTTGGTTAAATTTAAATAAACTGATAAGATTGGAATGGCCAATGATGCAATCGTTGACATTGTCGTTTTTATTATTTTTTCTTTTTTTTAATGAAAACAAAACATTAAGTATAGATATGTAAAAAAAAAACATATTTTTTTTTGTTCCTCGGATCCTCCTCAAACTTTAAGTGCACTATATGCAGATTGTAATCGACAGTTGACTTCCGCTTGTTCCGGAACTAATCTTACATCAATTAACCTCTGGTGTTACTCGACCAAAAAATAGCGATACCAATCATTTTTCGGTCTTACAAGAACAAAATGTGTATGTACATAATCTTTTGTTTGTCGTCGATAACAAGAATTATGACCTCCCATCAAAAAATGACTAAGTACTTAAACAATGCGCATGATATGCAATGTTTACCAAGTATGTAATTTTACTCTGTCTATTATTATCAACTCTTTCTTGAAGCAAAAAAAAGATAATCTTTACAGAACATAGCGCCTGGCTAGCTCATCCTTTATTATCTCTTATGTGTGTTTTTGATAATTTATTTTGATTAGACACATTGAGTAAGCATGCACTCTTCTTGTTCATAAAGCGTATATGTTACATGCTAAGTACTCGCGACAAGGTCGTGGGACGGCATCGTCTTTGCGTGAATTGCGCGGCGCATTGTATACAATGAAAGAAAAGTTCTGTGCGCGCTGCACAAAGTGCAATTTTTCATAAATAAGTATTAATGAAATTGTGAATACATATTATTATGTATGGATAAGTAGATATAGATGTCTTCAGTGATTCTACAGGTGTAACTATACACAGTATGCTTACATAGTATGGCGACCTTCACCTATTCTGTAGGTATGGTGTATGGTTGCATATTTTCGAAGCTTTTGCCAATTGTATAATGTTTGTTTTAATCGATGAAATTCCGATTGTAATATGAACTCTTATACATAAAAGGAAGTTGATGTTAATTATGACACGGCCAAATTCAAATTGCGGTTATGATTAATGTAACACATTTCTAGGTAAATGGCTCATTGAGTATTATACAGGGTGTCCCGTTCATGGTGGAGAATCTTTTAATGGTAGATAGTGTGGCTCATTTGGGGAAAATTAATGTTCTACGAGACACCTCTATTTTGAACCGTTACAATGTAAAAGCACCTTTTGTAAATTGTGTCAAAATACCTGACTTGCCGAACTAAATCAAAATTTGCCAAACCACCAAACATGTCATCGGAGATATGACTTCAGTTTCCGAAACTACATAAAATTTCCTATAAAACGACACCTCGTCCGTTACGAAGGTGCTCGTATCTTCCGAGATACAACAGTTCAAACTTTGAAAAAATTTTAAAATCGGGTTTTCATGCAAAAATCAAATGATAAAATCGTAACGGTACTTTGAACTGACAAATCTGCAAAGTTGAAAAAAGTTGCCTCATTATGTAAGGTCTCGAACGACATATAAAAATTAAGGGCTCATGATTTGAAAATTTGCGAATTTAACGTTTCAAAGGTAAAAAAATGTGGTTTTCGTGTAATGCAAATCATCTCATATGATGAAGATAAATTTGTACGATCAACACAGTTCATTTTGTTGGGTGAAAAAACTTACACGAAAACCACATTTTTGTACCTTTGAAACGTTAAATTCGCAAATTTTCAAATCGTAAGCCCTTAATTTTTATATGTCGTTCGAGAGCTTACATAATGAGGCAACTTTTTTCAACTTTGCAGATTTGTCAGTTCAAAGTACCGTTACGATTTTATCATTTGAATTTTGCATGAAAACCCGATTTTAAAATTTCTTCAAAGTTTGAACTGGTGTATCTCGGAAGATACGAGCACCTTCGTAACGGACGAGGTGTCGTTTTATAGAAAATTTTATGTAGTTTCGGAAAGTGAAGTCATATCTCGGATGACATGTTTGGTGGTTTGGCAAATTTTGATTTAGTTCGGCAAGTCAGGTATTTTGACACAATTTACAAAAAGTGCTTTTACATTGTAACGGTTCAAAATAGAGGTGTCTCGTAGAACATTAATTTTCCCCAAATGAGCCACACTATCTACCATTTAAAGATTCTCCACCATGAACGGGACACCCTGTATTACGAGTTAGTACTTCCTTCTACATTTATACATTGATACTTTAGATTCCGATTCTACAGACTACCTCCATGCTATCGCCGAAAAACCTACCCTTTAAATGCGGAGAATATTTATTATTATTTTGTAGTTTTGACAAAAAATAAAAACGATCCAGAGAAAAAGTAAAAAGAATGAAAAAACCGTGCTATGGTAAGGTGTGGGGTGGATTTCCTTCAGTTGGTATAGTCTTGTTAACATTGAAATTTATATTTTTTAAGTTATTGAATGTTTCCGATGGTTCGGAAACTCTCTTGCAAACAAACCACCCTTTTTGTGCAATTTCCCTTAAAAAGTACATACATATTACATAATTCGACTTTTTGGACCTGATTACAGGTTTTTTCCGAACCTGTAGTGAATACATTCGTTTTATGTGTTTTCCTCACTGCAGTTTTTGTATTAAATAAAAATCCTTGTTGCTCCTGTGCAGCTTTTTATTTTGCTTTGTTGTCTATCTTAGACGACGTTTCGCTATTTTACTAGCATCTTCAGGTCTATTTGCTTCGTTTGAGGATGAAACCACCAAATTAGAAACTATAGTACAAAGAATATAAGTTATACAATATTATCTCTAGTTAAATTAAATTAAACAGTTACTGTGATAATAGTTTTAAGGAAATAAGACAAAACGGAGCAAATAGACCTGAAGATGCTAGTAAAATAGCGAAACGTCGTCTAAGATAGACAACAAAGCAAAATAAAAAGCTGCACCAGGAGCAACAAGGATTTATGTAGTGAATACATACTCTCAAACGGACAATTATAATCATAAGTTATTATAAAGACTGAAAAAAAACCATCAGCCAAAAGTCGGAATGACAACTTGAAGGTTTGAGCATTAAAATAATCAAAATTTTAAGACATTCTGTATACCAGAACCGTTATCTGGACAAAGTTAGAAGTCTTAAATTATTCCAAAATCTTCTCAAGAAACCTTTTACATTAAAATCAAAACCAGGTTTCCTTTTTTTCGTCAAATTTAGTGGATTCAATCGATTTGTGCAAAAACTTTCATAGTTGTGCAAGCAATTTTGGGCAACATAATACGAGCATGTACCCCTTTTTTGTTCTGTGATAGTTATCTTATTTTTTCGTCAAATTGTTGTCAAATTGTTGCGAACTTCTAAAAAAAACTTTTGATCTAAACTTCATCTCGATGTATTGAAAACTCACGGAGATATTTCGATTTGATTGTAACTTTTGTTCCTGATTCTCATAGTGCAAGCAATTGTGGACAGCATAGTATGTATATCATATCACTTCGATAGGGACGCATTACGCATTTATATGAGGCTTGGTGAAGATTGCTCTTTAAACATCTCCTCACTGAAAAAATCATTTCCCAAAAACAAGAAAAAAAAAATACAATAAAAAACAGCCAGGGAAAATTTTTTCCTGATCTAAGATGTATTTTCTTGTTCCAAGAAAAGATTTTCTGATTTAAGATGTTTTTTCTTGTTTCAAAAAAAGTCTTTGCTTAAAATAAATAAATAAGTATTATTTTAGGCAAAAACTTTTCTTGGAACAAGAAAATACATCTTAAATCAGGAAAAGTTATTCCTTGGCTGTTTTTTTATTGTATTTTTTCTTGTTTTAAGCAAATGATTTTGTTCAGTGCTAGAGGTGGGGCTTCTATGGCTACTCCATGCCCCCATAGTCGGATCTCGTCAGTTCTTAGATATGACTTGTGATATCAATTGGGACGATTTGGGGTTAGATTTGTTGCAAATTAGTCCATAAATGAAAAGGTTTTTTAGACTATAGTTTTGTATCCATAGTCCCACGTGAGACCTCGGCAACTACAAAACAACGATTCTATTTTCTAAACTGAGTTACATAAAAAAAAAGTGTTTCTTATAAGAACCTGCTTTTGAAGACGGGATTTCTATAGCAGCCAATGACCACTGAAGATCAATCAAATTTTCGCGTTTTCGCTTCTTGTCTCAATTTTTAAAATGTTGTTGGAGATTTCCAACCAAACCCCAAATAAAAATAGAAGATCAATCAAATTTTCGCGTTTTCGCTTCTTGTCTCAATTTTTAAAATGTTGTTGGAGATTTCCAACCAAACCCCAAATAAAAATATTTACTTAGAACATTTTATTGGTTGATGCAGGAGCATGGCCCCATGGTTCGATCCCATTTGTTTTGACCTTTTTTGTTGCTTTCATTAAGACACATTAATTCAAGGCTTTTCATTGGTGTAAAAAATGTTTCTTAGAAAAACCAAAATGGGGGGTTGGGTTTGTAAGGGAGCCCCATGGTCCGATTCGATCCGTTCTTACATATGATTTGTGTCATCAATAGAATTACATTTGTGGGGAATTTGGTTGAAATCGGTGCACAAATAAAAAAGTTTTTCTTAGAAGAACCTAATTTGTTGGGTTAGGTTTGTATGGCAGCCCCATGACCCCATGGTCCGATTTGATCCATTCTCACATATGTTGTGTGTCATCAATAGAAATACATTTGTGTGGAATTTGGTTGAAATCGGTCAAAAAATAAAAAAGTTTTTCTTAGAAGAACCTAATTTGGGGGGTTGGGTTGGTATGGCAGCCCAATGACCCCATGGTCCGATTTGATCCATTCTCACATATGTTGTGTGTCATCAATAAAAATACCTTAATGTGAAATTTGGTTGAAATTGATGCACAAATAAAAAAGTTTTTCGTAGAAGAACCTAATTTGGGGGGCTAGGGTTGTATGGCATCCCCATGACCCCATGGTCCGATTTGATCCATTCTTACATATGTTTTGTGTGTTTAATAGAAACACATTTGTGTGAAATTTGGTTGAAATTGGTGCACAAATAAAAAAGTTTTTCCTAGAAGAACCTAATCTGGGGGGTTGGGTTTGTATGGCAGCCCATGACCCAATTGTCCGATTTTACCGATTCAAACATACAAACTGCCTGCAGCAAAAAGAAGCCTTCGTGCAACATTTCAGCTTCATAGCTTTTAAATTGGTGGAGTAAAACGCGTAGCAACAGACGGACAGACAGACAGGCGGACATCGCCCAACCGACTCCCCATGTTATGCTGATCATATATGTATACTTATTATATGGTCGGAGATGCTTCCTTCAATGCGTTATAAATTTTATTACAAAGTTTATATACCCTTCGTTGATTCTACGAGCGAAGGGTATAAAAAAACAGGAAAGAAAGAAGGACAACCAGAAATATACAGACTGGATTTTTAGTAGAAATTCATAATTTATATTTATTACAAAAAAAAATTAAATAAAAAAATATTATTATTTTTGATCAAAGAGCATAGCATTTAATGTGTCGGTTTTTAAACGTGTCTTTTCTTCGGTCTACAATTTTGTCATGGCTGTCCATAAAATTAGATACGAACGAGCATCGTCTAAAAAAAAGTAGTAAGAAAGGTCCAGAATACCCTTTACCAGCAACAACTTACCAAAAAACTCTTTGCACATAGCATCGAGTAAGTCGATATTATAGTTGGATCTAGCGAGAATATCCTTTTTTGCTGCGCCTGGTGGTGAACCATATCTTTCATATAGCGTTTTCTTCTAGTTTCGACTATTCGAACAATTTTATTTCTTAAATGCAGGAAAAACTAGGGTTAATTTTCGATCGATTTTAGCGTAATTTGTTTAAATTTTCCCAGATTGCAGTACATTAGGGCAGTTTAAATGAATTTGAGCTAAAAGTAGCCCGAGTTTTCTGCACTTAAAGCATTAAAACTATTAGAAAAAATAGAGCTAGAATAAAATGAGGAAAATATACAATCGTAGGATTATGCGCAAACAAATTAGAGCAATCGCACGAGCAACTCACCTTGGTAGAAGTTGGAGAAAATTGAGGTCAAACCATAATTTGATTTAAAGCTCGGTAAAAAATTAAACTACTTATTCTATTTTAGTGCGGTTATTGTTTTTTTTTATTTAGGTTTATTTAGGTTTTTGCTTGGCAGTGAGAATAATCTTTTTTCGTTCCTCTTGCTAGTCTAGTTAAGGATATACATATTAAGGTTTAGGTCGTGTAAGAAAATTAATTTTTCAAGAATATTCAGGTGATCTTCAGATGCTTAACCCCCCCCCCCCCTCCATAACTTCCTTAGGTGGCTACCCCCCGATCGGGACTTTTGGCTATTTGTTTGAGCTTTAAACTCGTCATAGACGACTTTACAGTATACTTCCCCTGTTAATAGTCTAGTACAGATAGCTCAAAACCCAAACATCCAAAAAGAAAAGAAATTTTTGATGCCAAATTGTTGAATACACTGCCCAATATATACAGAAGAAAGTTACACTAATTTGCGCCATGGGTTAAGGGGGGAGGGGGTTGCAAAGGGGAGAAAATCCAGTTTTTAGCAAATATCTGGAAAACTATGAATCTGACCTTAAAATGTCCTGAGAACGAAACAAACTACACAAAATTACCTTTGTAATGATATATAGCACTCTAGACGTTTTCTCGGAAAATTATACCCTAGACCCAAAAGTATATAGAGAATTTCCATTTTTTGAGTTTTACATTTCGCACTGTAACTTTTGATAGAATAGACCTAGGGTGACAGGATCTTGTTCATTATATTACTTACAAAATTTATTTGGTTTGTACCAAAAATTGAAGTGCTCCGACCATTGACGCCCCCCTCACTCCTCCTAACATTTTTCAAAAAAGCATGCCCGTAGCTTCTTTTCAAATTGAGCCAACCAGATCAAATTTGGTGGGATGCCTAGTCTCAGCCCCATTATGCTCCTTACCAAAAATTATTACCATCCGATCAAAACTAAGGGTACCCCCCCATACAAAGTAAAACAAAATTCTAACAAATTTCACATTTTTTCACTTCTAAATTCTATCTAAAATGGAAAAATAACATTTATCTCTTAGAACGTCATTATAACAGTTAATTGTAGTCTTCTTAATGTATATTCAAAAGTTTGTACTAGAGCGTGCCTTACAAGTACGAAAAATCGGGTTTGAAGGTTGCTAGTACACGTTACTCGATATATTCGGAAATAGCCTTAGAACTAGTACCAATGACCTTCAAACCCAATTTGTTGATATACTTGTAGTGTACGCTTTGATGCAAACTTTTGAACATACATTCAGAAGACTACAATTAACTGTTATAATGACGTTCTAAGAGATAAATTTAATTTTTCCATTTTAGATAGAATTTAGAAGTGAAAAAATGTAAAATTTGTTAGAATTTTGGTTCAGTTTGTATGGGGGGTACCCTTAGTTTTGATCAGATGGTAATAATATTTGGTAAGGAGTATAATGGGGCTTAGAATAGGCATCCCACCAAATTTGATCTGGTTGGCTCAATTTGAAAAGAAGCTACGGGCATGCTTTTTTGAAAAATGTTAGGAGGAGTGAGAGGGGCGTCAATGGTCGGAGCACTCTAATTTTTGGTTCAAATCAAGTAAATTTTGTTGGTAATATAATGAACAAGATCCTGTCACCCTAGGTCTATTCTATCAAGAGTTACAGTGTGAAATGTAAAACTCAAAAAATGGAAATTCTCTATATACTTTTGGGTCTAGGGTATAATTTTCCGAGAAAACGTCTAGACTGTTATATATCATTACAAAGGTAATTTTGTGTAGTTTGTTTCGTTCTCAGGACACTTTAAGGTGAGATTCCTAGTTTTCCAGATATTTGCAAAAAGCTGAATTTTCTCCCCTTTGCCACCCCCTCCCCCTTAACCCATGGCGCAAATTAGTGTAACTTTCTTCTGCATATATTCGGCAGTGTATTCAACAATTTGGCATCAAAAATTTCTTTTCTTTTTGGATGTTTGGGTTTGGGGCTATTTTGAACCTATTGTACTGGACTATAAAGAGATATTCACAAAAAACCCATAAAATCCCGTTCTTCGAAGTTTTGAGCATCCGTTACACCCTTGAGGGTGTACGTATTGATAATAAATTTGGCCACTGCCTTCGAAACCGTATGGGCTACGAATTCACCATACAAAATTGTTTAGCCCGAGTTACCGTTATAAATATATAATATGTCGGATTTTACGGAATAGCTCGTTACGGCTTTACAATTACAATTTGAAGTTTCTCTGTAAACACAGGTATATTATTATTCAAAAATTCACAATAATTCAATATAGCCTAAAGTACATACCTGTAAACACAGGAAACGACAATGAAAGTTAATTACTCCGCAACTATTTTTACAATATTCTTTACAATATTTCTTTGTGATTTGTTTTGATTGGTTTGACAGATTACAGGCCGCAAAACTATCGACTCAACCTAAAAGCGCGTGCATTTGTACGTGTTTTTCGAAAAGTATAGCAGTTATCCATAAAAATCGTACGTCATTGAAAAGCTTAAGGCCTTAGCTTTACGTTGGTACCATTTTCACCAATATTTGGTGAGAACTTTTAAAATTGATGCTCTTTGAGCGAAATCGTAGCGAAAATGAGCAAATATGAAAATGGTTTTTGGTTAGGTTTTTTGCAAATAAAACAAAAACTTTTGGAAAATAAGTTAAGCATTTATTATTTTAGTATTTGGTATTGCCTCCTCTTGCTCTAATGACAGCATCCAGTCGATTCTGCATTGATCTGATCAAGTTGCTGATGGTATCTTGAGGAATACCGGTCCACTCCTCTAATAGGGCTGCCTTCAATTCTTCAGTGGACGAAGGGACTGGATTTCTGGCTCGGACTCTTCTGTTGAGTTCGTCCCATAAGTGTTCAATGGGATTTATTTCGGGACTGCGTGCAGGCCAGTTAAGTGACGACATATTGGCTTCATTCGAGAACTGTCGAGTGAGGCGCGATGCATGTCACCGGGCATTGTCGTGCATCAAAGTGAAGTTCTCGCCAATAAATGCTGCATAGGGCACAATGTGGACACGGAGAATATCGGTAACGTATCGCTCAGATGTCAGCCCTCCTCTTCGGCCTCCTGTGGGCACGAATGCGAGATCCGTTTTTCCCTCCAAGAAAATGCCAGCACATCATACAGGAACCGCCGCCGTATGCAACCATTTCAGTGAAACAGCATTGCGCAAATCGCTCAGTTGGACGCCTGTAGACTCGACATCTTCTGTCACTGCCACATGACACATTCTCGACTCGCCAGTGAACAATACTGAGCTCCATTCCGTATCGCTCCAAGTAAGATGATCTCGAGCAAATAAGAGGCGCGCTTGTCGGTGTCGTGCAGTCAATTTGGGGCCCCTGGCAGGCCGTCTTGGATTGATATTCGCTTCCCTTAATTGTCTCCTTACTGTGCAGACACTAACAGCTACTTCGCGAACACGCCTCAGGTTCCGCTGCGCAGCAACACCCGTGAGGAACCGATTTCGTAACGTACTTGTAACAATGAAACGGTCGTCTCTCTCTGAAGTGGATCGAGGGCGGCCCGTTCATGGTCTCAAATTAAAGCTACCAGTCTCTCGGAATCTCCTGCTAACTCTTGAGACAGCAGACTGACTCATTCCAAGACGGCGAGCGACGGTTCGCTGACTATGATTTTCCGACAATAGGGCTACAACTTGTGCCGCCTGATCTGGCGTCGTATCCATTGATGACCAAACAGTGATTGAAATTACTTCAGATGTAAGTTACCTAACTTTTCTGATGCAACTAATAATGAGAAACCGATTACGGGCGCGTTTATAGGGGTCGTTTACCTGAAATTTAAATTTTTCTGGGTATTTTGTTACAAATGGCAATAATTTAAAAAGTGCGAAGCAAATATTGATAAAGAGGGTACTAACAGTAAGCTAAAGTTTCAAACTTTTAAACGACATACGACTTTTATGGATAACTATCATACTTTCCAAAAACACGTACAAATACACGCGCTTTCAGGTTGAGTCGATAGTTTTGCGGCCGAGTGTAGATTGACACTTTTGGCGCGAAAACGTAAATTCAGATCTAGTAATACTAGTTTTCTTCTAGTACCTCATGTATAAGGCATCATTGCCAGAAATGATAAATTTAAAATAAATGTTATATCTTACATAATCTAAAATGTAGTACCACTGCATTTTATAAATATTTTCCTGAAACTTTGTGAAAAATGCCGTTAGACCACCTGTCACCGTTAGGAGTAGTCGAATCAAAATCAACCTTTGACATTTTATTCACAAACAACAAGAGCTATAAATTTTCCATACAACACTTTTTAGTACATATTACGGTTGACGAGATATTAAGAAAAAGCCGGTTTTGAGGGTCTTCGACCCTCTGTACAACCGCTAGCGGCACTCGAGACGGGGACTTTTGGGGTCTTGTGTAGGACCTCCAAAGAGAAGCTCATGCAAAAATTCAGCTTTCCCCTAATTTTTCCGAAGTTTGCCGAAATTTTTGCTCAAATTTCCTGGGATAAGTCAGAAGATTGAAAACTTTAATTTGCGTTAACTATGTGATATGCCCACACACCCTCCATTGCAACCTTTTATAAATTTTATTTTTGTAAATGCGATTTAATATTTAACACTTTTAACGTAGCCTTAAGTAGTCTGGCTGGTCTAGCGGTTAGTGCGCGCACCTTCGGTGCACAGGGTCTTGAGTTCGAATCTCACCGTGAATCATGTTGTTTTTCGAACTCACGAGCTTGTGACGGACTATGATCTCACTCAGATGTTAAACGAGTACACAAATAACACTGCTGAGCGTGATGCCGATCTCATTACCTCAACAATAAGCAGATAAGATCTTGGAAATTGGATAACACTAACACATCCTGTGGCCCTAGTCCAATGTTGGATTGTCGCGCCTGTTATTATTAAAGTAGCATTAACGGCAGCGATATGCTTTGCCGGTTTTGAATGGAAAATGATTTCACTGAGATGCTAAATAAGTACTTCTTAATATGAAGACGGAAAGTGAAGATAATCCAAACCCGTTATCGAAGGAATTTATGAAGAAATTTTATCAACAATGAGCGAGGGACTCAGTACTCAGTAAATTGTGGGCAATATGCTCCTGTTCTTCTGAAAGTTAAGAGGACCTAGTGCCAGCAATGCAATACCAAAAAATAAAATAAAACTAGAAAACTATGACCCAGCTCTAACTAGCGGAGAAAGATTACGTGTATAGTTTCTCTCAGAGGTAGAGCAGCTGAAATTGGAAATGTCAAAATTGTTTCTATGTTTCACAATCTTGCCACTAACTTCAGATTAGGCCTCGGTTATTTGATCATGCTGGACTCCCTGCTAACGTGAATCTCGTTCCTAAAACCCCTCCCGAAATATTTTTCTGCGTACGCCCCTGTCCTTCACTAATGTTATTTTCCAAAAAAAAACATGATTATAAGAAGAAGATATTAACAACGATATTAATCTATATTATCCGTATTCTCTTAAGCTTGGAGTTCCATTATTATTTGGCATTAAATTTAATAATAATAATGTATAAGGTCTCGACTTCAAGTGCATTCTGTCAAGAGTTACAGAAACTTACATGTCAAAAGGCTATAACAGGAAGATCTTAAAAAAGAATGGTTCCAAACAGATTCTAACCTAGAAACATACACGTGCCTCTTCCAAATACTTGACATAATTTATTTATACAAGAATTTGACCAACTTTTCCACACCCTCATCAATCATGTACCAACAAGTTATTAGAAGGGTGTTTGGTTAGATTACCACTTGGCGCTTCCGATTATAGGAAAATGAGTATTCAGAATATCGTTATTCTTATTCTGAACCCTTCAATAAGGTTATCAGAAATCAATTAATCTCGTCACGATTTTTTGCCGTTATCAAATTTAATCATTCGACGAAAATAATGAAGAACCCCTGTTTGTCGATTCGATCAATCAGGAGGGCCGATGTCGATCCATTGACTACATGTATACATTTTTATGCTACACTAAACATAATTTTCCCACAGAAATAACTCATCACTATAGATTGGTTCATATCTTATCGCAGCTTCTTTTAATTGACCGTACGCTACATTAAAGCATAAATAATTGCGGCCTTCTGTGTCCGTTCACCATAGGAGGCATGTAACGCATATATGAACTACTCTCTCTGTGTACTCTCTGCTCCATTTTTCACTCTTCAAATGCTTGATAAGTGCACATTTCAAATCCAATCGTATCGGATGCAAAATAATTTATTCGATTTATTCTTCCCCTCTTGTGAACTATAGAATTATGTATTTTGTTCTAGTTAATGGGGGGATTGAAGTAATGGAAAGTATTTTTAATATAATTTATTAAATCTATTTGCTCTCGTTTAAAATGTTACAAACGGGTAACGAGTATGTACTTTGAAACACATCCAATAATACATAATTTTGTATAACACCTATATATGTATACCTTTCCAATGCTTTATATTGAGCCTCATGGTCGAAACGGCCACCGCACCAAATTGACCCAAAGTGAGGAAGGAAGTATTCAATATAAAAATGTCGAGCGAAAAAAAGTGAAATTTGCTTGATTACGGCTCCAAGTGAGGGTGTTGAATTTAAATTGCAACCAAAAGTACGAACAACTGTTGACTTATGTAACGATCATTCTGGATGTTTGATACAATTCGTTATCATCACCACAGAGAGAGGAGTTTGTGCAAAAAAGGTGGCGTGGCCATCATAATAACTCTTCATTCGCTCTGACCTAGGAACTGGAACGCGATACTGGGAGGAATTATGTATTAATAATAATTTTGCTGCACTGTTTGGACTTTGTGGTTATTCTGCGATAGTTCGTTCTCTAGACCAAGTCGTGCAAATATTATACGAGTAAGTGGTAGACCTCTTTACAGCATCGACTTAAGAAATGTTCTTCCCATTTCTTGGGTATGTTACTTACAATTTCTCTTTTGCATCTTTTATCTATAAATATATCGTCTAATTGGGTAGTGTTTTTAATCGAATTTCTTGTTTTTTCCTATGTTTTCTTCGTTGCAGCTAATAATAACTTCTATCAAGAGGACAAACCACATCGTCTGTGTCTGGATGTTGGCGATGCAGTGATTATAATCAAAGAGACTGATGAGTGGTATTTTGGATATAATAAGAAGTGAGTATAATTTTACTAGATTTTTATAGTTTGTAACTTGTTCAAGTTGTTTGTTGTTAACAGTTTTAATGGGTGTCGTTTTGGGGCGAACATTATGGGTGATTATGATTCTTCTAATCAAATAGCGATGATGAAGTCTAAAAACATTTCTCCCTTTTCCGGTTTCAAGTGGTTATATGAAGTGTGAAAAGAAGACAAATGAGAGGTTAAGTGCATTTTAGTTGAACGAAACGAATGTCTTTTGTGTGGTTTAATGTGATGATGCTCCAAACCTTATACAAATGTCTGATTTCATGTTTTCCGGATATCATGTAACTTTATTTGTGACAAATTAGATAAGTTTCGCTAACGTTTCCTTCATTCAACAGTGAGGCAACTACACAGAGAAAAAAAATTAGAATGGTTATCTAAAGAAATAGTCGAATTCATCTAAAGTTCGCGTTGATTTTCAGCTTATGATTCTATGTAGTTGAAACAGTTACGAAGATATGGAAAATTTTTCTATTCGAAAAAGACAGCTATTCATTATCTATAAATTGTTAAATGTTGGATAGCTAAATTGTGTTGAAGAAAAAAGAACGATTGTTTGTAGTTAAATTTTATATTTGAATAGTACAATCAACAACTTTTGTGGAAGAATTTACTAAACCTTTTCTTCTAATCTTGCGTGGTTAAATGAACGAATTTAATAGTATTTTCCGCTACGAAGATTAGAGAAATCAGCTATTTCTTTGATAAAACTATCTGAATTTAAGTCAACTACTTCACTTTAGATAAAAAGTCTAAACCATTTTTTTCAGTGTATGCATATTTTTCAGCTATTTTTTCGAATGTTAATTTCGGCAATCAATTCAGTCAGCGCAGACCTGTGTTGTTAACGTCCACTTTGTTCGATAAGTGCGGCGGCCATAAGTGAATTTCTGTTCCAACATGACAATTTAGTAGTAGTAGCTATCAGTGCTATTTCTCATATCACAGCAAACAATTTTATCGTTTTATTCGAAA
Source organism: Microchrysa polita (assembly GCA_949715475.1). Taxonomy (NCBI): domain Eukaryota; kingdom Metazoa; phylum Arthropoda; class Insecta; order Diptera; family Stratiomyidae; genus Microchrysa; species Microchrysa polita. The sequence continues at coordinate 39,206,437 of OX454421.1, forward strand.
AATAAAAAAAAAAGTTACGAAAACAATATCATTCAAATGAAAAATGTATCGTAAACTTGTCTCCCCGACGAAAAATCGCTTTATTGTCATCAATATGTTAGTAACGCGACTACTATTAACGAAATATCTTCTTATTATTGCAAGGATGATAAAATAGTACATAATTCCTCATAACGAGTAAATTATGAAATTGTCAAAAAATAATACGACTAATTTATATAATTATATTATAATTAGTAATCTTAGATAGCTCAGGTGTAGGACTACGAAGCGGTAGGTGTCCGATTCGATTCCAAATAGAAGCAAAGTGTAAAACGGTAAAGTTTTAAAATAAGGTACAAAAAGTAAAGGATAAAATGGAAGTAAAAAAATAGAAACAGTAAAAAAAATAAATAAAACAATATTTTTTCACTTTTCTATGCATTAGTTCAGTATTGCCAAATAATCTTCCTTGTGAATTAATATCGGTTACTATTCCTTCCCGAAGAGAGTGACGCCTTTAATCCGAATTCGATATGAAATTCGAGAAATGTTTTCGAGCAGGTGAATTGAATTCGTATCGCGGACGATAGAAATTGTTTGCTGGAATGCCTCCAAATTAGGTTCTTCCCAGAAAATCTTTTTATTTTTGCACCAATATCAACAGAAGCTCATACAAATGTTAAACGCAGGTCATAGATATGCCTGAGAAATTATTAGCCCGATGAGAATACCTTTGAAAATTCTACTATGCAGGGAGTCGTAAACGTGTAAGTATACGACTTCCAGTACATTTTACAAAACCGCCTTGAAACCATGAATACCACTGCTTTAATCATTCGAAAATCGCCATTCGGGTTGGCCAACGAAAACCGTTTTTGGACTGACTTTTTTGCGATATTTTGTGAACTTCAGTGTAAGCTTCAGGCATCGACAAGTTTTTCGCGTCAAAACTGTTTTGTCTTTAACTGCACAGTTTTTAAAGTGGGGAGGCTTTTGGGACCGTTAAGTTTTCTCTGATGACCCCAAATAAGAGGCCACTTTGCGGCTTTTCTCAGAAGCCGTTGCGTTTAGCGGGGAGAAATTGAACTGTACGTATTGTTGACGGTTCTTTAAGCTTTTCCACATTGAATCGTGGAAATACCCGCTCGTTCTGTATGAGACTAATAGCAGCGGTCCGCAGGCGAATTTTCACAATGACAAGTTTTTTGATCGCTGCCTACATGAGCACCACGCTTTGCCCTGACGTCCATGAGACAATTACTCCATGTTTTGGGGATGGCTATATGGTCAATCTGGTTTTCTGTTTGGCCATCTGAAGATTTCCAGGTTTTTAAATGGCAAGATTTGTGTTTGAACAGGGTGCCGCCAATGACAAGCTGACGATAGTTACTGAACTCCACGAATAACTCACCATTGTCGTTCCTGACACCCAGACAGTGATTGCCAACATTGTCAGACCCAATTTTAGCATTGGGATCCCCCATAATACTTTTTATGTCACCTCTGGGTAGCATCAGAGGTGTCGCCAAGCAGGTGGTACAAGGCGTCCTTAGCATGCTGGTTGGTTGACTGAGTCGGGGCGTAGAACTGAATTATCAATCACCAATGTGGCACGATATCCTGACGTCGGGCTTTGGCCGCCTGAATCGGTGACTCTCCAATTCTCGCGGTTACGTGACCTTCTCCTTCTCAGGAGAGGAGATGTTACCGCCAGAACGGGCGATGTGCCTACACCGCAGGTCGAGCAACGCGAAGCCATGGAGCGGTATAAAGAACGAGGAAGAAGAAGACGTAACCTTGTCCTCTAGTTTCGGAAGCCCAGCAACTGGTGGGCGTCTTCACCTACGGAGTTCTCCCAGTGAGCTGTCGGTTGTCCACGCAACCTCGCTCCGTCAATTCGTTGTGCGTTCATCACCTTCTTTGGCATGCGATTATCGTCCATTCGTTGTACACGCTCATTGAAAACGTTGAAGCTTCACGATTTTCGATACTTCCAGCTCATCGTACAATTAATACAACTCATGGTTGTACCTACCTGACTTAAAGTGATTTTACTCTGGACTTGAATCTGGCAGTTAATATTCGGTCTGAAATAGACCTCCACTCTACAAGAGATTGGCTAGCTTCCTTGTTCAAAAGGATACCGACTCTATCCATTCTGGGTAAGGCTTCAAGTTCACTACCAGAGTAAAGCAGCACAGTTTGGGAATAAGGTGTTAAGGCCGTTCCCGAACCGATCCATCTTGTTTCGCTCAGTCCTAATAACGAAATTCTATATGCGGTAATTTCCCGTTAGACTTCCGTGAGTCTCGTACTACTTCAGTCGCCCACATCATTCGAAAGTTCGAAAAACCAATCGTAGTCCGCTTTTTGTAGCCAAAAGTCGTTGCCGGTAAATCAATCCGTATAAATCCCATATAATTTTTTTTAGCTGATATCACTTAACGGAAGTTCCACTTTTAGCAACATTTTCCAAAGTAAAATTATCTTTTTATACCGTTATGTTGTGTTTTATTTCCTGTGAAACTATCCTAATGACTTTCACATTTGTATTGATTTTAAGAATTCTTGTAAAAAAAAATCCTAACGGGACTCCGGATCTGAGTCATTTGTGTTATTGAAAGAACAAGCAGGCTACTGAAAATATTGTCACCAAGTTTGAAGAAAATACCGTTACCACTTTCCGACATGCAGCCATTTTTCAAGTGAAACTATCCTATTGATTGGGAGTATATATAAAATTTGTGACATCTCTCACCCTTTATTTTTTTTATTTTTATCAATCCAACTACTCTCCAAACATTAAAACCAATAAATAACAAAAATATGTAAGAATATGTATCTTTGTAATACAGTAAAACTTCGTTATAACGCTCTTCTGGGGTCTAAGCCAAAAAAGCGCTTTAACCGGGAAAACGCTATAGCCGGTAAGTTCAAGAAATATACTTCATAGACACATACACCTTTTAGGTGAGAAAATTTATTATTCGCTTGATACATGGAATGAAATAAATAGTAAGGAAATGGCAATCAATTGATTACTCTAAAAAAAAAAAACAGATATTTGTTTTTTTTTTTAGACTGGCAACAGACTTCAGTAATACTGAGGTTTTCAATTTATTGAAAGATTCTTCCTCTATGTCCATCCATGCTATAGGCCAAAAATTGCTTGAATCTTCTTTATTGCAACTAAGACTGCCAATTTTTTTGACATGCTTGACGCCTCTTTCTTGTTCTCTTCGGTGTCGACGGATGCTGAGATCTTCAATTATACTTTAAATTGTGGTTATGTCTTTTCCTTTTACAGGAAATCTGACCTTGATGTGAATTCACGGAACAACTTGTGCAGCATGGTTTTCTTTGTGATTATTACAATGTAAAGATAGACTACGTGTTCAATGAATTTGTCAATATAAATTGTTTTAAGAAAATGAGACTGGGAAAAGAGCGTTATAACCTGGAAATAGTAACGTTATAACGAATCGAAATTCCCTGTAATAAATGCTAATGGGACCATGACCGAGAAAAAAGAGCCTTATAGCCGGGAAATCGTTATGTCCGGGAGCGTTAACGAATTTTTACTGTATTTGCACTCCACATCCTCAATTGTGCTTAAAAGTTAAATCACTTGGCATCAGCATTGATTATTCACCCCACGAAGCTGATATCGTACTCATACTCTCAAGTCTCAACAACATCAACCACACATAATAATTCAATGCAAGAAAATCCTAAAACGCCTGGGGGAGCTCGTTCCCCTCCCCCAGAATCAAGGACACTTTTTAGTTCTGCTAGCATCACAAATTCATCAAACGCATCTGTAAATTTCACCCGATCGGAATCAAACCAATTGCATAATTATGTGCTCTCCACTTTTTCATTAAAAAAAGTTACAAGGTACAAAATTTTGTTATTGGAAAAGTGGAGAGCACATAATTATGCGATGGGTTTCGTTTCGATTGGTTATATTTACTTAATGGCTACGCTGGCATCACGTGATGCTAGCACAACCAATTAAACCTTAATTCTAATGAGGGGGCGAGTTCACAATTGTTTAAAGGGGGACGAAATTAGCACATAATTATGGGATATGTCTTACTTTAATTTATGAAAATGGTAATTCCAGCATCACAGACGTCATTTATTCAACTCAAAGTCTTCAATCCGACACTCTTTAAAAAATACCGGCGTACAGAGGGCTGCGCCCGCAATACGAGGGTTTTTTTTTTAGAATTTTAATGCATAGTGAATATTTTTTGTACATGTGTATATGTTATAAGCAATAAATAAGAATTGTGCACAACATTAATGAAATGCTTCCTGTAAATCTATTTTTTGATTGGTCTAAATAAACGCGTTCCAGAATGAAAGGCGCTAGCGCCTTTCATTCTGTTTCACCTTTAATTAAAAATAGATTTACTATTTACCCAGTTTGTATAAAAGTACTCCAAGGCAAATCTACAGGCATTTTCGATTTAAGATTTCTGATGGCCTTTGAGAGCAAAAAGAAACTCAGGCAAACGTAAGGATGGCTTGGCTTTATATAAGAACTAAATTATTAGCTGTAAATCTGTTACTGTTTTTTTAATCAAGGAAAAGCAACTTATATGAAATGATTTCATTGTGTCTTCTGACATAGGAGTCCACCCAAGCTTTCATATGAGTATTGAACAACTATACTTTTGCAGCTGTTCAGGGACACCCTGTTAACTTGGTCCTACAAACTTCTAAAATATTTGTGGCAAACACTATTACCATTCTATGCATTTCCACCAAATTTCATGATCATTGTTTCATCAAGTTAAAAGATATGCATTGAAGAAATGCTTAAGAGGCTTCCCTTGCATTGTCAAAGGCCCTTACTAAATACTTACTTGGCTATATTTCCGGTTTGGATACAGTTATTCGAATGAAAATTCGTAGGCATATTCCGTATATAATTTTCTAAAAACCCTTAGCAGAATTTTCATATTTGGAAACCTAAGAGGGGCTACACACGAACCAATTGAAATTTTACAAATTTACTGCTATTTACTTTTCATTAGCAAAAGTCAACAGTCTTAATATTTAACGTATATAAGGCCATACTGACCAATCTTTGTGCGAAGTTTCATATCGATCCCTATAACGGTTTAGAAAAACGGAGCTCGAAAAGGAAGTTTAACTTTAAACGCCAATAACTTTTTTACCGTTACTCGAAACTGGAACATTTTAACGGATATGAGATGTACTCGTTTAGATCTTTGATTTAAATACCCATACTTCAATCTCCGATAAAAACTAAAAAAGTCGACTTTTTTCAAAGGTTCGGGACACCCTGTTATCTTCTTCCTGCCAACTTCTAAAATATGTGTGCCAAAGACTGTAACTATTCTACACATTCCTACCAAATTTCATGACAATCGGTTGAGCCGTTCGAGAGTTATTTACTGAACAGACGAACGGAAGGACGGACAAAATCGATTTCATAGGGGTTTTTTGAAAAAAAAAAATCTAAAAAACCCTAAAAACGGGGTCAATGGCTCCACAGTAAAAAATATATTATATGACATCAAAATTTGATTGCCTCCCTTAGTCAATATTCACGCCTCCCTCCTTACTATAACTGGCCAGGAAAGGATAGGCACTTCGATCAAAAGACTTAAGTGGCAGTGGATAGGTCACACCTTCCGAAGAGGGCCCAAAACTGTTGCAAAAAAGGCTCTAAACTGGAATTCACAGCACTCCGGAGCAAGGCGCCGTGTTGGGCGGCCAAGGAACACATGGAGAAGATCGGTAACTAGCGAAGCGAAAACGCTAAATCTTACATGGTCGCAGCTAGCACCGTTGGCGCAAAACAGAACGAGGTGGAGAGTAGGCGTAGTTAATGCCCTATGCCCCACAAGGGGTTGACAGGAACTAGAGAGAGATCCGTAATAAGGCGCAAATGCGTATATAGATGAAATAGGGGGACATCGTCATATACTACTTGTATGAAAACGTGATAAATGAATAACGCTGACACGTGTTGCATGAAATAAAGATTACAAATTTGTTAAATGCTGGCTGGGATAACTGTGTAAATGGCAAAGCCACACATGCTATGAAAAATCCCCTCCGAGTCATAAAACGCTTATTAATATTCGAATTGCCCTGAAATATAAACATTGTAAAAATAATATGATTGTCGCTTAAATATAATAAAACATATTTATTGGGTCATAAATCTGACGAATAACTTAATTATGTACTACACATACTATAGCCTACAGCTCATCGCATGCACTTTACTATCGATTTAAATCAATTTATCAAGAATAACACTTACTTCAAATAGGCTTTCCAATTTTGATAGACATGAGCTATTATTTCATGTTAATTGTATGAAGCTTTAATATGCAGCTACAGCTACAGCAATTAGAGAAGAAAGTGCAAGCTTTCAAATTCAAGATTTATGTTTTGCGTTCCTTTCAAAGCGGTCCAGATTTTGTTTGTGGACTTAATAGAAATGAACAACTACGTACGTATATTTTGCTCCGACTTTGTACTTCTTAATTTTGCATTTAAATTATAAACGATCGGAATAAAAATCAACTTTTAATACAAAACGTTCCACCTTGAACTCGCAGAAACATAAGAATAGCCCAGTACAATAATTATAAAATTCCCACACATTAAAAGTCTTCTAGAACGTATGAATCGAAACATCAAACAGTGAAATAAAAAATAAATAAATTGCCGTAATTATGATCATTATATTAGCCGGTGTGGACGATTTTCTATTTGAATGCCTTTGGAATTTGTTGTAATTTCATTTAAGTAGTTCTTAAAAAAAGATACGATTTAAGTGAAAGTACACACAATATATAAGTACTTTCATACAAATCTTACAGTTTTATCGAGCATTTCGAGCTTAGTTTTGTTTATCTAACTCCGAAAATGCAGAGAAAATAAAATTGGAATTGTTAGGTATGACGCGCAAGATTGCACACATACAAAAGGGAGTGGTATGGTTTTGCATGATTAATCGACTTTTACATTGAAATGGTTCGGTAAAACGAAGAGAATGTTTAAATGCATGATTGGATGCAATAAACAAATGTTATTCTTTAAGCAATACAATTAGCGTTTTCAACGAATGGGATGAAATATAAATCGCTCGGTGCTCAACATTTAATATGGAAGCGAATCATGCTGTCATGAAGCTTGGAGATTTGTACAAAATTGGTGTACTTCATAGTACATTCGACACAAATGGGAACTTTCAATTCATTCAGTGACCCATGGTTTTTTTTAATCTTCATATGTTCAATCAATTGGTTAAATATTGCTATAAAAAAACATGTTTTTGGTTTTTATATTGCTACTTCAATTAAAACAATATAAACTTTTTTCTATTGCAGAGATAAAACGAAATACGGCATCTTCCCGAAATCATATGTTCAACTGGTAGATGCTATTAAAGTGAAAGATGAATACGTCATCAAACGCACGGGAATCGTTGATGAAATAACGACCGTACTTAAAGAATGGGGAAAAATCTTTGAGAAATTCTATCTGGTAAGTATAGACTTATAAAAAATTTAATAATTCCGATTTCAGATCAATAACACACAAAGCATGTGGAAAATATAATTTCTCTATTAGTCCGTTAAACATGCTTGACCCTTAACACACTCACACTGATGGTCGACGCCAACACGAACCAAACTGCTGCAAATGAGCAATTAATCACACACTCAAGAGAATAACACTTTCTGCTCCCTATCTACTCATCTTATTTTAATTAATAACTAAAAACAATCTTTTTACATACTAGAGATGTTCTCAATAATGTATTACTTTTATACGAACTATCTCTTCTAGACATTGATACTAGTTTTTTGTTGTTTTTAAATTTAATCTTCATATAATTTTCCATCTTTCAACAGAGTAACAATCAGAAATTTCAACCGATAAGACACAAAATGTTGGAATTAATTCGCTTAAGATCACAAATGCTCTCGGGCAATTTACCAGTCGATGAGATGCGTGAAGTGAAATTACAAGCAACAGCTGAAATTGATACCGGAAATAATATTCTAGGTAAGTGCACGCACTTCATTTGATCAAGAATTCCTTTGAAGAAATGTTATTAGATTGTAAATTGATATTGTGCTAATTGCATTTAACACCCCTCCTAATTGTACGCAGGTTTGGATATGGTTGTACGTGACGACACGGGAAATGTTCTGGATATAAATTCAACATGCACAACGGAATTATACGAACATCACATAAATGCTGTCGACAGGATTCGACGAGCGACGGTACGTATATTAATAGTGTATAATTGAAGGACAATCTGCGTTCTTGTTTAAATTGATTGGTTGGATAGATTCGATAAGACAATTTCGCATTTGGTCTAATTTGTAATGAGATAGTAGCATTTCATTGAATTAGGAATTATTTTGAATGATTAGAGCCGAAATTAATACCATTCCGATTGGCAAATTGGAACCGTTTCAAAATTTAAGTTAATTTAGATATTTCATTGGCAAGGCCAGCTGATTGGAGTTTAGTTTAGTCCGATGGACAATGGTACATATGAATTAATCATAGCATGAAGACGTGTTTGAGCTTATCGAGTCATTGAGTAATCACTGTTACCGACAAGAACGGCGCCGGGGCTGCGACTATGAGTCAAATTGACTCTTCTAGAATTTCACTGAACCACAGCCACTGTCGTGTTGCGGCGCCTTATTAGCTTATTTAAATAGATACCATAAGCAGTAGAGTCTGTTCACTGTTTTTGTCAGAGATGTAGATATAATCTCCCAATACTCAACGGACTGATACTACTACAATGTACATACATAAATCTGTTCTACATTTTTCGCAACTTAAAGAACTCAGCGATTTAACCGAGTTTAATTATTGTTATTATTTTTCGTTCTGCCGTACAAACTGCATTGCCATCACCAGTGCTATGGCCTTCCATCACATTATTGGAATTATATGTTTTTAAGCTTCCGCAAGTTTGTGATATTTTCCATAAGAACTTAGTCACGCACAAAAAATCCGGATCAAAGTTTGGATAGTTTAGCATTAAAGTTTTTTTTTAATTTATTTATCAAACAAAAAGGATAATTTACAACCATTATTACATTCGCATTAAAATTCTAACACAATATTTTCTAAGCGTGAAATCTTCCACTCCTTTTTCACTTAAAAGCATTTATTTTGAAGATTTCTGTCTTTGCAAAAACATCTCCCGAGAACTACGCGTTTATATTTTGTATTTTTACACAAAGATATTTAAAAAAAACCGGAAAGGATATTGCACAATTTGCAAAAACCATCAAAACTGGTGAATAGCCTTCTCTAATACCAGGAATTAACATTTTAATCAAATATAAAGAGCAACTGATAGTTTCATATTTCATTTTTCAATTATTGCTTTCTCAATTTCTGGGCTTGGGAGGGGCTTTAGCCCCCTTAGCCCCTCCCGTGGTTGCGCCACTGGCCATCACGGTAATATATTAAAGCCCTTAGAGCTGATTGCTTTGTGAAAATAGAACCTTATATTTCCGTGGAGCAAGTACTGTTTAAATTATTCAAAACAATTATCTGCGATGATCCCAGGCCAGGAAAAAATAACAAAGATCCCTGGAATAGTTAGAATTTCTTAAATCTTCTTTTAATTTACATTTGCGACAACGATTGATATTCACACCACACCAATTTTGACGATTCTGTCTATATTAGAATCTATATTATTAAGAAAGCATTTCATAGCCTGACGCGACCACCTCACTCGCTTGGAACTAAAGCTGGATCTGTTCTTTTTATCTGAAGTGAAGTATTTATTTTAAATTTAGATAGTTCTACTAAAGAGTAGGAGTACACCAGGGCTGTGTATTGAGTCCGTTGAGTCCTCTTCAACATCATCATGTGGTACTTATTAAAACGTATCTCAAGTTCAAGTATCTTGACTCGATGGTAAACAAAAGAGCTAAATGCGATGATGATATCAAACATCGCACAGAAGTTGGGTAGATGAAATGACGGCGACCGAAATGAAAATGTTATGCATGTCAGTTGGTCTAACTTCACTACGCTAGCTTTTCCAACTCGCATTATTTCATCGTATTTTCGATATTAGCTAGGTTTTGCTCCTGGTTGAGTACCTCCTTAATGTCCTCTTTTTACTGAATGGTAATAAGACGTTTTGGTTGCACTTATTTATAGGCCCTAAAGTATTCTTGTACAGCCCAAAGAGCCATTTAGCTAATTCTTCGAAGTTGATTTTAACAGTTTACATTTGGATACCCTTGGGGAAGTTTTAATCATAATCCACGTAATAGAAAATTACTACTTTTCGCGATTTCTAGAAACTTGGCACTGTCAATAGGACCTTGACCTTGATCCGATCGAAATGCTCGTACATAGTGTTTTCTATTATTAGTACTAACCGGCTGGCCATTTTTTTGCTTAAGAGAATCTCAACTAGTTTTACTACTTTAAAGTTTTCAATTGCTGTTTTTTTCATCTTAGGGGGCAGGTTTGCTGAGCTGGACTTGCCAAAAAAATCATCGAGCGTAGCATTCATGTTAAATTTTTAATCGTCACATTTAGATTTTTTTTTCAAAAAAACCTTGTTAGATCGATTTGTGTCCGTCCGTCTGTCCACTAAATAAATCGTAATTTTTTCGATTTCGAGTAACGGTGACGGAGTTATGAGTTTCCGGTAACTCCCTCCGTTTTTCTAAATCGCTATATGTACGAATATGAAACTTTGCGCAGAGATTGGTCCGTACGTTAAATACTAAGCATCTTGATTTTTGCTAAGAAAAAATAAATAACAGTAAATTCGTGAAATTTTAGTTTGTGCGTGTGTAGCCCACCATAGGTTTGCAATTCTAAAAATGTTGATGAGGATTTTTTGGAAATTACATAAAGAATATGTCTGCAGATTTTAATTCGAAAAGCTTTATCCAAACAGGAAATATAAAAGGAATCTTAACCCTGGTAAGGGCTTTTTACAATACCAAGATTCACTGAATCTCTCGTGATCGGCTCAATCGATCGATATACAATTTGATAGAAATGTATAAAAAGGCATTGCTATTTTGTACGCACAGCATTGAATTTTGTAGGGCCAAGGCAACAGGGTGACCTGAATAGGTGCGAAAATCGACTCTTTTATTACTCAACGGTCAAGGTGTGAGTACTCATATTAAAGGACTCATCGAAGGAATTTCCTATAAGGTATTTTTTGTAAGTTTGGTATAACGGGAACGTAGTTAGAGCTAATAAATTGGGTGTTTGTGGTAACTATATCTTTACGATAGCAATTATAAGTGTTTTTTGGGAGCTCTGTAGAAATGATAAAAAAAATTATGTTTCCGTTGAGTACCTTTATTGAAACCGGGAACATAGTACATGAATCTATTTTTGGATTGGTTTAGTTGAAAAGTTCATTCTGGAACATTTTATGTGAACCAATCCAATAATAGATTTACTGTCATCATTTAAGTTATTTATGCTTTTTTTTTACTTAGGACAATTTACAACAGGTATTACGTACGCATTAAAATTCTAAAAAAAATGTCGTTTTACCTGGTTTTTCTACTGGAAATGATTGGGATTGCTTACATTTAGGTGAAATTTCGAAAAGCTGAATGGATTGCTATTCGGGTTTAAATTGCTAACCTAAATGTGTGTTCAGTATGGTACCAGTTTTCGTGTTGATTGGTGTTTTCAGTCAATGAGCAGAGCCGACTCACAAGCATGAGATATTCTCATTCATTTTCAATCGGTGTTAGGTTAGAATATTGAAAGGCCACATTAAATTATGTTCTTAGGTTGGGTTTATCCTCCATACTCATAAACTGTAGAGCTGTCGCGCGGACGTTCAATGTTCCTGTGAGTGCCTCAGACGGAATTTTTACACGAATATTGTGTGCCAGTCGCCAAGTTGGAAATGTAAACAATGTTTAATTTGTCAACATGTTCTATTGATTCTACAGTTTCTAATATGTACTCTTGTTCACAACACCCTAGTTGACCCACCGAATGTACCTTCTAACCTTTGCTTTGCTTCAAAGTTTACAAATTATTTCCCGAAATTTTTAATTTATCATGTGTGATCAAATAGGCCGACGAGGAGTTTTCTACTAGTGAAAGCAAAAGGACGGCCGTTTCTTGCTACTGCGGGAGTCCTCGATAATTAATTGATCTAATTGGATCTGTTTCGCATATGTGTAGTATTTTTTAAGGAGTATAAAAAATCCAATTTGTCAACCTTATTCTTCAGGCAATAATGTGTCATCGTCAACGTTTCACGATTGAGACCAGGCAAATGACTAATGATCTCCTCCCTGAACTTTTTTATTTGTACTGTAATTGATACCCATCCTATCTTCAAGCCGCATTTCTTAGTTTTTGTGGAAAAAGGGAGAATTCGATTCGATGCAAAGACAAAACCGTGCGAATTCGATAGAAATTTTTTATCTGGAATTGAAGCTTCACTATACAATTCAGAGGGAACTAATTTCAAAAGTAGCAAGAATTAAGAATTAATTCAACAAATACATATGCAACAGTATAGACAGTTACGTTAGTTATAGTTAATTCAAATGACTTCAAGTTTATATATTTTTAAGATCCTCTACCCCGGGATTAGGGTTTCCACCAGTAGATATCTCCAGTGGATACAAAAGTTGAACTGGCAAGCGTTATCGACTTCCATTACTGAACCGTACCTCACTAGCACGGATTTTTCCACCACGTCCTGAAAAAACTGCCTCTACCATTGCTACTTTCCGTAAAACACGAGGTGCTGTTTGATCATATACAAGTACGATTTCGCCTTCCTTCAGAGAGTTCGGTGAGCAGATCGCATAAGATATTCTTCTTTCCATCGCTTCTAGAATACCATTGATTGCTTTAGTCGATCTTTCCATTTCGTTTGAAGATTAGATGCGAAAACCTCGAGGTTATTCTCTCCTGGCGTATCTGGAAGAATAGAACTCAAAAAATGATTGGGTGTGAGAGGGGATAGATCTAGGGGATCTTCACTGGCGTAGGTAAGAGGAGGAGAGTTGATCACATTCTCGATTTCCACGAGGAATGTGTGGAACTTGTCTAAGTGTAGAATGTCGCGTCCTACTATTGTTCGTAATGCGTCCTTTATGATTCTGATTAATCGCTCCCAAAAACGAATTGAATTTCCACTCTATCCGCGGATCGCATAAGATATTCTTCTTTCCATCACTTCCAGAATACCATTAATTGCTTTAGTCGATCTTTCCATTTCCTTTGAAGATTAGAGGCGAAAACCTCGAGGTTATTCTCTCCTGGCGTATCTGGAAGAATAGAACTCAAAAAATGATTGGGTATGAGAGGGGATAGATCTAGGTGATCTTCACTGGCGTAGGTAAGAGGACGAGAGTTGATGACATTCTCGATTTCCACGAGGAATGTGTGGAACTTGTCTAAGTGTAGAATGTCGCGTCCTACTATTGTTCGTAATGCGTCCTTTATGATTCTGATTAATCGCTCCCAAAAACGAATTGAATTTCCACTCTATCCGCAGATCGCATAAGATATTCTTCTTTCCATCACTTCCAGAATACCATAAATTGCTTTAGTCGATCTTTCCATTTCCTTTGAAGATTAGGGGCGAAAACCTCGAGGTTATTCTCTCCTGGCGTATCTGGAAGAATAGAACTCAAAAAATGATTGGGTATGAGAGGAGATAGATCTAGGTGATCTTCACTGGCGTAGGTAAGAGGACGAGAGTTGATCACATTCTCGATTTCCACGAGGAATGTGTGGAACTTGTCTAAGTGTAGAATGTCGCGTCCTACTACTGTTCGTAATGCGTCCTTTATGATTCTGATTAATCGCTCCCAAAAACCCCCCTCCCAAGGGGCTCGTTACAATGAATTTCCACTCTATCCGCAAGTTGCTTAAAAATCGTAACGGTGATCGAGGCCGTTAAACCATCCAGCGTATTTTATAAAAAACTGTCATAACTGAGTTTGTCGGATTAAGGGACAGTTTCTCGTACATCTTATCTAATGATTAGTTATCATTAAGGCCCGGATTTCTATGCACTAAAAAAGGTCGAAATATGCCATATAATATGCAATAAAAAATCACAAAATATGCAATGAAATATGCAGTGATGAAACGAAAAATATCGTATATATGTAGCTGGAAAATATTGAAATACGTAATTAAACCTTTTACCATCAGTATACTAGACAAATTTTTATCGCAATTCGATTCAAACAGAGATATTTTTTTAAGTATAATAAAACAGAAGTGCTTTCGATGATATGTTTTAATACTAAATTCAGTTCAATTCAGATTCAACATAAAACACATTTCAGAATAATAACGAATACATAAACTTTAGCAATATAAAATATCCAACCAAAATCTTTTTCAAAAATTCAGATCGTTTTCGGTACATAAATATATATATTAATATTATATATTAAATGATTTCATTATTATTCCATTTTTTAATTGCAATGAAGTACTTTTAAAAATTTTCCTCAGTAAAACTGTGTTTTCTGCCGTTTAAAATATATTTATTTACCGAAAATTATCTTTCTATATTCACTGATGTAATTGGAGCAAATATAAATGTTTATTGGTCGGTTATTTCCGAATGCTCCGCGTTGTTATCGTTAATGATATTGTTAATATTCCTTAGTGTGGTTAAGCCTGTGTTTTTGTCTGTAATTTCATGAAATTTTAATTTGTGCATTTCGCCCGAGCTTCCCGGAATACAATTTATATGTATGTTCTTCAAACTCGTCAATTAATTGACAACTGTCACTTAAGCTCGCCATATACAGTCAAATCGATTGCACAATCTGACGCCCGTACAGCACATTTACAATACAATTTATCGTAGAACTTAAACTGACAGTCTTACGATCCACCCGACACAACACAACAAGCGAAAATTATATATTTTGTGGCGATGCTACTTTCGATGGAGAATGACCGCCTTAACCACAATATAAGGAATGACCACCGGTTTATGTGAAAAAATTAGCAACTAGTTGATTTTTTCACATGTGTTGACCACCGGTCATTTTCCATGTTGTCGCTGTGGTGGCCATTCTCCATCTAAAGTAGCAATAGATGCCCTTCGCCACAAAATATATAATTGTCACTATGTTGTGTTGTGTCATGTGGATGGTGAGACGATCATTTTAGATTGTACGATAAATTGTATACTGTATGTGATGTACGGGCGTCAGATCGATTGGGTGCAATCGATTGTTCAATCGGCTGGACAGTGTATGGTAAGCTTTAGAAACATTGTATTTCATGTAATATTGATGCAAAACGGAATAATTTACAGTTTCTTTTTGTTTTTCATGTTTGTTTTTTCTTCGTGAAACATTTTTTTATAATTTTCTTAGAGCAAATTAGGTTTTATTGCAAAATTTTTAAGAAAGAGTAAAATATGCAATAACCCATCAAATATGCACAAATATGCAAAAATATGCATTTGCATATAAATCCGGGCCTTAGTTATCATATAGAGAAGACGCACACAATTTTCAGAAAGCTTTTACATTA
This sequence comes from Microchrysa polita, assembly GCA_949715475.1. Taxonomy (NCBI): domain Eukaryota; kingdom Metazoa; phylum Arthropoda; class Insecta; order Diptera; family Stratiomyidae; genus Microchrysa; species Microchrysa polita. Next base: position 39,221,989 of record OX454421.1, read on the forward strand.
TATTGAATTGAATTTTTGTTTATTTTGCATATATACATACGTCATATTTTGCTTGGTTACGCCATTGCATGGAATTTTATTCAACATTCCCATTCTCTCTCTCTCTCTCTCTCTGGTTTCTTTTAACCCCTAGTGAGCATAATGCATTGACTACGCCTCTTTTCCACCTTTGCCTATTAGCGGCCATCGCCTTTAGCTGGTCCAACGATTTGCCTATAGATTTTCCCTCTGCCTCAACAGATCTTCTCCATGTATTTTTGGGTCTTCCCACACGACGCTTTGCATGGGTCCCCTTAGGATTCCAATCTAAAGCCTGTCTTGCAATGTTTTTTGGCTCTTTTCCAAGTGTGTGCCCTATTCACTGCCACTTCTGTCTTTTGATGTCGATGCCTATCCTATTTTGGCCAGTAATTTGGAAGAGGTTGTCGTCAGACCAGCGAATTTGTGGGATGCGTCGAAGCCACTGATTCACGATAGTTTGTAGTTTGGTTGTAATATCACTGGTCACCTTCCAAGTGGAACACCCATATAAAAGCACTGATTTTACGTTGCCTTCGAAGATCCGGAGTTTGGAATTCCTAGAGATGTTTTTGTTTTGCCAGAGAGGAGTCAAACTGAAATATACTGCTCGAGCTTCATTTATGCGCGAATCTACATCAGCCCCACCATCCGCTGCTAACACGTTCCCAAGATAAGTAAAGTTCTCGACTTTTTCTATCGGCTGTCCGGAGATACAAATGTTTCTCTGCCTTTCTGATGTCAAGCTCAGTTATTTAGTCTTAGTGACATTAATTTTGAAAGCAGCACTTCGACTTTCACAATGCAAAGCATCCTTCATTTGAGACAGATGATCTGTTGTGTTTGAAAGAAAGCAAATGTCGTCGGCATAGTTCAGGTGCTGAAGGTAGTCAAATAATTTCCACCTGATAGCCTTACTTTTATAGTCACCTAGAGCGTCGCAGAATACGTCGTTGATAGTAATAAGGAACAGTACTCGTATTGGTGATAAAATACAGCCTTGTCTAATTCCATTGTTCACCTCAAAAGGACTCGACAATTCGCTCTTGTGCAAGACGTGACATTGGGCTTTGTTATAGGGCACCTTTATGATCGCAATAAGTTTCTCTGGTATGCCTCTCCTACGTAAGGCTGTCCAGATATAAGCCCGATCAACGCATTCCCATTACCTATTGGAAAACTTATTCAATCCTGAATTCGACAATATTCAATCAATCACTTGTATGGATTACTTTTTCTTTTAATTTGTTATAATTTAACTACTACTTAACAATTCATTGTCTAATCGCAACATCTTCTCTTTCTTCTGCACACAGAATACATATCACAAAAATCGAACGTCAAAAACAATGAACAAACATTCACACAGCGTACTGCTGGCTGCACATGCTTTTGTCTGTAAATTTCAAGAGGACTCTGATCTTCTCTTCACCTTATACGATGGCGAGGAACATAAAGCAATTACCGAGAACTACGTGGTTAAGTGGGGTCGACAGGGCATTGCTCGAGATTTAGATCAATTCGATAATACTCGAGTCCTTTTCACGGTAAGTAAACACAGCAGCTGTTTTAATTGGTACAGTCGAGAACGGATAAATGCAATCGTCTCCGGCAGCAAGAAAAATTGCACTTATCCGTTTTTTTCACTTATCCGTTTTCGGACAGATTCAGAGAAACAAAAACATAATTTCAGATTGAAGAATATTAAGCGTCCAAAAAGTGTATGTTAGGCTGAATAGTTAGTCTTAGTTTTACATAATTATATTAGTTCCCCCATACTATGAGTGGAAAATTTATCGACACAAGTATAATAGGGAGAACACATACCTATTGGACCTAATTCTCAGTGTTTTAGGAGTATGAAGGAAGAAAAGATAAATAAAAATTGCACGAAGAACAATGTTAAAATTAGGCATCATATACGTATATAATCGTCGAGTTACACAACAGGATTATTAAAAGATTCCTACAAAGAAGGTGAAACAAAAACAACAAAAATGGGCGTACGCGTATTACTGGGCATTCCAAAGCCATCAATGATTTTCAGTCACGTTCTTTGCTATGATGTAACTGCTTGTCCTTGGAAAGAAAAGCATTCTGCAAACTCAATTTTTTAATGGTAGGAAAAAAACGAATTATTTGACTGCGTATCCAAAGGCAAGCATAGTAAGGATACAGTATGTTTTTGCATATCATACAGATCCAAATGTAAGATTCTCCTATAATACAAATGATGTTGCACTGATCGCCGCACCGAATCATAAGTTATCGGGACTAATTTCGCTTAGGAAACAGGATAAACCGCCAATCAATTCACCCTTGCAAAGTAAAACCTCTGGATAGAAATAAATCAGAAAGCCTTGAAATAGACCATTGATCATGGCATTTTATTAATGTTAGCCTGAAACAATCGCATCTGCAATCCCTTTTAGATCATAGTAGTTATCCAGATGTTCAGGGTCAGTTTTTGACTTTGCCATGAGGATGGTTCAGTAATTTGAATGGAAAAGGAATATATGTATGTATGTATTTCAGTTTTGGTAATTTAGTAAAAAAAAGTTTAATGTAATAAAATACCGTTTTAATTTTACTAGCCCCACGAGAATAATAAATTTTATTGTCCATGTTGTTTGTATGTGAAATACCAAAATGTATCAACGGGCAAAAATAATTAAGTTTAATAGCCAAACAAAGCTGAATAAAACAGAACTTAATTTTCATTAGAATGCAATTAGGTACGTTTTATTGAGTTTATCCCGTGCAGGTTTGGGTAGAACTTCATATAAAAAAAATGACACTTACCCAGGTAAAGTTAACCCGTGCAACTACCCTACACGGGATAGAGCTCAAATGTAGATGGCGGACGCATAGGGGAAATATGAGGGAATTTGTTTTTTCAAACCAAATGTGAGAGTTTTTCTAATCACGAGAAAAGATTTTGCAAAGAAATAATCATCTTTTGTGATAAAATCCACCACATCTAAAAAATAAGCCGAAGAAGGTGAGTCAAAGATGCGCAAAAACTGTCAAATGTCAGCTGTTTGGTCTTAACCGGGATGTTACCCGCGATTGTTTTTTTCGAGTCAGATTTACCCGCGATGCGAAAAAAACGTCGCTATTGATTCAATGTCGATATCGATGTGGAAATTTCCAATTACATAAGTCAATGAATTGCAATCATCAATGATAATAATCAAAATTTGGCGCCGCACACTGAATTCTGATGAGTTCATAACAAAAGTAACTGCCAAAACTTTGACAATATTTCCATTGTTCTCTTAAAAAAGTGAAAAACAACCAACAAATATGCATATACAAATACGTAATAATTAGAGCCCGGACTCTCGTGCAATTGCACGTTAATGCACGAAATTGCACTTTTTAGGATACATTGCACGAAATAGCATGTTTTAAGGTTTTTGCATGAAAAGGAACATTTGCATTTTTAACCGTGTATCGAGTTGGAGTTTCGAGTTTTTCAATTTCGGAAATGTCACATTGGAATGTTTGCATTGAGACCTCCGACCTGGAGGTCGCATCCCGATTGGGACGAAACTTTTTTCCCTCAATTTCCTAAATTTTTGGTATCTTTTCCCAAAGTTTAATGGTTTCGTACTCATTTATAATGCACGATTTTGCACGTTTCGGGATTTTTACTGTACGTTTTTCAATTTTTTACTGCACGAAAATCCGGGCTCTAGTAATAATTTACCACTCTTTCTTGTATTTTTAGATTACTAGTATCGTAGAGTGCGACTCAACCAAGTGAGCCACAGAGCGTGTATTTTTTTGTTAGTCGTTTCAATTTGGTTATTTTAGGAGTGTCTTTGTGTCAGTAAATTTGCCACTCATAGTATGTATCATGTTTTATCCAGTCGATAGGCACTAGTATTTGTGCGTTTCAATTTTTATTTGCTTGTTAAATTAACAGTGGTCCGCATTTTTTAACTCATAAGTACAGAGCACAGGAAAAAATCGGATTAATATTCGTGAGAAAAAAACACAATCGTATTCTTAAGTGCAAAACGAATGCACGACATCGAAATTCGTAAGTTGCACTTATCCGTTGCAATTAACGTGTGCGTATGCTCTACCCTTCATACATTTTCGTTGCACTTAAGCGAAATTTGCACTTATGCGTTTTGCACTTATCGAGACAATTTTATATGTAAACCATGTGAAAAATCATGGGGCTTTTAAAAATCTTGCAGAAATGCGTTTTTTGCACTTAAGCGTTTTGCAGTTATGCGTTCTCGACTGTACTTGCAATGAGTATACCAGCTCTTGTGCATATTATTTTTGTATTGTCCCTAATCGTTATTGTTATGGTACTTGCTTGATATTTTACAGGATCTAGGAAGTAGTGATTTAAATCGAAATAAAATCTACTTAATATGCTACGCCATACGAATTGGTACAATGGACATGAAAGAGGGTACATCGAAACGTGAAAGTATTGCCAATGCGGCACAAAAGATCTTTTCACAATCCACCGAATCGTATAATTTAACGGATCAAATGCGACGACCGTTCGGTGTGGCAGCCATCGATTTGACGCCGATTATTAAGAAACCGGAAGATTTCAAGAATAATTTGGATTTACCGTTTATTTTGTAAGTTGTATAAGTAATTTCTAATTTGATCCTAGTTCCGATGATTGATGTATCATGATTTTTCTTTCTCAGATGCGAAAAAGAAAATTTAGACAGTACACTTAAAAAGTTATTATTCAATAAGGACATTGGTAAAATCGACTCCAAATTAGCTGTTAGTGTTGAAGTTTTACATGGTGATATTAAGCAGGTGCGTATGCCACATTAACACTCACTCTTTCCAAATTTCTAAAATCCATTCGTTAATTTCAGATTAAGGAAGAATATCCGCATTTAGTTCACGGCAATGTGCCGTTTGCCCGAAAAATGGGCTTTCCCGAAGTGATATTTCCCGGCGACGTTCGAAACGATTTGTATTTAACACTGTCTAACGGTGAATTTTCAAAAGGCACCCGAGGCGGTGAGAAGAATATCGAAGTGACGGTGGTCGTTTGTAACGAACATGGTCAAGTTGTGCCCGGTGTGATAACACTTGGAGCTGGTGCTCAAGTGGTGGATGAATACAAATCGGTCGTTTACTATCACGAGGACAAGCCCAAATGGAATGAAACATTCAAAGTAAGATTTTTACAAAAAAAAAAATGTATAGCACTTGAGTTTCTTTCCTCTTTATTTACAGATTCAAGTGCCAATCGAAGAATTCAAACAGTGCCATCTTCGCTTTACATTCAAGCATCGCAGCTCAAACGAACAAAAAGATCGTACGGAAAAACCGTTCGCTCTCTCCTACGTAAAACTTATGCAATCGAATGGTACAACATTGCAACACAAAAGCCATCAATTGTTAGTGTACAAAATTGATCATAAGAAATATGACAAAGAGAGTCAATTACAATATTTGACGTTGCCATCACAACCATGGGAATTGAATGGATCGTCGTCGAAACCGTCGGTGGCTGGACTGACTTTGGCCCCGAAAGATTTGTTTGTGATAGAGACGAATTTATGCAGTACGAAATTGACGCAAAATGTCGATTTGTTGGGCCTGTTGAATTGGTCGGCGCATACCGAGACATTGGAAAAATCTTTGGAAGCATTGATGAAAGTCGATGCCGGAGAGATTGTCAAGTTTTTGCAGGACATATTGGATGCGTTATTTAATATATTGGTAACTGATTTTTTTGTTATTGTCAAATCTTGACTGATTGATTAATTGTACCAATTTCAGGTCGAAAGCAACAACGACAAATACGACTACTTAGTGTTCAATTGTCTCATTCGACTCATTGAAATACTCTCGGATCTTAAATATCAACATTTTCAATCAGTATTGGATTTATATATTAACGAAAGCTTTTCCGCTACTCTAGCTTACTAGTAAGTAAAACATTAAACTCTCTAAAACGAAAGTCAGAAATCTTAAGTGATGTTGAAAATCCCCTATGGAGCTTCACTCCGCAAGTTTCCACTGATTTTGTTTATTCGTTCAGGTGTCTCCTCGATTACATTTCGCAACATCAGGTTCAGCACTTATTGATAATAATTATTTTAAAACCTTTTCCGTTTACAGTAAATTACTTAACGTACTTCAAAATCACATAAAAAATGCAACACGAACGGAAAATGGTCATGAATTCATCTCATTACATTCGGATGCCGAACGATATTCGGAAGAATCGCTGTATAAGACAACGAAAAATTTACAGTACATTATGAAATTCATCATACGATCGAGAATATTATTCTCCGAGTTGAACGATGACAGGGATCGTGACGAGTTCGAATTTAAGCTCGAAGGTTGGTCTTTTGACTTTTATCAACCAGAATTCACGAATATCTTACGATGTTGGGCTTGTTTATTTTACAGAGCTCTTGGCCCTCTTCACTGAACTTGTCGAAAGCTCCAACGAAAGATTACGATCACAAGGGGCGATTCTAAAGTATTTACATGTGATAGCAACTGATTTAATGCAAGTCTACGATCCGGCAAGATTGAGGTAAGCAAGAACTTATTTTATTATAGAAAGCATTGTGCGTCTCGATGCAAATTAAATGAATGGCAAGGCCTATCTTATGGTTTTGCATATGGACGCTCAGTATGTTAAGTCAATGTTCATTCCAAACGTAACTAACTCATTACTTTTTATTTTTCCAGTCATTGTATCGTCGACATCCTGACACATGTCCCATCCGGACGATTGACTCAATCACGAATGACTTGCATTAAAGATTTAGTTGATTCGAAGCTATTTCGATTGCCAGCCTGTCGGGCAATTCTTCTTCCTGTTTTCTGTCAACAGATCAAGGATAAACTGGAAAGCAAAGAAGAGGTATGTTACCGTTAGGTGTTTCTTTCATTTTGTTTCACAGGTGTTTAAATACTTGTATGTAGGTTAGGAATGTGCATGGAATGTGTGCTATGTTGTTTGTCGTGTTTGTTTTTGTGTGTGCATTTACTAGGATATTGCATCATGGCATGGTTTTTTTCTGTCATTTGTAACTATTCACTTATTCTTTCTAAGGCCTAAATTACAGTTATGCAAAAAATAGAATATCTGCATTCAATTGGCGTCAATTCTATTTTTTTTTCTAAAATATTTTTCGATTGTAAATCAGGTCTGCTTGAGCAAATGTGTTTGGAGACTTTGTATATTAAGGAAGCAAAACAAAATAAAATCGAATTTCAAAACCAAATGCAAAAGAGCGATATAACAGAAACTAAATTTTTCAAAAGATTCTTAATTTTCTCTATTTATATGACACATTTGCTCTTGGTAAAATAGAAAGTTGTAGTCAAAGTCTGCAAAGTTTTTCTTTAAATTTCATCAAAAGAAATTTTGATTGTCGTGCTGTCTACTCGAAACAACTGTTTGTTTCCATCTAGTATTTGTTTTTATAACAAAAACAGAGGTATTGAAATATGATTTTGATGTTTTTGTCATGTTTTGCTGTGTGTTTTTCGTTATTTTTTTTCATTAATTCCATTTCATCATGTAGTATTATTTTTATGAATTTTCTAAGCGTATCCTTATGCGACGATATTGGAGACTTCGTGTCCACAGGCTAGCCTACCCAGCAGTAGCCTAGTCTGTCTGGGAACGGAAACAAGACTATCCCCTTATGAGGAGACGCTTAGTTTATTACTTTATTACTTTAATTATTTTGATTTAAATCAAACAATTAAACATTTCTCGAAAATCATCGATGCACTCTTTAGATTCTTTTCTCATTGTCATTTGAATGTAAAACGTTTTTCTTCTTCCACGACAATTAATAAAATAAAGGTAAGTTTTGTGTTACATGTAAATACATACCTATGTGTGTTTGTCCTGTTTGTCACATTCACACCTCATCGCTCATTTGCAAATCACCAAACCAGGGAGAATTAGAAACGAAAAAAATATTGAATACCTACATCATTTTGTGTTGTCCCTATTTCTTGTTTTTTTTTGTGTTTTGAAATTGCATCGTTTGAGTTTTTTGTTTGTGTTGCACGTATATTTTTGGATTTTGTTATGCACAATTTTTTAAATTATTAGATAAAAAACAAAATAGTAATTTACATAAAATATGTTTTTTTTTATTAACAGTCGTCGATTAGTATTTATTTTGACTCAGTTATTTTGTGGATTTATTGAACGCTTTCTGAGAAAAAGAAATCAGTTTATTTCGTAACATAAAAGTATTGAGTTGCGTTTTTTACAGTTATATGCAAATGAATTTCGAAAATATTTAGGCCCGTATTTATGAATCTACCTTAAGAAAGCCGTTACTGAAGGCAACCTTAAGTCAAGAAATGAAATGTCATTTTCAGTACTTGATTAGCAAAAAAATGTATTTTTACAAGAATATTTGTTCAAATTTTAAACTATGTAAAAGGTAAATCAATTGAAAATTATTGAAGTTAAAAAGTTACTCTTTGTTGTTTACGACATAATTTCAAATAACTGTAACTTGAGACTAGGGTGGTGATTAGAGTAAAAAAAAGGGAGACAAGGTCTGCATTGGAGATGCGGCGCTGTAGGGTTTTATCATATTACATTGTACTGAGGACAATCAATTAGAAAATTTAACAACACGTAATGGCTACTGGTTAATACTAAGATTCAGTCTTCGTCTAAATTTCCTGGGATAAATATTATTGTTGAAATATTAGACAAACATACAGATGACCGAAGATGACCGACGCATAATTGGACTGAGCATCGAATATCGGGCCAATTATGATCCATCATTAACGTTCTTAAGTGGCACTGGTCGCTAGCGGATTATCTCCTATCCGCAGTTTTTTTTTGTATTTTGGCGGAAATAAACTCTAAGATTCTGTTCTGTGTTCCTAACATCGTAGATCGACAACTCAACCATAACAACAGTGGGTTGCCACTTTGTTTAGGGTTAATTTCCTATGTATATGACACAATTTTATGTCTAATTCATTCTGTCCGACAAATTCGAGAATATCAAGAAGTAACATCAAAAGAGGCGAAAGACTGCATAGGATGTATGCTTCAATACACAGAAGCTTGGCTGGTGTCGCCTTTGTGGCTCTCGGGGCCTAGTCTCATAAGGCGAAATATGTGGTGGAAGCGATGACAGGACTCTATTCGTAGCTAATCTCTCTATTGACCGATTCATAGCAGTTGTATGGATATCTGCGATGGCCGCATGGTACGCTGTGTCATCAAATATTTCGGGCGGTATCCGTTTGTATCTCTGACTCCGTTCCTGGCATGTCGTGGAGGGGAAGTATTGTCCATGGTTTGGGTGATCTTGTCGATAACAACCGACCAGATATTGAACAGAGAGGAGAAGATTATGATCATACACTGGTAACATGCTGTCAGGGCTTTTTCTGGTTGAGGCAATTGTGGATGTGATCAGAGCCAGAGCTGTTGTGGTACTATGCATCTTCCTGAAACCATGCTGGTGAGAAGCGAATTCAGCATGTAATACAAGGGTGGGGTCGATGAGTGCTTGGAGCGTCATTGCAACGGGTGATAGAATTGTGACCCTTGATGTGTTACCGTCGTTTGATATGCCGACTCCTTGCTTCAATGTATCTACATGCAGACCTAGCTCTCTTCTGAACTCCTCCTGGACTTTCTTTTTTGTTTCTTCCCGGATAACTTTCGTGTTGATGTTTACCATCCAGGATTTGAAAGGTAAATTATACGCAATATGGAGGATACCCTCCATCAATTCAATTCTTGCGTGTAATGGGCTCATACCCAACGAAATAGTGGTAGTGGAAATTTGTTTTCCATTTCCTACGGTTTTGCCTTACAAATGCTGCAAACCGCCATCGAGGAAGTGTTTCTGACTGTAGATGCCACCTTGCCGTCGATCAATGTCAGCAATAGTTGATGATTTACTTTGATTGACCTACTGCCAATGTTAACTATTGATTCGCGTAAAGTTAAGACTTCCTCCCTAATTCGATTCACTTCCGGTGTTTCCTTTACAAAATCAAATTTCAGCGGCCGGCAAAATCGTTTCAATGATAACCTTGGGTTCTTCCAATATTTCACAGATATATCATTCCTTTTTGACATTTATAAAGGAACAATTGATGTCAGAAACATACCCGCTTCGGAGAATAAATGCTATTATTATTATGCTATATTCGCTGTGACCGGATGATCCATCACAGCACCATTTGGTAATGAGCTTCACTTTCACGCTCATACCGCTTTTTTCTTCATCCGTGTTTGCTTTCAATATCTGAGCTGTATGGTCTAGCAATGCTTGAAGACTCACTTTTCCACAATTTTCAGATATCTCAATACCACTCGGATAGAATTCTCGTTTAGCTTCCAAAATTTTGTGATACGATGGGGAAATGTTGAAGCCAATTTCCTTTGTGGATCGCCGCAAAACCTCATACTGATATTTCGATAATGACGCGTCAAGCTTGAGAGCTAAGGCTTTCAGTGCTGTAAATCCTTCAAGCTCATCCGATTTATCGATTGATGATTATTTCATCCGAACAGCTTTCTCTTAGCCTCTGGACTTTGTAACGTTTCGCTCGACTACAACAACTATCGTAAGTGTTCTCTGGTCGGCCACCGAAAAAATGTTTACCCCCAGAGCTACCAGCAGCAGGAATCTGTAAAATAGAATCTAGCCATTCTTCGTTAGTTGCTAAGAATCTTGGTTTCATCCGTTTGGCTAACTGCCATTTTGAATTAAATTTGTAGACAACATTTTTCGTAATTTGTTGACGAATCTTATTGAAATGGACAATTCCCAACTGCGGCTCTTTATTTTTAATAAATTCTATTAAACGGTATTCTAGAGAAATAGAGTGTTTGGCTGGGTGTAAGCGTTTTGTGGTGACACAACTTAATGGAAGTTGAAAACGTGTACCCATAATGGAACTATATAATGTTGATGATGTGCGCTGCATGGTCGCGCACCCGGTCGGTGCCGATGTTCTGATTTGAAACTTGAGTGGATGAAGTAAATATTTTGGTCGCTTATGTTTTTATGCTTTTGTATGAAGTCATTTTATGTAGGTTTCGAATGTATAAGAATAGTCATACGACAAAATGTACATACATTTTTCTCTTTCTGTAATTCGACTGTAAATCTGTGTTTTGACTGGCAAATTTGAAAGGGCTTATATAGACGCTTCGCCACTGCTTGGCATTAATCTGCTAGTCGTTTTTTTATACCCGTCACTATTGAAAGGGTATATTAACTTTGTCATGAAGTTTGCAACGTAGAAAAGGAAGCACCTCCTTCTATGAAAAGTATATATATTATTGATCAGTGTAACGCGAGAAATCGATTGAGCGACGTCCGTCTGTCTGTCTGTCCGTCTGCTTCATTGCAAACTAGTCCCTCAATTTGGAAGCTATCGGGCTGAAATTTTGTATACAAGTTTCTTTTTAGTATACGCTGTATATATGTGGGAACGAATGACATCAGATAATGGCGTCATGGGGCTGCCATAGAAACCAAAAATCCAAAACTAGGTTCTTCTAAGAAAAACTTTTTTCTTTATGAACCAATCTTAACCAAACTTCATCCAAGTGTGTTCCTAGTAAAGACTCGAAACATATCCAGGAACGGATGGGATCGGAACACTACATCATAGAGCTGTCATACGAACCAACCACTGAAAATTAGGTTCTTATAAGAACAACTTTTTTCTTTCAAACCAATCTTAACAAAACTTCACCCTAGTAAAGCCTCAGCCTCACGTTAAAACGCCCAAACGTCACATATTTGAAAGACTCTTCTTCAGTCAGCTCGAATAAATTCACAAAATTAGAGAGGTGAAGCATGATATTAAAGTAAAAAAAAACTTTAAAACCATTTGTGCATTTTTCAAACACAATATAAATGACTGCGTTTTAAAAATTATTAATAAATAAAAAATAAAGATTAACATTCAATTTCGACATAACTTTTTATCGGAAAGTTTCCTTGTTATTTGTGTCAGCTTGAAATTTAAGTTAAAAGTACATTGGAAACGCAGCCAATTCAACCATTAATTTATGCTTGCTACCATTAACAATAACAATTTTTTGTTTGAGTATTATTAAAAAAAGTCACTCAAATGTTTGATATAAATTCTCCACTTAATGCATTCTTTTAAAATTATCTTAAAAATGGAATTGTATGAAAAATGTTCAATAAAAGCGGAAAATTTATATCAATACACCGAAATAAAAAGAAATATTTTTTAAACATAATAAATAATAAAAGAAAGAAAGACTACACATAAATACGATACGATAAAATAGGGTGACGTAAAATCAGTCATATGGCAACATGAAAAGAATCTAACGAAGGCAGCTAAAGTTTTGGGTGAATCCAAATCCCATCTGCACACGCGCGAAACAACAGCAAAATCTAAGGTAAACCTCCTTTTTATAGCCTTTGATAACACAATTCTCTTTTTAATTTCATTTTCATTGTTTCATTTTTTTATCTAAATTTTTGATCTTCCATTTTTGTCAAATCATCCATAATATTTTAGTAGTATTTATGAGCAATATATTTTAATAAAGTGTTTTGTGTGCGTGAGCTTTGATCTTTTGTGTGCGTGTATTAAAAATTAAGCTTTTATTGTAGACTGCTATTTTACAATTGACTATTTTCTATGAAATAATAAATCTGAATTGATGCATGCTTGTCGTTATAACGTTTTTTTCCGATGTGAATCAATGTGATGATAAAAAATGAAATTGATAAAACACTAATTATGCGCAAAGCATACCAAAAAGCGTTTTTAGTGGAAGAATAAGAAAACCTGACGACATCATCACGTCGCAATACTCCATATTGGAGTATCTAGAGCCTGCCCCGTTCTTTTCGAATTGGCAGTCCAGTAAACAAGTCTGAAATTTAAAGAGGTCCAGCCAAATCCAATCATCCTCGCCCCTTTTCTTAAACATGCAGGCGAAGATCATTTTCCGACGAAGATCTTTATTTGAAACGAATTTTACAACATTATCGTTTGGCATTAGTTTATGCGTTACTGCTGTGTTAGTTTAATACACCAGAGAAAATGCATTCGCGAGTCGTATAAGAAACATTTTTTTTCAAATAATTTGGGTAGTGTGTTTCACGGCCCTGATCGAAATTCATTTCCAAATATTTTTACACTCCTGTAGGATATAAGTTAGTAAATATATCATGCCATCCCATACGTTTCCGCTCATTGTACATTCACCATATTTTTTCTCTACTATCCCCGACGCAGAACTAACTTCCAATCTCATATTCCTTGCCAGATTTCCGAGTGTGTCAACATTATGAGCAACATTCTCAAACTGATCTTCCAAGAGAATATTGGACCGACCGACAATGACGTCCGCGACATCATGCTTATCCTGCTGCGAACCGTCATCCAAACCTCAATCGCCATGGATCGTGACAATCCACACGTCGGCCACTTGGTCGCCATCATGCTAGGCATAATACGAAGCATGAAAGCCATCCACTACGACATCTACGTAAAACACTTTAACACTCGCTTCGATCTGCAAGATTTCCTCACCGAAATTCTGCTCGTCTACAAAGATCTCGTGTCTAAGCCCGTCTTCCCAACCGATTGGCTGGACATGATCATGCATCAGAATACTGTGATACTGGAAAGTCTGCGACAATTTTCCGTGATTATCATCGATTACTTTTTCTGTCCGTTCGAAAAGCAAGTTTGGTCGAATTTCTTTCAATGTTCAATTGCATTTTTGATTCAATCACCGTTGCAATTGGATCAGTTCAGTTGGAGTAAGCAGTCGACGATATTGAGCAGATATAAGGATATCCGACATGAGACGGCTAAAGAAATCCGAAAAATGTGGTTCCAATTGGGCGAACACAAAGTGCAGTTTGTGCCACAGCTGGTCGAGCCAATTTTAGAAATGAGCATGATCCCGGAGGTGGAGCTTCGACGTGCGACAATTCCAATATTTTTCGATATGATGCAGTGTGAATATTACAGTTCGAGATTTATCACCGAAAGTTATGGTGATACCAAGCGAAATAATTCGCATTGCAAGGCGAATTTCAACGAATTCGAAACGGAGATGATTGAAAAGTTGGACGTGTTGGTGGAGGGCGGCCGCGGTGACAAGGATTTCATGTCCTTGTTCGAGGAAATCATGATGGAGAACTGTATGGCGCACAGCACTCTTAATGCCGATGGTGTTCGATTTGTTTCAATGGTCACCGAACTAATGGGAAAACTGCTCGAATATCGATGCATAATTATGAGCGACGAGAGCAAGGAGAATCGTATGGCATGCACGGTAAGCTTGCTTCAATTTTACGATTCGGTGAATCGAAAAGAAATGTACATTCGATACGTGTACAAATTGTTTGATCTTCATTTGGAATTCGATAACTACATCGAGGCGGCATTCACTCTGAAGCTGCACAGTGATTTGCTGTTGTGGGACGACACTGAACTGTCTACGCTACTTCGGTCACATCGACATCCCACCTGTCGGACACATCGACAATTGAAAGAGGCACTCTACAATGAGATCATTGAATATTTCGACAAAGGTAAAATGTGGGAGTGTGCAATTGAAATGTGCAAAGAGCTGGCCAAGCAGTATGAAATCGAAGTTTTTGACTATCTAAGTTTGAGTACGATTCACAAGAAGATGGCCTTGTTCTTTGAGAAAATCCTCAAGGAACTTCGCCATGAATCGGAATATTTCCGTGTGGCATTCTTTGGTCTTCGATTCCCCGACTTTCTGCGTAATCGGGTGTTTGTTTATCGCGGCAAGGAGTATGAAAGGTTGAGTGATTTCTCAACACGAATATTGAATCAGCATCCGTCATCGGAACTGATGCAAACACTCACAACACCTGGGCCGGAAATTACACAGGCTGACGGTCAGTACATACAAATCAATAGTGTTGAACCGATTATGGATGAACGACACAGTGTCCTGAAAAATAAGGTCATAGCTCGAGATATTATCAAGTACTATCAGACAAATAATGTGCAAAAGTTCAAGTTTACTCGACCGTTGAAGGATGAGAGTGGTAATAGTAGTGGCGGCAATTCAGTGGGTAGTAGATGGCTGGAAAGGACTATAATGGTGACAAAGTATCCGCTGCCGGGTATTTTGCGATGGTTCCCGGTCGTTGAGACGGAAACGTTCAAGGTAGGCGGTCACAATATTTACTTGTTACTTTAGGCTCTTAAAAATGTTTTTTTTTTTTCATGATCCAGCTTTCGCCAATTGAATTCGCCATTGAAACCATGGAGCTGGCCAACAACACAATTCGCGATCTAATCATTTCTCATAAAAGTGACGAGAATCCAGCCATTAATATACTTAGCATGAAAATTCAGGGAATCGTCGATCCAGCTGTGATGGGTGGATTCAGTAAATATGAAGAAGCATTTTTCACACCCGAATATATGGAGGCGAATCCCGAAAATGCCTTGCTCGTAGAGAAACTAAAGAGTTTGATTGCATCACAAATTCCATTGTTGGAAATTGGTAAGTCTAAGAAAATTCGACTCAATTCAGTTTTTTAAATTGTTCTATCACTCCAGCTCTGGCTGTGCACAAAGCCAAAATACCGCCTAGTCTTATTCAATTCCACGATCATTTGGAAAAATGCTTTGGCGAAATGCAATGCAGTATAGAGAGTAAATATGGCAAGAAGAGCTGTGATTTGAAATTTGATCGGGACAGTTTTGTGACGATGCGTCGTAACGGTTTCATGCCACAAAGCAGTTTGGATTGTAACAATCGTTTATCGGAAACGAGCATGGGGTCGTCTGAGTAAGTGTATACGGATTTATATCTTAAGGCCTTATTTTGATAAATCATCAAATGTAAATATTTTCAATGAATTGTTTGGATGTCTCAACAGTAGCGGTTTGTCCAAATCAACACAGAGTAGTCGACCACAGACCAACTCTATCAAATCAACGTTAGCAAGCTTTAATTTCAACACAGCGAATTTGACACGGTAATTGCTTTTTTAAGCTCTCATTGTTGTAAATATATAGATGCTTAGCGTTTAATGTATTGCCTAAATGCAAAGTGAAATATTAATTCAGCTTGCTTACTAGAATCCAGTTGAACATTTTACCAATTTAAACACAACAATTTTCGATATTCAATTAAATGTGTTTTTTCAGAGCGGATATCTCTTCACCGCTTTTCAATGGCAATGGGAAAACTTTATTTTCTTTTCTACAACACTAAAGTTCGTCTATCTAATTTTTGTCTGGTTATTATTTTTTCCACATATTTTTATTAAATTGTCGTTTTGATACTAACGTTCTGATGTTACCGATCTAATGTCCTTATATTTCTCTATGGATTTTCGGATCTTTGTTATTTCTTTGGGTTTAGCGTAACGGAATACATTGTGATTGTTGTGTTTTGTTTTTAGTCGTTAGGACACCTATTTTTTCAATTTTCGTTGAGTTTATTTTTACATTATGTTTTCTTTTATGTTGTATGTTTGCCAATCATACAGAACGTCATTGGGCCATTCATCTGCGACCAAGTCGAAAGGTAAAGATAAGAATCCAAAACGACGATCGAGCAAGAAGGTAAGTAAATTTCAAAAGAGTCAGTGAGAAACGACATGTCATGTGGAAAAGGTTAAGTGCACATTATTTTGTGTAATGTTTGTATTGGTGTAAAAATGTGTGTTTATGAATGTCATAGACGCGAAATATAGAAAATCATTGCACGATCATTCAATGTTCTTCTTGTTAACACCATAACAGCATGAAGAAAAATGTGCCATTAGCCACCAGTTAAATAGGGTGTCCCAAAAGTCAACGTCGAGCCGAAAGTGCATATGGTGCCTGCTACGGAAAAAATCAATCAAATCAAACAATCAATCAAACAAAGTCGAAAAATGCACCTCTTGTGGTGATTTATCATGTAATGTTACTGTAATATTTCACAAATTTTCTTTATGCACTATAACGGCAAAAAATGTTCTCTAAAGTCAAAAATTAACTGTTTTTGTTTTGGGAGTAATCTAATCTAACAAATTCAAATTCATTCTTCCCTGTAAGCTCAAATAAACATACTGTACAAAAATGTACCAGGACTTTGTGGCATGTAGTTTGAAAAGTTGGCACATTTTGTCTAGATTTCATAACGGTATCGCATTTGCATTACATTCCTTGTTTCTAATTTGAGTGAGAATATTTTTTTAAAGACCAGCTGCATGGTATTTTTCACTAAAAATAACAGTACATAGTAGTAGTGCACTTTACGGACCTGCAGAAGGCCTATTTACATTTACTGTATTAATTCTGATTCCCAAATTTCCTATTTACATTTATTTATATTGTGTTCGTAGCGGACACCATATGCGCTATCAATTACTTCCGGCTAGACGTTGACTATTGGGACACACTGTGTGTATCGTTGTGTTGATAAGAAGAGCAAAAAATATATCGTACGAGTACAAAACTGACCGAAATTATGTGAAAACAGTTTTTTAGATGGGAAAAATTTCAGAATTTTCAGGCGAAATATTTTTTTAGCGATGCGTTCTTTTCAGGATTCCTCCTATATTTCCTATATATGTAATACTCCCTCAATATACACATTTTTCAAATATTTTCTAATATTTTCAACGTAAGTGTGAATAATTACATAATGGTAATTCTTTTACCATTTGTTCCAAAATGAATGTGAAAGCGAGAACCTTCAATTGGGCGTCATTCATATTCATTCTTCCTCTGGACCTGATTCGAAAACTTAGATCTTGATTATGAAAATCGCTTGAGGGATCAACTGGTTTCAATTGCATCTCCAACCATTATGGAATGAATAATCGGGAATGCGGATATGATCGATGCAATAATGTGTGTTGCTATACATTCTGAATGTTAAATTTAAGGTGGGATGGAGACGACAGTCGCTTACCTGGTACAACGGTCTACAAGTCTTGATAGCAACCTCAAAGGCTACGCGAAAGGGAGAACTTTGTTTGAAACTCAACCCTACCCTTGAAGAATCGGACGTTTCATCATAAAAAATTAAAATCGTACACACACAATACTAAAGCAGGGATGAATGGGCTCTTACGAGGAACAAAAAAAAAAGACCACCGATTACGTAACGTCTCGTCAGACGCTTTCTCTGCTACGCACCGTGACACCCGGGAAAGGCATGACCGGAATCAATCGGACTTGATGGCAACTCTCCTCAGAAATTGTCGGGGTCTATCCAAGCTGTCCAAGCTTTTAGAGCAAGAGCATAATTTCATGGTCATGATTCGTTTCTCTAGTTTTTTTTTGTATAAAGCAACAGCAATAGCTCATTCACATTTATGGGTAAATGTCCTACCTCGCTGCCGATCGAATTTTGAGACATACGGCATCCGTCGATATTCCCAACGACCCAAACTTTTGTTCAGAGGACAAGCCCAATTGAATAGCGTTCACGAGTGTTATATGGGTCACAAAATCGACTGATTCTAGGAGGGGCTCCCTCGACTGCACCAGGCATCATCAGGAAAGTCACGACCGGCTTATCAAGCCACTGGTTTCTCTGTTGCTTCCTACTTACCTTCTAACGATTAGTGACAATTTTATTTGCAATTTGGCCAATAACTTGCAAAGCGACATGCCTACGATGCCTACTCTCCAGCTGCGGACTTTCGTTTTAAATTGCTCGATTCTTGTTATGGATGCCAGTTCTGCAGAAATGGACCAATTTGCGGTGAATTTCGACGGATCACATATGGGATCACATATGGTTCATGGGTGGTAAAATATTCGAAAGTGGTATATTTTGTGTTATTCTGAAGTTGCAATTGTCGCCCTTAATCTTGATAAAAGCTTTTCGGCTCTATGCTGATTTATGAGTGAATAAAAGAATTTCATGCAAATATGAGAGAATTCGTTCCTCAGACTCTCCCAAGTAAGTTTGCTGCTATTTTACTCCTATATTTGCGTTGTGTTCAACGCATACGAACGATCCCTGTAATAAGATTTCAAGAACACTGCAAAAAGAGACATTGATCCCTTCATGGACCCTGCAGAGCAAAATTAATTAATTGGATCATTGAATTATTGTTACATTGCGTTATTTTACCTCTCACCTGTCGGACTACAGAAACTACGCTTCGGAGCAAGTACTCCGCTTTCCCCGATTTGAATACTGAAGAAACCCCAGGAAATTTAGCATTGCAGTTCGGACTTTTGGTACTTTGTTTAACGACTTTCTCGTTAAGCGTATTATTATAGAAATATTTCCAAAATCCTCCTCAAAAATTTCATAATTGAATTTGGAGCCACAGATGATGATATGTAAAAGTTTCACTTCAGTACACATTATCGTTGTAAGGATATTTGCGAAAATACCATTATTGTATGAATTTGAACCTCATATGCTCCTACAACCAAAGATCTATAGGCAGTCTGGTACAAAGTCCACCTGTTTAAACTTCACTTTCTTTACTCCTCTGTATCGCTTAATGGTGTCGCGTTTCTCGGCGTTGCGTTCTGGCGGGTTTAAACCCCATCAAACAAATAAATCAATAAAATCAAAATCTAACCATTTCCAATTGAAACTATTTTCGTAAATGAAGGGCAAATAGACTTCGAACTCACGTTCAACAGAAACAACTGTAACCACATTAGAAATGCCCTTTAGTACTTACTACAGATTGTGCCGAAAATTGGGACTCAGGGCGACCTTCCAGCTTGCATCCCTTAGAATAAATTTGTGTCCGTCCGTCCATCTGTTCATTAAATAACTCTCGAACGGCTCAACCGATCGACATCAAATTTAATAGGAATGTGTAGAATGGTTACAGTCTTTGGCACGAACACCTTAGTACTTAGTAGGACAAAGATAACAGGATGTTCCAAGGTGTGAAAAAAGTCAACTTTTTTTTATCAGAGATGAGCGTGTGGGTACTCAAATCAAAGAGCACGACGAGTACATTTCATATCAATTGACCCCATTTTTTTAAGGTACAAATCTGAAACTCTACAGCGATTGGTCTGTAAATACTAAGCATCTTTATTTTTGCCTTTGAGTATAAGTATGGAGAAGAAATGCCCATATATTCCCACGGTAGCTCGGCGATAAAATTCCTATGCTTTCGCAACTGCAAACACACTGCGTCGCAACACCCGCACAATCCACAATCCTAAATAAGGATCGTTTAAAATCAGTCCGGTTCAATGAGAATGTTTATGTTATCGCGTAAAATGTTTACATTAAAACAATATGACAAACTTCCATACAAAATCCAGTTTGGCATCTTTATCTCTACCTTTCACTCATTCCGCAACCAAATTCGATCTCTCAGAGCCTATTTATACTGGATCAGTTTTGAATCAGGCATTTTGCCTGATTGCCAATAGCACGTACATTTAAATGTGCAAAATTATACACAATCAGGCACCTAATTACTCGTCAGGTCGCAAGTGCAACAACAACGAACATACAATCAGTAAACTGAAAAATTTTTCAGACAAAATTGCCGGATAAACCAACAATAGCATGTGCTGGCAAATGGGCAAAATTATACTAGTGTTCAGGTTTCAATCAGGTTTCTAGAAAATATGTATTAAGCGCGTTCGCACGATTTAACTTGTTGTCCAACATTTAAACCAATTTTAAGGCAAAAGTTCGACAGTAAGTTGAATCGTGCGAACGGCGCTTAATACATATTTTCTAAAAACCTGATTGAAACCTGAAAAAACAAACAAAAACTAGTATAATTTTGCCCATTTGCCAGCACATGCTAATGTCGCCTTTTCCGGCGATTCTGCCTGAAAAAGTCATCAGGTACCTAAATGTGTGTTCGTTGTTGTTGTACTTCCGACTTGACGAGTAATCAGGTGCCGGATTTGAACATCCATTGTCGGTCTTTGAGCTTTTCGATGATTGGTTCTCTATAGACAAGCTGCCTCGGATGTAGTTATAGTGGTCCCTTTTGGTTACACCACGTAACAACCGATTGATATGCCATTTGATATAAATGCATAAAATGGCATTGCTAATTAGTACGCATAGTATTGAAGTTTTTAGGGCCAAGTCAACAGGGTGTCGCGGAATAGAAGGCAAACTCCACTCTTTTACTATTTATTTTACAAAAATCAATGATTGAAATTATAATTATGTACATATTATTATTATATACATATAAAGAAAAAAAATCTCTTGAATTGCTACAACAACAACATTGAAATTATGCATATCAAAGATATTTGCGAAAGTCAATCGAATTCAAAAATTAAATTCTAAATTCTGGTCGACTATAGATAGAGTTAATCCCAAATTATGGATTTGGCAAAAGTCAGGTTTAGGTAACACTAAATGCGAAAGAAAAGTCTTGCTGTCGCCATAAAGTAAGTAATTGGAATAGAGATCGAACTCCATATAACATTAAAATCGACCGAAAAACATTTTACCTTTGAGTGTGTGCTGTAAGTAACGTGTACATACAGCAAGATATCTTCCTGAAATTATGCATATCAAAGATATTTGCGAAAGTCAATCGAATTCAAAAATTGAATTCTAAATTCTGGTCGACTATAGATAGAGTTAATCCCAAATTATGGATTTGGCAAAAGTCAGGTTTAGGTAACACTAAATGCGAAAGAAAAGTCTTAATTGGGAGGCTGTCACCATAAAGTAAGTAATTGGAATAGAGATCGAACTCCATATAACATTAAAATCGACCGAAAAACATTTTACCTTTGAGTGTGTGCTGTAAATAACGTGTACATACAGCAAAATATCTTCCTGTATGTACACGTTACTTACAGCACACACTCAAAGGTAAAATGTTTTTCAGTAGATTTTAATGTTATATGGAGTTCCATCTCTATTCCAATTACTTACTTTATGCTGTCACTACGTCCACCTACTTAATTCGTTCTGATATGTGGTTCGTGTTCGATCCGGGTGTATTCAATATAAAGCGTATATTACGATTTGTCGTTTTGCTCTTCTCTCGCACATACATACACTATTCGTTTTCAAAAAAAAAAAAAATTAAATATGTATGTACATATTTCAAATTTAACTTATACATTTCTCTTTGTTAAAATAATTTTCAGCTGGATCGAGAACATCTAAGTTTACCCGTAGCCAACAGCCAATGGTATACCGGCAATTTGGGTGCAATAACACCGACACCTAATGAAAAAGACACCACCAGCCTTGATCTGAGTACGGCTCCCGTTATGTCCAGCAACGTTCCAGTATTTGAATTGACCGAAGAAGTAAGTGACTCTTCAGAATACGTAGGATTGATCGAGTATATTACTACCGTATAGATTTTTTGACTTTATTTTACACTCCTAACGATCGTTTTATAATGTGCATACAAATTACACCTTTTTACTTTTTTTTATTATATTAAAAGCCAAAATAGTACTAGTAAATAGATGATACTCTTGCAACAAAACAATATTGTAGTGTATATTTGTATTTTTTTAACCACGTTATCGAACTGGTAGTGAGATGATATATCTTTTAATTTTGAATTTTAGAGCACAGTAAAAACAATTAAGTTTTTTTTATAAATCTGAAGATTTATCTATTATTTTTTAAGGACCTATATTTTAATTTGAGCGTTCACAATTTATTATTTGGTATTTGTATCCATAACACTAACGCTGATTTGTACTTTCTTTTCTTTTTCTGTTTTGTTTAATTCTATATATACTTATCCCCTCTCCACCAAATTTGGTATAAAATCACAAAAACACACTTTATTTGAATTGGTTTTATTCACACAAGATTAAGGTAATTTCAATGAATGTAGAGTGAGAATACATGTTTTTTTATTAGCACGGTTTTACATGTGTGTTTGTTGTTGGCATTTTATTTTCTTCCCTTTATTATTCAATGAGTGGCAAAAAAATGCATGAAATGAAATGATGCGTAAGCGTAAATATATCAGTAGGAGGTTGTCAGGGGTATCATTGCATGGTCCTATGTGTTTTTCGAATTTTATTTGTACATGCCTGTGGAAAATGCATGCATTGATCGATTTGTGTTATTCGTTTTTGATTTTCGTGTCGTGTGCTTTTTTATTGTCTCATTTTATTATGTATCACATCGTACCTTTTTTTGCATTACATATTTTTTTTTACTATACAAAAATTATTTTAAGTGCATATAGGCAATTTAGTATCAAATGGTGAGCCGAAAGTATTAAGGTTCTTTTACGAATGACATATTTTCCGAAACCCATATTCAAGCAACTTAAAACGGGCTCTTTTAGATCAATGAGCAGTTCTATGTTTTAAAGCCATAACAATGAACTACGAAGTAGAAATGCACAAATCACTTTCATATTTGTTTCTGAAAACACGAATGGGATGTGAACAAATATACCTAAACAACAATGGTTATAGACAAAATTTAATCATTACAATTTATCCAATTTAAAAAATTAACGTTTGTAAATATTCGTTACAAAAGGCGTCCAGGGTCCAGTAAACACACGCTAGTATTGATTGATTTTTTCGCACCATTTCAAAAGAGAGAGAAAAAAAGATTTGGTTTTAGAAGTTTGTCAGCCGTAGTAAATTTCTTAGCATTGTGGAGTTTCTGGGTACCAACACATACACAGGAAGAAACTGAATGACTAGCAACAACTCAAATCAACAGACTATTACACGAGAAACAAATCGAACACATTTTATGCAATTTTACAATCAATCATTTTGTTTTTTTCATTACATTAAATAAATGAATTTACTTTTAGGTACTGTTCATGAGGCGGTCCCTATTTAGACGGTAAAACTTCTTTAATGATAATTATGATTTTCATCCATCTGCTTTGCACATACATTCAAAAAAGGGAGAGAGGCATTGAAGCGATTACCAAATATTAAGTGGGTTATTTACTATTATACTTTTAGTTTTTTTGTTTTGTTTTGTTTTTGTTTCGTTACAACTCGTTACGTTGTGGATGAAATTTGAATGATTGAATTGGACATACAAATGGTAAGTGATCAGGAAGCCAAAACAATGCAAACATTCAAATTGTCAGTACTGGGTGGAATTGTAGGAAAGCAGTTTTCCCAATCGCTTGAAG
This sequence comes from Microchrysa polita, assembly GCA_949715475.1. NCBI lineage: Eukaryota > Metazoa > Arthropoda > Insecta > Diptera > Stratiomyidae > Microchrysa > Microchrysa polita. The sequence continues at coordinate 39,246,093 of OX454421.1, forward strand.
GTCGATCATAGGTTCGAATCGGCGATACGTATATTTTTAGTCATACATGTTTATCATCACATATGCAATTTATGGTGTAGGGATATTGTCACTAATTTAAAGCTTTAATATATTGTTGTTGTTGCCCGTCTTATCATGTTCATATCAAATACATATCTAGTGGTACTCAATCCGCGTTTAGATATTTATATTTTTTTTTAATTGTGTCGAATTGGAGTGATTCGTGCATCGTAAAATCAATAAAATAAAACTCATGTAATGAGATGAGTTGACAAAAAACTCCTGCAGCAACCAGTTCTTGATTCCGCTGTTCCATATTGTATTGGCAAGATCCTCTAAAAATCTCTTGACGCAGGATGGAATTCTCGCGCCCCTCTCGGGTAACTGTTAAATCCTGTACATATCGATGGGATATTTGAAATGCATGTCATCATCTCGGAAAAAAGTTCTAAATGAACTTTTGGCGTTAGTTGTAGCCGTATATCAACTATACAAATTGGACTGCAAAATTGAACCCAGATATTTTGTGATTCCAGCATAAGTTCCACTAAATTATTCGGGCTTAAAATGTCTCTTGGGTCCACCTCTAATTGACTGCGTAAGTTGTGCTGAAAAAGTTATTCCATTAGACCATTAGAAATGCTTAACCCTCCGTCGGGCGTACCTCAAATCAAAACAAGATGGGGCCCTGGGCCTGAGAGGCCACCCATCTATTTGTGTCCTTTTTCCTTAATATGTTACTTTAAATTTCAGATACTTTTCGGAAATTGACTTATCAGTATCTAAGGGATCTAATTAAAGTAAATATAGTACTAAGAAACCTATTTACTAGAGAGTATAATATAGAAAAAAAATTATCGATTTACCAGAACAAAACCAAGCGAGGAAGAATCGCGCAACCATGGTTCGTTAGAAAAATTGAAATTAATGAAAGGCAGGCAGTCTAAATTGATAATAGTTATTAGAAAAGGATCCTAATGCTCGAAATTAAATGTGGGAAAGCATCTTTGATGCAGTGCTTTCGCGTAGTTTAGGCACATTCTAAATAATGACGCGATCAGGCGCACCCGGCCTGTGAGGCCAGAGGCCTTCCCACGCAACTGTTTTAAGGACAATGTAAAACTGAAAGCAGGCATTGTGTGAGATTCTTAAAGTTAGACGAGTAAACGGAGCTATAAAGTTGTGGGTACCCCTACTAGCGTGGGGCAGAGCAGAAACTGTTTTGCTGGTCTGTCAGGCCGGGTGCGCCCGACGGAGGGTTAATTCTGTACTGAACAATACAGTATAACCTCGGTTATCCAACACTCGGTAGTCCGACTCTCTGGGTAATCCGACCTAATCGCAACCAAATCTTGAAATTCCACTAATCATAAAAACGCTCTTCTTACTACTTAAAAAATATTTTCTCCAAATCTTAGTTTGCAACAAGGGCTGAGCTTGATCCATGAGTAGTACGAGGAATTCGTTTGATTCGAATGAATCAGAATCAGCCACTGCATTGGAAGTCAACACTTCTTTCAAAATTTATCATTTGGAAGAATTTTATCTCCGAGAAAGCAAACTTGGATATTATCGATCGACACCCTGAGTAATCTGACTTTTCGACCGTTCCGATCTACCCTCTAGTCCCGATAGGGTCGGATTAGCGAGGGTCCGCTGTAGGTGAATAATAGTATAGACTGTACCTGAGGCATTGCGGATATCAAAAAGGGAAAGGGAGCAAAAAATCGTGTGCAAAAAAAAAATAGTGACGAGGTAAGTCTCCATAATATGAATCTCAGATTTTTTTTGGTTGCAATTAAAATCAAATTTGCGGAATTTTTTTTTAATCGATTTTGTGCGACGCTTGGCAATTGCAGATGACCAGAATAAAAAAGGTGGTTTAGTGCCAGTTGTTTGCATCTACACAAGAATATACATCGTATGACCCACTAGCGTGTTTGGATAATTGAACAATTTGGCATCAATAGAAAGCTTCGCTTCATTGGAAGAAGTTTAAGCACTGTTAAATGACCATTCTAAAGGTACGTTGTGCTCGACACGACTGCATCGGCTCTAGCGACAGCGACTCGCTCATTTCATATAAAAACTCATTTTTCTCTCATTCTAAAAACGAGTTTTTATATGAAATGAGCGAGTCGCTGTCGCTAGAGCCGATGCAGTCGTGTCGAGCGCAACGTACCTTAAGAGCACCTTACCAATCAAATGCCTTTGGTACGATCAACCATTCAAAGTTACCGTCAGACGGCTGAATATGTATATACATACCTTGCGAAATATATTAAATGGTGGGACCTCAGTAGGATTGTCAGTAGGCAATCATTCGCCGAGTCTCGGGGCACACGTTATAATCTTTCGGATTTTTACCGACTTAATCTAAACACCACTTTCGTCGCCGTTAAACACTGCAGGACCTCCTTTCAATATTGCTTCGCAGGGCCATTTCCAGTTAACGAACCATCACTCCGGTTAAGTGACATGTGTTTACGCTCCTCCTATCTGTAGGTCCATGTGAAATGCACAAATTGTCCTGCTTACTGACTGCGTACATTTCGGCTAGCTCCGTGTTTGTTGCCACTGTAACTCCTTTCGGCAAAGCGAGCTTCAGAATAGCATTGTAAATGATGTTCCACAAAAGTAGGCCAAGAACAGGTCATTGAGTTATCTTGTTATCATGTAACCATTGTGTCTCTCGCTAGTGTCGTGATTTAAAACGCGGAGATAGCTCTTAATTATTGTGGCTAAGCAATACATTCATCGTTTGTAGAATGGCGATGATGCTGCCGCAGTTCGCGGAATTGAATGTGTTTTTAACATCTAGAGCATCGGTTCTCAAACTTTTTTGTGCCGCGACCCAATAAATATAAAAATATAAATATTCAAGTAGATTCAAGAAGTGACCGACCAGTACTTTGCATCCATATATATTTGCATATATGTACATATATTTGCATATATGTATATATATTTCTGGTCCATTAGGTGTGACTACCATGATTCACTATGTAGGCCTATAGCTACGAGCTACGAAAAGGAAGAATGAAAAATGATGTGAATCCTACGATCTCCAGAATTCACTGTTAATATGGGTCGAGAACTTCATTGAATGTATTGTATTGCGATCCATCTATCCATCCGATCTAGGGAAATACAAAACATTGGTCGTCTCGTAAATCCATTTCACCATTTTCAACATATTGATCTAGAAAGTGGTTATAGGACCGATGATGCAAAATTTGTTTAAATTCTCATGTTTGAGTAATCGGTTAGGGAGAAATATTTTGCAACCCCCTCTAAAGCTCAAGGAAATCCTCCGGTTGGGAAACGATGATCTCGAGTCACAACAGCACTATAAGTACTCTTACGTAGTGAGTCGCTAACGTCGTTACCATGGTGATTGCGTCTATCATAGACCGCGCTCGATTAAAACCATATTGATGGCCTGACGCTTCTACACTACTTCTGACAACCCGTTTATATAATTCGTCCGAACTCCTTTCCCGTTTTGTCGAGTAGGCGAATCGGGCGATAAGAGTTAGGCTCACCAGCCGGGTTATTTTGTTTTGGAATAAGCACCAATTTTTAACGTTCCCATGATTGTTGAAGTTCAACGTCCTATTTGAGACACCATTCAGGCCAGGCGCTTTACTATTATGAAGTTTGAACTGTGCTTTCAAAAGTTTACTCTCTGTAATCACTGATGTGTCACCTTTAATCGGTGTAAGGCGTTGGGACGTCGAGTTGGGACGCTCTCTCCTATACGCCTTTACCCTTTACGAACGTTTTGTTCGTGTCCTCACAGAGCTCTTCCAGCAAATTTGGTTTGCTCGTTTTAATTGCAAGTTTTAGGGCTCTACCGGTTGCTTAATCGGTCTGCAGCAAATCTCTGTACGCTTCCTGGCGATCTTCTTAGTTTTAGAAAATAGTTTTCTCTCCGATCGAAAAGATACTGAACTGCGATAAGAATACTTCAATTTCGGGTATCTGGAATTTTACAGAAAACGGCACAATGTCCGGCTGTTCCGATTCCATTTCGGGGTCCGGCGCGGGAAAAAACTCTGAGAAGCCCGCCCAAAACGGTAAGATTCAAGCAGTGAACAAGAGTCAAGGAACTGAGCGGCTCAAAATAATATTCATTATAATTATAACGCATTGGGCATTTTTGATTCGAGTTTTTTTTTTGAATTTTTTGATATTTCGACTATGGTGCCATCTGATGGCAATAATAAATAAATAATTAAATAACAGGCGCGACAATCCAGCATTGGACTAAGGCCGCAAGATGTGTTAGTGACATCCTATTTCCAAGATCTTATCTGCTTTTGTTGAGGTAATGAGATCAGCATCACGCTCAGCAGTGTTATTTATCCCCATAAATGGGTACTCGTTTAACATCTGAGTGAGATCATAGTCCGTCACAAGCTCGTGAGTTCGAAAAACACCATGGAACACGGTGAGATTCGAAGTCATGACCCTGTGCATCGAAGGTGCGCGCACTAACCGCTAGACCAGCCAGACTACTACAATACAATACAATATACAATAATAAATAGGTACCAAAATATTTGGGTGTCAAAGCGTTTCTGTTGTTAGGGCATTTCTCCTAGTATGGAAAATTTGGCCACAATTATTCGATATGGTATTTGGTGTATGCGGCCCGGAATTACTAGTTAATGTGGCCCCAAGAAGTCTGACACCCATGCAGTAGACAGTTGATCGGTGAGTTGCAAGGTCCTCTGATCCGGTAACTGAACCTCCATGAGACAGGGTGTCTATGAACGATGTCTAATCGAAACGTCGCGTTGACAATCCCACAATTGGAGCTCGTTATTGCTTGAGATTGCGCTTATTTATTTATCGCACAATTCACGAGCCCACAAGTTGAAGTCTACCGCAATTATCACGCGAGTGGGATAAATGCATCTGTAAAATCCTCGAAATCGGTATAACTCCATTGTCGCGGAGCGTAATAGCTGTACACGTACCACGTACTACCGAAACACCACCACGGCTTTTCATTTGCAACAATAGTTCCCCATTTCGTGTTCCGCGAATGCGAGCAACGTTATCGGTCATCTCTTTTCGTCCCCGCTCGGACTTAGAAATGATCATCGCCTCCGGTATGATCTTCAGCTTCTTAAATTTTAAATTCTTCTTCTTCCGTTTTGGTTGGACCCTCGTCCACAGGCTCCAGTTCTCTTCAAGTTGGTGGTATAGGTTTTGAACCACACCCTCCTCAGGACAGTGGATCAGCGGTCCTCTTTTTTGGAGGTTCTGTAAATCATGCATTAATTAAAATTAAAAATCAATAAATAAATTTTCGTTGGTTTGGCACATCATTTTACCGTTACGGTTGGAGGATGGAGGAAACATTGGCGTTTTCTGATTTTTTTTTTTGTCATAATACGCTCCTTTCCTGATACAGTTTATCAGGGCTGTCCCAATGAAATAGTCGCCATCAATTTGGAGTATTTTTTTATGATGGTGAGATGTACCACACTTCTGGTCGAAATCGTGCAATTTTTAACATCCTCCTTGCGAGGGGATTACTTATTCTAAAAAAAAAAAATCAGGTTTAGTGGAGCAATCCACTCTGTGGATAAACTTGTCGGCAGCGGAGTGCGCCACGTATGTTGCGTGGAGAGCGGAGGCTGCGACCAAAAACAATGTTAATTAAATTGGTGAGTTTTACCGTTTATTAGGCAATTGGTGGCTTTGCTGTATAATTGAGCTAAGCTGCATACTAATTTATCGACGAAACTAAGTTCTGCATGAATCAAATTTTGCATTTCAAATCTAGTTATTAAGAGCATGTAGTTGATTGAATGTCGTCTTAACCTTGCATTACAGAAATAAACTATCTTAATATAATTTGAGGCGTTGATCTCACTAATTTGCTTAATTTTTTTTGGGTTGACCTAGCATTTTGAAAGTTTCTTCCTTGAAAAGTAATTTCCGACTCTATTTCATGTGTAATTTTGCTGTTTTGTGATTACTTTTCCATTTCCTCTACTGCATACGTGCTCTTCTACTATTCTATTGCAGCTTAAAACGCAAAGACCACTCCGATCGGAAGTCGAACGGGAGCGACGTTTATCGCGACCGGCCAGCATAGCCACACCGACATCCAGCATGAAAACACTTGTATTGGGCGATACACATTCATTGTCGGGTGGTGACAGCAGTAATCGCAACTCAATGGGTAAGTTTGCCACATAAAAATGATCCCCCCGAATGCGACTTTACATTTGTGCATTTTCTTTTAGATTCCTATTCAGCAACGCCTGATTCAGCATCGGAAGAGGATCTCGTACCGCCACCGTTACCAGCCAAAACGCGCGATTCAATCGACTACAGTACCTTGTCACCAAACGACATTCTACGTTCATCGAATTTCATGCAAAATCAACACATGTCAGCACAACAGACAACAACAATGACATGGACCAATAGCAACTATTCAACAATATCGCAAACAATAAGTGGTCAAACGGCCCTTTATGAGTATGTCGAAGCAAAAAATTTCAATGTACCTATAGATGATAAGAAACGACCACCAACACCACCACCAAAGCCATCCAGAAATAGTAAATATGTTCCTGCTACGTAGGAAACTAAACAAAAAAATTAAAAGATAGCATTTTTCTATGATATGTAGGTATTTTCGTAGAACGAGTAACTGTTTTTTGTTTTTAAAATAATATACAGAAACAGTTCGTTTTTGATCATACTTTTTCATACTACTTTCTGTATAGTCAATAAGTTTACCGTGAACGGGGAATTTATTTGTTTCTCAGAAATATATCAGATTTCCTTTGATGCCAGAACAATATATCATACACTAGATAGGAACAACAAAGTACTACAGGTTACTAATCCCACTGATCTATGCTGTGCCACTTTTGTTTCATTCGTGCACGTAACTATTGAAAAAGAAGAAAAAAGTAATCGACCAAATTTAGAGTAGAATGGACATGGAATTTAATGTTTAGTCTGATTTATGCACAAGATTACGTATGTATTTTCTTTATTCGAATATGACAAATAAGATAACAATATTTATACGATGCATAAAAATATAATAACTATACACGGACGAATAGATAGATCAATATTATATACCAAAAGAAAAGTAGAATTGAAGAATATTTGAAAATATATAAAGCTAAATGAAAACAGACTGCCAAACTGTCCTGAAGAGCTTAATAATATTACTAAAAATGTAGCGATTAATAATAAAATCTTACGCCGAGCTTTTATTATTTATATTATTGCCAAGGGAGCCGAAGTAAACAACGCAATTCAGTCGATATTACGCAATCTTTGGCGTCATTCGAAGTAATGAATTAAAAACGATATTATTTAGTGAACACATTTCGACTTAATTAATTATGAATATTAAAAGAAATCAAACATATTAAGCAACCAAAAACAAACATTAATCAGACGGACTAAAAAGCAAAAAAAAAATCTTTTTATTTTGTTAAGAAGAGGCCTTTTATTTATCTAGTTTTTATATATATATATGTGTATTTTCCTTTTGTATATTTATATACATGTACACACACCATTATGTATATCTGTAATTATTCCTAGACTTAAAGTGTCAATTATTTTATAAGCAACGAGTAGTTTAAGAAAAAAAATAAACCTTGAAATTAGAGCCTAAATTAATCTGATTATGTCGAAATAATGAAACAAAACACAAAAAGCACAAACGAATGCAATAATGTATAATTTGCAATATTTTATCTACTTTAAATTTTGTATCTTCCATTTTAGTTTTAATTTTTATTTTATTCGTAAAATTGCTACTTAGTGATATATATACATTTACTCGGTAGTCCATAATCGCATATTATGCTGGATTAAAACATAAAATAAAAGAAATGAAGCGTACCAAATTATTATTTACACAACAAATGCATAAAGTTTACTTTTTATTATTTTAACTCGATATAGACGATAAGAATGGATTAAGAGCATGGAAAAAATCAATAAACATATACAAACATATATTATTATATTACAAAGAGTATTGTTTTCTTTGCTAGTGTTTGGATTTATCGATATCGACAGGATTTTTTTTTTTACATTATCCACGTTCTAAGCCAAATACTCCAGATTTGTGGGATACAATATGAAAACATTTGATTGTCTCAAACATACTAACGGAAGTTAGTAAAGTAAATACAGTGGTCCTACTGAGACCGTTCCCGATGGCAGCCCCGCTACCATACAGGAGTTTCAAGCCTCTTCGGGGCGGACCACACGCGTTTCCAACGAGAAACGGCCAAGAGTTGCCAAGAAACCCTCCATGGCAAGAGCTTTGAAGTTTCGATGCATTAGGGTTGTGTATGTGTGTGGAAGTGTTCTATGTGTTTTTTCGTCAAATTGGGAGCTAATGTTATCTGTCAAAGCTTTCGGTATATGCCTTTATCACCCGCTGTTTATTTTCAATAATTTCGTTTGGTGCGTTATCTGTTTCAAGTGCGAATCCTCTTACAAGAATCTCTTTATACTTGTCGCGATTGTGTCAATCGGAGTGCAGTGCCTACATACACCAGTTTTCCCATAAACACCCAATTCAAACTCAGTGAATTCGTGGCAAGTTGTACAAAACGGTTGTACGTCCCGCACTCATGTATGGATCAGAATGCTGGACCATGTATGAAGGTTACGCGAAACAAATGACAGCGACTGAAATGAAAATGTTACGCATGTCAGCTGGTGTAACGAAAAGGGACCACATCAAGAGTAGCTACATCCGAGGCAGCTTGTCCATAGACCAACCAATCACCGAAAAGCTCGAAGACCGACAAATGGAATGGTATTGCCATGTTCAACGGCGTCCGCCTGAGAACCCCGCAAAGAAAGCGATATCAATGGAAGTTCCCCTTGATGGACCCAAGGCCAGAGGCAGACCGAAGAACACCTGGATGTGTCAAATGAAAAAGCAACAACAACGCATTGGTCTCGGCGATGACACGATCCAAGATAGAGCTGCCTGTAGAAATATGCTGAGATATTATCGCCAGAACGGGCGATGTGCCTACACCGCGGGTCGAGCAACGCGAAGCCATGGAGCGGTATAAAGAACGAGGCAAGGAAGAAGAAGAAGAATTCGTGTATGATACTTTTGGCCCTTTGTTTACATTTCTGCACAGTTACATCCAAAATTTCTAGTGTAAAGCTTTTTCGCCTGTGTATAGGTAAGCATGCTGACGACGTTGTTCCTACTGTTACCAACCCCAAGATCCTTGGTGTCTATCTAGACACCATGATGAAGTCGAAAAACCACGTCACAGACGTAGTCGACAAGATGCACAGGAGAAACAACGTCCTAAAGGCACTGGCCGGGAGTTCCTGGAGCAAGGACAAAGAAACTATGTTGGTCACCTACAAAGCGATAGGTAGATCAATTCCCAGCTACGCAGCACCGGTTTGGTCACAAACCGTTTGTAGTAGGCCACTTTCCCTATTTTATGGGTAGTAGGTATTTTTATTCGTAATGTCCTCTTCACTGTCAACTTCTTTTTGCGTAAATCACTTCGATCTGGCAATGCTTTTCTCCGGTCGAGTTCGAATTTCGATAGAAGAGTCGAGAAACGGAAATGGCATTCGGAAAGAGGTCGTGTGAGGAGAAAGAGCCTGCGGGAGCACGTGAATAAAAGTGAAGACAAAAATTGAAAATTTTTGGAAAAATTTTGTGTTTGTTAATTTTTGATGTAAAAAAAGGTGTTCAGTGTTTGCATTGAACCAAACCAAATGAATATTGTTGAGAGAAGGAAAAATGTGCTTTTGGAAACGATGTAACGAAACAAAGAAACTTTATTCTAAGTATGTATCTGCAGTTGGCAGTTAGACTTTTCTTCACAAATTCTCCTTCAACCTAACTTGTGTGAATTATTGTTCGTGATAAAAAAAGGTATAATGAATAAAATCTAAAAAAAAAAACAAATCAACAAGAAAATTCTGGGGAACTCGAGTATACATATGTACTCGTATATTTCGTTGCTGAGTTGGATTGCACGGCGAACCGGAAACAGAAGGATTTAACACTGAATTACGCTTCAAATTGAACTCGATAGGACATAATAGCTGTGTTTTTTGGTTATCCCGTGCAGGTTTGGGTAACGAAACTTCATATAAAAAAAATGACAGGTGGATCAGCTGGTATTTAATTTATTTCATTACTAAAAAAAATAACAATATTGTAATGGCCAAAACTGGATTTAGCTTAAAAGAAAAATAAGAAGTCACGTGACATATGATTGTTTTTTTTAAATACATCATTGAATTAACGTAAAAAAATAAATTATCAGTAGTGGTAGTTTTTAGTTTGTGATGTGATTTTTTATTGAAGTTTGAAATTAAAAATTTATAATGTTTGTATAAAAAGGTGTTTTTACTTTGTCCCATTTGATTTTTCGACAGGCTTGACACAAGAGAGGGGAAGTTGATCCGTTAAAATATTCACGGGGGACCTTCAAACAGGTCTTATTTGGTAGGGTGGGTACCGTAGAGGTAATGTCATCAGCCTCACGGTAGTTTAACCCATAACATCGGGGTTATAATGTCGAGATGTATAAGGAAACAGCGAAAGGTTTTTTTTTCTGTATGGTATGATGTTTCAATGGCTTAATGTGGTGGCATTTTCGTTTAATATTTTTATGAAAAGGGCAAGACGCGTGAAATAAATTTTATTGTTAACGATGGAGCACCAATTCGCGTGATTATAAATCCACCCCACATCTCCTGATTTCAGAGCTAGCCCTGACAACACGCGTCACTTACGGAATTGGTGAAGAGAGATTGACCAGATGATTACACCGGCTTTTTCGGCCAATCAGCTCTCTCTGTCTCACTACAATCGTTACACGTTAGTAACACAAACTGGAATAAGATCCAGACTTGCCAAAATGCTACAGGTTGTTACCTAATTTCGTCCCAGGATCATCTTCATCAAGAAACCAGCATGTTCCTAATACGTGATCATAATCTTCTCCTGTCTTTACAATATCTGGTCGGTTGCTATCGAGAGGATCACCCAAACCATCATCTCATGGACAATACTCGCCCTGCACGACATGTCAGGAGTGGAATCAGAGATCTCGATAGAGACGTCCAGAGATACAAACGGGAACCTCCCGATATGTTTGATGACACAGCATACTATGCGGCCATCGCAGATATTGACACAGCCGTTGTGAATCGGTCAATAGGGAGATTAAGCATGAATAGAGTCCTCTCAGCGCCCCCACCACCTATATCACCTGAGGAGTGCAGGCTCCTGAGAGCCACGCGAGCGACATTAGCCCAGCTTAGGTCGGGTTTTTGTTCGCCCCTCAATTCATACTTATCTCGACATTCAGAACATTTTTCCGAGCTGCGGTGGTGCGCCCCATGATGTGGACCACCTGTTTCGATGCCCCGCTGCACCCACTAACCTCACTCCGAGGGCGTTATGGGACAACCCTATTGCAGCTGCTACGTTCTTGTCGCTTGAGACAATAGGCGAAAGCGACGACGGAACATAGAACACTTCCACAGATATGCACAGCGGTTTACGCCTTCCTGCACCGCTACTACAACAACAAGTAAATACAGTTCCCTTAGCCAAAATGTTCATCAGAGACTCATTTACCAGACAAAAAGACAAAATTTCAATGTGAAGCGAAGAAATAGTTTCTTCGGCTGAAAAGTTAGAATGCTTTGCCAAAACTTTTTACAGAATCGTTCGTTTCAATTAGTCTATACCGACAAACTGTAGAGCTAGTGAAATGATTAGCAAATTTTCGGCTATGTTAAATAATTCAAATATAAATAATAGACCTAGAAAAACTCTTCGACTCACTTCCATCAAACGACGTCAAGCTGCTGCTAGGAGACTTTAACGCCAAAGTCGAAAACGAAAGCTGGCATAGGGGAACTACTGGAGGTCATAGCCTCCACGACGAAAACAACAACAACGGTCAGCGACTTTTCGACTTCGCGAGCGGCAGAAACTTGGTCATAAGCTCTACATGCTTCCCTCATCGACGAATCCATAAGCAGACCTGGAAGTCTCCAGATGAATACACCGTGAACCAGATCGACCACGTACTGATCAGCAAGAGATGGGCTTCTAATGTCTTAGATGTTCGATCATATCGAGGAGCCAACTGCGACTCCGATCACTATTTGGTGAAGATGACCTACAGATGCAGAATCTCTTCGGTGCACCTAACCACGGCGGCTGCGTATACTACAGCACTTGAGGAAAAACTGTCCCCCATGCTTGATAACATCAATAATCTAGGCATCCATGAGTTCTGGGAGGAGCTCAAAAACAGCATCAAGGGGATCGCAGAAGAGGCCGTGGGCTATAAAGGTCGGCGCAGACGAGCAGACTGGTTCGACGACGGATCGCCAATACACACAACGCGCATCCCGAGCCAAACAAGAAAGATACAACGAACTTCGGCGAGTATCTAATAGGTTAATTAGACGTAAGAAACGCAAACATTTTGACGAGCAGTTACAGCAAATAAACCAAAGATTAGCCAGTAAGAACATTAGAAAGGCGTACAAACTTATAAATAATATCAAGAGCGAATATCAACCCAGGACAAGCCTATGTAAGGACAAGGATGGTAACATCATCAGCGACATCGAAAGCGTCAACAAACGATGGGCCTCGCATTTCGAAGAGCTCCTCAATGCACCATCAACATCTCCCGCGGAGCCAGCTCTTGAGCAGTTAGCCGAACCAGGCCCTCCCGTTCTACCCCCAACAGTAGAGGAGGTGAGTCTTGCCATACAGTCGCTTTAAAAAAATAAAGCGCCCGGCGCTGATGAGATCCCAGTAGATCTGCTGAAGCGCTGAAGCATGGTGGAACGTGCCTGACCAACGCTGTAATGTGCTACTGCTGAAAATATGGAACGACGAGGTAATCCCCGAAGATTGGCGCAAAAGCATAATCTGCCCAATTCACAAAAAGGGTGACAAGCTGAAGTGTGAGAATTACAGGGGCATAGGCATATCATTAGTTTGTACGGCCTATAAGATATTATCGAAAATTCTTGAAAAGAGAATTAATCCGCACGCAGAACGAATCATTGGCGAGTATCAAGGCGCTTTCAGACCTGGTCGCTCAACGACCGATCAGCTTTTCACAGTGAAGCTACTACTCCAAAAGTGCTGGGAATATAACATCGACGTATACCAAATCTTTGTCGACTTCAAGCAGGCATACGACAGTATCGATCGAAGTGTACAGTACAACATTAATTTTGGTATACCGGCAAAGTTAGTGCGACTCACAAGGATGACGATGACTAATACCGTTTCGCAGGTCAAAGTGCAGAACCGACTCACTGACCTATTTGAAATTCGTACTGGACTCAAGCAGGGCGATGGGCTGGCGCCGACGCTCTTCAACCTGGCTTTGGAGTATGTAATTCGAGCCATGAATATGGACAGCAGCGGAACGCTACTCATCTAGTCGACTCAATTAGTAGCGTCCGCCGACGATATCAACATCATGTCTCGAAGGTTGGGTGATGCAGAAAGCCTCCTGCATAACCTCAATAACGCCGCAAAGGAAGATGGACTACATATCAATGAAAGCAAAACAAAGGCCATGATGCAATCGAAAACAAGGACGCCAGCAAATTCAAGCATCACAGTGGGGGACCTCAATATCACTTCAACTATCTGGGTTGTAACTTATCAAAGGACGCCAACGAAACCGACGAAATTAAGCGACGGATACAACTAGCCTATAAGACATATTTCTCGGTCCTCCCTATAATTAATTCGAAACTCGCGCACAGGAACAGGAAGCTCCGCGTGTACAAAACGATCATCCGACCCGTGCTATGTTATGGCTGCGAAACATGGAGCCTTACCCAAGCGTCCGAAATTTTGCTAGACCGATTCGAACGAAAGATCCTTTGGCGAATTTTCGGGGCCGTTGCGAGTGAGACCAATGGCGTATCCGGTACAACCATGAGTTGTATCAATTGTACGATGAGCTGGAAGTATCGAAAATCGTGAAGCTTCAACGTCTGCAATGGGCGGGGCATGTACAACGGATGGACGATAATCGCAAGCCAAAGAATGTTATGAACGCACAACGAATTGACGAAGCGAGGTTGCGTGGACGACCGAGAGCTCGCTGGGAGAACTCCGTAGGTGAAGACCCCCACCAGCTGCTGGGCTTCCGAAACTGGAGGACAAGGTCACGTAACAGCGACAATTGAAGGTCAACGATTCAGGCGGCCAAGGCCCGACGTCGGGCTATCGTGCCGCATTGATGATGATGATAAATAATAGATATTTAAAAATTACTGTGAGATAGATAGATACGGATACTACATAATCATTTCAGTGTTTCTCTAGTGTGTATACATTCCATTATATCAAATAGCGATGCTGCGTCCTTTAGCATTGGCTGGCTCCGATATCGTCTGTGGGCTTTTTTAGAGCGCGGGGCGATAAAGCTCCAGATTCTGCGTGTTCATCTGCCCCGTCCCATAAAACCACATGTTCTCATTTATTTTATTCTGCCGATACCTCAGGGCAATATTGCAGAAATCATACAATCGGCCCCAGTTCCATTTAGCAGTTGTTGCACTTTTAATTTATTCAATGCATCTTTTCCAAGGTAAGATCTCCTGGCTTTCTTTAATATTCGACATATACCGATGAAATGTACCGTGTACCTTATAAGCTGAAAAATCAGTCTGAAAATAGGTTCTTTCACCCAAAGCATGATTTAATTGGACATAAAGGTGTTCCTGTGCTGTGATACAGTAGCTCTTATGTCGTATTTTCCAATTCACTGCGTCTTACATCTCTTACAAGATTTTGTAAAATGTAGCTGTTATCGAAGCCAACACCCTAAGCATGACCTTATGGACAAAACCCCATCACCACGTCGTGTAAGACGTTCGTTAAGGGACATGGAAAGGGAAGTCCAAAGGTTTAAACGAGTTCCTCTCGATAACTCCAGCACTTACAAGGCGACCCTTAATCAACTGCACACCAGCGAGATCACCAAAGCCACCAACAGTATATCCGTAAACCGTGTCCTTCGCGCTCGACCACTCGACATCTCATCCGACGAACAACAACTGCCTAGAGCCATACTTACCACCTTGGCTCAGCTTCGTTCTGGATGGTGCTCCAGACTAAACTCGTTTTGGTCGCGCATCGACAACACCATTGAAAATATTTGTCCAGCATGTGGAGCCAGCCCATACAACGTGGACAATACATTTGACTGTACTGCCGCACCTACGCATCTAACACCCATCGCACTATGGGAGAGCCCCATCGAAGTTGCTATCTTCTTAGGTCTTGACCTTGAGGAGAGGATGCCTACGATTTATGAATGATGATGATACAAGTTCCCCCCCCCCCTCTCTTGCGTCGCTACAACAACAAAAGCAACGCCATAGAGCGGTATAAATAACGAGGAATGAGTGAATTCACTTCTTCTTCTTTTAGCGGTGCAGAAAGGTGTGAACCGCTGTGCATCTATGTGGATTCGAGTTATGGTTCGTCGATGCTTTCGTCCGTGATGTCAAGGGACAAAAACATAGCTACTGCGATAGGGTTTTCCCACAGTCAGTCAGTTAAGTCAGTGGGCGCAGCTGGGCATTGAAACAAGTGACCCACATCGTGTGGAGCGGCAGCGCAGTTTGGACAGATGTTTTGAATGTCCGGGTTAATGCGAGAAAGGTACGAATTGAGGCGCGAACAAAAGCCCGACCGAAGTTGAGCTAATGTCACTCTGGCGGCTCTCGGGAGCCTAATCTCCTCAGGCGAAATGGGTGGAGGGCGCAATAGACCGACTGTGTGAATCTCAGCGATGGCAGCTCGGTATGCATCATCGTCGTAAGGGTCCCTTTTGTATCCCTGGACCTCTCTCTCTAGGTCTCGTAAACCACGCCTGACATGTCGTGGTGGAGTAATTCGGTCCATGAGACTGTTGCTGGGATGATCCTCACGGTAGCAACCAACAAGATATTGTTTAGACAGTAGGAGATTGTGGTCACGTATTGGCATCAATTTTGTCCCTTGATGTAAGTGATCCTGGGCAGACATCAAGAGGCCACCTGTGGCTGTGCGTAGAGCAGCATTTTGGCAGACCTGAATTTTGGTCTTGTTTGTATCACATAGACTATGTGACCAAACTGGGGCTGCATAATCAGCAGCACCGCTTTGTATGTGACTAGCATGGTTTCTTTATCCTTGCCCCAGGTGCTACCAGCTAATGCTTTTAGGATTTTATTCCTACTGCGCATGCTGCGTGATGAGCTGACGTCATCATGCTCTCTAAATGGAGCCCGAGAATTTTAGGATTAGCAACAGTAGGAATTGGATTGTTGCCAATGCGTACATCGACCTCCCACCGACAATCCCCCGACCAGGTGGTAAGAAATGTCGCAGAAGATTTAGACGCGAAGATGGTGAGGTTTCGGCTTTGAAGAAAGCCTGTAATCGCCCAAGATAGCGATTAATTTGGAGGCGCATTTCATCCTTATCCTCCCCTGTGGCGAGGACCGTGCAATCGTCTGCGTCGGAAATCACCTCGATTCCTTCCGGTGGTGTAGGAAGGCCGGACATGTAGATGTTGAACAGAGTGGGGGAGAGTACCCCACCCCGTGGGACTTCTAGTTTAATTTTCCTCAGCTTAGAACGTTTGCCACGAAACTCAGTGAAGGAATGCCGACCAGCTAGATAGTTGGCAATCCAACGAATCTCTTGAGCAGGGATATGCATATTCAGCAGGTTCGCGAGAAGAAGTGATTGACATTGTTAAATTAACTCGTTAGGTCAATTGCCACAATCTGTGGCAAGGACGTCGCTGGTTTATCCCATCACGGATGCGTGTAGTGATCGCATCGAGGGCATTGGTGGTACTATACATTTTCCAGAAGCCATGCTGGTGAGGTTCTAGCTTAGCATGCTTAACAAGAGTGGGGTGAATAAGGGCCTCCAGCGTCTTTGCGACAGGTGACAGTATTGTTATGGGTCGGTAGGATTCACCGAGACCAGCGCTCTTTCCCGGCTTGAGACAGGGGACAATCCGTCCTGTTTTCCAGATTTCAGGGATGGCAAGCTTAGAGATCGACAAGTTAAAGGCTGCCGTGAGATATTCAATGGCTGCAAGGTCGAGATGTTTCAACATGGCCATCGGGTCCGAAGGCCTTCGAGTTTTTAGCATTCTCAATGACTTTTTAGGGTTTTTAGAAATTTTTTTTCAAAAAACCCTTATGAAATCGATTTTGTCCGTCCGTCCGTCTGTCCGTCTGTTCACTAAATAACTCGTGAACGGCTCAACCGATTGTCATGAAATTTGGTAGGAATGTGTAGAATGGTTACAGTCTTTGGCACATATACCTTAGAAGTTGGTAGGAGGAAGAGAACAGGGTGTCCCGAACGTTTGAAAAAAGTCGACTTTTTTAGTTTTTATCGGAGAGTGACGTATGGGTACTTAAATCAAAGACCTAAACGAGTACACCTCATATCAGTTAAAATTTTCCAGTTTCGAGTAACGGTAAAAAAGTTATTGGCGTTTAAAGTTAAACTTCCTTTTCGAGCTCCGTTTTTCCAAACCGTTATAGGGATCGATATGAACCTTTGCACAAAGATTGGTCAATAGGGCCTTATATACGTTAAATATTAAGACTGTTGACTTTTGCAAAGGAAAAGTAAATAACAGTAAATTTGTAAAATTTTAATTTGTTCGTGTGTAGCCCCTCTTAGGCTTCCAAATATGATAATTCTGCTAAGGGTTTTTAGAAAATTACATATAGAATATGTGTACGAATTTTCATTCGAATAACTGTATCCAAACCGGGAATATAGCCAAATAAGTATTTATAGTAAGGGCCTTTCGCAATGCAAGCCACATAGGGATTTCTTCAATGCATATCTTTTAACTTGATGAAACAATGAACATGAAATTTGGTGGAAATGCATAGAATGGTAATAAAGTTTGCCAAAAATATTTTTGAAGTTAGTAGGACCAAGTTAACAGGGTGTCCCTGAATAGGTGCAAAAGTATACTTGTTCAATACTTGCGTTGGCTCTTATGACAGGGAACACAATGGAATCATTTTATATAAGGTTGCTTTTCCTTGATTAAAAAACAGTAACAGTAGATTTACAGCTAATAATTCAGTTCATATATAAAGCCAAGCCATCCTTACGTTTGCCTATGAGTTTCTTTTTGGTCAAAGGCCATCAGAAATCTTAAATCGAAAAATGCCTGTAGATTTGACTTGGAGTACTTTTATACAAACTGGGTAAATAGTAAATCTAGCGCCTTTCATTCTGTTCCACCTTTAATTAGACCAATCCAAAAATAGATTTACAGGAAGCATTTTCTTAATATTGTGCACAATTCTTATTTATTGCTTATAAAATATATGTATAAAAAATATTCACTATGCATTAAAATTCTAAAAAACCCTCGTATTGCGGGCGCAGCCCTCTGTACGCCGGTATTTTTTAACCTGGTCCGCAGTATACGATGGTATAGTGTCAACATTTCTACTGCGAATCCGTCTTGTAATTTGACGCTTTAAGCCATCGGACTTGGGATGTTCAATAAATTGCTTATTGAACAGGCTTGCGCACTGAAAGGGATCGCTGGTGCTCTTATGGCCAAATTTGATGGCATTATTGCCCTTTCCTTTCCTAGGATTGGATAGGGCGCGAACAGTAGACCATAGTTTACTGACACCTTCATTGAGTCATTGCTCGTTCCATTTCGCCTTCCGATAGTCTTTTACTTGTCGATTGATTTCGGAGTTAAGCTCCTGAATTCTGGGATCACCTGGGTGAGCGCGTCTGATGTTATCTCGTTCATCGGCTAATCTGGCGGCACTGGTAGGGAAGTTAGGTCGAACTTTCGGGATACGTCCTGCAGGAATATAACGGGCCGCTGCTTTGGCAATGACTTTCCTAATATTTCGTTTGGCCTTATGAACGCTAGTTGGTGTAGGTAGCTCGATGAACTTCGCCGACGAGTATGCTTTGAAACCCTCCCAATCGGCTTTCTTGTGATTGACAAACGTTCGCTTCTCAGACTTAGTCAGGTTCGCTGGTTTGTCAATTCTTATTATGATTGGGAGGTGATCGGACGAGAGAGCAGTGTGCGTCTCCCATCGAGTAGAACTGATTAGGCTGGCACTTACAATAGTTAAGTCAGGAGAGCTACTGCAAGTGCCTGTGACTCGAGTCGTCGAGTCTCCATTGAGTGGACAGAAATCTGAGGCGTCTAGAGATTCGGCGATAGTTATACCCCTGGCATCGTTGTTGAGGTCAGAATGCCAGAGCTCATGGTGCGCGTTAAAGTCACCAAGAATGATCCTGTGTTCTGTGTGATCAGATAGGAGAGGACCAATATCGAAACGATAGACAGAAGGGCAACTAGAGTGTGGTGGAACATACACATTAAAAATTTCGATATTAGTACTCCGTGATGAAACAGAGATGGCTTGCATTTCCGCCGTACCGTCGACATCTATACATCTAATACACAGTAATGTACGGACTTGTGTATTAGGAAGGCAAGTCCACCTCCAGGGTGAGAATCATTCCTGGCGGCTGGTCTATCTTTGCGCAGTATAACGTAATTGCCATGGATGCTAAGAGACGAGTTCGAATGGAGCAAAGTCTCCTGAATGGCGGAAATCAGAATTCTGTTTACACTCATGAAATGAGTGATCTCGGTAATTTTTTGGTGAATGCCGTTGCAGTTAAACTGCAATAAGGACAGTGGAGTGAAAACCGCTGGAGGAGGAGCAGGGGTTAAACTAGGTCTAGCATTCCTGATCATATTGTTTGGGGGTGCTGGGGGCTGAGGAGGAGGTGGAGGGCTAGGAACAGCCCGTGGTCGCCCTGAGTTTATGCATCCCGGTGCAACATATGATATGGAGTGCTGACCAACCCTTCTCAAGCCAGAACACCTGAGATGTACCCACTCCAAGCAGACATTACACTGCACTGACCTGGCATTCGAACGAATTCGTTGGCCGCAAACACTACAAAACCATACCTCTGAGCCTGGATTTGTTTCAATGCCGGCGCGAATTAATAAAATTGAGAGTAGCCGCGCCGAGATGTAATGCTCCCAATATGACGAAAAAACACATAACTCGAATCCACACATATACACAGGCAAACACAACCTTCCTGCATCGAACCTTCAAGGCTCTTGCCAGGGAGGTATTTTGGCAACTTTTGGCCGTTTCCACGTAGAAAACGGGTACGGTCCGCCCCGTAGAGGCAGTTTCCGTAGGACCGCAGTGAATTCACTTCGAGAGCATTGCAAGCCAATTTTATTGCTGTGGTTTTGTATTTACGTTTTAAATTAAAATCATGATATAGTAGCCATGCTCCCAAGCAGGTGATTCATGCATATCTTTAACAATACAACGATCCGCAGGAAAACACTCAAAAAATTTAACATTTCTTTTTTTATTACGAATTATCAAATATTTTTCCTAAGTATTATTAAAGTATATAATTTTACACATAGATCTAAAGAAAAAAAGTTCTTAGAATTGTATGTTTGGAAAGAAAATGCGATTTTCTCATGATAAGTTACTCCGTCCGTCATCAATAACAACACACACACAACAACGTAACAGCCAAGCGCTAAGCGTTGTAGTTGCCCTTAAATCAACAAAAAATATTTTTTTTTATATAAAATATAAATGGTTACAAACCGCCGAAAAAATTGAAAACAAACAAAATCGATTGGCGCCATTACTACGATTTATACATCTTCAAATAATACACTTTTTAAGCTAACAAGAAAATGGCACTTTCACTCCGCACACAAACTTTTTCTTTTCAACACGCTCCGACGCACACACATTTTTAACTTTCAGATTATTCAAACTATATCAAGCAACAATATTATTGATTTAGTTTCGTGTGTCTAAGAGGTGTTTGCTTACACATTAGGTCGCACATGTCTAAGGTCATAAAAATTACATCTTAGCTAGACTTATCCGACATTTTATAATTTATAAATTAATTTAATTTAGACCATGTCACCCTTTGGCATCATCCATTTCACTATCGCCGGACTTTAACATTTCCGCGACATACGTGTCGAGCAATATGCGTAGTTCTTGTTGCGCGTACTCTTGGGGTAGCGGCAGTTTTTCTAGGGTAATTTTAATAAGTAGACATGGATTTTGAATGTTGGCGGTGAGAAGTACGCCGCGCACTAGACATGCCAACTTCTGAGCAATTTCACTCTGACAGAGACGATGTTTGGATGTAGGACATGGTAGTAGATTGATACGCGAACATAGATCGGCCAGTTGGGGACGCAGACTTTCCCAGCGGGTTTCAATGTCGCCTTCATGCACCGTTTTCAAACTTTCAAACTGCCAAATTTAACAAATTGTTAATGAAATTGTATGATTCGAGCTTAAATTCTAGCCCTTACCTTTTCGTTCATTTCAATAAAGTCCAGAATAATTTGTCCCTGACAGGTCCAATTCGAAACCTGGCGAGGATCTTCAAATTGTCGTAAAAGATCGTGCAAATAAGGAACGTTATCTGTGAAATGGAATTATCTCCGTTAAAATCTAAAGTCGAAATCAGATTCCAGGCACACTCACCATTTATAATAGCATCGGGAGCAATATGTTGCATAATCACTTCATGCGCCATTGACCATTGTTTCGCTTTGAGCAAGTATTTGGCTTGTTCGTGATAATTACATTGTGCGCCCGCTCTCACTGCCTTAGCCCAGAAAATCCATTTCTCCGGAATACCCAACCCGTTTACAATGAATTTTTCGCGACCGACATAATCCTCGTCGGCAGATAGTTCAACGTATCTGTAGAGCATTTCTTGAATGCATGCCTCTCGTCGGTTCTTGTCCTTAATGTGCAGCAGTATGAATACGGCCCAATGCCACATATTGTGATTTTCCAATTGGTTAGCGAATGAGACGTGAATTTGTGTTTCTGACAATTCCGAGCAATGATGATAGCCCAGCGTTTCGAATGTTTGTAACAAGAGCCAGCTGCAATGCGAATCCCGAGAATTACTTAAGAGATCTATAACAGATAAATTACAAAATTACCTTAATCTGAAATCCATCGAATCAGGCGTATAGGTAGCTGGATTTAACAACGCCTCCATCGGGTGACTTCGTTTCGAGTATAATTTCAAAATGTGATACCGCAAATCGTAAATGGGTCGTGGACTTTTAGTTTGGAATTGTTTAACATACGTGGGCGACGGAGGATGTGCATAGAACTCATCTGCTTGGAACGAGGATTCGTATGCGATTAAACCGTCTGTGATCGATGACGTTGGAGAACTTAAATACCACAAATGAACCTATAAATAAAATTCAGTTAAAGCACACACACGACAAAGTTGATATTTAATCTTACCGCCAACGCTTTAAGCCAATCTATATCCTCCAAAACATTTACAGGACCATGTGCCGACGAGAGCAATGAAACTCCAGCTATCAACATAAACATTTTCAAACGTTCGACCGCAATAAATTTATCCGCTTCAATGTCTTGCCACTGGGACAACTGATGCTGTATCAATTGCCTAACAGTCGGTCCGCCGGAAATCTGAGCCAATAGAAGTGACAAATTCGCATCATCATTTGTAAAGGCCAATTCACATGCTTCGGCGACCTTATGACACATCAGCAGCTCCAACAAATGATTCAAGTATCCCGCCTTTGTTACAGGCTTGTTCAGCAAATCCTTTTGCGTCACCGTGTCCTCAAGCCAATTGGAGAACAAATTTCGTCGTACCATCACCGACAAGTGACTGTTCGCATCCTGACTTTCCAATTCTTCGCGATCACCCCACAATGCTTGACAAAGTGACCACACGGATAGCGCGTATTCCTCAAACGAATCGATATGACCCTGCTTCTTGGACATTTGAAAATGATCCAACAGAAGTTCTGTTCCGCCACCTGAGATTATATGGGGACAGTCACTATCTTCAACTTCGTCACGTTTCGAGTGTTTCAATTGTATTCGAAGATGATCCAAAATTGATTTTTCGAATGATTCAATCGGGTAGGTGGTTGATATTTTAAGTGGTTGTAATACAGCCGGTGAACGATCGAATTTCAGGCGTCCGTTGAAGAATTTGGCAAGCTTGTCGAGACTGCATTCTGGTGGAAGAGGGATTTTGATCAGATTTTCTGATAAATTAGTGTGACAGATGATAAATCTTACCTTGAGGTAAATCGGCGGTATTGTTCACCGTATTGAGCACGACTAAATGGTTTTGTGGTCCAAAGCCAACTTTGAAGCGTCCGCAGTTGAAGAGGGCCAAGTCGGCAACACATTTGCCGCCTAATTTATACGATATTGATTCTTCAAGTGGAATTGTAATGTGGGCAATTTTGACGGAGGCCACTTTTGGTTTGATAATGAGGGGTGCAGCTTTGGTGGTGACTTCATGCGTTACTGTTTCCATCTGAAATTACAAAAGACGGGATGAATAATGAGTTTTGCCCTTTCGTTCTTACATTGTTAAGATGGCTAAAGATACTGATCTATTTGACCTTTCTAAACATCATTCCCTGTGGCGAGTACGGTGCAATCGTCAGCATAGGAAATCACCTCGATTCCTTCAGGTGGTGTGGGAAGGCCGGACATGTAGATGTTGAACAGAGTGGGGGAGAGTACCCCTCCCTGTGGAACACCTAATTTGATTTTCCTAAGCTTAGAATGTTTGCCTCGAAACTCGGTGAAGGAGTGCCGACCAGCTAGATAGTTGGCAATCCAACGGATCTCTTGTGCAGGAAGATGCATATTCAACAGGTTTGCTAAGAGCATTGAATGATTGACCTTATCGAATGCACTTGACAGGTCTATTGCCACCAGAATAGTTCTGTGACAACGACTGCGTTGATTTAGCCCATCACGAATGCGTGTAGTGATCGTATCGAGGGCAGTGGTGATACTATGCATCTTCCTGAAGCCATGCTGGTGAGGTTCTAGCTTCGCATGTGCAACAAGAGTGGGGTGAATAAGGGCCTCCAGCGTCTTTGCGACAGGAGAAAGTATCGTAATGGGGCGGTAGGATACATAATCCGAGCCTCGAAGGGGCTAGTTAGGGAGAATAACCTTGGTGGAATATGCCTACGCGCCTACATCTAACTAGTTTGTGGATTGATGACCACACGGCCCGAATCAAATTGCTGACTAGTATACAGAAGGAGCCCCTTGGATGTGAAAAGTAGCGCTACGGGTCTGCTTTAAGCAGACGAGTAGTCGCAGGTCAAACGAACCTGGGATATGCAAGTCTGAATTTTGCGTGAGGCTTAACCATTAAGAGGCCGAAAGAGGATCAGACGTGCTATTGAGAAGTCTTTAGCGAATAGTGAGAGAGAGTTGGACTCGAGGTGGTTGGAGGTTGTTACGCAAGTCAACTAGCTAGAGTTGCGACCACGGGCTTGGATTTCTGAAAGTGCATTCACCGGATGAAGAAATCCCCATTTGGCAATAAGACCTTGTCAATAAAACGCCGAAAGTTCAAAACGTTCGAAGGACCGGGAGGTAAGAGCGAAAGCTCGGGCACTTCCCTGGCGATATAGTCCCGTAGATGACTGACTGGTATGTGTATTTTTCGGAAGTCATGTTGATGAGCGGCCAGTGTGTTGTGCACAAGTGTAACGATATCGGACCCTGAATTAGTTTCGATGCCTTCGCGGAGTAAGGGAATTGAGAACAACCGCTCTGAGATGAAATGCTCCCAATTGAACGAAAAAGCACATAGAGAAAAGACTAACACAATCCTCCTGCATCGAACCTTCATGGATCTTGCCGGGGACGATATTTGTTATTTAAATTAGTATTAGCTATTTAAACCGGAAATATACTTTTTCTCCACCCTGTATTAGCACCTCAAGTAATTTGACAACTTCAAATACCATGGTCATAGTGGGATTCGAATTCAGGCTCCGTCAATTCAGAGATAGATATCGGCTGTACCCACTGAGCTACCAAAGCCCTATATCGACTCACATCGTCCGGCTACCTCTCCGCGATGGCCGCTAGTAACTTCACTTTTGTGAGGCCAAACTGTGGGGGCCAGTGGTCGTAGAATCTCTTTTCGGACAAGATTCGATATGCAACTGAGTTTGTATTTAGGTACATATTGAACCGGCGAAGCGAAATCTCAAAATCACTGCATAAACCAGATGTTGTCAGGTTCTGTAATCACTGTTACTGATGATGTCCATGGTGTTAGATATGGCTTAAATGCCCGAGGTGTCAGGCGACACGTGCCCACCGGGAGAAGGTCATCCGGGCGCGAATGGTCATCACTAACGGAGCTCCTTGGTTACCGGGTTATCTCCAAGGATAGCTATAACCTTACCAAAGTAAAGCAGGGCACTGCTACGGCGGACTTCATTTTCCCTAGCTACTCGTGGGATCAAAACGTGAAACCGATACATAACAAAAGCAACACAGCAACCAAAACAAACAGCACTCTCGAAGCAAAGGTGGCATCCACGGCTTTAGATCGTGAACGTTTTCTTCCCGCGCACACCGAGTACAATGCGCAGAAAGCGCTCAAATACCTGGACATCCAGCAACCAGTAAATACCTAGACAACCAGAACGATCGGCTTCACGCCGAGAACTGGAGGGTACTTCGCAAAGCACACGAGGGCGAAGGCATCTCAGCCACGCTCTCGATAGACCCGATCTCCATCGGGGAAATTGTCAAAGCTGAATTTAGCCTGAACTACAAATTCAGCAGGTTCACCCTCCACCCTAAGACCTGGAAGCGCGAAACAGCTGAGAAACCTCCAGCCGCTGCTAAAAACTGAGCCGTATCGCCCATCGTCAACTTCCACCGAGCAGGAGACGGTCGCACCATCAGACGAGGATCTCGATTGCACAGAGGATGATGACGTCCAATCCCCTCTCTCGGAAATCGTAATCCACATGGAGACTGAGGAAGGGGACTTAACCAAACAACAGGGACACACCGAGCCCGTGGACGACTCCGATAAACCCGATGACTAACGAATCCCAGGGGGATTCAATTTGGAGTCGCATATCCAGACACGGACGACGAAGCTTCGACTTCAATCAGCAACCTCAACTCCTTTCATAGCACGATCAACCTTGATCGTCAGGCATAGTCCTGACCACCTGTGACCAGGTCGATAGCACAATGGGGTCCATTGGCTTCAGTGCTGCGAGCCCCTTCGGATTCACGCCACCAGCGCAGCGATTCACCATGAGGAAGTGGACCCATCGATTTCGATATTAAGTGTGCCACCATCTACTTCACCTGAGAGATTAGGCTTCCAAGAGTCATCAGGACGATTTTAGCTTTTGCTAAATTCATAACTATCTCGAATAAACCCGGACCTTAAAAACATCTGTCCGAATTGTGCTGGTGCGCCTCATAATGTGGGCTAGTTTTTTCAACGCACAGCTACGCCCACTGACCGTTTTTAGAATGAGAGAAAAATGAGTTTTTATATGGAATGAGCGAGTCGCTGTCGCTAGAGCCGCTGGAGTCGTGGCGAGGAAAATAAACCTTTAGTCCAATGTTGGACTGTCGCGCCTGTTATTTATTGTATTTATCCGAGAAACTACATCTTCATCCATTTCGGACCCATTAGTGAAGATAGCTTGTTGCTTTGCACTCTTTCCGCTCTCGCTCTTCGCTCTTTCCTCGTCAGAATTGTATGGTCGAATGTGAACTTAGAGCCAGCGTAATTAGTGCAGTAAGCTGCCACCTTCAACGGGAGCTAGTTTATGATGTTATTGGGACTGAATGACTTGGGCATGCACTCTGAGGACCACCTGAATTGGTTTCATTATATGTAGCTTGTACTGTGGGAGATAATGACGTTGACTTCAAGGGTCCAAAGGTGAATCCCAAGGTAAGAACTGGAAAGTTTAATGCCGCAAACATTTACAACTATTTTTTTTGAGCCCCTTTAATAAAATTATTTACTTAATCCTATACTTACCTCCTCATATCCTTCACTAGCGGTACCCTCATCAATGTTTCTCATTGGCGGAAAAGTCGGACTAGGAACGGGCGTATCCATAACACTAGAGCTTGACAAACTGAAAACATCTCTTCCGAATGAATGAACCGATTGATGCGACGACAAACCGCGCAGGATCATTTTATTCGTTGGAACCATTTGATCGGGACTATCGCGTCCTTCCAGTGTTTCAGAGATAACTGCGGAGGAGAAACATGCCAATCCCGAGTCACTATAAGGAAATTAAATTTTTTCATATCGCAATTAGCCACTACCTGATTTTCCATCAAATTCGTCGTCGTTGAAGAAAGAGGCTTTCATCAATTGAAGCTTATGCGCATCCGTGCCCGAGCCAAATGCAATTGCTGCCGTTGGACTTGTTGGCATTTTGTTTGGCAGAGCGCCACTGTTAACACCAAGTGGACTGGTGAAAAATGTTGAACCTGCTGCTGCTGCGCCTAGCGTGCTCTGCGATGACTGATGGCCACCCAATCGATGACCTAATTCAGTTCCAAAGTCATCGTTCTGTGGAAATTCTGGAAATCAATGGATGAAATGAGGGGTTTCGAATTTAGAGTATATGTGTAATTTTGAATTGAGTGGAAATGACCAAATGATTGCTTCGAGATGAAGGGAGGATTCTACTAAGAAATAATATTGATTTCATGTAGAGAATATTGTATTTTCCATAAAATCAACATAGTATCAACCTTCTCCATAATTAATTATCTAATAAAATATACAAGTTATCCACAATCATTAGGGCATACACGGTACCGTGAATTTTGTTTAGAACGAAAAGTCATTACGTTGTTCAATTGCTGATAAGTCGGTCATCTCCTTCTCTCTGCCGTTCACAAGACCGAGAACATTATCGGCTCCAATTGATTTCGCAGTCGCAGATGCTGCTGCTTTTTCGGCAAGTTGCTTCAGCTCGACACCATCAATTTTCTTTTTGGGAGCTTCTTTCAAGCCAATCTTGAGCTTTTTGGGATCAGTCGGTGCCGTGTCCTCCTCGTCGCTATCACTCACACCATATTTGGAGAAATGATCTACCTTGAACACCCAACTGCCCGTTTCGGATCGATATTCAATAAAACGAGTATCATGCTTGTCGCAAATACGACGCAACTTGCCCTCATAGTCCATGGCGGCCAAACGGTCGGGATCTTTGATTGGTTCGTGAAGGGCTTTGTCGTGAGGCCAAACCTAATTGAAAAGTCAATGATTGTAATTAGTTATTTTCAAATGAAATGCAGTTAAGGGAAGTATACCTGATCAAGAGTGATTTGAGCCTTTCGGTTGAGTCCCGAACCAAGCGGCGGTTTGTTCTCATCATCGGGGTATATGATGACTTCTTTGTGACGGAAATGTACTGCAATTGGAGCCAAAAATTAGACCGTTGCCCTTAAAAATTATTATCTTAGCTCTAGACTAAACTCACCAATTTCATCCAAATTAATGCCAGAAACATCAATGGGCTCGTTAAAGTAGACATTTCCGTATCCCTGTCGACCAATGGTAAAATTCGGCACAATACACGTTCCATCCTCGTTCATATAGTTAACTAAATCTTCCATTGACGGAATCGTGTAATATCCTTTGCGACGCAACACAACACTGGCCGGATGAGGTTCGCCGCTCAACAGTGATGCATCGCCGGCTGTCTCATCCATAAACGATTGCGACGAAAGCAAGCTGTCGTTGGAAGTATGACTGGTGTGTGCCAAGGCAGCTGTTGATTTATTCGAAGGACTCATTCCGCCGCCTTCAGCAAAACTGACATTTCGTATTCCGCCACCACCAATTTCAGCACCCGAATCCGATTTACGTGACACCAGTTCCGATAGAGTATTATTCAAAACCGAATCGCCCGCAAGTTTGTTTAGTTCTTTCATCTTATTGAGAGCTTTAGGATGCAGCCAGGATTCGCGTCGATCACTTTCAAATGTAGGCGCCGTTGTTGGGATCTCGTTGTTGAATTGCTCGCCGGCGTCGAGTGTATCTTTTGATGCGACTCCGCCGTCTTTAGGGGTAGTCGTTGTTGTTTGAATTGGATTTGCTTGAGAATTGTTAGCGGCGATAGCGCGATTGCTAGCTGCGGAGGTGGTGTTCGAAAAGGATCCATTCAGACTCGTGTTGTTGCTTTTTGGCTTCAGTATAAGTCGTTTCGCATTCGGTGTGAGTCGGAATCCCTGCTCCACGGAGCTATCATACTCCTCCAGTCCTTCGAAAAGGGATTTCTGCAATCATATCAGAGATTAGATGCATTCTTCATGAGTTAGCAATATCAGAACAAACCTTTGTCAAAACACTACCAACAGGTTTGACTTTTACTCCACTATTCGTTTTTGGTGATACCTTGAAACGATTCGAAGTCGACTCTAAAATCGCCTTCTGCGCAGCCGGATTCGTGGGCTTCAAAGCATCTGTTTGATCCACCCCTGGTCCTTTCATGTCCTTGAATAGAGGATTTTCACCGTACGGTGACGTAGTCAACGAAATTATCTGCTGGTGAATAGGTAAAGAAGCCGGTTGTGGTGTTCCTCCCAATGTAGTTGTTCTAAAAAAATTTAATTACTCTCGGTCAGAATGACACATTTCTTTGAAATGATAAAACTCACCCTCCGCCAAGTACCGACATTCCGCCTCCGAAACCTCCAAACGTATTTGTCGTCCCCAACGTGTTCGTTCCACCCAACAGCGAACCAGTCTGTCCGGTGTTCCCAAACAATCCTCCCGGCTTGTTGGCATTACTGTTAAACAAACCCCCGCCGCCAAACCCCAATCCAGTTCCAAGTCCCGAAGCCGTTGATGTTTGTGTCCCGAATCCTCCAAACGCCGGGGTAGCCGCCTTGTTCATGGACGTATTGAACAACGAACCTTGCTGAGGAGCACCAAAACTACCGAAGCCACTACTAGCAGCTGATGTTGGCGCACCAAAAGCCGGAGCAGGCGCCCCAAATCCCGTGGTGGGCTTACCGAAAAGAGACGAACCCGCGGCTGTACTAGTGTTTGTTCCGAACCCTCCGAAAGCCGTCGTGCCCGTTGAAGAGTTCAATCCAAATGCCTGCTGTGTACTGGTCGTGGCCGTGCTACCAAACAGACTTGGCTGTTGCGTGTTTGCCGTACCGAATGTCCCAAATCCGGTAGTAGTTTGTCCGAATGCCGATGTGGTTGTCGGTCGATTGAACAAACTTGTTTGTGCGGTGGCGGACTGTCCAAACGGATTGGCGGCGCCAAATGTTTTATTGGCATCATTATTGCCGAATGAAAAACCCGCATTTGTTGCAGCCGGCGCTGCGAACGGCTTTCCAAAAAGCCCGGTTGACGCTTGACTTGTTGCACCAAATGCCGTCGCCTGCTGTTGACCGAAAGCCGGTGCTGCGCCCATTGTGTTTGCACCAAACAAACTCTTATTTTCTTGTTGTTGCTGTCCAAAAAGTCCCGTAGTCTGTTGCTGAGCTGATGCGGCACCAAACAGCCCACCGGCCGCCTGTTGTGTTTGTCCAAACAGACCAACGCCTTGTTGGGGGCCCTTGCGATTCGCCAAATAGTCTTCCATTCGAATTTCTTCCAACGATTTGCTCTCATACTCTTTCATGGCCGTGATGCAGTGCTGTTTCGTACTGACATTATTCGCTTGACCGTTCTTCATTAGTGTGTCCGTTCCGATTGTTTCTTGATATTTGACAATGGACGATCCGGCATTGGCTTGATTCGGTTGGGCTTGACCGAAAGCTGATGGAGTTGAGCCGAACATGCCACCAGTTGTGGCCGTCTGACCGAAACCAGCGCCACCAAATGCGGGAGTGGCGGCTGCATTGGATGTTGTTGTTTGGCCAAATAGCGAGCTGGTTTGTTGCTGTGGAAAGGCAAAACCGGTGGTTTTAGGCTGCGAACCGAATCCTTGGCTGAACAGTGATGTGTTGTTCGGCTGCTGTTGCGCTGCATTGCTGAAGAGCGATGTGTTTTGCGGTGCTTGGGTGAAACCACCTAGAATGAAAGTGTAATAATGTAGTAATAAAAAAAAATATTTTAGACATGTAAGTTTTCTTCATTTGTTTAACGATGTTCTGCCGCGGTAACCACATGAAGTTGCTGTTTTACTGATTGGCGAGAGACGTCTGACCGCAGACCAGAATGACAATTTCCTTGTCGGTAAACGAAATTTTGAAGTAAATCGGGAGATCCTATCAACTATTTGGAAGTCCTTTTCCTTCTAGTTGCCCCCGTTCACACGCTGCAGTTACGCAAAATTGTTGTCTTACTGCTGGACGAAAGGCTGCAGACAAAATTACAGTTTCTGTAGAGCCAAACGAAATTGGTGACAATCGAAAGGTCTTGACTCTCGATTCAGAAGTCGTTTCCCTCCTAGTCTCCCCACCCATTTTTTTCCGCTACGGCCACACAAACCGGATGAGGAAACGTACTTGGAAAGGTTTGTCCACGTTATTTCCTAACGTTGACAATTCGTAGCTCGGGTTAAAGGACAGTTATTAGACCGTCCCAAAATGATTTGTGCTACTTAAGTACAGCCAATATGTACGTAAAATGCACGCTTCAAATTATGGAGAGAAGGACACCACAAGACTTTTTCCGGCAACAAGAGGTTTGACGCCTGTTCCTACCGTAAGGATTTACCAGACGGCCATCGATTAGGCCGATCAGAATGATGTTGTGACGTCAATCAGCGCTCTCTCAAGCGGTGTCAAATAACAGTTCTTTACCAATTGCTATGGCTTGGCGTTTACATACTCCTGGATGCAGAAGACTACAAATAACTGTTATAATCACGTTCTAAGAGTTTTTTTTCTATTTTAAATAGAATTTTGAAGTGAAAAAACGTGAAATATGGTATCTTTTGGGTTCAGTTTGATTGGGGCACCCTTAGTTTTGACCGGCTTAATGGGGCTTAAGACTAGGTACTCAATAAATTTGATCTTCCTGGCGTAATTTGAAGACAAGTTGCAGGCATGCTTTTTTAGGAGGAGGGGTGTTCTTGGTTGGAACACTTCCATTTTTGGTATAAATCAAATAAATTTTGTTAGCAATATATATGTATATAGACTAGATCTTCTGACTCGTGTATTTTATCCTGAGTTACAGTGCGAAATGTAAAACTCAAAATATATAAATTCACTATAATATTTTGGTGGCACCCTGATTCAGACCATACCAGATACCGAATTGGTGTTCTCGGGAGGCGATCTAAATGGCCATGTGGGTGAATCAAATTATGATTACGAGGATTGCCATGGTGGAAAAGGTAACTCTTCAACGGTCAGAAATGACGAAGGTGAAGCTATTCTGATAAATAACACTGCTGAGCGTGATGCTGATCTCATTACCTCAACAAAAAGCAGATAAGATCTTGGAAATAGGATGTCACTAACACATCCTGCGGCCTTGGTCCAATGTTAGATTGTCGCGCCTGGGTCTATAATTTTTTGAGAAAATGTCTAGTTTTTTATATATCATTACAAAGGAACACAAAAGTTGGGTGTATGAAGTGACGAGAAAACTCTGGAGTTTTCTCGATAAGAAAATGAGGCTAAAGGGTAATTTGTACAAAACGGTTGTACGTCCCGCACTCAAGTATGGATCTGAATGCTGGACCATGAGAACGGATAGCAGAACAAGCCTTCGATATATAGTAATATGTATGCAGTTATTACAAGGCTCATGATGTCTGGTTGGATGACAAAACACGTTATGAAAAAGGAGGCAATTCGTTATGTCTCCGCAGTTTTGACAGGATAATGAGCAAACTAATCGAAAAGGAGCAAAAAGTGGAACAGTTCAAATGCTTTTCTGTTTCACGTTTGATCCACTAGTTTCGGATTGGGTTGGGAACCTCGGCTATATTTTTTAAATTAATTTTAATTTTTATTTTGCAATTAAGTTCGTTTTGTCTTTTAACATAATTGAGGGAAAAAGGAGCTTAAGCAGTGGTTGCAAGCTCAAGAGCTGGGCAAAGCACTATCCAGTTTTGTAGGGGTGTTGATACAATGAAACGGTGGGGATGCTTGGTAACCGAATATGTATAAGAAAATATTAATTCGATTAAAAAATAGTGATAATTTTGCTTCGATTTCGAGGAAATCGGAACGTGGATGTCGTTTTCAGAGAAAATCAACGCAATTCGTTTTTTCTTATGGGGGAGGACATGATTTTTCTATCAACTAACAACTGAATTGGATTTGATTATCCTTAAAGCTCTTAAATCATTCTTATCATGCATTGTTTTGTTACCTCATTTGTCCGTACTTAGCAGTTGTTTGGACCCTCTGGCCAACGTCAACCTTTTTCCTAAAACCCCTCCCGAAATATTTTCTGGGTACGCTCCAGTGCCAGGCATAAAGAAATTGGCAGACAGCCACGGAAGATCGTTAACGTTCTCATGACATTTACATCCGCAATAAATATTGTAATCTGAAAAAATGTTGGTCCGATGCGGTTCCGTTTCATGCGAAGTGGCCCGCGAACATTTGCGAGTTGGAAACCAGAAGAAGGCGATATTAATGGAGGTTCCACTAGATGGCCCCAAGGCCAGAGGCAGACCGAAGAACACCT
Source organism: Microchrysa polita (assembly GCA_949715475.1). Classification (NCBI taxonomy): domain Eukaryota; kingdom Metazoa; phylum Arthropoda; class Insecta; order Diptera; family Stratiomyidae; genus Microchrysa; species Microchrysa polita. The sequence goes on from OX454421.1 coordinate 39,279,703, forward strand.
GGATGTGTCAAATGAAAAAAAAAACAACAACAACGCATTGGTTTCCGCGATGCCTGTAGAAAAAACATGAAACATGCACAGAACGGGCGCGGGCGTGCCAACACCGCAGGCCGAACGACGCGACGCCATGGAGCGGTATAAAGAACGACGCAAAGAGGAAGAAGATGCTAAAAGTGTGACGATGATTTTCTTGATCGTAGGATGATGTTGATGAATGGCAGTTAATCTTCTGTTACCATTTCGCCACTTAACCTAGTTAACGTTAAATTTAGCTTCATTGAAGCTCTTTGAGTTGGCAGATAGATTTTTAGGTATTCAAACGCTTCGTTTTCGGGTCTTTTATTACGATTATAAATGCCTTAGCTTAGTGCGACCTTTTAACCAGCCATATTGAAAAAAATCAAGAATCAATGAATAAATCGTTGCATTGTAAAAAGAAGATGCCTGCAATTTGTAGAGGCGGTAAATATGTAAAGCTGCCACTGACTGAAACGACCGCTTTTCATGGGGCATTCGGTAGCTCAGTGGCAGAGATGTCTACCTCTGAGTTGCCGGTGCGTGGGTTCGAATCCCACTGTGACCCATGGATGTTTGTGTTGTCCATAAAAAATGCTCCTACGGCAGCCGGTTTTTCGATGTAACTCGTCTCGGAGCTACCCGTTGTTAAAACGGCCAAGAGCTGCCAAGACCCCCTTCGATTCATTAGAAAAAACAATCTCTTGAATCGCTACAGCAACAACAACCGCTTTTCATCAATGTGCCACGATAGCCCCACGTCGGGCCTTGGCCGCCTAAAACCGACTCCTTTTGCAGAGTTTAATTTATCCGATTATGTAATCGGATTCTTCTAAAAAAACTTGGCAACCTGCGACAACCACACTCTTGTTACCACTTATTATGTGCTTAAGAAGGCAGGGCAGCGATCCATCGAACTCATAATGCGGGAATCTTGAAACGATTGCCATTAGAGATGTATGTTTTACCGCCTTGCACGAAAAAGCTAATGCAATTTCAGCTTTTGAAAAACCCACCATTGAAGAGAGATGGAATGCCGTAACGGATTCTTCTATTTCGTGTGGCGAAGCAATCATAGGACTATTTGATAAAGTTAGGACTTAGGAGATCATTTATCAGTGACTCTCCCTGCTATCTTCAACTCTGATGCTGATGACTCGGCCAAAAATCAACTCCGAGCTGAATAGCACTACAAAAAGGCGTTCCCACAAAAAGACAAAAACATAGCTGCTGCGATAGGGTTTTCCCACAGTGAGATAGGGGTTAAGTCAGTGGGCGCAGCTGGGCATTGAAACAAGTGACCCACATCGTGTGGAGAGCCAGCGCAGTTTGGACAGATATTTTGAATGTCCGGGTTAATGCGAGAAAGGTACGAATTGAGGCGTGAACAAAAGCCCGACCGAAGTTGAGCTAATGTCACTCTGGTGGCTCTCGGGAGCCTAATCTCCTCAGGCGAAATGGGTGGAGGGCGCACTGAGAGGACTCTATTCGCATCTAATCTCGCAATAGACCGACTCACTTCTGCAGTGTGAATCTCAGCGATGGCAGCTCGGTATGCATCATCGTCGTAAGGGTCCCTCTTGTATCCCTGGACCTCTCTCTCTAGGTCTCGCAAATCACGCCTGACATGTCGTGGTGGAGGAATTCGGTCCATGAGACTGTTGTTGGGATGATTCTCACGGTAGCAACCAACAAGATATTGTTTGGACAGTAGGAGATTGTGGTCACGTATTGGCATCAATTTTGTCTCCTGATGTAAGTGATCCTGGGCAGACATCAAGAGGCAACCTGTGGCTGTGCGTAGAGCAGCATTTTGGCAGACCTGAATTTTGGTCCAATTTGTATCACATAGACTATGTGACCAAACTGGGGCTGCATAATCAGCAGCTGCTCGACCCACCGCTTTGTATGTGACTAGCATGGTTTCTTTATCCTTGCCCCAGTTGCTACCAGCTAGTGCTTTTAGTTTTTTATTTCTACTGCGCATCTTTTCGCAAACGGATGATACGTGATGAGCTGACGTCATCATGCTCTCTAAATGGAGCCCGAGAATTTTAGGATTAGCAACAGTAGGAATTGGATTGTTGCCAATACCTTCATCAACCTCCCACCGACAATCCACCGACCAGGTGGTAAGAAATGTCGCAAAAGATTTAGACGCGGAAATGGTGAGGTTTCGGCTTTGGAAGAAAGCCTGTAATCGTCCGAGAAAGCGATTAATTTGGAGGCGCATTTCATCCTTATCCTCCCCTGTGGCGAGCACGGTGCAATCGTCTGCGTAGGAAATCACCTCGATTCCTTTCGGTGGTGTAGGAAGGCCGGACATGTAGATGTTGAACAGAGTGGGGGAGAGTACCCCACCCTGTGGAACTCCTAATTTGATTTTCCTCAGCTTAGAACGTTTGCCACGAAACTTAGTGAAGGAATGCCGACCAGCTAGATAGTTGGCAATCCAACGGATCTCTTGAGCAGGGATATGCATATTCAGTAAGTTCGCGAGAAGCATCGACTGATTGACATTGTCAAATGCACTCGTTAGGTCAATTGCCACAAGAATCGATCTGTGGCAAGGACGTCTGTGGTTTAGCCCATTACGTATGCGTGTAGTGATCGCATCGAGTGTTGTGGTGGTACTATGCATTTTACTGAAGCCATGCTGGTGAGGTTCTAGCTTAGCATGCTTAACAAGAGTGGGGTGAATAAGGGCCTCTAGCGTCTTTGGACAGGTGAAAGTATAAAAAAAGACTTCTAGTCTTGCTAGATATCGATTGATAAGCGTATGTCGTCCCTATCCGCTCCCGTGACGAGTACAGTGCAGTCATCAGCATAGGAAATCACTTCAATGCCTTCCGGTGGTATTGGAAGACCTGCCATGTAGATATTAAACAGAGTGGGAGAGAGAACCCCACTCTGTGGAACACCTAATTTGATTTTCCTAAGCTTATAACGACTGCCTCGAAACTCAGTGAAGGATTGCCTACCAGCTAGATAGTTGGCAATACATCGAATCTCTTGCGTAGGAATGCGCATGTTGAGAAGGTTTGCCAGAAGCATCGAGTGATTAAACTTATCAAACGCGTTTGATAAGTTCCATGGCACGGGGCACGCTGATTTAGTCCGTCTTTTACGCGTGTAGTGATCGCATCACCAGCGGTGGTCGTACTATGCATTCGTCTGTATCCATGCTGATGGGGTTCTAGCTTCGCATGAGATACAAGAGGGGGGTGTATAAGGGCCTCCAGCGTCTTTTCGACAGGTGATAATATTGTTATCGGTCGATAGGATGTTCCGATTTTTTAACTTTTCCCTGATTCGAGACACGGGACTATGGGTCCAATTTCCCAGATGTCGGGGATGGCAAGCGTGGACATTGACAAGTTAAAGACCGCTGTGAGATACTCAATAGCTGGAACATGTTTTAGCATGGCCATCGAAATGCCATCAGGTCCGAGGGCCTTGGAGTTGTTTGCATTCTCAATGACTTTCTTAACCTGTTCCGCGGTGTATATTAGTACGGAGTCAGCAATTCGGCTGCGAATCCGTCTTCTAATTTTGCACTTTAGGCCATCAGACTTGGGGTGTTCAATAAATTGATTATTGGACTGGTTCGCACAGTGAAGAGGATTGCTGGTTTCTTTTTTGCCGAAGTTTATGACTATGTTGCCCTTATCTTTTGTGGGGTTCGAAAGGGCACGGACGGTAAACCATAACTTATTAGCATCTTCATTATGGTTACAGTCATTGAGATGCTCGTTCCAAATCGCCTTCCTGTGGTCTTTAACTTGCCTTCGTATTTCGCTGTTGAGCTTCCGAATTTTGGGGTCACCAGGGTTGGCGCGCCTAATTTTGTCACGCTCATCGGCTAACCTCGCGGCACTGGTTGGGAAGTTTGTTCGAACCTCTGGAATGCGCCCTGGGGAATGAAACATGCCGCAGCTTTGGTGATGACGCTCCTAATATTCCGTTCGGCCCTATGTATATTGGTTGGAGGTGGAAGCTCGATGAGCTTCGCCGATGTGAATGATTTGAAACCTTCCCAATCGGCTTTTTTTGTGATTAACAAATGTTCGCTTCTCTGACTGGTTTTCGGACCTCTGTAGCTCGGACTCTGGTTGGTCCTGAGTGTTCAAATTCGGTAAAGGTTGTCGTTCGCGCCGTCTTACGAAGTGTAGAAAATTTGAAGAAGATACGATGAAAAACACTGAAAATATAAGAGTTTGAAAATCGAATTTTTTCGAAAATCTTGTTCTCGTTGTTCTTGTCGTTCATTGACAGGGCTACAGCCTTGCAGAGGGCATCTCGGGATTTGGTCGCTTTTCCCATTGATAGAGTCTGTCGTGAAGGTGTGCATAGGCTATCGTTTGCTCCGATCCGTGGAGTAGAAAAAAAGATACAGCGGAAAATGTGCAAAAATACATAGTTTCTCGCTTAAATCTTTTTATGTTTTAAAGGAAGCATTTTGCAAAAGTCGGGGATTGGCCCGAAAAATGCCTAGAAAAGAATCGTATAGTTTTGTTATTTGGCAGGACTGTTTCGAACAATGCCTTGTATATGTTCTCTAAAGTTTTCAGTTGTAAAGCGTCTGCAAGAGCGGCGGCAAGGGCTCAAAGTTCCAGATTTGGTTTGTCTCTTATACGAGTACGTACATATTACTATAATATTGAATGAACAAATAACATCCCGATGATCCTAAAGCTTCCAGCAAACGGTAGAGGTTCGCAAAACACACACACCTCAGGTTACTAAGGACGCTAAGGTTACAAAGCTTACCAAGGGGGTTATTATTGTTATTATGTTCTCAAACATGGTCGTGATAAAAGGGCAGTGAATATCGTCTTCATTTCAAGAAAATAAACGCATTCATTTATTGTTATGTTAAGTTGATTTGGTCAATTGAATACTGCAAAAAAATATGATATCTCACAAAAACAACTCTTTTGTAAAAAGTTTCCGCCAAAGAAAAAGTTGTCAGCCGCAAAAAGGATTGATATAATACAATCCCGCCAAAATGCTCGCAAGGATATGCATTCAAAAGTGATTGAATTAGTTAATAGTTTCCACCAAAACAGCGTGGTGCGGTATGCGTCAGAATTTGTGAAATAATTTCCGCCGCGATAGACCACGCTGAATTTGCCAATTCGTGTGGAGTCTGTGTTGTGTGTACCGCGTAACGCACCCGCGCTGGTTTGGTGGAAGCTAATTTCTTGCAACGCTGTTTGGCGGGGAGCTTTCATAGGGGTAATTGCAGGATAAAACCAATCTTATGAAAATTACGAAAGACGGGGAGATTTCAATATCTGCGGCGCCAAATTTTGATGATGCCATTTCATTAATGTTGGCCTGAAACGACCGAATCTGCAATCCTTTTTCGCGAAATCGTAACGGTTCTCCTGATATTCAATGTCAAAGTTTGACTTTTCTATGAACCCAGTTAAGTAATTTGATAAGATAAGGGGGATATTTCCGCTTTACACAATGGGGAAAGTGCTCGATGCCATAAAATTGATGTTTTAATTTTAATCAGTTCCACTAGAATAGTCAGTTTTACCAATCTGGCAAAGATGTTAATAATATGAAAAGCCGAAATATATTTGCGAGCAGGAATTGTAAAATTGGCTAGACAAGGAGGTAATTGAAATTTAAAATGTTATTTTTGGTGCAAATCTATTAATTCACACATTAAAATGTAGTAAAAATTCCCCCAATTTTCCATTAAAAACTGAACTACCCCATATAAATGTCAAACTTTGACATTGAACATCTGGAGAACCGTTACGATTTCGTGAAAAAGGATTGCAGATTCGGTCGTTTCAGGCCAATATTAATGAAATGGCATCATCAAAACTTGGCGCCGCAGATACTGAAATCGTGCCCGAAAGACTTTATTGTATAAAAAAGGGAAAAGTCGTCTATACGAAGGAAAGCAAAAAAGTTTGTAAACACATTTATTTACAAGGCTGGAAGATTCGAGATTAAAACTGATCAAGAAAAGAGCATAGCAGCAAATAGCACCCTCAGCTCCTCGCCAATAAGCGTTGAAAGAAATTAGCTTCCACCAAACCAGCGCGGGTGCTTTACGCGGTACACACAACACAGACTCCACACGAATTGGCAAATTCAGCGTGGTCTATCGCGGCGGAAATTATTTCACAAATTCTGACGCATACCGCACCACGCTGTTTTGGTGGAAACTATTAACTAATTCAATCACTTTTGAATGCATATCCTTGCGAGCATTTTGGCGGGATTGTATTATATCAATCCTTTTTGCGGCTGACAACTTTTTCTTTGGCGGAAACTTTTACAACAGAGTTTTTTTTGTGAGATAAATATATCGAATCCATACATATACACAGACATACACAATCTTCCTGCATCGAGACCTTCGAGGCTCTTGCCAGGGAGGCGATTTGGCAACTGTTGGCCGTTTGTTGTAGCAAACGATCCGGATAGCGGGAAAGGACAAAGATGTAACAATTTGGACTTGTGGAAGTTTTGCGTTTCAACAAGGTACATACATCAGGATGGTTAAAAGGAATGGTAAAAGCGAAGTTGATGGCTACACGTGTATAGCTGTTACGCTTCGCCACGGTGGTGTGACACAGAGGGTTTTCTCGACGCATTTACGCACGACGCGAGTACTCGCACTACCGTAATAATTGCGAGAAACTACAACGCGTGGGTTCGGGAATGGGATGCCGCAATACAACAGATAAGCGTGGACGCACGCTCCTGGATGCTTTCATTCAACTCGACATCGTTCGGTCAAACTTTTACATTGAATATCTAGAGAACCGTTACGATTTCGCGAAAAAAAGATTACAGATTCGCTCGTTTCAGTCCAATATTAATGGAATGCCATCATCAAAAGTTGGCGACACAGATACTGAAATCTCCCGGTGTTCACTGAATAGGTTCGCCCAGTGTCACGAGTTGTAAGCAAAAAACGCGAAAATGTTTGGGGTTTTGGGCGATTCTTTTGCTACATTTGCCTTGTTCTGAATTTGATCTTATAGGGAGCGGTTAATTTTTATTTCTAACATGGAGCTTTTCATCCCTATGAACGATGCTCCTTCAATTGCTTCAGTAAAGCGAGTTTGCTTGTTGTAATGTTATTCGTTGAATCTAAATTTACACAACAACGCAATAAGCATTTACGTCACACCTTGCAATTGCACTACAATTCATAATAAAAATGACTCACCTCCGAAAGCAGGTTGCGCTGTTGCTGTTTGTCCAAAAGCCGGTGCAGTGTTAGATCCAAACAATCCGCCGCCCGTTGTAGGTTGCGGCGCCCCGAACAAGGATGTATTCTGCTGACCGAAGGCAGGTGTTTGTGCAAATCCCGTAGTGGCTGGCTTGCCGAAATTCGCAGAGAACGGACTCGTCTGCGCGGTCTGGTTAAATCCGAAACCGGTGTTGGCGGGTGCTGCCCCGAACGTTTGTTTGGCTCCTCCAAACATTTTCGCGATCCGCTCCTCTCCGTCACTTCAAATCCTTAGAAACTTCCTTCCTTCCGTCGTTTGATCCGACAATCTTCACATACACTATTTTAACGATTCAATTTGATCGGAGCCGTGGAATGACATAACCTAAAAGAAACGAGCGCGACAATTAGTGAAGTGTCCAATGACTGCATTGTGTACATAATCACAAAGAAAACGCATTCTTACTTTGCAAATAGAAAAAAATGACCAAATTTGTGGATACGAGAATTATTTTTCAAAAAACCAACAGTAGCGATGTTTTTATTGTTCCGGTCGCGTTCTGCACAAAACGTCTTTCATCAAAACACACGGAACCGCGATTCGGTCGAATGTAGCACAACGGATTTTACCACAATCCCACGGATTTAGCGACCCGTCTCATGCAATCACTCGTCGATGGGCTTGTAATTTTCACAATACCGTGTAAATTTCGAATAGTCCACGAATGATTTATGAAATTTACCGCTGATACCACTGATGAATTAAATGGCGGAATCGAACGAATCAAGACAGCTATTTGACAGATTGTCGTGAAAGGTCGATTCGTACCGAGCGAATTTAAAATACATTTTAGGACCGGCGGCGAATGTAACGTATTTTGGGACAGAGACGGGTGTGTGTCGTGGATATGATAGATGGCGAATGTATGGAGAAATCGTTAAGAAGGAAATTAGATGGACTGCCGAGTTGCTTTGACTTGATCTGCGGTAGAAAGAAGAGGATTCGGGCGATTAATGAGCAGTTCACGGAGTTTAAATTAGTGTTATGTGTAAATGCATATTATTGTTTTTTTCCGGGCTTTTCTGGTCGTAAAAATAGGTGGTTGGCAGTGCAGGTAAGAGTATGCTTATTAGCTAAAGCTCATATAATTATGAGAAATCAATTATTCCACAATAGACGGTAGGACAAACTTCTCCCGGAAAAACGCCAATGTACATCCGCCATCCGATCGACTTTGGGTGCGGTTTTGAAACGCACCGGTCGCATATGTTCCCACAACTATTGTCCATTCTGATCCTATAACTGCGGTTTTGCGGATCAGCAACAACTTTCCGTGTTTTCCGTATGTCTGCCTATGTGGAATATGTAAACGAAAAGTTCCGGAGATCATTTCTTATTCGTAAAATCGCAGTTGGAGGATCAGAATAGACAACATGTTGTCGCAACATATGCGACTGGTGCGTTTCGGACCGTGCCCTGTCACTCGTTCGGCGTAGATTTCGGTGATTTATATGGAAACCAGCGGAGTTTCCTCTTGTAATGCAACCAAACAGCTCAATAATGATGAGACATCACGATTTCTGTGCTTTGCCTATGATGCGGATGATCTGCAATTATGGATGCTTTTTCAGCCTTCCTTGAATTACCTTTACCACTATCACCCAGTCATCGAGAGTGGCTATAAACAAACCATACCGTACTGCAACGGTTCTGGCTCCCAAGGTGCCTGTCTCGAGTGATCTTTGCAAAATGATGATTGATGATGGCGGTCAGGTAACACTCTCCTCATATCCGATGAGGCTGAAATTTCCGCGATCCAAAAAATCGGAAAATTGATTCAACAAAACAGTCGCATAGCTGAATGGTGCCTACCCGGCTTAGTTGTGCTTCAAGGAGCACCTTTCACGGTCATTTTACTGATCTTGCCCATCCAACTTTTGCCAAACTATGTAGTTTATTTTTTCTACTTTCGGCGTAGAAATACGGTAAATTCCGTTATGCTCAAAATCTGAAATACTCGCTTAAGTCTTTCCGAATTTGGCCTAATAACGCATTTTCCGTGGTTCGCTTTTGACCAAATTAGGTGTGCAGCTTACTTGAGGCATGTGTATGTCATCCTTATACCACACCATTATATACAGGGTGTCCGGAAACTGCCGCATAAACGCACCGGATTGTGATTCCTCATGTGATTTCCAGCAAAAAAGTTGTACGGAACATACCCCCTCAGCTTAACCCTTTATCTGCCACAGGCATTTAAAGTTTTTTGAAAAAATCATTTTCTTGCACGACTTAAAGCCTAATATCTCAAAAGCTAGAACAACAACAATTAATTTTAGCTCGAATTCAATACAATTCAATTCACACTGCCCCTAAAGATCTGCAATTGGTAAAATCTATTCAAAGTATGACGAAATCGAGTCAAAATTAACCCTAGTTTTCTGCACTTCAGGTACTAAAACTGTTAGAAATAATGGAGCTAGAATAAAATGATGTAAGAAAGATATGATCGTAAGACTATGCGCCAATTTTTAAAAGAATCGTACAAGCACCTCACCTTGGCAGAAGTTGGAGAAAATTGAGATGGAAAAAAAGATTGTTTTTGGGTCAAATCACGCAAATTCGACTTTGAAGCTCTGTAAAAACCAAACCTTTTATCCGATTTTAGTGTGGTTATTATACCCTTCGCTCATAGAGTGAAAGTTTGTAACGCATTGAAGGAAGCATCTCCGACCATATAAAATAGGTATATATATGATCAGCGTGACGAGCTGAGTCGATTGGACGATGTCCGTCTGTCCGTCTGTCCGTCTGTCTGTCTGTTGCGACGCGTTTTGCTCGGCCAGTTTAAAAGCTATGGAGCTGAAACTTTGCACACATGCTTCTTTTTGTTGCAGGCAGCTTGTATGTTTGAATCGCTGAAATCCGACAAGGGGGTCGTGGGGCTGCCATACAAACCTACCCCCCAAAATTAGGTTCTTCTTAGAAAAACTGTTTTATTTATGCATCAATTTCAATAAAATTTCACACAAATGTGTTTTCATTGCTGGCACACAATATATGTAAAAATCGACCAAATCGGACAATGGGGTCGTGGGGCTGCCATACAAACCTAGACTCCCAAATTAGGTTCTTCTAAGAAAAACTTTTTTATTTTCTCATCGATTTCAATCAAATTTCGCACAAATGTGTTTCTAGTTACATCAGAAAACGTATGTCAAAATGGACCAAATCGGAAGATGGGGTCATGGGGCTGTCATACAAACCTAGCTCTCCAAATTAAGTTCTTCTAAGAATTTTTTTTTTATTTATACACCAATTTCAACAAAACTTCACACAAATGTGTTTCTATTGATGACGCAAAACATATGTATGAATCGATGGAGTCGGACCATGTGGTCATGGGGCTACCATACAAACTTAGCCCCCCAAATCAAATTTTTCAAAGAAAAAACGTTTTTATTTGCACACCAATTTCAATAAAACCTCAGAAAATTATATTTCTATTGATGCCACATAACAAACGTGGAAGTAAATGAAATCGAACTATGGGGTCGTGGGGCTGGCATATAAACCCACCCCAAAATTAGGTTCTTCGAAGAAAAACTTTTTTATGTATCCACCAATTTCAACCAAATCTCTTAGAAATGTGTTTTAATCGATTAATCGATGCCACAAACATACGTAAAAATTGATGGAAAGGCCATGCGTTCATAGGGCTGCCGTACAACCCCCCCCCTTTGGTTCTTCTATGAAACTCACATCCCCCGTTTCTTCTTTTCTTCTTTATGGCACGATAGCCCGACGTCGGGCCTTGGCCGCCTGGATTGAAGACCTCCAATTGTCGCGGTCACGCGACCTTGTCCTCCAGTTCCGAAAGCCTAGCATCTGGTGGGCGTCCTCACATACAGAATGCTCCCATCGGGCTCTCGGTCGTCCACGCAATCTGGCTCCGTCCACTCGTTGCGCGTTCATCACCTTTTTGGGCATGCGATCGTCGTTCATCCTTTGTACATGTCCCGCCCATTGCAGTCGCTGCAATTTCACGATCTTCGACACCTGTAGCTCATCATACAGCTGATACAACTCAAGGTTGTACCGGATGCGCCATTCACCTCGTTGACGAACGGCCCCGAAGATTCTTCGGAGAACCTTTCGCTCGAATGTGTCCAACAGGTGTTCAGAGTTTTGGGTTAGGGTCCATGCCTCGCAGCCATAGCATAGCACAGGTCGGATTATGGTTTTATATACGTGAAGCTTCGTCTTCCTGTGCACCAGCTTCGAATTCATAATTTGGAGGACCGCAAAATAACACTTATTATAACCCCCGCTTCCCCCTTTAAATCTTCGCCACGGCACTTATGTGAAAATTCAAGCAAAAGCATGGAGGCGGGGAGGAATAAACACAAGTCATAGATACGCCCCAAAAAACTTTTAGCCCGAGGGGAGCGAAGGGTATCCAAATTTCGGCCGCGCCCGAAATTAGCCTCGGTCTCGTTTTTATTTTACAGGTACATTTGTTGGCTGTAATAATCATTTTATTTCACTATTCTAGCTGGTCCAGCTTTGGAGACATTAAGCCTTAAGTCGTGCAAGAAAATTATTTTTTCAAAAATCTTTAAATGCCTGTGGCAGCTAAAGGGTTAAGCTGAGGGGGTATGTTCCGTACAACTGTTTTGCTGGAAATCAACTGAGGAATCATAATCCGGTGCGTTTATGCGGCAGTTTCCGGACACCCTGTATAGGTCCTGCTGCAAGTGTGGATATGGCAAAAGGCCTCTTCCAATCATAAGGTGAAAGGAAGTCCAAAATTGATAGAAATGGATATCTTTGGATTTATAGTAAAGATATCAATATACCGAAATATCATTGAAGAAATTTGGCATCCTTTCATAATCGTTCCATCCTAGGATATAAAAGATATTTTTAGCAGGAGTGTCTTATGACTGGAGATTTTGAAGCGTATACAATAGAATAGAATAATAAAAATTTGCACGCAGTTCAAGTCGAGGAAGGAAGTGATATGTAGGCGAGATGGTTGTCATACGACTGAAAATAATAAAGTGGTAGATAATTTTATCTTTGGAATGCATATCGGATCCTTTAACTTGAGGAAAGGACTGCAAAAACTTAATAATTAGGTTTTACGGGTTTGGCGGGGTATGTTGAAGCGTACACAGTAGACTATTTATGAGTCCTTTGGAAACAATTTGATTCCCTTTAATGGGAACAAGGATATTCTAAACAAAGAAGTGGTATCAAGTCAGCGTTAGTCTACATTTAAACAATTGCTTTAAATGTAATTTAATTGGTTTCAGGTGGGTTACGACATTATTCGCTAAAGAGTGATATTAAGGCAACATGGGTATTTGAATTTATGAATTTAGTAGTATATGTCATTTAGCTCTTTTTGTTCTACAGTTCTACAAAAAAAATGTAATAAAGGAAATACATTAACTTGAGATGGACAAAAGAAGTGAATTCTGTCGCTGCATTTTGAATAATTTTTCGTAAATATTCATATTTCCAAAACCTAAAGGAAGCTGAAAATGTTTTCCCCGTACAGCGTACACTGTACATACATTCGATGTGTATAAGTGTGTGAGAAAAATCAAAATTCGTTTCTTTTTGGGATCGTGCCAATGAGTAAAACCGTTAAATCTTTTGTATTATTGTCTCTTATACAGTAGCAAATTAAACGTTTTTTCATGAAAATATTGCTTCTCTGTCAATAAGATAACAAAAGCGAATGAGAGTTTTTACTTTGTGTTTACACTCTGTGTATGATACGTAATGTCCCATAAACTCTTATAAGTTATTGGCATTTTTTATACCTTTTTAATAAAAAAGTTTTGTAAGTACTATTCCATATCGTTTTTAAAATATGTCTGCGAATTTACTCCATTCACCCTAGACTGTTTCGAAATGCTAAAAACAAATAAAAGCGAATTGTCCAGATCTTCCTCGAGAAGACGGCAAATTACATTAAGGAGAAATGAAACACATGAAGAATACAAAAACCGTGTTGAAAATCTAAGGTTAAGGAGTTTGCAAGCTCGAAAAACTGCATTTGGGCGTAAATTAGCATTCCACTACCGCCCGGTTGTTAACTACAGTAGAGCGTCGATTAACCGAAAGTCGATTATCCGAAAGTCGATTATCCAAAAGTCAATTATCCGAACACTCGATTAACCGAACCGGGAAGTCAGCTTCGAACAAAATGAAAAATCAAGGGTCTGACGGAAGCAACCTCTCTTCTGCATCTTCTGCAATTACCTCGAATTTTTTATTTTTGTTCAGTTCTAGTCGTTTTACACGTTTTCAGTTTGTCGCGTGATTTCACATTTGGGCTATTTTCTATTTTTTCTATGGAAGCTCGATTAATCGAACTCTCGTTTATCCGAACCACTCTTGTCATCATTAGTTCGGATAATCGACGCTCTACTGTATATGGATTATCCCCTAATGGATAATCTATGGGTTCCATCGACGCAATTTGTAATCATCGCAATGCGAAGAAGTGGTCGAAAGAGGCGAAAAAGATGTGCTGCAACAACAGTCATGTGCAGCTTATGGATATGGGTGAACATCCACAAATCATTATAGAATAGTTGACTGGTGTACATCAGAAGTCAAGTTAAACCACTTCATGGAAAATACCGGCGTACAGAGGACTGCGCCCGCAATACGAGGGTTTTTTTTTAGATTTTGGATACATAACATATGATTGTTAAAGAACTAAGGAGGATAATATATGTATTCAAAGTCATAAGGTCCACACTAGAAAAATCTCAATTAAGACAAATATACTTCGCCCTTGTACAATCTATCTTACAATATGCCATTCAAATATGGGGAGGCACATGATACCCACTTAAAAAATTTAGTGACAACTCAGAAATTCTTACTAAAAACGGCATACAATTTACCACAACGATTTCGTTCTATCGAACTATTCGCAACTGTGAAGTTACTACATGTGAGACAAATTTATGTAAAATGTACATTAAGTTATATTTCCAAGGACTTAAATTTAAATACAAACTTTATTCCTCACTCGGTTAGAACCCGACATAACAATGTTCGACTTATAGTGCCGCGAATGAGAAAATCCCAGTCTCAAAGATACCGTACATATACAGGACCTTTCATGTTCAATATATGTACTCCCAAACGACATCAGATTGGGTATTTTTAATCCTCAAATCTTTAAAACTAAACTAAAATTTTGGCTACTTAACTTAAATTTAAATTAATTTTTTAGCACCTTTAATTTATTTAAAAATAAATAACAGGCGCGACAATCCAACATTGGACTAAGGCCGCAGGATGTGTTAGTGACATCCTCTTTTCCAAGATCTTATCTGCTTTTTGTTGAGGTAATGAGATCAGCATCACGCTCAGCAGTGTTATTTATCCCCATAAATGGGTACTCGTTTAACATCTGAGTGAGATCATAGTCCGTCACAAGCTCGTGAGTTCGAAAAACACCATGGAACACGGTGAGATTTGAACTCATGACCCTGTGCACCGAAGGTGCGCGCACTAACCGCTAGACCAGCCAGACTACTTTAATTTATTAAGTACATAATATTATTGTAAATTATAAGCTAATAGCATTTAAGTTCATACATAATTAAGTAATAGTATTTTTTTGGACTTAGTTGATTCAAAATCATATACAGGGTGTCCGGAAACTGCCGCATAAACGCACCGGATTATGATTGCTCAGTTGATTTCCAGCAAAAAAGTTGTACGGAACATACCCCCTCAGCTTAACCCTTTAGCTGCCACAGGCATTTAAAGATTTTTGAAAAAATCATTTTCTTGCACGACTTAAAGCCTAATATCTCCAAAGCTAGACCAGATAGAATAGTGAAATAATATGATTATTACAGCCAACTAATGTACCTATAAAATAAAACTAACCACACTAAAATCGGATAAGAGGTTTGGTTTTTACAGAGCTTCAAAGTCAAATTTGCGTGATTTGACCCAAAAACAATCTTTTTTCCATCTCAATTTTCTCCAACTTCTGCCAAGGTGAGGTGCTTGTACGATTCTTTTAAAAATTGGCGCATAGTCTTACGATCATATCTTTCTTACATCATTTTATTCTACCTCCATTATTTCTAACCGTTTTAGTACCTTAAGTGCAGAAAACTAGGGTTAATTTTGGCTCGATTTCGACATACTTTGATTGAAAAGATTTTACCAATTGCAGATATTTAGGGGCAGTGTGAATTGAATTGTATTTAATTCCAGCTAAAATTAACCCTAGTTTTCTACACTTAACGTATAAAAACTGTTAGAATTAATGGAGCTAGATCAAAATGATTTAAGAAAGATATGATTGTAAAACTATGTGCCAATTTTTAAAAGAATCGTACAAGCACCTCACCTTGGCAGAAGTTGGAGAAAATTGAGATGGAAAAAAGATTGTTTTTGGGTCAAATCACGCAAATTTGACTTTGAAGCTCTGTAAAAACTAAGCCTCTTATCGGATTTTAGTGTGGTTAGTTTTATTTTCTAGGTAAATTTGTTGGCTGTAATAATCATTTAATCAATCATTTATTAATTAATCATTTATTTCAATATTCTAGCTGTTCTAGCTTTTGAGATATTAGGCTTTAAGTCGTGCAAGAAAATTATTTTTTCAAAAATCTTTAAATGCCTGTGGCAGCTAAAGGGTTAATCTGAGGGGGTATGTTCCGTACAACTTTTTTGATGGAAATCACATGAGGAATCACAACCCGGTGCGTTTATGCGGCAGTTTCCGGACACCCTGTATATGTATATACACATATGGCCAAAGAAATAAGTACATCCATACTAATTTTTCTTATCACCCTGTAGCCAAGTAGTTATTTGAGGAAATAAACTCATATGGAAAGATTTAAATACTTAATTGGTAAGGAATGAAATAATATGTAAATTAGCATATTATAATAAATAACAGCTTTCATTTACCTTGAAAAAGTACGAACTGACTAAAATAGGCTGGACAAAATAATAAGTACATGTCAGTTAATTTGATTAAAACTTGTTTTAATTAAAATATTAAGTTCTGATTCGACCAGAATTTAATTTACTTTATTATTTAAAAGTAAATGGTTCATTATTTTGAAAGAAAAAAAGGTTTTTGTTGGCCTTTTGGAGATAATGCTTATGGTATGATCCCATACATCCATATATCCAGTTACTTCCAGGAAATTCCGTAATTGGTCCGTTTTATGAAAACTGTGTTTCTGTTTCATTGATTCAACTCCCCCTAAACATTCCAGATTCAATTTAACTCTAGTAACAACGTGAAAAGCCACCCGACTTGGTTGAAGCGGATCCTTGACCAGTTTCTGAGGTACGGTTAGGGTTAATATCCTGCTGAAATCCCCATTTAAAGTGTGTGTGTTCATCAGTGAAATATTCTAGGACTCTAAACTAACATTTCTTATATGGAAATTGCCTCATTGTAACGGTTATTAGGTATATTTGAACGAAACCAAACTATGAAAATTAAACCATAGACCACGTTTTTCGCCTCCATGGGAAATAGTCAGTAGATGTAGAATATATTATATTATTTTTTTCCTGAATGAAGAATATTACGACAATCAAATTTATTACGATCTCATAAATAAAACAGACTATTCTGTGAGTTTTCATTGTTCGGTCTGGAACAAGAAAAACTATCCCTCCCAAATTTTCTTGAACCGTCAACACTTTTTGACGTCGCCATGGAAACTTCCAAACTTTTTGTCAAAACTGCTTTACTTCTAGTATTCTTCGATTAACTTTTCAAAGGGATTCTATATTTTAAATATTTGCCGCGAAAATCACCAAGAGAACTTTTCTCGCCATAGTGATAATGAGACCGACAGTTGTCCTTAAGGCCCTTACATGGACTTAACAGTATTTGAGACTGCTTATATTTACTTTTTAATGAATTACACAGTAAATACAATGTTTAGCTGGTTTATTTCGTTATTGAGAGAATAATTTTTCCGCTATTTCAAAGTTTCGAACTTAAACTTCTTTTTTCGTACCTACCATGCGTTTTTCGCCCCTTAAGTATTTTTGTTTGTTTTTAATTTAACGCTTCTGGCATACACCAATTAATAAAAAAACACATCCTTACGGAAAATAGCAACTTGTTGTCAAAAGATTAAAAAAGCCGATGGTATACTTATTATTTTGACCAAGCTGAAAACCCACTTCAAAGTTAATATCGGGAGGGACTAAGAAAATAGGGGGATGCCATTTAGTTTTTCGATTCCGTTGGCATTGTTGTATCCTAATTGTTGTAATGACTATCTATTTGGAGTAATTCAATTTTAAAAAGGGTATGAAAATTTGGCATTAGAAAGGTACATGAGGGGTGTACTTATTTTTTTGTCCATATGTGTACATAACTATCTCCTCGCACAAGCACTGCTTTTGAGGTGATAACCAATAATAAATTGTATACTCCAATGTTCTATAAGATATTCATTGCGATTGCAATAAAGAATTGAATTGAATACATAGTGAATAATTTTGCACATATGTTTTATAGGCAAGAAATAAGAATTATGCACAATATTCATGAAATGCTTTTGAATTGGTCTAAATAAATTAGACCAATCCAAAAATAGATTTACTATGTATCATGGCTACACATATTAACTGAATTCATTAGCTGTATTTTCTTTTGCTTAGCAAAACTCAACAGTAAAAGTATTTAACGTATATAAGCTCATGCTAACCAATATTTGTGCTTGAAACGCCCATAACTCCGTTACCGTTACTCCAAACTGGAGAGAAGCAACTGATATGAGATGTACCCATCGAGTTCTTTGACTTAAGTAGCCATACGTCCATGTCCGATAAAAACGAACAAGACACCCTGTTATCTTTGCCCTACCAACGTCTAAGTATTTCGTGCTAAAGACTGTTACGATTCTACGCATTTCTACCAAATTTCATTACGATCTGTTAAGCCGTTCGCGAGTTATTTAGTGAACAAATTTTCAAATCTCCGGGACACCCTGTTATCTTTGCTCTACCATCTTCTACGTATTTCGCGCCAAAGACTGATACAGTTCTACAGATTCCAACCAAATTTCATGACGATCGGTTAAGCCGTTCGCAAGTTATTTAGTGAACAGACGGACGGGCAGACGGACGGACAAAATCGATTTCATAAGGGTTTTTTGAAAAATCTAAAAAACCCTAAAAATTAAAAAAATGCACCAATTCAACCAAATTTCACAAAAATGAATGTATAGTAGGTACGTATGCAGCTAAGTTCGCCGCGACTATGCGCAACGCCGTCTAGATATTAAGGCCGCAATGTAGACTCTTAAACGTCAAATTAAGAGCTGAAATTGCATTGCATTGTTCTTGTTTTTAATGCCGTTGCTTGTTGTTGTTTGTTGTAAATCCAAAATTTAAGAGCTAAACTATGATAAATAGATTTACTATGTATCATGGCTACACATATTAACTGAATTCATTAGCTGTATTTTCTTTTGCTTAGCAAAACTCAACAGTAAAAGTATTTAACGTATATAAGCTCATGCTAACCAATATTTGTGCTTGAAACGCCCATAACTCCGTTACCGTTACTCCAAACTGGAGAGAAGCAACTGATATGAGATGTACCCATCGAGTTCTTTGACTTAAGTAGCCATACGTCCATGTCCGATAAAAACGAACAAGACACCCTGTTATCTTTGCCCTACCAACGTCTAAGTATTTCGTGCTAAAGACTGTTACGATTCTACGCATTTCTACCAAATTTCATTACGATCTGTTAAGCCGTTCGCGAGTTATTTAGTGAACAAATTTTCAAATCTCCGGGACACCCTGTTATCTTTGCTCTACCATCTTCTACGTATTTCGCGCCAAAGACTGATACAGTTCTACAGATTCCAACCAAATTTCATGACGATCGGTTAAGCCGTTCGCAAGTTATTTAGTGAACAGACGGACGGGCAGACGGACGGACAAAATCGATTTCATAAGGGTTTTTTGAAAAATCTAAAAAACCCTAAAAATTAAAAAAATGCACCAATTCAACCAAATTTCACAAAAATGAATGTATAGTAGGTACGTATGCAGCTAAGTTCGCCGCGACTATGCGCAACGCCGTCTAGATATTAAGGCCGCAATGTAGACTCTTAAACGTCAAATTAAGAGCTGAAATTGCATTGCATTGTTCTTGTTTTTAATGCCGTTGCTTGTTGTTGTTTGTTGTAAATCCAAAATTTAAGAGCTAAACTATGACGTCATTGTACAGCTGAGTTGCGGCTATGATATATCTAGATGGCGTTGCTACGCGGCAAGTCCACCACCACGTACTATACATTCATACTTGTACATACCTTCGAATGTACAAGAATGAGCCTGTGTATCCCTTGTTAAGTTTATTTATAAATATTTTGTCGTAACCCCCCCCCCCCCCCCCCTAAAAAAATTTCTGGGTTCGCCCCTGGCTGCCATACAAAGCCAACCCCCCATTTTGGTTCTTCTAAGAATTTTTACACCAATTTCACAAAACCTTGAATTAATGTGTCTTTATCAAAGCAACTAAAAAGGTAAAAACAAAAGGAACCGTACTATGAGGCCGTGCTCCCGCATCCCCCAATAACATTTTCTGAGTAAATATTTTTATTTGCCCACTTATTCCAACCAAACCCCACACAAATGTTGTTTTGTCGACGCAACGGAACTTTTGCGAAGACAGAAGGAAAAGAATGGGGGGAAGGGGAATTTAATACAAGTCGTAGGTACGCCCAAAAAACTTTTAGCTCGAGGGGAGCGATATTAACCTCGGTCTCGTTTTAAATTAAAATTAAACATAAGGGCCAGTGCACTTATATTTTTCCCAATTTGTATATCAAATGCTATTTGATTAATTGAAAACGAAGGTTTATTATTACTGTGCTTATTTTTGCACCAACTAAGTAAACAACCAAAACAACTGTCATGGAGCTTATGTGGAAACAGAAGGAACAAAATGGTTGAAGAGGGGGGGGGGGGGGGGGAGGGGGTGGTGTTAAACGTAACTCATATGTACGCCTCAGAAGCTATTAGCACGAGGAGAGTGAAGGGTATCCAAGTTTCGGTCGCGCTTGAAAGTAGTCTCGATCTCGTTTTAAATTAAAATTAAACAAAAAGTTCAGTGCATTTATATTTTTCCCAATCTGTACGAGTATATAAAATTAGATTTTGATCAATTGAAAATGTATTTCTTATAATACTGTGCTTAATTTTGCACCAACTAAGTAAACTTTTTTATTGTGCACCAATTTCAACCAAACTCTATACAAATGTGTTTCTATTGATGCCACAAAACATGTTCAAAAATACATGGAATGGCAATGTGGTGTCATGGGGCTGTCGCACAAACCCAACCCCACCCCAATTTTGGTTCTTCTAACAAAAAAAAATTAAAGTACCAATTCCAATTCAACCTTATTTTCATGTGTCTTTATCCGGATCACGAAAATGGTTCGATGGGCAAACAAAAATATTACCTGAAACAAATATTGTTTTATCGATGTCATGGAGCTCATGTGGAAACAGAAGGAAAAGAATGGGAGAGGGGGGGTGTTAAACGCGTCTGAAATCAGCCTCGGACTCGTTTTAAATTAAAATTAAACAAAAAGGTCAGTGCACTTATATTTTTGCCAATTGGTATGTATATCAAATGATATTTGATCAATTGAAAAAGTGTTTTTTTAATATTTTAATAATACTGTGCTTATGTTTGCACCTTAGAAAAAGCATAGTAACCCATGCAATGCGTTAGTCCAGAATGGCCATCAGAAAATAAAAATGGCACCGTTTTCACACTATTGCAGTTCATAGTATGCGTGAAAATTTTATTCAAACGTCAATTTTTTGTTTACAATTGAGAATATAAAATCTGCGTAATATTTATTACTCTCTTAAAATGCCAACGTGATATTTAACCCTTCTGTTGGCGTATAGATCCAGACAGACCATTGGTACTATATCTTGATGAAAAATATCGTTCAACAACATTTTCCACCCCTTTCCATATATATTTCAAAGGAACCGACGGCCACAAATGCGATCAAACGTTCGGCGAAATGTAAAATGTCTAAAGCAACGAAAAAACGGCGCATCATCGTAAGACATAGTATGTAAACTGTTTCAAGATCCAAAATTAAACCTCTTCAAAAATTAAGATTGATTTCACAGAAAATTCAGCTACACCTTAGGCATAATAGCTCGTAGGCGACGACAGAAGGGTTAATAATTGCATCGACAATATTTTGACGTTTGAATTATTTCGTGGAGTGTAGTGTAATAAATTTGGAGTCAAACACATATGGGTTGTGTGATCACATAGCCATTCTGGACTAACGCATGGCATGGGTTACTATGCTTTTTCTAAGGTGCAAACATAAGCACAGTATTATTAAAATATTAAAAAAACACTTTTTCAATTGATCAAATATCATTTGATATACATACCAATTGGCAAAAATATAAGTGCACTGACCTTTTTGTTTAATTTTAATTTAAAACGAGTCCGAGGCTGATTTCGGACGCGTTTAACACCCCCCCCCCCCCCCCCCCCTCTCCCATTCTTTTCCTTCTGTTTCCACATGAGCTCCATGACATTGATAAAACAATATTTGTTTCAGGTAATATTTTTGTTTGCCCATCGAACCATTTTCGTGATCCGGATAAAGACACATGAAAATAAGGTTGAATTGGCACCAACTAAGTAAATATAGCTTATGTTTAAGTACTTACCAATGTTTAAACAAACGATATTGGCATGGCAGAAGACAGTGGCGTAACGTACGGTGTTCCATGTGTTCGGTCGAACACGGGCCCCCAACCTTCAGGGGCCCCCTGTAGTAGTGAAGAAGATTGGACAATTTTCGACTGTGAATAAAAAAAAAAAAACTTTTTAGTAGATTTCTCGGTCATAGAAACATTTAGGCTAGATTTGACGCAGTTTAGCAAATTTATGAGTGTTTTGAGGGAAAAGTTTTTCTTTCCTCCGAAACAATTTGAAATGATAACTACAATGAACATTTTATTGTTGCGCTGAACAACTGCATTCTTGTTACCAGGGATGGCCCATACCAGAAAAACTGAAACCAATTATTGCGCCTTTTTATGTCGGTAATTTTTAAGTTGTTAATTTGTACCAAAGACTGAAAGTGCTTTCGAAAGTATCCTACAATATTTCATATAAAACCATAACCTTAGCCTAGTAGCTGAATTTTCTCCGAAAGCATTTAAATCACTTACTTTTTTCGTAATTCAATTCTAAATTAAGTAAAGGGAGTCCATGAAAATACAAACCTCCTGCTTCCGAGTTATTGTTATTTTGTATTTTCTATTTTCATCATGCTAGTTGAAGAGCGAATTGAATTACGATATTTTATTATTAAAGAATGGCAAGGACTTAAAGCTAATCTTATAATTTTGAGAAAAATGTATGGCCTCCTATTGACTGTTCTAGAAATTATTTTCTCACATATGGTATTTACTTAAAAGAAAATAATAAAATTTGTGTTAGTTATCTATTGTTACAAATACAACGTTGACAGTTTTAAATTAATTTTCACAATAAGTTAAAATGAAGATAACTTCAGAATTTTTTTTACATCTAATAAAGTGAACAGAAAGAATAGCTTCACCCATTAACAGCTCTGGTATCAAAGGTAAAATCCAATCAGGGGAAAAAAAATCAACCCGGTTCATAACGCGATTTCAATCAAAATCACAAACCAAATCTATCCGAAATCGTCAGCAATGTCAGGTTTACAGTAGAGGCTGTCTAGCCCATAAATCGGCTTGTTTATCCGTTCTGCCCACGTTATCAACCTGATTGATGATGACCAACTCTGATTGTGAACATAAATCATTGGCCCAAAATTCCAAAAAATTTAATATTAAAATTCTATGCTTAAGGCGGCAAACTGAGCACTCCGGTGACTGCCAATAATTAACATAACTGACGCAAAGTTATGCAACTCACAGAAATCGTCAGATGGACGGTATTTTGATACAGCTGACAAAAATTGGCAAAATATCAGTTTTGTTTCCAATTGGAAGAAATGGTTGGAAACAATTTCATTAAGATATGCGTAACCCAAAAATAAATAAATAAAAATTTTACGAAGCACTCATCAGTCGCAGAAACGTAAGGTGAAAACATTCTGCCAATCAAGATCAGATACCTACTTTTTATTTGTCTATCAGTAAGGGGAAGGGACCACCGAGAGAATCATGCCTCTACTAACCGCCTATGCTAGGAACCAGCCCGTGCTAACAATATATTTATTGAGCAGTATTGGGCAAAAGAAAGCCCAGAAAACGCATCCGTTTCTCGGTCAGGGCCTGGGCAGTGACAGAATAAGTGACGCACACTCTCTTTCTCTTTTTATCATCACAACTTCTGCGAAAGTCGTTCTGAGGAATTCGGAGTATTCTAGCGAGCGCTCCAATAGGACTGCGCCCATTATTACCACACCACATTGCGAATATGCTTTCTGTTCAAGGACAGTAGCATGGTAGAGCGAATATTATCTAGTTTGGGCCATATGATCCTCGTTGTTGTGCAAGTCCAGCCATGGGTCCATCTAGCCTTGGTCCTGTGTTCTGCAGCGGCTCTATTTATCAATGCACAAGCGACAATAGGTGTTTTCAAGTGCTGCTGACGCATTCCGGGCCAAGTCAATCGCAAAAATTGCAAAACAAAAGCCTCTTCTTAGTTAATCCATTGCATTTGGCAGTACGTAACTTCGCAATATTCTCCTTTAATGCTGAGTGCGTTCAAAATAAAGTTACCATAATAAAACGATAAATTAACCATCAAAATACATATATATTTTTATTTGTTTCCAAAAAATACTTAATATATTTCATAAATTTTCGTTAATACAAACACTAGCCATATCTACATAGTGATATAAAGCACAATCAACAACCACATGAATAATGTACAATAATAATTATTAATATATGATAAAATACTCCTTAATTAATGCTCTGACTACACTTACGTATATCATCATCACTTTGACTACTCTTAAAAAAAATACATTACATAAATTTAGTCCTTACTTAAAAAACATGTATATAAACGCGATGTTAAATATTTCATAATACTTTCCACCACATTCCTACCTTATCGGGCATGCTCTTATTCAGGTACACTTACATCCTGCCGGCCCAACATATCTACGTACTACACGCATTCAAGGCTCGCTTATCTTTCAACATTGACATCAAATCATTATTATCACTACCGCAATTGTTGTTGTCCAACATTTTCTTATCGGCCATCTTATCCTTATTGTTGTTATTATTGAGATCATCCTCCTTGGCATAGTTCTCCAAATGATTGCGAAACTGATCGACTTGTTGTTTCTCAACAATGTATTTGCGCAGAATCAAATCACTTTCGGAAATCTCCTCGTGATGATGATGTCCATGTTTGTGATGTGAACCATCTCCAGTTCGCAGGCATCGCATACGAATCATTTCATCGCTAACGAATTTCCGATCATAGATATGCCCATATTTGGCCAGCATATCGATAAGGGTGGTCGTGAAATTATGTGGCATTCCCAATTCGGCTGCGCGATAATCCCACGGGAATGTATGATGGAAATTGTGCCATCCTTCGCCGGCAGACATGATGGCTACAGCGCGAGACTCAACCGGAAGCATGGTTCTGAAAATGCATGTTTATATTTAGCAACTGAAAATTATGGTTGGAGTAGAGAAACTTACTTGTCGTAGGGTTTATTGCCGAAAAGGTGAGCCACGCTATTCACGCTCCATGTGAAATTCAGCTGAACGACCGTTCGGTACAGGTAGGTAGTGAAGAGAGAGACCCATAGATTCTCGTTCCAGAAGATAATTGGAATTGATGATGGAATGGCAATTGTAAAGATAAGGTACAGTGTTTTGTAGTATCTGTGTAGAGAAGGAAAAAGAAAAGAGACGAAAAGAAAAAGATTATTAGTTGAGATGTGGTCCTTGGAAAAGGAGCTATGCATAGTTTCAGAAACCAAGCACACGGCTTTTCAATTTACTTCTTTTGGAACATAATCCAGGGATCAGCCTCCAAGTCAGACATATCGATTTTCTTTCCGTATTCAATCACCTGAAATTATGGGAAGCACAAGGTCAACTTCATGGTAATTACAAAATTCTAAAGAAATAAAGTTTTTTTCATCCTATCCTCTTCGGACATTGAAGTAATTTTTGATTCCGCGGACACGGACTCATGGGTAAACCAAAATCCACGCTGATTTTTTGGCGATTAAATGTTAAGAAGCCACCCGCACATTCCAACAGTCTAATCTCAAAATCAAATCCGACATTGTGTAAGGCGATAGGCGACGGTCATTTTCATTTTTACTGGTAGCTTCTAACTCTAATTATAGCTAATCAACGTGAAATTGCTACATATACACTAAGTTCAACTACCTTGGGCTGTAACCTGTAACTTAAACATTTCCATCATATTGCTAGATTTACCACTAGGCGATACCAGAAAATGAAAGTGATTGTCGCCTATCGCCTTACAGAATGCCTTCTCAGTCTACATCCATTATTAGTTCTTCATATTACGATAAATTCATATTATAGCCTTCTCTTCACAAGTAATTTGAAGTTAGTATGGTAAAATTGAATTGGAACAGTAGTTCGTTATAAAGTGACCAGACGCTTCATTCAGAGGGACATGTCCTGTTTTTTCACGCTATGTCTCCCTGGTCCCTGTGGTACAATTTGTCCCCCAGGAGAGCTATGCGATGATAATAATAGGGTACTAAATGTTTTTTACTTTGCCCTTGATGAGAATAAGGATTTTTCCCCTATTCCCATTCATTCGAGGTCATTGGTTGTCTGCCTTTCTAGTGAGATGGGTATAATTTGTGATTTCAGCATGGTTGAGTGCTCTAAAAACAAATCTCGAACCCAAACACGGAGTTAAAGAGCTGTTTGCTCGGAAATCGGGTTTGGTATGAAATTTACAGGATCAAAATTCATCGCCTCAAAATGAACTAGTACCAGCGCAACTTAAGACTTGCCATTGCTCACTGGCGGCGCGCGTTTAGACATTGAGTAAAATAAACGAGGTTATTTCCCTATGGATAACCCCTAGGTTAGGTAGGTTCAGGGGCGGCCAGCACCCAGCGCACTTAGACCAGAATTTGGTCCATTGTAGGGATGGAAAACCCCTAACTATTTTACTTAAATTGATCCGCAAAGACAATAAGTCAATGACTGCTTTGGACTGTGAACCCAAAACAGAGCAACAACATGGGCTGTTCAATCGAATTTTCTGAACGGTGTTTCTATGATGTCCGCCCTTTGAGTAGACTATCTGGTTACTTAAAATTTCACTTTATAAAAAAAAATAACCCAATTTATTACAAGCACATAAACTATTTCGCAGTTAATTTAACAATTTTGTTTTAGTTTTTTTTCGCATGATTATTTCATTTAGTTCTTAAAGTGGAATTAGGCAGTTTTTATTTTTTATTTAAGCTTTAGTTCTTTATAACATATCTTTCATAGGTTCACTACTATGCCTTGAAAAACCTTCGATAGAATGGCATTTCAATTTGTACATACATATTTCGTCTTATATTAGTTGCAGTTTTATGCAGCGAACTGCGAGTACTTACAAATGGATGCTTTTTGGACATAAGCCATCCAACATGGGAAAAGAAGAATCCTCGAGTAGCGTTGTGTGGATCAGCATCGGTATCCGAATATTTGTGATGTTGTCTATGATCTCGAACCCAAACATACATGCAGTTCTGTAAATAAAACAAAAACAAAATTTAGTAATGTTATAGAAATAATATTTTCAGTCCTTTGTGGTAGTCCTTGTCGTTATCAACTTCCTATCCGATAGTTTAATATGCTGCTACCTCTTACCGTTCGTGGAATCATTGATCTTTTAATAATTGCGCGAATCTTTTCGTGAACACCTAAATATTTGTGGTGTCAAAGCAATTCTGTTGTCAGCGAAGCATGGAAAATATGATAAAATTAGGGCGGTATGATTATCTAAATGTCGTGAAGCCCTCGATCCGTCATCTAAATTTATTATAATTTATAATTTTCCATACATACATGTTGCTTTAAGTGAAAGGCGATAATAGGAATGTAGAATTGGTGATAAAATACTATCGCTTAGCAATCATCGCATGAGTCGTTTCTAGCAACACAAACATTAACTCACTCGGCGATGTTTTTTTTTATAGTTAACAAGTTGTTAGACATCCATGTTTTAGAAATTTCTGATACTTCAGGTGCTTACCATATTGTTATAAGCGCACATTAGTAGTAGTCGTAGCTATAACGGAAATCATAAGAATATAAGGACAATTTCATGGGATCCTCTCCGTAATATGACTGCAGCGTCCGCTTCATACTAAGCTAGAGGAGAGGATTGAGTATCGCTTCAAACCGCATTCCTTTCTGTAGCGGTTGTGAAATGGCAATAATCAGCTTAGCATGTAATTTTGATAACACTAGGACCAGTTGTAAGAACTCCTGTGCTTTCCTACACAGTTATTCATCATAATAACTATAAAGGCGGCCATTTGTTTTATTGGCGTATCGGCTAGAGCGGCCGCTGCAGGCATATTGCTGAAAAGTATTCCCATGCAACTAGTCTGCATTTTTTATTATAATCAGTATAACTGATTATGCGCGATTCCATTAAATTCTCAGAACATAAATTGATGCATGTGAAATCCATAAGGATTTGCTAACCATATCCTTAACCTAAAGGTGATATTTCGCTTGAGACCAGACAAACTGAGACAGAGGGAAATGATCTAAAGCAAGGATTCCAAAGGTTATCACTAAAGCCCGTATTTTCGTGCAATACAATGCTGTCTATATTACTGGCACCCGAAATCTATGAGCTATTTTTGTTTAGGATTCATCGCACAACCTTTGGGCTTATCTAATTCGTGAATGAATCGTTTTCAAAGCGACAGACTTTCCGATACCACCCGATTAACATGCACTCTACAAACAACAACTGCCAAATTTACACGGGATTTGATGATTTTATTTAGTTTGATTGTTTTCTGTTATTAGTGTAGTAACTAGGTGATTTCAGATTGCAAAGTGTGGTGGAGAATTTTTTTTTGTTTCTTATGTTTTTTGGGGTGCTGAGCTCGAATCTGGAGCTTCCGACAAAAATTTCAGTGCGGAACAGGGTCACAACCGCGAAAAAACCCAAAAATTTCGGAGTGTTCCCGTTTTTTTTGTTTATAACTCCGAAAGTGCACATTACTCCGAAAACCTGTCCATGAAAATATTATAGAAAACATAATTGCGGGTCTAACGCGCCATTAATCATTAAAATGTGTTAAGCGGTATTCCTACAATTGATTTGCAACGAAATTTTGGTGGGAAGTTACGGATTCAGGTTCTGCACCCGATAATGCAAATGAAAAATGCAACTGTTGCGACCAAAAATTAAAAACCGTTCATTCTCAAAATTTTATTCATAAAATGGAACTATGTTAAAAATGGCAAATTTAAATTATCAATTGTAGTAGTGCCGCTCAACGAATTTATAGTATTTATGTCTCTTTGGACGCGCAATTATGTGCTCTCTGAAATATTAATGGAGAGTTTTTCCCAGAAATAAATAGTTTCAGTGTAAGGGGCCAAACAACCGAAAACAGCACAAATTTTAGGGTTTTTCGCGTTTTTGACACTGTTCCGCAACGAAATGTTGGTCGGAAGCTCCTGATTCGTGCTCAGCGCCCCAAAAAACATAAGAAACAAAAAAAAAATTGTCTCCACCACATTTTGCAATCTGATGTACTAGGATTCTCACCTGGATATTACACTATATGCTTTCTTTCCTAATACATACTTTTATTCTCCTCTCTGTCTACCGGAAAATTCTGCACATTGCATAATTTCTGGGAGAAAATGTTATGAACGAGGATTAAAAATGCAAATGTGCGTTTTCATGCAAAAACCTTAAAACGTGCAATTGCGTGCAATACACCTTGAAAAGAAGTACAATTTCGTGCATTAACGTTCAATTGAACGATAGTCCTGACTCTAGCTATCAAAAAACGGTTGGTTAGAGTAGAAAGCTTCTCTCTCAAACGTAGAAAACGAAAAATACTCCCTGGGTCAATAATTTTTCTGTTTCACAATTTTTCCACTAGTTTCAGATTGGTACTGATAGCCTCAGTCAGTTTGAAATAAAATACTTCGGTTCTTTAACATAAATGGAGAAAAAAACAGCGGCAAAAAATTACCGCTTTTGCATTTATTAGTATGAAGATGTCTTCTTTGATTTCGAGAAAATCTGTTTTAAGAGAAAATCAATGTCTATGTTTAACATTTTCTAGTATTCAGTCTGAATTGGTAGTCTGCAAGGA
This sequence comes from Microchrysa polita, assembly GCA_949715475.1. NCBI lineage: Eukaryota > Metazoa > Arthropoda > Insecta > Diptera > Stratiomyidae > Microchrysa > Microchrysa polita. The sequence continues at coordinate 39,309,344 of OX454421.1, forward strand.
GCCATTAATCCTCTATCGTCAAAAAAACTCGGTTGGTCGTCTTTTCCCTACGAAACCCTAATATTTTTGCATAAGGACATGACGGCAGATGCCGTTGAAAAAAATAATAACAATACTTCTATAAACTAACAAAATTTTTAATTACAGACAATTTTGTGAAATCCTTGTTCGAAGATTCTAATTTTTGGCAAAGTTAGATGTGGTTTCCTAACACGAACGGGCTAAGAACACGGACATTATTTTCTAACTACTTACGACTGAGTTAGTTTATGAAGAAGCTTTTAAATGAATTTCTTATAATGCATTGTTTATCTCAGTCATTTGATCGCACTAAACAACTGTTTGGGATCTTCTCGTGTTGTTCTTCCAGGGTTGATCGAGTTAAAACGTTGAGTCAAAACCTCTTTGGTAAAACCCGTCTCGACGAAATATTTTTTTTCTGAGTACGCCCCCTGAGAATAGCAGCTCTGGTGCAGGACGACCTTTATATCTGACCAATAATTTGGACTGTAATTCTGACTGCTTCTTCGATCGAAGAAATTGAAATTTGGCTTATAATTTTAATTTTTATGATCTTGCGAATTAAAATTTCCCAGAGATATACATAATCAGGACTGCAGAAACAGTTGCGTTTTTGAACAATATAACAAGATGTCTGTTTCATTTGAGAATTTTCAGACAAAAGAAAACATTAAACGGAGTTTTTGAATAGGAAATTTAAATCACATCTTTTTAAAACGAAAGATATAAGCGAGTAACCTGAGTAAGTAACCTGATTATATATAATATTGTTATGTGTAATCTACTTATTTTGCCTTTTCTTAGCAACAAGCCAAGTACATACTTTGTATTACTTGCTATGTTAAAAAGGATTAAATTGAGGTGCTTGAGGCTACTTTGATGCTATACAGGGTGTCCCATTCACAGCGCCGGTCCCAGGTTTTATGGCGCCCTGTGCAAGTGTGGTGAAAGTCGCTCTTTTATTTGTCTTTCTAACTAAAACTTTGGGCGTGGCCAACATTTGAGTAGCCTTCACTTTTTACCAGTAAAAACTCCATAAGTTGACCACCCAAGACCGGACAATTTTTGGTCAAGATAGAGAGCGTGGTCAACTTACGGAGACTTATTTAACATTACGGTGAAGGGACAAGGGCGGGAAAAAGATGGACAATTTATAGAGATGGTCACGTTATAGAGTATGGTAAACTTAGGGAGGTTCCTATATTTTGTAACTTCAATAGAGACATTTAGGTGGAGTTTGGTGTAGATTGTATAAAGAACTAAATTATTATAAGAAAAATCTGCCTTTAAGGTGGAGTTTACATGCGAACCCATAACATCATAATTTATTTCACTTCAATTTTACATAAAGTGAGTTACAGCCAAAGTGAGCATCCCCTTCAGTATGAGCACTTCTTTTAACATACACAATTCCTTTAATAAATTCGAGAGATAATAATTTTTAGATTGTCACCGTCGAAAAATGAGTATTATTAAATTAAATATTATTATTAAGATAAATATATCTAATGAAGAACTTATACTGAGAATGAGATAGCTGACTTTGACTGTGACCTTTGCGGTATTCATTTTAAAGTACTAGAACCCTCAACTTTGTAGAAAAATGCGCGATGGAATATTCTCTACATAGGGTCCTAAAACCCCAAATTTCGATTTGAAAGCTTAAAAATGGGGACGAAATTTGCACTTTTTGTAATTTCGTATTTTATGTTCTCAAATTTAATTTTCGAAAATTTCGCAATTTTATGCTTTTTTGAATTTTTCAAAATTTGGTTTTTGAGACCCAATGCAGAGCTTATTTAGCGCAAGTTGAGAGTCCGAGCGATCACAAAAGTCCCCTAAAAATTCCACAAAAAGTGCAAATTTTTACTTCATTTTTATGTTTTCAAATAGAAGTTTTTGATTTGAAAACATATGCAAAATTTTCGAAAATGTTGATTTAGGAGGTTTTCACACTTACGGCCAGATTACGTAATCTGTGCAAATTACTTAATTTGAGCTATCAAATACCATATATTTTTAAAATTACCACATCACAGATTAAGTAGTCTGGCCAGATTAAGTACAAGTGTGAAAACCTTCTTATAGATATAAAAGGACAACATTTTCCAAAATTTCTTTTTTAAAACATAACATTTTCCAAATGTTTTAAAATTTCTATTTTTAAATATAAAAATGAGATGAATACGATTGAAAGATTGAAAGTTGAAATTGTTTGTTTGCCTTGGTCATATCTTAATGAGTTGAGCGCCCCTTTCCATTGGCGCCCATTGTTCAAATGCACATTGTGCACATATAGTAGCCGGCCCTGCCTATTCATGGTGGAGAATATTTTAATGGTAGCTGCAGTGTGGCTTATTTGGGGAAAATTAATGTTCGACGGGACCCCTCTATTTTTAACCGTTACAATGTAATATAATTTTTTGTAAATTGTGTCAAAATGGCCGACTAAATCAAAATTTTCCACACCACCAAACATTTCATCCAAGATTATGACTTCACTTCCTGAAGCTACACAAAATTTCCAATAAAACGACACCTCGCCCGTTGCGAAGTTGCTCGTATCTTCCGTTCAAACTTAAAAGAAATTTTAAAATCGTTTTCGTTTACAATTTTATCATGAAATCATATGAAATTTTAAAATTTCTTTAAAGTTTGAACGGGTCTATCTCGGAAGTTACGAGCAACTTCGTAACGGGCGAGGTGTTGTTCTATAGAAAATTGTATGTATTAGTTTCAAAAAGTGAAGTCATACCTCGAATGAAATGTTTGGTGGTGTGGCAAATTTTGATTTAGTTCGGCAAGTCGGGCATTTTGACACAATTCACAAAATATTATATTACATTGTAACGGTTAAAAATAGAGGAGTCCCGTTGGACAATAGTTTTCCCCAAATGAGCAACATTACCTTCCATTAAAATCTCCTCCACCATGAACGGGACACCCTGTATAAGTAAAAATATCTTTGTGGAAAATAAAGTATATAAAATAACAAGTGTTACGAAGAACACCTGGATATGTCAAAAAAAAAAGCAACAACAAAGCATCGGTCTCGGCCATGACACGATCCAAGATAGAGCTGCTTGTAGAAATATGCTGAGATATTACCGCCAAAACGGGCGATGTACAGACACCTCAGGTCGAGCAACGCAAAATCATGGTGCGGTATAAAGAACGAGGCAAGGAAGAAGAAGAAAAGTAACAAGTGTACAATATGAACACATGAAGCAGTGATAAGAGAAATGCCTATTAGTATAGTAAAATTTCTAAATCCATATTGTAATTTGTTGAAATTCAATTTTTGAAAATAGAATAGAGGAGAAAATTTTTGAAATCGAACTAAATGGATCAGTAAGATGACATTATCCCAACTCACCTGGCCGGCCATAGTGTGCATCCACAAAAGCAAAACTTTCACCCAGGTCTTGGCCTTAAATGATCGATGTGTGAATAATCTATGCGCTCCCATTGTGACGCCCATTCCACTTGAAATAATTAGAAAGATAGCTGCAAAATAAATTGAACGAAAACGCCCATATATTAGCAGCACTGAAACAATTCATCCCTTAACCTCTACACAGACTTAATACTTACTGTACAACACAGTTCTTATATCCGCATATCCTGCAATCTGTATAACGAAACCGAACACGGCCAATAAATGAAGCACCAAAAATCCAATTGCATTTTTCCAAACTATTTTTCGCTTAAAACTAAAATCAGTTCCTATTTGGCTGGGCAAAAGATTTGTGCTGGAGGCGGATATTGAATTTTGGCTTGAATTCGAACTGGCAATATTTCCATTGCCATTTTCGTCATCCACATGACTGTGGCCAGGGTTGCCGTTCATTGTATTCTCTTGAAGTCGTTCGCTAGCAATGCGCTGCTGCAGATAGTCTACATTTGATGATTTTTTGGCATCGGTTTCGTCGTCGGAGAAAGTTTTCTTAATTATCACGTCCGTATCGATGGGAGTGCGATTATGTCTGTTGACCAATAGTGTTTCTGGTTCCGCGCCCATTTTGGTATGGATTTGACTGGGTGTTGTTATCTGGAAATAGGAAAAACAAATTATAGAAATTACAATTTTTGTACAGTACATTATGTTGCAATAAAATGTAGGTAGTAGTTGTATTTATGTACTTTCAAGGGACCTAATCTAAAAATAATCTCGACCTAAAAACAATATGTGGTTGACCTAAGTAACATAGTACTTAGTGGCGTAACGTACGGTGTTCTATGTGTTCATTGGAACACTGTCCCCCAAGGCTAAAGGGCCCCCAACGGCCGAGAACCATATTTGTTTCAAATATGCTCATTAATCAAGACAAAACGTAGTCAACCCGCAGGAACAGAAGTAATAAACTAATGCCGCTGATTCATGCCTGAAGTTAAAGTTAAAAGTTATACTTGTTTTGACACAAACACGTTCTAAATTGTCGATTTTCAAGATCATTTTGTCGAATTTCCATTTCTAATTGACGAATTTATATTTCAAATTGACAAATTTCGAAAGCATGCTCACTAATTTCTAAAACACGTTGGCGTTGGCAGATTTAAAATTTACGAAACTCCACGTCAGATTGATGAAATGCGAAATCACGTTAATGAGTTTATTATTAACGAATTCCCCGATCAAATTGACGAATTCCTAAATCATGTTAACACGAATTCCTAAATCATGTTAAAGTAATTGGTTACTTTCCATGCCAAATTCGCGAATTTCTTAATCAAATTATATTAACGCATTCCATTACAAATTGGCGAATTTAAAATCTGGTCTACGAATTTCCGTTACAAATTGGCAAATTTCAAAAGCATGTTGTAAAATTTCTAATCCAATTTTTTTTTTTCAAAATTTTATGCTAGATTCGAGAAAAATCATGTCGAATTGATAAATTTCAAAATTATGTTAACGAATTTCCGTTTCAAATTGTGAATGTTCATGTCTAATTAATACATTTTTCCAATCATTTTGACGAATTTCCGCGGAACAAGTCGACGAATTTCCATTTCAAATAAATTAGTTTTCATTGGTCGGTTTTCCAAGCAATTGCTCTAGAAATTGATTAATATCAGTACATACAATGCCGCAAAATAAGACAAATTTAATTAAAATTAAAAATCAAGTACCGATTCCACAAAAATTTTTCGTGGCACTGCTACAAAAATACAACTGTGGGGATTGCTTACCAAAATTTGATTTGAGAAGTAAATACTTCGTTTCGAAAAATATTTAAAATGAAAAAACGATTGAGAAACAGAGAATATAAAAAAACAGCGATAAAAAAATTTAAAAGTCGGTTTGAAGGGTATGTTCTTCTTCTTCATAATGTCCCGCTTTTAATGCACAATACTGATAGAATCGATGGTACAATTTGTTTGAGCAAAAACACCATCAATAAAATTGGCATACGTGATAAAAGAATTTGAAATGAGGTTATGAAACTACAGTGAACCACCGAAATTCGTGAGGGATGCGTTCCACGAAACTATCGCGAATTTCGGGGTACGGTGCTTAGGATAGAGGTGAAACTTGTTTAAAATGTTCATAAAATATCAATAATGTTATATGTAGAGTGGAAAGCTTGTCACTCAACTTTTGAGGGTCTTTTTTGTTTCCTTGCACTCTTCGAAACAATTCAAACTTCATTTCACCCCATCTCTTCCCTGATGAATTCCTTCAGTTGTTTCAATTGAATTGAGAAGACAAACTTTAAACAAAGTGGTTTCAGCAGGACTGCGACCCGGTGTGCGTAAGACCGATCTTCAAAAGTCCATGATCTTTTTCTTTTCGTAGCTGATTAACGAATGAAGTCGATCCAAATAGAAGAGGTGAAGCGCATATCATAAATATCATTGTGCAATAGATTGAGCATAAGGACGTTTTCTGGGCGAAGGCTGCCAACAAATGAAATCGTGCGACCACTTCAAGTAAGTATTGGATCTGTGAATTTTTTTCCCCGGTTGGTGACCGTACAAGAAGCATATAGATCCATCATTTCGTACCAGACTGAAGCTGTCTTGGAGCCCAAACATGAAGTATTGGATAGGGGAAATGTGAAATATTGAAGAAGTGTTGCAAAACATGAAGCTAAATCGAATTAGTGAATGAGGGGATCGCGAATGTCGGGGATTCACTGTACATACGTATTGAAATTTAATTGAACCCATATTTTTCCGGTTTCTTTTATTGAATTGAATTGATCTTTATTGAGCTATATGTACATGAGAAAACTTATAACCTATACATATATAATTATGGTGACTATTCAATTATGTCACTCTGGCATTCATTTTCAGTTACATCTATTGACGAAACATACAAGTTATTATATATACATGAAAGGATTCAAGTAATCCACAGAGCTCACCCGAGGAGTTCAAAGAGTTAAAAAAAATGCTGTACACTTACAAGCTAACTTATGACTAACTTAAGCTTAATAAGAAAAAAAAAATAAAAAAAAAATAAAAAAGAAGAATATATACATACATAGATATTATAATTCATGTCATTACATTATAAAGTTATAGGGAAATTTTGATTTTTGTCTATATGGTAGTATTTATTTTTAGATTTTGATAATTATATTACTGGATTAAAAAGTAAGTTTGCATAATAATTAATTTGTTACCCTCTACGAACCTGATCCGTCCTTTGGACATAAAATTTTGGTAAATATAAAGGGCTGCTGCCAAATTGAAACAAGTCCGAGTAATTAGACATTATTAATGACAATCCGGTAATCAGTGGTTGGTCCACCGTTGCGTTTCTACTTCGTAATGCAGTTGATGCGATAATTTGGTTAGGGTGATTAATCCAGTTACATGTTCTTTTACTTGCTAGAGTTATCATGTACTGAAGTATGGGAACAATGTTGGCTTTTCTATATAAAATATTATTCCTGAAATACTTTTTGTCTGGTCTACGGTAAAGAGACGTGCACGCTCGTAGGATTTTTCGTTCGAATATCTGAATTTCTTTTCCAACACATGGGGAGATAGTAGTCCATATAGGGAAGGAGTATGTGATTATAGGTCTAATGAGTGCTTTATATAAAAGACATTTTGTGCTGGTGTGTATAGCTCTTTTAGACATCACCTTTTTCAGTGCAAATGCTGCATTTTTAGCTTTCTTTAGTTGGGTTCTAGCATGTAGGTTAAATTTCATATCATGTCGAAATGTTATACCTAAATATTTTATTTTGTCTTTACGTGGGGCTGGTACTCCATTGACTCTAATTTCAATGTTCTTACTTTCGAGTATAACTCCATTTTTACAAAGACGTCCAGTATTTCTGAAGCATATTACTTCAGATTTGTCCGGATTAATTTTTAGTGCCCACTTATCAAAATAGTCACTGCATTTGTTTACTATGGACTGAAGAATATAGGATGCTCTAATAGGACTAGCGTCACTAGCGAAAACAATGGTGTCATCTGCATACATTAGACCGCCATTTGTAGGTATAGGTTGTCCTGAGTTAGTGAAGGTATAATGTCTGATTGGGAAGTCATGAACATATAAGTTAAATAGTAAGGGGCCTAAAATTGAGCCCTGTGGCACCCCCGAGTTGATCTCATGTGGATTAGATATTTCGTTTTTAATTTTTATTACAAACTTTCTATTTGTCAAAAAACTGATAATCATCCTGATGAGAGGAGTCGGACATGACATACAAAACAGCTTGTATATTAAGCCAGTGTGCCACACTGAGTCAAATGCCTTACTTATGTCAATCGAACAAGCCACAGTAGCTTTTTGTTGATTAAGGTTACGAACGATATGATCTTCAAGTGACACTAACGCATGTTCCGTAGAATGTGCAGTCTTAAAACCGAATTGGTTATTTGGAATAACATTAATCATGGATTGTGTTAGACGTAACAATACACGCTCAAATAATTTTCCGAAGTTTGAAAGTAACGAAATCGGTCTCAGGTCATTAAGATCACCTTTACAGCCTTTCTTCGGAGTCGGGATGATAGAAGCCACTTTCCAGATGACTGGAAAGTATCCATTGTTTATACACTGATTGAAAATAATAGCCAGCATTTTGGATAGTGGTGTGGCTGTTTTTTTTATTAAATAATTTGATATTTCGTCTATTCCAGATGACTTTTTTGAGTTTAGAGCCTTTATAATATCTTCGATTTCTCCAGGGGAAGTAAAAGAATCAGAATAACTACAATTTGGGTTGATAGCCGTATTTGAAGCAGTGAATGCGACCAAAACTGATCCTACAAACCCTTGCAAACGTGTTCTGACTTCATCATTTATTTCCCTCGTCCACTCGGGGTCATTAGGAGGTCTGTCTACAAATACTTCACCATAGAATGAAGAGCATGCCTCAAGTTTTTCTTGTGTGGACTCATAGACATGTTCGTCTTTCGTTATAGGTGAATCATTTACATTAAAGCCACTCCTCTTTCGACCGGACGGTTTCAAATACTTTTCTATCAACGTCACTTCTATGATACGCTTTTTATATATTTAGGAAATTTGAAATTTGATTTTTAATTGAATATTTTAAAAACTAATTTCATAACGGCACTTTAACCTAATGAATCTGCAAATTGAAATTTGCTTTAGTGTGATTGTGATTACTTTCCAACGCATGATTCAACAATTTTGGGAGAACAATCTTTTATATTAAATTAGCTTACTGCAAACTTTAAAGATTGAGTTAAAGATTTTCAAATTTCTGGTCGTACAATAAAAAATTGAAATCTTCAAATCAGCCGTTGCTGAAGGGTCAAAATACTACAAAAATATATCTCTTCCCTCCCCTGATATTCAGTTGAAGTGCTACACTTTTCATACTTGTAACCCCTTTGAAAATCGGCCGTCTTAATTTTAGTACGAGGTGATTAATTTTTTGAATTAAAAGTTATCAATTTATGAGATTTATAGCGTTTTACCTATCTGGATTTTGCTTATATTTTATGGAACTGACCAGAAACCGGGATTTTCAGTGCAAGATTAAGTTGTTGGTGTTTTTTACTAACAAAAAAGGTCTCGGACCAAGAGACCATTAAAAAATGAAAAAAAGTGATTGGTTTCGAAGTTTAGCCTGAAAACAATTGACTGTAAGAGGCCTCTTCGAAGATTCGTCTTCAATTACAAATCGTTCCTGGTGTTTGAATCTCTGAGATAACGGTGACAAACAGTTCTTCACGTTTGTATCTCACTGAGGTACAAACACACTTCACACACTGCTCCCAAAACGTATCTCATGGGAAGTATACATAAATGCTATATCTGGCATTGAAATTCGTATTCGGAATTCGGTTTCCACTGTAATAAATGTGTATGTAATGTGTTTAACGTAAAAAACAAATTGCCCGAATTTGCCACCCCCGTAAAATTTGCCGCCCTAGGCTCCAGCCTACTGGTAAATCCGCCACTGGGCTAAAGTGGAATCATGTAACTCGAAAACGAATTGCTTTTATTCGAATGTATAGAACTTTCGTCTTTCGAGTGTATGAAACGAAATTCCCCTATCATGTAATTCGAAAGCGTGCGAAGATTTGCTCGATTGTATCGAAAATTCATTCGAAAGATAGGGTTCTCTCTCTAAAGTTTATGTGTTTTGTTCCGAAGGAAGAGATTTTCAAACGTTTGGGACTTCATTAAAAACGCGTCTAAAGACAAATGAGTACCATTTTTGGCAAAATAATGCGTTAATTTGCATTATTTTGTTAAGACGAACGAATCAACGTGTGTAGTGTGTCGTGTAGCTGCTTCACCGTTACATCATCCTACCTTCATTAAATAAAAATATATATTTAATTTCTTGCAGAATATATCCGACGCAAACATTTAGGGAATGTGGTCCCAAATAAAAAGGAATGCAAAAATATGAGTCGAATCGGATGAGACAGTGAGGAAACCAAAAATGCGTTTTATTTATGAAAACATACATTATGTAATAATATATATTATTATACAACAAACAAACAGCTGAACCGAGCTATAACGGTTCAGCATTCGAAAGTGCTGACTAAATTTATCCCTCGCGCATATGGCATTGGAGTCTCTCTTCGACAGATGATCGAAATGGAACTTTCAGGGATAATCGAACCTCCTACAATTTGAAAATGTTACACTGAGAGAAAAAAAGTAGACCGATCATCTAAAAAGTAGTTGATATCAAATAAAGCTCGTCTTTGATTTTCAGCTTATGATTCTACGTAGTTGAAACAGCTACGAAAATATGGGTAGTATTTCTATTCCGTAATAGTTAAAACATCTATTAAATTTGCGAACTCAATTAATTTATTTGTAAAGACAACCATTTATTGTCTATAAATTGCTATTTATATTCATATTTCTAGTCATATAAGCCCTATTCGACTCACTGGATCATTTCCAGATTTATTGGAAATCCCATACAAAATGATAATCCTGGAAGTTGATCCAGGGTATGACTTGGATCATCTGCCAAACTAATCCCCTAGATGTCTCCGCGAACAATTTCCCTAAAATTTCCCGTATGTCATTTTGTTATTCAGTATTTTTGGTTTGTAAATATTTCTTGCTAATTATCCTTTTAATTGTATCTCGCACGGTGCATAATTACAAATGCAATTTATAATTAAGAATATCAGATGACACGATAGTCAGCTGTTACCGATTTGGGAAATTTTGATCCGATTTCATTCGACTTGGACAGGATCAATGATCCAGTCAGTCGAATAGGGCTAATAGCAATATATGACTGACACTTTTAACTTCGTGACGTTTTAAATTTAAATCTGGCCAACTAGATTATTCTATTAATTCTATTACTTTTGGGGAAATTTCGCATATGGGGCACAACTATTTACTCGAAACGAACGAGTTAGGGCTCCATGACACAGTCATATTAGCCCTATTCGACTGAAGCGGACATTGATCCTGTCCAAGTCGAATGAAATCGGATCAAAATTTCCCAAATTGTTAACAGCTGACTATCGTGTCATCTGTCCCCAATGCGATATTCTGAATTACAAATTGCATTTGTAATTATGCACCGTTCAAGATACAATTAAAAGGAAAAGTCTCAAGAAATATTAAAATGGTAAACTCTGAATAAAGTTTACAAACCAAAAATACTAAATAACAAAATGACATACGGGAAATTTCAGGGAAATTGTTCGCGGAGACATCTGGGGGACTAGTTTGGCAGATGATCCAAGTCGTACCCTGGATCAATTTCCAGGATCATAATTTTGTATGGGATTTCCAATAAATCTGGAAATTATCTAGTGAGTCGAATAGGGCTATTTATATTCATATTTCTAGTCATATAAGCCCTAGTCGACTCACTGGATCATTTCTAAATTTATTGGAAATCCCATACAAAATGATAATCCTGGAAATTTATCCAGGGTACGACTTGGATCATCTGCCAAACTAATCCCCCAGGTGTCTCCGCGAGCAATTTCCCTTAAATTTCCCATATGTCATTTTGTAATTTATATTTTTGGTTTGTAAACTTTATTCAGAGTTTACCATTTTAATATTTCTTGAGACTTTTCCTTTTAATTGTATCTTGAACGGTGCATAATTACAAATGCAATTTGCAATTCAGAATATCGCATTGGGGACATCCCATACAAAATGATGATCCTGGAAATTGATCCAGGGTACGACTTGGATCATCTGCCAAACTAATCCCCCAGGTGCGAGCAATTTCCCTTAAATTTCCCGTATGTCGTTTTGTTATTTAGTAGTTTTGGTTTGTAAACTTTATTCAGAGTTTACCATTTTAATATTTCTTGAGACTTTTCCTTTTAATTGCATCTTGAACGGTGCATAATTACAAATGCAATTTGCAATTCAGAATATCGCATTGGGGACAGATGACACGATAGTCAGCTGTTACCAATTTGGGAAATTTTGATCCGATTTCATTCGACCTGGACAGGATCAATGATCCAGTCAGTCGAATAGGGCTATAATAAAGCCTACTCGATTAATTCGGTCAATTTTTTAAACGTGCACTAAACGAAATCGAGTAGGCCTAAGGATATGATAATATCTATTATAATAATATATTACCAATATATGGCTGTGTAATAGCGCCCTTACATGATACCAAATTGGTTTCGAATCAAATACGAAAGTGCCGGGACTCGTTTCGAATTACAAGATATGTGTGTAGATATCAAATACATAAATCGAAAATACGACTGTATAAAAAAGAGGGCCCCTGTTTTGAATTCGAACACAACAAATTCGAAAAACGTTACGCCAGATTAGTACTCTAAGGTTTCGTACACAAGACGAGCCGTACGGCTCCCAAGCTGGAGACATAAAATGCATTGGCTTATATGGGAGGTACACGACGGGCGAGAGCCGTGTTTTTACAGCCAATTCACGGCTCGAGGTTCAAGCGCTTTGCAGCAAACACAAGGCGTCGTCGTCGTCGTCGTCGTCTGAATATTCCCATATCAGCCAATGTATTTTGGCATCACGAGATTCGAAAAAATAGCAATAAGTTCCTTGGCTATGAACTCCTTTGTTCGAGTTCAGGCGAGTTCTAAAGATATTTCTTTTTGTATGGGATTTGTTCATATTTGAACAGATTTACGTCATGCCTATTTGTATGACTATCTTTGCTTTATAGGTATGATGTAAATGTTTGATTTATGTATGTGGTTAAAATGTCAAGTAAATTGTGCCCATGAATAAGAGAATACATTGAACTTCTAGCTTACAACACGCTAGAAGTTTACCATACAAACTCGATAAATATGTATGTTCTCAGTCACGGTTTGTCCATTACGAATTCAATAATAGCTTTGTGTCCAGATTGAATCACTAGAAAAGAATATATGTACACATCTTAATTTCATGTCAAGGTTGAAGACGATATCATAACCATTATAGTCTTCATAGCGTTGTTAAACATAATGATCACGAAGACGACGACAGACGCGACCCAAAGAATCTTCACCGCACACTAATCTATCTAATTATCGTGACATCTAGCCATAAAATCACCATAAGTACATCGAATACAATCTTTTACAGAATGCTCAAGATTGCAACGAAACGAGAGGTATGCTATAATGATTCACCTCAACAATTTAACAGATAATTATTGACAGTAGGTAAATCATCGCGTTAGACCTTCATAGACCATTACCATATACAAGAAACTCAGCGTTGTCGCGCCATCGTTTCTATGATATTGTATGGTCAGGTCAAGATTTGTTCCAATGCTATGCAGATACTCGGTGTAATGCATATTGTAATGATAGTCGCGATTACACACTAAACTTTATTAATTACATGTTATCTTGCATAGACTGCATATATTTTTTTTTAACCGCTGTCAACGACTTATACCTGAATTATTACTTTTGTTTTATCTTGCTAATTTGTAGGTACACACATACGTATATGTTATGAGACGATCACGTTTTTATGCAACGTGATCGAATCGTTGACCTGTCCACCAGACAGGTATTGTATCTTTTCACCTAATTGCAAAATTCCAGAGCACATTCGTTTTCTCACACTCGTTTCCTGCTGACTTGACAAACTTGAGCTCATAAATGTAAGTGCTCGAGTTGCACTCGAGGCAGTCGACGATTATACAACAGCAGTCCAATAAAGAACGTGAAATACAGTTGGTTAAGAAAAGAAAAATCTTTTATTTTATTGCTCACGAACGTGACAAAATCTGGTGGCAGCGGTGGGATCCCGAAATCGATAACTCTTCGGAAAGTATTGCGATTTCAAGGAATCCGGACAAAATCAAGGCATCCAAATTCTACGGAAACCAAAGTGGAAGCCTGGGGGAGTGAACCTCCGAAATCATTGTGAATGTGTTTCTTTTTAACAATTGTAAAGATCTACTACTGAACGATTGTTATCCCACGGGAGGATCGATTAGTACCTGCGACAGTGCAACACGATATTCAAGGACGAACATTTGTTGTGACAACGTTTGACTGCCACTCTACGGAGACCGAGCATCGAGACTAGCAAGGATCGAAGATGAAATTGCAACAAGTTGTAAATTTAATGTGAGTACACACCCAGTATCTTGAATGGTCAGTTAAAATATTTACATTATGAATATGGTGCGATGAAATTGGTGTAATTTTCGAATGCGGCGAACAAAATTATTTAAATTATGAAATTTGTGTAATTTTCGAATGCGGCGAACAAAATTATTTAAATTATGAAATTGGTGTAATTTTCGAATGCGGTGAACAAGAATATTTAAATTATAAATAAGGTGTGATGAAATTGGTGTAACTTTTGAATTTGGTGAACAAAAATACTTGAATTACGAATATGGTGCGATTGAATTTGGTGTAATTTTTTAATCATTTTGAGCTTTTGCATGAAACTAAAACTCGATTCAGTGACGGTATTGCTCACGAGCGTTCGATATTGTATTTTGATCAATTCATCGAGTATTGGTAATATGTGATGTTTTAGTATTGAGAACCAACCGAAACAAAAAATATTTGAATCAAGAATATTGTGCGTTGAATTTGGGTGTAATTTTTGGAATAATTTTGACATTTTTCTGCGTGATGCTAAAAATTGAATTAGTAATGGTTTCGTAATTAAATTTGCATTGATCGTTCGATACGGTATTCTACTCTAACCGTCGGGAATTTGTAATGTCCGAAGTTTTTACTGTGTTTTTGAAAGGAGAGCAAAGGCGCGTCACACTTACTGAGTTATTAGACCTCGAGCCAAAAGAGGATATAATTGTTGAAATCGGGTCGAGTAAAGTATCTTATCTAGAATTTGTAGAAAACTACGCGAAATCGGCATTTGAAAATATTTCGGACGACCCAAGCAATATTGAAGAGGTTATTGAACTTGAAGATACCATACAAGACACTCGTTATAGCTCCGGCAACAGTGAATTGTTTGAGGGGTTCAGTAATCAGGAATTTCCACTAGAGAGTACTCACATAGAAATTGAAACCACTATGTCTTGCGGACTAGCCGATCTGTTTAAATTCATTCAGCCCTTCACCGGGAGGTCTGATGACATTTTCAACTTTATAAATAGTGCAACTCAGGCCATGGAGTTGGCTGCTGACAACCAGAAGCCAATTCTATTCCGCTATGTACAAACTCAAATTAAAGGGGATGCCCAGTTAATTTTGTTAAATAAAGAGTTCGAAAGTTGGACTGAACTCAAAGAGGAATTGGTGAGGGTATACCAAGAGCCTCATAGTGGATTACAGTTACACCGAGAGTTGATAAGCATTAGGCAAGGGCACGCCGAAACGGTTGTGTCTTTCACCCAAAGGGTTCAAACCTTGCAGAGACGCATATTGCAGTCTCGAAGTAGCAAAGTGGAGAAAGAACTGCTAATCGGCGAGACAAATTATCTTAACGATGAAACCTTAACAATTTTTATTAACGGGTTACGCCAAAACCTATCAACTTACGTGGCAACCCAAAAACCAAAAACTGTTGACGAAGCGAGTAGACTAGCTCAAGAGGAGGAGCAGCGACTCAACATGTTTAAGACCAATATCAGCCGTGACTTTTCCAATCGGAACCAACTTCCGAAGATAAGTCACGTAAAATCGTTCACCAAGTGTTATAATTGTGGTAAAATGGGCCATATTGCCAGGGATTGTAGGTCTAGTAGTAATGCTGCGAACCATTCTACTGGAAGTCAGCACAACCGATATCCGAATCGTTCACGATATCAAAACCGGATGGGCCCTAACCAAAACCGAACTACGGTTCAGCAAAGTGGCGACAATACTAATGAAAATATTAACCAAAAAACAGGTGGGAATTTTAAGATACGAAAGGTAATGGAAATAAAGAAGCATCTCACTAACAGCCCATTCATATTTATTAGGGTTAACAATGAGTACGTGAGGGGACTTATTGACACGGGTGCAGATGTCAGTTTAATTTCGAAAGGAAAAGTTTACGAGGATCAAGTTGATACAAAAAAAACGATAAAATTTAAAGGAATAGGTAGAACAAGTGAATGTTCTGTTGGGGAAACCACCTTGACCTGTTTGATAGCAAATAAAGAAATTGAAATTAATTTTCATGTAGTCGAGGACTACGTGATTCCAGAGTTCGGAGCTCTGCTGGGTATGGACTTTTTACGAAAACATGGAGTAGAATTCAATCTTCGTGAAAATATTCTTGTTTTTGGAGACATAAGCCTCAAACTAGAAAACGATGACTTCAACCTGCCTAGTAGGCATGAAGTCATGCGTTTTGTTCAAGTCGAAGGAAAGATTGGTGATCATGTTTTCGTGCCACAAACTAAAGTTGGCGACGTAATTATTTCAAACAGCTTGGGTATAATTGACAAAACAAATCGCGTGCCTGTTAGCATTTTGAACACTGGAGAAACGGACTATGTCTGCAAAATAAATAAAGTTATTGCTCATCCTATTGAAGAGGGAACGCTGGAGGGAAAGGTAAATAATCATATTGAGATAAGGGATGATCATATGAACACGGAAGAGAAACTGGCTATTAGGAAACTAGTTAACGAATATAGGGAAATATTTCAGGCAATTGATCCCAAAAATTTAACTATGGCTGCGGAACATTCAATTGACACTATTGAAGGTGCGAAGCCTGTGCATGTAAAAATTTACCGGTATCCAAAAGTTCATGAATCCGAAGTAAACAAACAAGTTGAGCAAATGCTTAAGAATGGGACCATAAGTGAAAGCAATTCTCCATGGAACTCACCACTTTGGGTGGTTCCCAAGAAATTGGATGCCTCGGGCAGAACCAAGTGGAGAATGGTAATAGACTATAGGAGACTAAACGAGCTTACAATAACCGACAAGTACCCCTTGCCCAACATATCAGAAATACTGGACCAGCTAGGGAGAGCGAAATATTTTAGCGTTTTGGATCTCACATCTGGGTTCCATCAGATCCCTTTGAAGGAGTCTGATAGACCGAAAACTGCCTTCAGTACACCCTACGGTCATTATCAATACAACCGAATGCCGTTCGGGTTGAAAAATGCGCCATCATGCTTTCAGCGCATGATGAATACAGTATTATGTGGTCTGCAAGGAACTAGGTGCTTTGTGTACCTAGACGACATTGTCGTCTATGGGTATGATCTTAAAGATCACAATCAGAGATTAAAAGAAGTCTTTGAGCGATTGAGAGTTAACAATTTGAGAGTACAGCCCGATAAGTGCGAGTTCCTCCGGAAGGAAGTGGCATACTTAGGGCATATAATAACAGAGAGTGGTGTGAAAATGGATCCGAAAAAGATAGAATCGGTCTTGTCCTTGAAACCTCCTCAAAACGCGAAGGAAGTCAAAAGTTTTATGGGGATGACTGGCTACTATAGGCGTTTCGTTCAAGATTTTGGCAAAATATTGAGCCCAATAAATAAATTACTTAAAAAGGACACCGAATTCATTTGGACTAGTGAATGCCAAGATGCATTCGATCTCATTAAACAAAAACTAACAGAGCAACCAATTTTAAAATACCCTGACTTTTCGAAGCCATTCACCCTTACCACTGATGCAAGTGGATACGGAATTGGTGCGGTACTCAGTCAAGAGCATGAGGGCAGAGATCATCCAATACAATATATTTCACGATCTTTAAATCCAGCAGAAAGGAAATATTGCACCTACGAAAAAGAATGCCTTGCGGTAGTGTGGGCTGTTAAGCAGTGCAGACCTTATTTGTATGGTGTGCCTTTCGTTATAAAGTCAGACCATCGACCTCTCCAATGGCTTAAAAGCCTGAAGGAGCCAAGTAGTCGCCAAGGGAGATGGCGTACTATGCTAGAAGAATATGATTATCATATCAAATATATTCCAGGCAAGGAAAACTATGTAGCGGATGAGCTCAGCCGAAATAGGAACGTAATGATCGCTAATGTTGAAAACA
Organism: Microchrysa polita; assembly: GCA_949715475.1. NCBI lineage: Eukaryota > Metazoa > Arthropoda > Insecta > Diptera > Stratiomyidae > Microchrysa > Microchrysa polita. The sequence goes on from OX454421.1 coordinate 39,327,243, forward strand.
ACGACGACCAAGACCAAACTAACAAAGGGGACGCTGTTGAACAAACTAAGTAAATCACATAACAGGGAATTAGGATTTCAAGAAGTAAATGAAACACCAACGAGGATTGGAGGTAAGACATCTTCAAGAGGAAAACTGCATCTCATTCCCCAAGATAAAATTATTGTTGTAGATAAAAATAGTAGATTGGAGCTTATCAAAAAGTATCATAACGGATTAATTGGCGGCCATCGAGGCGTAGGTGCCGTCGAGGCTGCTCTTAGGGAAAATTATTATTGGTTGGGTGTCCACAAGGATATCACAGATTTTGTAAAGAACTGTCAACATTGTCAAAGATTTAAGATCATAAGGCAAAATAAGACGTTACCTATGACTATCAACGGTCTTAAGGGTAGGCCATTTGAACGAATTGCTATTGACGTTGTCGGACCATACAGGTATACTGCGGAAGACAACAAATCAATATACAGTCTTACTATACAAGACAACCTCACTAAATATATTCGCTTTGCGCCGTTACAGGATACATCGGGAAACGAAATATTGCAGACAATTTTAAATCATTGGATCTCTTATTTCGGTGTACCAGAAGAAATTCTTTCAGACAATGCGCCCAACTTAACTGCTGGAGCGTTAAACAAATTTTGCAAAAAGTTAGGAATAAACACAATATCATGTAGTTCATATCACCCACAGGGTAACGGAGGAGTAGAACGTGCTCATGCGCGTCTCACTGAATATTTGGGAACTACGATAGACGAGATTAAAACAGAAGTAGGATGGGATACTAGATTTAATTTAGCTTCACTTTGTTATAATCAGACGAAACATAATTCAACGTCATACTCGCCGCATGAATTACTCTTTGGAATTAAACCAAATGTTTTCAAGACCCCTAAAATAAAGGAGATAGCGGAAGACCGAGTTGATGTTATCACAAACCACTTAGAAGCGATTAGGGAAAGCGCTAAGAAAATTGACTTACAGAAGAAAAAATTAAGTAAAGAAAAATATGATAAGAAAGCAAAAGGAAAAGTTATTAATTACCAGTTAGGACAGCTAGTTTTAGTGAAAAATTTAGTTATATCAAATGATAAGTTAAAACCTAAATGGACAGGGCCGTACAAGATAATAAAATTAGGAGCTCGTAGTGTTATTATTAAAGACGCTAAAAGTAGTCGTAATAAAACCAGGACAATGAATTTAAAACATATTAAACCCTATATTGAAGCATAATTTATTGTTACAGAATTCTCGTTTCTATACCTATCCGAGCGTTGGAGATACGAAAATTGGACTTCCCCGGTGCATTCTTTAAATTCTTGAAAGAAACAAAGTTCGTAGATAGTGAAATAAGTTTAGTAAGAGTAATGGATATTGTAGAACTAGAGATAGAAATAGGAAACATACGACAATTAGGGATAAATATACAAGAGATGTGTACAGAAGAGCTTAAGCAATGTAAAAACCTGAAGACAAATGGAGATCTTCAAATAAAAAGACTTAATCATAATTTAGGAACAATTTATGGACTCTTAGGGATTAGCCCCAATATTCGATATAAGCGAGGTTTAGCCAACTGGGTTGGATCTGGATTAAAATTCCTATTTGGGACAATGGACTCCTCAGATGCAGACCAAATTCATGACATTCTGAATGTTGTGGATAACAATGAATCAAATATTAAAGAGGGAATGGAAAAGAATTTAATTCTCATAAAAGAAGTAAATAAACAAGCTAAAATTATCAATACTGAACAGAAATCAATCAAAGAAAAAATTAATGAGATAATTACTTCAATAGATAAAATCAATAACTTTACTAATGCACACGAAAAATTACTACAGTTAGAACTACATTACGACGAGTTGTACTCCCAAATAGTTCATAAAATTGAAATTGTAAACCTTAAAATTGAAATATTCCGAGATTCTCTTCTTTTTATTCAGGTTGGTGTTTTACATCCTTTTGTGTTAGAACCAGAACAACTCATAGATCAATTAATTAATTTGAAAGAGAACCACGATTTGGCAATAGATCCATCAATAAAAAACTACCAGGAGTTGATTAAAGACATTTCGATAAACGCGTTTATGAAAGAAAAAAAAGTTTACATCGTTTTGAAAATTGATAAGGTAACTAAACAAGAGTTTGAATCCTACGAAATTCTTATATTTCCGTTTATTAAAGACACTAACGTTATAACATTAGAAAATTTGCCAAAATTCTTAATTGTGAGTAAGGATCATGAGCACTACGCTGTTTCGAACGACTTAGACTGTAAAGCAATAGCTAACAAAAACATTTGCAAACCGATTCCTTTGAAATCAGCCTACTCAAAATCATGTGTAACTGAACTTTACTTTAGACACCAGGACAGATATTGTCAATTTAGAAAATTGAACATCGAAGTTGATATCATGCATAAGGTCAGCAACCTAAAATTAATTATATCAAATTCAATCGAAACCAATTACCGTTGTCAATGCAATGAAACTGAAAATTTAAAACTAGTAGGAACATACATTTTAACGTTAACCTCAGAATGTTCAATTCACTCAGTAAATCAAGATTATATTCCGGTAAAATCAGAAGAACAAATAATTTCATTGAAAGATAGACTCATTGAATTAGATGATTGTTGTTATCACCTTGATTTAAAAGAAATTTCACAAAGTAATGTAAAAATTAATAAATTGTCATCAAACAATATACACGAGTTAAAGGACCTCACAGCTGAGGTTGCCGAACAAATGTCCTTTTGGGAAAATAAGTTAAAACCAATACCAAAGTTTATATTCGAAAATAAATGGTACTCATCAATATTTGGAACAATTATAATAATTTTTGTCATATATTTGCTACTGAAATGTTATTTAGGAGGAAAGTGTAAATTAAGATTATTTAAGAAATGCTTTTGCTTTAACCATAAAAAACAACAAGAACAAATAACGACTCCAATAGTAGAATATCATAACCAGAGAGAAGTGCGACGTAATACCCCAATTGAAAATCAGTCTAGATTAAGGATCAACTTATAAAAAAAAAAAAAAAAAATATTTTATTTTAAATTTTAATTGGTACAGATAATAATTTGAACTAAAACGGGAAATGTAGACTATAATAATATTCGAATTGTTGTTAGACAGTAAGTGAAAAAGAAAAAAAAAACAAACAAAAAAAAATAATAATTTGTTTAAGGAATATTTTGTAAAAGCATAAGGTTGTCAAGTCAGAAACAAAATTTAAAGTTGGAGGACCAATCTTAGTGTAACAAAGGGGAGTTGTTATGAGACGATCACGTTTTTATGCAACGTGATCGAATCGTTGACCTGTCCACCAGACAGGTATTGTATCTTTTCACCTAATTGCAAAATTCCAGAGCACATTCGTTTTCTCACACTCGTTTCCTGCTGACTTGACAAACTTGAGCTCATAAATGTAAGTGCTCGAGTTGCACTCGAGGCAGTCGACGATTATACAACAGCAGTCCAATAAAGAACGTGAAATACAGTTGGTTAAGAAAAGAAAAATCTTTTATTTTATTGCTCACGAACGTGACATATACATATGTATTTACAATTATTATCTTCTGCCAGTGGCGTAACGTTTCTAAAATATTTTGTGTTCGACATCGAAATGGGGGCCCTCACACAGTGTAATTTATAATTAAACAAAATTGGGGAAACCACTGTTTTTGCCTGATTACTACACACTACTATAGTATATTTAGACAAATTTTGAAATTACAAGTAATTCCAGGACTATATTTGCAGGGAGTTTACACTCTCGACACTATCATGTAATTCGATTCGAAAGCGATTCCTTTCGATTTGGACAAAATGGTATCATGTAACTCGAAAACGAATTGACTTTCGAATTTGACCATGCGAAAACGAAAGTCCCCTATCATGTAATTCGAAAACGTTGGAGGATATGAAGGATTGCATCGAAAATTTATTCGAGAGATAGGCCACTATCGAGAAACTATCGCTATATGCATTTTTAACTTGCAAAAAAGGTTTTCAGATGTTAAAACCGGGTTTTAATTATAAACTAAAGCATATTGGCGACTTCTTGACATAAAGCAATACGCCTTTAGGACAATGTATTCCGCTTACAATTGTGCGGGAACAAATTATATAATCTCTGTATATTTGTTGTAACAAGTTCGTTTGATGGAAAGAAACATTTATTTTTTTTGAAGCTTATCGATAACTTCAAAAATGTGGAGAAAAGTTAAATAATGGTTTCAATGTATAAAGAGTAACATTTTATTCATATAATTTTAAAGATATGAAAATTGAATTTAAGGCTATGCAACATAGAAGAAGTACCAATGGCGGTTCTTCTAATTAAGCTTTAATCATAAATTTACAATTTCTTGGGGTATATTCTTTATTTTATGGGTCGTCGCTGGGGGAATGCTTTCTCGTTTCCCGGAATTTGGTCATGAGTTCGAACAGTGGCGTATTTACAGGGGGGCACAGGGGGCACGTGCCCCCCTGTGAGCACATCAAACTTTTTTCACGCCATACTAAAAATTGCAGTACCAAATGTTCCTTTTTTATTTTGAGCGTTTCTATTACTAAACTTTGTAAATCTTTTTCGAAACATTATCATCACATCATCTTCACAATTCGCCAGATCTCCTCGTTGATGAACCCTTTCCGTTTTTCGAACGGGTTGAGTTTATTTTCATAGATGCGTGGTTTCAAGAACAAGAACCCTCAGAGAATAAGTACAATCTATGATTATGTCGAGGCAACGAGCATTTTTAGCATACATTTTCGAATTCCTACGGTTCGGTGTCTGTGGTGCCCTGCCTGGGGTACTTTCTTCAATGCTTCAATTTTCACGAAGTAAACATCATCATAGCCATTCCTTTTCATTTTTATTTTGCAATTGATTTGTTAAAGCATGTTGCTTCAGCTTACCATCTAGGACTCGTTTTAAAAGGTATTGCAGATAGGTACTATAGATTTAAAGCTAGTGTAGTACATATGGAAATAACAAATAATCATACCTTCCTGCTTACTTTTGTTGCTTCATTTTAATTAATCGATTGATCACTTCCCGGCTCTATGCCACGGATAGTTCCTACACGGCTGAAAATGTTAGTGTAACTTTTATGAAAAAATATATTCATATATTTCCATATAAAAACTTTATCAAAAGTATAATTGAACTACATAAAAGTATAAGTATCCTTGATAAAAATTTTACTCTTCAATAGTATAAAATTGATAAGAAAATTTATACAAACCGCTCGAAAAAATACAAATTGTAATACTAGTGCAGTCGGCTTCGAATCCACAATTCTGTGATTTGTAGGCAAGCGCGCTGCTCACTAAACCAGACAGACTACAAATCAATAGATTTCTAGGTTGAATGGGTTTCTTGCGTTGATAGTGTAGATTTGATAACATAGTAGGATTGATTCTACCCTTTTATGTTATAACAACATTCAATGCAATTTATTCTATCCCGAACGGTGTAAAATGTATAATATTAAAAGGGTATTTGGATAGTTCTATTCTGTAGCGGTTATAATTAATATAATTTTTGAATAAACTAAAATTATAAGTTCAAAAGGGTCAAACTTGATTCAAGTTTTGGAATAGATAGGAGTTATACTATTTTATTTATAAAATTTACAACCGTGTAGTATTCTGGATTGTACTTGTAAAATATTATTCGGCACTTTTTACGATTTTACGGAATCTGTTACTAGATTTTTGACAAAACATACAAAGGCCCCTTTTTCAGTAAATCCTAATTTTGCATTCAAATTCGCTTAAACTTGCCATGGAATTCAAGACCACAATGTCAGCCAAAATTTGTTGTTTCTTTCAAAAGTAAGCAGAACCACTTTTTGGCGCAATTTGCCTGAAATTTGGGAGAATTGCGGACGATATATGAAATTTCTCTTCCAAAGAAAAGTGTTCCGTCTGGAATCCGTTATGTCATATGGAAACAGTCTCTTTGGTCATTGCATTAATTCCATAGCCAATTAAGTACATATTCGTAAAATTCCTTTCGGCTTCAGGCTCCTTCGAATTACACTACGCAAACTTTTTTAAGGCCCTCCGTATTTTGGTTCAGGAAAAGCCAAAAGCAGTTAATGAGTGTTATTCTAAGATATGTCAGGAAAACTAAACTTTTTGTGTAATAAACCTGAAATGCAAAGGACTCTCAGGCCCGTATTTATAAACATACCTTAACTCAAGGAGACCTTAAGTCAAGGATGCCGAAATTAAAATAAATTTCATTTTCCATACTTTTTCATAGAAATTACTTATATTCACGAGTTAATGCATCCTTGATTTAAGGAGAAACTCAAGGAGACCTTGAAATTTTCTATAGTCAACCTCACTTGAAGTCAAAGTAGCTACCCACCTACCTTGAAAATATTATATTTCAAGTCTATTGAAAACATAAGGTCTCCTTGAGTTTCGCCTTGATTCAAGGATCAAAGATCCCTCAGTCTTGCCAATGTTTTTCCTATGTATCGGGTATCCCCACACCAAAACTTTATGTAACAAATTAGCCTCGTACTCTGTGCCCCCCCCTTTGAGAATTTTCTAAATACGCCACTGAGTTCGAATCCCACTCAAGTCTCGCACTTTTTATTTAGCATTTTTCACTTTTTTTAAATATTAACTAATTCTACTATTAATTCGCGACACTTTTGGCTTAAATTGAATAATTGTTTAATTAAGTTTAAAGCAGTAAAAATGAAGCCCGAACACAAACATATTTTCTATTTGACATTCGACCTTCGATTGAATCTAGCACACTAAGGGACATTTTCTACATTAATGAGGCAATACCAAATACTCGAAACGAACGAGTTACATGATACCAAATTGCTTTCGAATCGAATACGAAAGTGTCGGCACTTTCGTTTTCGTTTCGAGTTACATGATAGGGCCCCAGATCGGGCTGAATTTGTTTAGTTCAAATCCAGGATTTGTTTATAGACGGTTATTGGGATCTGGTGAAATGCGACACTTGACATATTTAGGTTTATTATACAGGGTGTCCGGAAACTGCCGCATAAACGCACCGGATTGTGATTCCTCATGTGATTTCCAGCAAAAAAGTTGTACGGAACATACCCCCTCAGCTCAACCCTTTAGCTGCCGCAGGCATTCAAAGATTTTTGAAAAAATCATTTTCTTGCACGATTTAAAGCCTAATATCTCCAAAGCTAGACCAGCTAGAATAGTCAAATAAAATGACTATTACAGCCAACAAATTTACTTATAAAATAAAACTAACCACACTAAAATCGGATAAGAGGTTTGGTTTTTACAGAACTTCAAAGTCAAATTTGCGTGATTTGACCCAAAAACAATCTTTTTTTCCATCTGAATTTTCTCCATCTTCTGCCAAGGTGAGGTGCTTGTACGATTCTCTTAAAAATTGGCGCATAGTCTTACAATCATATCTTTTTTACATCATTTTGATCTAGCTCCATTACTTCTAACAGTTTTTATACGTTAAGTGTAGAAAACTAGGGTTAATTTTAGCTCGAATTCAATACAATTCAATTCACAGTGCTCCTAAAGATCTGCAATTGGTAAAATCTATTCAATGTATGTGGAAATCGAGCCAAAATTAACCCTAGTTTTTTGCACTTAAGATATTAAAACTGTTAGAAATAACGAAGCTAGAATAAAATGATGTAAGAAAGAAATGATCGTTAGACTATGCGCCAATTTTTAAAAGAATCGTACAAGCATCTCAACTTGGCAGAAGTTGGAGAGAGTTGAGATGGAAAAAAAAGCTTGTTTTTGGGTCAAATCACGCAAATTTGACTTTGAAGCTCTGCAAAAACCAAACCTCTTATCCGATTTTAGCGTGGTTAGTTTTATTTTACAGGTAAATTTGTTGGCTGTAATAATAATTTTATTTCACTCTTTTAACTGGTTTAGCTTTGGAGATATAAGGCTTTAAGTCGTGCAAGAAAATGATTTTTTCAAAAATCTTTAAATGCCTGTGGCAGCTAAAGGGTTAAGCTGAGGGGGTATGTTCTGTACAACTTTTTTGCTGGAAATCAACTGAGGAATCATAATCCGGTGCGTTTATGCGGTAGTTTCCGGACACCCTGTATAACCTCGAATCATGTTCGCACTATCGTCCTAATTTTTGGCACAACAACTTGACAGTAAAGTAGAATCCGTCTAAATTTAAATTTATATGATGCATGCAACTGTTTTTTTTTACAACAAGAAGTGCAATCGAACAAAAATCTGGGCCAATGATTTATGTTCACAATCAGAGTTGGTCATCATCAATCAGGTTGATAACGTGGGCAGAACGGATAAACAAGCCGATTTATGGGCTAGACAGCCTCTACTGTAAACCTGACATTGCTGACGATTTCGGATAGATTTGGTTTGTGATTTTGATTGAAATCGCGTTATGAACCGGGTTGATTTTTTTCCCCTGATTGGATTTTACCTTTGATACCAGAGCTGTTAATGGGTGAAGCTATTCTTTCTGTTCACTTTATTAGATGTAAAAAAAATTCTGAAGTTATCTTCATTTTAACTTATTGTGAAAATTAATTTAAAACTGTCAACGTTGTAATTGTAACAATAGATGACTAACACAAATTTTATTATTTTCTTTTAAGTAAATACCATATGTGAGAAAATAATTTCTAGAACAGTCAATAGGAGGCCATACATTTTTCTCAAAATTATAAGATTAGCTTTAAGTCCTTGCCATTCTTTAATAATAAAATATCGTAATTCAATTCGCTCTTCAACTAGCATGATGAAAATAGAAAATACAAAATAACAATAACTCGGAAGCAGGAGGTTTGTATTTTCATGGACTCCCTTTACTTAATTTAGAATTGAATTACGAAAAAAGTAAGTGATTTAAATGCTTTCGGAGAAAATTCAGCTACTAGGCTAAGGTTATGGTTTTATATGAAATATTGTAGGATACTTTCGAAAGCACTTTCAGTCTTTGGTACAAATTAACAACTTAAAAATTACCGACATAAAAAGGCGCAATAATTGGTTTCAGTTTTTCTGGTATGGGCCATCCCTGGTAACAAGAATGCAGTTGTTCAGCGCAACAATAAAATGTTCATTGTAGTTATCATTTCAAATTGTTTCGGAGGAAAGAAAAACTTTTCCCTCAAAACACTCATAAATTTGCTAAACTGCGTCAAATCTAGCCTAAATGTTTCTATGACCGAGAAATCTACTAAAAAGTTTTTTTTTTTTATTCACAGTCGAAAATTGTCCAATCTTCTTCACTACTACAGGGGGCCCGTGTTCGACCGAACACATGGAACACCGTACGTTACGCCACTGTCTTCTGCCATGCCAATATCGTTTGTTTAAACATTGGTAAGTACTTAAACATAAGCTATATTTACTTAGTTGGTGCCAATTCAACCTTATTTTCATGTGTCTTTATCCGGATCACGAAAATGGTTCGATGGGCAAACAAAAATATTACCTGAAACAAATATTGTTTTATCGATGTCATGGAGCTCATGTGGAAGCAGAAGGAAAAGAATGGGAGAGGGGGGGGGGGGGGGGGTGTTAAACGCGTCCGAAATCAGCCTCGGACTCGTTTTAAATTAAAATTAAACAAAAAGGTCAGTGCACTTATATTTTTGCCAATTGGTATGTATATCAAATGATATTTGATCAATTGAAAAAGTGTTTTTTTAATATTTTAATAATACTGTGCTTATGTTTGCACCTTAGAAAAAGCATAGTAACCCATGCCATGCGTTAGTATTATTAAAATATTAAAAAAAACACTTTTTCAATTGATCAAATATCATTTGATATACATACCAATTGGCAAAAATATAAGTGCACTGACCTTTTTGTTTAATTTTAATTTAAAACGAGTCCGAGGCTGATTTCGGACGCGTTTAACACCCCCCCTCTCCCATTCTTTTCCTTCTGTTTCCACATGAGCTCCATGACATCGATAAAACAATATTTGTTTCAGGTAATATTTTTGTTTGCCCATCGAACCATTTTCGTGATCCGGATAAAGACACATGAAAATAAGGTTGAATTGGAATTGGTACTTTAATTTTTTTTTGTTAGAAGAACCAAAATTGGGGTGGGGTTGGGTTTGTGCGACAGCCCCATGACACCACATTGCCATTCCATGTATTTTTGAACATGTTTTGTGGCATCAATAGAAACACATTTGTATAGAGTTTGGTTGAAATTGGTGCACAATAAAAAAGTTTACTTAGTTGGTGCAAAATTAAGCACAGTATTATAAGAAATACATTTTCAATTGATCAAAATCTAATTTGATATACTCGTACAGATTGGAAAAAATATAAATGCACTGAACTTTTTGTTTAATTTTAATTTAAAACGAGATCGAGACTACTTTCAAGCGCGACCGAAACTTGGATACCCTTCACTCTCCTCGTGCTAATAGCTTCTGAGGCGTACATATGAGTTACGTTTAACACCACCCCCTCCCCCCCTCTTCAACCATTTTGTTCCTTCTGTTTCCACATAAGCTCCATGACAGTTGTTTTGGTTGTTTACTTAGTTGGTGCAAAAATAAGCACAGTAATAATAAACCTTCGTTTTCAATTAATCAAATAGCATTTGATATACAAATTGGGAAAAATATAAGTGCACTGGCCCTTATGTTTAATTTTAATTTAAAACGAGTCCGAGGTTAATATCGCTCCCCTCGAGCTAAAAGTTTTTTGGGCGTACCTACGACTTGTATTAAATTCCCCTTCCCCCCTTCTTTTTCTTCTGTCTTCGCAAAAGTTCCGTTGCGTCGACAAAACAACATTTGTGTGGGGTTTGGTTGGAATAAGTGGGCAAATAAAAATATTTACTCAGAAAATTTTATTGGGGGATGCGGGAGCATGGCCTCATAGTACGGTTCCTTTTGTTTTTACCTTTTTAGTTGCTTTGATAAAGACACATTAATTCAAGGTTTTGTGAAATTGGTGTAAAAATTCTTAGAAGAACCAAAATGGGGGGTTGGCTTTGTATGGCAGCCAGGGGCGAACCCAGAAATTTTTTTAGGGGGGGGGGGGGGGGTTACGACAAAATATTTATAAATAAACTTAACAAGGGATACACAGGCTCATTCTTGTACATTCGAAGGTATGTACAAGTATGAATGTATAGTACGTGGTGGTGGACTTGCCGCGTAGCAACACCATCTAGATACGTAAAACTTCGTTATAACGCTCTTCTGGGGTCTAAGCCAAAAAAGCGCTATAACCGGGAAAACGCTATAGCCGGGAAGTCCAAGAAATATACTTCATAGACGCATACACCTTTTATAGGTGGCAAAATTTATTATTCGATTGATACATACATGGAATGAAATAGTAAGGAAATGGCAATCAATTGATTACTGGTTTAAAAAAAAACAGATACAGGTTAAAAAAAAAACAAATAATTGTTTTTGTCTGAGACTAGTAACAGACTGCAGTAATACTAAGGTTTTCAATTTACTGAAAAATCCTTCCTCTATGTCCATGCTATAGGCAAAAATTGCTCGAATCTTCTTTATTGCAACTAAGACTGCAAATGTTTTTGGCATGCTTGACGCCTCTTTCTTGTTCTCTTCGGTGTGGACGGATGCTGATGCAATTACGAGATCTTCAATTATACTTTCAATTGTTGTTATGTCTTTCCCTTTTCCAGGAAATTTGACCTTGATGTGAATTAACGGAACAACTTGTGCATCATGGTATCGTTTGTGATTATTACAATGTAAAGATAGACTATACGTGCTCAATGAATTTGTCAATATAATTTTTTTTTAAGAAAGTGAGACTGTGAAAAGAGCGTTATAACCGGGAAATAGAAACGTTATAACGAATCGAAATTCCCTGTAATAAATGCTAATGGGACCGGGACCGAGAAAAAAGAGCGTTATAGCCGGGAAAACGTTATATCCGGGAGCGTTATAACGAAGTTTTACTGTATATCATAGCCGCAACTCAGCTGTACAATGACGTCATAGTTTAGCTCTTAAATTTTGGATTTACAACAAACAACAACAAGCAACGGCATTAAAAACAAGAACAATGCAATGCAATTTCAGCTCTTAATTTGACGTTTAAGAGTCTACATTGCGGCCTTAATATCTAGACGGCGTTGCGCATAGTCGCGGCGAACTTAGCTACATACGTACCTACTATACATTCATTTTTGTGAAATTTGGTTGAAATTGGTGCACCAATAAAAAAGTTTTTGTTAGAAGAACCTAATTTGGAGGGTTGGGTTTGTATGGCAGCACCATAACCCCATTGTCCAATTTGAGCCATTCTTACATATGCTTTGTGTTATCAATAGAAACACATTTATGTGAAATCTGGTTGAAATTAGTACTTAAATAAAAAAGTTTTTCTTAGAAGAACCTAATTTGGGGAGTTGGGTTTTTTTGGCAGCCCCATGACCCCATTGTCCGATTTTACTGATTAAAACATACAAACTGCCTGCAGCAAAAAGAAGAATTTGTGCAAAATTTTAGCTTCATAGCTTTTAAATTGGCCAAGTAAGACACGTCGCAACAGACGGACAGACGGACAGACGGCTCCCATAAAATCGTCCTTCAGCTAATTTTTAAATTATCATTGCTAAATTTGGGGATTAGGAAGAGTTACTTAGGTTGGTTATATCACTTAGGCCCGTATTTATAAACGTACTTTAAGGAAATCTTTACTCGAGGCGACCCTATTGAAGAAAATACTTAAGGAAACCTTACGTCAAGAAGTGAAATGTCATTCCCAGTAACTTTTTTATCCAAATAATTAATTTTTATAAGTATTTTAGTGCAAACATGAATTATTTGGTGAAAATTTATTGGTGTGCTCTTAACGGATGATAAATATATTTTGAAAATAGTTGGCCGTATACGCAAAATGCACGCTTGACTTAAAGCGACCTTAAGTGAATTCCTCTACTTACCCGAACAATACACACCATACACACCTGCTATACACAAATTTGATCGCACTAGATGCACACGACTGGATATTGAGAATATCAAATAAATAGTTGGCACTGATCTTGATGTTCTAGGTGTTGTGATCAACAGCACACTCTGCCGAAATTTCCCCAATTAATCGGTATTCTTTTTATATCTGAGTGGGATTAGTGTCCGGAAAACATGTTCCAAAAAACACCATAATGATAATGACAACAGCAAAAAACGATGGATCCCCTTAAAATGACTATTCTTTAATTTAGTTTCCATTAAGACATACATTTAATCAAGTCTCTCTCTGACTCTTGTCAACTCTTTGTATGGTATTTTCTGTAAGTATGCTCTATCAAAATTGTTCAATGTTTTCTACAGGTTTTGTTTCTAACTTTTGTTCTCCTGGATCCTTGCTCAATAACCCAGTCTTAGTAACGTTTATGGAAAGCCCAGAATTTCGACTTTCGCAATGCCATCAGACACATCAGCTATACAAACAAATTTTGTTCACAATAAAGGGCTGAATTAAGATCGAGAGTGAAATTCTTCCCGCTACAATTTTATTATTGAAAATGCATACTTACTGTCGCGGAATAATTCACAAACGGTGGGGAATTCCATAAATTACAAACCGTGACCGGTTTCATAATTCTCCTCGACCATTTTATGTATTATTTTTCGATTGCCCGGTCATTTGACGTTTAACGGCGTAAATCCATAGACACCAAGGCTGACTCTATTCAAAGACAGAACCAGCAAATATTTTCGCCTTAAGAAGAGGTAGCGAGAGACATTCAAAGCAACACTCACGATAGTGACGCCAAACGCGTCAAGATCTCGAATGTCCAAGTACGCTGGACAATGGTAAAAAAAACGGAATCCTCTTCACTGAGATGCCTTCATATAGGACGCAGGGTTTCATCAACAAGACGTTTCGTGTAAAGCCATGCATTAAGCGACCTGTGGTGAGAAAACCCTGTTCTAGACTAAAGTCCAGGTCAGCATTTTCTCTCGCATCACAACGCATTCGTACGTGCTTCTCCTATAAGACACTATTTCCCGTATAGATTGCCATCTAGACAGGACAGACTTCTCCAGGAGACCTGCAATTTTGCGTAGAGATTTCCCGGGGACACTCGGGGCGAAAAAAAAACGAGACTGATACCCTTGATGAGCGGACAATGCCAGAAGTCTTTCTTAAAAGCCTTATTCAGGGGCTTTATATGATATAGCCCCAGGGCCCCATAGTAGGACTCCATTTGTTTTAACATATCTTTTGTAGTGCCGATAAAAGCACATACACTGCCTGTCATAACTATAGCCGCACCATAAAACATAGTGATCCTTGGAAATTGAAAGAGAACACAGTATTTCCACATATTATAAACTTTAGGGATATTAAAAAGACAAAAAAAAATCACAAAAAAATTCCTTTTATTTTAAACCGGTTTTATTCTAAAATATTACAGTAATCGGGTATATTTTACTTAAAAAAATACGTAATGGCTGAAATTTGGTGAAGGTGTTAAGCAACGTGCCCTAAGTCTAAATCTGAGTTTTCGTATATGTGGGAGTGGGGGAAGTTATAGTAATTTGCCTACTTATAGGGGAATTTTGCGTTATTCCTTAATATCATTCTTACTGGTATTCCTACAGTAAAGTGGTGTATAAAAGTTTATTCAACGGTACCTAAGCCAATATCGTAGGCCAAATAGTTCCGTTGTAATGACCGGTTAAAGGGCAAAATAGCACTAATAATGAGAATATTTGGCTTAAGTAAAACACGTAATGGCTGAAATTTGTTGGAGATGTTAAGCAACATGCCCTAAGTCTAAATCTGAGTTTTCGTATTTTTGGGAGTGGGGGAAGTTATAGTAATTTGCCTACTTATGAGCGAATTTCGCGTTTTTTCTTAATGTCATTCTTATTGGTATTCCTACAGTAATCAAATTCTCTATTCAACGGTACCTAAGCCAATATCGTAGGCCAAATAGTTCCGTTATATAATAAGAGATACGTCCTAAATCTATATCTGAGTTTTCGCATTTATGGGAGGGGGTTGTTACAGTAAATTGCCTACTTATAGGTTAAATTTGCGTTTTTGCTTAATACCATTCTTATTGTTGACCCTACAGTAAAATGGTAGAAGTTTTCTTTCCAATCAAATAATCTATTCACCGGTACCTTAACAGTATTTTCTATACGAATAGTGCATAGGGTTTTGTAGTTAGTTATGCAACCCAAAACACATACATATTAAAATATCGTTACTATATAAACTATCATAATTTCCAATTAAAATAAAATTTCAAACCAGTGGCAAAGAGGCGAAAATGGTCAGAAAATTATGACATGCATTTAATTGCTCGAGTAACTTTGGGGTGCGATTAATTAGAAAGTTCTTACCATAGCGAGGTAGTTGGGTCATCATTTGGAAGATACTTTTGTGGGCCTAGGTATGCAGTTAGTTTACAAAAAAAATCTCATCCTTTTCTGGTATTAAAAAAATGCAAAACCCGTTCTTATTGGTCTACTTGACGTATGACATTGATTTAAATACCATTTGATAGATTATTTGATAAGAAATTAAAACTCTACACACCATTTTACTGTAGGGTCAACAATAAGAATGATATTAAGCGAAAACGGAAATTTAGCCTATCAGTAGGCAATTTACTATAACTACCTCCCTAATATATACGCAACTTCAGATATAGATTTATAACGCATCCCTTATCGACTCCACCGAATTCCAATTTAAGCAAAATATTCCCATTATTGGTACTATTTTCACCTTTAACTGGTAACTATAACGGAACTACTTGACCGATGAAATTAAGGTAGGTACCGTAAGATACCTAGATAATTTGATTAGAAACAAAACTTCTTTACATCACTTTACTGTAGGGTCAACAGTAAGAATGACATTAACGAAAAATGCAAATTCGCCTATAAGTAGGCAATATACTCCAACTTCCCCCACCCCCACGAATACGAAAACTCAGTTTTAGATAAAAGACATGTCCCTTAACATCTCCAACAAATTTCAGCCATTACGTATTTTTTTAAGTAAACGGCCGTTTTGTGTTTTTAAATCTCTCACTCATGATTACCGTAACTCCTAGTGGAGCATGGTGCGTTGATGACTACTGTGTAGTTATCAACGTTACAAAGACAACTGAATTCGGAGTGTGATACGGTTGTCAGCCATACCACTTCCTAGTCGCATTGTTAGTTATTCTACGATAAGAATATTTCTTATCATCTTCTTCTGAATACTAAACTTGCGACGAGTCGTGCCGAGTTTGGAAACTCGTTTCTCTATGAGTGTCTATTTCACAGAGTGGCGACCGAACGATCACGGCCACAGAGCACGACGTGTTTTTAAATACTGTACTAAAAAGGAAAATCTAAATTTCTGGTCCGTCATAACTATAGCCACACTTGGAATTAGTATTGCAAAAACTGATTAAAAAGCGGAGATTGAAGAAATTAATAACGGCAAAAGTCTTGTTTTTTTTTTTTTAAATTAAATTGGCCTGCCAAAGGACGATCTTTGATAGCTTTGTACTGCTTTTTCCGAAAATAAATATACGAGCGTCGTCACTTATGAACTTCTCGCCGTAGACACCATCGTTATTTTACAGTTTTCACGTACAAAAACTTTGTCTAAAATTAACTTTGCTCTCTTCAATTCTATCAAATTTTTCACTATAAACGAGCTTAAATTAAGTGAAAAGATTTTAAGCAGTTTAAGTTAAGCTGACCATACGTACAGCATTTTGCTGTACAGTACAGCATTTTGACCTGTCGTACAGCATTTGGAAATGTACAGCAAAATGTACAGCATTCCCAATGCCACACAATGAAACCTAATTCACTACATCAGCAGTCGATAAAGGACGTCTCGGGAGCTACATGCGGCTCTTTGACTCATTTAGCGTGCGTTGATGACTCAAAGCATTGTCAAACTCTCGCACAAATTATTAAAAAAAAATATTTACCGTTATCTGTTTAAAATATATAGCCCTGAATGACCATGGTAGTATAAAAGTCATTCCCCATCTTCCACTATCTGTTCGGTTTTTTTTTTTGTGGAAATTCGCAGAATCAAGGAACTCACAAAGGCGCAGTTAAAGTTTCGAATCGGTATCAATAAGTGCGATTTCAAAATAAGTATAAATTTTAACAACTGCTTTCCGTGTTGTTCTTTAAGGCCGTCTATTACAAATTAGATTAAAGAAATTAACGCATGATCCAATTTTGCTGCTGTTATAGCGGTGTTAGTGATTTGTTGTCCCTTGAATCGATCGAGCCTGGCAATTCATTAAAAAAAACGTCCTCCAGCCCCAACGTCCTCGGCCGTTTCATCCCCGCTCTATAAAAAAAATCGAAAAATATACCTCTATTGCCCTTGATACCCCCTATGGAATTTTATTGGTCCTGGGTAGCATCTTTGAACGACAGCAACTTTCGAAGCGAGACAACTAGGACTCTGAAATTTTCATCAAAATGTGCGCCCCAAAATCTTCTACATCGGCCGCTTCATCCCCGCTGTATAAAAAAAAATCGAAAAATATACATCCATTGCCCTTGGTATTCCCTACGGAATTTTATTAGTATTGGGTCGCATCTTTGAACGGCTGTAACTTTCGAAAAGCTTTGAGCTAGCGAATAATAATTAGGAATAAGTTGCCATTATCCGTACGGCCATAGGATTGAGGACCTGTAAGGCATCATGTAATTTTTCCTGCTGTTAAGGTATATTTGCAGAAGCATATTTAAGTGATCTGACCCGCGAATACGTCTTGTAACAAAAATTTATCATGCCCACCCATGCAGGATAGGCGTTGTAATTTGTGATCATCATCAATGTGGCACGACACGATAGCCCGACGTCGGGCCTTGGCCGCAGTAATTTGTGATAAAAAATAAAAATAAATTTTCGTCAGTAAGGGTACTGGTTTCAGATACAACATAAACTAAAAAATTCTGATCACTCCTCTAACCGACTTTAAATTATCCAGCGCGAAAATGTCCTAATTGTCTTCCTTTGAGCTCCAGGAAATTACCATTTAAAATTACATGGGATCGAATGCTGATCAAAGATAAATAGTGATTTCGAATTTCAATCCTTAAAATTGTCATATACTAACTTACCATTATATTAAATTGAGTCATAAATTTCTCTTAAGGAAATTGTGTCTCCTATGTACTGTTGTATTTCGAAAAGTTCATCTTGAAGCTCTACGAAGTCCTAGTCCTACAGCTTTCCCCAGATAATACGTGCCGTTATGACAAAAAGAAACAATTTGGCTCTTTAAATTAATACCAAAGGGTAAATTCTCAAATTTAGCTCTTCTGGGTTAAAAGTTTGTCAACCACAACACTACAATATAAGCTGATGAGGCGTTGCCCCACTGAAGCACATGCCTCCTCTCCCACTGTACATATACCATTATTATCGTGGAACATGTTGTCAGTACGAAGCAGCAAGCCTATAGGATTACGTAAACATTCGCAATATACGACATTTTCTCCCTTATAAGGTTTAACGAAACTCTATTGCACATATAGGTATAAATTTACCTTACCTAAAAAAAATAAAGCATTACTGACTGTTGTTTGAGTGAGGAAGTATGCAAAGTATGCTTGGCCTGGCGTATTGGGTGCACGTGTCGTGCCGTTTTTGCCCCTTTTCACGGCTCTGAGAAAAGCGAATTTGTTGTTACAGGCAAATATTTTATTTCAGCCTGTGTAAAGTCTTACCAAATTTTCCGAAGTTTGGCTTTCTCCAAACCGGCGTGAAGAGGGGGGGGGGGGGGTAGTATGGATAAGGATTTGTCTGAAAACTGAATTCCGCAAGTATGTGTACAGCATTGGGCCTTCGGGAGTCTGGTCAGCTTAGTTTAAGTACAATGAATATCCTTTCAAATGGCATACGACAAACGGTTAACGGAAAACAATTTGCATACAGCGTTGCCAGGCGTTCCGCGTCATCGTTACAATTTATAGGCAAACCATGAGATTTGGTTTTGATTCCCAACGCATTGTTGCCTGTTAGCATGTGGTAACAGTCCGATTTCACCACGCTTTGGTTCAATAATCGAAGTTTTTGGATGTTTAACCTGATAGGCGATTCACACTATTCACACTAAATTCTGTGGATTTATTATAGTTGTATCATATACGGCCGGTTTCTGATAACTCTTATTCAGTACCTATCGGCTGGTTAGTCTTATCGCATGGAGAAGACACACACAATATTAGGAAAGCTTTTCCATTGTATTGAATGGAATTTTTGTTTATTTTGGAACAAATTTGAATGCACTAGAATTTTGTACAACAATTCAGCTATAAATTTTTGCATAAGATTTTGTACAAAAGGTAAGTACTATCGATTAATTAAACTATGTAGACTCAGGCCGCACAAAATTCTCTTCAGACTTTGTACTTTAGTACAGAATAGGGTGTTGTATCATTCATTGGTTCTATGCGAAATGTAGTTTTCTGCGTTTATTCCGAGAGCCCTGCTACTAGGTAATTGAGCAGAAAAAACATGATCCCATAGCTGATATCAAAACAAATATTTTTTTGTTTATCTACAGCCACGAGGACACAAGAAATAATTAGAACTGACATTTTTTAGTTTATTTTCTCAATAAATATATTTAGCGCTGTTTAGTCAATGAATTTCAATGTCAGTTCCCAAAAAGACAGTAGAAATACGTACATGTATACATATTCGATTCACATTGATAGCCGTTTCTGCGTCCTGATGTTTCCACCATTATTTGACCGTTTAGCTATTTTAGCTTTAGTCGCCGATTCTCCATTTTGCGGTTTTCTTGAAATTTTGAACGAACCTGAAGCACCTTTCCCTTTAGTTTGAATCAGCCTACCATCAGCTACAGCTTTCTTAAGATATTTCTTGAGGTGGGGTGCAATCCTCTTGACATCAACATTGAAAATTGCAGTCAAATGTTTCTTAATCGCTTGTAAAGAAGTTCCACTTCGTTTTCTATGAATCGTAATGGCATCATTTACCATTGCCGAAATTTTGGTTGATAGTTTCGATGTGTTTGTTGTTCGCTTCATGGTGTCCTTTGGAATGTTATACAGAACAGGCACGGAGCAAATGATAAGCTTTATTTTCTTTTATTCGATACTAATCTCTGTGTAAGCACGAGATTGTGAGATATTTAAATAAAATTGTATTGAATGTTGAAAAATATTAATATACTCGACAGAAACTTGCGCAGAGTATACTTGATTTTTAGAAAAAAATCAAGTGTAATATTTGATTTTTGAAATATTACATATGGGAGTTTATAAACGCTATACGAACGTTTTAAAAAGGAACCTCAAGATTAAAAGTTTAATTCTCATGGGACTTGTTTCAAAAATAAAAATATCGAGAATTTCCTTCGGTAATTTTTAAGGAGGGAACGCAATGGTTCGATTACAGTGGCTCGGTTCTATGGTTCATTCTTTTCTGCCAATTGAAGTGACAACTGTGAAAACACCTGAAGAGATCCACAGAAATCATCACATGACGGTTGGTTTTTGACAACCACTTAATTCATTAACAAACAGACGGGCTTAATAGATTTAAGTCTTCTGAAAATATCTTTCAATATTGTGACAAAATTAAAAAACTACTTCAAAAATGATAAATCACCCCGACACTGAAAGACACTTAACCTCTCTTCCAATTAATTGGCAACTGTTCATGTTCATCAATTACGCAGTCCGCCTTCACTTCACCTGAAACAGCTGAGGTCAATAACGCATCCACCTTGATTACACTCGTCGCTCACTTCCATCACTATAACTTCAACAACGAAAATTAGGTACCATTGCATTCGAGTGCACTTTCAATTTTTCAACAAATGCAATCAATCATGAATCATGATTCATGAAATGCTTTTCGATACCTTGAGCTGAATTGAAAGATATATATGTTCGTGTAAAAGATTTTCTTTTCGGATTTGCTATTTGCAACTAGTCAAAAAATACCCGACTACCACAACCAGTACATGTAATTAACACCATAATCTACTAAAAATCTTCATAATATGTTGCATAATTTATTTGGTTTCAAAAATATTTACAGATGCCGGAAAACGGAAACCCATTACTCAGTTGCATTTGTCGATGCTTATCTTCACCTTTTTTCGCGACCGGCTTTTTCCAACATGAATAAAACTCAACTTGAACTCGATTTTATAGATTGCATAAAAAAATGGAATCTCCATCGAAATTCAAGTGCATTCACAAATCAATATGGTGAGTAATCGGAACCGCGGTCGATACTCCCATAGCCATTATTGCACCTCATACACTGTGATATTGGGTATCTTTAAAACAAAACTACTCTTAAAGACCCCGTTTGAAGTCGAAGATTAACACCTTGACAAGATTCAAGGTCGTGGGATAGCACAAAAGACAAAAGTGCAGGTCGGTCAGACAACAGGCGAACAAATTCACCAAAAAATGACCCTAGCCGGCATAGAGGTATACTATGCGATCGGCACGTACACCGCATAGAAACCTTAGATTTGCAAATGCGGTAAAAAAAACTTGATTAAATTTAATTATTTATTAAAAACATTTCTAATATGTAAGTTTTCTTTGGTATCACGATCAATCGCAACTGAATTCAATTTTGGGTCTCAAGTTCACAGTCAGACAGTCAGTCTCAATCCTAGCACAAGCTCTTGCTGGTTTTTTTTCACGGTCAATCGATTGATTCGCGGTCAATGGTATTTCTGAACATGTACGAAAAATTGGGTAGTATGGTCATGGTCGGAAATGTTGTATAGTGCGTGGATATGCGGAAGATACATAATACGAGTATGTTGTATAAATTATACACACTACGTTTCCTATGAATGATCTTTTGGTATTAAGTTGATCAAATTTGAATCTAAGAAGGTTCAAGTTTTTAAGTGTCAAATGTTTGGGCATGATTATATGTTGGCCAAATTTGTATTATCAGTCAGTGACATTGGGTTAAAAGGTTTGTGTAATTCTTGATGATATAATCTGATACCATTAATAGAGCCTTTACCCATAAATAACATTTAGGTCAGTTGATTCAACTTTAAGATGAACATTTTATATTATATCAATGTAATCTTGGTCTTTTGATATGGAGACCATGAACTCTCATAGGTACTATACTAGCGATCGGCATCTTTTTGTGTGAGATATCGAAACAAAACTTAAAATACTCTACATCTACACTACATACTTCATACGAAGCCGATAATATTAACATCGGCTACAGCGGATTATACACCCACAACTTCCTTTTTCTTAAAGATAATATTGGCATAGCTCATCATCGAATTGTTTTCATCGTTCTTCGAAGATCATTGAAGATACTCCTTACTAGGGTACTTCAGCAGTAGCAGGGACGTAGCCAGGCTTTTGTTTCGGGAGGAGTCCAATTTTCTCCGTAATACCAAATTTTCGGTTAAATATTTTATTTATTAGGCTAAGACCCGGGGCGGCCGTGGCTTTTGCGCGGACCCGGGCGACAGATTTTTTGCATAAAATAGTAATAAGTAACGACATTAACGTTACTTTTAAAGTCCAATGAATTCCCGTAAAAACCCCAATCTTACTACATTCTTGTTGAGATACTAACCGAGAAAAGTAGGTGTTTGAAGGTCCTAAAGTCTATGTCTAGACTCTTGCGCGAATTCTAGTTAACTTATGATCATTACGGGGTACTTACTTAAAGTATGCAGTCATGATTGTCACTCAACAACGCAAAATTATAAAATGTCGGAATTTTGTTCAGCGTGCCTTAGAGTTCTCGCCAAAGCCATCTTAATATACGGCCGGAAGCAGAACACGGTCATATACTTAACTCATTCCCGGACACAACGCCAAAATTTGACACGATTTGTATGGTCAAATGCTCAAAATTGGACGTCTATAGACGTTGTGTCCGGGAAAGTGTTAAACGTCAAATCATAGGCTGGATCAGATAGCAGTGTAAAGGCAAATCGGGTTGGGTTGTGGCAAACTTTACACCACAATTATTGGTTCCCGGTCGATTTTCATCGCGAAAAGTGCAATGTGTCGTTAATTGAAGCGTCTAAAATGCAGTGAAAGAAAAAATCCCGACAAAAAGTGAATTTTCCACGTGTTTTCGCCATTTTTATCAGAGTAAACACGGTTTTTTACATGCGCTGTGTTTGTGTTAACGTGTAGGCGACATGTTCAATATTCATAGGCTTGATTTGTGTGCATGTATTGCTGCTTCCCGGCTTTGGTTGTAGCTCTAAAAATTTCCAAGATATGATCAGGCTCAAGTGCCGATGTAGGGCATGCTGCGTCGCGCATTTGCTGAAATTGCAGAGTCCTGGCTGTCCGAAATTTTCAGCGTTCTTCAGAGTCCTAGCTCTCGGTGTCGGCTTTTGCAAAGGATGACATTTTTAGGGGCTACTCCACAGTAAAATAATAAGTCAATAAAACTCGAAAGGCCGGCTTCGAAGTCATGTTATGTTCTCACCAAATTCCAGTTGATTAATATGCTCATATAAAAAGAGCTAAGTTATTTTCAAATTCAAGAATGCCAAATGTTTAAAGCGGAACTTTTGGCTCGACTTTCATGGCACTTCAAATACATAATTTATTTTACACGAATCCTGATGAAGATTTTTTTTTTAAATGTTTTACTTTTGTTTATTATTTTTTGTCCAGCTGTGGTGCAAGGCACTTGCAAGCGCGAGGTCCTGGTCTATCTTCCGACACGCCACCCATTGAAGCCGCCACTGGCTAAGATCCAGTTACCGTCTAATTTCCGAAAAAATAAATAATTCGGTGCAGAGTTTACATTTTCCTCGCTCTGCCCTTTTTCGTAATTTAGGAAAGCCATAACTTTTTGCGGGCTCGGACGTACGCATAAAAATATTCCAGGAGGGTTTTAAGGAAGAAGTTTCGCGGTTCCAGGGAATCTAGCGCGGGTGAATTATTCCATAGCCGCCGAACGCAACCAAAGCATTGAGATCGGCAAAGGACACTAAGAAATGTATTTAAGAGCGTCAAAGTGGAACTTTAAGTCAATAGTCACGCTCTTTTACTCTTCTGATTACGTTAAGAACCACAAATTAATTGAGGTTCTTTTTCAATCTAAAGTTAATAGGAAAATTGGGACGCATAAATCAGAATTACATAGGTCAAACTTATCAACTTGGGAGTTTTCTCTGATATAGCAGAAAACATTAACCCTGGCAGAAAATGTTTGACAACGAAAGCATCCAAAAGCTGACACGATCTAATCATGAATTTGGGGACGAATTGAAGTAGGGGTTTTAGCTACTTAGCCACTAGAAAAGCTGATCGATTTCGTCACTTGTAAAGGGACGAGTTGAACAAGGCTATTTTAACCTAAAAATGTACTCGAAACCCTGTTAGAGCCCGTCCTCTCTGTGGGGAGGAAGGGTTTTCGGCCGCTTAGACACTAGAAAAGCTGATCGATCTCGTCGCCTGCCCGGCGGGGACGAGCTGAACGAAGTTTCCTAAATACGCGCCGCCCTGTACTATTTCAAATTTCGTATATTTATAAGTTAAGTTTTTTGCTCGTTGGCCGTTAGTTTGTTTCATATATTCCTACTCCCCGTCCCTTTTTTAAGTTATTTATTAATATTCGGTATGTACATCAAACAATTTCGGACCCGGTTTGAACCCCCCACTCTTCCGTAGAATCACCACTGCTTTCACTATAGCATAACTCGATTGGGCCATGATGCGCCACCGTTAACATTTCATAGTTTAATAAGTTTGGAATCAGGCGACGCCCCAACGGGAGAACTCCTACCTGCAGTGGTGTATTTGTAAGGAAAAAATTCTCAGCGGAAATCGAACTTATGCAGTGCTGTTCGGCTGGTATGGGGACACAGAATCAAAAACCTTGACATTTTCACCTAAAGTACGATGTGTGGTAACCCTGTCCGAAGCAGACGTTTATATGATTAAAATCTGCATCCATGCAATCCAGCTAAAGTATTGTTGATTGCACTCCGCAAGTATTTCTTAGCAACACTCTGAACCTGTGCAGCGGAAATTTCCTTAGAGCTTCGGAAGTTTGGAAAATATTTCCAATAAATTATGAAGACAAGTACGTTCTGAATAAGTATTATGCGAGCCCGTTCTCTCTGAGGTAAGGAAGGGTTTTCAGCTGCTTCTCTCTCTCTCTCTCTCGATTACCGTAACTCCTAGTGGAGCATGGTGCGTTGATAACCACCGTGTGTAGTCATCAACGTTACAAAGACAACTGATTTCGGAGTGTGATAAGGCTGTCAGCCATACCACTTCCTAGTTGCATTGTTAGTTTATTATTCTACGATAAGAGTATCTTCTTCTGAATAATAAACTTGCGACGAGTCGTGCCGAGTTTGAAAACTCGTTCACAGAGTGGCGACCGAACGATCACGGCCACAGAGCCCGCTGCAGAGCTGCTTAGACACTAGAAAAGCTGATCGATTTTGTCGCCTGCCCGGCAAGGACGAGATAAAGAAGATTTCATAAAAACCATGCCATTGAATTCGTATACTCACCTGAAAAAGAGAGAAATCAAAGTATAAATGAAAATGCTTAGAATCGTTAAATTTGTCAGCTCAGACTATGGTAAATTTAGAAATTAACGAGAATAAATTGTTTGATAAATTTTGCAAAAATTAATTTAAACTATTGTGGTTCTTAACCTATTGTACACGATGAACCACTAGATGAAACTTATTTTGTCATGAACCAAGAAATTATCTACTGAGAGTCATCAAAATTGGTTGGTTGGATGCCCAAGGTGGCGGCTAGAACACGACAGCGATGATCTGCAAGCTTTCCGAAAACCACGTAGACACTTTATATTAAATAAAATCATATGTTCAACACCTGCGCACGCTGATAATAAAAAGCGGTATTTGCAATGGAGGTATATTAAATTGGCGGGCTTTTGATTAGGCGTAGAAAGCTACACAAAGGGTCAAGAACGTAGGTTTTTGAATATTAAACACCGAAAATAATTTGTGTGTAGGTTAATATATGTATTTACTAGTTTAAAATAATGATAGCGTCAGGAAGTTTGATTCAGTTTCGTTAAGTTTCCTTTGTAAAAAATGTTTAAAGTTTTCAGCAGATAAGGGACAAACCGCTACAAAAGGCCAAACAAAGAAAGACTTATTAAAACTTTTTCGCAACCATATCCTGAGCAACTGACCTGAGCGTAAAGCGCTTTAGCCTCGCTTTCTTTCAGCTGTAGGTGACAGTACTACCTTTCTTATACTGACATGCAAAACTGTCCAGAATAAAATCTCTCTCGATTACCGTAACTCCTAGTGGAGCATGGTGCATTGATGACTACCGTGTGTAGTCATCAACGTTACAAAGACAACTGAATTCGGAGTGTGATACGGTTGTCAGCCATGCCACTTCATAGTCGCATTGTTAGTTTATTATTCTACGATAAGAATATTTCTTATCATCCTCTTCTGAACAATAAGCTTGCGACGAGTCGTGCCGAGTTTGGAAACTCGTTTCTCTATGAGTGTTTATTTCACAGAGTGGCGACCGAACGATCACGGCCACAGAGCAGAATAAGATCTAGAGCCGCATATTGAACGATCACGGCCACAAAGCAGGATAAGATCTAGAGCCGCATATTGACTGGTGGAAATCTGAACTAAACTTTTTTTATTGATCCTCGCGTTCGACCGACGACACGGTTCTTTACTATTTTTCAGCCATATTTGGGCATTAAGATATGTGCGAAAAGAATGCTAGTGAGGCTGAGAGCCGCCTATCGAATCCTTAGTGTGGCAATAGATTTTATAATTTTGTTTCTACTTCTTATTTTCATTCGTCAATTCGGCTTTTGGAAATTTTCGTAATAGTGTGAATCCAGTCACGGAGAGTTTCTTTCGCAACATCATTGTTTTTGGTTGTTTTTCGTTAAATGTTTTAATGACCATACATTGCCACAAAAAATATATACGTTTTTTAATCAAATTGTGCGGCAATTTAATAAGAATTTCAAATTTTCATTGAATCGATCGAATGAACACAACGCTGTTAGCCCAGCATTCCTGCATTTGAGAAACGGAGCGGGTGTTTTGGATGCCGGTGGTTAACAAATGATCTTTTTCCAGCAAAAATTATCCACACAGAAACAAAAAAAATATTTTACAAATTGTGGTCTTGTTTGAAAAACTAGGTGTGATATTATTAAGCACTGACGAACAATATCCCTTGAATTTGGCTGTAATTGAGGCCCGTATTTATGAACATTCCTTCACTCAGGGAGACCTTGAGTCAAGGACGCCTAAATTCAATAAATTAAATGTCATTTTCCATACTGTTTCATAGAAATCACTTATATTTACTAGTCAATGCTTTTTTGATTTAAGGAGAAACTCAAGGAGACCTTAAATTTTCTATAGTCAACCTCACTTGAAGTCAAGGTAGCTACCCACCTTCCTTGAAATATAATATTTCAAGTCTATTGAAAACTTAAGGTCTCCTTGAGTTTCGCCTTAAATCAAGGATGCATTGACTCCTAAATATAAATGATTTATATGAAAAAGTATGGGAAATGACATTTATTTTATTGAATTTCGGTATCGGACCTTGAGTCAAGGTCTCATTGAGTTAAGGAATCTTCATAAATACGGGCCTAAGTGATCGGAAATGGTCTTGTTAGTTTTCCCAGAAAAAACTAACCTTAAGTTAGAAAGTTTTTATTTAAATTTAAAGATTTTTATTTATAGGAAAATTTTGCAATTGTTTGATACGAATTTGATTTGAGTCTTTGATACATCTGATGTCACCGTTTAAAAATTGGTATAGACAAAACTCTCTCATCTGCGCACCACGTAATCTTTTTATGATTGCTACTTTGTTTTGTTAAAACACGGAAAAAACATCAAACTTAATAAAAAAAGAAAAAAAGTTAAAATTTTAAATTAATACTCGGTAAGACTATGTGTGTTTTTACTCAAATCTGCGGCCTTAGTTCAATGTTGGACTGTCGCGCCTGTTATTTTTATTTTACTCAAATTTTAATTCAGCACCCTGTAATTACCAATATTCACGGTTTATGCTTGCACTTTCATTATGCATTGTTCAGCTATTATCTTAGTTCACCTTGAAAAAGTTCATACCATTTTAATTTATTTTTGTTTATCCAAACCATCCTGCATCTACTATATAGATATCGCCAGAACACTATTGAACTTGAGATTGAAGTTCATCAATTCATTTTCTTAAGCATTGCTATCGGTACAATCTACGGCTAAACAAAAAAATCTTATAATCGAATTTTGACTATACGGATATTTCAAATTTACACATGCGCAAATATGCACTACCTCAAAACGTACCAATTCAAAACTAGACTCGCGCCGCGATCGGAAATATTATTATCTACACAAAAAAAAAACAAAACGTTCAATCCAAGTGCTTCAATCGGAAAACCTTGTGCAAAAATTAATAGTTGATAGTATGTTTGAGAAAATCGCCAAGAGGGTTTTTGAAGGTTCCAAAAAACCAAGTTTTGCGCGCGGCATTTTATCGCGGCATTATACATTTTGTAGCTATATACTCGTATTTTTATTGAATTTTTTTTCTTATGCTTCTAGTTTTGTACTGTGTGTGTAGGTTTTTTGCGTCAATATTCTTCAGAAGTGATCTTGGCATTTTATGTTTCATTTACAAATCGATTTGAGGAATAATAGTATGCCTATACGCATTTGATTTTTAGTGGTCGTGTCCGTCTGTGTGTGTGTCTGCGCGTTGCCGCGCAGGAATTGAATGGCGAAAAGTTCATTGAAATTTCAAGGGTTTTTCAGAAAAATGAGAAGAAGGTTGAAAGCGTTTTTATTCCACTTTTGATTGCTGTTTTTTTTTGGGGAGAATCTAAAGGAGACGGTATTCGCAAATGTGCAAAATTGCTGGCTATTAATTATTACGCAAGATTGATTTTGAAGGAAACCGATTAATTAAGCGTATAACATATAAATTGTGTTTCAAAAAAGGAAATGTATAAACCAAAGTATGGCCTTAGCCAAATATGGAAAAGTGTGTATACATTTATCGCTCTAATAAATTGAAATGATTCAGGGTTAATGGAAGAAGGTATAGCGTGCATCAGCCTTGCATATGACTTGCAATCTATATGTTGATAATATTAATTAAAAGCTTAAAAGTTCAAGAAGAGCGGATATGATTGCAATATTTGCAGCAAATCATATACTGCAACATTGTAGTCAATTTCAAAATCTTTAATGTATACATGAAAGGTTTGAATTTAAATGCATATCGCAGAATCCTTAGGTGACAATTTGATATCGACGGCATAAGTCAAACGAAAGAGTAAGGACAGTAACTCGACTATTTTGTTTCTGAAAATTACTTAGAAAATGTCGTTAATATAAATAATGCGAATAAAAATCATCAGTTTTTTATTATTTTTCTTTTTATTTTCCACAACGAATTTGCTTGAGTACGGAATCTCCAGTCGTTCGAAGTAAGTACAATTTAAACGGACATGAAACAGTATACGAACAATTTTAGTTATCAAGTATCAAGTAGGTGTAGGTTAATTTGGCAGTATAAACATTGCATTTTACTTATGTCTTTTATATAAAGCACTCATTAGACCTATAATCACATACTCCTTCCCTATATGGACTACTATCTCCCCATGTGTTGGAAAAGAAATTCAGATATTCGAACGAAAAATCCTCCGAGCGTGCACGTCTCTTTACCGTAGACCAGACAAAAAGTATTTCAGGAATAATATTTTATATAGAAAAGCCAACATTGTTCCCATACTTCAGTACATGATAACTCTAGCAAGTAAAAGAACATGTAACTGGATTAATCACCCTAACCAAATTATCGCATCAACTGCATTACGAAGTAGAAACGCAACGGTGGACCAACCACTGATTACCGGATTGTCATTAATAATGTCTAATTACTCGGACTTGTTTCAATTTGGCAGCAGCCCTTTATATTTACCAAAATTTTATGTCCAAAGGACGGATCAGGTTCGTAGAGGGTAACAAATTAATTATTATGCAAACTTACTTTTTAATCCAGTAATATAATTATCAAAATCTAAA
Source organism: Microchrysa polita (assembly GCA_949715475.1). Lineage (NCBI taxonomy): Eukaryota > Metazoa > Arthropoda > Insecta > Diptera > Stratiomyidae > Microchrysa > Microchrysa polita. Next base: position 39,357,347 of record OX454421.1, read on the forward strand.
AATAAATACTACCATATAGACAAAAATCAAAATTTCCCTATAACTTTATAATGTAATGACATGAATTATAATATCTATGTATGTATATATTCTTCTTTTTATTTTTCTTTTCTTATTAAGCTTAAGTTAGTCATAAGTTAGCTTGTAAGTGTACAGCATTTTTTTTAACTCTTTAAAATCCTCGGGTGAGCTCTGTGGATTACTTGAATCCTTTCATGTATATATAATAACTTGTATGTTTCGTCAATAGATGTAACTGAAAATGAATGCCAGAGTGACATAATTGAATAGTCACCATAATTACATATGTATAGGTTATAAGTTTTCTCATGTACATATAGCTCAATAAAGATCAATTCAATTCAATTCAAATACTTATGTGAATGTCGCAAATGACGTGATAACAGACACATATTTCCAATTTCTAGTTCGTAATTTCCCGTATAGTTTGAGGACTCCGTTACCGACAATCGAGTGTTTAACGTACCTTTTAAAGTTCTTGTAGTTGGAACTGGCGGATTTAACTCTCTTAACAAGGTACATCATTGTTAATTTTGTTTATTAGTCGAAATAAGTAAATATTTTTGGAATATTTTTAGATACTCTCGGGAGAGTCTCCCCTATCCCGCGTCACTTGCGCTTTTCGATTGGTGATAACGGCTTTAGAATTTTGACGTGTGATAGCGAGAAAAAAAGCTCCAGCCTGTGAATGTATAATGCCGCGTAGACACTGGTTCATGAAAGTTTGCTATTTAAATATTCATTTCCATGTTCACAAGTTAAAGTATCATACTGGACACATATTCCACCATTGTTTGAAAAATCCGCAGTTTAGTTCTCCTGAAAATGATGTTATTCTACCATAAACTAGTAGAAGTAAAGAATAGGAAAGGTACCGCCTGCCTAAAAATGATACCTCAATACTCAATCGAATGGGCACGACAGAAACCCTAGGTAATTTGGAATTGCTGATTAAAAAATTGAGTTAAAAAAAAATTTTGATTGCCCATCCAGAAAGGCATTCTAGGGAAATGCTCGTACAATCGGCGTAGCAGAAACACTAATGCCATTTGGGGTGCTTATTCTAACATTTTTTTTAATTCCGCCTCAAAATGGTGTCCCACTGGACGTTCATGCATACCCCATAAATTTGTGTTTATTCTATTCATCGATACCAACAAAAATAATTTTAATTCCACCAACAACACTGCAAATGCCGTCTAAAATTCTTTTTAATGTGTGGCAGAAATTTGCACAATTCCAAAAATGTTACCTCTTTAACTCATCCACCGGTTCAAACAACAGTTCATTCAAAGCACCACTCCTGGACCATATTTATTTTCGCAAACTAGTATGCTAAATTAGGTTGTACATCAACTCTTTTCAATCTGGGCATATCTGGAGAAATATTTTTCTAACTGTAAAGTGGATAAGAAAACACGATTAAAAATAACACTTCACACACATCATATCATTTCCGCCTTAAAGAACTAAGATAAGTTTTCAACAGAATAATTTATCTCCTGAAATCAAAAAACAATTGTTGCTCTCATGCGCATTTCTATGATAGGGGTGTCAAACGCATTTACTGCCATAGCAAGTAACATCTGCACCTTCAGTTAGGCAAAAATTAGCACCATGTCCTCAACTTTACCTGCAAGTTTTATACGGCGGAGCACCCACAGTAGGAAGATGGATAGCGAGCTTGCACTATCTGACCATAGCGGGGAGAAGTTTTTTTTAGATATTGTCGTAGAGCTTGTGATGGGCTCGCCATTCCCATCTTGCAGCCGCCAGTCTACTCTTTAGAAATATTCCCCTCCCAACACTCCGCTCTGAACTACAGCAAGCGCATGCCGCTGCCGAATCGTTGAGGAACCCAATATTTAGCCTAACAAGCACGATTGTAGTGGTCTAGAAGATTTTTGGACGCATAAAGCCGGAGTGTGACACACACCGCACAAAAGACTGGTTCCAAGAATGATACCTTGGAGTCGCCCAGCCACACTGTTGCACTGCTGCTGCACGATTTTTCGTATCAATCTTTTGTGCGGTGTTTGCCACACTCCGGTCGGTCTGGGGCCGGCTTAATAATAACAGTCGAGCAGTAAAGGTGAATGCACCGGGCGCGTTTGCTGTTAAAAATTTTGGTTCTAATGCTCTCCTGTATAGTTATTCAAATTTTTTAAATTGTGCTTAAGAAGCTAAAAATGTTAGAATATGTTAATAAAACAAAAGTTTCTTACGCTCTTGGCATATCAGCAAAACCCTTTTATCAGCGGCAACAAATGTGAGTTGTATTCAAATTCCCTAGTTAAAAATTCAGTTGTTGGGCTGGGCCCCCATTGTCATTTTGAACACAAGAAATTTGGGAAACGTTACGCCACTGATTCTAGTTATTATTTTGTAACTGTGGGAAGTATACGAATACGCCTACGCTCAGTGCCGGATTAAACAAGGGGTCCCCTAGCTTTGCATTAGGTGATCATATCTGGAGTACACTGGAACCTCGATTAGTCCAACTAATAACGCGTTCCAAAACTAACGCAAAATTTAACACTCACTATTTTGGTTTATTCATGAATCTTGCCTAAAGTAAAATATCTAAAATTTTTAGCGTATGTAACGGGTGGGTCAATTACAAGTTCGTTTTTAAATCATAGGTTAGTTTGACACTGACAGCTGTTTTTCGTTCGAAATCTTGATAGAAAGTCAGTATCCTACCTCTGCAGCACGAAATGAATCGCTTTACGCTTGAACAACGTTGGGAAATATTGAAAACTTACTTTTAAAGTGAGTGCTGTCTAGCCCAGCGCCAGTTACAGAGTCATGTTATCCGACTTTTTTTTTACTGAAATTGAAAACATGGATTTGGACGACCTCTGGTTCATGCAGGATGGCGCGCTATGCCGCAATCGATCTTTTACGCACCAAATTCCCAAATCATATTATCAGCCGTCTTGGCGATGTCAATTGGGCGCCTCGGAGCTGCGATTTGACCCCTTTGGACTTTTTTTTTGTGGGGAAAAAAGACGTAGGAGCCCCAATTTTTTGTGGTTGTTTGAGTAAGATATTGACTTTAATATGAATAAGGAAAAATCATTATCTGCGGAAGAGGGACCAAAATTTAAGGCATACAAAGAGTCAAGGCGGTCAAAAAGTGAAATTTCGAGAAAATATTAATAAAAGTTGATAAGTTGAATCCGAATTCCTATGTAATAAGTAGCGTTAACATAAAAATAATAGAGGCGAGAAGAATTGAGTACATGGCAATCCTTATGATAGAGTAATTTTGAGAGAAACATCTAGCCCTCATGACTCGGTCGCAAGGATTAGCTCACCTTAATGTTAAAATTTACCCTAATCCTTGCGACCGAGTCATGAGGATTGGATGCTTCTCTCAAAATTACTCTCTCATAGGGATAATACTCAATTTTTATCCCCTCTGTTATTTTTATCTTAACGCTACTTATTACACGCGAATTCGGATTCAACTTATCGGCTTTTATTAATTTTTTCTCGAAATTTCACTTTTTGACCGCCTTGACTCCTTGTAAGCCTCAAATTTTGATCCCTCTTCCGCAGATAATGATTTTCCCTTGTTCATATTAAAGTTAATATCTTACTCAAACAACCACAAAAAATTAGGGGTCCTATATCTTTAATTGTGGAAGATAGACAAAAAAGAAATTGCATGTGCTATCCTGATGACAAATTTTAAATGTCTATTTTGTGTGTTCTTTTTGGAAAAACAATTATAAAACAATATTAAAAAATGAAAACACAATACTTTTTGTTTTAATTAATTTAGAATTAAATAGACTATTAACAGTTATAATTTGGAAATTTTTGCTCTTTTAGTTTGGTTTGAAATCAGCCGAAACTATTAATGCGAAGGGGCGTGCTAATCTGATGACGAGCAGTGTATATACATATTATTGTAATACTCCTTCTTGTGGGCAGTCACCGTAAGTTCTAAAGAGCATTACCTCCTGTTTACGACTGGGCTACTCCACAGGTTACTCTTTAAACATTTCTTAGTATGTACTTTTGAATAGATGATTAGATCCTCAATCTAATATTTATTCTTTTCTGTTTCCATTATATATTTAACAGAGAGTACGAAATTTGGTGTGGTGAATTGGCAAGTGGCACAGCATATTTCCGATTCGCGACTACTTTATATCGGGTGGAGAAGAACAAATCACACAAAACAAAGTCAACCAAATAAGTGCCAGCTTTCAATTTCGTATTTTCGAGACTGAAACGCGAACTCATCGTTTATCAAATGTAACTACAATGAATATTGGAAAAACATTGGATTGTTCCAACTTGTTACCATGTTCAGAGAGTCTTAAGAATGTATCAATTGAGGAGCATAAAAGTCAAGTGATATGTCAGGTATGTTTTGTTTTTTGTTTTTGAGAATTTTGATAAATCTGGACAAATATTTGTATTGAATTATATATGTACTACATTACTTCAAATAACCTAATCCTTACCCAAACCCTAACTCGTGGCTACGCATAACTATTATGGTCGTAATTTTGTTCTATGACTTGATGCTGAAAATTTGATGCACGATTGACACATATTAGTTTGTTGCACCAAGCAGTAAAAATTCCACTTTTAAAAATCTATGTTAACGATTTACACGAATATGCATTTTGGCATCTCCTACTGTCCAGCTCCGACACTGTTTTTGATTAACTAGAGCGAATAACGGGAAATTTCTTTTTACCGAAATTAAAGTACATATTAACAGCAATAAACATGCTCAATGTTTTCCTGTCTTCTTTCGGACTCTCATGCTATAGAGGAGAGAAATGATGGGATGTTATTCTAGTGCGGCATAAGTATTTTGACAATATTTAACTCTTTGATTGCACACCTATTTTTCGCATAAATTGATGGATAAAACACATTCATATTAATTTTAGAGTTCCCAATTTTAAATTTCAAGTTGATAATATCATCAGTGACTCGAAACATAAACTGAAAGTCAGAAATTAGAAGTTTGGTTTGAGCATCGATTGAGGCAAGCCTTAGTCTTGGTTTAAAGATTAAATACGCGGCAATTGAATTTTATTTTTATACGATAAAATGTTCGTTCTTAAACACACAAATTTTATAAAGTAAAAAAGAATCGAAATTTGTCGCTTAGTCTAAGAAAATTGGACCAAAATATGGCCATCGAACGGCAAAAATCCTACATCGGATTTTTTTTTGATTATGGTTGGGGATGGTCCCCAGATTATGGCATAGAAAGTCCCAACCGATGGGGGGTCCGCAACCTTAAAAAAGGGGAGGAAGGGGGCCTTTTTTCGTTTTTTTTTGTGATTATTTCAAAAACGGTAAGAGATACAGAAAAATGGTCTAAGGACAAAAAAACTACATAAAATTATCTTTACAATGATATATAACACATTAGAGTTCAATTGAATATTTCGGCGGTAGAATAGAACATAAATTAGAATATTTTCATTTTAGACGTTTTTTAAAAGCTCCATAACTTTTGAAAGAATGTTAGTTCAGCCGTAAAATTTTGTACAAGTATTAACAACAAGTTTAAGATAATGTTAACGTAAACGCTGATTCGCTCCGGCCAAGGACCCCCATTATCCCCCCATTTAAATTTGTCAAAACGGCATGTCCATAACTCCCCCCGAAATTGGAGCAGAGTGCTTAATTTTGGTTTGTTGCGATTGGAGGTCATAGTCACCCCACCCACCAAAAATCAGGTCATTCGGATAAAAACTAAGGGTACCTCCCATACAAAGTGACCCATGACATTTTTGTTCTACAGTTTATAAAATGAGTAGTACGTAGAACAAACTCCTGATGGGTCACTTTGTATGGGAGATACCCTTAGTTTTTATCCGAATAAGCTGATTTTTGGTGGGTGGGGTGACTATGACCTCCAATCGCAACAAACCAAAATTTAGCACTCTGTTCTAATTTGGGGGGGGGGGGAGTTATGGATATGCCGTTTCGAAAAATTTAAATGGGGGGATAATGGAGGTCGTTGACCGGAGCGACTCAATGTTTACGTTAAAATTATCTTAAACTTGTTGTGAATCATTATACAAAATTTTACGGCTGAACTAGCGTTCTTTCAAAAGTTATGAAGCTTTTAAAAAAGGTCTAAAATGAAAATATTCTCATTTATGTTCTATTCTAACGCCGAAATATTCAATTAACTTCAAGTGTATTATATATCATTGCAAAGATAATTTTATGTAGTTCTTTTCATCCTCAGACTATTTTTCTTTATCTCTTACCGTTTTTGAAATAATCGCAAAAAACCGAAAAAATGCCCCCCTTTCTTCCCTTTTTTTAAGGTTGCGGACCCCCGATCGGTTGGGACTTTTAATGCCATAATCTGGGGACCATTATCAACCATTATCAAAAAAAATTTCCGATGTAGGATTTTTGCCGACCAAATATGCCATTTTTCTTAGACTAGCTGTCTGCCAGAAAGCGAATGTCAACCCATAATGATGAGCGACCCACGATGAAGAACTCTAAGAATGAAGTGAAGTTTAAACGAAATTGTTCCATAAAATCAAATATTACTTCCGACGATTCAATGATGGAAAAAAAACTTTCGCTATGGAAACAGTGATTTTAACTTAAGTAGCCTTGGCCATTGAAAGCAATATATCCCTACATTATGACATAGTTTTTTTTTTTGTGAGAACGTAATAAAAACAAAACAATATTATAGTATAGTGATTTTAGCTCTTGACCCAAACATAAAAAAAGAGCTGAGTTTTGATGCCAAATTGTTCTATGGCCTGATCGCATTACGCAATAAAAAGTTACACTTTTTTGCGCGTCACATTTGGGGGGGAGGGGGGAGGTGGTGGCAAAGGGGTAAAATTATGATTTTTCGCAAAAATCTTGTTAACTGTAATATTTATAGCAAAATGTTCTGAGAACAATTTAAACTACACAAAATTCCTTTTCTAATGATATGTAATACCGTAAACCTTCTCTTGGCAGATTATACAGGGTGTCCCATTCATGGTTGAGAATATTTTAATGGTAGGTAGTGTGGCTCATTTGGAGAGAATTAATGTACGACGGGACCCCTCTATTTTTAACCGTTACAATATTATAGCATTTTTTGTCAAAATGCACGACTTGCTGAACTAAATCAAAATTTGCCACACCACCAATAATTTCATCCGAGATAATACTTCACTTCCTGAAACTACATAAAATTTCCAATAAAACGACACCTCGCCCGTTACGAAGTTGCTCGTATCTTCCGAGATACACCCGTTCAAACTTTAAAGAAATTGTAAAATTGTTTTTTTCATAAAAAATTCAAATAATAAAATCGTATGCAATTTTAAAAGTTTGAACGGGTGTATCTCGGAAGATACGCCCCCCTTCCTTGATCGTCACGCCTCCCTAGGGGGGCGCGCCCCCTAGCTTGGGAATCACTGCATTAGACCCTCCACCAAATATTACTTCGATCAGATTAAAACAAAGGGTGCCTCCCATACAAATTATTCAAATTAAATGCCACTAGTTTATTAAAAAACGAGACCGAGGCTAATTTCGGGCGCGGCCGAAATTTGAATACCCTTCACTCTCCTCGGGCTAAAAGTTTCTTGGGGCGGACCTATGGCTTGTGTTCAATCCTTCCCCATTCTTGTCCTTCTGTTTTCGTATAATATTTGATATCGATGAATTCTGTCGCGTCGACAAAACAATATTTGTGTGAGGTTTGGTTGGAATAAGAGATAAAATAAAAATATTTACTCAGAAAATTTTATTGGGGGGATGCGGGAGAATGGCCCTATAGTACGATTCCATTCGTTTTACTTTTTTTTTGTGTTTTGACAAAGACGCATTAAGTTTTTTCTTGAAATAATGAATGAACAAAATAGGGGGGTTGGGTTTGTATGGTAGCCCCATAACCCATAGTCCGATTGCATTCATTTTCATATAATGTCTTATGGCATCAATAGAAATGCACTTTTACGAGTTTTGGTTGAAAGTGAAAAAAGTTTTTCGTAGAAGAACTCAATTTGGGGGGTTGGGTTTATATGACAGCCCCATAACCCATTGTCCGATTCCATTAATTTTTACATATGTTTTGTGGTATCAATTGAAATGCACTCTTAAGAGGTTTAATTGAAATTGGTGCACAAATAAAAAAGTTTTTCTCTGAAAAACTCAATTTGGGGGCTGGGTTTGTATGACAGCCCCATGACCCCATAGTCCGATTTGATCCATTCGTACATACGTTTTGTGGCATCAATAGAAACACATTTGTGTGAAATTTCGTTGAAATTGATGCACAAATGAAAAAGTTTTTCTTAGAAGAACCTAATTTGGGGAGTTAGGTTTGTATGGCAGCCCCATGACCCCATAGTCCGATTTGATCTGTTCTTACATATGTTTTGTGTTATCAATAGAAACTCATTTGTGTGAAATTTGGTTGAAATTGGGGCACGCATGAAAAAGTTTTTCTTAGAAAAACCAAATTGGGGGGTTAGCTTTGTATGGCAGCCCCATGACCCCACGGTCCAATTTTAGCGATTCAAACATACAAACTGCCTGCAATAAAAAGAAGCATGTGTGCAAAATTTCAGCTCGATAGCTTTTAAACTGGCCGAGTAAAACGCGTAGCAACAGACGGACAGACGGACAGACGGACAGACGGACAGACGGACAGACGGACAGACAGACAGACGGACATCGCCCAATCGACTCAGCTCGTCATGCTGATCATATATATACATATTTTATATGGTCGGAGATGCTTCCTTCAATGCGTTACAAACTTCATGACAAAGTTAATATACCCTTTACTCTACGAGTGAAGGGTATAATAAAGGAACAAATCAACCAAAATTAAAGTTTTGCTCGTAGGCAATTTTCATGTCATTTTGTATGGGAGGTACCCTTTGTTTTAATCCGATCGAAGTAATATTTGGTGGAGGGTCTAATTGGACTTAGCCTTAACGTTTGCCAATTTTTTTCCAGCCTGCTGTGATTTGGAGATAAGTTACAGGCATGTCTTTTTGAAAAATGTTAATAGGAGAAATATGGGTATGCTTTGTCGGAGCAGCCTGAGTCACCGTGTGGGCCAGCTATATATTGATATATAGTTATAATAGTTATCCCAATGACCATGGATCCAATTAAATTACTTCAGGAGCTAGAGAGACAAATGTAACTATCAAAAAATCGGAATTACATCGGATGTTTTAAGGTCTAGTATATAATCTGCCAAGAGAAGGTTTACGGTATTACATATCATTAGAAAGGGAATTTTGTGTAGTTTAAACTTTTCTCAGAACATTTTGCTGTAAATATTACAGTTAACAAGATATTTGCGAAAAATCATAATTTTACCCTTTTACCACCCCCTCCCCCCCAAATATGACGCGCAAAAGAGTGTAACTTTTTACTGCGTATTGCGGTCAGACCATAGAACAATTTGCCATCAAAAGTCAGCTCTTTTTTGAATGTTTGGGTTTCATAATTTTTTCAGCTAAAATCACTATACTATTAGCCCAAAAAACTTTTTCCGATAGTTACAGTGATTTGAAATTTTTCCTTAGTAAAAGGGGTTTGCTTTTAATACTTTATCTGCGTATGCATGCAAATTGCCTTTCTTAGTTTTAGGTCGAAGGTGGTGTGCCTAGGATGGCATATTATTCATATTCATAATATCATTTGGTTTCATTAGGACATTTTCCGTAAATATTTGGAAGATTTGTCGATATTCGATATATAGATAATCGATATTCACATCCCCTTTTCATGATGTAGTGAACAGTTTTCTATTTCTTTTCTATTACTCAATTTTGGTGTTTAATAATGAACAATCTGCCGTTTGAAATTAAATTCAATTGCAGCGTCTCCAACCTTTTAAACCAGGGTTGAAGTAAGCATCTACGGAGGTTGAGACCATACTTCGAATTTCTGATTTTTTCCAATGTTTTAAGGCAGTGGTCACACTTTCTACTTGGAGTTTAAAACATAAACTTAAAAATTACCAAAAGTATGTTTTGTCCATTTTTCGAGAAAAATTGATGTACAATAAAAGATTTAAATATTGTAAAAATAATTATGCCGCAACAGAATTGCACACCTTTCTTTTCTCTTCTTTATAGCAAGAGAGTCCGAAAACGGACAGGAAAAATATTGAGAATATTTATTGCCGTTGATATGTACTTTGATTTCCTTATAAGAAATTTACCGTTATTCGCTCGAGTTAAACAAAATCAGTGTCTGGGCTTAAGAGTACGAGATGTCAAAATACATATGCCGACTAGTGTATGTTCGTCAGAAAGTAAGAAAATCACACTTACGTATACACAAATGTGGATAGAGTGGAATATGAATTAGACGGCTTATACTACTGTAGTATTGATATTTTTTGTCAAATGCGGAGCTCACCACACTTCACCACGATTTTCTAGTAGATATTTTGCTTGAGATTTTGATTATTATCTCGATACAAAATCTATGAAAGTGTATGGAAATCTTGAAGATTTTCGCCTAAATTTTGTAAAATCTCAAGATTTTGTAAAATCTCAAGATATGGAAGTTGAGAAAAAGGGCGTTTTTCTATTTTTTGGCGATTATTTCAAAAGCCAGAAAAGCTACATCAAAATGTATTGAGAATAGATATTTCATCAGACAAAAACAAATGATTCCATTTATCCCCAAGAAAAATTTTTTGTTAACTGATTTGTTAATTATGAAATCTGTCCAGCTACCGCATTATACCCATGTCATTACACCTCATTAGCATTGCTTCTTTTCATAGAACTAGCCCAGTCTGCCGATGTACATAATGCATGAAATATCTTACCAACTTGATAATTGTAAAAGTCGTTGATCAAGGAAATTACGTTCAAAAATATTTGAAAAATGCAAATATTTTAAAACTGGAAAATTGTTTCGAAAATGAAACAAGTAAATGGTATTTTTCCATTTAACTGATGTTATAATAAAACGAGTAGAGATGGCTGTGGTTTCGTTTTTTTCACACAAAAATAAATTAGTCCGCAAACCATATTCCATATCGTACTCAAATCCGTACAAAAATGCTTTCCTACCGCCTGACAAACAGACAAATAACTTAGAAAATCATACAAATCATGAAAGGACAGTACAGGTTGTACATTAAACGTAATGTAAATGGCAATACTTTATCGAACTATATCCTCTTCAAAATGATTAAGAGTTCAAAAGAAACAAAACAAAAGAGTTAAGACAGTAACTTGAATCCCTTAATTTAATAATATATAAACCATGTAAATTGCTTGTTTTTGTTTTCAATTTTAAAATGAAAACTTATTGGTTTCTAAATAAAATAAATGTGATCTGAAGGGATCAGTATAAATTGTTTTCTACATGACAAAAACACTCATCACGTCATGATAGCAAAGATGAAAATACTTACATTCAAAATGAATATCCTTTCAGTCGAGAATCCTTTAGAATTCGTTGCAATTTCAATGTTGCACACGAATATTTCGTATAATCCAAATATTTCACACTAATTGAAATGTTGGTTGGTTTTTAACGTTTTTCACTAGTACACATGGTTTCATATAGGGGCTTTGGTTCTATGTTTGTTCAAGATGCACTTTTCTATTTAAAGAAAACCAGAGTGTTTTTTAATCCTTTTTTATCATCACTTAATCAAGGGATATTATGACTTGGGGCACACACAATCACTTTGTGACACTATAGGGGCAGATATTGTTGGGAGGATCCGAACTCTTTGACTGTTGACGGAGTACTCAAGTAGAATCAACGACGGCAATTCGTTTTTAACTCTTTGAAAAAATAGCAAGAATAATAGTCAATTTTTTCACGTACACATTTGCACACTACTAAAGTGCGACACAAAGTCTAATATTGATAACGAATTGTAGTGGTGTGTGGAAATATTCTTTATGGTTGCATCCCCCATACAAGACACCTGACGTGTGTCTACTTCCGACCCACACAGTCTACGCAAGCCTATGATTTGCCAATTCCACTATAGACACCACAGAAATGCATTTAAATCATGTATACATACACAGACAGTGGAAGTTAATATATATAAGTATGTGTCCTAGACATATGCGAGTTATCAAGAGTATCTAGTGTACTATCGTTTGTAATGACCCTAAACTTAATTGGTCGACTCGACGAGTATACTATCAGTTATTGGCTTTCTACTACATCAGTTTACGTATCAACACATCGAAAGACTGTTCACCTTCGTTCATTCATCGATCGATTCATACATGAATAATATTAGTCAAAATGTGTTTATCTTTTTTTTATGTCTCTTCTGGCCGTTTTGTTTGAATGCTAACCGAAAAAATTGAGCTAAGACCTCAACCGACATTCTTCTTGAAAAATGAATGGTCGCTTGGAGCGGCACTCTATTCAATTCATGTATACGATCGGTCGTATACGTGCGACCATGCGCAGCGCGCCGGTCTTTAGCAGCACGTATACAGCATTCATGGTAATTTTCTTTTTCATCTCCGGTAAGCGCTGTTAGTAAAGCCATACATAGTTGGTTTTCTTTTGATGCGGTTCTTCCGATTTTTTGGGAGACAGTTGCTCTCACAGCATGTAAGAGTTTTAGCTTGTGAGCTTCCAACAATAGTGGGGCTGGAGACTGTAAGCCATCAGGAAGTATTCTTGTGATGTGGACTTAGGAGCGACACAGTGCAGTAGGTTGTCGGTTGTATTACCGAAATGTTTCAAGACGCGATTAAATTTTTCTTAGTTGTAGCTTTAGGTAGTGTGCTCATACGGGCTTAGGAACTGGTGTAATTTGATAATATGTAGTATTATTCAGATAATCGGGGATAATGAGATTAATTTTGTGAGCTTTGCTGTATGTTTTTTGTTTGTTTTGTTATCTTATTATTTGGTTAGTGAAATTCCAACGAGACTATTGGGATTAGCACCATATTACCAGCACTTGAAATTTGGCTGTAAGATATGTGTAAATGACTTGTGTTAGCTTTTAAATATAATTGAAAATTTCGTGTTTAAGTGTTGGTAATTTTGACAATAAAATTATTTTTTCAAACAATCTCTGTTTTTTGTTTCATAAATACGAATAATTCCTCATACTATTACGAGTATATTTCTATGCGAAAAGTTTCAGGTTATTAGCTCTGTCCTTCGTAAAGGGCTTAGAAGAAAGTTAACCGGGTTTACTTTGGGTGCACCTATTCTGGTAGCTTGAGCCCCAAAGAAATTTCGTCTCCAGCTCAAAAGAGCGGGACATTCGAAAATAACGTGAGAGGCTGATTCCTCATCTTCGTTGCAGAGGCGGCATATTGGGTCTTTTTTGTAGATCCCTATTGTATGCAGATGTTTCCGTAGGGTACAATGACCGGTTATAAGGCCTGTCACTGCCCTGAGGCTCGTTTTGCTAAGACTGATGACTTCGGTGCAGCTGGTATGCCAGTTATATCCCAGCATATATAATATAAAGCGATATATTTGCATATATTTTTAACGTGTCTACAAGTCATATTTCCTCGAAAATTGTCATCATGCCGTCAACAAATACTTGGACGTGCAAGACCTGCAGGCCTAGCATATCCGAAATTAACATCAGGTTAGAAGCTTTTAAAAAATTACAATTGGAGTACCGGAAAGAAGTTACAACATGGGAAACCCGATTAAATGCTGCATTCGAAAGAATTTGTTCTGCATTTGTTAAACTCAATCGCTGCTCACAATTCAGCCTGTCGCCCGTTCCATCGGCGCTAGCAGTTCAACCCGTCTCTGAACTGTCTTCGAACTTGCCTTTAAATCGACCTGTCGCCGTGCAGCCATCTTCGGCGACTCCTAATTTGACAAATCCATCACCGAGTGGGCTTAATCAGACACTGCCCCGACCTACTGCTGTCAACTTTGTACCTCTATCGCCATTTACAAATCAGCCTGTCGCCTCACCACATCCATCGGCGAATGCTTTTCAACCGGTACCTATACAAGGTTCTGCGATGCCCCAAAATCTGCCTGTGGCTGCGCTCTCATCATCGGCGGTTCCTGGTACTCTTCGTGTTTGCATTCCGCCCAAGCAATTGTTCATCTCGAGGCTTGAATACAACACTATAGAGGTGGATGTCAAGCTCTACCTCATTAACAAAATTTGATTCGAGCCTGCCTTCTTAACCTGCAAAAAGCTAACTAAGGACAACATTCCTAATAGGTTTGTTTCGTCCTTTAAGTTAACTATTCCCGCCGATCTACAAATGCCATGTGAACTTTTGTTCTGGCCTCCTAGAATATTGCTAAAGCTAAAGGATTTTACTAAACAAAACCTGAAATAACGTTTAACGGCACAATTTACTATCAATATGTACGTGGTATTAGAACCAAGCTCCAAACCCTCAACTCGTCTGCTATCGCGGCATCTCATGATGTCATTTGCCTATCGGACACTTGGCTTAACACCTACATATATCAGTAGTGGGGAGATTTTAGACAATTATACAATTTTTCGCTGCGATCGTAATCGTTATATCAATGGCAAGCTTGATGTTGGTGGTGTTCTGATTGCTCTACGTAGTAATTTAGAATGTTCCTTAATTTCTTCCACAGTTACTGAACCTAATGATTGTGTTACAGTCTCTATCACTATTTCAAAAGATGTTTGCCTTGTTGTTTCATGCATCTATGTACATACCTTGTAGTTCACCTTTACAAGTATACGACAGTATATTTAAGCACTTTGCAAATATTATGAATATATTGCAGCCTAGCTCAAATATAGTGATTTGTGGTGACTTCAATCTTCCAAATGTCTGTTGGCCAAACTTCCCCGGGCTAGAACTTTCCTCTTCCTCGCCATCTATTTTTCTTACTCTTTCAGCATTCATGGAGTTTTGTAACTTGTTACAGTTCAATGTCGTTCGTAACCCTTTAGGACGTACTCTCGACCTCGTTTGTAGTAACTTACCTACGCACCACCTCTCGCTATCGAGAGCCATCGATGCTTACTTACCTATGGATCCTCATCTACCTGCGCTTGAGATTGACCTCTCAATTCCTTACGAGCTTAAACAACAAAATCGTTTACCTACTCGCTTCAATTTCAGAAAGGCTGATTATACAGCCATAAACCAACGAATAAATGCTGTAGACTGGAGTTGTACTTTTCTTCATCTAAACTGTAACGAGGCTGTATCCACTTTCTATAACCATCTGTACAACATAATACATGAGCTTGATCCACTACGGATTTCTAGAAAACGCAAGGGGCCTATTTGGTTTACACCAAACATTTATAGGATGTTGCGCAAAAAAAGTCGAGCCCGTGCTCGCTTCAAAAAATAAAGAGGGGTACAATTGGTGCAAATTTTTTTTTATTTTTTTGTACTTCAAAATTGGAATCAGCAGCCCAAAATTGCCTTAGTGATTCCGTCATTCTAATTTGACGGTTATTTCCGAACACAACTGGGTTACCCCTCTTCTTGTTCTCTAATCTCAAATTTGGAACCAGCGACCCAAAATTACATTAATATATGCTTTTGCCGTACCGATTCGACGTGTATTTCCCGAGAAAAGGGGATAATTCTGGGGGGGGGGGAAACAAACAAAAATGTTTTCTGCATTGGTCTCAAATTCCAAATTAGTGACAAAAAATTACTTTGGTGCTTTTACCACGCCAATTGGATGGAGTGGGACGATTGGAATCCTTTCGGAAAAAAAATCGGGGAACCTTTCTTGGGCGGGCTACATCCAAGTTTTCTCTCTAGTACTTACCTGTTTGCGAAGGCCGAGTTTAAGTATTATGCTGGAAATATAATGTATAGGTATACAGTAGAATTACATACTACGTTATTTCATACGATGGAGCATCGATGGAGTAACCAAGCAGAATATGGTGTAACTATGTCAAGTAAAGAAACATTCAATTCAGTACAATGTGTAAGCTATCGGACAATGGTGTGTATCTTGTTTCTATGATAATATACGAGTTATCGGCACATAGTACATAGTTAAATCTGCCCAAACGCCGGTGTCGTTTTCTGGTACGTCATAATCGATTTATGCTCCAAATTTTTAGACAATTGTCTTTTTTCAGCCATCCAGCGATACCTACAATTCAATCTAAATCCGAATACACCGGCCGAATCTCTTTTTTGGGGTAAGGTACAAACATGTTGTACTGCACTGTATTTTTCCATGAATTTACGCATTACAATGTTTGTATCCTTAGAATAAGTATAGGCCTGGACAGGTAATATGTCGAATTTCACGTCGATTTCTTCCGTTTACTTTTTACATAAGAAGAAAAGACGCCGCAACATTTTGGTGTAGCGCACGAGAAGACATATGTGAAGTTAGCCCTCCCACATTGCCACATTCTCAAACTACGCTTGTAATCGTTTGTTCAGCGGCGGCTAGGTTTGTTCGTAATTGTTCGTCAATTAAAATCGTTTGTTCGTCTCAAATTATTTAATAATAGCAACTTAGCAACAACAGGCGTTTGTTCGTTGTTTTGGGCGTTTGTTCGTCCTGGAAACGCAAGGATTCAGGGGTAATTAAGGAAAAACAGAAGACGAGACATAAACCATTGCTTGTTATACCCTTCGCTCATCGAAGAAAAGATATATTAACTTTGCCATGAAGTTTGTAACGCATTAAAGGCAGCATTTCCGACCATATAAAAAGTATACATTTATGATCAGCATGACTTGGTGAGTCGATTGGGCGATGTCCGTCTGTTGCAGCCCATTTTTCTCGGCCGCTATTAAAACTACAGAGCTGAAATTTTGCACACAGACTTATTTATGTTGCAGGCTGTATGTTTGAATCGCCCAAATTGGATCACTGGATCATGGGACTGCCACCAAACCCCCCAATTAAAGTTCTTCTAAGAAAAACTTTTTGTATATCAACCAATCTGAAACAACCATTCATACAAATGGATCCCTACAGATGTCACAAAAAATATGGAAAAATGAATGGAATCGAACGATGGGGTCATAGGACTTCCGTACAATCCTAACCCCCCAAAATTAGGTTCTTCTAAGAAAAACTTTTTTGTTTGGGGACTGATTTTAACGAAACCTCATGAAAATGTATTTCTATTGATCTCAAAAAACATATGTAAAAATGAATGGAATCTAATCATGGGGCTGCTATACAAATCCAAACCCGATTTAGGTTTTACTAAGAAAAACTTTTTTATTTGGTCACCCATTTACACCAAACCTCATTTATTTATTTATTGATTGATAATATACGGGAAAACCCCATTAACGAAATATAAATTGAGTAAGAGAATGTTGAAATTAATTAACTATATAAATTTTAGATTATTGGTTAATTATAATATATATGTATATGAAAACATGAAAATGTGTTTCTATTGATGTGCTAAAACATGCAAAAATTAATGAAATCGGACCATGGGGTCATGGGGCTGCCATACAAACCCAACCCCCCATATCACGAAAAATCTCAAATTTTGTATCAAATGGTAGCTGATGGGTGTCCTTATAAAATATGAAAACCCAACCCCCAAATTAGGTTATTCTGAGAAACACTTTATTTTTTATGCGGTGATGTTTGTGTTGCCATCTTTGGAGGCAACACAAGTGGCTAGGTGGATATGTCACGGCCGAAACATACATAGTTAGTTTTGCCTTTCCATCTGACACATTTAATCTACAGGGCTTCTGACTTCCTCTAGCTTCAGGCCCTAAATGTTAGGGATCCATTCGTCAGCTTTTGTTGACTCAAGGGCCCCGGGCGGGTTCGAACGGTAATATGAATTCCTTGGAGGTATTTTAGCAAATGGACTAGGATATGGCAAAATATGTCGAATATCTACAAAGGTATCCAGTACCTTAACGAGCGCTTATATTATGCTGGAGTTGGGATCTAAAGAAAATTTACTATTTGAAAATGGGACCGAGGCTAATTTCGGGCGCTGCCGAAATTTGGATACCCTTAATTCTTCTTGGAATAAATATTTCCCGGGCCTACCTATAACTTTACCAGCACCAAATTTCACTGTAGATTTGGTCCCCGCAGGGGGGTCGGTGCCCTTGCGACATCAGCCAAAATCGCTGTATGTAGGGGGACAACGATCTTTGGTGAGCTGCGACACCACGGACCAAGCAGCGCAGGGGGGCCCCTGGTATGGTTGATACGCCATGGCGTGGATCTGTACAAAGACCATTCGGGCGGTAACGTTCCCGAGCTCCTGAGTTATATACGGGTGGCTCATGGCGTGACCTACCTCCTCCCATGACTTACGGGAGGGAAGTCACTAAAGGCCAAGCACGATAGAGGAGTCCGCTGGTGGGGGAGTGCATCGTATGGTTAATCGTGTGAGCTTCGGAGCTGGCGGCTTCGCATGACCCGAGCCCTGAAGGGCCTAGTTAGGGAGAATGGCCTTGGTGGAAAATGCCTACGCGCCTATATCTAACTAGTTTGTGGATTCATGACCACACTGCCCGCATCGCATTGCTGACTAGTAAACTGCAGGGGCCACCTGGATGTGAAAGCAGCGCTACGTGTCTGTACAGGCTCGTAGTCACAGGTCCAACGAACCTGGGATGTGCACATCTGAATTTAACGTGAGGCTTAACCAATAGTGGGGCCGAAGGAGGATCACACCTGCTATAGAGAAGTCTGTAGCGAATAGTGTACTACGGGGATGGGTGTGCCCAGGGGACCATGGTCCTTGCCCATCAAGGTGTTGGACTCGTAGTGGCTGGAGGTTGTTACCCAAGTCATCCAGCTAGTGATGCAACCCGGGGTTGGGTTCCTGAAGGTGAGTGCATTCGCCGGATGGAGAAATCCCCTTCTGGCAATAAGACCTTGCCAGTAAAACGCCGAAGGTCCAAACAGTTCGAGGGACCGGGAGATAAAGGCCGAAAGACTAGGTGCTCCCCTGACGGTAAACTTATATTTGGTCGTGTAATTGAACTGAAGATGCTCTAAGAGCACGATTATTGTTAAATTTGACGAAAAAACAACGAAAATTCACATTTATCTTATAAGCACGTTTACTGTCTAACTGTTTTTCATCGACATTACAATCAAGAATTCGATTAGATGCAAATCTTTGCCTTCTACAGTCAATTCGAAAAATTTATCAGCAATTATAGTCAATTAGAAGAATATCCTTTTAAAATTGCAGTGGACGCAAAGTTATGCACTTTTTCTGATGATAACTCACAGTCATTCAAAATGAAAACAACCTAGGAGATAAATTCCGTTAATAATTGTATTTTCCAAATTGCTACTGTAATTATTAGAAAAGCAATTTTTCATAAATTATTTATAATGACATTGACTTTGTCTAAGTTTTATAAAATTTCTATGAATATGAATAAAATAATAGAAAAGTCGAAATTTCGTAATTTGCCGTTTGTTTATTTGCTTCGAATTGGGTAACATTCCTATTTAGTTTTTTATGTTGTGTTGAGTATGATGTCTATGGCTGTCTTGCTGTATTTGAAACGAAATTCCAACGAAAAGTGGGATGTTTGTGAAGATTATGAAATGTTCTGCAACGAATCACGTGGCGATTGATTGTGTGATAATTACGTGAGAATGAATTACATTACTTATTTACTATAATTTATTTTCTTATTTTATGTATATATATTGTATATATACATATTACTACGATTGTTAAGCGCACAAATGTAGTAAGTGCATTTTTGCATGAAAATGATTTAATTTCATTTTTAATTCATCAACCTTATAGCTAGATTCGTGCAAAAACGTTTTAAGCAGCTATCTATTAGAAACGCCACAAAGCTGGATGCAATTCCTTGTTAAGTGCAAAGAAATACATTTTGTGTGCACCAAATGTGGTAGGCGCACTTACACCAATTGCGCTCTTTTGAAAACGGTAAATGTTTGGGCACACATGTGATAAGTATGATATTACCCATGGGCTTGTTTGCAGGAAATATACAAATACAGGGGTGAAAAGTGAAAGACAACTGAGCGCCACAATTTATTTATTTCTCTTATGCCAGCCTCAGTATTGTTTTTTTATTTATTTAATAAAATTCACAGTTTAAATATATAATTCAACATGTTTAAAGAATTAACTTGAAAATTACGAAACATTAGAGCTTTATGTATTCCTAAACATAAGAGTTAGGAATAGTGTTAAACGCTATTTAATAGTAAAAAAAATAATAAAATTCAAATAGTGTTTTTGGGGTTAACATTAAAAACGCATTTTGAATGAAAAAGAATAAAATTTAAATAATAAAAGCTTAGGTCCACAGTTACATAACTAGCAATAAGAAAGGTGATAAGATTCGTTAAATGTTGTACTACTTGAAGAAAGAGCGCGAAACAACCATTCAATTTAAAGCGTTGGCAATCCGGCGAATTCAACCAAAACTCGCCAAAGTCGACTTTTTAGGCGATAAACTGAAAAACATAAGCTTAGTTTTAGGTCTGATTATCAACCTTTGATCAGCAAACCAGACTCTTAACAAATCGATGTCCCATTTTATGTCCGACACAGAATCCGAAGCACTTCCGGAGCCATCAGTGCATCCCATGTCGTCAGGCGAAAGTAATAACAGGAGTGGGAGCGAAATAGATCTATAGTTACATGAGTCTGTCAGCTGATTTAAGAGCACTTGGAAATAAAAAAAAACCCAAAATATCGACTATAAAATAAGCTATTTGCTTAATAAGCAAATTTGAAATATTATCGTAGCCACAAGCCTTAGTCCGTAGGGACCTCTAGAGTTTACCTTCCTATATTAACCTGGACCGCTCAAACTTTAGCATAAATGAGATAATAATTGACCGCTATGAAACGTTGGGATAGTTTTCTCATTGATATGCAATTCAAATTTCCATTTTTGGTTCAGATTTGCTTCTGAGCTATGGTAGAAGTGAAACGTCCTACACACCAATTCTTCTTAATTTACAAGCTGCTATTTTATGAAATAAAAACACTTTTAACACGTTGTTGGTTATTTGCAATGTATTTTAGAAAGAATCAGGGACCGCTCTTGGCCTGGCGCCAACATAACGATGCCGACAGCGGTCCCTTAGGGACCTCTAACACATAAATGTAAATTTTTTTATAAATAATCAACGAATTGAAAAAAGGATTTGTGTATATTATTTCTACCACTATTTTACATATGTTTGGCTAGGATGCAAAACTCCGAATTTTACATTGGTAGCTTACCTGTAGCAATCACTCTTAAAACCTCTATTAGCGTAGTCCGTTCAAAAACGAAACTGGAGGCATAACCACCATTTCTAGGAACTTCGCATTGACAGGGAAAGCCTCCTGTGACTGCTTGATTGCAATCTAAGGATGCAAAATGTTCGTTAAATGCATTAGCAATTAACAGCTCATCTGCGACTAAACAATCGTTAACTTGAATTTCCGAAATGCTGCTACTTGAAGAAGAATTATTTAAAATGCTGTTTATAATTTTCCATTCATTTTTTAAACTTCCTTTAGCTAAGTCAAAGCGAGTTTTGTAGTAGTTCTCACGGCAACTATTAATTCCATTTTTTAGCTTGCGATTGTTAGGCCGTTTTGCTAAGTTTTTGCTAAGCCTGTTTTTCAAATTGACCATTGATAAGAGAGAGTGTGAAATCCATAGTTTTAATTTCCTATTATTGTTCCTCAAGCGTGAGGTAAATGTACACGCCGATATATGCACACACAAAGTTTCAACAAGCACTACTTAGGATATTGAAGCGTCATTTTTCGCGTAGGACTCACTCCATGACTCAAAAAAGAGTAAGTGACTTAATTTGGTAAAGTCGACTTTCTTTAAAACCTTTAGTTCGTTCAGAAGCTTATTAGCTTTCTTCAGACGCTAATTTACCAGCAGCCCAGCCCGTTCACAGAATGGTCGCAAATATTAAAATTAGTAATAAATTTTTGACACGAGTTAGAATCAAGTAAACAATTGCCATGTAAAAGTGATCCATACAAGTTCCAGATTCCAACCTTGCGCTCTAATTAAGGATGCTTGTTAGGGCATGGGCAGTAAGAAGAGTCAAATAGTCATTCGCCAGATTGCTTTCGGCCAGTAAATTGATATTAAAGTCGACTGCAATTATTAGATTGCTGGACTTAGTATTTCGCAATAAATTTGCAAATTCTTCGCAAAAGACACAGTATTGAATCTTTGTATCCTGTACACAAATGAAAATGTATACTCATCGAATTGAAAATCAATTCTTACCTTTAAAACGTCAGCGCTAATAAAATCAATGCACTTTACTTGACTGTCCAACAATCTTTGATGAAACATCCGACGTCATTTGTATTCGCAAAAAAAGTGGAAACCTGGCAGTTGATAATCACTTAAAGTTATTACAGTAAGTGATATCAAAATTCAATACATCGATATTAGCGTAGGTACACTGAGAATCAAGCATTTTTACACTTAATTTTTGCGCAAAATGACACACTGTTAGAATCAAATACGCCGACATGTTATTTTGAAAGTTTTATTAACATTTCGAAACAAATTGCCGTCCTTTTAAACCAAGAAGACGAAACTTTAGTATCGAGATATCAGATAATCTTACATCAAGATTTGTTTGTTTTGAAACCAATACACAAAATTTTGTTTTATACATAGATTTAAGTGTTATACCCCTTAAAATCAAATTGGATTAGTGATTGAACTCAAATAGTTTACTCTTACACGCATCTATTCGAGTAGCCAATTTCAAATGCTGAAATTTTATGAAACAAAAAATATATTTTAACTATAATTAACAACAAATGGGGTGTTTATGTATTTAGTAGAATAATGTGTAGTATATATTGTTCCACTACTGTCCGAGTTTTTGAGCCGATAACATCCCATGTGTTCGATGAGTTTTTCTAGTTTGCGAAAATACAAAAATAAAACAATTAAATCACTCTAGAAAATTCGGAAATTCACTTCCTCATATACTTACTTTTGCAAACAAATGTATTTTGGATGGCATTCTGCCATCAAATCTGCAAATCACTATTTTGCCCCCGTTGGAAAATTTAACAATATAAATGTCACCTACTCTAACAATTTTTTTTTATCATCACGAAAAACACTCTCAAACGAAATCTACTTCCTTTTGGAGGCGTCACTTTACTAAAAACATACGGTTGCCAATAATGTCATTAAATATATCCATCATTTAATTCTATTTAAGATCAAGAAGTATTCCATCTTAAAATCGTGAAAACATTTTAAAACTAAGTACTCGTCGATTTATTCCTTGAACATTTTTTTTTATTAAAATTCCACAAAGTTTATTTTCAATTGTATAATTTTTTAAATTAATGTTCAGAGCATTTTCAAATTAAATGTTTTAATTCGTTAAAATGAAGAAGTCATGAAACTTTTATTTTAAATTAGTCATATCTTTTGTTTTAAAGGTGTTCTGAGACCAAACCTTTAAATTAAAATTGGTCATATTTTGATACGAAATTTTGCAGCTAAAATCAAGAATTTTAAAAGAAACTTGAAAACAAGATAGTGATCTTTTAAAATCAAAATGTATTTTTTTTTTCTCAGTGAGGTTCAGAAGTCTTCTAAAGATCTTATTTCCTGTAAAAATAAGTCCCAAGCAAATTAATTGGGGGGCAAAAGACTTCTCCATGTGTCCTCCGCGCGGGCGCCCATTGGTAACGGTAGTGGGTAAAACCTCTTAACGGCTAAGTCAAATCATCTGATGCGACATTTGGAAGAAGCACCGCTGCGCCTGAGTGCTGTATTTACATCTGCAGCGTCTCAGGTTACTTAACAGACAGAAAACGTTTAACTCAACCACTAAAGCAGCATCTACGAGGCATGCCCATGATGGCCTTTACTCAACGATTAAACCCTATCATGGTTTAGCGTTGTGCCGACAACTCATCCTAAGAAAAACTTCAAGTCAAGAAACCTGAAACAAAAGCCTCGGATTGGACGGATGCAAGACAACGACGACCCCGCAAACGAACAACTGATTACTCTTTCGGATCCTGGAATGTACGCTCCCTGAATAGACTGGGAGCCTTAAGGGCCCTCCTGGATCAGGTAGAACAATACAAGCTGAGCATAGTTGCAATCCAGGAAACTAAATGGCTCAAAATCGAGATTAACGACCTCAATTCGCACACTATTTTCACGACTGGTAAAGAGGAGGGCAACAAGGAGTTTGTAGTAGCTTTAATCGTGAGTAAGCAGCTCAAGAACCACGTTATCGCCTTCAAACCCATCAACGAACGGCTATGTGCCATCCGCATTAAGACCCGTTTCGCTAATCTCTGGCTCATTAATGCGCATGCCCCTACAGAAGTAAAAGAAGACGCGACTAAGGACGAGTTCTATAACGACCTAGAAACACTCTTCGACTCACTTCCATCAAACGACGTCAAGCTGCTGCTAGGAGACTTTAACGCCAAAGTCGGAAATGAAAGCTGGCATAGGGGAACTACTGGAGGTCATAGCCTCCACGACGAAAACAACAACAACGGTCAGCGACTTATCGACTTCGCGAGCGGCAGAAACTTGGTCATAAGCTCTACATGCTTCCCTCATCGACGAATCCATAAGCAGACCTGGAAGTCTCCAGATGAATACACCGTGAACCAGATCGACCACGTACTGATCAGCAAGGGATGGGCTTCTAATGTCCTAGATGTTCGATCCTATCGAGGAGCCAACTGCGACACTGATCACTATTTGGTGAAGGCGACCTACAGGTGCAGAATCTCTTCGGTGCACCTAACGAGAATCAATCCTGCCAAGATCTTCGAGGTTGACAATTTGATTGATGATGCCACGGCGGCTGCGTATACTACAGCACTTGAGGAAAAACTGTCGCCCATGCTTGATAACATCAATAATCTAGGCATCCATGAGTTCTGGGAGGTGCTCAAAGACAGCATCAAGGGGGTCGCAGAAGAGGTCGTGGGCTATAAAGGCCGGCGCAGACGAGAAAACTGGTTCGACGACGAATGCAGGGCCTCGATTGAGGCGAAAAATGAAGCCTATCGCCAATACACACAACGCGCATCCCGAGCCAAGAAAGAAAGATACAACGAACTTCGGTGAGTATCTAATAGGTCAATTAGACGTAAGAACCGCAAACATTTTGACGAGCAGTTACAGCAAATAAACCAAAGATTAGCCAGTAAGAACATTAGACAGGCGTACAAACTTATAAATAATATCAAGAACGGATATCAACCCAGTACAAGCCTATGTAAGGACAAGGATGGTAACATCATCAGCGACATCGAAAGCGTCAACAAACGATGGGCCTCGCATTTTGAAGAGCTCCTCAATGCACCATCAACATCCCCCGCGGAGACAGCTCTTGAGCAGTTAACCAGGCCCTCCCGTTCTACCCCCAACAGTAGAGGAGGTGAGTCTTGCCAGACAGTCGCTTCAAAATAATAAAGCGCCCGGCGCTGACGACATCCCAGCGGAACTGCTGAAGCATGGTGGAACGTGCCTGACCAACGCTGTACATGTGCTACTGCTGAAAATATGGAACGACGAGGTAATCCCCGAAGATTGGCGCAAAAGCATAATCTGCCCAATCCACAAAAAGGGTGACAAGCTGAAGTGTGAGAATTACAGGGGCATATCATTAGTTTGTACGGCCTATAAGATATTATCGAAAATTCTTGAAAAGAGAATTAATCCGTACGCAGAACGAATCATTGGCGAGTATCAAGGCGGCTTCAGACCTGGTCGCTCAACGACCGATCAGCTTTTCACAGTGAAGGTACTATTCCAAAAGTGCTGGGAATATAACATCGACGTATACCAAATCTTTGTCGACTTCAAGCAGGCATACGACAGTATCGATCGAAGTGTACTGTACAACATTATGCTGAATTTTGGTATACCGGCAAAGTTAGTGCGACTCACAAGGATGACGATGACTAATACCGTCTCGCAGGTCAAAGTGCAGAACCGACTCACTGACCTATTTGAATGTCAGTTTTTGGTCCCATGGTCGATGTTTTTACAATCGTTGTTTTATGTCGATGTTTTTCACCATCGATGGCTTGCGTTTCGATGGTCGATGATTTTCACCATCGATGGTTTTCAACTATCGTTGTTTCTTTCCTAAACATATTTTTTTTACTACTCAACTTTGTCTTTATAAGTATGCGAAAACCTTCAAACAGCCCAATCAGAAAAAAATGTGAGTCCATCGTAGCATACAACTTGCAATCCATCTATCGTGAACACTGTACACACAAAAAGGAGAGTTTTTCTTTATACGCCCGGTAAGGCACAATTTTCAAATGTGGTTTCGCCCTGAAATAGTTTCAACCTTTCCTCACTGTTTACGTTGAAATTTCAAGAGGTGCGGTAGGTGTGCTATAGTTTCGTCGCGCATCTTTTCTTTTCATGCACCGACCACTGTCCATCCACCCGTCAGAATGTACGACGGACGGCCGAAGTATATCCGTTTATCGTTCTTTCTCCCCCAGTGTTCCGAGACTACGGAGAAAGTGGAACAGCGGGCCCACTGCGATTCCGTACTTTTCCAAGTCGTCGTCACACGGCCAGATTCACGCGCGGTACCGCTGGTTGCTCTATGCCAGGGGTGTCTAAACTCAAAGCCTGGCCTGGGCCAAATATCATTAAGCGGGCCGCAGAATAAAAAAATTGAAAACGCGTATTGAAACCTATGTATTTTTGTAACTTATTCCCAGAATATTTCCTTTAAGATGTGACTATTAATCTATGTCAGTAGCTCCTAGGGATTATGTCCTATAGAGATTACATCTTTTGAAAATGTTCTTCAAATAAATTGAGAACCTTAGATAAGAAATTAAAACGCCAACATTTTGGACAGCTGATCCGAACATTGTAGAACCGATCATAAACATTCAGGTAGCCCAAAACAACCTTGGGAGCAAAAATTCTTAGTCTGAGTTACATAAATTCCGGTCAGAAAGAAAGACCTAAAATATGTCGAC
This sequence comes from Microchrysa polita, assembly GCA_949715475.1. NCBI lineage: Eukaryota > Metazoa > Arthropoda > Insecta > Diptera > Stratiomyidae > Microchrysa > Microchrysa polita. The sequence continues at coordinate 39,384,303 of OX454421.1, forward strand.
AAAAATTTGTTCTGTGATGTAGGGTGAAACAACCGGAAAAATTCTGTACTTGGACTAAAATGGCCATATTTACAACATTTCACGTCCACGTGATCTCCTCATCAAATATACGATTTCCGGGCTTTAGAATTTTGTCCCTCGCATGTCAGTTGGTGTAACCAAAAGGGACCACATCAAGAGTAGCTACATCCGAGGCAGCTTGTCCATAGACCAACCAATCACCGAAAAGCTCGAAGACCGACGAATGGATTGGTATTGCCATGTTCAAAGGCGTCCGCCTGAGAACCCCGCAAAGAGAGCGATATCAATGGAAGTTCCACTTGATGGACCCAAGGCCAGAGGCAGACCAAAGAACACCTGGATGTGTCAAATGAAAAAGCAACAACAACGCATTGGTCTCGGCGATGACACGATCCAAGATAGAGCTGCCTGTAGAAATATGCTGAGAAATTATCGCCAAAACGGGCGATGTGCCTACACCGCAGGTCGAGCAACGCGGAACCACGGAGCGGTATAAAGAACGAGGCAAGGAAGAAGAAGAAAAGAATTTTGTCCCTCAAATAAATCTCTGCCCAAGATGTTCTTGTCCGATGTTTTCGGTTCGATGTTTTCTTACCATCGATGGTTTTGTCTCGATGTTTTTTTCGATGGTAATTATCGATGTTTTTCGTTCGATGCTCATTTCTGTGAACACATCCCACAACACCAGCCAGACTACTACTCATAAATTGATAATTGATAAATTTTTCACATAGTGATAGGGACAAAACTGTTAATTTTAAACGTTGTAAGTGAACACTAAATTTAAATCTTACGAAAACCTTCGGGCTAAAAGTTTTTTCGGGCGTACGACTTGTGTTTAATTCCCTTCCCCCCTCCATTCTTTTCGTTCCGTCTTCACAAAAGTTCCGTTGCGTCGATATTTGTGTGGAGTTTGGTTGGAATAAGTGGGCACATAAAAATATTTACTCAGAAAATTTTATTGGGAGATGCGGGAGCATAGCCCCATAGTACGATACCATTTGTTTTGAGCTTTTTTGCTGCTTTGATAAAGACACATTAATTCAAGGTTTTGTGAAATTGGCGTAAAAAATGTTTCTTAGACGAACCGAAATGGGGAGTTGGATTTGTATGGCAGCCCCATTGTTCGATTTTACCGATTCAAACACACAAACTGCTTGCAGCAAGAAGAAGTATTTGGGCAAAATTTCAGCTTCATATCTTTTAAATTGGCCGAGTAAAACGCTTCGCAACAGACGGACAGACTGACATCGCCCAATCGACTCCCCAAGTCATGCTGATCATATATGTATACTTTTTATATGGTCGGAGATGCTTCCTTCAATGCGTTATTAACTTCATGACAAAGTTAATAACTAAACATTAAATTAAAAATTCAAATCTATTCTAAGCCCGTTCACTGTTTGATCCTTTTTCATCGACATTGTCACCACGTCTGTCTTCTAAAAGTATTTTGTTCGCTTTTTCTTGTATGAGTCACATATGACACATAAACGTGAACAGGGATGAACGCTGTATACACGTGTGATTCATAGACAGTGAACTTGAGAATGTTATTAGCGGAACTTGGTCTGAGAGATTTAGCCGTCATTATCCCCCGTCTGAAATTCGAAAATTTCCAAACATTATGAGACACATGTGACACACTCATAGACGTGGATAGAAGGAACAGAGTGGACACATGTGTCCATAGTAAACGCATTAATCATAATTCAGAGAATGATCATAGTGTCTTTCTGAACTTCTAAAATAATTTTCAACTACAGAGTTCACACTTTATGGATTGCATTTTTTTTATATTTGCTCTCATGTAAAATTTGCTAATTTGCACTCAACATATCGTATTTGTGCGCTTAGCCATCGTTTAATTTCTAATATACTCCAATGTGGGAAGATTGTGAAAATGTAAATATTAGCGACGTTTTTTTCGTATCGCGTGTAAGTCTGACTCGAAAAAAACGATCGCGGGTAACATCCCGGTTAAGACCAAACAGCTGACATTTGACAATTTTTGTGCATCTTTGACTCGCTTTCGTCGGCTTATTTTTTTAATGTGGTGGATTTTATCATAAAAGATGATTATTTCTTTGCAAAATCTTTTCTCGTGATTAGAAAAACTCTCACATTTGGTTTGAAAAAACAAATTCCCTCAAATTTCCCTTATGTGTCCGCCATCTACATTTGAGCTCTATCCCGTGTAGGGTAGTTAGGTACACGAGTGAACTCTACCTGGGTAAGTGTCATTTTTTTTATATGAAGTTCTACCCAAACCTGCACGGGATAAACACAATAAAACGTACCTATTGTAATGTACCTACGTGTATCAACATCTAGTACAAGGTAACAGATGTATGACCAATAAAAATTTATGGTCCTACTATTTGAGTTTAACTCATCATTCTAAATCATTGTCTCTATGTAAGTTTAGTATGTAATAATTCTGTCGTCGAAAATCTACGAGTTAACAATATGCTATTCAAAGATGATTTTTTTATTTGACAGTCAGTTAATTGAAAACTTCTATTTTTAAGATCAAGTACCTACTGGATAAAACTAAATGCAACTAAATGCAACTAAATGCATGTTAGTGGATTTTTGCTTATGTCTAGACACAAAAAAAATATAGTACCTAATTGGGAAATTTCAACTTATCAACAATCCTGGATTTAAGTACTGAAATATTGCATCATAAATTAATTAGATATATAGAAACACTTTTTGTTGAAACTAATACACTTTGTTGCTTTCCTGACTTTTTCTGTACAACAATGTAATAAAATTATTAAAATTGCGTCAACTCTGTCAAAGTAATCTACTATGCTAGCGATTCGGCTGAAAGACGTATAATTTCTAAATGGTACAAAATTGTCATTGTATCAAACAAAAATTATGTTTAGTAAATTTATTTGTACACACTTATAATTGTCCGCTTTTTAGGAAAGATACATGAACATCTGGGGCCAACAATATTATTATTAATCCTCAAACCAATGGTCAATTTAATATAAGCATTGAAATCAACAACTGTACAACAAACAATTTAATTGGACGCTACCAGTTTCAATGATATAGCACTCAAGTCTTGTTAACGTAAACTGTTAACGATCAGCAGACCTTAAAACCTTTTAGTCCAATTGTTACTATACGATGACAAATCTTCATATAGTAGGTCTATTACATTTAGGATGATCGTTAAAACTTAAAAGTTTTACCTTCGACATGTCTGTATAGAAACAATTTAGTGCGATATCTTTCTTTCGGAACTGTATTCTCAGTATACATGTCTTTTTTAACGAAATAATATTTCGTAATAATTAATGAGCCTCGTCAAAAAATGTAAAGTTTACAATATTTTGCCCGAAATAAGAATCATTGGTTTTTTTTTATTGATCCACTGCAATTATAATTAATTGAAATGGATTGGTTGAAGTCACCTTCATTTTGTAATCACTGTTCCTTGTACTAAATCTTAATTGATCGACTAAGTGCAGCTCGAGTTGTACCTATCTGTAATTTGCAAAACGGAAATGTCAGAATAATGGAATTTCAAGGAGGAATGATAATATCCCTGATAGTTGTGAATCATGACTGATGGAGCTGGGGATTTTCTTAATGAAATCACAAAACGACTCATTATTCAAAAAGTCGTGCATAATGAATCTACATAATAGGGGATTCACACTTCTGACAGGATTTACTAAAACCCGGATTTGAACATTTTCGTACCATATTGCAAGTATATACATTCTACGATTCATTTTGAATTTAGCGACATACGATTTAATCTTGTATGGAACCGGATTAATTTTAACCAAGTTCAGGATTTGTAGTCTGTCTGTTTCGCCTTTTAGAGATTTCTGTATTTAATGAAATAAAGGAACTGAACTTTAAAGAATATTAAGTCAATATTTCTATAAGTTTTCTTAACTCTACCATTTAATGAATATCCATAACATAGAAATCACCAATACATAAATTAGTCGCGGCTTTTGCATTAACACGTCTCTAAACAAATCTTCCTGGTCCAACCGAATCGCAGTGGCAAGGTCATGCAATTCAAAACACATGTTCGGAACATATGCATGCAGATATTCAACACCTACAGTATTTTTTATCGTTTGAAACAACCAGCGCACATGTGTACAAATTAATTGGTCGAATCTCGATAATCTTGACATTGAATCACTTTCGATTTTTGGATGGTGATGTCGAATCGAGCATGAACCAACTATACATGAACCTGAATCAACTGTGAACCGATGTATAGAGGTTGAAAGAAAGTTATTCGTAAGCTGGCAAAACTTTTGGTTAATTCATATGAACGGTTGCTTAGTATACCAGCGATGGGCATGTCTTGCGTAATGCCTCTTATACAAAGTGACCAGGTCAATGCCTCTATACAACAGATGATAATAATATGGTTTAAAATTGTTTGATACAAATGTACGAGTATTATTTTTTGTTTGAGTCTTTGGACGAATCAGTAAATCACCGAAATAGAATAGTTTAGCATTTGATATAATGTTAAATTGTTTGACCTTAGAAGAAATCAAGGATCAAATTTGAAGGATTTGAAGAATCTTCGATTAAGTATCAAAACATTAATTATTTAGATATACACATATTTTCGCACGAAATCGATTAAATACATGTTAACGAGTGGAAGTAGGCTTATAATTTTGACCATTTACTCAAAAATATTTTTATCATGCTCGTTCCCAGAAGGGGGTGGGAGTATGAAATATGTAAAAACCTACAACATTAATTAAGATTAAGATTTTCCGTCAGTTTAAATTGTCGGTCCCAAAAATATTGTTAAGAGATGGTTTAAGCATTTTACAGCCAAATTTTAAGAAAGGATTATCGTCGAGAACGATCTTAATCATTCATTGATATTTCATTAAAATTTAATAATAAATCATTAAACTAAACTCTACAGCTAGTTTCAATGGTCGTATCACTCTTGATTTGAGCAGGACTGCTCTTTCGGCCTTAACACACAAACAAGCTTTCACATAAATTCATTTTTAGATTCCCGAAGCTTTTTTTCTAAATTGTCTGGCTGGCTTGGCGTCGCTGACGACTTCACTATTGTAGTTAGGCAAATTTGAACCCACCATTTACTAAGTCACATGTAATCTCAACCCTATTACTTACTTGAACCAATCTATGTAAGGAGAGCGTGCTCATATCTCCTACTTCAAAAAGCTTAAATACCTGGGCGTCATACTCGGCCGTAGACTTTACGAAATGTTTTAACACTTTCACTGTCTGAGTCACATGTGCACTCATCTATTCTCCCCGCTCACGTACATGTATGCATTTTGGTGATGTCGGTGAAAACCGCTATTGCATATTTTCGTACTGGAAACTGTAGTCCTAAGCGCTTTCAAAATCCGTTAATCGTCTAATACTCGTATCTGTGATCGGTAAGGCGACCAGTAGTACTGGATTTACCGAAGCAGACCACTAGCATCTATGGTCCTTTCTCGCTGCGTTACTGGCCTCAGTGATTTTTAGAAGTATGACTAATAGTTTATCAACCTCTTCCTTCATCATTGAGTCCCGTGTGGTATGTAACATGTCTTTGAAGCTGAGTTCCATGTGAACTCCACACTTATTGTGGATTTGCCTAGGATCCTTAGCCTCCTGCTAGCTATAGTCTCTTCCAGACATAGGCTGCATACAGTCTTGTTCCTTGCCTCGTTCTTTGTACCGCTCCATGGTTTCGCGTTGCTGGACCTGCGGTGTAGGCACATCGCCCGTTTTGGCGGTAATATCTCAGCGTATTTCTACAGCTCTATCTTGGATCGTGTCATCGCCGAGACCAATACGTTGTTGTTGCTTTTTCATTTGACACATCCAGGTGTTCTTGGGTCCATCAAGTGGAACTTCCATTGATATCGCTTTCTTTGCGGTGTTCTTAGGCGGATGCCGTTGAACATGGCAATACCAATCCATTTGTCGGTCTTCGAGCTTTTCGGTGATTGGTTGGTCTATGGACAAGCTGCCTCGGATGTAGCTACTTTTGATGTGGTCCCTTTTCGTTAGACCAACTGACATGCGTAACATCTTCATTTCAGTCGCTGTCATTTGTTTCACGTAACCTTCATACATGGTCCATTATTCTGATCCATACATGAGTGCGGGACATACAACCGTTTTGTACAACTTGCCCTTTAGCTTCAGTGGCATTTTCTTATCGCAGAAAATTCCAGAGTTTTCTCGCCACGTCATCCACCCAACCTTTGTGCGATGTTTGATGTCATCATCGCATGTAGCTCCGTTGTTCACCATCGAGCCAAGGTACTTGAACTTGGTACAAGACTTAAGCTGCTCTCCTTTGACGTACATTTCTGGTATCGGTGCATCTGGGTCTGAGAATTGGCAGCATAAGAACTCAGTCTTTGTTATACTTACCCTCAGTCCATGCTCCTCCAGAATGTCACACCATTTTGTAAGTGCAGCTTGCAAGGCAACGATGTTTGGGCTAGTGAGGACTATATCATCGGCAAAAAGAAGAGATATTTCTAGGCCGTCGGATATACGTGTTAATAACTAGCACATGATGATGTTGAAGAGCAACGGACTCAATACACTGCCCTGGTGTAATCCGACATTCACCGGAAATTCTACTGATTCACCGGCTGTGCATTTAACCTTAGTCGTTGCTCCATCATACATGTCTCGTATCATCCTGACGTATGCCTGAGGGACATTAAGTGCTCTCAAGGCCAACCATATCAGATCACGAGGTACTCTATCGAATGCTTTTTCCAAATCGATGAATACAAAGTGCAAGTCCTTTCGTGCTGTTCTATACTTTTCCATCGCAATACGAATGCACTAAATCGCATCGAATGTAGATCGACCTTCAACAAAGCCGGATTAATTGTTATTCAACCGCACAATCTTTCTCAATCGGTTGCAGACAACTCGCTCGTAGATCTTCAGTGTATGGGATGTTATCTTTATAGCCCTATAGTTGTTGAGTTTGCGTGAGTCTCCCTTGTTATTATAGAAAGGAAGAAGAAAACTTTTCATGAAAGAATCAGGCATCGGTTGCCCACCTTTGATTTTGTTGAATAGAACTGTGAGACAACTAAGCCCGACATTTTCCATTTAAACGAAAATTCCGCGGGGCTTGTCCGGTCCGACTGCCTTTCCGCGTTTCATCGGATGCATTGCCTCCATCACCTCTTCCTCTGAGATATCTTCAATATTTGTGGTATTCGACTCAACATCTCGAAAAGCTGCTCGAGAAAATTCTTCATTTAGAAGTCGTCAAAATACTTTCGCATGCTGCTACAAATTGCCGTATCGTCAATCAGCAACATTCCTTGCGATTCCTCCACGTACTTTTGGCGCCTGTATTTCCCGAACGTTCCTTCTCCTTTGGGCTGCGACCCTAAATATCCTGGCGTCGTGCTTAGGTCTCTCGCGCAAAAACGGTCCTTTGGTCGCAGTCTGACTTTCTAATTCTTGGTAGAATTTCTCAGCTGCCTTCGCCTTTGCTTGAGCTACCAAGCGCTTTACGTTTTTCCGACATTGCATATAATTTTCGCGAAGTTGAACCCGTTCGGTTTCACTGCTTGACTCACATTTCGTTCATGCCTTAAATGCGTTCGATTTGGCTTGCACTGCTTCCTTAGTTTCGGTGTTCCACCACCATGTTTCTTTCTTCGTGTGGAGTGGACCGTTCGAAACTCCAAGTGCCTTTTCCGCCTCACCTACTGACATTCCAGCGAAATTTTTCCACATTTGTGTTGGACTGTGGTCGGTGCAGTTGGTGTTGTTTTGAAGCCACTCCGTCATTCTATCAATGAATGGAGTTACTACAGGTTCAAAGTTGTCGTTTGTGAGATTGTGCCACTTGATTTTTTCGAAAGGCTTGGGAGTTCTTCTATTTCTTGCTCCTCCTACTTTCAAAATAAATTCTGACAGGAGCAAACGATGTTGGCTAACGACAGATCACCCAGGATCACCTTGCAGTCTTTTACCCACCTTCTCATAAAATCGAGGCAGAGGTGGTAATCGATCTGCGTTTCGTGTTTCCTATCTCCGTGTCCACCACTGTAGGTGATCAGGTGTCTCTCGATTTTCACAAACCATGTGTTTAGGATGACCAAACCGTGCGATCTGCACATAGTCAGAACAGCTTCACCTTCGTCATTTCTGACCGTTGAAGGGCTACCCTTTCCACCATGGCAATCCTCGTAACCATAATTTGATTCACCCACATGGCCATTTAGATCGCCTCCCAAGAACACCAATTCGGTATCTGGAATGGTCTGAATCAGGGTGTCAACGTCGTTCCAAAAGGCCTCTTTTTCTTCTGGTGGCAGTCCCACTTGGGGAGCGTAGGCACTTATTACGTTCCACACCCTTCTGCAGATAACCAATTTGATGCTGATCAAGCGATCACTTCTCTTCGCGACACTTATTATGCTGCCAAGGAAAGACGACTCCAGAATAATGCCAACTCCGTTTCTTTGGTTTGTGATTCCATAGTAGTACAATTTGTACTTCTTGGAATTCGTAAGAAACCGGGCTCTGTCGATATGGGTATTTCGCCACTTCGTCTCCTGCACGCACATAATGTCTATCCCCCTCCGCTTCATGATATCCTCAATCTCGCTCTTTGACGTCATGAAACCTACATTCCAGCTTGCAACCCTCAGCTTCTCCACAGTGTAGTTGGACTGCCTTATAGTGCTCGCCGCCGGAAACCGTCGAGCTCTGGCGCGAACTAAGTTCGCCCCGGGATCAGTCAACCGTATAGCAGAAGTAACGCCCGGCGGGGTAGTGCTTATATTTGCGTGAATTTCCATAAGGCCTTCCATTCTTTTACACCTTTTCGAGAAAGGTTGTGTTTTGGCACTAGTGTGTGGAAAGAAGTAAATTTATGGACTTTCCTTTTACTTCCGCCGGCTATCTCCAGACACGGCAACCCATACACACGCACACTAATCTATGGGAGATCTCGTTGATGTTAAAATGTGCCTCAGGCTTCAGATGTCATGGTGGCCTGCGACCTTCGCATACTAGCGGCCAAGCACCCTCTTAACAATGCATCCCTCGGCGCATGCTGATCCAACTTGGATTAGGTCCCTTTTTAATCGCCTTCTACGACACGCCGGGAAAGGCGGTGGCATTATTCGCGACCCATGCCACAGGGCATCCAGCTACATATCCTGGCCCAATCATGCCGTTTCCCAGAACATTTTTTTTTAGGTTATCGGCCCTTTCGTTCTCCAATATACTTGTGTGCCCTTTAACCCACGTTAGAGCAGTGGCGGCTGGCCCATATGTGCACATGTGCACGTGCACCCCCTGATAAAACAACAATATCAACAAATAACGTGCTAAATAAAACACTTAACAAAACAGAACAAACCGCCCGACGCAACATACTCTAAGAAGCGTACGTACATTATGCACATACGATATACCCAAGCCATGCATTGAATCTATATCTCGACCAGCTACCAACACCCACAGTGTTGGTGCACAGTCATATGAACTGGTGCACTCGCTCCAAAATCAGATATGTGACGGGTTCTCGGAGCGAGGGGATAGTGCAAAATTTACACTAGAATTTGTGCACAAATAAGTCGTGCACAGCCTGCACAGCACACCACTCGGTGATGAACCGAATGTATGAATTTTGGGTGAGTATTTTCAATGAAAGAATATAGGTATAAGAATGAGTAGAGATTTTATGTTTAACTTTAGAAATTTGTTGATAAGAACTTTCTAAGGACAACCAATTCATGCTCAATATTCTAGGATTGGGTTTGCCTTGTCTGAACTGAAAAGCATTTTGTGGAAAAATTTAATGTCAATTAAACGATAAAAAATAAATTTTGGTGTGCTGCTGATTCGTAACTTTTTTTTTCTTGGCTGTTATGTGAAAATCGCAGTGATTCTTTAGTTATAAAATCTAGATTTTTGTTCGCAGTTACAAGGAGATGCAGGTAAACAGGATGGAAACAGGCTTGAGGAAGTAGTCATTTTCGCAAAAAATTAGAATGTACGTATGATGGACTATGCTTTGACATTAAAATAAAATAATTTTAATTCAAAGTAGGTAGTCTTAAGTATACGTTAAAATAGATTTTGAGGGGTTGATGTCGTATGTATGTATTTAGTTTTCTTTTTTGTGAACCCCCAGTATTATTGTATACGAGCCGCCACTGCGTTAGAGTAACTTCGTTAATTGAAACACTATTGAATTGATTGCTGCATGCGCTTGATCACCGATTGGTTGTCGAATGCTATAAGAATTTTTATTCTTCAGCGCTTCCAGAAGATGATGGAGCCCGTATAGTAGTAATGCAAGCATCTCCGCCTGATATACCGAACATGATAGGTTTAGCTCCTCGGAGTATACTCCAGCCCCCAGGCAGGTGCGCTTCCTTCCATGAGAGAACCATAAGTAAAGATAAGTCGTAAGGGAGGTATGCTGATGCAACAAGAAATAATCCTGCACCGCTTCTTATCATTACTTAGGGTGCCTTCTATATTTCGGGATGGGACAACTAGTGTAGCAGATCTGGGAATATTTTGAAAAACAATAAAGCGATTTTCGATGATTCTCTAATCCCGAAATATAAACGATAACCCCGTAATTCAAGGGTTCCTGTATCAAAGCTACGCCGAGTTTACCTTCTTCCAAGCATCTAATCATCACCGCTGATGCTGATATGCAGTGATTAATATTCAACTGACACACAGCTAGTGTTTGTATGTGCGGTTCCCCCAAAATCCCAGTGGAGTTTCCCCTTGCTTTCAGTACAACCGTAAGCAAATATAATCAGTGTCGCCTCATTCCGCAAAGTTCGCAGTCTGGCGCCTATAGATTGGTCAGGTCGCTATTGGTTAATTGATTCTTACACGTTAGTATAATAAATCCATTGGCTATCTGAGGCCTGCCCATAAAGCCTATATCTCCGGCCTCATCGCTAAGGTCATCCAAAGCGTACAAAATAGATGCCTTGAAGGCAGGTGTGTCGCATCTAGAGGACCATCACCTGATGCATTGGGAACTCGCTGGAAGAGATCTATTCCAGCAACCTGTGCGAAAGAGTTTAAAGTCTTTTGAAAGAGAAGATGTTCTCCCTCATTTAGTTGACAGGCTGAGATGTTGCTTTAAACCTCTTCACCGGCATTTTCATTTCCGGAGTTGTCTCCTCCTGTATTTACCGACCAGCTTGATTTGACATCTTCCCGTCGAACTGCTGCCATACAAACCTAACCCCCCAAATTAGGTTCTTTAAAAAAAACTGTTTTATTTGTGGACCAATTTCAACCAAATTTCACTAAAATATATTTATATTGATGACACAAAATATACGTAAGAATCGATCAAATCAGACAGTGGGATCATGGGGCTGCCATACAAACCCAACCCCCCAAATCAGATTCTTTTAAGAAAAACTTTTTTTCCAAAAAGTGTCGAGGAAGGTCCCTCCGTTTGGATAAAATATTTTTTTCTTTCAAATGGATGAACACAAAAGACTACTTTACACCAAAAGGAGTAACTTTCGATATTTTTGGGATAAAAAAACACAATTTTTTTCAGTTTTATCAACAGCGAAAGAACATAAAACTCTTTAATGAGTTTTGTATAACTAGCACTATTGGCCTCTGAGGTGGCGACATTTCACTTACCTCTTTGAGCTCTAAAATGCATAGTAAATTACCTACTTACAGTGGGGTTCGATCCCGGGACCCTATGATTTGAAGACTAACGCCCTACCTACTGCAATAGACAGACTATACGCGTCTACAAACGTCGACGCCATATACATATATTACCCGAGAGATCGTGTTACAACGTGCTGCCGAACTAGTGCGTCTAAAAGTAATCAAAATTTAAATTTTAGTTGGAAATACAGAAAATGGAATTACCACATTTGGAGCGAAATTAACACCATTTTATGTACCTAAATTTTAACACCATATAAAGAAAAGCATATATATATATGTAATTACGGATAACATTTATTATTTATTTAAATGGATTTTATTTTGTTGAGCGTTTTATCCTAATAGATAAAAGGAACATTTTATACTTGTGAACGGAGTTAACAAATTGTAGTTAACTCCATATGTATAAATAAATCTCACAAAAACAACTGTGTTGTAAGGTTTCCGCCAAAGAAAAAGTCGTCAGCCGCAGAAAGGATTGATATAAATACAATCCCGCCGTAATACTCGCATCTTGTCTCAATGATACGCATATTCAAAAGAGATTGAATTAGTTAATAGCTTCCATCAAATCAGCGCGGTGCGGTAGCGGTACGCGACAGAAACAATGTTCGCGTACCGCTCCCGCGCTGGTTTGGTGCAGCAAATTTCGTTCAACGCTATTTGGCGAGGAGCTTGAATAGGTTTAATAACAGAACAAACCCAATCTTATGGAAATTACCAAAGAATTTATTCTATACAGTGCCCGCTCTAGCACTTACGCCGCTCCGGGCAAGACAACAAATTGCCTCCCTAGATATATATATATTTTTTTTTAAAGGGATTTATGGAATACGTCGACTTTATTCCATCGGGCAGGATGTTTATTTGACACAGTTTAAATTTGAATCCCATCCAGAAATTCATATTTCGTTCCAAAGTTTCGACACAGAAACAAGACAGAAACCGATTCCAGATTCCACCTAAGAGACCCTTTCTGTGCTGATTTATACAAATATACATTAGTTGTTCTGCCGAAAATTCCAGAGGGTTTTTGTTTTGGTTTTCTTATAAACCCTTATGAATGAATTGAGAGGACGTGTGGGTGCTGGAGTCATTAAAAACTGCACCAGAAAGATTTAGTAAGCACAGGGCCGGATTTCCCATATGGGCAACCTGGGCTACTGCCCGGAGCGGCAGAATTTGAGGGGCGGCAAATTCTTAAATTTTTTCATTGGTCGTAAATTATGGGATTTTGAAAATTCAAACATAATTGTAGAAAATAGTTTGCTTTTTTAATTTATTCTAGTTAGATGTATACATATTCGTCTTCATCAAAGCACCTAATCGCAACCTCAACTCAAATAATAATGTGATTCGGCCTCCAAAAATTTAGACTACTCAAAAGTTTTGCTTGAAGCATACACTCATTCACTCTGAATGGCGTGCCGGCCTTTAGTTCAGGAGCATATTTAGAGTAGGATTATAAATCATCTTTGCCTTCACTTTAAACATTATGCCTGAAGCCACATTAAATGATATAAGTACGCTAGTACTTGGCTGCCAGCTCCTGTTTTCAAGCCTCTAAAATTGGCCCAGACTTGAAGAAAAAACCAAAAACATTTTTGGTGATAGCGATCCTTTGGAAAGTTCAAAACGCCCCCAAGCAAGTAACTCATCTAACCACACATTTTCGTGTGTTCAATTACTTCTTAAATTTTTCCCCACTTAAAATTCGCTGGGAAGCAAGGATTTGGTTTCGGGAGAGGTCCGAGTTTCGATATTAGAAATGCGGCATTGCCTATCAAATTTTTGAGTTTCTATCGGGTTTAACGAAATTTTTAAGAATTTTTACGCTTAAATTTTCGGATTTGCAATTTTTTTTCAGAGAAAAACGGGAAATTTCACCGAAAAAAAAATTATTTAAAATAGTTGAAATCAGGAAAATCTAGAACTCTTCAGGCAGCGAATGATTTTTGCCGAATAGCATCAGTAAATGCTTTCCCAATTCGTTTTCGTTATCTTTATCACCGAAAACAAATTAGGTCAAGGTGTGTTCAAAATTTACCCTAAGCTTTCTTAATTTTGGGTTTTTTTCGGTATGACGTTTTCTGGTTAAATATTATGCTAATACATATGTATAGGAAATTTCATTTGTTGGGTTAATTCGCAAATTATTTCCAAAACGATCGAAAAAAAATTTAGAAAACATGAACGCATTTCTAAAAAGGTGAAAAACCGAATGTAATAAGAATTGCACTCTTACAGTTTTCTATGTTATCATTGGAGTTTCAATCATTCCAAAAACAATTTTGGGAGGTGCACGGAATACCTCGATTCCTCCCCTGGGAAGCAACATAAAAAAATTTCAAGCAAACAAAATACGCTTACTGGTAAAAAATATTAAATTTTCAATTTTTCACATACGCCCGCTAACGTTTTGCCTACATTTCCTTTTTGAGCTGACAACTGCTACCTTCAAGCTTATCTATGGTGGCGGAGGGCGGCAAATTCCTTACTGCCCAGGGGCGCCATAGAGGCAAAATCCGGCCCTGAGTAACCAGAAGAAACATAATTGCACTAATGTCGCTCTGACCTTTTTCAGATATTTCAATTATCAATCGTTCAAACAATCAACTCGTTTATTAAATTTGTGGGCTAGATGGAACTCGGGTATGGGTTGTGCTAGCCGTTAGTGGAAAAATATTTTGCCGACGAAATACTGCATTAGGAATAAACCTCAAGGTTATGTAAGGACCGGATGGGATTTATGATGAAAAAGGGACGACTAAGTGGACTACGGATTCAAACACGTCTTACTTATGCGATGTACAAAATGCAAGAGAGCTTCTTTATTGAGAGATAAGTGACAGGTTGTCATCTGACAGTGAGTGGGTTTACACTATAACATTATAGAAAATATGAATGAGCGTTTACACTTCAACACGCCGCCTAAATGCGTAATTTATATTATCTTTATACATAAATATGTAAACTTATATCTCTTTGTTTTCATTTCAAAAAAATGCAAATGTATGCTTTCCTTTAAGTTGTATAATTTAACAAAAAAATATAATTAATGTTACAAATAAAAAATTCATTTCGCTTATTGTGTTAAATTCTATTCCGTTTTAGTTAGCTACTCGATATTAATTCAATTCAAAAAATATTAAAGAAAGGATTAATTCATTTGATATGATTTAGGAAAATAAATTCAAATGAAAAATTTACTTTATACCAACTTCATCCAAGAAAAATATTTGTTTTACTCTCAAGACTGGTTTAGTTAAAATATCGGCCAACATCTGATCCGATGGTAAGTGAATAAGCTTTACAGTACCAGAATCGATTTTTTCGCGTATGAAACAAGTTTTAATTTCAATATGTTTTGTTCTATTAGAATATGCATTATTTTTCGCGAATTGAATGGCGCTATTATTATCGCAGTACAAAACAATCTGCTCACTTGCTGTCGGTACTAGCTCCTTTTGAAATCTCTTCCACCAGATTAGTTCTTGTATGGCTGACGTCATCGAAATGAATTCCGCTTCGGTGGTTGAAATCGCAACGGTTGGTTGACGCCGAGAACACCATGATATCGGACCATTTTGCATCATAAAGATATATCCAGTGGTTGACTTTCTATGATCAAGATCACCGGCCCAGTCTGCATCACAGTAGCCTTTAAGTTCGTCGGGCTTACGGGAATAAACAATTTTCTTCTCGGGGGTACCTTTAAGATAGCGAAAGATACGTTTAACGAGTAACCAATGGACTTTACCTGGGTTCTGGCAGTAGCGGCTAAGTAGATTCACGGCATAGCTGATATCTGGTCTTGTGACCTGTGCTGCATACAAAAGACTTCCAATTGCCTCCATATAAGGAACATTTTTCATCTGCTCCTTTTCTGATTCTGTTGTTGCACACATCTGAGCTGATATCTTTTGGTTTGGGTCGAGAGGCGTCGAGATAGAATTACAATCTGCCATATTGAAACGATTCAGCATTTCGGTGATATACTGCGACTGATCGATACTTATGGTGCCAGCTGCTCGATCACGAATCACACGAATACCGAGTATTGATGAAATTTCGCCCAAATCTTTCATCTTGAAGTGCTTGTTGAGTTCACTTTGCAGTTGACTGGCTTGATTTTGGTCATTGTAGAAGAGCGCAACATCATCTACATAAATAGCGACGAACAACATCCTGTTGCCATTTATCGAGTAGTAGATGCACTGGTCTGCTTCGCATCGCTTCAGTCCGAAATTTACGAGCACGGAGTTAACCTTTTGGTTCCAAACACGGCTGGATTGTTTTAGACCGTATATGGACTTCCGCAAACGACAAACGCGATTTGATCCATCTTCGAAAAATTCGGGTTGAGTCATATAGATTTCCTCCTTGAGTTCTCCGTTGAGAAAAGCTGTCACGGCGTCCATCTGTCTGATTTCCAAATCATGTCTCGCTGCAAGTGCCAGAAGAAAACGGATTGAGCTGTGTCGAGCGACAGGCGAGAAGGTTCCGTCATAATCGATGCCTTGCTTTTGCGTAAAACCTCTTATAACGAGTCGAGCTTTATGACGAACGAAACTGCCATTGGCGTCGGATTTCGTCTTGTAAACCCATTTGCACTGAAAAGTTTTCTTCCCTTTGGGTAAATCGACTAACTCCCAAGTGTTGTTAACAATCAAGGAATCAAATTCGTCCTTCATTGCATCCTTCCAGTAATTTGCATCTGAACGTGACATCGCTTCTTTTACAGTAACCGGATCTGAAATTGATGAAGGATTGTCGACCATAAAAATATACTTTACCGGCTCTTGGTTCGCTATTCTCGCAGAACGTTTAGGTTCGGTTGCTTCTTCACTAAGTGGGTTGGGATCGCTCGTCGAATCTTCCTCGGCGATAATTTGTTTGTCACAGATAGTACTATTGCCGATGGGTATTGTTGACACATCTGGATCCATAGCTCCTTCAAGCGTATTATTTGTGTCGATCACAGTATTATCAGAAGCATAAGTAAAATTGCCGCCTGAATCTGCTTCATCACTATCGCCGGTGTCTGATTCATAGTCTGATTCGTCGTGTTTGGTCACTGTACTTAATTCCCAAATAAATTCGCCGCCTGAATTTGTACTGTTACTCGAAATAGACGAAAAGTTATCGAAATTGTTTTCATTTACCTTGTGTTTTTCTTCGATAAAAACGACATCTCTACTAATGACTATTTTCCGAGTCTTCTCATTGTATAAACGGTATGCTTTGGAATCAGCTGAGTACCCAAGCAGTATACATTCAGAGGATTTCGCATCTAATTTTCCCCTTTTTTCTTTGGGGATATGAACCATGGCTTTACTGCCAAAAATGCGAATTGGTGCTAAATTCGGTTTTTTTTCCAGACCAAAATTCTTCTGGCGTGATTTTTTGAATTCGGCATGGCGTCCGATTTGTTAAGAATGCTGCCGTGGATGCAGCTTCTGCCCAAAAACGCTTTGGTAAATTTGCATCAATTAGCATGCAGCGAACTTTTTCGATAATTGTTCGATTGGCGCGCTCTGCGACACCATTCTGTTCCGGTGTATATGGCGCACTTTTCTGATGCTGAATGCCATTTTTTGAGCAAAAAGACTTAAATCGAGAATTTGTATACTCCGTGCCATTATCGGATCGCAAAATTTTAATTTTGGTTGAGCACTGATTCTCAACAAGTGCCTTGAATTTGCAAAATTCTTCAAAAACTTGCGATTTACTTTTTATCGGAATTATAAACACTTTGCGGGTGTAGTCGTCGATAAATGAAACAAAATATCGAGCACCGGACAAGGATTTCACTGATACCGGACCAAAAACATCGCTGTGTATTATTTCGAGTAGTTTAGTTGCTCGCGAACCGATTTCCTTAACCCATTAACGACGAGACCCTAAAATCTTACCGATTGCGCTGAAATTTCCCACGTCGGCTTAAAATGGCTAAAAACACATTTTGTAGAAAAAAATTTTTTCCCCGGATGCCGGGTTCAGGCTCCCGGCACTGTTACATATATGTAACATCAGGCACTCGAAGTACTCGAGGGTGTTACATATATGTAACATCAGGCATGATACGGGGAAAGTGTATTCAAAATATATTTTGATTTTTTTTTCAAAAAGAAAACATTTCAGTAATTTTTTTTTTATAAAGCGAAAAATATATGAAAGCCAATATTTTACATGAAGTTTGGAATGTAGATAATGCAACAATAACGTAGAAATAATACGAAATGTGTGCGAAAATTGAGCAGCCTTACAAAAATATTATGTCAAATATTGTATTATTTTATTTTATTATATATGTGTTTTTGCATGTGGAGTTGTTGTTGTTTTATTGAGAAGTTTATTGAACACCCACAGAACTAATAGATTTGACAGTTTGTGAATAGGAAAAAAGTTTATAGAACTACAGTAGTTAACAATACAGATTTTGAAGATTATGGAAGATTTGCCAGTAAATTATATAATTATTGTTTCAATTTTTTTGTCAATTTGTCCATCCGCCCAATTTGTCTAGAAAGGACTAAATAAAGAGCCTATAATTCCTCCTTGTCTATAATTTGGTATACATTAGAAACCATTTCTTCTTTCGTAGCTCAAAATATATCCTATTAAATATTATATTAGTAGAATTAAATAGAATAACTAATCCTTGGCCTCATGAAAATAAAGCCTTGACTCCTTGCTTCGGATACTTGACTCCGGCTATAATTTTAATCCACATAGAACAACTATTGTATCCATATTCCGGATTTCTAGAGCAATTCTAATTCCGACTCTCAATATTTTTGGTATGTTATGCCAAATATGGCCGCTCAATTTGCCAGTCAAGAAGACACAAGGGTCTAGAAAATCATGTGACATGACTATTTTTAAGGAAAAACCTAAATAATAGCATTTTTTCTTTTAAATTTTAACATTTATGAAGACTATTTATGCTATTTTTCTACATAAAAATGTCTTGTTAAAATCCGGAATTTTCGTTAATCCGGATTTTTTGAGTATCCGGACTTCTTTTTTTTATAATTTATCCGGACTTTCGCGTCAATAGTGTAAAAATTCCATAAAATAAAAAAAAAAAACACTTAAAAGGTACATACTCATACACCTCGTATACGAAGAGTGCACTTTCCCCATATCAGGACGGATGTTACATATATGTAACAGTGTTATATAAGTACTTATAAAACCTAAACTACGGACAATATTTATTTCATTTATTTTTTGTATTGTTTCAAAAAGACCAGGTAATGCCATACGCTTAATTTTTTCCCAATTTTTTTCATACAATTAAATATAAAAATAAAATTCCTCTACTACTTTTGCCATCGTGACGATTTTCGTCAGCATCGAAAAAACATCAAAAAGAAACATCTATCACTTCGACAATACAGAATCAAATTCAGCTAAATTGATTTCTACGCATTGCTAATAGTGTTCAGTACAGGATAAAACACTTTTTAGTGCCGAATTGATATCCTATTCCTTTAGCAGCCGTTTGAAACGAAGGATGTCTTACTGTTACATATATGTAACATCAGGCATTAATGGGTTAAATGAATTTCGCGTTTGTTTGCCTTTCACGCAAACAATGCATTTGCTCGATGCACTTTTTTCGAAAGAAATACCATCGACTGGACGTTTTGAGTTTCTTTAGATTGTCATCGCAAATATGCCCCATTCGGCGGTGCCAAAAGTTGAACAAGCTTTTGACTGCATATGCTGATTCGATTGCATTCGTTTTGATGTCACAGTTTAATTTGTACATTCCATTCACTTCGGGTGCAAAGCCAATTAACGTATTGTTATCGTTATATATTTTGCAACCGGAATTATCAAAAACAACGCGATTATTTCTTTTTGCCATTTGGCTCACAGAAATTAGGTTTGCACATAAACCGGGAACGTATTGCACGTCTGATATTGTAGCCGGAACTTTACGCGAATCGTGCAGCAAATTAATGTCAATATTACCGACACCGTCAACAGTTAACTTGTTGTTATTAGCGACAACAACTTCTTGCTTTTCACAAACTGACATATTTTTTAGAAATCGTTTGCTGGTTACCATATGGTTTGATGTCCCGGAGTCGATGAAAAAATCGTCGGACTGAGTATTCGCGGCGAATGACATGAAAAGAGCTGCGTTCGGTTTTTTATAGTTGACGTCACTGTTTTCACGTTTGCGTTGACGACAGACGGAACTATGATGTCCGAATCGTGAACAGTAAGTACACTTCACACGATTGCCGCCTTGTTGATTGTTGTGTGGCTTCGCTTTACACGATTTTCTCGCAAACATTGCAGAGTCGTCGGCTTGCGAGCGTTTCACCTCTTGCAGAATTAAATTTTTTGCACTGTCGACAGTTAATGTTTTGCCCGTGTTTTCTACGGCCATTACGAGTGCTTTGTAGTCGTCTGGCAGGCCGGCTAACATTAGCGCTGCTATTATTTTGTCGTCAATTGTTAGACCGGCATGCTTAACTTTCGACGATAGGTGAAGCATTTTATTTACGTATTTCTCGGACGAGACACAATCTTCCAACTTTAAATGCACTAGCTCTTTGAGCATCGACACTTTTCGGCACAATCCGCTGTCGGTGAAGCGTGTCCCAAGTACTTTTCGCTGTTTTGCACTGGGCTATGTGCGAGTAGTTTGATCTTTCAATTAATAATTGGATCATTGAAAGAGCTTTCAGGTCTTCATCCTTCTCCTTTTGCGTGGCAGACAACGACGGCTCCGCCAAAACACATGGCCAACTACCTTGAATAACCAGGTACGCCTTCGCTTCGATAGCCCAATCCGAAAAAATTCTCTCGGCCCCTTAGCTTCTCAAATTTGTTGACTTGAGATTGTGGCAACATGTTGAGGTTAGGTTTCCGGAAAAATTATGAACTTTTAGTTCGGAAAAAATTTACGAAACTATTGGATTTACGAAACGACCGGATAACGCGTAAGTTATTTATGAATACTGAAGTGTTTTTCGCGTCGCGAATAGGCCCATAACCTGATGAAAAAGGGACGACTAAGTGGACTACGGATTCAAACACGTCTTACTTATGCGATGTACAAAATGCAAGAGAGCTTCTTTATTGAGAGATAAGTGACAGGTTGTCATCTGACAGTGAGTGGGTTTACACTATAACATTATAGAAAATATGAATGAGCGTTTACACTTCAACAATTTAAGAAGTACCAATCTCAGCAGGATGCACCCACATCACACGTAGTACCTTACGGGAAACTACTGAGAGAGCTAAACTAAGTTTCAACTTCTCGAAATATGCCTCTACTGAAATGAAATCAGGCTATACCAAGCAGACTCTGAGTAAACCAACCTTATTACTCAGTTCAGGCTCTAGCTTCTTGAAAATTCATCTAGTTTCCTGAGGTTCTTTCTTTCTTTCTTCGGGTAATTTGTTTGCTTTACAAAAACTGAAATGCCGAATATATAGGAATTTTATATAAATTCGAATCAACTACGTATTTCTTTTTTTATTTCAACCTGCAAGCGTTTGATGCTGAATTTGATTTTGGGAAAATTTTGATTGCCATTAGACACAACTTTTGAAAGAGAACGGTGCAGTTAGCAGTTTTAATTCCGGCGAATAACGGTTTTAGTGGTCTTTCTTTTACAAAAACTTTTCTTACGTTTACGTTGATGTCAGTTTTCTTCGCTGCAGAGTTGCTGTCTTTTGACAGCATCAATTAAAGCCCCGCCCTTGAGTTTATTACCATTAACTTATAAGTGTTTTATTTTTTTTAACCGAATATGAGTTTAAGCTTTCTTGTAATTTTTTATATGAAGTGCTAGTCAAAATGCCGCCACAAAAATTTGGCGCCCCGGGCGATCGCCCGGCTTGCCCCTCCCTAGAGCGGGCACTGATTCTATATGTAGAAAAAAAAAGAAAAACGCGTTCTATACGAAGGAAAGCAAAATAAGGTTCTAAAATGCATTTTTATTTTCTACAAGGCTGGAAGCTTCAAAGTGAAATCTGATCAAGAAAAGAACATAGCAGCAAATAATACCCTCTTTTAGCTCCCCCCAATAAGCGTTGAAAGAGATTTGCTCCACCAAACCAGCGCGGGAGCGGTACGCGAACATTATTTCTGTCGCGTACCGCTACCGCACCGCGCTGATTTGATGGAAGCTATTAACTAATTCAATCTCTTTTGAATATGCGTATCATTGAGACAAGATGCGAGTATTATGGCGGGATTGTATTTATATCAATTCTTTTTGCAGCTGACGACTTTTTTTGGTGGAAACCTTTTACAACACAGTTGTTTTGGTGAGATATCATATTTTTTTTGCAATTTTCGATTTGCAGAATCGACATAACATATCAATAAATGCTGAAGACTATATTCATTGCCCTATTGTCACGAATTTGTTTGAGAACAATAATTATAATAATGATAAACCTCTTGTTAACCTTTGTCTCTTTAGTAACCTTAGTAACCTTGCTCCACTTGGTAACCTTGGTCGCCTTGGTAACCTTAGTAACCATAGTACACTTGATAACTTTGGTGATCTTGGAAGTCCTTAGTAACCTTGGTAACCCTGATAGCCTTGGTAGTCCCTCGCAAACCTTAGTATCTTTGTATATCACATTAAACTTAATGTTAATCCTAACTTTGACCATAACCTTGGCCTAAGCCTAAACGTCAAACTTAACCTTAACGCAAACCCTATCCTTACACATCCTAATCTTAAATCTTTTTAATGTAACCATTGTAACCACTGTGTACTCAATATGTGATTCAAATTACATCCATATTTCCTAAGTTCCAAATTGGGCCTATCAACATCAAACGGTTAAGACACGATTCCCGTTACTGCAGAGCCAAGACTTTCCTTATATCCAGGTTCCATCATTTTCCCTTTTAAAATACCCCATCTACTACTTTTGGCCTTTTGATCTTCATCGTCGTTGCGTCGTTACGTTACGTTACGCTTGTTAGTTACAAAATGTATACCAAACCCCAGAAAAAAGACATATACATATCAAAAACCCTTTAATCCTTTATCAAAGGTCCCGAAAACCTGCTCAGTCCTGACTAAACTAGTTTACCAAGCATTTCCTTTTACAATGATAAAGTGACCAGGAATCAGAGATAGCTATAGGTATCAGGACCAGTCTCTGTTTCAGCCACTATATAACTAAGAGTGCCCTTTTTTACCTACCACAACAGGATCAAACCGAGTGGACTTACAAGAATGAATCTACAATTTCGTTACAATTAACTCATCAGAATTCCTTGAAAAATCGATTTTTAAAACATAGGAAAAGACTTAAGCGAGAAAATCAATGCATTTTTTTTCACATTTTACGCTGTATCTTTTTTGTTACTGCACGGATCGGAGCAACTGATAGCCTATGCTCACCTTCAGGACAGACTCTATCAATGGGAAAAGAGAGCAAATCCCAAGACGCTCTCTACGAGGCTGTAGCCATGTCAATAAACAACAAGAACAACGAGAACAAGATTTATAAAAAAAATGCGATTTTCAAACTCTTATATCTCCGGTGTTTTTCATGTTATCTTCTTGAAATTTGCTACACTTCGTAAGACGGCGCGAGCGACAACCTCTATCAAATTTGAACACTCAGGACCAACCAGGGACCGAGCTACAGAGGTCCGAAAACACGTACTTGTTCCGTCGTGTAAACATAGTCTTAGGCCTGTATTTATGAACATTCCTTAACTCAAGGAGACTTTTTTGTCTCCTTTGACCAGGGTTGTGCTTTGTTCCTGATGTCACCGCCGCTATGCGAAAGTCCACAGGTCAAGGAGACCTTGGGTCAAGGATGCCGAAATTCAATAAATTAAATGTCATTTCCCATACTTTTTCATAGAAAAAAAAGTCTCCTTGAGTTAAGGAATGTTAATAAATACGGGCCTAAGTCTTAGATTTGTACAAATTTCTTCGTTTGTCTTTTTTCTAGATTAAAGCTATTTGGATACATTTTGAGTCACACCACCTGATTTTTTGCTGTGCAAAGAAATTGATTTAACAAGCCTTATCTCTAAGTTTACCCATAAGCCATAACAAAGCACGAAGAATATTTTTGAATTTTTTTTATTTTATACCTACAGTTGAAGTTTTGATTACTTTTATGAAATGATTTCTTAATTATCCAGATTTGCTGTGCAAATGATTTCCTCATAAGATGTACGAAAATGATTTAATTTAGTTTATAATTTTTCAAAAACAAGAAAATGTATAATGTACATACATATTTGTTGAGTTGAATATACGACAACTATTAGTTGGGTTAATATACCTTCCAATGTCTTAAACATTATTATTTAATGCAAGTCAAGGGAGCCCCGCCCTTATTATTTGCGACGGGTCCCGCGCCGCTAGCCGTACTAAAGGTACGTCGTCCTCGACGCGGCCGCACGACAGCGACTCGCTCATTCCATATAAAAACTCGTTTCTCTCTCATTTTAAAAACGAGTTTTTATTTGGAATGAGCGAGTCGCTGTGGTGCAGTCGTGTCGAGGAAAATGTACCTTAGGCACTGGGTATTTCGTAGACACAGCACAGCACGCTTGGTCGCCACTTTGTTACTTTTTTTCTCCTTGGGTCGCATGAAGAATTAGCCCCGTGTGCGCTTGGTTTCCCCTTTACTATATTTTGGCCCTTGGGTAGCATCGTTTAACGGCTACAACTTTTGAACACAAGCAGCTAGGGCACAATATAATCTTCCTCTATCCAAATTTTAGTGTCGCAGCTCTATCTCAGTATACATTCTACGCTGCACAGTAACTAGAACAGGGGTTCCCAACCTTTGTCAGTGCATGCCCCCCTTGCAAGGTTAGCGGAATCTGGCGCCTCCCAAAGAAAATTTCGCTCAAAAATGAAAGAAGGCATTTTTAGCTCATTTTTTTCTGCTTAAAAATTCGAAACGTTGACGAAGAATGGGAGAAAATTTGACATCATTTGGAAAAATCTCACAGAGATTTTGGACTAGCGAGATCAGCTTGAGCTTATGTGCAGCTTCAATGCTTCAATGCTAACATTTAGCTCATTTGAATATTGAATTGATTCCACACTTAGAGGGGTTTCATACTGTGGACAGGATTTACTAAAACCTTTAAATTAATCGAGTCGAAACCCGCCTACTAGATTAAATCGTATGTCACTAAACTCAAAATGCTTCGTAGAATGTACTTGCACAATTCAAATTGCAGTACAATATGGTACAACTGTTAACTAAATCTAGGATTTAGTAAATCTTGTCGATAGTCTGAATCGCCCCTTAAACTATAAAACACTTGATTTACGTAGTGGCCAGTATACAGCTGAATTAGGCTATTGGGCATTGCCGGAGAGCTAGACTTGGCCCTACATCCCTACTACATTGGCTCAAGAATTGAGGGCGCATGATCATAAGTAGGTAGTATTGCGTGCTGAAGATGTTGACTGAAAATCTGGTTATAGACCTAGGGAGATCCATTTTTTTGTTCAGCGGTGCGTTAACAAGCAAAATTCAAGTCATTGGATATATTTTATGAAGCATAATTTCAATTTCATTCAAGTTCAATAGGTAGTGCACTCCTGGTTTTTCCTCGATCTCTATTCCTGAAACAATTTCAGCGATAATCATCAAATAGACTTTGGACATATTTTATTGTGATTTAATTAACTATACCTGCAGCGATTTAGAAATTTTGTTCATGAATCGAAAAATTTTACCAGCTCATGGCCGTGGTAATATAATCAATCACATCAACACTCAAGTTGAGCCCACGCCCCCCTTTGCCGACCGTCACGCCCCACTAGGGGGGCGCGCCCCACCGGTTGGGAAGTACTGAACTAGAAGATTCGGATCAAATCAAATACTAATACTCAGACGCATGGATATTTAAATCACGTATTTCAATGGTCCTAATCGTGCGAGACTGTATAATTGAACATGATACACTTCAGAGGTGAATTCGCTAAATATCAATGAAATTACATGCATATATGATCGAATCTACACTCTAAAAAGTGAATTTAAATTTCCGCTGGAAATGCGGTAATTTTACACTTTTTCCCGCTTATAATCACATACAGAGTGCATTTTTCAACAATTTCTGTGTAAAATAAGAAAATTACACTAAAATCGGTGTGAAATGTATTTTTACGCTACACTTCTGTATAATTCAGATTTTCTGGTGCATTTTTACAACGTTTATGTGTTTAATTCGGATTTGTGGTGTATTTTTACAACGTGCAGTTGATGTTTTACTCATTTTTTGTAGCGTGCTCTCCAGCTGTCAAAATTCAATCGGCTGTACTTAGCACAGTGTAAATTCTCTGCATTTAGAACTCATGTGTACACGCTCTGTGGCTCACTTGGTTGAGTCGCACTCTACGATGCTAGTAATCTAGAGGTCCCGAGATCGAATCTCGGCGTGGTCCAAAATTTCCGTACATATGCGGATAGGAAATATTTAGTGCTTGCAACATTACACTCCGAAATGATATGCAATGTAACGTTGACTCGAAATTGCCTATAAACGGCTGAGTTACGGTACTGAGAAGAATAACAAGTGTACAGATGGCACAAAAAAGACCATATTGCAACCTCCCATGTAGACGAAAATCTGATCAGCAAAACTCGACCGATACTTGTTTATATTTTATATATCCTTAAATAGTTTTATTGATAACTATATTATTTGTAAAGGTTCGCCACTTAAATCTTTACAACGAAAAAAGAGTGAAACCGCATTATATTCATATTATTACGGAGTGTTTTTACACATAGCGCGGTGTAAATTTGCTAATATATTGGAGTACTTTTTTAAACATTTTTTATGTAAAATTATACTTGATTTGCAAATTTAGATTGCAGAGTAATTTCACTATTATAATAGTTTCCTTCTATTATAAGAGTAAAAATTTCATAGAGTGTAATAATTTACAAAGATCGAATTGTTATCATGCTAGGAAAGCACATGTTAATTTAATTGCATCTATCATTTATTTAAAAGGTTGGCAAAAAATATTGTAAAAGCCAATGTTTGAAGAATTAAATTATGTTTTTTTTAATCAAAAGTTGATTCCACTTCCTCACTAACCTCTAACTCACCGGAACTATCACAGAACCTGCTTTCCATCTATGCAGTTCATCCTTTGTCCATTCTCATCGAATTATCATGGTGGTATTTATTTATAATATATGTAATTTGGATATTTATCCGCTGATGTCAAATGAAATATCAAGGTAGATCAAATGGCGCCGTACAGTTTAATCTTTACATATTTATCATTTGTCACACATTCTCCAGCATAATGTTAACAAGACGAACAATAATACCTAACGAATGAATTTACTACTATACTGATGCCTGATGCGTCATGATAAGCGTATGCATAAATTTATCTCTGAAGGCATATTTTCTGCATCTTCATATGGAAATATTTCTACATATCAAACTAACGCCAATATTGCATTGAAAAGTTTATTCAACTTGGTTAAAAAAAGACTTCTAACTTAACAAAAAACCAGGAAAACCACTCAGATATTAATCTATCTCTCTCTCTCTCGATTACCGTAACTCCTAGTGGAGCATGGTGCGTTGATGACTACCGTTACTATCAACGTTACAAAGACAATTGAATTCGGAGTGTGATACGGTTGTCAGTCATACCACTTCCTAGTCGCATTGTTAGTTTATTATTCTACGATAAGAATATTTCTTATCATCTTCTTCTGAATAATAAACTTGCGACGAGTCGTGCCGAGTTTAGAAACTCGTTTCTCTATGAGTGTCTATTTCATAGAGTGGCGACCGAACGATCACGGCCACAGAGCACGACAATTATATTAATCTATCTATATGTACGTAATTGTATACCTTTTGCCTTGATTGATAGATTGCTAATCAATAATCGAGCATAATTCTGATTATCTATCTATTTCTGCTAAAAAGGTGACTAATAAGACCTTTTACACCTCTTTTGTTTGATTTTAAAACAAATATACCCGCGAATTAAAACAATAGGAAGTGGCAAATAAATATCCAAAAACAAGTTTTAAGTTTTAAGCTTGAAATCGTACAAAAAGCGTCATTATGTTATACCGAAATATGCACCATACTAATCACATGAAGTTCTTCTGATGTGCATAATGCTTATCATGTCGTCAACTAGTGTAGCAAGTATTAACAATGCAAGCAACACTCATGATCGAATCGAAACTTAATCAAATCAGAGCAGGAAGGTATCCGAATCAAAGGTCAAGATTCAATTAAGTTATCAACCTACTTGCTTAATTTATTGTTATCCAAACACTCTCCGTGGTAAATCCAGTTGAACAGTCTTTTCGCAGTCAAGGTGAGACGTTGGTCATTATACTGTACGCCGAGGCACATGAAGTGCATCTTTCACTTTTATTTTTTCTCAAGATCATATAGCATGTACTATACAGAAGTACAGATCAAACAATATTTTATCGAAATAATATGTGATAGCGCATGTTTCCGTCACTAAATCCAATTTAACGTCTATTTGAACAATTCTACTCGTATACCTACGTTTTTAAGCTCAAAAGTAATATTAACAAATTTATTTTTTCGGTGCTTTCCACCTTATGCAACATGTGGCTGATGGTGAAAATTAAAATCAGCCGGAGGAATAGTCGCGTGTCCAAGCAAGCTTTGAAAATTTATTATCTAAAAGAATAGTAAACTCGTGTAGATCATAGTATTCATCCATTGAAGAAACTATCCATACTGTCTTCACAAACCTTGGCCTAGTACACTTGTGAGGAGGTAAAGGTGATGAACTGAATTACAGCTTCATGGTATGGCCCGGAAATTGAATTGCTATCTAGTCAAGCTTTTAGATATTATATTGATATAAATGGTAAAGGTAGTACATTTTGTATCTTCAGCATTTTTATTTTGGATCTACATATCAATTTTCATTTGGGAGTATGTCAAGTTCATTGCGAGATGTTTAATTTGTTTTGTAATACATACGTGCTGATACGATAGAGTGACTATCGGTGACTATCTAATGTAAAAACTAAGAAGTACATTATGTACTTGTATGCTTAATTTTAGTCAAAATATCCATACGTACCAGTTTTTTTTTGTGTGAATATTATTAAAATGTTTGACCGGTGTAGGTGAATAAACTTGAATTTAAATCATTTTTTTTGTTAGAAATTGTATATAATTAATCCAATGTGTATATACGTATGTTATAGACAAAAATAATATAAAACAAAGTACACAATACGGGACCAATTCGGTATATTAAATGCTCTGCTCCCTTAAATTGGCTGTGGTTCTGGATAAATACCCAGCCGAAAAATTCACTAATAAGTAGGCTAAGGACGTGCAGTGGGCCATCGAGTCAGAGGTGTGAGGGTGTGAACCCTTCAAAGCCCCTCTTTTCACCAACAGCTACCCGGACAAAGGTGTTCTCTAACCTGCGCAAATCAGGAAGAAAAGAACTGGTTGAAGGTCACAATAAATCTTTCATAAATCCATGGGAAGCAACAATCCTTCGCATGTGAGATGCGAGGGAAGTGGTCAAGACCAGCAAAATTATGGTTCGGATCCCCAATACGGACATAGGACTGAGGATCCGAAGCAGATTCTAACATTTCTGAAGACCCGGAACTAGGGGTTAAATGCCAAGGAGGAACGTCGTCGTCGCATTCACTAGGGACAATACTATTAAATCCGGTCGCCAAAATCGACGAAGCAAGCTGGAAGCCGCTGGAGGCCAGGGTATTTATTACTTTGATCGGCCCCAGATCACCTTCAAATCAATATCGAAGCGGCGCCCCATGATGCTGATGGTGGTTCAGATCAACCTTCGGCATAGTCAATCCGCAACCGCATCACTAAGCCCCCTCATCGCAGCCGAGGGTTTGGATATAGTCCTCATCCAAGAACCTTGGCTGAACAAAGGCAAAGTAGCCTTTACCGGAGGTAAGATAATATACGACGTAGCTTCTGGCAATGCCAGAACCTGCTTCTATACCAAGCAAAACGTCAACATCCTGCCACTATACGACTATATTTCTAAGGACCTAGTAGCGGTTAAAATAACATATAAGGGGAGTAGAAATCGAGAGCTTAACCCCGCTGCCGCATACTTCCCATAAGACTTACAGACGCCTCCACCACCTCAAGAACTGGAGGAACTGGTAAATAGCAGCGGGATACATAAGACGCAGCTCATAACCGGAGCGGATGCAAACACGCAGGAGGTGAGGATCTTTATGATTTTATAATTGAAGAAAATTTTGAAATTCCAAATAAAAGTACTGAACCTACTTTTGTAACAACGCGACGAAGAGACGTCATTGATATAACCTTGGCCACCTTCAACATATCTCCTAATGTCCGTCAATGGCGAGTCTTAGACGAACCATCGCTATCGGATACATAAGCATGGTAATCGACAAAGTTGATAAGCAAATTGAATTGTATCGAAACCTCCACAGGGGAGCGTTTGTCCACCAATCTGACAGAAATTTCCGGATATAGATCTACACTTTGTTTGGATAAACTGCAAGCTGCAAGACCTCCTTTGCAGAGAGCTGCAGATTAGGGAGACGACATACCAATGCGAAGTGCAATTGGAGGAACTCAAACCTGGACGTCCTGCGTCGGCAGACACGGAAACTCTTCAACGCGGCGAAAGTAGTTGGGATTGGGACATATACCGTCTCACTCTAACCCAGTATAGCAAAGAAATCAGGAAAGACAAGAGGGAATTCTGGAGGAAGTTCTGCAAAAAGATCGAAGATCTACATGAAGGAACGAGCCTCTAGAAGATTCTGTTCAGGGATCCAACAAACCCCATTGGAACGCCTCAAAACTTCGACGGAAACCAAACAAACCAGGTAGGAAAACTCTAGAAGTCCTTCTAGGGTCTCACTATTCTGGATCCACTATAAGATCGGGACGCTTAGATCAGTTGGACGACAACTCCCTGCATTTAAGAGCAAACAAAAACGACTGGTCACTCATGAACCAAATAGTAATTTATAATAAGGTGGAATTGGCGGTCAACTCTTTCGACCATTACAAATCACTGGAGCCAGACGTCGACGCACTAGGAGTTAGCGCAAAACAAGATACAGTGTCATTAAGGATTGTAAAGGTGTCGTAGCTCCTATCAACACCCGGTGAAAAATCGTATGACGGAAAGCTACTTATCCATAACGAAGATCAGTTGAGGCGATGGAAAGAATAACATGTCCTCCGGGACCGAAAGCCCAGCATTTGGTGGGCTTCCTCAATCTATCCTCAATTCCTTAATCGCAGGAAATACTGACTGAGCCCGAATTTGAAGCAGTCCACAAATGAGCAAGAAAAACGATAATTTTATGTTCAGCAATACGTTCTAACGGTTTTTTAGTTGAAACCAGAAATCAAAATTGAATTAAATATCCTGGAGAAATCTACATGTCCTATTTACCTATTTATCGCTAAGTTAAATATAGAAGCTTGGCGAATTTAATCGACTGAAATGAAATTCATGGTAGAGTTCCTCCAAAGACAAATGCGTCCTGTAGGAGCAACGACTGATCCGTTATCTGGACAGAAGGGTTTAGCGGCAGGCATTTATTTCTTGATTTTATGAGTCCTAGATTAGATTAAAAAAACCTATTTTACCTATAGGTAAAAAAAACCTATTTTATCGATCTGTCAACCTGTAGATCCACAACATTGTAAACATATTTTCCTTGACGCAGCAGTCCCTGTTCTTTCCATATTCAAAAACTCAACGAACCGAAACAAAATGGCTAAATTTTACTGAAGAGACTCTTAAATATTTTCGTGACCAAAACACAGAAAAGCTGATATGCAAGCAAATCTCCATTCAACACTATCTATAAAATTTATTGATTGGTCTGATGATTGTTTTATTGCAAAATTATGTTAATTGTAAAGTTGTATTCTCCAGTATCCAGTTAAATGATAAGAAAATCAAACTTTGGGTTGGCTACGATATACCGCCCATTATATTCCCGTTCTCTAAAATCCCGACATTTCAAGAACCCACCAATCAAAAATCCCGCTCAGTTAAAATCCGTCTAATCAAAATCCCGCCAATCTAAAATCCCGCCATTTCAATAACCCGCTAATAATCGTGCGCGGGATTTATGAAACATTCTTTCATAAATCCGACGACTTGAAAACACGTACACTTTGTTGAGGAAAGGGGAAAATTTTATAGGAAATTTGATATTTTGAAGTGGCGTAGCCTATGCCTTATGGCCCACAAGAATCAAGGAGAGGGAAAAAATGATAATGCCCGTTAAAACTATACGCAAATGTCTCCTTTGAGAGGGGCGTCGCAAACAAATTATGAATTTAGAAGGGAGTCGCAATACAGAAAAGATTGGGATTCCCTCCTATGGACGAATTAACTTACAGGCAAAAGTGCAGTGATAACTGCATTACCATTATGCAATGGAGCCCCTTCTCCCAACGAGGCCGACAAATGTGTCGCCCTAAAATAACGGGGCGTAGATCCGTATAATGAATGCGTCTTTGAGAAAGAACGATATATGGCCAGAAACCGTACGTGATGTGTAGTAGACGCGCTATCCCCACATAATCCCTTGCAACTTGTTAGAATTTAGGGAAAGAAATTTGAAAGTTATGAAAAAATATTTGTACTAATAATATTTTTTCCAGAATTTTCAATTTTTTTGGTGGTTGTAGACATTTTAAATATTTATTTAATGGACAAATTGTCCTTTATAATTTAAAATACAAATAAACAATATTACGATTGCAGATTAATCAAATAATTTATGTATAGTGATACAAACTGTCTGTCTGTTCTATACTTTCCTAAGTACAGGGTGATTTTTTAGGAACTTTCTTTTTGGCAACACTGTTTTTGGCAGCTCACGCGGGTTTTGTGCTTTGTGTTACTGCCAAACATGTTCAGTGTGGTCTATAATTTAATCATGAATCGACTTACAAACGAACAAAGCTTGCAGATTATTGAATTTTATAATCAAAATTGATGCTCGGTTAAGAAAGTGTATCAGTGTTCAGCGATGAAGCTCATTTCTGGTTGAAAGGATACGTCAACAAGCAAAACTGCCATTTTTGGAGTGAAAATCAGCCCGAAGCATTGCAAGGACTGCCAATGCTTTCCGGAAAAGTCAGTTTGGTGTGCCGCTGACATCATTGGACCGTACTTTTTCATAGACGACGAAGGCCGGAACGTTACTACCGTGCGATCATTACGAACTTTTTATTTTTTGCCCAAAATGGAAGAGGTAG
This sequence comes from Microchrysa polita, assembly GCA_949715475.1. NCBI lineage: Eukaryota > Metazoa > Arthropoda > Insecta > Diptera > Stratiomyidae > Microchrysa > Microchrysa polita. The sequence continues at coordinate 39,417,322 of OX454421.1, forward strand.
ACTTGACTGACATGTGGTTTCAACAAGACGCTGCCACATGCCACACATCACCCGAAACCAGGGCCCAATTGAGAGGCGAGTTCGGTGAACAGTTTATTTCACGTTGGGGCCAGTCAATTGGCCGTATAAGTCGTGCTATTAAACGCCTTTAGACTATTTTTTGTGGGGCTATGTTAAAGTTTATGTCTAAAGCGACAAGCCCGCAACGGTTGACGCACTGGAAGCCAATATTGAAGAATTGATTCGTGAAATACCGGCCGATATGTTGGAGAGAGTATGCAAAAATTGGACCCAGCGTATGAACCATTGGAGGCGCTATGCGGTCAACATTTACATGAAACCATTTTTAAACATTAAATTATTAAGATCGTTCTATCGATTGAAATAAAGATTTCATTAATTTTTCTGAATTTTATGTATTTTTTTCATAAATCAAATCCGAAAGCTCTTAAAAAATCACCCTTTATAACTAACTATAACTACGTAGCCAAATCAGCCATAAATTCATAAAAAGATGATTTTTGTATAACTGAAGACTTGATATCTTTAAATATTACTTCGATATGCCTCGAAGTAATATTTAAAGAGATAAGTCTTCAGTTATACAAAAATCATATCTTATGAATTTATGGCTGATTTGGCTACGTATAGTTACAGCGACGGTCTTAGGACACCCTAATACAAAAAATAGCATTGTTCTTCTCTGTACCATAACTCCTTGGGCATGGTGCGTTCACTCAGCTGCTTTAAGGGTTTTTTAGATTAAAAAAAAAAACCCTTATGAAATCGATTTTTTCCGTCCGTCTGTTCACTAAATAACTCGCGAACGGCTCATGAAATTTGGTAGGAATGTGTAGAATGGTAATAGTCTTTCGCACGAAATACTTAGAAGTTGGTAAGGCAAAGATAACAGGGTGTCCCGGAGATTTGAAAATTTGTTCAGTAAATAACTCGCGAACGGCTTAACCGATCGTCATGAAATTTGGTAGGAATGTGTAGAATGGTGATAGTCTTTGGCGGAAAATACTAAGAAGTTCGTAGGGCAAAGATAACAGGGTGTCCCGGAGATTTCAAAATTTGTTCACTAAACAACTTACTAAGGAAATATATATATATAACAGTAAATTTGCAAAATTTATATTAGTGACCCTGTTAAGTCTGTTAATTTGTAAATTATGATGATGGTTTTAAAAAAAATTACATAAGGAATCCTGAAAATGTTCACTCAAATATCTTTATCCTAACCGGAAATATAAAAAAAGACAACAATAAACAAAAATTAATAACAAACACTTATGAAGGTTGTAGTACCAAATTAACAGGGTGTCTCTGAATAGCTTCAAAAGTATATTTTTCAAAACTGATAAGAAAGCTTTGGGTGGGCAACAGGCTACACGAAGCCATTTCATATAAGTCTTGTTTCTGATTCGGAAAAACGGTATCGGATTTACAGCTAATAAATTCAGTTAATATGTGTAGCCATTATACATAGTAAATCTATTTTTGGATTGGTCTAATTAAAAAGGCGTTAGCCTTTCATTATGGAACGCGTTTATTTTTTTTATATCCAAAAATACATAGATTTAAATGAAGCATTTCATTAATATTGTGCATAATTCTTATTTATTGCCTATAAAATATATGTGCAAAATTATTCACTTTGTATGTATCCAAAATCTAAAAAACCCTCGTATTGTGGGCGCAGCCCTCTGTACGCCGGTATTTTTTCTAGGCTATTTCGAGTCAACGTTACATTGCATATAATTTGTGCATTGTAATATTGGAACAACGCATTGGTCTCGCTGATGACACAATCCAAGATAGAGCTGTCTGTAGAAATATGCTGACATATTACCGCCAAAACGGGCGATGTGCCTACACCGCAGGTCGAGCAACAAGAAGCCATGGAGCGGTATAAAGAACGAGGCAAGGAAGAAGAAGAATGTTGCAAGCACTATGTATTTCCTATCCGTACATTTACGGACATTTTGAACCACGCCGAGATTCGATTGCCGGACCTTTCAATTACTAGCATCATAGAGTGCAACTCAACTAAGTGAGCCACATACTACAGTGCAATTATTCTACACCATCAACTCAGCATAGCTAAGCGAAAGGGAATACATGCTTCCATTTCATAAAGTCATTATTGGCCGATCTCTCATAACTCTTATCTAGTACCTGTTGGCTGGTTATTCTTATCGTATAGACAAGACGTACACCATTCTCTGAAAGCTTTTTACCTTACATTGAATTGAATTTTTGTTTATTTTGCATAACTATGCCTTATTTGGCATAATTGGTTACGCCATCTTCAGAAATTAAAAAAAAACGAGACTAAGGCTAATTTCGGGCGCGGCCGAAATTTGGATACCCTTCGCTCTCCTCGCGCTAAAAGTTTTTTCGGGCGTACCTACGACTTGTATTTACCACCCCCCCACCCCCCATTATTTTCCGTCCGTCTTCACAAAAGTTCCCTTGCGTCGACAAAACAATATTTGTGTGGGGTTTGGTTGGAATAAGTGGGCAAATAAAAATATTTACTCAGAAAATTTTATTGGGGGATGCGGAAGCATGTCCCCGTAGTACGATTCCATTTGTTTTGACTTTTTTGTTGCTCTAATAAAAAGACATTAATTCAAGGTTTTGTGAAATTGGTGTAAAAAATGTTTCTTAGAAGAATCAAAATGGGGGTTTGGGTTTGTATGGCAGCCCCATGACCCCATGGTCCGATTTGATCCATTCGTACGTATGTTTTGTGTCATAAATAAAAATACATTTGTGTGAAATTTGGTTGAAATTCGTGCACAAATAAATAAGTTTTTCTTAGAAGAACCTAATTTGGGGGGTTGGGTTTGTATGGCAGCCTCATGACCCCATGGTTCGATTTGATCCATTCGTACGTATGTTTTGTGTCATAAATAAAAATACATTTTTGTGAACTTTGGTTGAAAGTGGTTTGTGCACCACGTTTTTCTTAGAACAACCTAATTTGGAGGGGTTGGGTTTGTATGGCAGCAACAGACAGATAGACGGACAGACAGACAAACAGACTCCCCAAGTCAGGCTGATCATATATGTATACTTTTTATATGGTCGGAGATGCTTCCTTCAATGCGCTACAAACTTCATGACAAAGTTAATATACCCTTTCACTCTATGAGCGAAGGGGACACAAATCATTACGCAATTTCATACAATGGCGTAACCAAGCAAAATATGGCATAACTATGCAAAATAAACAAAGATTCAATTCAATAGAATATAAAAGTTTTCAAAAATAGTGTGCGTTTTGTCGAAACGATAAGACTAACCACTAGATAAAATGTGAGAAATCACCCCTAAAAGTGCAAATTCCCTATTAATATATGGTCAAAAAATTTGGATTCCTTTATTTAAAATATGTAAAGATGAATAAAAGAAACATACTTTTTGAGAAGATAGAGAGAAAAAGTAAATGTTATCGCGACATCTTACACTGTAGTGTTACAAAGACGTTAGCCTGTTCTGTCTGTTCTGAAATTATGGTTTTTATTCGAAAACGTAATTCAAGCATCACAGTGGGGGACCTTAATATCGAGTATGTAGACAATTTCAACTATCTGGGTTGTAACTTATCAAAGGACGCCAACGAAACCGACGAAATTAAGCGACGGATACAACTAGCCAATAAGACATATTTCTCGGTTCTCCCTATAATTAATTCGAAACTTGCGCACAGGAACACGAAGTTCCGCGTGTACAAAACGATCATCCGACCCGTGCTATGTTATGGCTGCGAAACATGGACCCTTACCCAAGCCTCCGAAATATTGCTAGTCCGATTCGAACGAAAGGTCCTTCCTTTCGCGAGCGAGACCAATGGCGTATCCGATACAACCATGAGTTGTATCAACTGTACGATGAGCTGGATGTGTCGAAAATCGTGAAGTTTCAACGTCTGCAATGGGCGGGGCATGTACAACGGATGGACGACAATCGCATGCCAAAGAAAGTTATGAATGCACAACGAATTGACGGAGCGAGGTTGCGTGGGCGACCGAGAGCTCGCTGGGAGAACTCCGTAAGTGAAGACGCCCACCAGCTGCTGGGCTTCCGAAACTGGAGGAAAAGGTCACGTAACCGCGACAATTGGAGGTCAACGATTCAGGCGGCCAAGGCCCGACGTCGGGCTATCGTGCCACATTGATGATGAAAATATCCTCTGAAGTACGTTCCTTTAAAAAAGAACAAAATAATAGCAAAAAATCCTTGGGCTACCAAAGAATTGTTCAAACTTAAGAGAGCAAAAAATAAGGCCCATAAATTATACAAGAAGTCATCCTCTCTTGCCAATAAAGAAAATTTCTTTAGATTGAGAAGAGAGTTTGAATTAATGAATAAAAATCTTTACAAACAGTATATTGCGAGAGCTGAAAGTAATATAAAAAATGACAGTAAGACATTTTGGAATTTTATAAACAGCAAGCGTAAGAATACAGGAATCCCAAAAAAATTTGAATTCAATGGCAATTTTTACAAAGATGTTCAATCGGTTTGCGACGGATTTGCTAGATTTTTCCGTTTAGTTTACAAAACGCCAGACTCCGTTTTATCAGATATGAATGTTAACATCAATGAAAGTCAGAGTGCATTGGTCCCTCGGATAGCTCAGGAGGACCTTACGAGTGTTCTTGAGATTTCTGAGGATGACCTTTTGAATGCTATGCGTGATCTTGATGTTAGTATTCAGGCCGGACCTGATGGCATTCCTAATATATTTTTGAAGAATTGCATGCAATCGTTATGTCGTCCTTTAGCCTTTATTTTAATTTGTCCTTGTCTTCAGGTGTTTTTCTTGATGAATGGAAAGTTTCATACATAACGTCTGTTCACAAAAAGGGTCCGAAGCAAGCACCTTATCGATAACTATAGACCCATAGCTAAATTATATGCAATACCGAAGTTGTTTGAAATGCTTATTAAAAATAAAATAGATGTTTTAATTAGCCGTTTAATATCATGGATTCCTTAAAGGACTACAACAAATTTGGTATCATTCACTAAATTTGATGCAGATGGTATTGAGGAGGGAATGCAGGTTGATGTGGTTTATACCGATTTCTCGAAGGCTTTCGATAGAGTAGATCATAATATCTTACTCAAGAAACTTTAGGTATACAGTCCGTTTTTCTTAGTTGGGTGAAATCCTATCTAACAGATAGGACTCAGTTGGTTAACTTAAATGGCTGTACATCCCACTCTGTTATAAAGTTTTCTTCAGGGGTTCCACAAGGAAGCCATTTAGGACCACTTTTCTTTAAAGTTTTCGTAAACGATATCATCCAGACTTTTAAATTCGTGCATGTATGGCAGTATACCGATGATATGAAAATCGCTATGAAAATACACAATATAGATGACTGCATTAAGTGATGCCCACACCGGCACGTCAGCGAATATTCGCGGCGAATTTTTCCGCGGCGTCAAAATTGTAACACACTGCGTTGTATGGAGATGCCCACACCAACGCGAATATTCGCCAGTTTTGCAGTATTTTTTCCGGTTCGAATATTCGCTACCTAATGTCATTTTATTCAAATAATTTATTTGACAGGTGCAGTGTAGTACAACTTGATGTTGGCGTACCCGAAAAAGATGTAGATTTGGAATGAGTTGTTTAGGAATTGACCGAGCATTTAAGTTTTGAATGTTTTATGGTATAAGTGGATGAGTAAAAGAAATAACCTTTTTGGAAACATGAATTCCAAGGAAGGAAGTTTTTTACCCAAATAAATTGCCCTATTGTGGCAAGTCCGGCGACACCCCGATAGTATCGCTCGGCCGCAGAATTGCAGAGATATCGACTATTTTCCAAGTGCATCTAGGTTGGCAACTAACAAAACCTTACATTTTGTGAATTATTGTACTTATCTGGGTTATCCCCTTGTTAGCTTCGCAGGAAAGATGCTCCGACGCCACCTTAGAGAATTTTGTTGCGAGTCCAGCGAAACCTTGATCGTTTCGTTGGACTCAAGGATTCCAAAGATATCGTCGGATTATCGAAGTAGTACGAAGTTGATTGTAAAATTGCTGTGGCCAACATCCGTGTTGACCGTTATCTCTGACCACCCTGTGCACTGACCGGAAAAATAAAGAGGATCCGATGACCCTTTCGGCAATTTTATGGTGAGTCTAGCGCCACCTCGGTCGATCCGCCACACCAAAGGATTGCAGAGATATCGACGGATTGCCGAAAGAATACAAGGTCAATCGTTTCATTCATGAATAGTATACGATAGGAAATAAGGATCCTCGTGGTTCGGTACTTGCGTTTGTCCCTAAGTAGTTACATACACGCTTGAATATTCTATTGAATTGAATATTTACTTTGCATAGTTACGCCATATTTTGCTTGGTTACGCCATCGTAAGGAATCACGTAAGGATTCTACTAAAAATTATTATGCAATTTCATACCCATGCTAACTAAACAGATACATCTATTCAATTCAAAACAGCCACAATGTTCAAGCTTTCTATACGATAAGACTAACCATTCGACGGGCACAAGATAAGATGTAAGAGCTTTCGGTTACGCGATAGTCAATTCAAACAATCAAATCGAACACTCCCGCAACTTTTCTTAAGGTACGGTTTAACAAGGTTGTACTGCACTGCATATTTCCATCAATTTGCGCATGTCAATGATTTTATCCTTAGAATAAGTATAGACATGGAGAGGGAAAATGTCGAATTTCACGTTGATTGCTTCCGCTTACGCTTTTACATAATAAGTAAAGATGCTGCGACATTTTGATGTAGTGCACGAAAATTGCAGAATGATTATAAATGTTATAATAATTGTATTTGGTCAGTGCTTGCAGTTATTCTCTATCATGTCTAAGTTCCTTCCTTACATAAATCTAATACCTTTTCTAAGGCAACAACATGATATCAGCTGTGAGTGACAGTACCCAGCGAATTATTCGCGCCGCGCCGGTGTGGGCACCCAAATATGTGCCGCGAATTTTCCGGCGCGGATTCGCGACGGAAAATTCGTGACGCGTTGGTCTGGGCATCACTTTAAGTTGCAATTCGATTTAGAAAAGCTGCAATTTTGGTGCTGCGATAATAATTTAAATTTAAATGTTAGTAAATTTTAAGTACTTAGCATGTATAAATTGAAAACTCCGATCTTCTTTGAGTAAAGGGTTGCCGAAATATCTGACCTTGGTGCAATTTTCGACCAAGGGCTTTCATTTCGACAACACATTGATTACATTATTTCAAAAGCAAATAGTATGTTAGGATTTGTTAAACGTAACGCGCGTGATTTTAATGATGCTTTTACTTTAAAAATATTGTAAACAGCTTTCGTTCGTTCGCATCTGGAGTATTGTTCTATTGTATGGAGTCCATTCTATAAGGTGCATATCGAGCGTATAGAAAGAATTCAACACAATTTTACACGGTTTGGCATTTATCAAATTGGCTGGCGTTTCAAGCCAGATTATAAAACTCGCTGTTCCTTATTGGGTTTACAAGCCTTAGATTATAGAAGAACATTTTTAAACGCTATGTTTATAAGAGACCTGTTTTGCTCTCATATTGTTTGTGAAGATATATTAAATAACTTTCAAGTCAGAAATATTCCTCACAATTTACGGCGGAACAATCGTCTTGTTCAGCCTTATCATAGAGTAAACTATGGGCTTAACGAACCAATTACAAGGTCTATTATTCTTTATAATAGTTTGAAGGACTTAGTTAATTTTAATTGTATTGATAAACTAATGTTTAAAAGAAGTTATTTTGATAACTTTCCTTATTAATATATTTTGTTTCCAGTTTTTTTACGATCTGCTAGAGTTTACACTCGATTGATTGATTAGTCACTTACGTAGGTACGCATAGTAAGTAAAGTGATGCCGAGAAGCCAAGTCCCGGAACAAAAGTTTCTGTGAGGCAAAAAAAAAACAATGCAAACTCGCATTCTATAATTCACACAATATTTTTTTTTATGTATCCAATAACATGTAAGTAGCAATATTTTATTTAAATGTTCATTATGCATCTAATAGCCGTAGTCAAAATGAAATAACTAGCTCGACAATATATCATTTTTCGAATCCGAAAATAAAAAAAGAAATATGCATGCAAACATAATAATACATTCTTCATCCCTCCGCCTTTATCTTCACTTAATTGTTATCTTACTGACCAATTTAATGTACAAACCTGTTATAAAACAAAAATCTATAAACTTATAACGAATTGAACTTTTCTCATTATCTGAAATCTTTTGAATGATATCCAAGCAATTGATAGAAACAAGCATTCGATGCCCAACATTAAATATCAAGTTGTTTGCAACTTTAAAAACTAGATACCTTTAAAAACGAATCATAAGGACAAGGATAACGAATTTGATTAAAAGTATGTTACTTGCTCAATCGGATTTATGTCAATTTGCATTAAAGCACGTGAATTATATAAACAATCTTTAAAACAAGATTATTCGAAGAATTTGTCTTTGAAAAATTCGCTTTTTGCCATTGTCAACACAAACATAGCGGAAATATCACTTGGACGGAAGAATCAATTTAGTTGTTTTTATTAGTTTTATTCTCGCCCAAGAGCATAGACCTTCAAACGTGGGTGTAAATGACAACGCTTTGAGTATATTGTAAAGTAAACTAGAATAACAGCTAACGAGTCCATTTGACAGGGTCAGCTCATGGTAAACTTCACTTGAGATCTTGGTTAAACCCATTAATATCAATCTTCCAAATAACATTGACAGACTGGACTAGAAAGCATCTTTGGTCTGGCCTGGCAAGGGAATGGCTGCAGTCGGGTTGGGGTGCATGGAGTATGATAAAGCAAGGATGTTCGACTTACAAGATCATGTGAATGCATCGGACAAACATGTTGTTCAGCATTCAATAGAATTTATCGTATTGATAAACAGATAAAATGCCAATATTAACATAAACTGGAAATTCTTGTAAATTATATGCAAAAAGAAAACAATGTATGTTTGTTTGGATCTAATATAATCCGTGTGCTGATTTTAGTTCAATGTCATTCTATAATATTGTTCACACCTCAACTTTTAACAAACCAACAATGTAATAAAACTGTAATATTGAAGCGTTTTAAAGGTGGGTAATTTAACGCTTTAAACCGTCACAATTGAATTATTCTTCTCTTCCGACCAACAACAAGAGGAAGTTTACATACAGTCAGTCCATTTATGAGCACGTATCTTTTCAATTTTAAATTTAATGTTACAAAATATCGACAAGGTTCAGATTGATGGCTGGGCAAACGCAATACATACTCGTACATATATTAGGTTTGTTTGCTTTCCTTCAGGTTTTCCAAACACCCATCTGCGAGACAATATAATGGAATGTACTTGTAATTGATACTTCTTGGATTATGCAATCATACGAGTATAGCAAAAGCTTACGATTTAGCCTACTAACTAAGCAACCTTACGGGTACCATAAAATGATCTGCTATTCTTGGAACGTGCAGTTCGGAAGATTTGCAATTTTATCTTTTGGTCATGCATTTATGTCATGTTTGTAAATAACCAATTTGGTTAAGAATAGGGTACGTTTGTCGCATGGTGCGAGATGAATTTGTGCGGTGACTTATGGTTTTGCAAGATTACAGTTTAAGATACGATGCACGTCTATGTCTTTTTGCGGGTGTTAGAGCCAAAGGTATGCAAAATAACTTATTAATAATTTTATGTGTTCACACGCAAAGTTCAAACCCGACAATAGCTGTGGCGTGGATGATTTGTAATTTCAATGCATACTTTAGCGATTTTTTTAATAAATTATTGTACACTGTTCGGCGTGAAAGGAAAATGCTGTGCCGGTGTCACTTTATGAAAAAGGAGCCATCAGTATAATAATGAGCATATTTTTTTGTAATGTTCGGAGTTTATTACAACCCCAAAATGTTTTTTGTCTTGCCGGAAACGATGATGTTAGTGTTGAGTTGAATCTTGTTTTGCCCCAAGGGTATTCCGTTTTTTAAAATGAAAAAAGGTTGTCTTCTTGTATTAAACCAATATATTTCGGCCTATTCGGCCATCTTCAGGGTTCTATTATTAGTTCTGTGATGACAATTTTCAAGAACAAAGACTTTGATATTATGTCATATTGACATTCACTTGACATAATATCAAAGTCTTTGTTCTTGAAAATTGTCATCACAGAACTAATAATAGAACCCTGAAGATGGCCGAATAGGCCGAAATATATTGGTTTAATACAAGAAGACAACCTTTTTTCATTTTAAAAAACGGAATACCCTTGAGGCAAAACAAAATTCAACTCAACGAGCATATTTTTGGTATCGGGTCATCCATATGTAACGTTCCCATTTTGAGTCTTAATAAATCGAAAATCATTTGCATTTCCCTTATATTTTTTTTATACAGTAAAACCCGGATAAGTGCAACACGGTTAAGTGCAAAACTCGGATAAGCGCACACAATTTTCTCGCACCGTCAATTCAATGAGAATTTCAAAACGGATTAGTGCACAACGGATGGTAACACAGCACGCTTAAGAACACGAACTTTTTTGGCAACATTACTAACATTCCCCGTAAGGGGGAAGATAAAGGTTGAAAGGCTTCGGCTAATTCCTATATCTTCTTCAGTTGTGGCATAACTGCGGACCCTTAGCTATGCAGGAGGAGTTTCATAGGAAAAGGACTTCGGCCAATTCCTATGTCTCTCTACGGGGCGTTACTTTCCCGCATTATCCGAGTAACCGCTGCGCCTGAGTGCTGCATTAACATCTGCAGCGTCTCAGGTTACTTAACGTGATAGGTGACAGAAAACATTTAAGTCAACCACTAAAGCAGCATCTTCGAGGCATGCCCATGATGGCCTTTACTCAACGATTAAACCCTATCATGGTTTAGCGATGTGCCGACAACTCATCCTAAGAAAACCTTCAAGTCAAGAAACCTGAAACAAAAGCCTCGGATTGGACGGATACAAAACAACGACGACCCCGCAAACGAACAACTGATTACTCTTTCGGATCCTGGAATGTACGCTCCCTGAATAGACCGGGGGCCTTAAGGGCCCTCCTGGATCAGGTAGAGCAATACAAGCTGAGCATAGTTGCAATCCAGGAAACTAAATGGCTCAAAAGCGAGATTAACGACCTCAATTCGCACACTATTTTTACGAGTGGTAAAGAGGAGGGCAACAAGGAGTTTGGAGTAGCTTTCATCGTGAATAAGCAGCTCAAGGACCACGTTATCGGCTTCAAACCCATCAACGAGCGGCTATGTGCGATCCGCATTAAGACCCGTTTCGCTAATCTCTGGCTGATTAATGCGCATGCCCCTACAGAAGTGAAAGAAGACGCGATTAAGGACGAGTTTTACAACGACCTAGAAACACTCTTCGACTCACTTCCATCAAACGACGTCAAGCTGCTGCTAGGAGACTTTAACGCCAAAGTCGGAAATGAAAGCTGGCATAGGGGAACTACTGGAGGTCATAGCCTCCACGACGAAAACAACAACAACGGTCAGCGACTTATCGACTTCGCGAGCGGCAGAAACCTGGTAATAAGCTCTACATGCTTCCCTCATCGACGAATCCACAAGCAGACCTGGAAGTCTCCAGATGAATACACCGTGAACCAGATCGACCACGTAGTGACCAGCAAGAGATGGGCTTCTAATGTCCTAGATGTTCGATCCTATCGAGGAGCCAACTGCGACACCGATCACTATTTGGTGAAGACGACCTACAGGTGCAGAATCTCTTCGGTGCACCTAACGAGAATCAACCCTGCCAAGATCTTCGAGGTTGACAATTTGATTGATGATGCCACGGCGGCTGCGTATACAACAGCACTAGAGGAAAAACTGTCGCCCATGCTTGATGACATCAACAATTTAGGCATCCATGAGTTCTGGGAGGAGCTCAAAGACAGCATCAAGGGGGTCGCAGAAGAGGTCGTGGGCTATAAAGGCCGGCGCAGACGAGCAGACTGGTTCGACGAAGAATGCAGGGCCTCGATTGAGGCGAAAAATGAAGCCTATCGCCAATACACACAACGCGCATCCCGAGCCAAGAAAGAAAGATATAACGAGCTTCGGCGAGTATCTAATAAGTTAATTAGACGTAAGAAACGCAAACATTTTGACGAGCAGTTACAGCAAATAAACCAAAGATTAGCCAGTAAGAACATTAGACAGGCGTACAAACTTATAAATAATGTTAAGAACGGATATCAACCCAGGACAAGCCTATGTAAGGACAAGGATGGTAACATCATCAGCGACATCGAAAGCGTCAACAAACGATGGGCCTCGCATTTTGAAGAGCTCCTCAATGCACCATCAACATCCCCCGCGGAGCCAGCTCTTGAGCAGTTAGCCGAACCAGGCCCTCCCGTTCTACCCCCAACAGTAGAGGAGGTGAGTCTTGCCATACAGTCGCTTCAAAATAATAAAGCGCCCGGCGCTGACGAGATCCCAGCAGAACTGCTGAAGCATGGTGGAACGTGCCTGACCAACGCAATACATGTGCTACTGCTGAAAATATGGAACGACGAGGAAATCCCCGAAGATTGGCGCAAAAGCATAATCTGCCCAATCCACAAAAAGGGTGACAAGCTGAAGTGTGAGAATTACAGGGGCATATCATTAGTTTGTACGGCCTATAAGATATTATCTAAAATTCTTGAAAAGAGAATTAATCCGTACGCAGAACGAATCATTGGCGAGTATCAAGGCGGCTTCAGACCTGGTCGATCAACGACCGATCAGCTTTTCACAGTGAAGCTACTACTCCAAAAGTGCTGGGAATATAACATCGACGTATACCAAATCTTTGTCGACTTCAAGCAGGATCGAAGTGTACTGTACAACATTATGCTGAATTTTGGTATACCGGCAAAGTTAGTGCGACTCACAAGGATGACGATGACTAATACCGTCTCGCAGGTCAGAGTGCAGAATCGACTCACTGACCTATTTGAAACTCGTACTGGACTCAAGCAGGGCGACGGGCTGGCGCCGACGCTCTTCAACCTTGCTTTGGAGTATGTAATTCGAGCCATGAATGTGGACAGCAGCGGAACGCTACTCATCAAGTCGACTCAATTAGTAGCGTACGCCGACGATATCAACATCATGTCTCGAAGGTTGGGTGATGCAGAAAGCCTTCTGCATAACCTCAATAACGCCGCAAAGGAAGTTGGACTACATATCAACGAAAGCAAAACAAAGGCCATGATGCAATCGAAAACAAGGACGCCAGCAAATTCAAGCATCACAGTGGGGGACCTTAATATCGAGTATGTAGACAACTTCAACTATCTGGGTTGTAACTTATCAAAGGACGCCAACGAAACCGACGAAATTAAGCGACGGATACAACTAGCCAATAAGACATATTTCTCGGTCCTCCCTATAATTAATTCGAAACTTGCGCACAGGAACACGAAGCTCCGCGTGTACAAAACGATCATCCGACCCGTGCTATGTTATGGCTGCGAAACATGGACCCTCACCCAAGCCTCCGAAATTTTGCTAGACCGATTCGAACGAAAGGTCCTTCGGCGAATTTTCGAGGCCGTTCGCGAGCGAGACCAATGGCGTATCCGGTACAACCATGAGTTGTATCAATTGTACGATGAGCTGGAAGTATCGAAAATCGTGAAGCTTCAACGTTTGCAATGGGCGGGGCATGTACAACGGATGGACGATAATCGCATGCCAAAGAAAGTGATGAACGCACAACGAATTGACGGAGCGAGGTTGCGTGGACGACCGAGAGCTCGCTGGGAGAACTCCGTAGGTGAAGACGCCCACCAGCTGCTGGGCTTCCGAAACTGGAGGACGAGGTCACGTAACCGTGACAATTGGAGGTCAACGATTCAGGCGGCCAAGGCCCGACGTCGGGCTATCGTGCCACATTGATGATGACTAACATTTGCACACGATTTATCACGGATAAGTACACATGTTCCTTATTTATAGCAGACGTGTCAAAGGGGTTAATTGTACGAATTGAAGAGAGCCGGAGTTTGGAAAAACTTTTAGTTTATTTGCCATTCCAGGATTCATGTTATTAAGTAATGGCAGGGAATTTTCTTTTTCGGCCATAACGCGATGGCAGAACAGCCACAGTAAGATAGTCAGCTTGTTAGAAGAAAAATGTCTGGCTTTCGTTTTTTGCAACAGCATTTTTTGAAAGTCTTATTGTTCTCGAAGAGCAATTCGGCGAACTGACCGGAAAAGATGCATTTTTTGTATCCTGGGTTTTGGTTTTCTCAAAACAACAATGTTCCAATCGGCTGCCCATAATGGTAAAACCTGAATGCATTTCATAAAGATGGACGCCACATTTGGCAATATTTATTCATGAAGGTCGAAAACTGCCCTGTGGCATGGGTAAAAAATACCTAATGCCATCTGACATTATCCCGACGTGTCGTAGAAGGTGACTATAGGGAGAGGAGAGACAAAAGCTCTCGTTGGCATCGCATACTCTTGATCATATATACGGGAGCGGATTCCCCTTCCCATCCCCTCCCCCCATTCAATTGTATATGATCAAGTGGGTAGGAAGCTAGTCAGCAACTCACCTAATCCACGGCGGGACAGCATATTCCAAAGGATGCGTGGGCAAGACGATGCTTGTCCGCTATTATGCGAACTCTACGAAGTGTCGGCCTCCAGTTTCATGTTTTTTTTCCTTATATTTACATATGTTGAAATTCTACTCATCTCGCCACACAGCTTGGTGGCTTTAATGTCTTCGTATACAGATATCGAAGACGGGCACGAGAGAAAACTCTGTCTGGTGTAGTACACATCCGATCAAAAAATCAGAGTCCTAAATCGCAGGGGTGTTATGCGATCCGTGCCGATCAGGGGAAGATGTCCAGGGACGCAAATGGACATCACTAACGGAGCAGCCGGATACATCGCTCCCTCCAGAAAAATCTAGCCTTACTGCACCAAGCAGGCCTCTGGTGTGGTGGACCTCATTTCCCTAGCTAATCGTGGGAAGAAGATGAAGAATTTTAATGATAAAAACAAAACAAAGACGGATGTGAAGGAGTTTGATCCAGCCTCAGACTTAGACCAACCAGTGGGAGGGGATGGAGGCACCTGAAGGAGAAAATCCCTTCAAAAGAAGTCCGAAGCTTCAGAGGTCTCCTCAACATCAGGCACTGATTGTCTTAACAAAGGACTCGACATCAGAAGAGACACCAGTTGAAAGGGACATGTTTGTCAAATTGGGAGAGCTCATCAGGGAGGTGGTGGAGCTCGCGGAATCGAAGTCCAATACACATTCGGTCATAAAGGAGAGCGAGTCCTGAAGGAAAAGAAGAAGAACGTACGTTTCAAGAAGCAAAAAACAAGGCCCGACGCGATGGCAATTGCTCAGTCTGAAGGGATGACCTACGCGGAAATTCTGAAAAAGTGAAGTCAGAACCAAAGCTGAAAGATATGGACGATAATGTTTCCCGCATTCGCCGACCGCGTATTGAAGAGCTTCTGTTCCAGATGAAAACTCGTGGTGGTGACTCGGTTGACATATATTTAAATCGACAGTAACCAACTTTTTGGGACTTGATCCAGCCAACGTTAGAGCCTTGCGGCAGGAAACGAGAATAGAATTGCTCGATCTCGACGAGGTCACAACGAAGGAGGGTGTCGGTGTCGTTCGCGGAACGCTTGGAGGTGAATCTCCAGCCAGATACTGTTAAGTCGCTGCGAAAGGCTTACGGTGGCAAATCGGCTATATGCTTGCTTACAGACGTAGCAAACAAAGTGATGGAAATCAGCAAAATTAAGGTAGGATGGACGATTTCTCGAATAAAGTTGCAATTGTCCCCGAAGAGGTGCTTCAAGTGTCTCGCATTCGGCCACTTTGCCCGGGAGTGCAGCAGTAAGCACGATAGATCGAATATGTGCAATATAAGTGTGGAGAGGACGATCACAACGCTTCATCCTGCTTTAAGGAACCCAAATGCGTATTTTGCAAGGAGACAAGTAGTGACAACTGATAGCATTAAGCTAGATGTGCCAAATGTATCAGGAGGCGATAAACTCAATCCTCAAATGAGATTCTTGCAGTTGAATCTCAACCACTGCCAAGCGGCACAAGATCTGCTATCACAGACGGTAAAAGAAAAGAATATCGACGTTGCAATTATCTACGACCAATACAAAAAGCGGAGTAGCTTCGTTTGGGTAACAGATAATAACAACGAAGTGGTAATTTGGTCATGCGGACGTTATGCTCTTCAGCAAGGTATATCGGGGGCCCAAAAGGAGTAGTTACAGCAAAATTAAATGGAGTGCACATATATAGCTGCTATTCTCCTCCACGGTGGGAAGACTCCGAGCTCGAGGGGTTTCTTGACTCGCTGGTGTATGACGCGAGTGTAACGCGTGGGCTAGTAAGTGGGGCAGTCGTGGAACAAAGAAACGCAGACGGGGGAGACAACATAAGCGCGTGTGTAATTAAGTGGCTCTCATGCTATAGTCATCACTATCACTACGTAACCGGAATGCAATGAGCAGGGCAGTTTGTGCAGTCCATTTGGAGCTGCAGAGAGAGGAGCACATACACTGCGCGACAAATGCTTAGGTTCATGGATATTTTCCTTTAAAATTATATAATTTCTATGCACTCTGATCGGAAATAATTTTTAAATAATGCTCTGTCAATTAACAGTTGTTTTAGTAAATATTGCAATTCTATCAAACAACTCGCATAGCTAACGGAATTTTTTAAAATGAAAATAGCAATTTCCACTGCGACAATTGTATAGGTTCACTTACTTTAAAGAGTTATCTCGTCCTGGTGAGAAGTTTTTGTGTAAACATTTTTTTTCGCGTTGTACTCTGTGAGTCATATAGTGGATAATGTCAAAAGGAAAGCAATTTTCTACCAAGGAATATGCGACAATTTCCATACTAAAGTAAGAAGGATATTCAAACCGACAAATTGCAATACGGATTCAGCGGAGCTCGAATGTTGTTAATAATTTTATACGAGATAGTGAAAATGATGGTCGACGATACGCAGGAGGCAGAAAAAAAGCGATTTCCGGTGCATCAAGGCGACATCTCTTAAGAGAAGCCTCGAATTCGCCCCTTACTGCGCGTAAGCTTGGGGAGATTTTGGTATTATCAGCAAGTGTAAGGACCATCCAACGAGTTCTTAGATCTTCTTCTTGTTTGAAACGTTTACGGTTAAAGAAAAACACAGCCTTAACCCCGCAACATCGCCTACAGCGCCTGGAATTCGCCTCAAGTTTCATGAACTGGACATCACAATGGAGGCAGGTAATATTTACGGATGAAAAACGGTTTTGTGTGGACGGTTCAGATGGGTACTCCTACTATGTAACCTATGTACCTGTCGCCATTACTCCTGAATAGGTCCCGTTATGGTGTGGTGAGCCATATCATATCATGGAACTATCGACTTGGTCATCATACGAGGTCGCCAAACGGGTTCATCTTATAAACAGCTCTTAGAAGAGGAAATCCTTAAGATAAATGTCATGTACGGAGGCGATCCTTGGATATCGCAGCATGATCTTGCTCCAATTCATACAGCGAGGGCGGTTAAATCGTTTATTGAGGAGGAAAATGTGACTTTGTTAGACTGGGTGCCCATCTCCCCTGACATTAAACATTTGGGGGTGGCTTGTTCGGGAGGTTTACAGTAGTGGTAAACAGTACGACTCTAAAAAAGAGGTAATTCATGGAATTAAGACAGCTTGGTCTAAAATACCGATATCCGTGCTGCATTCATTACACGATTCCCTGCCTCGAAGGCTTTATGAAATTATAAATAAAAATGGCGGAAATACCACTATTAAATTACAAAAAGTGCTCTTGTTTTCTTCGTATTTATCCTCTTTCATACTTTTCTGAAATATTTTTCAGCGAAAACATTATGTAAAACGGTAAAATCGTCCCTGACCCTAAGCAATTGTCGCGCTGGAAATTGACTCTTTGAATGAAATAAATTACTGTAATTTAAGGTAAATGTCCTGTGGGGATTCAGTCCATTCATTTTCTTTGTGATATTTAATAGTTCCGAAAATAACATTTCTTGAACCGGTAAGCTTTAATTTTACCGTTTCATTGAAGGAAATATGAGTGAACCTAAGCATTTGTCGCGCAGTATACATAAGTCTTTTTTTCGTGTTTTTTGCAATTATGTGTTTGAAAAACGACAGACAAAAGATAGAGAAAAATGGTCTGAGGACGAAAAAACAACATAAAATTCCCTTTGCAATGGATATACAATGAAAGCATTCAGCGAACGGAAAAAGTAGCAGAAAGCTGCTACTCCAATTAGATTCTCATTGCGCATAGAGGCCATTCAGCGCAGAAAGAGGTCGGTGGCGGGTAATTCTTATAGCATTTCCAGTGTTTTTCCAGTAAATTTCGTTCGCTGAATGCAGCCAATATGTACATTCGAATTTAGTTTGTAACATTCAGCGCTAGACTAAAAAATAAATTAGAATATTTGACAGAACGAAAATCCATAAAAATTCATGGGTTCGCCATGTGTATGACCTTAGGCGAAGCTGGTGTTAGAAGAGTCCATAACACCTTCAGTTTTACGCCAGGAAGAGTTAGCTCTCCTTTCGTCGGCAATTATTTGAATTAGTGTTGGTCGAAACCAGTGTGCTCCCCCATGTTTCTTAATAGACGTGTTTTTTTTGTAGTTCGGTGTAGGATAGTGTAGTGTAACTACATGGGGTTACAATTACAACATAACCTGTATGGGTATATTGTTATTGTAACCCCATGTAGTTGCACTAAACTAACCTAGACCGGAGTACACTACAGAACAACTTGTAGCCAACTTCATGTTTAAATTTGTATGGGAGTTGTGCTGTTCTGTCCTGTACTGGATAAATTACCAACGTTCTTTTGTGTGAAATTGAATAATTCTTGAATGGCTGTGTAATAATTCAAACGCGCAGGGTCCGATTTTGATAATTAAATTTAAAAACATCACCACCTCTAACCGCCATTTTCACATTTTTAATTTGAGAAAGTGATAATTATGAATGACGTTTAGTTTTGAAATTGAATCTTTTCACCATGTTTTACGTACAGTAACATAATCCGATAATCCGGACCTCGAAAATCTGGGATTTCGATTGTCCGGATTTGGATTTGAACCAAAATTTAGTTCAATTTTCATAAAAATTTGCAATTTTCTAAAGTATATTTTGCGTACTATTTTATAAACTTACGATAACGTATTTTTCGAATGCAAAATTATTATTATTATGCAGGGTGTTCGGAAACTGCCGCATAACCGCACAGGATTGTGATTCCTCATGTAATTTCCAACAAAAAAGTTGGACCGAACATACACCCTTAGCTTAACCTTTAGCATCCACAGGCATTTGAAAACTTTTGGAAAAATTATTTTCTTGTACGAATAAAACCTCAGAAAAACAGCCGAAGAAAATAAAATTCCGGCTAAAAATCCGGCCGACCGGATTTAGTAATTTCTTCCGGCTAAACTGTACAGTTTCCGGCTAAATTTGGCCGGAAAACGGCTAAATTGGCAACACTGGTACTGAACTAACCTAGACCGGAGTACAAAAAACACGCCCTTTCAGGGATTGGATCGGTACATACGTGTTCAGTGCAAAAATTAACAATTATGTATAATTCTTTACAATAAAATTGAGTTTTTTTGTTGTTGAAATTTGCCGTTCTTGCGCCGAACACAAATTCAATGTTACGGGATCCGACTTAAAAATACCATTTGGTTGGAAAAACTATTGCGGTCTAAAAGTTTTGGATCTTAAAAGTTGAAATATAGTGTTGTGTTCCAAGGGCCTTATATCAAAACCATACCGCATTCAAATTGTGATTTCTATTATAGTATGTAGTACATTTTTTGCATGGTATTTAGGAATGTAACCTTAATGTTTTTTCCTGTGGTTTAATGTTAGAAATGAGGGAAATCTAGATGATGTGAAATGGTTCAGGGTAATCAGGGATTGTAACGAAATTTTAGACATGCCAAGATCTTTTGAGAATTGTTTTTTTTTTTTTTTTTATAAATTGTGTGTCCCGAAAGAATTTAAACAACGTTCTGATTCTGAGCACTTTCGCTACGAAACCTTTAATTTTAGTAATGGACGCAAATTATTCAACTGAGAATGCTCACGGCTTTTGCTTGCCCAAACTGGAAAATTGCCATTTAAAGTTTCATTTTGTTACCATTATTCAATTATTTTAAATTTTTACTAATTCTGCTAAGTCAAAAAGTCTCACGATAACAGTTAATATCATTTTTGACTCTCGATCACTAGTTTTCATGTACGATACGTAAATTAAAAGGTTTGTACAGAACACTGATAAGTGCGCAACAGGCCTAAGTTTACGAAAAAGTAGTACATTATCGATGGTCACTTATACGTGTTTCACTGTGTTCTTATTAAATTGCGCTTATACACATATTTACCTCTCCTCGGGCGAATTATTATAAATTTGGTTCAAAATAATTAATTCTGCTTGTAGAAAGCTGTTAAAGACAGATGCCATATAAATTACTGCAATTTTTAAGGTTGCTTTTGTTGATCTTTTAATAATTACTTTTTCTGTTCGTTAGGAAGAGTTAAGGTTGACACAAAAAATTCACGGCGCGCGCAAACAAAATCATATTTGTTCAAAAAATGAAATAATGTTCTAATGTTCGAATGTTCTCGATAATAAAACGCCCCGGAATAGAGTGAGGGGATCAGAACTATTCGTTAAGCATAGATAATACGTTTTATTCATATTGGACAATTACATCAAATAGTTGATTTTGAAATTTCGGAAAAGAGCATAATCTTGAAATTTCGTTTTGATCGCAGATTTTGTATTTTAATTCTCCGATCAAAAAATTGCATTTGCATTGTTTCATTGATTTTGTTACCTATGGCACTGCCCAGCTGAAGGGCCCATTCAGTAACCAAAAGTAAACGTAATCTGACCAAAAACAACAAAGTTGTAAAAGTTACCCCGCCAAAGAAAAATTCATCTGCCGCAAAAAGAATACATATCACTCCAATCCGCTGCTCATATCTAATTTTGTTTGCTGGATGTACTTTTGTTTTAGGTGTAAATGCTGGAGAAGTTTAAATGTACAGGACTACTTCTTAAAGTAATTTGGTGGGAGCTTTAACATTTTATTCAGTGCCACTTTGACGGCTCCCTCCAAATTACTTTAAGAAGTAGTCCTGTACATTTAAACTTCTCCAGCATTTACACCTAAAACAAACGTACATCCAGCAAACAAAATTAGATATGAGCAGCGGATTGGAGTGATATGTATTCTTTTTGCGGCAGATGAATTTTTCTTTGGCGGGGTAACTTTTACAACTTTGTTGTTTTTGGTCAGATATCATATATTTTTGCATACTTAAATAGCCAACTAATATTTTTGTTTTGGGAAAAGTTTCAATAGGTTTTTGTTCAGCATATTCCATAAATTTAATATAATAAGTTATATTCACAGGGTCTTCTTTAGAATAATTAGATACTGCAAACGCAATTGCAAATACGCCACAAATGGCTGTTGCTGAGCTTTTTTAAAAATAATTTTGGGATGAAACGGGTACAGTTTATTAATATGTATTTTGTGCAAAATAGATTTGTGTTATCTTTGTGTTATGGCTCTGCTAACATTCTGTTAGTAATCTGTTAATTTTTTGTTAACTTTGTTAATGCTCTATTAACGTTATCTTAACACTCTATTATCTTTTCGTTAATGCTCTGTTAACGTTCTGTTAATGTTCTCTTAATTCTCTTTAATCATTCGGCTAACGCTCTGTAAACGGTCTGTTACCTTTCTTTTATTACTCGATTTACGTTCTGTTAACGTTCTGTTAAGGCTCTGTTAATTTTCTGTTAACACTCTGTTAACGATCTGCTAACGCTCTGTTGTTGCCTTACCAACGCTTTGTTAACGTTCTGTTACTGATCTGTCTTAATGCCCCCCTGACTCAGTGTCCCAATGTCACAGTGTCCCAATGTTCCAATGTCGTAATGCCATAATGCCCTAAGGTCCATTGTCACAGTGTCCTCATGTCCCAATGTTCTAATATCCCAGTGTCCCAATGTCCTAATATCCTAATGTGCCAATGTCCCAATATCCTGATGTCCCAGTGTCCCAATTTAGGTCCTATTGTCCCAATGTGCAAATAACACAGTGCCCCAATGGTTTAATGTCCGAATGTCCCACTACCCTAGTGTCCCAATGTCCCAGTGTCGGAATATCCTAATGTCCCAGTCTCCCACCTAATGTCCTAATATCCCAATGTCTAACTGTCCCAATGTCCCAAGGTCCTAATGCCCCAATTTCCTAATATCCCAGTACCCCAATGTCCCAAATGTCCCAGTATCCTAATGTGATAATATCCCAATGGCCCAATGTCCTAATGTACCAGTGGTCAGTGTCCCAATGTCGCAGTGTACCAAGTGTCCCAAGGTCCCAATAGCCTAATGTCCTAATATCCCAGTGCCCCAATGTCCCTGTATCTCAGTGCCCTAATGTCCCAGTATCCCAATGTTCCAATATCCCAATGTGCCAATATCCCAATGTTACAATGTCCCAATGTTCTAATATCCCGATGTCCCAGTGCCCCAATGTTCCCACGTCCCAGTTTCCCCAGTGTACCTAATGTCCCAATGTCCTAATGTGTTGATGTCCTAATATCCCAATGTCCTAATGACCCAAGACCCTAATGTTCACATGTTCTTATATCCCAGTGCCCCTATGTCCCAATGTCCGATTGTCTCAAGGTCATAATGTCCCAATGTCCTAATATCCCAGTGTCCTAATGAACCAGTCTCCCAGTGTCCTAATGTCCCAATGTCCCATTGTCCCAATATCCTGATGTCCCAATGCCCCAATATCCTGATGTCCCAATGCCCCAATATGCGGATGTCCCCACGTCCCTGTTTCCCCATTGTGCCTAATGCCCCAATGTCCTAATGTCCCAAGACTCTAATGTCCCAATTTCCTAATATCCCACTACCCCAAGATCCTAGTCTCCCAGTCTCCCGGTGTCCCAATATCCAAATGTCCCAATGCCGCAGTGTGTTTTAAAAAATGGTCAATGCGATGAGCCGATAGACGCAATTGTTGGAAATCTTTTGTTAACTTTACCTATTAATTTACCGTTGTTCCATCCACTTATCTAAATGGAAGACATTGATTCTTTAGAAGGACCACCAGAGGATCATTCGTTCCAAATTTCATAAAAATCCCATCACGAAGAGAGACAGTAGAAGCAAGTCTTTCTGCAACTGTAGACATCATTCTGAAATTGGGTTACTCGCTTAAGTCTGTGAGGGTGAACATTTCACCGTTTATTCCATATATCTTACCCGTTATTTTGCCGATCGAAGATTTTATTTGGAAAGGCACTAGAACAGGATATGTGCAATATTTTGGTAAAAAAAAATTTTTGGGGGCTGTTGCCTGGAAGGCTGTAGCCTGATCAAACAAAAAAGCAAGTTGTCTCCGGTAATCATAGACTTGTTCGCTTTCGTTTTTCTTTTTCCTTTGGCGGGCGAGACGCTCTCGCGTCTCTTGATAATATTTCCAGTCCAAGTTTATAATGTTCGAGGGAATGATCCGGTTCTAAGTTCTGTGCTTAAAATAACTTTTAAATCGATGAATTCTTGTAAGATCGGTGATCATTTTTTTTGAGTATCAACGTTTAAATGTCAAGATCGTTTAACTATCCACTACAGAACAACTTGTAGCCAACTTCATGTTTAAATTTGTATGGGAGTTGTGCTGTTCTGTCCTGTACTGGATAAATTACCAACGTTCTTTTGTGTGAAATTGAATAATTCTTGAATGGCCGTGTAATAATTCAAACGCGCAGGGTCCGATTTTGATAATTAAATTTAAAAACATCACCATCTCTAACCGCCATTTTCACATTTGAAATTTGAGAAAATAATAGAGAGTTTTAGCAAGTCGTATGGAATAAAACGACATAATTTGACATTCCATATAAAAATTCGCTTGCCTACCGTATACGAAACGAAATATCTTAATTTTGCATGTCCCAAGTAGGCATGTGTGTATTTCCGTATATTTGATTCTCTGGAAACAGTCGAAATTGGCGAAATAATTTGTCGTTTTTTACACCTATGCCTACTTAGGATATGCAAAATTAAAATATTTTGTTTCGTATACGGTAAGCAAGCGAATTTTTATATGGAATGTCAAATTATGTCGTTTTATTCCATACGACTTGCTAAAACTCTCTAATAATTATGAATGACGTACAGTTTTGAAATTGAATCTTTTCACTATATTTTACGTACAGTAACATAATCCGATAATCCGGACCTCGAAAATCTGGGATTTCGATTATCCGGATTTGGATTTGAACCAAAATTTAGTTCAATTTTCATAAAAATTTGGAATTTTCTAAAGTATATTTTGCGTACTATTCTATAAACTTACGAAAACGTATTTTTCGAATGCAAAATTATTATTATTATGCAGGGTGTCCGGAAACTGCCGCATAAACGCACCGGATTGTGATTCCTCATGTGATTTCCAACAAAAAATTTGGACCGAACATACACCCTTAGCTTAACCCTTTAGCTTCCACAGGCATTTGAAGACTTTTGGAAAAATTATTTTCTTGTACGATTAAAACCTCAGAAAAACAGCCGAAGAAAATAAAATTCCGGCCGATCGGATTTAGTAATTTCTTCCTGCTAAACTGTACAGTTTCCGGCTAAATTTGGCCGGAAAACGGTTAAATTGGCAACACTGGTACTGAACTAACCTAGACCGGAGTACAAAGAACACGCCCTTTGTTTCAGGGATTGGATTCTGCATCGGTACATACGTGTTCAGTGCAAAAATGAACAATTATGTATAATTCTTTACAATAAAATTGAGTTTTTTTGTTGTTGAAATTTTCCGTTCTTGCGCCGAACACAAATTCAATGTTACGGGATCCGACTTAAAAATACCATTTGGTTGGAAAAACTATTGCGGTCTAAAAGTTTTGGATCTTAAAAGTTGAAATATAGTGTTGTGTTCCAAGGGCCTTATATCAAAACCATACCGCATTCAAATTGTGATTTCTATTATAGTATGTAGTACATTTTTTGCATGGTATTTAGGAATGTAACCTTCCTGTTTTTTCCTGTGGTTTAATGTTAGAAATGAGGGAAATCTAGATGATGTGAAATGGTTCAGAGCAATCAGGGATTGTAACAAAATTTTAGACATGCCAAGATCTTTTGAGAATTGTTTTTTTTTATAAATTGTGTGTCCCGAAAGAATTTAAACAACGTTATGATTCTGAGCACTTTCGCTACGAAACCTTTAATTTTAGTAATGGACGCAAATTATTCAACTGAGAATGCTCACGGCTTTTGCTTGCCCAAACTGGAAAATTGCCATTTAAAGTTTCATTTTGTTACCATTATTCAATTATTTTAAATTTTTACTAATTCTGCTAAGTCAAAAAGTCTCACGATAACAGTTAATATCATTTTTGACTCTCGATCACTAGTTTTCATGTATGATACGTAAATTAAAAGGTTCGTACAGAACACTGATAAGTGCGCAACAGGCCTAAGTTCACGAAAAAGTAGTACATTATCGATGTGCACTTATACGTGTTTCACTGTGTTCTTATTAAATTGCGCTTATACACATATTTACCTCTCCTCGGGCGAATTATTATAAATTTGGTTCAAAATAATTAATTCTGCTTGTAGAAAGCTGTTAAAGACAGATGCCATATAAATTACTGCAATTTTTAAGGTTGCTTTTGTTGACCTTTTAATAATTACTTTTTCTGTTCGTTAGGAAGAGTTAAGGTTGACACAAAAAATTCACGGCGCGCGCAAACAAAATCATATTTGTTCAAAAAATGAAATAATGTTCTAATGTTCGAATGTTCTCGATTATAAAACGCCCCGGAATAGAGTGAGGGGATCAGAACTATTCGTTAAGCATACATAATACGTTTTATTCATATTGAACAATTACATCAAATAGTTGATTTTGAAATTTCGGAAAAGAGCATAATCTTGAAATTTCGTTTTGATCGCAGATTTTGTATTTTAATTCTGCGATCAAAAAATTGCATTTGCATTGTTTCATTGATTTTGTTACCTATGGCACTGCCCAGCTGAAGGGCCCATTCAGTAACCAAAAGTAAACGTAATAATATTTCCAGTCCAAGTTTATAATGTTCGAGGGAATGATCCGGTTCTAAGTTCTGTGCTTAAAATAACTTTTAAATCGATGAATTCTTGTAAGATCGGTGATCATTTTTTTTTGAGTATCAACGTTTACATGTCAAGATCGTTTAACTATCCACTACAGAACAACTTGTAGCCAACTTCATGTTTAAATTTGTATGGGAGTTGTGCTGTTCTGTCCTGTACTGGATAAATTACCAACGTTCTTTTGTGTGAAATTGAATAATTCTTGAATGGGCGTGTAATAATTCAAACGCGCAGGGTCCGATTTTGATAATTAAATTTAAAAACATCACCACCTCTAACCGCCATTTTCACATTTGAAATTTGAGAAAATGATAATTATGAATGACGTACAGTTTTGAAATTGAATCTTTTCACCATATTTTACGTACAGTAACATAATCCGATAATCCGGACCTCGAAAATCTGGGATTTCGATTATCCGGATTTGGATTTGAACCAAAATTTAGTTCAATTTTCATAAAAATTTGGAATTTTCTAAAGTATATTTTGCGTACTATTCTATAAACTTGCGAAAACGTATTTTTCGAATGCAAAATTATTATTATTATGCAGGGTGTCCGGAAACTGCCGCATAAACGCACCGGATTGTGATTCCTCATGTGATTTCCAACAAAAAATTTGGACCGAACATACACCCTTAGCTTAACCCTTTAGCTTCCACAGGCATTTGAAGACTTTTGGAAAAATTATTTTCTTGTACGATTAAAACCTCAGAAAAACAGCCGAAGAAAATAAAATTCCGGCCGATCGGATTTAGTAATTTCTTCCTGCTAAACTGTACAGTTTCCGGCTAAATTTGGCCGGAAAACGGTTAAATTGGCAACACTGGTACTGAACTAACCTAGACCGGAGTACAAAGAACACGCCCTTTGTTTCAGGGATTGGATTCTGCATCGGTACATACGTGTTCAGTGCAAAAATGAACAATTATGTATAATTCTTTACAATAAAATTGAGTTTTTTTGTTGTTGAAATTTTCCGTTCTTGCGCCGAACACAAATTCAATGTTACGGGATCCGACTTAAAAATACCATTTGGTTGGAAAAACTATTGCGGTCTAAAAGTTTTGGATCTTAAAAGTTGAAATATAGTGTTGTGTTCCAAGGGCCTTATATCAAAACCATACCGCATTCAAATTGTGATTTCTATTATAGTATGTAGTACATTTTTTGCATGGTATTTAGGAATGTAACCTTCCTGTTTTTTTCCTGTGGTTTAATGTTAGAAATGGGGGAAATCTAGATGATGTGAAATGGTTCAGGGTAATCAGGGATTGTAACGAAATTTTAGACATGCCAAGATCTTTTGAGAATTGTTTTTTTTTATAAATTGTGTGTCCCGAAAGAATTTAAACAACGTTATGATTCTGAGCACTTTCGCTACGAAACCTTTAATTTTAGTAATGGACGCAAATTATTCAACTGAGAATGCTCACGGCTTTTGCTTGCCCTAACTGAAAAATTTCCATTTAAAGTTTCATTTTGTTACCATTATTTAATTATTTTAAATTTTTACTAATTCTGCTAAGTCAAAAAGTCTCACGATAACAGTTAATATCATTTTTGACTCTCGATCACTAGTTTTCATGTACGATACGTAAATTAAAAGGTTTGTACAGAACACTGATAACAACAACAGGCCTAAGTTCACGAAAAAGTAGTACATTATCGATGTGCACTTATACGTGTTTCACTGTGTTCTTATTAAATTGCGCGCTTATACACATATTTACCTCTCCTCGGGCGAAGTATTATAAAGAAGAATGGTCATTTGTGACCCAGCTCCGGCGCAAACGAAATATATCCCAGTTATTTTGTTATTTTATATACATGAATTATTAGGTTTTCTTTTTTCAGATTTCTGTGGCTAACTCATTATAAAATGAGTATATAAAGGGTGGGCCACTTACAAGTTTGTTTTTAAAAATGCAGTAAAACGAATAAAATTAATTTTTTTCAATGTCTTATGGCTTTATTAGAAAGTAAGTACGCTCCCATTAATGATGGAACACAACTTCATTCAAGTGGCTGGCCCGGCTGGCGTCGCAGTAGCGTATTCTGTCACACCAATTTTCCAAGACCCTGTTGATGGTTTCGAGCTGTAGCTCACGGATTTCGTGGATTAAGTGCTTGAATCGTTTCTGGATTGTTGGAATAACATCGGTCCTTCACGGTTCCCCACAAAAAAAAATTCAAAGGAGTCAAATCGCAGCTCCGAGGCGGCCAATTGACATCGCCAAGACGGCTGATAACACGATTTGCGAATTTGGTGCGTAAAAGATCGATTGTGGAATGGGCTGTGTGGCATGGCGCGACATGCTGCATGAACCAGACGTCGTACAAATCCATGTAAATTCAATTTCAGTAAAAAAAAAAGTGAGCAAGACAGCACTCACTTTGAAAACAAGTTTTCAATATTTCCCAACGTTGTTCAAGCGTAAAGCTACTCATTTCGAAAGTATGATACTGAGTTTCTATAAAGATATTCAGCGAAAAACAGCTGTCAGTGTCAAACTAACCTATGATTTAAAAACGAACTTGTAATTGGCCCACCCTGTAAATGAGTATAATGTATATTACATCAATTATATCGAGCAACCAAAGCTAAAAATAGTACGAATACCACAGACCTGGTCTACTGAACGTTTAACAAAAGCATTCGCGTATGCTATCTCGATACCTACCACTACATATCTAATTCACTCTCTCCCTTAAAAAGCGAGATACAGTTAGGGTTTCTACCTGCGCTAGCGAACTTAGCGTGTTTGCCTTGCGTGGTGTGTTGTGTGTGAACATGCAGTCGTCGGCGATATGTGCTTTCTGTACGTCTATTGGAAATCAGAAGGGATACTGTAGAACTTTTGTTACGCAACAAACCAACTTAGCCACTGATATTTAAAAAATATATATCTAATAATTGATGTACATAAAATAACGAAAATCCTGAGATAGGTTTCGTTTGAGCCGGGACTGGGTAAATTTTGTATGGATCGTGACCATTCTTCTTTGGTTCAAAATAATTAATTCCGCTTATAGAAAGCTGTTAAAGACAGATGCCATATAAATTACTGCAATTTTTAAGGTTGTTTTTGTTGATCTTTTAATAATTACTTTTTCTGTTCGTTAGGAACAGTTAAAATTGACACAAAAAATTCACGGCGCGCGCAAACAAAATCATATTTGTTCAAAAAATGAAGTAATGTTCTAATATTCAAATGTTCTCGACTATAAAACGCCCCGGAAGAGAGTGAGAGGATCAGAATTATTCGTTAAGCATAGATAATACGTTTTATTCATATTGGACAATTACATCAAATAGTTAAATTTGAAATTTCGGAAAAGAGCATAATCTTGAAATTTCGTTTTGATCGCAGATTTTGTATTTTAATTCTGCAATTCTGCGATCGAAAAATTGCATTTGCATTGTTTCATTGATTTTGTTACCTATGGCACTCCCCAGCTGAAGGGCCCATTCATTAACCAAAAGTAAACGTAACAATATTTCCAATCCAAGTTTATAATGTTCGAGGGAACGATCCGGTTCTAAGTTCCGTGCTTAAACTAACTTTTAAATCGATGAATTCTTGTAAGATCGGTGATATTTTTTTTGAGTATCTACGTTTAAGTATCAAGATCGTTTTTAACTATCCACTACAGAACAACTTGTTCTTGTAGCCAACTTCCTGTTTAAATTTGTGTGGGAGTCGTGCTGTTCTGTCCTGTACTGGATAAATTACCAACGTTCTTTTGTGTAAAATTGAATAATTCTTGAATGGCCGTGTAATAATTCAAACGCGCAGGGTCCGATTTTGATAATTAAATTTAAAAACATAACCACCTCTAACCGCCATTTTCACATTTGAAATTTGGGAAAGTGATAATTATGAATGAAGTACAGTTGTGAAATTGAATCTTTTCACCATATTTTACGTACAGTAACATAATCCGATAATCCGGACCTCGAAAATCTGGGATTTCGATTATCCGGATTTGGATTTGAACCAAAATTTAGTTCAATTTTCATAAAAATTTGCCATTTTCTAAAGTATATTTTGCGTATTATTCTATAAACTTACGATAACGTATTTTTCGAATGCAAAATTATTATTATTATGCAGGGTGTCCGGAAACTGCCGCATAACCGCACAGGATTGTGATTCCTCATGTGATTTCCAACAAAAAAGTTGTACCGAACATACACCCTTAGCTTAACCCTTTAGCTTCCACAGGCATTTGAAGACTTTTGGAAAAATTATTTTCTTGTACGATTAAAACCTCAGAAAAACAGCCGAAGAAAATAAAATTCCGGCTAAAAATCCGGCCGATCGGATTTAGTAATTTCTTCCGGCTAAACTGTACAGTTTCCGGCTAAATTTGGCCGGTGTTCAGTGCAAAAATGAACAATTATGTATAATTCTTTACAATAAAATTGAGTTTTTTTGTTGTTTAAATTTTCCGTTTTTGTGCCGAACACAAATTCAATGTTACGGGATCCGACTTAAAAACATAATTTGGTTGGAAAAACTATTGCGGTCTAAAAGTTTTGGATCTTAAAAGTTGAAATATAGTGTTGTGTTCCAAGGGCCTTATATCAAGACCATACCGCATTCAAATTGTGATTTCTATTATAGTATGTAGTACATTTTTTGCATGGTATTTAGGAATGTAACCTTCCTGTTTTTTCCTGTGGTTTAATGTTAGAAATGAGGGAAATCTAGATGATGTGAAATGGTTCAGAGCAATCAG
Organism: Microchrysa polita; assembly: GCA_949715475.1. Taxonomy (NCBI): domain Eukaryota; kingdom Metazoa; phylum Arthropoda; class Insecta; order Diptera; family Stratiomyidae; genus Microchrysa; species Microchrysa polita. Next base: position 39,448,379 of record OX454421.1, read on the forward strand.
GGATTGTAACAAAATTTTAGACATGCCAAGATCTTTTGAGAATTGTTTTCTGTTTTATAAATTGTGTATCCCGAAATAATTTAAACAACGTTCTGAGCACTTTCGCTACGAAACGCTTAATTTTAGTAACGGACGCAAATTATTCAACTGAAAATGCTCACGGCATTTGCTTGCCCAAACTGGAAAATTTCCATTTAAAGTTTCATTTTGTTACCATTATTTAATTATTTTAAATTTTTACTAATTCTGCTAAGTCAAAAAGTCTCACGATAACAGTTAATATCATTTTTGACTCTCGATCACTAGTTTTCATGTACGATACGTAAATTAAAAGGTTTGTACAGAACACTGATAACAACAACAGGCCTAAGTTCACGAAAAAGTAGTACATTATCGATGTGCACTTATACGGGTTTCACTGTGTTCTTATTAAATTGCGCTTATACACATATTTACCTCTCCTCGGGCGAATTATTATAAATTTGGTTCAAAATAATTAATTCTGCTTATAGAAAGCTGTTAAAGACAGATGCCATATAAATTACTGCAATTTTTAAGGTTATTTTTGTTGATCTTTTAATAATTACTTTTTCTGTTCGTTAGGAAGGTTGACACAAAAAATTCACGGCGCGCGCAAACAAAATCATATTTGTTCAAAAAATGAAGTAATGTTCTAATATTCGAATGTTCTCGACTATAAAACGCCCCGGAAGAGAGTGAGGGGATCAGAACTATTCGTTAAGCATAGATAATACGTTTTATTCATATTGGACAATTACATCAAATAGTTGAATTTGAAATTTCGGAAAAGAGCATAATCTTGAAATTTCGTTTTAATCGCAGATTTTGTATTTTAATTCTGCGATCAAAAAATTGCATTTGCATTGTTTCATTGATTTTGTTACCTATGGCACTGCCCAGCTGAAGGGCCCATTCAGTAACCAAAAGTAAACGTAACAATATTTCCAGTCCAAGTTTATAATGTTCGAGGGAATGATCCGGTTCTAAGTTCTGTGCTTAAAATAACTTTTAAATCGATGAATTCTTGTAAGATCGGTGATCATTTTTTTTGAGTATCAACGTTTAAATGTCAAGATCGTTTTTAACTATCCACTACAGAACAACTTGTAGCCAACTTCATGTTTAAATTTGTATGGGAGTTGTGCTGTTCTGTCCTGTACTGGATAAATTACCAACGTTCTTTTGTGTGAAATTGAATAATTCTTGAATGGGCGTGTAATAATTCAAACGCGCAGGGTCCGATTTTGATAATTAAATTTAAAAACATCACCACCTCTAACCGCCATTTTCACATTTGAAATTTGAGAAAATGATAATTATGAATGACGTACAGTTTTGAAATTGAATCTTTTCACCATATTTTACGTACAGTAACATAATCCGATAATCCGGACCTCGAAAATCTGGGATTTCGATTATCCGGATTTGGATTTGAACCAAAATTTAGTTCAATTTTCATAAAAATTTGGAATTTTCTAAAGTATATTTTGCGTACTATTCTATAAACTTACGAAAACGTATTTTTCGAATGCAAAATTATTATTATTATGCAGGGTGTCCGGAAACTGCCGCATAAACGCACCGGATTGTGATTCCTCATGTGATTTCCAACAAAAAATTTGGACCGAAGGGTGTATCCCTTAGCTTAACCCTTTAGCTTCCACAGGCATTTGAAGACTTTTGGAAAAATTATTTTCTTGTACGATTGAAACCTCAGAAAAACAGCCGAAGGAAATAAAATTCCGGCCGATCGGATTTAGTAATTTCTTCCGGCTAAACTGTACAGTTTCCGGCTAAATTTGGACGGAAAACGGCTAAATTGGCAACACTGGTACTGAACTAACCTAGACCGGAGTACAAAGAATACGCCCTTTGTTTCAGGGATTGGATTCTGCATCGGTACATACGTGTTCAGTGCAAAAATGAACAATTATGTATAATTCTTTACAATAAAATTGAGTTTTTTTGTTGTTGAAATTTTCCGTTCTTGCGCCGAACACAAATTCAATGTTACGGGATCCGACTTAAAAATACCATTTGGTTGGAAAAACTATTGCGGTCTAAAAGTTTTGGATCTTTAAAGTTGAAATATAGTGTTGTGTTCCAAGGGCCTTATATCAAAACCATACCGCATTCAAATTGTGATTTCTATTATAGTATGTAGTACATTTTTTGCATGGTATTTAGGAATGTAACCTTCCTGTTTTTTCCTGTGGTTTAATGTTAGAAATGGGGGAAATCTAGATGATGTGAAATGGTTCAGGGTAATCAGGGATTGTAACGAAATTTTAGACATGCCAAGATCTTTTGAGAATTGTTTTTTTTTTTTAAATTGTATATTGTATAGGACAATGACGTAACTCGTGTGTAATTAAGTGGCTCTCATGCTATAGTCATCACTATCACTACGTAACCGGAATGCAATGAGCAGGGCAGTTTGTGCAGTCCATTTGGAGCTGCAGAGAGAGGAGCACATACATAAGTCTTTTTTCGTGTTTTTTGCAATTATGTATTTGAAAAACGACAAAAGATAGAGAAAAATTGTCTGAGGACGAAAAAACAACATAAAATTCCCTTTGCAATGGATATACAATGAAAGCATTCAGCGAACGGAAAAAGTAGCAGAAAGCTGCTACTCCAATTAGATTCTCATTGCGCGTAGAGGCCATTCAGCTCAGAAAGGGGTCGGTGGCGGGTAATTCTTATATAGCATTTCTAGTGTTTTTCCAGTAAATTTCGTTTGCTGAATGCAGCCAATATGTACATTCGAATTTAGTTTATAACATTCAGCGCTTGACTAAAAAATAAATTAGAATATTTGACAGAACGAAAATCCATAAGAATTCATGGATTCGCCATGTGTATGACCTTAGGCGAAGCTGGTGTTAGAAGAGTCCATAACACCTTCAGTTTTACGCCAGGAAGAGTTAGCTCTCCTTTCGTCGGCAATTATTTGAATTAGTGTTGGTCGAAACCAGTGTGCTCCCCCATGTTTCTTATTAGACGTGTTTTTTTTTGTATAGTTCGGTGTAGGATAGTGTAGTGTAACTGCATGGGGTTACAATTACAACATAACCTGTATGGGTATATTGTTATTGTAACCCCATGCAGTTGCACTAAACTAACCTAGACCGGAGTACAAAAAAAAAACACGTCTATTGTTTCAGGGATTGGATTCTGCATCAGTGCGTACGTGTTTAGTGCAAAAATTAACAATTATAATTCTTTACAATAAAATTGAGTTTTTTTGTTGTTTAAATTTTCCGTTTTTGTGCCGAACACAAATTCAATGTTACGGGACTTAAAAACATCATTTGGTTGGAAAAACTATTGCGGTCTAAAAGTTTTGGATCTTAAAAGTTGAAATATAGTGTTGTGTTCCAAGTGCCTTATATCAAGACCATACCGCATTCAAATTGTGATTTCTATTATAGTATGTAGTACATTTTTTGCATGGTATTTAGGAATGTAACCTTCCTGTTTTTTCCTGTGGTTTAATGTTAGAAATGAGGGAAATCTAGATGATGTGAAATGGTTCAGAGCAATCAGGGATTGTAACAAAATTTTAGACATGCCAAGATCTTTTGAGAATTGTTTTCTGTTTTATAAATTGTGTATCCCGAACAGGGATTTGGAGCGGAGCGGAGCGACCTTAAATTTCGGAGCGAAAGAGCGGAGCGTGGAGCGGTTTTCGGCAGGCTGGAGCGGAGCGATTTTTGCTTTCAAAGTCGCTCCACTCCGCTCCGCTCCGAAGTAAAAAATCAAGAAAATTCCGAGATAAAAAATTGAATTTTTTCGACGAAATTTTTCATTCTATGGCAATATTTGATGATTTTGGACGATTTAAAGGCGAAGAATTCGTTGAGAGACTTGCAAAATTTCGGATTATTGTGAAATTTATTGTGATAAAAGAGGTTTTGCGTTTAGTCATCATACACTCTTCATTATTAAAAAATTCAAGATCATCCTTGACAGAAAAGTCCTGTCCCCTGTACTCGCTGAATGAAACGCCCGTTTTAATTTAAATTAGTTATTAGGTGCATTTTATTGAATAGAGTACAGGACAGCTTCCATAACAATTTTACAGATCTCGTTCTATACGGGATGTCCGAAAACTGTCGCATAAAGGCACCCAAATATGATTCCTGGTGATATTTCCAGCAAAAAGGAGTATAAAAAAAGCCCGAATTATTAGTTCTTCAGCTACCACAGACATTTAAAGATTTTTCAGAAATTTAATACTCATATTACCTACATATTTTCTTTCGGTCGTAGCCAACAATTTTTCCTAAGAATAAACCCAATAAAAATCGGATAAGCAGTTTAAGCTGTGTAAAAAAGCTTCAAAGACAAAATTTTGTGATCTTACTTCATATAAATTTTTTTTTCCGACGGAGGTCTTGTGGTAGCATTTTTGTAAAATTTTTAAATGCTTTTGGCAGCTAAGGAGTTAAGAATTCGGGATATTCCCAGTATACTTATTTTGCTGGAAATGACATTAATAATCATATTTCGGTGCGCTTATGCGATAGTTTAGTTTCAGGACTATATAGAACAACTCAATTTTATGTTCAAATTTGTACGAAATTGGTGCTATCCTGTTCTGTACTTGATCGGATAAAACGCACCTTTTAAGCCATATTCTATAATACGTAAGAAGATATAAGTTGAATTGATGAATTCGCGGAAAATTATAAATATTTACTAAGAACAATGAAGTTTTGTTGTATGTTTGCAATGGAGCGGAGCGGAGCGTGGAGCGGAGCGGAGCGATAAAATTTTAGTCGGAGCGGAGCGCTGGAGCGGAGCGGTTTTAAATTGGTCGGAGCGGGAGCGGAGCGGAACGAAAAAAAGTGTCGCTCCAAATCCCTGATCCCGAAATAATTTAAACAACGTTCTGAGCACTTTCGCTACGAAACGCTTAATTTTAGTAACGGACGCAAATTATTCAACTGAAAATGCTCACGGCATTTGCTTGCCCAAACTGGAAAATTTCCATTTAAAGTTTCATTTTGTTACCATTATTTAATTATTTTAAATTTTTACTAATTCTGCTAAGTCAAAAAGTCTCACGATAACAGTTAATATCATTTTTGACTCTCGATCACTAGTTTTCATGTACGATACGTAAATTAAAAGGTTTGTACAGAACACTGATAACAACAACAGGCCCAAGTTCACGAAAAAGTAGTACATTATCGATGTGCACTTATACGTGTTTCACTGTGTTCTTATTAAATTGCGCTTATACACATATTTACCTCTCCTCGGGCGAATTATTATAAATTTGGTTCAAAATAATTAATTCTGCTTATAGAAAGCTGTTAAAGACAGATGCCATATATTACTGCAATTTTTAAGGTTATTTTTGTTGATCTTTTAATAATTACTTTTTCTGTTCGTTAGGAAGGTTGACACAAAAAATTCACGGCGCGCGCAAACAAAATCATATTTGTTCAAAAAATGAAGTAATGTTCTAATATTCGAATGTTCTCGACTATAAAACGCCCCGGAAGAGAGTGAGGGGATCAGAACTATTCGTTAAGCATAGATAATACGTTTTATTCATATTGGACAATTACATCAAATAGTTGAATTTGAAATTTCGGAAAAGAGCATAATCTTGAAATTTCGTTTTGATCGCAGATTTTGTATTTTAATTCTGCGATCAAAAAATTGCATTTGCATTGTTTCATTGATTTTGTTACCTATGGCACTGCCCAGCTGAAGGGCCCATTCAGTAACCAAAAGTAAACGTAACAATATTTCCAGTCCAAGTTTATAATGTTCGAGGGAATGATCCGGTTCTAAGTTCTGAGCTTAAAATAACTTTTAAATCGATGAATTCTTGTAAGATCGGTGATCATTTTTTTTGAGTATCAACGTTTAAATGTCAAGATCGTTTTTAACTATCCACTACAGAACAACTTGTAGCCAACTTCATGTTTAAATTTGTATGGGAGTTGTGCTGTTCTGTCCTGTGGATAAATTACCAACGTTCTTTTGTGTGAAATTGAATAATTATTGAATGGGCGTGTAATAATTCAAACGCGCAGGGTCCGATTTTGATAATTAAATTTAAAAACATCACCACCTCTAACCGCCATTTTCACATTTGAAATTTGAGAAAATGATAATTATGAATGACGTACAGTTTTGAAATTGAATCTTTTCACCATATTTTACGTACAGTAACATAATCCGATAATCCGGACCTCGAAAATCTGGGATTTCGATTATCCGGATTTGGATTTGAACCAAAATTTAGTTCAATTTTCATAAAAATTTGGAATTTTCTAAAGTATATTTTGCGTACTATTCTATAAACTTACGAAAACGTATTTTTCGAATGCAAAATTATTATTATTATGCAGGGTGTCCGGAAACTGCCGCATAAACGCACCGGATTGTGATTCCTCATGTGATTTCCAACAAAAAATTTGGACCGAACATACACCCTTAGCTTAACCCTTTAGCTTCCACAGGCATTTGAAGACTTTTGGAAAAATTATTTTCTTGTACGATTAAAACCTCAGAAAAACAGCCGAAGAAAATAAAATTCCGGCCGATCGGATTTAGTAATTTCTTCCTGCTAAACTGTACAGTTTCCGGCTAAATTTGGCCGGAAAACGGTTAAATTGGCAACACTGGTACTGAACTAACCTAGACCGGAGTACAAAGAACACGCCCTTTGTTTCAGGGATTGGATTCTGCATCGGTACATACGTGTTCAGTGCAAAAATGAACAATTATGTATAATTCTTTACAATAAAATTGAGTTTTTTTGTTGTTGAAATTTTCCGTTCTTGCGCCGAACACAAATTCAATGTTACGGGATCCGACTTAAAAATACCATTTGGTTGGAAAAACTATTGCGGTCTAAAAGTTTTGGATCTTAAAAGTTGAAATATAGTGTTGTGTTCCAAGGGCCTTATATCAAAACCATACCGCATTCAAATTGTGATTTCTATTATAGTATGTAGTACATTTTTTGCATGGTATTTAGGAATGTAACCTTCCTGTTTTTTCCTGTGGTTTAATGTTAGAAATGGGGGAAATCTAGATGATGTGAAATGGTTCAGGGTAATCAGGGATTGTAACGAAATTTTAGACATGCCAAGATCTTTTGAGAATTGTTTTTTTTTATAAATTGTGTGTCCCGAAAGAATTTAAACAACGTTATGATTCTGAGCACTTTCGCTACGAAACCTTTAATTTTAGTAATGGACGCAAATTATTCAACTGAGAATGCTCACGGCTTTTGCTTGCCCAAACTGGAAAATTTCCATTTAAAGTTTCATTTTGTTACCATTATTTAATTATTTTAAATTTTTACTAATTCTGCTAAGTCAAAAAGTCTCACGATAACAGTTAATATCATTTTTGACTCTCGATCACTAGTTTTCATGTACGATACGTAAATTAAAAGGTTTGTACAGAACACTGATAACAACAACAGGCCTAAGTTCACGAAAAAGTAGTACATTATCGATGTGCACTTATACGTGTTTCACTGTGTTCTTATTAAATTGCGCTTATACACATATTTACCTCTCCTCGGGCGAATTATTAAAAATTTGGTTCAAAATAATTAATTCTGCTTATAGAAAGCTGTTAAAGACAGATGCCATATAAATTACTGCAATTTTTAAGGTTATTTTTGTTGATCTTTTAATAATTACTTTTTCTGTTCGTTAGGAAGGTTGACACAAAAAATTCACGAAGCGCGCAAACAAAATCATATTTGTTCAAAAAATGAAGTAATGTTCTAATATTCGAATGTTCTCGACTATAAAACGCCCCGGAAGAGAGTGAGGGGATCAGAACTATTCGTTAAGCATAGATAATACGTTTTATTCATATTGGACAATTACATCAAATAGTTGAATTTGAAATTTCGGAAAAGAGCATAATCTTGAAATTTCGTTTTGATCGCAGATTTTGTATTTTAATTCTGCAATTCTGCGATCAAAAAATTGCATTTGCATTGTTTCATTGATTTGGTTACCTATGGCACTGCCCAGCTGAAGGGCCCATTCATTAACCAAAAGTAAACGTAACAATATTTCCAGTCCAAGTTTATAATGTTCGAGAAAAAGATCCGGTTCTAAGTTCCGTGCTTAAACTAACTTTTAAATCGATGAATTCTTGTAAGATGGGTGATAATTTTTTTGAGTATCTACACTCAGAGAAATATTCACTAATATTGAACGAAATATATTTAATTCAAACGATTTGCGCTTTTGATTTGGCTCCACACGCAAATGCGTTTAATTCTAACGAGTGGCGTTTCTTTCAAAAGCATAATGAGTTGTAAAAAAGCGTTTGAATTAAAAGAATTTACGTTTACCTGGAAAGAAGGAGCCAGTCGATTTAAACGTATTTTTCATTGAAATAAACACTTATTCTTTTATTGTAAACGGGTAAAACATTTTAAATAAATGAAAGGCAATTGTATCAAACGTCTTCGTTTTTATATTGAACATTTTTGTTATTTAAAATAAACGAAGCATTCTTTTTGATGAAACGGTATGTATTTCGAAAGTAACGCACCGCGTTTTCATTTCATAGAAATTACCTCATTCAAAATAATTGAGTTTTACATGGAATTAAAAGCAAACTCTGCTGAAATAAAATAATACATTCCGTTTGATTGTCCATTCTCCATTCGATAAGATACTTATACTGTTACCTGGGTTGTCAAATCAATAAAGAATAAAACTTATGAAAACTTTAGAAAAACACTTTATTTTTATTTAGGTCTAATTTTAATATGGTTAATACATTACACTTTTATTCTAACACCCGCTAAACTTAAATTGCACGTGTGCACGCGTCCATTCCTCCAGATGAATGCAAAAGTAAATTATCGAAAACACTCTTAACATCGACGAAGATTCTAATACGCGTTTGTTGTTAGACACTACACATTTCTTTGGAATGAACATGAACACGCGAGACTCATCGGACCCGCCGGAAGTATTTAACTACCTGTTGTGCTACGTTGAAACAAATGACATTTTGGCATCGCGTCCTTTAGGTATGTGTATTTGTTACGTAAAGGAATGTATACACATTACTATGTAATGCGGAATCTTTTGATTTAAACGACCGTCGTTTGCGGTTTGGCAACTCTTTTGTTTTAAAAGAAATTCTCTTAGCGTAAATGAGAATTCGTTCAAATCAAACGAGATTTTTCAAACGAATAATGCGTTCAATTTAAATGTGGAGCTTTTAATATGAATGTGCGTTTTTTTCTCTGAGTGTACGTTTAAGTATCAAGATCGTTTTTAACTATCCACTACAGAACAACTTGTAGCCAACTTCATGTTTAAATTTGTATGGGAGTTGTGCTGTTCTGTCCTGTACTGGATAAATTACCAACGTTCTTTTGTGTAAAATTGAATAATTCTTGAATGGCCGTGGAATAATTCAAACGCGCAGGGTCCGATTTTGATAATTAAATTTAAAAACAAATATTATCGAAAATTCTTGAAAAGAGAATTAATCCGTACGCAGAACGAATCATTGGCGAGTATCAAGGCGGCTTCAGACCTGGTCGCTCAACGACCGATCAGCTTTTCACAGTGAAGCTACTACTCCAAAAGTGCTTGGAATATAACATCGACGTATACCAAATCTTTGTCGACTTCAAGCAGGCATACGACAGTATCGGTCGAAGTGTACTGTACAACATTATGCTGAATTTTGGTATACCGGCAAAGTTAGTGCGACTCACAAGGATGACGATGACTAATACCGTCTCGCAGGTGAAAGTGCAGAACCGACTCACTGACCTATTTGAAACTCGTACTGGACTCAAGCAGGGCGACGGGCTGGCACCGACGCTCTTCAACCTGGCTTTGGAGTATATAATTCGAGCCATGAATATGGACAGCAGCGGAACGCTACTCATCAAGTCGACTCAATTAGTAGCGTACGCCGACGATATCAACATCATGTCTCGAAGGTTGGGTGATGCAGAAAGCCTTCTGCATAACCTCAATAACGCCGCAAAGGAAGTTGGACAACATACCAACGAAAGCAAAACAAAGGCCATGATGCAATAAAAAACAAGGACGCCAGCAAACTCAAGCATCACAGTGGGGGACCTTAATATCGTATGTAGACAACTTCAACTATCTGGGTTGTAACTTATCAAAGGACGCCAACGAAACCGAAACCGAAATTAAGCGACGGATACAACTAGCCAATAAGACATATTTCTCGGTCCTCCCTATAATTGATTCGAAACTTGCGCACAGGAACACGAAGCTCCGCGTGTACAAAACGATCATCCGACCCGTGCTATGTTATGGCTGCGAAACATGGACCCTTACCCAAGCCTCCGAAATTTTGCTAGACCGATTCGAACGAAAGATCCTTCGGCGAATTTTCGGGGCCGTTCGCGAGCGAGACCAATGGCGTATCCGGTACAACCATGAGTTGTATCAATTGTACGATGAGCTGGAAGTATCGAAAATCGTGAAGCTTCAACGTCTGCAATGGGCGGGGCATGTACAACGGATGGACGACAATCGCATTCCAAAGAAAGTTATGAACGCACAACGAATTGACGGAGCGAGGTTGCGTGGACGACCGAGAGCTCGCTGGGAGAACTCCGTAGGTGAAGACGCCCACCAGCTGCTGGGCTTCCGAAACTGGAGGACAAGGTCACGTAACCGCGACAATTGGAGGTCAACGATTCAGGCGGCCAAGGCCCGACGTCGGGCTATCGTGGCACATTGATGATGATGATGACACTTTTACCTCTCCTCGGGCGAATTATTATAAATTTAGTTCAAAATATTTGCATTGTTTCAGTGATTTTGTTACCTATGGCACTGCCCAGCTGAAGGGACCATTCAGTAACCAAAAGTAAACGTAATAATATTTCCAGTCCAAGTTTATAATGTTCGAGGGAACGATCCGGTTCTAAGTTCTGTGCTCAAAATAACTTTTAAATCGATGAATTCTTGTAAGATCGGTGATAATTTTTTTTTGAGTATCAACGTTTAAATGTCAAGATCGTTTTTAACTATCCACTACAGAACAACTTGTAGCCAACTTCATGTTTAAATTTGTATGGGAGTTGTGCTGTTCTGTCCTGTACTGGATAAATTACCAACGTTCTTTTGTGTAAAATTGAATAATTCTTGAATGGCCGTGTAATAATTCAAACGCGCAGGGTCCGATTTTGATAATTAAATTTAAAAACATCACCACCTCTAACCGCCATTTTCACATTTCAAATTTGGGAAAGTGATAATTATGATTGACGTACAGTTTTGAAATTGAATCTTTTCACCATATTTTACGTACAGTAATACCCCGATAATCCGGACCTCGAAAATCTGGGATTTCGATAATCCGGATTTGGATTTAAACCAAAATTTAGTTCAATTTTCATAAAAATTTGCAATTTTCTAAAGTATATTTTGCGTACTATTCTATAAACTTACGAAAACGTTATAACATCGGCTTCGGCTAATGCTATTGCCGTGGTTGAATATTTATGCATTTTTATACTCGTACGTAAAATTTTTCGAATGCAAAATTATTATTATTATGCAGGGTGTCCGGAAACTGCCGCATAAACGCACCGGATTGTGATTCCTCATGTGATTTCCAACAAAAAAGTTGTACTGAACATACACCCTTAGCTTAACCGTTTAGCTTCCACAGGCATTTGAAGACTTTTGGAAAAATTATTTTCTTGTACGATTAAAACCTCAATATCTCAAAAGCTAGACTAGCTACAATAGCAAAATAACAACAAATTTACCTAAATAATAAAACTAAGGACTTTAAAATCGGATCAGAGGTTTAGTTTTGACATAGCTTAAAAGTCAAGTTTTGTGATTTGACTCAAAAACAATATGTTTTTCCCACTCAATTTTTTCTCTAACTTCTGCCAAGGCGAGGTGCTCGTACGATTCTTTTGGCGCATAGTCTAACTATCATTTATTTCTTACATCATTTTATTCTATCTTCGTTATTTCTCACACTTTTAATGCCTTAAGTACAGAAAACTAGGGTTAATTTTGGATCGATTTTGATATAATTTGAATAAATTTTGCCAAATTGCAGATCTTTAGGGGCAGTTTGAATTAAATTGAATTGAAATCGAGCTAAAATTAACCCTAGTTTTCTGTACTTAAGGCATTACAACTGTTAGAAATAATGAAGCAGAAATGAAATCAGGCAAGAAAGAAATGATCGTTAGACTATGCGCCAATTTGTAAAAGAATCGTACGAGCACCTCATTTTGGCAGAAGTTGGAGAAAATTGACATGGAACATTTTGTTTTTGGGCCAAATCACAAAAAGTTGATTTTGAAGTTCTGTATAAACGAAACCTCTAATCTGATTTTAGTGCCGTTAGTTTTATTTTTAGGTAAATTTGTTGGCTGTAATAATCATCTTATTTTGCTATTCTAGCTGGTCTAGCTTTTGAGATATGGAGGTCTTAGTCGTACAAGAAAACGATTTTTTCAAAAATCTTGAAATGCTTGTGGCAGCCGAAGGGTTAAGCTAAGGGGTTATGTTCCGTACAACTTTTTTGCTGCAAATCACATGAGGAATCACAATCCGATGCGTTTATGTGGCAGTTTCCGGACACCCTTTATAATTATCGTTAAAATTTTATTTTATTTTTCAATTTTAGTATAAATAGTGTTTACCATAGGGTTACAATTACATTTTGAAAATCCGGACAATTCGATAATTCGGATAGGGTTCGGTCCCAATCAATCCGGTATATCGAAGGTCTACTGTATACCATTTTCTAGTCAATTTTGAATTTTCTCGGTCAAACTTTGTTGAATCAAAAGTATGTTCGCAGCCCAATTTATTTTGGATATGCGAACTTCGCTTAGAGCGCAACACAGGCTCGCTCCGGCCCGGTATTTATAGTAGGAATAGTAAACAATTAGTCTGAAAAATGGCCAAAACCAAACATCTGTAGAATTTTCTCGGTCTCTCGGCGGCAAAAGTGTGAAAGTTAATTTTTTCCCGATTGTCTGGAAAGAAATGATATGATTTATCATTACAAAATAAATTAGTAGTTTATTTCGTCCTAAGGAAATTTTGTGGTCAGACTACAAAATCTCCTTAGTACGAAATTTACTATGTAATGAATGATATATACCCTTTTGTTTAATAAATTATACTCCATCCGAGACGCAAAAGTATTAGCTGGAATTTTATTTTTTATAAGATTTACATTCCGCCCTGAAATTCTTGCTAGAATGCTCACAGATGCAAGTCAATGATGCTACGCTCGCCAAACCTCGGGGCCGAGGCTAATTTCGGGCGCGGCCGAAATTTGGATACCCTTCGCTTGGGCTAAAAGTTTTTTCGGGCGTACCTATGACTTGTATTTAATCCCCCTCCTCATTTTTTTTTCTTCCGTCTTGACAAGAGTTTTGGGCTTGGTTGAAATAAGTGGGCAAATAAAAATATTTACTCGGAAAATTTTATTGGGGTTGCCGGAGCATGACCCCACAGTACGATTCCATCCGTTTTGAACTTTTTAGTTGCTTTGATAAAGACATATTAATTCAAGGTTTTGTGAAATTGGTGTAAAAAATGTTTCTTAGAAGAACCAATATGGGGGGTTTGGTTTGTATGGCAGCCCCATGACCCCATGGTCCGATTTGATTCAATCTTACATATGTTTTGTGTCAACAATAGAAATACATTTGTGTGAAATTTGGTTAAAATCGGTGCCCAAATAAAAAAGTTTTTTTTAGAAGAACCTAATTTGGGAGGTTAAGTTTGTATAGCTGCCCCATAACCCCATGGTACGATTTGATCCATTCTAGCATATATTTTGTGTTATCTTTAGAAACACATTTGTGTGAAATTTCGTGAAAATTAGTGCACAAATAAAAAAGTTTTTCTTAGAAGAACTCAAATTGGGGGGCTAGGTTTGTATGGCAGCCCCATGACCCAATGATCCAATTTGGGTGAATCAAACATACGGGAATGGTCCCACAATACGTTTTCTTTTATTTTTGCATTTCCGGTTGTTTCGATAAAGATATATGAATACGAGGTTTTCCGCAATAGGTGCATAAAGGATGTTTCTTAAAAGAACCCAATTGGTTGATTGGGTTTGTATGGCAGCCCAATGATCCCACAGTCCGATCCCACCCATTTTTACATATGTTTTGTAGTATTAATAGAAGAACATTTTTGTGATGTTTGGTTCAGATTAGTTCATAAACAAAAAAGTTTATGTTAGAAGAACTTAATTTGGGGAGCTAAGTTTGTATGGCAGCCCCATGACCCCAAGGTCGGATTTGATTCAGTTTTACATATGTTGTGTGTCATCAATAGAAACGCATTTGAGCGAAGTTAAGTTGAAATTGGTACACAAATAAAAAAGTTTTTCTCAAAAGAACGTAAATGGGGTGGTCAAGTTTGTAAGGCAGCCCCATGACCCCCTTGTCCGATTTAAGTAATTCAAACATACAAACAGCTTGCAACAATAATAAGCATGTGTACAAAATTTCAGATCTCTAGCTTTTATAGCGGCCGAGAAAAACGAACTGCAACAGACGGACAGACAGACAGACAGACAGACGGATATCGCCCAATCGACTCCCCAAGTCATGCTGATCATATATGTATACTTTTTATATGGTCGGAGATGCCTCCTTCGATGCGTTACAAACTTCATGACAAAGTTAATATACCCTTTCGCTCTATGAGCGAAGGGTATAATCAAAATATTACCGATGTCAGTTGGTGTAATGGAATTTGAGTTTCTATTGGATAGATTTTTCCGGCCGCAGGCGTAGTGCATTTGATTACGGTGAATTTTGTTCACTCAGATCGGATTATTGACCGCGGTCGTAACACTGGAGAAGCATCAAAATACCTTCACCACAGAAGCTGTTGCTCTGTATAATAAGGCAAGAAGAAAGGAAAAATCGTGCCTACTTATTATTTATTTTTTTTTTCACTATGGCACGAAAAGGGTTAAAGCAAGGAATACGCACACTTTTCATTAAATCTCATTTGATAGTTATTTAAGTGCCTAAATTACTGCAATGCTGACACAAAGGTTTTGTGTTTATGATACCGATGAGCGATGAAATTAAATTATAAATTGTAGTGCCTAAGAATAGGCAACTAGAGACAAACAAAGAAAACATAGAAATTTTGGGTTTTATTGCTATCAGGGTTGAGTATGATTCAAATGTAAGTTACATTTTATTGGATATGTCCAGAAAATGTTTTTTTCTTAACGACAAAGGATTGCAATGTATTTTTTTATATTGAAACTATATGATTAGAGGAAGGGAAATTTCGTTTTTACGATATAGATGGGAATTTCGCAGAAAATCGCTTATTTTGGCGAATGTTAGACTTTGTCCTTTTATCATAAAAAATTGATTTTTCTCCAACAGAATCAATTATGGAAAATAACTTTTCATCTCAGATGGAGAGTTTTATATGGAATTAAAAGCAAACTCTGCTAAAATAAAATAAAACATTCCGTTTCATTGTCCATTCTCCATTCGATTAGATACTCACTGTTACCTGGCTTGGCAAATCAATAAAAAATAAAACTTCAGAAAATATGATTAATATATTTCACTTTTATTCACGTGCAATTTAAGTTTAGCGGGTATTAAACCCGCTAAACTTAAATTGCACGTGTGCAAGCGTCCATTTCTCCAGATGAATGCAAAAGAACATTCTCAAAAATACTTCTAAACATCGATTCTAATGACATACGCGTTTGTTGTTAGACACTACACACTTGTTTGGAATGAATATGAACACGCGAGACTCATCAGACCGGCCAGAATTATTTACTAACAACTGTTGTACTACATTGAAGCAAATGATATTTTGGCATCGCGTACTTTGTTGTAGAGAGAGAATGTATTTTATCAATGCACAAATTGACTTACACGCATTTATGGCAAAAAACGAGTTAGGGATGTAGGTATGTGTATTTGTTACGCAAAGGAATGTATACACATTACTATGTAATGCGGAATCTTTTGATTTAAACGACCGGCGTTTGGGGTTTAGCTGCTCTTTTGTTTTAAACGAATTTCTCTTAGCGTAAATGAGAACTCGTTAAAATCAAACGAGATTTTTCAAACGAATACTGCGTTCAATTTAAATGTGGAGCTTTTAATATGAATGTGCATTTTTTTCTCTGAGTGTACGTTTCTTCGACAACTGATTTTGGAGTATGAAGCATTTGTAAGCCACAGTACATTCTGTAGTCAATTTAATGTATTATTATTATTAAATACGAGTATTCGCGAAAATTAAAGACACAATTTTGTGCAGTACTGAGTTTTGAACTTTTGTTTTACTGTGAATATCAAGAATTTTCAGAGTAATAGAAAGTTCAACATAACAACTAATTAATTACGTAATTTTTTTTTTATTCAAATTTCAGCGAAATTTCTAAAATCCAAATTTTTTTCCCGAAATACACGTTTTTTATTTGCCAAATTTCCGTACTTCTATATATGATCAATCAAAGTTAGCATGTGTCTTGTGTACGCACATTTTCCAATAGCGTGGTTTAAGCCGAGTTTTACGAACCCGATTTTCGACGAAACCGGACTATTTTTTGGTTAAATACAATAAAAAAATACGTCCTCTCTTAAACTAGTAATAAAACTGATGTTGATACATACAATTATCATATTGTAGGCAGGTCCGACGCTGAGGCCTTTATGTATTTTCCAAACTCGTGTCAAGCTGATTTTGCCCCACCGCAAATCTGAGGCCAGTGGCGTATTTAACAGTATTTGAGCGGCGATTTTAAGGGGCGATAAATTTGGGGCAAATATTTTTTGAAAGAACACATTTATAATGCCATTGTAGACTCAATTCAGAATTCATATGTATTTGCAATACGTACCATCCAGCACCTTATCCGCGTCTTAAGATATACAGTGACACGCAAAACTGTTCACGAAATTAAAGATTTTTGCATTTTTAGCCACTGTGAAATTAGGAGAAAGAAACCAATGAAACTTTTAACTTAAATAAATATTTTATTGTATTCTGAGCAAACAAATCAAAGAAACATAAAAATTAAATTATAATATTTAATAAAAAAAATGGATTTTTTTATTTACTTTTGTGAACACTTTTGCGGGTCGCAGGCAATGTCGATTGTAATAGATCGTATAACCGCCTGTGGCCTTAATAATGGCCTCAATACGCTTGGATATGCTTTGGATAAGGTTATCCAACAGTTGAGCATCAATTTTCTCCCATTTGCATTGAGCTTTTTCCCGAAGCTCCTCCACAGTTTTCGAAATATCATTATTTGCGAGCAGCCGTTTTTAGTTTAACAGACCACACATTTTCAATAGGATTTAGGTCGGATGACTGAGCGTTCCATTTTATTGTCCTAATATTATTATTTTCCAGCCATTATTTTGTTAAAATTTCTGGGAGAGGTTCAAAAGAAGTCGCCCGAAATTGCTATCCCCCGAATCCGAGCGGTATTTTCGTCGGATAATTGTTACCGGTGCCGTTGAAAATGCTGCGGAAGGCAATCTAGAGGTACGGAGCATATGGGGGATCCGTATTTCAAATGACACAGACCGTAGGTGTCTTAAAACCGGAGGGTTAAAAGCGAAAGCAAAGGCTTCGAAGCCATTCTTACGATAGTACAATAAGAAAGCCCGCTTGACCTTTGCTAAGCAGCACCGAAATTGGGCTATTGCTCATTGGAAGTCTGCAATATGGTATAATGAGAGTAAAATTAATCGTATAGGCTCTGTTGGGAGGACTTGGACTTAGGTGGACCAAAAATTAGGGCTCCGCGAAAACAATATCATCAAAAGTCTGAAATTCTGTGGAGGCTCTTTAATGGTTTGGAGTTGTTTTAAATGCAACAAGTGTGGAAAATTGCTTCTAGTAAAGGGAATAATGCATGCAATTGATTATACAGACATCCTGGAGGTCTCTATGATTCCCAGTATCAATGTTTTTGGTTGCGAGACTGAAGACGCAATATTTACGAATGATAATAACCCCAAACATACGGCCAAAATAACAAAAGAATGGCTGGAAAATAATAATATTAGGACAATAAAATGGCATGCTCAGTCATTCGACCCAAATCCTATGGAAAATTTCTGGTCTGTTTAAAAAAAACGGCTGCTCGCAAATAAGGATATTCTGAAACCTGTGGACGAGCTTCGGGAAAAAGTTCAATGCGAATGGGAGAAAATTGATGCTCAACTGTTGGATAACCTTATCCAAAGCATGTCCAAGCATATTGAGGCCATTATTAAGGTCACAGGGGGTGATACGATCTATTAAAATCGAAATTGCCTGCGACCCGCAAAAGTGTTCACAAAAGTAAATAAACAAATCCATTTTTTTTATTAAATATTATAATTTAATTTTCATGTTTCTTTGATTTGTTTGTTTAGAATAAATTAAAATATTTATTTAAGTTAAAAGTTTCATTGATTTCTTTCTCTTAATTTCACAGTGGTAAAAAAAGCAAAAATCTTTAATCTCGTGAACAGTTTTGCGTGTCACTGTATTTCGGTAGATGGTCAGACGTGCTTTTGCCTCAGTGACATAAACCTGAAAAAGTGCAAGTAATCTTAGGTTTTCTGTCAGCTCGTCACAATACAGAAATATGGAAAACAAACAATACAGAAGGATATAAAATGAAATCATATATGTATGTACTATAATTGAAGCCGTGCAGTTTCATAGAACAAAATCATATTTGTTAAGAAAATGAAATAATGTTAGAATGTTCTCGAGTATAAAACACCCCGGAAGAGCACTAAAGCGCACAAAGAGTAGAACTTCAACTGAATGTCCTTCCGAACATTCCAAAGAATTCTCTTAAGCCTTCGAATATTAAAAACGAGCCCGAGGCTAATTTCGGGCGCAGCCGAAATTTGAATACGCGTCACATTTGAATGCAACTTAACCTTCTTTTGCGTTAACAATTTCTACCGCAGCCCTATGATGTGTTCCGATTCCATCTGTTCCTGGATGCGTTGAGGCTAATCCAAGAACACATTTGGCTGAATTTTGGTTAAGGTTCAAAAAGAAAAAAAGTTTTTCTTACAAGAACCTAATGTTTGGGGGTTGGTTTGAAGTCTAAGAAAAATGGCATACAGTGCGTACTCGATAATCCGAAGCCTCGAAACCTCGAATTTCCAGTAATCCGAAACACCTCAAAGATTGCATTGTACACTCTGTAGTCCGAATTTTTAGAGCTTCTCTAATCCGAATCTGACTTTTTTCTCATAATAACAGTGATATTATCGTCCGAAATAAAAACAACATTTTTCTTTGTTCTTGGAAACAACAAAATCTAGAATAACAGAGTGAAATTCTTCGAAAATAGAAAACAGATTCTTCGAACATTTTGATTATTGATTGATTCGTCCATTTCCTCGAAATTTAGAGCAAACTAAAGGTTCCACTAGTCCGAATTCCTCTGTAGTCCGGATCGACCCCGGTTTTCATTAGTCCGGAATCGACTACGCACTGTATTTGGTCGGCAAAAATCCTACATCGGTCATTTTTTGGATTATGGTTGAAGATGGCCCCCAAATTATGACATAAAAAGTCTCAACCGATTGGGGGTCCGCAGCCTTAAAAAAGGGCGAAAGAGGGTCACTTTGTATGGGAGATACGCTTATTTTATTATTTTATCCGAATGAGCTGAATTTTGGTGGGTGAGGTGACTGTGATCTCCAATCGCAACAAACTAAAATTTAGAACTCTGCTTCAATTTGGGGGGGGGGGGGGGGAGTTATGGATATGCCGTTTTGACGAATTTAAATAGGGGTCCTTGACCGGAGCGACTCCATGTTTAACTTAGAATAATCTTGAACTTATTGTGAATACTTACACAAAATTTTACGGCTGAACTACTATTCTTTCAAAAGTTATAGAGCTTTTAAAAAAGGTCTAAAATCAAATATTCAATTAAACTCTAATGTGTTATATATCATTGCAAAGATAAATTTATGTAGGTTTTTTCATCCTCAGACCATTTTTCTGTATCTCTTACCGTTTTTGAAATAATCACAAAAAAAAACTAAAAAATGCCCCCTTTCCCCCCTAATTTTTAAGTTGCAGACCCCCAATCGGTTGGGACTTTTTCTGCCATAATCTGGGGACCATCCCCAACCATAATCAAAAAAAAAAACGATGTAGGATTTTTGCCGTTCGATGGCCATATTTTGGCCCAATTTTCTTAGACTATTGTGACAGCACTATGACGCAATTTTCCGATTCCATCCATTGTTTTGCGGCTTCACTATGAACACATTTGGGTGAAGTTTGGTTAAGTTTGGTTCATAAAGGAAAAATGTTTTTTTTAAGCACCTAATTTGCAAGGGTTAATTTGTATGACAGCCCCATGATATATTGTTCCGATTTCAGCGGTCCCTATCTTGAGGCTTTACTATAGTTACATATTTGGGTAAAGTTTGGTTAAGGTCGGATTAAAATAGAAAAAGTTTTACTTAGAAGAACTTAATTTTCATGTGAAATGATCGTTAGACTATGCGCCAATTTTTTAAAAGAATCGTACGAGCACCTCACCTTGGCAGAAATTGGAGAAAATTGAGTGGGAAAAACATATTGTTTTTGGATCAAATCAAAAAAATTTGACTTTTAAGTTCTGTCAAAACCAAACCTCATATCTGATTGTAGTGCCGTTAGTGTTATTTTTTAGGTAAATTTGTTGGCTGTAATAATCATCTTATTTTGCTATTGTAGCTAGTTTAGCTTTTGAGATATTGAAGTTTTAGTCGTACAAGAAAATAATTTTTTTCAAAAATCTTCAAATGCCTGTGGCAGCTAAAGGGTTAAGGTAAGGGGGTATGTTCGTCCAACTTTTTTGCTGGAAATCACATGACGAGTCACAATCCGGTGCGTTTATGCGGCAGTTTACGGACACCGTATAAACTCAGAAAAATATGCATGCACTATATTTTATTAAATAAAATATAAAAAAAAATATACAATTAAAATTCTGTCTGATTGTGACTCGAGGCAATAGCCTTTTTAAGACAATGATGAAAGTGTCTTTGATATTGTGAATTGAATAGATATTTACTTATAGTTGTTTCTTTCTTGGACAGACAGGATCATTGTCCAAGTAAAACGCAAACGGATCAAAATTTCCCCCTTCAGTAACAGCTGACTATTGTGTCATCAGTCCTCAACGCGATATTCTGAATTGGAACTTGTATTTGATATTATGCGCTGTGCGAGATTTAATTTAAAGAAAAATGTCTCAGGAAATTTTAAAATAATCGACTCTTATAATGATTATTATAAACCAAATAAACTGAAAAACAAAATGACATACAGGAAATTTTAGGGAAATTGTTTGCGGAGCCATCCGGGAGATGGCATTGGCAGATTATCAATTTTCCAGATTGTCGTTTTGTATGGGATTTTCAGTAAATATGGAAATGATCCACAAAGTCGAAACGCACTTATGACAATAAGCGCGTTTTTGCCATCGCGGTTAACGCGTGACTCAAAAGAAAAAAAGATCGCGGGTAACTTATCTCAAACAACTGACAACTGTTCTACATTTTTGTCTCACTCTCGTCGGCTTATTTGAATTTCGTCACAAAAGACAATGATATATCTGAAAAATCTAAATACCTCAATATGAAACATTCGCTGTTTTGTTTCGTTTAGAATTGTAATTTTTTTAAAGGTATTCAAACTTAGAAAACGAAATAACCGTATTTTTTTTTCTATGCATTAGCCATCTACATTTCATTCTCCTAAACTCTATCCCGCGCAGGGTAGTAGCATGTGTGAAAATTAACTGGGTAGGTGTATTTTTTTTTTTCTATAGAGATCGTTACTCAAAACTACTCGGGATGATCAAGAAAACGTAACTGATGGTATTATTCAACGAACCAACGTTGAAAGTATTTAGTCAAAAAATGAAACATTTTTTATGGGATGTAAGCTTATACATACTTCCACATTATGTGGGACTTTAAAACTAACGGTTGTCCTAAAAACATCTACAGTACAGCAAAGTTCTGGCGGCAGCGAACTCAAAAAAATTACCTCAAGTTCTAAACTGGGATTTTCCAATAAAGATGCATTTTAGCATTTCTTCTTACTATTAAGAAAAAATCCGAGGAAAAAGAATAACATTTCCAACTAAATTAACAACTGAAACTATTTTTTTTTTCAAATTCTACTGAACGGAATAATATTGTAGTTATTAGTTGATTTTAGATTGCAAAGTGTGGTGGAGAATGTTTTTAGACCCGTCACTATGTGAAAGGGTATATTAACTTTGTCATGAAGTTTGCAACGAACAGAAGGAAGCACCTCTGACTATATAAAGTATATATATTATTGATCAGTGTGACGAAAGGAATCGATTGAGCGATGTCCGTCTGTCTGTCCATCTGTTGCAACGCAAACTAGTCTCTCAGTTTTGAAGCTATCGTGCTGAAACTTTGTATACAAGTTTCCTTTTTGTGTACGCTGTATATATGTCGGAACGAATGGAATCGGGCCATGGGGTCATGGTGCTGCCATACAAACCAACCCAGAATTAGGTTCTTCTAAGAAAAACTTTTCTCTTTATAGACCAATCTCAACCAAACTTCACCCAAATGTGTTCCTAGTAAAGCCCCAAAACATATCTAAGAACAGATGGAATCCGAGCATTACATCATAGGGCTGCCATACAAACCAACCTCTAAAAATTAAGTTCTGCTAAGAAAACCTTTTTCCTTTTGAATCCGACCTTAAGCAAACTTTGCCTAAATGTGTTCATAGCAAAGTCTCAAAACATATCTAGGAACGGATGAAATCGGAATACTACGTCATAGAGCTGCCATACAAACAAACCCCTGGAAAATATGTTCTTCTTAGAAAAACTTTTTTCTTTATGAACCAATCTTAACCAAACTTCACCCAAATATATTTCTAGCAAAGCCTTAAAACATATCTAGGAATGGATGGAATCGGCACATTATGTAATAGGGCTTTCATATAAACCAACCCCTAAATATATGGTCCATTTAAGAGAAACTTTTTTTCGTTTTGGATCTTAACCAAAATTCATCCTTGCCCAGCCTCAACGGTTCTAGGAACAGATGGAATCGGAATACGTCATAGGGCTGCAGTAGAAATTGTTAACACAAAAGAAGCTTAAGTTTCATTCATATGTGATGGGTATTCAAATTTCGGCCGCGCCCGATATTAGCCTCGGTCTCGTTTTGTTTCTTATGTTTTTGGGGTGCTGAGCTCGAATCCGGAGCTTCCCACCAAAATTTCGTTGCGGAACAGGGTCAAAAACGCGAAAAAAGAGTTTTCCCGTTTTTTGTTTATAACTCCGAAAGTGTACATTCCTCCAAAAACATGTCCATGAAAATATTAGAGAAAACATAATTGCGGGTCCAACGCGCGCCATATTAATCATTAAAATGTGTTAAGTGGTATTGCTACAATTTTGACGCTGTTTTGCAACGAAATTTTGGTGCGAAGCTACGGATTCACGGTCAGCACCCCAAAATACATAATGTACAAGAAAAATTCAACTTTTGCGACCAAAAATGAAAAATCAATCTCAAAATTTTATTCATAATATGGAACTATGTCAAAAATGGCAAATTTAAATTATCAATTACAGTAATACCGCTCAACGGATTTGCGCCGTCTAAAATATTCTTGGAGAGTTTTTCGAAGAAATAAATAGTTTCAGAGATAGGGGCCAAATAACGGGAAAACAGAAAAAATAGGCTTTTTCGCGATTTTGACCCTGTTTGGCAATGAAATATTGGTGAGATTTGTGCTCAGCACCCCAAAAAAACATAAGAAACAAAAAAAAATTGTCTCCACCACATTTTGCAATCTGCTGTACTAGGGTTATCACTTAGTAACTACACTACAACTATTATTATCCAGTATAGATATTGTTCGGTGGAGACAGATAAATTTGTATAAAAATGAGCCATCTTCATTGTATAACAAAAAAGGCACTTTAAACATTGCCCGAATATTTCTATTCAAATCAAAAATTGTACAATGTGGATTTTTTTGCGTTATGTGAGGTGTCCTATTATACAAGCCAAAGGAGACACCCTGTCTCTGGCGGCTTTCACACTGTTTGACCGGTTTTTACCGTCATTGCCACCATGACTGGCATCCGAAAATCAGAGACGTAAACACTGGGGAACGCTGTGGGCACATGTGACTCACCGACAGTGAAGTGTCCCAACGTGGCACTCTGGATGGCGAAGATCGTGCATAAAGAAATTCCTGTATTGTATACTTCAAATGCCATTTAAGGATTCGAATGTCCTCGACGTCTCCTTTGATATGATATCGCACATGCCCGTTCCGCGTTAACGATATTTTTGGGTCCTTTATCGTACTTTTTCAAATCAAAATTAATTGTTGACCTAGTTTGATATCTAGCACCCAAAAGATTATAAAACAAAAAAATTGCCTTTAATGATTTTTTTCTATTGAAAATTCTAAATGAATTCCACTATTTAAAATTCTGTATAAAAGTCTACTTTCTATAATTTGATAATAAATAATAACGGTAAAATATTGAGGTTATATCATTACTTACATCATATGCAATAATGCCTACATCTCATAAAATTTCGAAACTTATAAATCCGACATTTACTAAAAACTTTATATTCGATACTACATTTTTTTGTTTTCATACCGCTCCCTACCTCAACTCATGCAGACTTATATGATTTGCGGTATTAATTTTTACTTCTAGCTTAGTGAGTGAGACGTATTGAAAATTTGGGTAAATTTTCTTTAGCGGTTGAAAAGATATTCATAAATACACAAAATTTCAATTTCACATTGGAATTTGATGATTTGATGGCGAACTTCAAGATCGATTTTCGGACTCATTTTTGAAGTTTTGGCAACTTCGGTTTTCACCATCGGAAAGAGCACATTGTTTTCTGTGGAAATCACTAAAAAAACGAAAATCGAAATTTTTACACGATAGCCCCTTTTTAACATATACATATTATTAATAACATATATGTACATATTTCAACTAGTTATTCACTCAAGACAGTAAACTATAACAATCACTATACTAGCAATCATATCGTTTGACGTTTATCAAAACAAACACACGCAAAATTTTCGCACAATATTAAATTTCATAATTTGCATTAAATTCATAAGATTTAATATTAAATTCATTATTTTATGATTCCTTTACTCGTTCGCTTCATCGGTAAAAGTGGTTTCGCGAATCGGTTTAGTGAATAATCATAAATTTGTTTGAAAAGTTTTTGGTGGTTTGCATTTTCTACCTGCCGCTCGGGCGGTCTTTGTTCTTTGTTTTCATTTGGTCCAGTAGTCATTTCAACTCGGCTTAACTGAGTTATCTGGGCATAGATTTTCATACAAGCATATAGCGCAGTGGTAGCGTGTACGACTCACGCCCGTGAGGTCCTGTGTTCGAATCCCAGTTTCTACAATTTTTTTTCTCTTTGCATTTTTTCTCTTTTTATTAATTTATTAGTTTAGTTCTTCAATTAAAATGAATTGTGTTTGCGAGCAATTTTACAAAGTTCAAATTGACGGTCTATCTCAGCTCGTTTCGTCGTTGCAGAGCCAACTTAGCAAGCTGAGATCCCTTATGAAAACTGTAAATTGTTGTGAAAACAATTCCAAAATATTGCGAGATAGAAACGTAACTTTAAAAAATAAGAAGAGTAATATAGGGAAAGACACTAAGAAAAAAACTAAAAATATTATTTCAATATCTTCTGAGCAATCTTTCGTTAGCCATGAAGCGGGGACTTCCACTGTTATTTCAGATTCATCTTCTACAATTCCTTCCAACGTTGACAAAAATCAATCTCCGATTGATAAATTTGTCACAGCTCGTAAGAAAGGGAAACATATTAAAAAACCTTCTCCTGTTGGTGATGTTATTCCCAAAAAGAGTGATAATAATAATAGGCGACACAAAAGAATCTTCGGTATCGATCAAGCTAATGATTCTCTTCGAAGTGTCCCCAGTTTCAAGGTATTCCATGTTTCTAAGCTACATGCTTCGGTAAAAGCAGAAGATTTAAAGGAATATGTAATGAAAAAACTTAATTTAACAGATGACAGTTTTCTTTCGGTTTATCCTCTGATAAAAAAAGATTCTGATATATCCAAATTAGTTTCAATCAGTTTTGGTTTGAAACTTCCTCATGAATATTCGAAGCAAGTGTTTTGAGCCAACTTCTGGCCCAAGGGCGTCAACATATCACCCTTCAAATTTTCAAAAAACGACAAACGCCAAAACAGTGTCCAGCAGAACACATAATTTCCAATTCATTTTTCTCGGTCTATTATCAAAATGTTGGCGGTCTTCGTTCAAGAACAAATGACTTTTACCTTGCAGCTTCACAAGATGATTATGCTGCCATTTGCTTAACCGAGACTTGGCTTCACACAGACATTTCAAATGAAGAACTTTTCATAAGAGACTATGATGTCTATCGTCGCGACCGTTATGAGGCTTCGACTAAGAGAGGAGGTGGTGTTTTGGTAGCTATCAGAACAACATTCCCATCTCATGAAGTTGAGCTTTTTCATAAGGACGTAGAACAGATATGTGTTTCTATCAATGTTTCTCGCAGCGAAAAAGTATATATTTTTAATAGCTATTTACCACCTTTGAGTTCAGTTGATGTTTATAACAAACATGTAGATAATATCTCCAAGCTATTTGCATCTTTTGATGAAAAAGACAAATTGATCGTTGTTGGGGATTTCAATCTTGGTAATATAAGTTGGTACTGGAACGACGACGAGAAAAAAATTCTGCCGCGTGATTTACATCTTGAGTGTGAATCTGTTCTAACAGATTGTTTCTTTGCAATGGATTTGATGCAAATGAATCTTGTTAAAAATTCGATTGGTAGAATTTTAGATCTAATTTTTGTTAGTACTTGCTTGAATGCTTCTGTAATTAAAGTAGATAAACCAATTTTGCCCAATTCAATCCATCACAGTGCTCTTCTTCTTGAGTTTGTTTTTTATGATTACATTGAAGAAGAGCCCGAAGTTATTACTACTAGAAATTTTCAAAAAGCCCAATTTGAAAAACTAAATTCAACATTTTTTAATATGGATTGGGCTCCAGTTATAACGAATAGTAATCTTATTGAAAGTTATACAATTGTTAATTCAATTTTAAATAAATCTATTCGCAAGTACGTTCCTTTAAAAAAGAACAAAATAAAAGCAAAAAATCCTTGGGCTACCAAAGAATTGTTCAAACTTAAGAGAGCAAAAAATAAGGCCCATAAATTATACAAGAAGTCATCCTCTCTTGCCAATAAAGAAAATTTCTTTAGATTGAGAAGAGAGTATGAATTAATGAATAAAAATCTTTACAAACAGTATATTGCGAGAGCTGAAAATAATATAAAGAATGACAGTAAGACATTTTGGAATTTTATAAACAGCAAGCGTAAGAATACGGGAATCCAAAAAAATTTAGAATTCAATGGCAATTTTTACAAAGATGTTCAATCGGTTTGTGACGGATTTGCTAGATTTTTCAGTTCAGTTTACAAAGTGCCAGACTCCGTTTCATCAGAAATGAATGCTAACATCAATGGAAGTCAGAGTGCATTGGTCCCTCGGATAGCTCAGGAGGACCTTACGAGTGCTCTTGAAATTTCTGAGGATGACCTATTGAATGCTATGCGTGATCTTGATGTTAGTATTCAGGCCGGACCTGATGGCATTCCTAATATATTTTTGAAGAATTGCATGCAATCGTTATGTCGTCCTTTAGCCTTTATTTTTAATTTGTCCTTGACTTCAGGTGTTTTTCTTGATGAATGGAAAGTTTCATACATAACGCCTGTTCACAAAAAGGGTCCGAAGCATCTTATTGATAACTATAGACCCATAGCTAAAATATCTGCAATACCGAAGTTGTTTGAAATGCTTATTAAAAATAAAATAGATGTTTTAATTAGCCGTTTGATATCGCCATGTCAACATGGATTCCTGAAAGTAAAATCAACTTCAACAAATTTGGTATCATTTACTAAATTTGTTGCTGATGGTATTGAGCAGGGAATGCAGGTTGATGTGGTATATACCGATTTTTCGAAGGCTTTTGATAGAGTAGATCATAATATTTTACTTAAAAAACTAGAACATTTAGGAATACAGTCAATTTTTCTAAGCTGGGTGAGATCCTATTTAACGGATAGGACTCAGTTGGTGAAGTTAAATGGCTGTACATCTCGCTCTGTTATAAAGTGTTCATCAGGGGTTCCGCAAGGAAGCCATTTAGGACCACTTTTCTTTTTAGTTTTCATAAACGATATCATCCAAAATTTTAAATTCGTGCGTGTATGGCAGTATGCCGATGATATGAAAATCGCTATGAAAATACGCAACATTGATGATTGCCTTAAGTCGCAATCCGATTTAGAAAAGCTGCAATTTTGGTGCCGCGATAATAATTTAAATTTAAATGTTAGTAAATGTAAAGTACTTAGCATATATAAATTGAAAACTCCGGTCTTCTTTGAGTACTCCTTAACAGGTAGTGTTCTTGAAAGGGTTGTCGAAATATCAGATCTTGGTGTAATTTTCGACCATGAGCTTTCATTTCGACAACATATTGATTACATTATTTCAACTTTCAAGTCAGAAATATTCCTCACAATTTACGGCGGAACAACCTTCTTGTTCAGCCTTATCATAGAGTAAACTATGGGCTTAATGAACCAATTACAAGGTCAATTATTATTCTTTACAATAGTTTGAAGGACTTAGTTAATTTTAATTGTACTAATAAACTAATGTTTAAAAGAAGTTATTGTGATAAATTTCCTTATTAATATATTTTGTTTTCAGTTTTTTTTACGATCTGCTAGAGTTTACACTCGATTGATTGATTAGTCACGTACGTACGGATAGTAAGTAAAGTGATGCCGAGAAGCCTAGTCCCGGGACAAAAGTTTCTGTGAGGCAAAAAAAAAAAAAATACTTAAAAGGGGATTCATGCTATCGTCAAGATTTACTAAATCCTAGATTTAGTTAACCATATTGTACTGCAATTTGAATAATGGAAGCACATTCTACGATGCATTTAATGGCATTTAGGCGGGTTTCGACTCGATTAACTTAGTGGTTTTAGTAAATCCTGTCAGTAGTGTGAATCCACTCTTAGAGGAGGACTCACACTTCCCACAGGATTTATTAAGTACTCGATTCAAATGACAATTGGTACATATTGTACTGTTATTTGAGCAATGCAAGTACATTCTACGATGCAGTTTTAATTTAGTGACATTCAATTTAAATCTATACCAGGATTTGTTGATAGCCTGTATCGGCTATTCGATTAGAACCACATCACTATCTTTTTCTTGAGCTACATTTTTATTAAACATTGATTACTGAAGTTACCACCTCGTTTAAGGGGAAATACAGTGACACTCGAAACAGAACCTAAATTAACATATTTCATTCAAATCACAAGCGGAAGCCAAGAGAATAACCACAGGTTCAGTACTGACGAGCTACGGTCTAAAAAGTGGAAATCGTTGGATTTCAGACTCCATTCTCCGTTAAACGGTGACAAAGCTCATACTTAATTGTCCAAATATTTAACACGTTTTCTAACAATATTTTTGGGACCATGGGCGTAGCCAGGATTTCGGTCAGGGGGGGGGGGGCAAGCCGAAAATTCATGAAACATCATGATTTTCTTAGGAGTTGAAATTTCCGGTCGCAGAAATATTGTTAGCAAATTTTAGAGTAGCCTGGCTTCTAGTTGGATTGGTGCACAGGGTCATGGATTCGAGACTCACCGTGAACGAATTCATTTTATCAGACTCACGACCTACGTGACGGACTATGATGTCGCTCAGATTGTAAACAAGTATCCATTTATGGGGATAAATAACATTGCTGGGCGTGCTATTGATCTCAACACCTTAACAAAACAGCAGCTTAGATCTTGGAAATTGGATGTCACTCACACATCTGCAGCCCTGGTTTACTGGTGGACTGCCACGCATGTTATTTCTTTTTTTTTCTAATTTAGGAGTCAAATTTTTAAAATGCAGATGAGAATGATTTTCTTCTGCATTCTAATTACATTCAACCAGCCTCCAATATCTGCCTTTTAGAGCGTAGTTTGTCTATTTTCAGTGCATTTTTTGCATCTCGGACTGCATCTTCCACTTGCGAAATCAATTTGTTTCGTCTGTCACTTTCATCTTAGCAAAGTAGCATCGTCAGAATATTTATAAATCCTTTATTGATTGAAATACGGTTAACGGTTTTAATAAGATCCTCTAAATTTATCAAAGTATTAACAGTGGCTAAATTTTATTGCTGATATGATTCAGCTAGAAAATAAATTTTGATTTAATAACTTGAAAGACCCGCTCTGTGGCTCACTTGGTTGTGTCGCATTCTACGATGCTAGTAATTTAGAGGTCCGGAGATCTAATCTCGGCGTGGTCCAAAATTTCCGTACATGTGAATGGAAATATATAGTGCTTGCAACATTATATACACTTCGAAATGATATGCAATGTAACGTTGACTGGAAATTGCCTATAAACGGCTAAGTTAATGCACCATGGCCCCACAAGGGGCTATACGGTATTGAGAAGAAAAAGAAGAACTTGACAGACACTGAAATATGAGACCCGTTTTTTACAAGGTCCTTAACCCTGGAAGGTCATGCTTATTTTTAGTACGGAAAGGTCATGCTTCATCGATTCGACGACGCTCTACTTTGACGCCTCATAAAAATCACCCTTTCTCAAAATATTTATAAAATCTGACAGATTTTCAATCGTTAGTTTATTTCGAATGGAAAAGCATCGATTTTGGAGCCGATTTTTATGAGTTCGAAATACAATCTTCCTAAAATGAGGAAGCACTTTGAGCCATTTTCCTGTTTTATCCTATTTTTGTCCTAGTAAATAATTTTCCCATAATTTTTGAAAAAATAGGTCCCACATTTCAGACTTATCGTCGAATCGACATCCAGCCGTAAGAAATACTGGAGTTCTAAAAGTTACACAAAGTGCATCCTTGGTCGTTTCGACGACGCCAATTTCCAAAAATCCAACTTAACCTGCTTAATTCGTCTAGCCGCAATGTACTCGGCAATTACATCGGCACGGTAAGTGCTGTACGAAAACTTGCTCCAAATAATGAGAATTGTCACGAAAAATGGGATAAATTTGATGATGCGTAGTCGATCCGACAAAGCATTACCTTCCAGGGCTAACAAAGCAAAAGCTGTATACCATTTGTCACCCTTTCAGATGAAAATAAGTTGAATTCCACTAACTTCCCGAAGGGACCTTACGGTTGAAATTGTGTACTCCAGCTCAAAATCCATGAAATGGAACAGGAAATATGGGATCCACGCAGCCACAGTAGCACACGCACAAGTGAAATGTGTGTGCTGGTACGCAGCCTCCGTCAGTTACGAGAGGCCACTCGCTGTCATCTGCGCCTCCTGACTGCAAACTGTCCCAATCATGCCTTCTCCGGAAGCATTTGGAATGGTAAAGAAGGCATCTGCTGCGCAAGCAGCAGACATTTTTTGAAAATGTTGTATAGTGCAGCGATTTTTTCACTACATCGATAAGAATTTTTTTACCATCTTCATCGACCAGGGGGGGGGGGGGCGACCGCCCCTACCTGCCCCCCTGGCTACACCCATGTTTGGGACCGAAAATTTAAACTGATACGATCATGAAGCTGGAAAAATGTTGGGCTTATTTATACATGGACTCTTTGACGCTAAGCAGCTGATGAGTTGTAGACTCCTAGTCTAGACACTTCTTAGATTCCTCACACAAGCACGAATAGTTGAATATATATACTACTACCCGAACTTGTATAAGAACTCTATCTTGTTAACAAAAAAGTAAATCAAATGTAGAAAATTTTGCATATGCGAGAGTTGATTAGTTTGCCTATTATTCGTTTGACCGATATTAATAAACAATTCACAGATCCTCAACTTGACTGGTCTTTCCAATAAAATTCTTTAAAAGGTTTACTATCATATTTATTTTTTCTATATTTTTTTTTACTTAAAATAGTTTATTTTTCAAATATTATTTATTTATGGGAAAAATATTAGTGTTTCCATAACGAAAATTACGATAACTCACAAATGTATTCAACGCACCCATGTAAACATAAAAATCTAAATAAAAGCTTTTTAAAATTAAAAACTAGTGCCTTGTTTTGATTTAAAATTATTATACAACTTCAATTACAGCATCACGATATTATTATGTACTTAATTAAATTTTCTTTTCAAGACTGCATCTTGGTCATCAAATTTTATCTTGTCGTGTCACGTAGCGAAAGTGACGTGTATTGCATTGTTAAAAGATCACAAAAAATTACTTATCACATACTTTTTCTTTAAGCGAAATTAACTCCATCAAGTACTTACTTGCACGCTACTATAAATTTAAAAAAAAAATCTACTCATACATCTTTCTAGGAATCAACGAACTTGGCAAAATGAAAGTAAAATATTTTTTTATTTAATTTTTTTTGGCTGGCGCCCTGTTGTCCGATTACGCGTTTATTTTGCATTTTAGGGTGGTTTGAAAAGTCACGTCGAGTACGTATACAAGATGTATTATGTAGGTACAATAATGACATAAAATATCTGAATACAAAAAATAAAAGATTTCGTAATCTGAACAAAATAAAACACTTCAAGTGCATAAATGTTGTTCAGCTTTGCAAATGATAACCCAAGTGAAGTTTAATGTCATCCTCATTCATTACATTTCTGCAGAGTTTTTCGTATATGTAATGTATTTGGTTTTTATGGTAAAATTATACGAAAAATAACGTAATTTACTCACTTTCTAACAGAATGAGATACGCGTGACTTGTACTTGTAAAACTGTTATGTATTTGCGGTCGCGAAAAAATCAAATATGCATGCTATTTGATAATTTGCAAATACAAATTCGCATATTGCATGTTTAGGTGTTTTATTCAATCATTTAATTAGTTTTTGAAGATTGGTACATACACATTGTTTCTTGGTATATGAATTGAAAAGCTTTTCATTAGTTTACATAAAGTAAATTTATATAAATATTTTCCATACTGGGAAAAATAAACACAAATACCATTTATCAATTGTTATTTTATTATTACATTTTTATGAGTTTAAACGTGTCTACTCTAGGTACAGTTAAAATTACGAATTCGAATAATTTTGCTCGCATCAACGAATTTTTTCTTTACTATTCAGGTCAAAATCCTAATTTTCTATTGACAAATATCGACATTCATTCTAATCTACAATCAACACACAAACACATGTTAACATTTTAGAATGCCTAAAAAATCGGATTGATGCGCAAAAGATTATATTGAAACGAGTCATCCGAAATTTATTGGCAGATCATTAACCGATTTAATCCAAATTATTGTATGAATCACAACAATAATGCGACAGTGGTACGACAGCTGAACAAAATATAAATTTACAATAATAGTATGGATATGCAAATATTGCAATTTTTCTTAAAGATTTCTTGTTTTCAGAACAGGACAAGAAGAATTTTTTTATACAGTACATATTTGAATCAAATTTTATTGGTCTCGGCAATTTTTTATCCTTTAACCCTTTAACGACTATAGGCAAATATGTTTGCCCGGAGGTTTTTGACATTTAAAATTGTTCACGTTAAAAATATTACTCCAATCAACGGGGAGATTTTACCTTGCAAAAATTGGGGACTTCTCAATCTGATCTCTTCTGTTGACTTGACGCAATCAATGACATGTTCAATGTTGAAAGTGGATACGGAGCTTGAAGACCATAGGGAAGAAGAAAGCGCACATGTGTGGACATAGCCAATGAGAGTTGGGGCAACAACATTATTATGGGTATAATTTCCTATCTGACCCGCTTTGCCCCTCCAGGGGCCCCCAAAGTTAAGTAAAAAGTAGTCACAGTTCAAGGGGCTGTAATGTAACGGTAAAATCGAAAAAATGGATGAGCCTCAAATAGTACATTTGGTCTATCCCTTCTTTTTGTAAAATTGCAACGTTCCAGGTTTTTCGAAGTTCAGTGAACTCGTACAGGCCTAAAATAAGTTGGGCAAATATATTTGCCTATGGTCTGAAACGGAATAAAACGCACTATGTATTTTTTATTACATTTGCAACATTTAGAGTTAGAGTCGCGAAAATGAATAGTGTAAGAAGGTTTTCGCACTTGCACTTAATTGTGGTGAATTTATCGAATTTGTAATGGGGTAAATTTAAAATTTTATGAGTCTGAAAGGTCAAATAATTTGCGGTATATAGCGTATAATGTAAAAACCTTTTACCTCACGACAGCGGTTTTTTTTAGCAACCAAACGAAAAATATAGACTACTGCTTTACGAATCTAGAGATTATGGCAAAGAAAACGTTGTCAAATTATGTTACTATATTTGGTCTTTTCTGGAAATAATATTTGACAAATCAAGGCTAAGTCTAAAAATTGTCATTGACTTAGAAAAATCAACTGTATCTCCAAAACGCCTACTCCTAATATAGACAGTTTTAAAAAGAAGCCCAGCTTTATTTACTCCCCCAAAGCAATTCGGCGCCTCTATGTGTCTGAAACTGGCTACACAGCTTTCACGTCTACACTGAAAAAAAAAACATTTATAACCTCGATGAGTTTGTTGTATTACATTAATGCCCATCAACAGCAAAGAAAGGGGTTGAAATTTAGGTTGACAGTTTTTTGTAAGGGTCAATCAATTTTCCATTCTCTAGCAACATTCTAATATGGCAGGTGGACAATTTCCGGCAGATAATGAAGCGAAGGTACATCGGTTTCTATTCGGTGGGGAGCATATCTGCATATGTGGGCATTCGGCGGCTCAGTTGAAGAGAAGTCACTCTATCTCTTAGTTTCCGAAGCCTGGGTTTGAGTCACACTGTGACCATGGATTTTTGTGGTGTCCCCCTTTCGATCCTATGCCCTAATTACCCTAATTTCCCTTCCACCAAGACTATGCTTGAATTAAAGGGTTATCCCGTAAGGCCTTGACATCGACATGAAGAAAAATGCAAGGGACATAACATCTTCAGACTGATACAATTCAACTTAAACCGGCGCGGTTTGTCGCTACATAATTTAGCAATATATACGTAATGTGCCTGTTTGCTGTCAGCTTTTACATACAAAAAGGCAAGTTTGCTCTTGGATATTTTTCGAATTACGTAAGCATATACAATACTTTACCGTAACCTATAGCTATTCTACAAAAATCCGCACCGAATATCGAGCCGGTTTGCCGGAGGAACATATCTACTTTAGTAGACCACGAGTCCACCCTTTTCCAGAGATGATCAGGATTGGCCTTTTCAGGAAATAACTCTCCATAAAATGGGAAACCGAGAGATTTTGAAAGTTTGTCCTTGTGGTACTTTTATGGATGAATATGACTGCACAGATGTACTTTGTACCCAACGTAATGTGTCCTTTCGCTCCACAACATCTCGCGATTGCTTCAATATTTACCACACCTAACATTAATTGTTTTCAATTAGGATCTTTACTTTTAAAATACATGAATTACACGTCACAACGCCGTTATTATGTTCAGTAGTTTTTAGGTGATAAATTCCTTTCAACCCACAGGCAAGTATATTTGCCAAGCGAAATGAGGGGTAAAATGGGGGGCTAGGGGCACAATTTTTGGTGAAATAACTACTATTGACCTAGTGATCACGAAAATAGAGGGTTTCCCAATTGGAATGATAGGATTTTGAACGCCTCTAGCGGACACATTTGAACTACGACGTTTGACAGCTGCTGTTAGCTGTGATCAGTAAGTTTTGCCATTTCACCATGGATCGTTTCACGTTACCCCAACGGTTGGAAATTATCCAATTATTTTATCAAAATTCGAGAAGTTTTGTGGCTACTCAAAGGTGTTATCGTGCAAAACATGGCCGTCATTCTGCTCCAACTGAGCAAGCAATTCGTCGAATAGTGACAAAATTGAAAAGTGAATTTACTCTACTGGACAAGAAGCCTTCGAAACGAGACGTCGTAGTGCACGAACTGAAGCCGCTATAGCCGCCGTTCAAGCCAACGTTGCTGAAAATGAAAATTTGTCCGTTCCACGCCGTTCTCAGGCACTCGGTCTCTCCAGAATGACCACTTGGCGTATTTTACGATTGGATCTTGGCCTGTATCCGTATAAGATGGTATTGGCACAAGAGCTAAAGCCAAATGACCATCGTTTGCGCCGGGAATTTGCTGATCGTGCTCTTGAAGCGGTTGAAAGTGATCCGGATTTTCATCGAAAAATAAAAAAAAATAAAATCGCTTCGGCCAAAAATGTATGGTCCTCAAAGGGTTAAGCAGAAGTTCGGGCTTAAATATGTTTGTTTTTGTTGTTGTCGTGTGCGTTTTTGACATTCAGATAAAATAATTTGGATGCTTTCAAACCGATGTGAAAAAGTGTTACCTTGTTCTTGTTAAGCAACGAGACGTGCGAAAAACCTAACAAAAAAAAAAACGAGAAAACGACTAATTTTGGTCACGAACGAAATTTGGATAACCTTCACTTTTTTGCGGCCAACAGTTTATTGAGCAAACCTATGACTCAGTTCTGATTTTTGTCTATTACAACTAAACGAACAATAGAGATAAGTTTATGTAGGGTTTGGTGAATATTGATTCACAAATATCCGTCCTTACATTTTCTGTCTTGTGACTTTCATAGAATAAGAATAGAAATTAGAAAATAGAAACTCGATCAAAAATTACCCCTAAAGGCATTAAAGGCATGAAAACCGTCAAAAATAATGAAGCAAGAATAAAGTGATATAAATGATGATAATGTTAAAGAAAAATATGATCATAAGACTATGCGTTTTTAAGTGAATCGTTCAAGCATTTCACTTTGGCAGAAGTTAATAAAAATTCAAAACAAAACAATAATTTTTGTTTAATCATTAAACGCCTGTAGGTGCTTAAGGGTTAATAATTCGGGTTGGTATGGCATATACACGATTTTTTGCTTGAAATCCCATGCATGAGGAATCATGTTCCGATGCGTTTATGCGCTAGTTTCCGGACACCCGTATAATATTAAATTCATCCCTCAATGTGTTACGGACTTTATCACAAAGTCAATGTAGCCTTTAACTTAGAAAGTAAAGGGTACAAGAAATCAAAACCTTTCGAATTCACTTATATACGAGTAATTAAGCAACACAAATTTTTAAAGTTTTTCCCTTTTTTTCATTGAAAAGAATATTTTCTGTGATAAAATCTGTTCTTGTCTTATGAAGTAAATCGAAAGAGTTATGCGAGAAACATTCCTTATAGAGGGCATTATACGTAATTCACTACACAGTATTTTAAACAACATTAAATTAAATAAAATTACTTTACTTACATACTTAGTTTACAAGGTGTGCATTTTCTCCATTTTATTTTTATTGCATACAGGGTGGCCGGAAACTGCCGCATAAATGCACCAGATTATGTTTCCTCAGTTGATTTCCAGCAAAAAAGTTGTACCGAACATACCCCCTTAGCTTAACCCTTTAGCTGCCACAGGCATTTGAAGATTTTTGAAAATAATATTTTCTTGTACGACTTAAAGCTCAATATCTCCAAAGCTAGACCAGCTAGTTTAGTGAAACAAAATGATTATTACATAGCCAACTAATTTACCTAGAAAATAAAACCAACCACACTAAAATCGGATAAGAGGTTTGGTTTTTACAGAGCTTTAAAATCAAATTTGAGTGATTTGACCCAAAAGCAATCCATCTCAATTTGCTCCAACTTCTGCCAAGGTGAGGTGCTTGTACGATTTTTTAAAAATTGGCGCATAGTCTTACGATCACTTCACTCTTACATCATTTTATTCTAGCTCTATTATTTCTTACAGTTTTTATAAGTTAAGTGTGGAAAACTAGGGTTAATTTTAGCTCGAATTCAATACAATTCAATTCACACTGCCCCTAAAGATCTGCAATTGGTAAAATCTATTCAAATTATGTCGAAATCGAGCGAGAAATTAGCCCTAGTTTTCTGCGCTTAAGGTATTAAAACTGTTAAACATAATGGAGTTAGAATAAAATTATGTAAGGAAGATATGATCATAAGGCTATGGGCCAATTTCTAAAAGAATCGCACAAGCACTTCTCCTTGGCAGAAGTTGGAGAAAATTGAGATGGAAAAATATATTGTTGTTGGGTCAAATCACTCAAATTTTACTTTGAAGCTCTGTGAAAACCAAACCTCTTATCTGATTTAGTATTTTACGTTTGACTCTCCACACACAAATTCTGCTCGTTTTGGCCAATCTTTAATTGAATAGTGGTTCTCAGTAGCTCTGCTGTCCCACAAACAAAGAAAGCAGCAATACTTTGTGAATCTACCTTGCAAGCCAAGTAACATAGCAATCACCATAAGATCGGCACACACTTTCCATTTGAATTCCGCGTATTTGATGCAATCCAGGATGTATTTCATATTTATGTACGTTTCCTTCAACACTGTCGAGTAGGCAACTGGAACTGATGGATACTTATTGCCATTATGGAGCAAAACAGCCTTCAAACTAGTCTTGGATCCATCAATGAATAAACGCCATTGTTTTGGCTCGTACGGTACTTGTAACACATCCATTAAGCGCACAATGCCAGTATAAAACGCAGCCATTTCCCTATTTCTTTTAGGCTGAACTGTGCCTTTCGTTGCGGTCTTCAATAAGTTCCACTCCTGTAACCTTGATCCTAACAGCTCCGCTTGCCTTACGGACAAATTCAAGTCCCGTACCAAATCATTCAATTCCTCTTGACGAATTAGGTGTGGTTTTCGTTGATTGGTTGATGAAGGAGAGGGGAAAAACTGTGTATCCTGAGGGTCGTTACTTTCATCACTGTGAGGAGGGCGAATAGTGCTGTTTACACTGTGAGGCACAGGTTTCGTGACAGAGCTCACTATAGGGTACTCCACTTTATATTTATGCTTTTTCGTAGCACTCCGCAAATCGGACACACAAAAAAAGCAATCGTCGAGATGATTGCTAGGCTCGCTCCAAAGTGCTGGAACTGCGAAAGGCATTTCTCGTTTTCCAGTTTTTTGAGAGTGCAGTGACATACAACACGATATGCAAAAAAAAAATTGGGTATCCAAGGCTTATCCTGACACGCAACGCGACCAAAACATTCGAAATATGCATCCCTTAATTTTTGTGTTACTTTTCTCTCTAGCGATTGAAAAATATATTTGCCACACACGTAGCAAAATTTATTTGGTGAATTTTTGCACAGGTTACGAATACTTCTTTTAGAATCCATATTGTAAAGCAATTAAAGTAAAACTATTACAACACGTGCTATTTATACCATAACAATATCTTTTTTATTCTTTTCCTTGTTTTTAATTCACTAGTTATTATTGGTTATGATTTTCCTTTTTCCTTTTATTCTAGAAGGCTAGAATATTCTATTCTAGTTTTTTTTTCAATGTTTGTACCTGACGGTTTTCGCGCTTTAAGGGGTAATATAAGGTTATCCTATATTTATACCCTATACCCATAAGATGGTATAGGGTATATTGTTTTTGTTATACCGATATTATGTAACACCTCAAAGGAGCCACCGGAGGTATGGCAAAGTATATATGTATATAAATGATCAGGGTCGGTCCCTGAATCGAGTTAGCACGATAACTCCCGAAATAATGAAGCTAGCGGTTTGAAATTTTGGTCAAATGTTTGTTTTGCTAAAATCTTGGACGGTATTGAAAATGGGCCAAATCGGACCACGGGTCCCTACCTCCCATACAAACTCTTTCTTTTTTTTATTACCGTAACTCCTAGTGGAGCATGGTGCGTTGATGACTACCGTGTGTAGTCACCAACGTTACAAAGACAACTGAATTCGGAGTGTGATACGGTTGTCAGCCATACCACTTCCTAGTCGCATTGTTAGTTTATTATTCTACGATAAGAATATTTTTTTAACATCTTCTTCTGAATAATAAACTTGCGACGAGTCGTGCCGAGTTTGGAAACTCGTTTCTCTATGAGTGTCTATTTCACAGAGTGGCGACCGAACGATCACGGCCACAGAGCACGACAAACTACCCCTCCTTAATATTTTAATTCGGCCATAACTTTCGGTAGAATATCTCTATCGACTTGAAATTTTGATCAATGTCTCATTCTGACATATACTTTGAGTTGATGGAAAGTGGAGTCGGTCTGACTACCACTACCCCTACTTCCCCTACAAAGTTATATTCAGCCATATCTTTTGATAGAATGTCACGAAAAACTTCAAATTAGTATCAAATGGTAGCCGTTGGATGTCTTGACAAGGTAATAAAGATGTGTCAGGTCCGACCCATATACCCCTGCCTCCCCCACAAAAAATATGGAATTGAATATTTTGGGTTTTGCGTGCCTTCTAGGTCTGTACATGGGTATAGGGTATACACTCATCGTGCTATTTGCACGATTAGAACTCGGTCTAATATAAGGATAATAAAAAAACGACAGGTAAAAATATAATAAATATAAAAGTTACGTAAAGATATGTAGCCGCGAAAAGATAAAAAAGATGGTTTTTCACGGTTTTAAGTCACAATAAAAGGGGGAAAAAATAAAATAACCGAGCAAATTATATTTATTTTCGGCGATTTTTATTGCCAAGAGTCCTCTTAAGAATACTGATAAGAAATTTACTTATTTTATTGCAAATTGCAGTAATTGAGTAGCAGATACTATATGATGAGGACCATTAAAAAAGATTTCGGCGTGTAACTCGAAAGCCTGAGGGTCAGGAAAAAAATTAATTGCACTTTTGTCATATGGGAACCAATAGCTAACCAAAATAGCATTCATTTTTTTTGACGGTTTTTTGGTGTTATGCAGTGAATTGGACACCCTGTATATAAGTATGTACCTATTGATATGATCATATTTATCAGATGATAATACATTATTTTCAACATATTTTTTGGTGCACTTCCCATAAATCACATTTTAAGATGACAAACCTGCAGGGATCGCTTAGTCACTCTGCTGCTGTCGCTACTTCATCCATGCATATCTATTTGATTACAATTAAAAAAGAAAAA
The DNA here is from genome assembly GCA_949715475.1 of Microchrysa polita. Taxonomy (NCBI): domain Eukaryota; kingdom Metazoa; phylum Arthropoda; class Insecta; order Diptera; family Stratiomyidae; genus Microchrysa; species Microchrysa polita. The sequence continues at coordinate 39,489,576 of OX454421.1, forward strand.
AACAGATTATTTGGTATTTTTTTCGCTGCATAGTTATCTGCCTCGAAGCGATCCAAAGCAAACTTCGCAGTAGGACTTTAAAGCCGCGCGCAGACTAAAGGCGTATTGGAGCGTAGCATAGTGTTGTATTTGGTGACAGGATTTACGCTACGCTACGCTCCAATACAACGCTTGTATTGGGTGACAGATTTTACGCTAAGCTACGCTCCAATACGCCTTTAGTGTGCGCGCGGCCTTAGTCTGCACGCTGCCTAAAATTTGAAAGGTTCGCGGGGCGCAAAAAAAAAGAATGTTGGTGCAATTAAGTACTTAGACATTCTAAAGTGCCTCTCAACAAATCCCAAAAGTGATAATAGCCGTATGCTCAGAACGACTTAGTGACTAGGTCAACTGGATGAAATGGACTCTCAATTTAATCTGTCAGTATAGAAAATTGTTGTGTCTTCGTTATTGCATTTTTGGCGATCGAGAATAGGGTCGGCCGCATGCCTGTTTTAAAAATTGATTTTAATAGAAAGTGAAAGTGACGTGCAATTGAATAGCGGTAATAATAATAATTAAGTAGCTCTATTATTAAAATCATTACTTCTTATTGTTTTACCCTAACTCATCTTGAAGCATGGTGCGTTAGCGACAACCGTGTGTAGTCGACAACGATTCAAAGACAACTGAATTCGGAGTATGATACGGTTGTCATACCATTTCCTAGCCGCATTGTTAGTTTATTATTCTACGCCGCGCTCCACATGAGAGGTGTTCAGACTTGCCCCCAGTTTAGCCAACTGCAACCTCATTTCCCTGTATGCTCCTGTGCCCCGGCACCAAAGTAGGGTGACGACTGTGTGCCTTCGTCCAAGCTTCTGCAATGTGTCTTTACAGCTTTTCGCAAGCTTGGAGGATATCCCTAAGGATTTCAGTGTCATGATATGTCAGCCTGACTATCTGAATAGATGGCTATGTTGTTGTTGTCTTGTATGTTCCCGAGTGCTTGACATGCTTTCACAATAATTGCAAACAATTCAGCCTGGAAAATGCCGGCATGATCAGGGAGACGCTAAGATTCAGAGATATTGTGTGTGCCAAAGAAGACTCCTGCACCCACACGACAGTCCATTTTGGACCTATCTGTGAAAAAGGACAGATTGTATGTCCCTGTTAACTCAGTCCCCATCGAAGTTATTGTCGAAACTTAGTGTAGTTACGACATATAGGCCCATTCTCTCGTAGATCTTATAGAATGTTTAGTCTTATCGCCCAGAGAAGACACACACAATATTCAAAAAGCTTCTCTATTATATTGAATTGATTTTTTGTTAATTTTGCATAGTTATGTTATCTTTTGCTTATTTACGCTGTTGGATGAAAGTGCGCAATGATTTTCTCAATCTAAGATGATGGCTTAAACAAGCAAAATATGGCGTAGCTATGCAAAATAAACAAAAATTCCATTCAATACTATGGAAAAGCTTTCTAAATATGGTGTGTGTCTTCTCTACGCGATAAGACTAATCAGCCGACAGGTACTGAATAAGAGCTATCAGAAACCAGGCCATAGTCTGTTGTAGCTTTGATCATATCATATAGAATAATAAATAAAAATGCGACTAGGAAGTGGAACCGGATCACTAGGGAAGCGAAGGTAATAAACTGGCCGACGAACTGGTTAAAGCACCATCCGATAGCTCTTGAACAATTTGGTACCCTTTATGAATCGTCCTAGGCCTGCGAGAATCCAAATGTTTGGCAAAGTAAATATCGTCGCTGTGATATCAAACCGGCATAAGTGGAAAAATTTAGTTTTTGAGTTTTTGGTATCAAGAAGTCAGATGGGGTTGTGCCGGTTTGCATTTCGCCGCGAATTGCCCTCCCGTTTAGTAAAAAACAGATTGATTGGGCAATGCGCCAGTCGCTTCAAGACACTCCAGAAGGGAAGACGTCCGTCATTGTAAGTAAAACTGAATTATCTTACAATATTCCTTATACCGAAGATAGAATACTGTGGAACAAATGCAAATAGCACTGATTTTAAAATCATACTGGCGTATCTGCAGATTTCTCCCAATTTAAGCATTTTTCAATTTATTTGTAACCATACTACTTCAATAAACAGCATGCGTCTAAATGTAACCCTCTGGTGTAAAATACGCATTTTGCAGATATGCCTGTGTTTTTTAATAGCGACGATATTTAAATGATCATGGTCGATCCTTGATTCGAATAAGCCATGTCCGTCTGTATGTCTGTCCGTCCGTGTGTCTGTCACAATAAAGCTAGCGCTTTGAAATTTTTGTCAAATCATTGTTTTGATAAAAGCTTGGATTGTATTGAAAATGGGCCAAATCGGACCAAGGGTTCCTTACCTCCCATAGAAATGACCCCACCGTGATGGTTTATATTTTTCGACACAATATCGCTAGCGACCTGGAACTTGGATTAATGCCTAATTATGACATATACTTTCGAGTTACTGGAAAGTGGAGTAAGTCTATCATACCTCCCCTACAAAGCCCTATTTAGCCATATCTTTTGATTGAGTGTCGCGAAAATTTACATCTTGAGTGTGAATCTGTTCTAACAGATTGTTTGTTTGCAATGGATTTGATGCAAATGAATCTTGTTAAAAATTCGATTGGTAGAATTTTAGATCTAATTTTTGTTAGTACTTGCTTGAATGCTTCTGTAATTAAAGTAGATAAACCAATTTTGCCCAATTCAATCCATCACAGTGCTCTTCTTCTTGAGTTTGTTTTTTATGATTACATTGAAGAAGAGCCCGAAGTTATTCCTACTAGAAATTTTCAAAAAGCCCAATTTGAAAAACTAAATTCAACATTTTTTAATATGGATTGGGCTCCAGTTATATCGAATAGTAATCTTATTGAAAGTTATCCAATTTTTAATTCAATTTTAAATAAATCTATTCGCAAGTACGTTCCTTTAAAAAAGAACAAAATAAAAGCAAAAAATCCTTGGGCTACCAAAGAATTGTTCAAACTTAAGAGAGCAAAAAATAGGGCCCATAAATTATACAAGAAGTCATCCTCTCTTGCCAATAAAGAAAATTTCTTTAGATTGAGAAGAGAGTATGAATTAATGAATAAAAATCTTTACAAACAGTATATTGCGAGAGCTGAAAATAATATAAAGAATGACAGTAAGACATTTTGGAATTTTATAAACAGCAAGCGTAAGAATACGGGAATCCCAAAAAATTTAGAATCCAATGGCAATTTTTACAAAGATGTTCAATCGGTTTGTGACGGATTTGCTAGATTTTTCAGTTCAGTTTACAAAGTGCCAGACTCCGTTTCATCAGAAATGAATGCTAACATCAATGGAAATCAGAGTGCATTGGTCCCTCGGATAGCTCAGGAGGACCTTACGAGTGCTCTTGAGATTTCTGAGGATGACCTATTGAATGCTATGCGTGATCTTGATGTTAGTATTCAGGCCGGACCTGATGGCATTCCTAATATATTTTTGAAGAATTGCATGCAATCGTTATGTCGTCCTTTAGCCTTTATTTTTAATTTGTCCTTGACTTCAGGTGTTTTTCTTGATGAATGGAAAGTTTCATACATAACGCCTGTACACAAAAAGGGTCCGAAGCATCTTATTGATAACTATAGACCCATAGCTAAAATATCTGCAATACCGAAGTTGTTTGAAATGCTTATTAAAAGTAAAATAGATGTTTTAATTAGCCGTTTGATATCACCATGTCAACATGGATTCCTGAAAGGAAAATCAACTTCAACAAATTTGGTATCATTTACTAAATTTGTTGCTGATGGTATCGAGCAGGGAATGCAGGTTGATGTGGTATATACCGATTTTTCGAAGGCTTTTGATAGAGTAGATCATAATATTTTACTTAAAAAACTAGAACATTTAGGAATACAGTCAATTTTTCTAAGCTGGGTGAGATCCTATCTAACGGATAGGACTCAGTTGGTGAAGTTAAATGGCTGTATATCTCGCTCTGTTATAAAGTGCTCGTCAGGGGTTCCGCAGGGAAGCCATTTAGGACCACTTTTCTTTTTAGTTTTCATAAACGATATCATCCAAAATTTTGAATTCGTGCGTGTATGGCAGTATGCCGATGATATGAAAATCGCTATGAAAATACGCAACATTGATGACTGCCTTAAGTTGCAATCCGATTTAGAAAAGCTGCAATTTTGGTGCCGCGATAATAATTTAAATTTAAATGTTAGTAAATGTAAAGTACTTAGCATATATAAATTGAAAACTCCGGTCTTCTTTGAGTACTCCTTAACAGGTAGTGTTCTTGAAAGGGTTGCCGAAATATCAGATCTTGGTGTAATTTTCGACCATGAGCTTTCATTTCGACAACACATTGGTTACATTATTTCAAAAGCGAATAGTATGTTAGGATTTGTTAAACGTAATGCGCGCGAATTTAATGATGCTTTTACTTTAAAAATATTGTATGCAGCTTTCGTTCGTTCGCACCTGGAGTATTGTTCTATTGTGTGGAATCCGTTCTATAAGGTGCATATCGAGCGTATAGAAAGAATTCAACACAATTTTACACGGTTTGCCATTTATCAAATTGGCTGGCGTTTCAAGCCAGATTATAAAACTCGCTGTTCCTTATTGGGTTTACAAGCCTTAGATTATAGAAGAACATTTTTAAACGCTATGTTTATAAGAGACCTGTTTTGCTCTCATATTGTTTGTGAAGATATATTAAATAACTTTCAAGTCAGAAATATTCCTCACAATTTACGGCGGAACAACCTTCTTGTTCAGCCTTATCATAGAGTAAACTATGGGCTTAATGAACCAATTACAAGGTCAATTATTCTTTATAATAGTTTGAAGGACTTAGTTAATTTTAATTGTACTAATAAACTAATTTTTAAAAGAAGTTATTGTGATAAATTTCCTTATTAATATATTTTGTTTTCAGTTTTTTTTTACGATCTGCTAGAGTTTACACTCGATTGATTGATTAGTCACTTACGTACGGATAGTAAGTAAAGTGATGCCGAGAAGCCTAGTCCCGGGACAAAAGTTTCTATGAGGCAAAAAAAAAAAAAAAAAAACTTCAAATTTGTGTCAAATGGTAGCTGTTGGATCAATTTTAAAAGTGTACCAGATCCGACTCATCTACCACTTCCGCCTCTACAAAAAACTTGAAATTAAATATGTCAATTTTGCGTGCCTTCTAGGTCAGTACATGGGTATAGGATAGGGTATACACTCATCGTGCTATTCACAAGATTAGAAATATCTTGAATATCGATTACGCTTTTAAATAATTTTGGGCTATTTCTCGTACATCTTATCTATAATCTGTCGGCTAATATATTAGTCTTATCGTAAAGACAAGATGCATACCATTTTTCTGACAACTGTAAATTGTATTGAGTTGAATGTTTGTTTGCTTTGCATAGTTGCATCATATTTGCTTGGTTACGATTTCGTATGAAATTACGTAATGACTTTACTGTATATTCAAACTAGAGGAAATCATGGTGTGCACCTTGTCTCTCCGATAAGACTAACCACTAGATAAGATGTACGAGGAATCGGTCCTTGATGTTTTAATCTTGAAGTATTGATAACTTTCATATTGACACTTTGAAATGCACGTGAAAGTGAATAAAATTCATTTCTAAAAACACACATTTATAATTTTTCCATAAGTTCCCACAACATCTTTAAAAGATATCCCTAGGTATCTAATTTAATTTGATAAGTCGGTAGTTGCAAACAACTCGGTAAAAGAAAACCCGCAGGGTTCGTTTGCCGTTTCAATGCATATCAATTTGATTGCAATTAGTTAAAGTAAAGCCAAAATATTTGGTGAATTTTCTTTACGGTTTAAAAGTTTTGCGCCGCGTAGTGGAATTAAATTGTTGATTCAATTAAGTACTTAGACATTCTAAAGTGCCTTTTCAACAATTCACGAGCGATAATGGCTCAAAATGAATGCGGCGACGATATAGTGACTGGGTATGAAATTACTCTCGATTCAATTTAATTTGACCGTAGAATATTTTTTTTTGTCGTAATTGCATTTAGCAGACAGCAGACAACAATATTGAGGTTTTCACTGGCAACGTGTTCTATTTTTAAATTGTATTTTAATAGAAAGCGAAAATTAGGTGTTTAAGTACTTTTGTAGTCAGGTTGGTGCAGTGATCGTGCTCGCCTTAAGTGATGCCCATACCGGCGCGTCAGCGAATATTCGCGGCGATTTTTTCCGCGGCGTCCAAATTGTAACACACTACGTTGTATGGAAATGCCCACACCAACGCAAATATTCGCTAGTTTTACAGTATTTTTTCCGCCGCGAATATTCGCTACCTAATGTAATTTTATTCAAATAATTTATTTGAAAGGTGCAGTGTAGTACAACTCGATGTTGGTGTACCCGAAAAAAGATGTAGATTTGCAATGAGTTGTTTAGGTATTGACCGATTGAGCATTTAAGTTTCGAATGAACTGTTTTATGGTATCAGTGGATGAGTAAAATAAGTAGCATTTCTGGAAACATGCATTTTTACTCGTTGTTTTGACTGTTTTACACAAATAAATTACCCTATTGTAGCAAGTCCGGCGACACCCCGATCAAATTGCTCGGCCGAAGATTTGCAGAGATGTCGACGATTTTCCAAAGTGCGTAGTAGGAAGTTGATCGCGAAGTTGCTGTAACCCACATCTAGGTTGACAACTAACAAAAGCATACGTTTTGTGAATTATTGTACTTTCCTCGGCTATCTCTGACGCCCCTGTGAGCTGCGCAGGAAAGATGCTCTGACGCCACCTTAGAGAATTTTGTTGCAACTCCTGCGACACCTTGTTGTTTCGCTGGACTCAAGGATTCCAAAGATACCGACATATTTCCGAAGTAGTACGAAGCTGATTGTGAAATTGCTGTGGCCAACATCCAGGTTGACGGTTATCTCTGACTAACCTTTCGACGGGCACACGATGACATGTAAAAGTTTTCGAGTACGCGATAATCCATTCAAACAATCAAATCGAACACTGCCGCAACTTTTTTAGGGTACGGTACAACAAGGTTGTACTGCTCTGCATATTTTCATCAATTTACGCATGTCAATGATTTTATACTCAGAATAAGTATAGACCTGGACAGGGACAATGTGGAATTTCACGTTGAATACTTCCGCTTACGCTTTTACATAATAAGTAAAGATGCCGCGACATTTTTATATAGTGCACGAAAATTGCAGCAAGATTATAAATGTGAAAATAATTGCATTTGGTCAAAATAAATGTATTTGGTCTCTCTCATGTCTAGGTCCTAGGTCTAGGTCATGATATCAGCTGTGAGCTGACAGAACCCAGCGAATTATTCGCGCCGCAAAGGTGTGCGCACTAAAAAATGTTCGCCGCTTTGATGTGGGCATCACTTTAATGTTTAATAGAACCGGTTCGTAGGTTCGAAACCCAAGATGGACTTGTAGTATCACTTTGATGCTAAGCGAGTTGGGGGTAAAAAACGCATTACGTGATACTGTTATTATTAATATTATCATCAGTTGGTTTAACAAAATGAGCTCACATCAATAGAGCTACATCTACATCCATAAAAGAAAGGCGAAATAATTTATCTTTAAAACCTTAGGTCAAAGTTATTCGAATGTAGGTATACGGTGAAATGTGCCTTGAGAACTAGATTACCGAATCGCTAGAAACACTGCTTAAATACTTTGCTGCATATGTTTATGCAAACCTCGTGCTTCCTACCTACCTCCTATGGTTATAAAAACACCAGGCGAGACAGCCCAACATTGGACAAAGGCCGCAGATGGGTTAGTGACATCCAATTTCCAAGATCTTAACTGCTTTTTTGTTGTTGAGATCAACAGCACGCTCAACATAAATGGGTACTCGCTTAACACCTGAATGAGAACATAGTCCGTCACATGAGTCGTAAGTTCGAAAAACACCATAAACTGATTTGGTTCGTGGTAAGACTCGAATTCACGACCCTGTGCACTGTAGGTATGCGCACTAACCACAGTACCAACCAGACTAGAATGGTTAAACCCAGGGGCGAACCCAGGAATTTATTTGGGGGGGGGGGGGTGATTTGTATTTGCAAAGTGTCTCATGGTATATAAATTCTTGAACGCGATTGCAAATGTTGAATATGTCAACAACTCACCATCTATTCATACTATTAACGAAATAATTGATCATTAATCTGTCCTGAACAAAGCCGCGACACACATCTAACGATAAATAATGAACATAATGGATAGAATGAAGCATTCATGTCTTCTGATTACTTGACGCAATCAGTTCAATGTTGAAAGTGGAAAGGGAGCTTGAAGACGATAGGGAAGACAAAAGCGCGCATGTGTGGATATAGCCAATGACCGCCACAACCACAACATGAAGAACGACTGATTGGTTTATGTCAATAAATCAGCAACTGAAAACACATGATTATCATGACAGATTGTATGAAAAACTGCATGGCAATATGTTCCACACGTCCAATAAAAAAAATGGATTAGATGGTCACATACACCTTCCAATTTATCGGGCAATTAAAAAATTGCTTCAATCGGTTGGAAGGTCTATGGGCACTCTAAAACGATAGTCTGACGTCGGGCATAGTGAAAATCATTACTTAGGTATTTGATTTATCAATTAAGATATTTTGTGTGAATTTTATTCATACCTATAATTTTCATTTCAAAATTTCGGGGGGTGTTTCATCCCCCAAATCCCCCCCTTGGGTTCATCCCTGGTTATACCGGGTGTTTTTTTGCCGCGTTAGAACTTCAAATAGAAATAAAGCACAAAGAAAAGCCCTTAATGCTCACGAAATTACATCCATTAGAAAGAGGATGCTTTGCCATTTATATTTGATCATAATTTAGAACAGGTTCCGCCACGGTTTTTGGGTACATACCGTTATTTGGATGTCGATTTTCCATGTCTTTCAGAATAATGATTGTAACTATAATTGCAGTCAACTGTGAACGGTTTAAACATAATTCTCTACCTTGTTCGATTATTTGATACTGAAAACATAATGTTTGTAACAACACGGTTTTTTTTATTGAAAGGATGCCCAAACATCATCAAATATAATTTCGTGTGCATTAGGAACGTTTCCCTGTGCTTTATTTCAAGTTAAAGCTCTATCAGGTAAAAAAACACCCTTTACAAGAACACACATTCTTGAGAACAGAAAATATAGCTTTAAATTAGGTAAAACGGTTCAGCTAACGCATACATAACGACCTATCCGCATTATGCCGTACACCCGAGTATACACGCAAGTAATTTACTTAACAGTTTTCTCAAGAAGAATGTTATCTATTTGACCGGAACAAGTATCTGAACTTATCTGCGGTGCCATTTGGAGTAATACCCGTAAGTATAATGTACATACGAGCGTGTAGTTATCGGAACCATTTATGTATTTATACCTATATGAACGTAGTTACGTGCGCTTAATCAATGGTTCGATCAATGTCTCGCTACAGCGCTTCTTTATTTTGTTGCCAATGCCAATATAAGACTATGGCGATTATAATCGTAATCCAGAAGATTGGTTTAAGAACTTCTTGTGTGCTTCTCATTGCCAACATCTTTGCTTTGGCGCAAAACACACATGTCGGCCAATGGCTGTGTTGTTTTGTCCACACGGGGTGGTTTCAGAGGCTGTCCCAGTCAGTCAGTCAGTCCGATGACTTAACAATTTGCATACTGGTTATAGTCACTTTGCGAGGAACAACTGGATTTCTGCTGAACGATTGAGTTCCTGTTTTGTGGATATTGTTGTCATCATCATATGGCCCCGGTCCGGTCGTGTTACACAAAGAATGTATTTACGGATAACTATATACCTACCTAGTGCATGCCAGCAAATCATGCATGCAAGCGGCCAGACTTGGAAGTAGAGATGTAACGGATGTCCGCATCCGCATCCGCAATCGCGGATTATCCGCATAAAAATTAAACTCCGCATCCGCATTCTCATCCTCATCCTTTAAATAATTACATCCGCATCCTCATCCGCAATCCTCATTTTTGTATGCTGACAATTAGCGGATATATGCGACCCACGTGCTACTTTGTAACTATAAAGAAATGCATTGAGACAAATTGTATTCTGTATCGTATACACAACTGAGCTTCAGTTTGTCGGTCAGCACAAGCTAACCATCTACAGGTATACCGTCAGGGGAGCACCTAGCCTTTCGGCCTTTATCTCCCGGTCCCGCTTAAAAGTTTGGACCTTCGGCTTTTTACTGACAAGGTGTTGTTGTCAGACGGAGATTTCTCCATCAGGCGCATGCACACACCATCCGGAATCCAACCCCGGGATTGCATCACTAGCTGGATGACTTGGGTAACAACCTCCAGCCACTACGAGTCCAACACCTTGATGGGCAAGGACCATGGTCCCCTGGGCACACCCATCCCCGTAGTACACTATTTGCTATGGACTTCTCCATAGCAGGTGTGATCCTCCTTCGGCCCCCTATTGGTTAAGCCTTACGTCGAATTCGGGCATGCACACCCCAGGCTCGTTGGACCTGTGACTCCGCGTCGGTGCAGACAACGAAGCGCTGCTTTTCACATCCAGGCGGCCCCTTCAGTTTACTAGTCAGCAATGCGACTCAGGCAGTGTGGTCATCAATCCACAAACTAGCTAGATATAGGCGCGTAGGCATTTTCCACCAAGGCCGTTCTCCCTAGTTAGCCCCTTCTTGACTCGGGTCATGCGGAGCCGTCACCTCCGAAGCTCACACGACTTCCGTATGATGCACCCCCCCCCCCCCCCCAGGGGACATCAAAATCGTGCTAGGCCTTTAGTGCTTCCCTCCCGCAAACTATGGGGGGAGGTAGGCACGCCAAGAGCCACCCGTGCATAACTCAGGAGCACGGGACCGTTAACGCCCGAATGGTCTTTGTACAGATCCTCGCCATGGCGTATCAACTGTACCAGGGGCCCCCTTGCGCTACTAGGTCCGTGTTGTCGTAAGTCACCAAAGATCCCTGTCCGACTACAAACAGCCTTCCAAGCTGAGTGTCTCACGGACACAGACCCCCCTGCGGGGTGTCGGTCAGCACAGCAGGAGCGCGTTCCATTCATATGATCTGAGTAGTCAGCGATGACTACAGCCAACGCCATCTAGATACATCAAGGCCGTAACTGAGCCGTTCCATGCCGTCATAGTTTGCCTACTAAGTTTTGGATTTACACGAAGAAACAACAACAAGCATATGACGTCATTAAAAGTAACAACAAAACAGTGCAAACAGTAGGCGAAAAATTTCTACATTGTGGCCTTAGAGACGGCGGTGCTATAGCTACGACTACACTCCGCTTCGCATTTTTGTGACTAGTGTTTGATTTGTTTTAAATGAATTGAACGGAGGTGGGTGAAGTGCGTTTCTTTAAGGTGAAGCGAAGTAAGGAAGTATGCAACTTTTTAATTTTTAACCACACTATTCAGAGGAATTTCATCTTTTTTTCATCTTCATGAAAAGTCTGAAACCTAAATATTTTTGCCTACATATTCGATCATATCCTCATCCGCACCCTCATCCGCATCCTCAAAAATTTCTCCATTAATATCCGCATCCGCAACCGCATCCTCAATGTTATACTATTTTGCATCCGCATCCGCATCCTCATCCGCTAAACAAGATCCGTTACATCTCTACTTGGAAGTCCTAAGACCGGCAGAGGACAAGACGACAACAGTTGGAAGTGGCAAGGCGAATTAAATCAGAGACGAAATGGCTGCGTCTTTTTTTATCGTAGGTAAAATTCAAATCGTTGTGGGTTTCATTTAATGAAGCAGCCAAGAAGGTTACCACAATTCTGGATCCTGTCGTCAGAACAAGCACATGTGCAGTGCTCGCCATTAAATGTGAACACTTTTAAGACGATGCTTTTGACATGATATCTTTAGTTACTTGCATCCGTTTAGGTACAATTAAAATTGTGGAATAGTAACCATAAATTCGCACGCAGCATAAATAGGCAAACAAGAAGCACAACATTCATTTTGGAAAACTTTCGCCCCAAATGACATGTCGTAATAACAGCCAGGAGCAGCAAGAAATAAAATAAAAAAGATGTCATGAATTAGAGTAATATAATAATAATGGTACTCGTATTTTGAAACAGTGAAAGCAAAATTACGCCCATGGCTTAAGCGAATCTCCGTTCTAGGTCGCAATATGCATAAGTAAGAAGCGTCTACTGTAGTCCACTGAAGGACTATACATAACAAATGCACCTTTCCATACTATTGGTTTTTCTCAAAACTAGACTAATATTTATAGCTATAGCTATGAATGCACGATGCACCCGTTATAATATTGGACATCGCGTCTTGTTGTTCCTTTCGCATCTGAGGACGTTTCTCTGTCAGATTGTTCAAATTGCATTCGCAGTTATAATGGTAGCAAATGGTTTGTTGTTCATTGATACAATGGATCTGATACAAACGTGGGACTCATATTAGATGAGAAGCAATGGACTCTAATGGAATCAATGACGGTATAAATACGAGAAAAGTTGCAATGTAACGAACAACAGGCGCTACAATTGGCATTCATAACTAATCTGATGCCAAGCGGAAGTTTTGAATAGATTGTTTAGACTTATTTACTTTTTTGGTGACCCGCATTTGAAATAGAGCTGAACGAGATTATTTTGAAAAGATTAAGTTCAATGGCTGCAAAATATGGAAGAAAATACCGAACGGATAGAACGGATATTGTAGTTTAAATAAAACACTTGTACATACATTATATGTAGTTTTTCTGTTTCAAACTTAAATTTTTAAGCTGAATTTGTTGGATAATATATTTTATGAATCCGATGAGTCCCTGTGGAGGTAGTTTGCTTTTACATTTAAGACGGGGAGATAATTTCACTGTTAAACATGTTTTTTTCTTCTGACACCATTCCTGGTAATTTTTATTCAAAATGGCCTCCTGCACAAGAATAGGAATTCCGTTTCCCCCCAACACCCACCGTTAAATTGTATTAGCTCTATCAAATACATTTGAGATTTGCTTTATATCACTCTAGATGATTTGCTGCGACACTTCTGTGAAACTCAGTGGCGCCGGAACGAATTTTTTTTTTGGGGGGCAAGATTTTTTTCTCAAATTCATGTTAAATTAAGCGGTCACCATATACCGGACCTCTAGCTCTAGAACTTTAATATACTATGAAACGATACCAAAAAGTAATTATGAAAAATATTAGGGAACAACAGCGATCAGAAACCACCTAGAATAGTCTTCAATATGAGACTAACCTTTAAGTTTCTTTTTGTTACCCATTTTGATCCCATTGTAATTCCGAAGTGTTGAAGAGTATAAACATTCTTTATTTTATATAGTTTCATAAAATTAAAGATCAAACGATTTTGCCAAAGGTTGTTTTCCGGTTTCCTTGGGAAACGAATTCCTTCATGATTTTTGAGGGATCTAAATTCTCTGTTCGATCCCTGTGAACATGGAGAAGGATTAGATGTGTCAGACGTTTTTGTGTCAATATTGAATGTAGCCATGTAGACGTCGTAAAGTACTGAACTACATTTCTAGCCGTATTCATATTAACTTGAAATGCTCTATATACAGTAGAGCGTCGATTATTCGAACGTCGATTATCCGAACATTCGATTAACCGAACCAGGCAATCAGCTTCTTTTCATATGACAGACATCGAATTAAATTAAAAATCAAGGGTTTGAAGGAATCAATCTCTCACTGGATCGCTTAATAGCTTCGAATTTTTTTTTTCAGTTATTTTTGTTCAGTTCTAGTCGTTTTTAATGTTTTCAGTTTGTCGCTTAATTTTACATTAGGGCTATTTTCTAATTTTTCTACGGAAGCTAGATTAACCGAACTTTCGTTTATCCGAACCACCCTTGTCGACATTAGTTCGGATAATCGTACTTCGAAAGTGATCAGCAATTTCGGCGCAACATGTAGGTGAAGTTCCCGGCATATTCAACAATATCGAAATCGAGCATAGCAGCCCAATCTTACTGTGAGATTCTCTACCATCGGCACGGTTTTCTGACAAGGAGAATGAAAAACTTCCTCGTTTTCGTTGATCAACGGTCAATAGTTTCACTATCGTTGGCTTTGTCGTTAGTTTGAGGTACCTACTCTTGTTAACGAAGAAGAAATGAAAATGAAATGATCATGTACATACTCATACATGCACTAGATGCACGTATGCAACTTTCGCGAACCAGATATTCCATCATGAAAAAAAGAATATCAACTAGAACAGGAGTGTCAAACTCAAAACCTGGCCGGCCCAAATATCAGTTTCTTCCCGATTGAGCGGACCGCAGCATAAAAATTTTGAAAACATTGATGGAAAATGATTTCAAGATTGCATCACAGAATATTACTTTTTAAAAATTAATATAAATCTCAGTCACTAACAACCTCGGAAAAATTGGGCTACCTTAAATAGAGAAACTGGAAATATTTTGAAAATATTCTTCAAACAATTTTACACTCCTTAGAAAATGTTACATTAATCAGTAACCACTCTCTGAGAGTTTATTTCGGAAAGCTGATCAAAACACTATACACTGAAAAAAAAATCATCATAATATTAATGAGCTAGGAGCATAAACTTTTTTCATTACCATGATGAATTAGTTCATAGTTACTTACTTCTCTTCCTTAAAATAATACAGAGTTCATCTATTTTACGAAACACCGGTCGTTAGTATAACGAAAACAAAATTTCGACTTAATGTAAAGCGATCATGAACACAATGAACTTCCAGTAGAATCTTATGCATTGTACATTCCGGCTATGAACCCATACATCAGCCGCGATAGTAGCGAAAACAAAATAATTGATGATATTGTTCGTTAATTACATGACATCGATCATAGTAGTACATATTGATCTCACTATTACTTTATGTATATTTTATAAACCTTCGTCACGTATAGTCTGCGTGGTGTAGTAGGTAGGGCGTCTGTCTTCAAATCATAGAGTCCCGGGATCGATTCCCACTGTAGGTAGGTAGGTAATTTTTAATGGCTTTTCAGAGCAGAGGTAAAATGTAAAATGAATGTCGTCAACACTTATGAAGCTGGATGCCGGCCTGCGCCAGTTTTTTTTTTTAATTTATGAACTCAGTAATTATATCAATGAACAACTTGTTAATTTTATGAATTAGTCCATAGTTTTAATGAAATTTTTGTTCGTTGTTTTGATAAAATCAGATTCATTAGACTGATGAAAGCCGTCTTCGGTGGGATATCGATGTAACTATTCATTACTTTAATGAACAATTTCATTGCTTCAGGGCACCATTTTCTTTCAGTGTAGCACAGTAAATAAAAATAAATCTGTAGGTAGTCCAAAATACCGTTAAGAGCCTAAATTGATCGCTAACATACACACATTTCGGATTTTAAGGTGGCTAAAAACAGACAAACATTTATTGTTATGTGGTGGAAAAATGTTTCCTAAGGTGAAGCTGAATAAGCTGCATCAATTCAACTCAAATAACCGTCAAATTGTTTGTAGAGAAAAGAAGATTTCAAATTCAAGCCACTGCCTTCTTCACGAGTTATAGTAAATTTCATAGACTTTAGTTCAACACCAATATTTAATTATAGCGCTTTTGTGCCGCTACATTGTGTCAATTCGACGTGGCCGCACAAAACTACGTGATGCGTCGTATGCGGCCCGCAGACCGCGAGTTTGACATGTCTGCACAAGAATAATACATTGAATATGTACATTGTATATGTATAAAAATATAAAATAAATTATTCTTGATTTTTAATATATAGTGGAATATATGTAGTACTAATTGCCCCTTTAGACAAAATATTGAGGGGGCAGTTGCCCCCGCTGCCCCCCCCCCCCTGTTCCGGCGCCATTGGCTGAAACTTATTGAATGTTATGCAGAAAGCACGGACCTAATTTCGACTCAGGATAATTGTCAAAAAATGTTGGTCTTCTACAACTTAGCATTTGTGCCCTTATAGATGTAAGGTTTACTAAAACCATAGAAACTTAATGGGAAAGTCCTGCTTGAAAATAGAAAGGCTTCTCTCTTCATTACCGTAACTCCTAGTGGAGCATGGTGCGTTGATGACTACCGTATGTAGTCATCAACGTTACAAAGACAACTGAATTCGGAGTGTGATACGGTTGTCAGCCATACCACTTCCTAGTCGCATTGTTAGTTTATTATTCTACGATAAGAATATTTCTTATCTTCTTCTGAATAATAAACTTGCAACGAGTCGTGCCGAGTTCGGAAGCTCGTTTCTCTATGAGTGTATTGTATATTTCACAGAGTTGCGACCGAACCATCACGGCCACAGAGCACGACATTTCTTTGATTTAGTAATAAAAATAAGAAAAAGTGAAAAAAGGAGTAAAAGTCATTTAAAAAATGCTAAATCTATTTTCGATACTTTTTATTTTTTGTTATTAAATAAATCAAAAACTACGCTTATTATTTTCATCCCCAAACGTAGAAAAATCCCCAAAATCAAAATCCCTATATTCAAAATCCCCATAATCATAATACCCATATACAAAATCCCCATAATAATAATACCCATATACAAAATCATCAATCATAAAATCCCCAAACACCCGAAATATGATGGCAAATGGTAGATGGATGGTAGTAAAAAATGTTAGATGGCTGGTAGATGGTAAATGGTTGATGGATGAAAGACTGTAAATTGTTGATGATGGTAGATGGAAGGTGCTAAATGGTAGATGGTAAATTGCACTAGGAGGGACGTAAATCGATACTAACTTATTTTTTGATTAGCACAAACAAAATATTCGAGTCCATTGCATATGTCGTTCTAAACATAATAGGTTTTCTTTAACATCGTCGAGACAAGTCCTCATCCGAACAAATATTCGCGGAAAACTTGGGTGGCTTATTGTTGCAACCGATTGCATATTTAATCGCCTGCACATTATCTGCTGTTGTTCTGTGTTACTTCAAAGAGTTTGCCGTTGATTAGCATATATATCAGTCAACGACGGTAATTTTTTTATTGCATAGTAGGACAATTCATCTACTATTACCATCTACTATTTTCTATTTACCACCCACCATTTGCAATTTACAATCTACCATTTACTATCTGTCATCAACCATTTACAAGCTACCATCCGTCTACCATTAACCACCTACCATTGACCATCTACCATTTATCATCTGCCATTTAACATCTATCATTTACCATCTACAATAGCCTAAAGAAAGTCTCCATTCCCCATTTGAGGTGTGATCTTAGAACGCGCGCGCGTTCTTAGATCACACCTCAAATGGGGAATGGGAAATTTCGTTTGGGGAATTTCGTTTGGGGAATTTCGTTTGGGGATTTTGGTTTTGGGTATTTTGGTTTCGGGGATTTTGATTTCGGGGATTTCGATTTCGGGGATTTTGATTATGGGGATTTTGACTTGGGGATTTTGGTTTGGGGATTTTGTGACTGGGGATATCGTATCCAACCCATTATTTTCATATAGGACCCACACAATTTCAATTGTGAACGACAAAGTGCTAAGTTGTAGAAAACAAAAATTTTTTTTTTAATTATCTTGAATCTTGACTCGAAATTAAAATTCGTTCTTGCCGTACTCAAATCTCTTCTATCAAATCATAACTTGCCCTTATCCGAATTCCGGCGTCTGAACGTACCTCGAAATACAGTGGAAACCTTTCTATCGGAACGTTTCCACTGTGTTGCGAAGTACGTTTGTATTCGCTGTATCTGTATTATGAAGCTGTCATAAATCAAAGGAGCTCAAATGTCTCCAAGCAAGCCCTTATCGACCAACAGACCCATACTTTTTCTGAAAATGATTAAAAGCTTGCAGAGCCTAAGATAGACTAAAGACTAAACCAGAGTGCTGTCCAACCTGATGTTGTCAATGCTACCCGGCAAGATATTACATAGGGACGAACAACTTTTATATTGCATAGGAACAGATAAGGAAGTTTTTACTGGGAGGGGACGATATCCCGCCCATCATATTCCTGTTTTTTTAAATCCCGACATTCAATATCCCGCCATTTCAAAATCCCGCCAATTAAAAATCACGCTCAATTAGAATCCCGTCTAATCAAAATCCCGCCATTTTAATAACCCGCTTATTCAAAATCCCGCTTTTCAATATCCCGTCACAAAAGGTAAGTATTCTTTCAAAAATCGCGAGCGCGATTTATAAAAGAATACTTACCTTTTGTGACGGGATATTGAAAAGCGGGGCAGTAAAGAATACTTACCTTCTTGCCACATCACATTTGCCGTTAAAATATTGATACTGCTATACAGATTGGAAAGTGGAAGCTAGTTAGTATTTTCTTATCAGTGAGGCGGTGATATTCAATTTCAATATTAGTGAAAAATACCTCTGTAGTTTTTTGAATTGACACGAAGTTTGGAGGATGCAGATGGCAAAAAATAGCAGATCGGGAAAGCCAGGAAAACCAAGGTTCCCGCCTAAGTTCTGGAGTATTGCTGACGCAGTTGCAGCAAATTTTTCAAGAACTCAAAATAATGTTGAGGCTTGGCACAGACGATTAAACTTTATCACAAGGAAAAGTCATATCGGTCTGTACCGGCTGGTGGAATTACTAGGTAAAGAATTGTTCCTAGCTAAAAACCGAGGGGAGCAGTCCCGATCCGAAGGTCGCATCCAAAAGCAAACGTAAGTTCTTTAGACGTAGCCTGCAGTTATTTTGAAATGGCGTGATTTTAATATGCCGGGATTTTGTAATTTCGGGATAACGCAATGCGGGATCTTTTGGAAAAGCGGGATTATGAACGGGCGGGATTTTGTTTTTACTATCATATTGGACATTCTTCTTTAGCACATACGAGTAGAATAGAATTAGAATTATTAGGAATGCTAGAAAATATGGGGAAAATGTCTAGTTCAACATAAGTAGTAGTGGCGTAATACATGAGGTTCGGCTCGGAATAAAGCTCTTAGGCCGCACGCAGCACACACACGGCGAATCCATGGATTTTCGTTCTGTCAAAATCCAAATCCGCTTTTAGATGGGCTCATTTGAGAGAACGATAGTCCTTTAAAAACATTGGATTCTGATACACGGATTGGCCATGTGTATGCGGCCTAAGCGCAGCTCTCAAAACGGAACAAATGGAATTGTACGTTCTGATTTTTTTATACCCTTCGCTCATAGAGTGAAAGGGTATATTAACTTTGTCATGAATTTGTAACGCATTTAAGGAAGCATCTCCGACCATATAAAAAGTATACATATATGATCAGCATGACTTGGGGAGTCGATTGGGCGTTGTCCATCTGTCTGTCTGTCTGTTGCGACGAGTTTTACTCGGCGAGTATTGAAGCTAGCAAGCTGAAATTTTGCACACGTGCTTATTATTGTTGCAGGCTGTTTGTATGTTTGAATCGCCGAAATTGGATCACTGGGTCATGGGGCTGCCATACAAACTTAGCCACTTAGTTCTTCTAAGAAAAACTTTTTATATGTGCACACAAATGTTTTTATATTGCACACAAATGTTTTTCTATTGATGACACAAAGCATATGTAAGAATGGATCAAATCAGACCATGGGGTCATGGGGCTGCCATAAAAACCCAACTCCCCAAATTAGGTTCTTCTAAGAAAAACTTTTTTATTTGTGCACCAATTTCAACAAAACTTCACACAAATGTATTTCTGTAGATGACACAAAACATATGTAAGAACGGATCAAATCGGACCATGGGGTCATGGGGCTGCCATACAAACGCAACCCCCCAAACTAGGTTCTTCTAAGAAAAACTTTTTTATTTGTGGACCAATTTCAACGAAATTCCACACAAATGTATTTCTATTGATGACACAAAACATGTGTAAAAATAGACCAAATCGGACCTTGGGGTCATGGGGCTGCCATACAAAACCGTTTTTTCTAAGAAACATTTTTTTACACCAATTTCACAATGCCTTAAATTAATGTGTCTTTATCAAAGCAACAAAAAAGGTTAAAACAAATGGAATCATACAATGGGTCCATGCTCCCGCATCCCCCAATAACATTTCTAAGTAAATATTTTTATTTGCCCAATTATTCCAACCAAACCCCACACAAATATTGTTTTGTCTACGAAACGGAACTTTTGTGAAGACGGAAGGAAAAGAATGTGTATGGGGGGGGTATTGAATACAAGTCCTAGGTACGCCCGAAAAAAATTTTAGCCCAAGAAGAGCGAAGGGTATCAAAATTTCGGCCGCGCTCGAAATTAGCCTCGGTCTCGTTTTATTTTTCTAATATTGTGCATAGTAATTCCATCAGCAACACAATATTTGGCGTGTCAAAACGCTACTGGCAGCGAATGTCTCCTAGCATGGAAAACGCGGCAAAATTAGCTTTGCATGGTTCTAGAAATTTTGTCAAGTCCACTTATACACGTTGAATATCCCTAGTTTTCTGCACTTAAGGTATTAAAGCTGTTAGAAATATCGAAGCTAGAGTAAAACGAGACCGAGGTTAATTTCGGGCGAGGCCGAAATTTGGATACCCTTCGCTCCCCTCGAGCTAAAAGTTTTTTTCGGGTGTACCTATGACTTGTGTTCAGTCCTCCCCGCTTCCATGTTTTTCCATGAATTTTCACATAAGTGCCGTGGCGAAGTTTTATTGGGGGAAGCGGGGGACGTGGGTTTCTTATAAGAACCAGAAAGAGATGGGGATAGGGTATGTTTGTGGCATCAATTAAAACACATTTCTATGAGATTTGGTTGAAATTGGTGGACAAATAAAAAACTGATTTGGGGGTTGGGTTTATATGCCAGCCCAATGACCCCATGGTCCAATTTAATTCAATTTTGCATATGTTTTGTAACATCAATAAAAATACATTTCCATGAGGTTTGGTTGAAATTTGTGTCCAAATAAAAAAGTATTTTTTAGAAGAACCTAATTTTGGGGGTTATGTTTGTATGGCAGCCCCACGACCCCATAGTCCAATTTCATTTATTTTCACGTTTGTTATGTAGCACCAATAGAAATATAATTTTCTGAGGTTTGATTGAAATTGGTGTGCAAATAAAAACGTTTTTCTTAGACAAATTTGATTTGGGGGCTAGGTTTGTATGGTAGCCCCATGACCACATGCTCCGACTCCATCTATTCATACATATCTTATGTGTCATCAATAGAAACACATTTGTGTGAAGTTTGGTTGAAATGAATGTATAAAGAAAAAAAATTCTTAGAAGAACTTAATTTGGGGAGCTAGGTTTGTATGACAGCCCCACGACTCCATGGTCCGATTTGATCCATTTTTACATATGTTTTGTGGTATCACTAAAAACATATTTGTGCGAAATTTGATTGAAATCAATGAGAAAGTAAAAAAGTTTTTCTTAGAAGAGCCTAATTTGGGGGACTAGGTTTGTATGGCAGCCCCACGACCCCATTGTCCGATTTGGTCGATTTTTACATATGTTGTGTGTTACCAATTAGGACACTTTTGTGTGAAATTTGATTGGAATTGGTGCATAAATAAAAAAGTTTTTCTAAGAACAACCTAATTTTGGGGGTAAGTTTGTATGGCAGCCCCACGACCCCCTTGTCGGATTTCAGCGATTCAAACATACAAACTGCCTGCAACAAAAAGAAGTATATGTGCAAAATTTCAGCTCCATAGCTTTTAAATTGGCCGAGCAAAACGCGTCGCAACAGACAGACAGACAGACAGACGGACAGACGGACATCGTCCAATCGACTCAGCTCGTCATGCTGATCATATATATATATTTTATATGGTCGGAGATGCTTCCTTCAATGCGTTACAAACTTCATGACAAAGTTAATATACCCTTTTTCGCTTAATAAGCGAAGGGTGTAATGACGAAAGAAAGAAATGATCGTTAGACTATGCGCCCATTTTTAAAAGCACCTCACCCTGGTAGAAGTTGGAGAAAATTGAAATGGAAAAATATTGTTTTTGTGTCAAATCACAAAAATTTGACTTTGAAGTTCTGTAAAACCAAACCTCTTATCCGATTTTAGCGCGGTTAGTTTTATTTTTTAGGTTAATTTGTTGGCTATAGCAGCTTTCGATGCCAGTTTTTTGGCGATCTGCCAATTTGTATCGAGTGTGGATACAGCTAAACATTCCGAATATTCCTAATATTAATTGTCAAAAATAATCGTCAAATGAATCCTCTTTATTTCGTCAAAGTTTCAGTTCGATGAATGAGCCTCTTTAGGTCTAAATTCGATCATACGTAGGAGTTTTTGAAGTTCAAACACCCTTCGAAATGAATTGCTGATACAATAAATACTTTCAATAATAGTATCAGTTCTGCCTGAAACAAGGGTATTTTGACACATTGAGGACACATAGGGGTGCACTAGTGGATTTGGTGGTGTAGATTAAGATGCAGGATGTTTCACATGGCAGAACACCCTACAACTGGTTGTTTGGGGCAAAACTGTATCTCTGTAATAGTTCCTATTATTCTGGATTACTTTTCTTAAATATAAAATTTGAATACAATTTGTATGGTTTATTAGGGTATAACTACATGTCAGTTCACTTTAAAAACGACTCGCAAAATTGATATCTGCGTACGCCTCTGTTAGTCCAGTACAATTGGTTCAAAATAGCCCCAAACCTAAACATCCAAAAGAAAAAGAAATTTTTGATGCCAAATTATTGAATACACTGCCTAATATATGCAGTAAAAAGTTACAGTAATTTGCGCCATGGGTTAAGGGGGGAGGGGTGGCAAAGGGGTGAAAATTCAGTTTCTTGCAAATATCTGGAAAACTATGAGTCTGACCTTAAAATGTGCTGAGGGCAAAACAAACTACATAAAATTACCTTTGTAATGATATGTAACACTCTAGACATTTTCTCAGAAAATTATACCCTAGACCCAAAAGTATTATAGTGAATTTACATTTTTTGAGTCTTACATTTCGCACTGTAACTCTTGATAGAATAGACCTTCTATCATAAGATCTTGTTCACATATTGCTAACGAAATTTATTAAATTTCTACCAAAAATTGGAATGCTCCGACCATTGACACTCCTCCTAACATTTTTCAAAAAGGCATGCCTGTAGCTTCTTTTAAATTGAGCCAAGCAAATCAAATTTGGTGGGGTGCCTAGTCTAAGCTCCATTATGCTCCCCACCAAAAATTATTACCATCCGATCAATCAAAACGAATGGTACCCCCCATACAAAGTGAACCAAATTTCTAACAACTTTCACATTTTTTTACTTCTAAATTCTATCTAAAATAGAAATAAAAAATTTATCTCTTAGAACGTCCTTATAACAGTTAACTGTAGTCTTCTGAATGTATATCCAAAAGTTTGTAGCAGAGCGTGCCTTACAAGTACGAAAAATCTGGTTTGAAAGTTGATAGTACACGTTACTCGAAATATTCGCAAATAGCCTTAGAACTGGTATCACTGACCTTCAAACCCAATTTTTTGATACTTGTAGCGTACGCCTTGGTACAACCTTTTGAACATACATTCACAAGACTACAATTAACTGTTATAATGACGTTCATTTGTATGTTGTTTTGATCGGATGGTAATAATTTTTGGTGGGGAGCATAATGGAGCTTAGACTAGGCACCCCACCAAATTAGATCTGCCTGGCTCAATTTGAAAAGAAGCTAAAGGCATGCCTTTTTGAAAAATGTTAGGAGGAGTGAGGGGGGCGTTAATGGTCGGAGCACTCCAATTTTTGGTACAAATCAAACAAATTTTGTTATCAATATATGGACAAGATCTTATGACGGTAGGTTTATTCTATCAAGAGTTACAGTGCGAAATGTAAACTCAAAAAATGTAAATTCACTATAATACTTTTCAGTCTAAGGTATAATTTTCTGCAAAAAATTCTAGAGTGGTATATATCATTACAAAGGTAATTTTATGTAGTTTGTTTCGTCCTCAGGACATTTCAAGGTCAGACTCATAGTTTTCCAGATATGTATTTGCAAAAAACTGAATTTTCACCCCTTTGCCACCCTCTCCCCCCTCAACCCATGGCGCAAATTAGTGTAACTTTTTAACATTGATGTTTGGGTTTTGAGCTATCTGTACTAGACTATGTTCAAAGTACACGAGATGCAAAGTATCCAACATATGTTTTTCATGGTAAAGATAAATGCAAACTTTTTGCTCGGAGAGCCGTTGGCATTTATTTAAAATCGGTTTTTCGAAAATTATTAACGATTTGCATGAATATGTATTTGAAAACAGCTATTTTCACATGCTAAGGCCGGCCCTGAATAGACTAGATGGCTAGGTTAAAAATACGTTTTGATAAACTGTTTCGCATTTGTGGAGAACCCCTCATATTATTTTATTATTTTTTGCGAAATGAATGCACTAAAACACGCTTATGTAAGTACAAAATTCGGAGAAGTATGCACACAACTTTCGTGCACCATGCAATTTTCTAAGCTTTTCAAATCGGATCAGTGGAATTCTTCCAAACCGCAGTCGTGCAGTATTCATACACCCCAGGCCAGTTAAATAGGCACAGTAACTTCACGATCTTTTTGAATCAATATCTACACTTCCCTTTCTCAGAGAACGAAACTTGGTATACGTTATGAAAGGTTGGTTTGTTGTTTATGATTTTCGAGAAAAATCAAACCTTAAATAGGAACTCTCAAATTTCGACAACATCTTGCTGATGAACTAATGAAATACATGGTAAATGGACCACTTGAATAGGGACCCCTGTGTCATTTTAATTTTACTAAAAAGAATAGTGAAAATAGTATCCAATTGTTGTTTTTCAGTAATAAGTATGACCTCCTTTATTCAAAATTACTTCAAACATTTGATTAGACATTGAGTCATACAAATATTAAAGGTATTTTAAGAAGATTTCTTTCCATGCGACTATGATTGCTTCCTACAGCTGGTTTCAAAATGTCCTCCCTCTTCATAAACGTTTCGAGTAAGCCATCCCCAGACATTTACCATAATGTTTAAGTCAGGGGAGTACGGGGGCCAAGCCATCAAATCGACATTTTCAGCTTCAATCCAATTTTTTATTATTCTTGCTGTGTGAATTTTAGCAGTATCGTAAGTCCACTTCAAAGGGCCCAAATGTGTTGAAGCTGCGGAAAGGCTATTTCTAACACCGTCTGGTATGATTTTGCGATCATCTTTGTGCTTTGAAAACTCAACGGCATAACACTGTAGTACGAGACCGTTCCCCATGATGTCTCTGGAGGAATCGCTCATCTTTTCGTAGATCATGAAAATAATAGATAAACCCATTAGGGCCATCTAGGTTCAATTTTTTTTTCATCAGAAAAAAACTGCCACTCCTTTTGCCAAGTTATGTGTTTTTTCGCAAAATTCAAACGATTGCTTTTTCTATAGTTGCGTCTAATAGCGTTTTTTCTTATTTTTTTCAAATTTTAGATGTGGAGCTGTCATTTGTTGTTAAACTCCCTTTTAATCCAAGTTATGCCCGAATTTTAGCCGCTGATGTAGCATAGTTAGATGCTGCTCTCAAAATTCTTCGATTTTCTTTAGAAGTTAGGACTTCCTGCACACGACCCTTCATATTTTTCCCATGTTTCTTTATTTTTTATAACGTTGAACACTATGGATTTACTTTTTTTATTATTTTAGCAATTTCCCGAATTAGGACAGTCATTGTATGATTTTAGGTCGCAAGAAATTGCTCGACTCTGATTTTTTAGGATATTGTTATGGTAGATACCAGCAGTGTACCACGAAGTTTGCAGTTTCGAAAAACCTGTGCTAACCCCGTGACCCTCAAAAAACAAAAATTGTCGGACTTTTTTCATATTTTGGTTTGTAATTTCCAAAAGGTGCTTCCTACAAGAAAGTCGTCTACTGGATCTTTAATTTGAGTCCACCTCCAGCTTTGTACGTGCAAAGGATCCAAAGATACAGCACTTTAAACGTTGTTTTTTTTTTGCAAAAAGTTCGAATGTAATTTTAGTCATCTTCCAAACTAAATATCGGCTTAAATTTGCATTCTACGGAGAAAGTCATTTGACACGAAGTTATAAACCAGTTACTTAGCTGTATATATTTCGAAACGAATGGAATTGGACCATGGGGTCATAGGGCTGCCCCTGAAAATTAAGTTCTTCTAAGAAAATTTCTTTCTTTATGTACCAAACTTCACGCAAGTGTGTTCCTAGTAAAGCCTCAAAACATATCTAGGAATGGATGGAATCGGAATTTTACGACATAGGGCTGTCATACAAACCAGCTCCTAAATATTAGTTTCTTGTAAGAAACACTTTTTTTCTTTTTGAATCTTAACCAAAATTCATCCAACTGTGTTCCTGGATTAGCCTCAATCCATCCAGGAACAGGGTTAACGGGGTTAGCACAGGTTTTTCGAAGTTACAAACTTGGTGGTACACTACTGTGTATCTATCCTAGCAATATTCCAAAAAAAAAACAGAGCCGAGCTATTTTTTGCGACCTAACGCCTTGTATTTCGGTTTATTGACTGGCCTAATTACTGTGTTTACAATCATGTAAAACTTCAATTTTCGCCAATTCCTCGGAATTTGATTTATTCCCTCTACCCATGCAGTGGCGGACTTACCAGTAGCCTGAGTAGGCTGCAGCCTAGGGCGGCAGATTTCAAAGGGGCGGCAAGTTCAAATCAAATATGAATATGGTGCAATATGCATAATTCAAAATCAGCTAAAGCCCTAAAGGTCATTATCAAGGAAAATTGTTAAACACAAACTTTCTTTTTTACCAGTTTAGTTGTCCCACATGCCAGTAACACTGCAATCAATCTATGTCCGTTGATTAGATCTGGACACAATTGTCAACTTTTATGGTTTCGGAATTGCCTGAAATATTATATTATAATTAGAGGTACGGAAATTTCGCAAATAAAAAACAGGAATTTCGCATAAACTCATTTTGAATATTAGAAATTTCGCTGAAATTCGCATAAAAACATAATTTTGTACATTTTGTTATTGTTATTGAGGGTAAACTGAAAATTCTATACATGACTGTCAACTGAATCACACTTCGGGCTCGGATTCAGTTGTTGAGAAATGTTTTTGACAATGCAAATAGTCAAAAGCACTCCTCGGGGAGTAACTGTAAAAGGGAGACTTCTGAGGCAGAAGTACATCCACATTTTTACGCTTCTGTCTTTTTTATAGATAGTTCATTTCAACTTCGCGGTTCGTCGAACCACGATAAAAGCTTTTTCTACGGAATTCTCATTGCAGAAACAAAATGTATTCATCGAACCTCCGATTACACACCGAGCTGGATCTTTGGCAAGTTATATTGTGCTCGTGATTCTACGAACACCGTGCATTTAGAAATGTCTCTATTCTCATTAATGGAATCTTATGAAAAAAAAAAATCAAATTGAGATGAAAAATATATTTTCCATAGTAGATTTTTTGGAGAAAAATGAACATTTTCGTGGAAAAGTACAAATTAGTAAATTTCGCATCTATTCGCAAAAACGAGCAATTTTCGCCGAAATTCGCATCTATTTCGTAAATACGGAATTTCCGTACCTCTAAATAATATATCTGTGCTGCCGAGTTCCTTGCTCATTATTAGATGGCCCAGAAATTCCGTGTATGATGGGTGTATAGTCCTCCGTCCGTTTTTCGGTTGAAATTGTTGTGAACTATTTCTATTATGTACTTGTAAATCAGTGATTCAAATGTTAATACATACATCAAAAAATTTTTGATGGGGTCGACGCAGCGCAGGATTGCACTGGTTCAGAGCTCCAAACATTGAGAGTAAATATTAAAGACCAATAAGCGAACTTGACTGGTATAGTTATTTGCTCACAGGCTTAAATTCGAAACCAAGCATGTTTCTGTTTTTACTGTGATGCCTTGAATTTCAAGGCAGCTTGAAATCTTCAGTTTTTTATCAGTCAAATGCAGAAATGGAAAAAACTAAAGGTTTGTGTTCCTAGAGACGACTGATGTGATGATAGCTCAGCAATCGTGGTTAAACAACCTGTTCTGAGCACTATATGCGGATATTTTCTATACGTAAATGTTCCTATGATTGATAGTCGACACTAGTAATGTATCCACATTAAGAAAATATGCAACTATGGCTCCGAATTGGTTACTGAACTACCATCGCTGAGCGATCATCGCATGAGTCGTCTCTACGAGCACAAACCTTAAAGAAAGTAGATTCGATGCACTAATCAACTTTCAGACTAAACAATGATTTCTTCACACTCTAAAGCATGGATGTCCAACCTTTTGGATTCTCGGGGCTACAATCGCTGAAAACAAATGTTTCCGGGCTGCATAAATAAAATGAATTAACTGAAATCCCAGCGGCATATTCAACTATAGGATAGGAATATGAGGCCGACGAGTAATTCCATATCTATCCATAGGTCCCCAAAAATTGTTTCAATCGAAAAAAATCATTGCTCCATCGTGTCGTTATATTGAGTGCACTCACGATCGACCAACTCTGAGATCTCGAATTTTGCAAATCTTAACAAAAAACGTAAAACGTAGAAAGCTTGTTAGATTATGAGACACGCAGCCAACAGTATTTTTTCCTAACTATGGATGCAATCCACACGCCATCACTGCTTATGTTCATTGGAACGTATTTACCACCGTATTTTTTGCAAATTCTGTTCTTGTTGCTTTAAAAAATAGTTTTCATTATCATATCAAGAATATTCTTGTCTATTAATATTCATATTAGAGAGTTTTAGTATATCGTAAGGAATAACACGACACAATTTGACATTCCATATAAAAATTCGCTTGCTTACCTTATACGAAACAAAATATCTTAATTTTGCATGTCCCAAGTAGGCATGGGTGTATTTCCGTATATTTGATGCTCTGGAAATAGTCGAAATTGGCGAAATAATTTGTCGTTTTCTACACCTTCGCCTACTTAGGACATGCAAAATTAAGATATTTTTTTTCGTATACGGTAAGCAAGCGAATTTTTATATGGAATGTCAAAGTATGTCGTTTTATTCAATACGATATGCTAAAACTCTCTATTAAATATGTATAAATAAATAAATAATAATCATTCATAGCAATGTAAAGCCAATATCTTGCCGCTGCTTTCAAGGCGAATGCTGATTCGTCTAATTACAGGGCAATACTTTAGTGAATGTCCTAAGGAAGAATAATACATTTTTTTTTATCTTTTTATCCTTCAGCGACGGTTCAATAAAAGAATTCAATTTTTCATTTTATGAATAAATAATATAATTTTCTAAAGAAACTTTGGCTGTGTTTTAAATAAATATATATTTTTTTAACTTTAAAAGTTATGAGCTTGTCGTTCTACTGAAATTAAAGTTTGCATAAACCCATGTTTTCGGGAGAACATCCTAAAAGATTTTTTTTTATAAATGCAACACTTTAAAATCTGGAACAACTTTTGTCAACTTTGCAGATTTATCAGTTTAAAGTATTGTTATTAAATTATTGTTTGAATTTTGAACAGAAAAGTTTTATGTCTGTAAATTCAACGTGATATTGATATTTTAAACCGGTAAAACTGAAACTAAAACTACTATTGATAGTGTTTTTGCTCAAACAAGTCGTACCATGGACACTGCCAATATTCCCCAACCAATGCAAGACACATATCACTAAAGATAAGACAAACTAAATAATAACCTCTTCAAACCCATATTCTAACAAAGGAATTATACGCTGTGATAAAGATTGAAGAATACTCAGAACACACGAAGTGGAAAGCTCAACGACCACATGCGTATTAAAGTACAAAAGATGAATTCAAAATATTGGAAGTAAATAAAGTATAATCCCTCCTGAATATTCACTGTCGACAAAATATTATAACATGTTTTCGCGTATTTCCTGCACAACTTGATTCCAAGCTAAACTTCTCTTAAGCAATATTTGTACAGTTCGGTGGAGGCGGCAAAATGAGAAAAGCCTACTAGCAGAAAATGAGTAACTCCGCCACTGTACCCATGATAACGAAAACTTTGGAATTGCAGTGAAATCAAAACAGCAGAAGACTAGTGAACATTTAAAAAATGAAAATGTGGAAAAACCCTTCGTTTGAGTGTGATACATTAGATTCCATTGTCCGCAAGGAAAAGAGAACAAAATCAGAGAAGAGATACGTAAGGAGCAATGAAGGAAAAGTTAATTCACATAAAAATGAGTTTTTGCCTTTGTTTCCTTTGTAGACAGCAGACAAGCCAATTAAAGTTATTTTTGTTTTGTGGCCTTTTATAACTAAATGTATTGTGTTATTTACATAAAAGCTTCATATACTCGTATTCATCCCTAAGGAGTTTATCCAGCTGTTTGTCGTCTATGATTTGAATTATTTTTGCCATAAACTAGGGTTATCCACTAATTGTGAAAATCTTGACCTCGTTCCATTCTATACACCAACTGCGGTGCATGTCTGTAGTATTTATGGCATGGCAACTTACCAGCTCTATGGGAACTACGCGGAACTTTGTCTGTTTGGAGGAGAAGAGCCCCAGCGGGAGAAATATCGAGTTATTCAATTTCGGAAATGTCACATTGGAATTTTTGCATCAGGACCTCTAAGCTCCTATAGCTCAGTAGGTAGAGTTGCTGATCTTGTGACTGAAGGTCGGAGGTTCGAATCCCGATTGGGCCGAAACTTTTTTCCCTCACTTTCCTCAATTTTTGGTATTTTTTCCCAAAGTTTTGTGGTTTTTGGGAAAAAATACCAAAAATTGAGGAAAGTGAGGGAAAAAAGTTTCGTCCCAATCGGGATTCGAACCTCCGACCTTCAGTCACAAGGTCAGCAACTCTACCTACTGAGCTATAGACGCTTAGAGGTCCTGATGCAAAAATTCCAATGTGACATTTCCGAAATTGAATAACTCGATATTTCTCCCGCTGGGGCTCTTCTCCTCCAAACAGACAAAGTTCCGCGTAGTTCCCATAGAGCTGGTAAGTTGCCATGCCATAAATACTACAGACATGCACCGCAGTTGGTGTATAGAATGGAACGATAGGTCAAGATTTTCACAATTAGTTAAAACTCGCACCCACGAAATTGGGAACCAGAATTAATACAGTAATTGTAAATTCGAGAGGGAAAAATATCTAACTACCATCACAACTCCCAAAGCAATCAACACCGGTACAGACCTGCACGGTCGAGCGGCATGGTGGTAGCCTTCACGGCAAATCAAAAAATCTCCATAATTCTCCCGCTAAAATTCAAGTGGTCGTCTTGTGCACAGATAGACAACAGACACAAGACCTGATGAGTGTGTCTATCTGTACGAAACCACAAAACTTTTGGAAAAAATACCAAAAATTGAGGAAAGTGAGGGAAAAAAGTTTCGTCCCAATCGGGATTCGAACCTCCGACCTTCAGTCACAAGGTCAGCAACTCTACCTACTGAGCTATAGACGCTTAGAGGTCCTGATGCAAAAATTCCAATGTGACATTTCCGAAATTGAATAACTCGATATTTCTCCCGCTGGGGCTCTTCTCCTCCAAACAGACAAAGTTCCGCGTAGTTCCCATAGAGCTGGTAAGTTGCCATGCCATAAATACTACAGACATGCACCGCAGTTGGTGTATAGAATGGAACGATAGGTCAAGATTTTCACAATTAGTTAAAACTCGCACCCACGAAATTGGGAACCAGAATTAATACAGTAATTGTAGGGTTATCCATTTTATTCTCATTGGTCCAGGGACTGGAATATAATCGTAGCAAGAAAATAATTACAAATAAATTAAGAGCTTTAATTTATCAATGATTTTTTTTTGTATGATTGAATCCGACTTAAAAAAAACAGTCCCTAGGCTTAAATGGGGAAACATTTCGCTTTCACATTTGTAACCTCGATGACTCCCCGTGGTTTGAATTTAGGATGAAGGAAATAAAAATTTAAACTGCACATTCTTAGCTTTTTTTATGGGAATTGTTTCTGAAAATTAATTTCCTTGAAAGTTTATTTTGCTCTTATTTAATTATTTTTCAACTTTTTCAATTCTGAAAAGTTATAAAATCACCCTTACTCTTAAATTTTGCCTTGGCAAGTAATAACTAGGGTTAGAAAGGTTTGCCTCTATTTATATAATTTATTAAGAATGCTAATGCATTGACGAAATGCAATCTTCTCCCCAACATTTACTATTGACTTACTTTTTTTATTTATTTCTGCTCACTTTCTACTACTTTCACTTAATTTAAGTGCAACAAAGAATACCACGAAACGCTCGCCAGTGTATTGCACCCGAAATTAAAATGATAATCAAAATTCCCACTCATCTTCATATTATTTCAGCATCATTCAAACGCCTTCACAAATCTCACTCTATAAAAATATAATCAACAAGTGCCAAAAACGGAAGACACCGTGTGTGTGTCATATTCGCTTTTATGGTTGACAATAAAGAGCTCAACAAACATTTCACTGATAAATAAAACAATCATATGATTATTTGTTTCACAAGTAGATTTTTATTTTATTGGCATTTACTTAACTATACATACTAAATCTACTTATAGTTTCGTTCCTTGTACACATGTACGTATATCAATTGAAAGAGACTTCTTATAAGATATGTAAATCTTTCTTTATACCTTAAAAGTATTGTATAAATATTGTTTATGTATATCGAGAAATTATCATATGTAGGCGTTAAAGTGAAAATAATAATATAGTGTGAAGTCGAGAAGAAGAAATTTATAAGTTAGAAGATCTTAAATTTAAGATAAACACACAATTTTTGAGCACAGTTCGTTTCTGTGTTTTGTTGTTGTAAATGGATAGAGATTTTTATTCGATCCATATTTGACTTTTAATATTCCAAATAAGCTTAATTTAAATAAAGAGCGAATGGTCTCGTTTCCTATTTATACATAAGTAAATAAGATAGGCGATCATTACCTTTTTCCACGTTTTTTAAATGCACACCGGTATTTTTTAAATCATGAAATATAAAAATAGAAAAAGATGGGGGAATTAATTTACATTTCTTAATCTTACTACATACATCTATCTAAAATTTCTAATAAACTAAGATCACTTCGAAAGGAGATTAATTCATTTATTTATTTTTTTCCTTTTCCGACCAAATGGTTTTCCGTTTTTCTGGGTAATTTTATTTTTCAAATGCGATTTGTTATTTCCACATTAATTTCTATATGTTGTTTTTTTCTTAAATAAAATTGTTTGGACAAAATTATTCTTTACAGAAACAACCATCTTTTGAATTTTCTAGAATCCAATCTAAGTATCTTGTAATTCGACTGTAAACACCAGGATAGTGTGGTCGAGCGCATCCATTACCCCATGAGACGACACCAATTTGTTCGTAGCGTTTATCACTGCGCATGGCGACAAGTGGACCGCCTGAATCACCCTGTAATGGAAAATTGAAATAGAAAAGGTAAGAAATTAATTTTTTTTAAATGTATATGTATTTTGTATAAAAATTTACAGAAATTATGTAAATATTGCTAACACCATATTACTCAATAATATTGCAACTGATCGGTGCAATTTTCAAAAATAATATGGAAACATTCTTATAAAATGAGTAAAAGCCGACAGTATCAAATTAATTTCGCTGGATAATTTACCTATGAACCGCTACACTCTGATCTTGACCCCGAAATTAAAACTGTATGTGTATGTAATCAGAATTGAACAATCGACCCAAACATACATATCAAGTCTTTTTCCTCAATACAATAAGTGTAGCACACACTCCCATAATTGAGAGATGCAATAACAAAATAAAGCAACAGTAGTCACTCATTAAAACCATATTCCTGAACATCTTTTTGATGATTCTATCGCAGTTGGATGATACTGAACTAAAAAGATTCATCATCTTCTAAAACCAGCTGAAGTAATGCAAATAAATTGGAAATTAATTTAAAACGTACCGATATGGAGTGTTTTCAGTCTCTATAGCTATAGATTGAGGCGTCGTATGTGGGGGCCGCGCCACAGACTATCGTTGGTTGGCTTATTAACCCACATTGTTTATGATCCGGAATAACCGAAATTAATGAGACCCACCTTAGCTTCCGCGAACTTGTGCTATAAATTGCCGCAATTGAAGAGAAGAAAACACAACAACGCATGGAACCGGCTGACCGCGGTTGAATGGATCATGCTAATGTTATACATGGTGCCATGGTGGGCTTATGAATGGTGGAAATTATGGTGCTGCATGGATTCAATTTACAGGCATTAATGCCGGACACATCAGTTTGATATGTATGTGCTTGTGTAGGTATACAAGAGAAGAATTTATTAACGGAATATTAAGTGATTTGTGCAATATGATATCATTTGATATGGGTGAAAACTGCATCAGGTGTGCTGAAATTACTGATGAAAGTTTTGGATTTGAGTGTTTTTATTGATTGAGATGCGCGTTGGACTATTGATTTGAATATAATGTAAAAATTTAACGATGAATCAGGTTTTAATTTGGAAAATATGAATGATACTCTACGTTTCTCATTATATGTTATAATATCTGTAGAAATCAGTTGTGGTTATGCAACTCATTATAAGGCAAATCAAAAATTCAATATTACTTAACTATATCTTATGGTGCACAGAGTCATGAGTTCGAATCTCACCGTGGATCATGGTGTTTTTCGAACTCACGAGCTTGTGACAGACTATGATCTCACTCAGATGTTAAACGAGTACCCATTTATGGGGATAAATAACACTGCTGAGCGTGATGCTGATCTCATTACCTCAACAAAAAGCAGATAAGATCTTGGAAATAGGATGTCACTAACACATCCTGCGGCCTTAGTCCAAATGCTGGATTGTCGCGCCTGTTATTTTTATATCTTATGGTAATATGTAGTTCATTTAGGGCCGATGAACAATATCTGCACCATCTACGCCAAAGAAAAACACAACAATAAATCCAAAGTGAGAAGCGACCAAGACCATGTTTTCACGACGGAAGAAGTACGAGTTTTCGAACCCCTGTAGCTCGGTCCCTGGTTGGGTTCGTCATAAGTGGTCAGATTTGATAGAGGTTGTCGCTCGCGCCGTCTTACGAAGTGTAACAAATTTCAAGTAAATAGGATGAAAAGCACCGGAAATATAAGAGTTTATTTTTTTTTCGAAAATCTTGTTCTTGTTGTTCATTGATAGGGTTACAGTCTCGTAGAGACGGGATTTGCTCTCTTTTCCCATGGATACACGGAGAGAAAAAATGTAGTGAAAGGTATTAAAATTGTAATGAAAAACATTGCATTTGTAATGGTTTTTGACCCTACTGCAACTGATGTGAAAGTTATTACATCTTTAATAAGAAATTTCATTGTGCTGTAATAAAATTAACAATTGGTAAGGATAGGAGGAGGTAATAAAATCTGCCAGGAAGATAATTTGGCGATAATAGAAAAAAATACAAAAAGTTATTTTTTTTTATTTTTTCCTTTTTTTATTTTTATTTTTTTTTTTACTTCTATTTTATCCTTAACTTCTTTTTCCCTATTTTAATTTTACCTTTTTACAATTTGCTTCTACTGGGAATTGAATTTTTTGTCGTGCTCTGTGGCCGTGATGGTTCGGTCGCCACTCTGTGAAATAGACACTCATAGAGAAACGAGTTTCCAAACTCGGCACGACTCGTCGCAAGTTTATTATTCAGAAGAAAATGATAAGAAATATTCTTATCGTAGAATAATAAACTAACAATGCGGCTAGGAAGTGGTATGGCTGACAACCGTATCACACTCCGAATTCAGTTGTCTTCGTAACGTTGATGACTACACACGGTAGTCATCAACGCACCATGCTCCACTAGGAGTTACGGTATCAAGAGAGGGGAATTGAACCGGGGACCTATCGTTTCGTAGTCCTACGTCCTACACCTAAGCTATCTACGATTACAAGTTATGCGAATAAATTAGTCGTTTTATTTTTTGACAGTTTTATAATTATTACGCACTTTTGGTAATTTCATGTACGAAATGATGAAAACTATAACACCATGCAATAATAATTATTACAGGCTGTGGTGAAAATTACCTCAAACGCAATAAATGTAACTATCCATACAAATATCATGCAATGATTTTTTTCATTACACTGCCATTATTTTTACAATAGGCCACAATAACTACATTGTAATCAATTTCACTACATTTTAATAACTTTCACTACAAATTTAGTGAAATTGTATGTTGTGAATTTCATTGTACGATTTTGTAGAATTCATTGCACATTTTTCTCTCCGTGTAGAGTCTATCCTGTGCATATCATTTCCCCGATCCGTGCGGTAGAAAAAAAAAGATACAGCGAAAAATGTGAAACTTCATAGTCTTAAGTCTTTTTATATGTTTCAAAGTAAGTATTTTGCAAAAGTCGGGGATAGGCCCAAAAAATGCCTAGAAGAGAATTGTATATCGTTGTGATTTGGCAGGGTTGTTTAGAGCAATCCCTTGTATATGTGCTCCAAAGGCTTCAATTTTAGAGCGTCTGGAAGAGTAGGAGCAAGGGGCAATATTCCTGTATTGGTTCATCTCATATACGAGTACGTACATATTAATATATAGTCTAAGAAAAATGGCATATTTGGTCGGCAAAAATCCTACATCGGAAATTTTTTCGGATTATGGTTAGGAATGGTCCCCAGATTATGGCATTAAAAGTCCCAACCGATCGGGGGTCCGCAACATAGATAGATAGATAGATATAAATTAGAATATTTTCATTTTAGACCATTTTTAAAAGCTCAATAACTTTTGAAAAAATGCTAGTTCAGCCGTAAAATTTTGTATAGTTATTCACAATAAGTTCAAGATCATTTTAAGGTAAACATTGAGTCGCTCCGGTTAAGGACCCCCATTATCCCACATCTAAATTTTTCAAAACGGCATATCCATAACTCCCCCCAAAATTGGAGCA
Source organism: Microchrysa polita (assembly GCA_949715475.1). Taxonomy (NCBI): domain Eukaryota; kingdom Metazoa; phylum Arthropoda; class Insecta; order Diptera; family Stratiomyidae; genus Microchrysa; species Microchrysa polita. The sequence continues at coordinate 39,526,546 of OX454421.1, forward strand.
GAGTGCTAAATTTTAGTTTGTTGGGATTGGAGGTCATAGCGACCCCACCCACCAAAAATCAGCTCAGTTGGATAAAAACTAAGGGTATCTCCCATACAAAGTGACCCATCAGGAGTTTGTTCTACGTACTACTCATTTTATACACTGTAGAGCAAAGTTGTCTTGGGTCACTTTGTATGGGAGGTACCCTCACTTTTTAGGTACCTTTAGTTTTTTTTGTCTTGGGTCACTTTGTATGGGAGGTACCCTTAGTTTTTATCCGAATGATCTGATTTTTGGTGGGTGGGGTCACTATGACATCCAATCCCAACAAACCAAAATTTAGCCCTCTGCTCCAATTTTGGGGGGAGTTATGGATATGCCGTTTTGAAAAATTTAAATGGGGCGATAATGGGGTCCTTGACCGGAGCGACTCAATATTTACGTTAAAATGATCTTGAACTTATTGTGAATAACTATACAAAATTTTAGGGCTAAAGTAGCATTCTTTCAAAAGTTATGGAGCTTTTAACAAAGGTCTAAAATTAAAATATTCTAATTAATTTTGTTAGGCTAGCGCCGAAATATTTAATTAAACTTTAATGTGTTTTATATCATTGGAAAGGTAATTTTATGTAGTTTTCTTCCTCAGATTATTTTTGTGTATCTCTTGCCGTTATTGAAATAATTGCAAAAACCAAAAAAAATGCCCCCCTTTCCCCCTTTTTTTTAAGGTTGCGGACCCCCAATCGGTTGCGACTTTTTATGCCATCATCTCGGAACCATCCCCAATCATTATCAAAAAAAAATTTCCGAAGTAGGATTTTTGCCGTTCGATGGCCATATTTTGGTCCAATTTTCTTAGACTAACAATGTCGGATGAGCATATATGGGCCAATCAATGAATGCATAAAAAATGGGTGTAGCGAACATGAAAGGGGGTGACAATTTTTTTCTTCGGTGTTTTGTTAGGAGTAGTTAGGAGGTAAACATACAAAATTCACTCGATCCTGAGAAGTTCGCTTACGCGGGGAATGTGCAATTTTTGGTATTTTGGTCTTTATCGCCAAAACGGCGAGTCGTAGAAAAAAATGTTGTAAGCAAAGGTTAAAGCTTACTAAATATCCTACATATGTGGTCAGGCATACATATGCAAAATTCCTAACGGTTCTTCTGATATAATTTAATAAAAGTCGAATTATTTTTTCATTTCACTAGCTCTGGTGTCTCTCCTCGTCGTTTTTCAAAAAACTTTTTCAGGGCAAAGTTGGAAAGTATTAAATTCCCTTTAATTTGAATTGCCTTTAATTAAAGAGTATCAACATATATATTCTTTATACATGAGAATACAGACAAATATGGTGGAAAATTAACGATTTTTTATTGCCTTTTCAAATCCGAAAATTGTCAAAAATTGTTTTTTTCCTCAATTGTTTAGTCCTGGTGTCTCCCGCCATAATATAATTTAATACTTTCCAGCTTTGCCCTGAAAAAGTTCTTTGAGAAACGATGAGGGGAGACACCAGAGCTATTGTGAAATGAAAAAATAACAATTTTCGACTATTATCAGAAGAACGGTTAGGAGTTTCCCATATGTATGTCTGAACACATATGTAGGATGTTTAGCAAGCCTTGCAAACCCTTGCTTACAACTTTTTTTTCTACGACCCACCGCTTTCGAGATAAAGGCCAAAATACCAAAAATTGCGCATTTAACCCCTCCTCCCCACGTTAGCTCACTTCTCTTCACTCTCTCGAGTGAATTTAGTATGTTTACCTCCTAACTACTCCTAACAAAACACCGAAGAAAAAAATCGTCACCCTCTTCGATGTTGTCTTCAATGTGTTTGTTGATTGGCCTAATAGTGCGATGAGTACACAGTGCGTTCGTTCATCCCGATAATCCTAAAGCTTTCACCAAACCAGGGCGCTAGCGGTACGCGGTACACACAAAACACAGACACACCACACGAATTGACAAGTTCGTCGTGGTGTACCGCGGTGGAATTTCATACATTCTGACACGTAGGGCTACCGCACCGCCGGCTTTGACTAGACTAAACTAATGGTGTATTCTGTTGTGTTCTAACCAGTGTTACATGATTAAGGCATTTGGGAAATCGCCTATTCAAGGAATTTTGATGGGTCAATTTTTACAATATTTGGCATGTAGTTTTTTACTTCTAAGAAACAGTTGGTTTGATCCTGCTATGGTATTCGGTTGAGGTCAGTCAGCCACTGATAGCCATGGCTATCTCTGATTCCTGGACCACCTTTTCATTGTAAAAGCAATGCTTGGTAAAGTCGTTTGGCTTGGACTGGAAAGGTTTTCGAGACTAAAGGATAAAATAATTTTTGACGTGTATAAGTCCTTTCTCTGGGTATCTGGTATACATTTTTGTAACGTAACAAACGAGCATAGCGTAACTTACGTCGGTGAAGCTCAAGAGCTAAAGGTAGTAAATATTGGTATTTTTAAATGGAAAACGATGAAACCAGTATGTAAGGACAGTCTTGGGCTTGCAGTAACACATATTTGCAAAACACAAAAACATATGTAGGAACGGATTAAATTTGGACATAAAGTCAGAGGGCTTTAATAGGAGCCCCATTCAGTGCCGGCTAATTGCCTCCATCTGCCACTGGTTAAGATTGGAACTAGACCAATCAATCGCATTTATTTGGAGGGTTGAAAGATGTGAAAATTTCCTGGAATTCAGGAAGTTCCAGTGTTCCATTGTCCAGCTAATTTTAAGGCAGAAATGCGACTTTATGGCCAGTGACATGGGCTAATAATAGTGTCACCCGGCATGTCGTAGAAGATGACTAAAGGGACACGAGAGTATAAAATTCTCTAGGCTTGTCGTAAATGGCGACCAGAGGAATAAGGTACGTAGGTTTGTATCCCGCGTACCTGAAGTTCACTTTACACTCGAAACATTTAACGAGCCTGGGATATTTCGGTCTGATTCAACGGCAACTACTTTTGGCTAGTAGCAATGGCTTACGATAAGTTTTTGAATCGTTCGGACGATGTGGGGCGAATGTAATTACGCGAGGCTCGCTGAGGACGATCGGGAAATTACCGCATTCAACATCGCTATTACCTATAGTATAATACTCGTGTCGAGAACTCCGATATCTTTGCCTTCAAACTAGTGTAGAATAGAATACATTAGTCCTCCGATTCGGCACGAATACATTTCTATGAGGTAAAATTGCCTTGAATTCCGCACGGGTTTGTTGCGATAAATTTGCTTACAAACCCGTGTTGAATAGAAGGCAAACGTAATCGAATGCAATGCAGGTCTGTTGTGTGTGCAGTATATGTAGCTGCATATGACTTCCATTGCAGGCAACATATTGCCTTGAACTTGACACGGCTTTGTTAAGCGTACTATGAATTCCGATTCCTTATTTGATGAAATGTCATCCTTCGTCGTTTCGACGACGCCCATTTTCAAAAATCCAACTTACCCTGCTTACTGCGACTAGTTGTAATATACCCGACAAGTGCATCGGCACTGTAGGTGCTGTATGGAAATTCAGATCAAAATAATTAAAATTGCAAAGAAAAACGGGATAAATACGACGATGCGTAATCGATTCGACGAAGCATGACCTTCCAGGGTTAATAATAGCCATTAAGGTACATTTTCCTCGACACACAGCTTATTAGCTTCTACTTTACAGATGAGTATTGTGAAACTTTCGAATATGTATAGGTTTTCGAGCGCTGTTGTTTTACAAAATAGATTTCACTTGAAAAGGTTACCCTAAATTTATTTATCTAAGTGAACCCTTCAACTGTGGCTACCCTTCCAAAATAGCAAAAATGTTTGACTTGCTAATTGGATATGTTAGCTTTCGAAAATTCCTAACAAAATGAGTTTGAACCGAATTAGGTGAGTAAGTTCTAAGTCGAAAATACAGAAAACTAAAGAAAATTTACGGGAGGCGTCAGACTATTCAGACTTCGCAAAATAGGGCACGGATTGAAAAAGTTCGGGAATCACTGTTCTACATAAACAACCGATATACACAACGGCAAGGCAACTTGAGGAAGATATGCTATCGGAAGAAACAGTTTTGGACATCTCACTAGAATTCAGGATTGATAAATTTTCGGATAAAAAAGCACCTGTTTTGTTGACACACTTCGTCGACTTTGGCTTACATAGGTCTAGTAAATGGTAGAGTGAAATTATTTCAGTAAAGGTAAAATTTTTGAACTCTACTCGAGTAAATCGTTGCTGTAGAGAAGATTGTGACTCTAACAACTAGAAAATACTCTGACGATTTACTCGACTCATGTAAACCGCACTTGAAAAATGAAAAATATTTTATGCCAGTCCGACCATTCTTTTGGTTTGTCGCCTTTTGACGGCTACTTTTTGGAGATTAGAATGGGCATAGAGACATCTTTCACCAAGGTTGCAGAAACGTTGATAAAAGCCAAAATAAAATAATTTTTTTAAAGAGTTCTCTTTATTAGCTTCAGAACTTAATAAACTGCCCTTTGAAACTCCTCGAAACCTCAAGACATATAGTACATACTTAGATTAATTTCTCTGGAAAACGCGAATGTACCAGAAAAAAATTATTCCGGTTAGATAAATTATTTTTTGCAGAGTCCTTGAAACTTTCATCGAGATTCGGTCGGTTTTGAAGCCGCCAGGGATTCGGACTATATTTTCCGAACACTTCAATTCAAGTTGAAGAACAAAGTGAAATAATAATGTTTTAAAAAAAATATAAATCGACCTTAACTGAATTATTCTTTTTTATAATCATTTTACTAGCTATATATTCCAACTAAAAATCAGCCTGTCCGGATATAACGACCATTATTCGCAGGTCTCTTCGCCGTCGCTTTAAGCGAATTTTACTGTAACAACTAAAACTGTCACGTGGCGGTTTTGGACAAAACCACGTGGAGCTTCTAAGACAAAACTACCCTGGCTCACACATTAAAGAAAAACTATCAAAAAAAATTTTCTTCTTTTATAATAATTTACGTTGCTTATCAATTCTTTCAATATTTTCGATTAGAAAGCATTAAAAGTGCATAAAAACATGAAAAGATGAAAGTTTCATTCAACTTGAATACGGATACATATCAAACAACAATCATAATGTATACTACTTAATGGCAATTTCATCAATTATTTCACTCTATCTCTATGGGAATATGTATGGGAAGCGAATCCATTGAAGAATGCAAAAGTAAAACTCAAACATTAACAATGGTTACGTTCAATTTCGTTTTTATTCTTGACACGGTAGTAATAGTAATTAAAATTGTTTGTGATGGACTATTGGCATCTTATTGATGTTGGTTTTGCCCCTTATGCGCAAGTTTCTAATTAACAATCAATTCCTTTCCACAGTTGAGATTCTTGACAATCAATTATTATTAGTTTTAGTTTTGTATGCACAAATTTTCATATCGAATTATGTTGGTCATTAGGTTAGAAGATGACTTGCTAATATTCAAACCAAGTAACCAAGAAATAGCGCACATATTTCACTAACATAGGAAGCATAGATGATAAATAAATAACACTACTAACCTGACAAGAGTCACGGTTACCAACTCCTGGATATCCAGCACACATCATATTATCCGTAATCATTTTCATTGTATAATTCGTGTCTTGTACGCAAATGGCATTGGCTAGAACGGGAACTTCAACTTCTTGGAGTGTGCATGATGGTTTACCATCTTCCTTGAGCGTGCCCCAACCGGTTGCAATACCCTTTGTGCCAACATACAAATTATCTGCAAAAGAACAAAAAAGAAATTGTGTTATGAAAAGAATAGTATAATGGAATGGAATGGAAAGAATGGCATGGAATTTATTTGTATTGAATGAATATGATTTCAGATTCGTTGTAGATGCTTGAGGAACGATAAAGCTGACTAAATGACCGTAAGCTATGCAGCAATCAGCGCTAATCGATGCACTCCATAAACACAATATTAGCACTTGCTGTAACACGTAAAGTCTATCAATTGCATGGTAATATGATTCCTATCATTATAGCATAAAATAGAAAGACTTGCGGCCAATTGAATATGCTAATAGTTAAGTCGTGATTCACGAGAAAATATATATGGAATTTTTGCGGATATTTATTTTACAGTGGATGTAAATTATGTTTGGAATTTTTCATAATTTGATTTTTCCGTCACACATTTTTTATTGAAGTTTTATCGACATTTGTTTAAGGATTGTATGAAAAAAAAAAGATTTCAAAGAGAGTTTTTTGCTCGAAAATCGATTGTTTTTAGACTATGAAGTTTGTACTTTCAGGCCTAAGGGAGAAGGAAATTTCACTCCAAATTATTTGAGAATTCAAAGTTACTACATCGCCGTAGGTCAGGCCAGTATACTTTTTGATCTTGAACTGAATTCAGCCGTAACAAACTTCATTTTGCTGTTTCTAGACTCTGCTTCTTATTTGTAAAAAAACACCGCTCTACAGACGACATTTTTGTTCGATTATTTTTTTTGAACAACAAACACCATGCCATTTTCATCGATCATCATTCATCACACTACACTTACCTTTTGCCGTGGGCAAGCAAATTGGTCGTATAAACTCAGTAATTGGTACCCGATCGTTGAGACGCAATAGTGCTATATCATTATCGAAATTTGTAAAGCTGAAGGTTTGCGAGAATGCCCGCAAAACAAAACGTGTCTCGGGTCGTACGCTATCATTGCAACGATCATGTTCGCCGAATGTTACCTTGATCATAAACCACATGAATCTGCAAGAAAAAGAACAAAACAAGATCAGTAAAGAACATATACCCGTACAATAAGAAATATTAAAAATAAAATACAAAATCTAAAAAAAAAACATAGCAAAGTGGTTTTTATAATTGAATGTCAAAAGGACAATTTCCATTGATTTTTATAACTAGGAAGAGATTGTGGTAATCATTTTTAGATTGTGTATGGTAATCGTGGCTTTTATAGGATTTTCAAGCAAAAACAACCAATGATTGTAAATAAGTAGGTAGGTAGCTTTTAGCTTTGTAAATTGGTTGAAGCAGCGGTGCGCTGCTAAAAGTTTTGTCTTCCATATTGGAAGCTTCATAGGATTCCAAAATAAATAAGATCAAAAGTTTTCTCGGAATTAGTCGGTGTACGGTAATCCATGAGTTCAGTGGAACACCGGCCCCAATCCACAGGGGCGCCCAAAGCCGAAAATATAAAGTGTATTTTTTTTAGATAGATCAACTGTTTCAAAGACATAGTTTTAGCCCTTCGTTAGGCGCGCACCTATTTGTGACATGGTTAAGCGCGCGGGCTACAATTGTAGCCCAAATTAAAAATTATATAAAAAATATTGTTTAGTTTTAAATTAATGTTTTCCTGCTCGAATGTGATCTCTTGATTACTGATCAGCATAACAAAAAGAATCCTTAATTTTTCGTAAAAATATATATAATAAACACAGGCAAAAGTGTCGATTAGTAATTTTTTATTATTTTTTTTACATTATTTACTTAGATGGACAAAATAGCTTCTTTTGAAAATACAAACCACAAAAAAGGTTTATATTTTCAAAAATCAACATAAAAATCTTCAAAATGGAACATTAAGCGTCAAGATGCTTTTCCACATTTAATTTGGAGCCTCAAGATCCTCTTCTAATAACGATTACGAATTTAGACTGCCTGCCTTTCATTCATTTTAATTTTTCTAACTAACCATGGATGCGGTATTTTTCATAAAATCTTCTTTCTTGGGTTTTTTTCTGGTAAATCGATTTTATTTGCGTATTATACTGTTTAGTAAATACGTTTCTTAGTACTATATTTTGTTTAATTAGATCCCTTAGTTACTAATAAGTTAATTTCCAAAAAGTATCTGAAATTTAAAATAACATGTGTACCGGAGGACGCCGAAGTACTATTGGGGAACGTAGCTCTCTAGGCCGTACAGGCAACTCAAAAATCAGAAGATAAAGAGTGCTTCTCTGTGAGCTAAGCAGCGGCACATGCTTGCTGTAGCTCAGTGTCGGAGAATTAGGGCGGGGTTTTTTTGCCGCTCACAGTCCCTGTCCTGCACATATTAAAAGTTATACCTATCATGTGCCTAGGGATATAACAATACAACAAAAGGAAATGGAAAGAAAATTGAAAGGGGGAAAACTACGGTGTCGGCTAATTCAAGCGCCGTGAATGCTCGTGGGCCCCGCTGGTATCAAGCCCTGGCCGTCTCTACCCTCAAAGCTTAAAAAAAAACCCGACCGTGAGCCCCCATGGCCATGCAAATTTATATAAAAATTTGGGGGCTCCCTTAATGGCACACCCTATACCTGGGAAACGGACCGGGGAACTACATACAGTTTAACTCACAAAACACGAATCGGGTACTTATCCGTTACTCCAATGAAATTGGGTGGCGCACATGTGGGTGAGGGCACTCGCACATAACCTCATTTCGTTTTCGTCAGGGGCCACTATCACCCTATTCTTTATTTTTGCTTTTGTTTTTTTACAAATTTCGTGGTCACACGGCACTCACAATTAAACACAAACCAAATAATCGTCAAAGCATCATATAGTTACCTTCTGTTGGTGTGTCGACGAGTCACTTGGGCTCGTTGATACAACAACAAAAAAAAACTCAAGGCGATTGCAAGTGGATCATTACACATGTTAAGGAAAAAGGACCTGAATAGATTGGTGGCCTCTCAGGCCGAAAGCGATTGATTCGAGATGCGACGGAGGGTTAAGAAACAAAATTTTAACAGCTACTGAGCACCGCAAATGAATTCGGTTTTTATCCACAAAATGATCGCTGTTTAAAGAAGCGTGGCCTACAATCGTAGCCTGCGCACCTAATGAAGAGTTAGTCTACAAGAAAAAACGCAAGTCAGCAGCAGTGTCTAAGATAGAGACAAAACATTCGCAATCTACTATTTTTGTGTACAGAAAAGGTTGATATTCAACTTCAAACTTCTCCGGAAGCTCCGGAAAGCCGGTATAAAATTGGCTTAAACTTGCAATCAATTACAAGGAAATCGTCTCCCAAGCTAGTTGAGTGGGAAGTTGTCAATTTTTTTCCTGGGTTTTGGTCACAAGAATATTGAAGATAAGTTGAACAACTTGCTAGGAATAGTGCTCCTCTTGAAGGTTCTTGCGTAAATTGAGCCATTGTTATCCAGTTCGTTGAGTGTTTGAATCTTGAAGAGAAAGTGTTTATTGCATCAAAGAGAATATAATTGAAATGTTGACAAAAGGACAAGTGTGGATTTATTGACCGAAAGATTTTTCAGTAAAGTCGGAGACAGACTTTTTGTTTTTGGTTTGTCTAGAAAACCTTCTGTCCAGATAATTAATCCGCCGTTTCCTCTGCATTATACCCTTCGCTCATAGAGTGAAAGGGTATATTAACTTTGTCATGAAGTTTGTAACGCATTGAAGGAAGCATCTCCGACAATATAAAAAGTATACATATATTATCAGCATGACTTGGTGAGTCGATTGGGCGATGTCCGTCTGTCCGTCCGTCTGTTGCAGCGCGTTTTTCTCGGTCGCTATGAAAGCTACAGAGCTGAATTTTTGCACAAATGCTCATTTATGTTGCAGGCTGTTTGTATGTTTGAATCATCCATATTGGATCACTGGGTCATGGGGTTGCCATACAAACCTAACCCCCCAATTTAAGTTCTTCTAAGAAAAACTTTTTTATTTGTGCACTAATTTGAACAAAATTTCACACAAATGTGTTTTTGTCGATGACCAGTGTTGCCAACTGGAAATTTAGAAAACGGCTAAATTTAGCCGGAAAACCGGCTATATTTTTTTCAAAAACGGCTAAAAATCCGGCTAAATAAATTTCAGCGAGAAAATCGGCTAAAAAAACGGCTAAATCATACAAAACAAGCACATTACGAAGAAAAACATAGTAAAAAACTTAATTGATTAATGTTATTTATTTTCTGGAGTACTACCCGTAAACTATGCTTTAGGCAGATTTCTTAGTTTTATTACATATATGCTCCAATCGCTGGCATAACAGTCAAAATTTACTTTGCTCAGAGTTAGATAGCTCAAATAGTCAACATTTTTGTATACAATTTCTCGGTCAAGTCCATAACCACATTAGGTTCGAATTTGTGGAACATAATATTCGTAAAATGAACGTCCAATTCGTAACTATGGGCAAGGGCAACCGCATTTATGTATGGATAGCTTACCATCATCGCACCTGAACAATCTTCTATTTTGATTAAAATTTAACCATTTTCCCAAAACAAATATCCAAATAATCTTGACGATAATCCAACGTGATGATGAAAGTTCGAAATTGAAGTGACGCATATGCTTTCATCATTAGAATTCGTCATTTACATTTGATGTTTGTGTAAATGTCCCTCACTATTGCGATATTTTGATAATTTGAGGACACACGTTTCTTGAAGAATTTAAATAGAAATGTGTAAAGATTAATAACAAATTTAATTTTTTTGTAACCATTCTTGCTCTTAAATTTTACAACAGATGGCGTCCCCAGTCATTATTGAGCAAATGATGGTCCAAATGCGTAATTTGGAACTCGTGCTAATGATGATAAATTTGCGTCATTCGAAAATAAATGTGTCAAGCTTGTTATTCATTTTCGAATTTAAGCCTTCCAAATGTTATATTATTTTCCATAGTTACGAAATTGATGTTCCATTGTAGGTGTTCCACAATGACGAATTTGATGCTTTGATGCTCCAAAGATAAGAAATTGATGTTCCAAAATTATGAGCTTGGCCGAGAAATAATATAGATTTTTGATAAATTTGTTGCTACAAACCCAACAACTAAATGTAATGCATCTACGAAAATGTGTAGTTGCTATGAATCGTCAGACGTTGTGCAAGTACCTTACCCAGTAAACTACAAAAACTAGATTTAAGTGAGTATATATTTCGGGTGCAACCCTCTTCTTCAGCACAAAAGCTAAGTGCTGAAGAAGGGGTTTGGCCCCGAAATATATACACACTTAAATTTATTTTTTGTAATTTACTGGGCAAGCTACTTGCACAATGTTAGTGTTGAACACTACAAAGTTCCGGCGATATTATCAATATCAATGAATCGCGCGAAAGGGTTTTCACCCTTGTACTTAATCTGGCATGATTACTTTATCTGTGGTAAGGAATTGAAACTTTGAAAAATGGCAAAATGTTCAGGTACCCCCAGGCTCCGAGAATTGCTCAACAAAGAATTTCATCTTAGAAACTGTCTTCCAAATTATTCAGCATATTGGTGGTTAGTAAATTACATGCTTAGACTAGGTACTTATATCGCCAGTTTACGCGAAACCCATTACCCTAAATTTATTGAAAAAAGGCAAGTCTCCGCGGCAAATTTTTCGCGGGAGACATAAATGCAAGTTTTCCTCTAGGTGGACATAGTACCCTAATAGACGATAAGTTTATGTAGAAAAAATTACACGGCGATTAATTATTTTGTTTGTGAATATTGAAAAATTAATCTAGTTTCAAAGTAAAAAAAATCATAAAATAATTTTAGCCGGAAAAACGGCCAATGAAAATCAATTCCGGCTAAAAATCCGGCCGGCCGGAATTATAAATTTCTTCCGGCTAAACAGCAAGGTTTCCGGCTAAATTTGGCCGGAAAACGGCTAAATTGGCAACGCTGTCGATGACACAAAACATATGTAAGAATGGATCAAATCGGACCATGGGGTCATGGGGCTGCCATACAAACCTAACCCCCCAAGTTAGGATCTTCTAAGAAAAACCAACTCCCTAAATTAGGGTCTTCTAAGAAAAACTTTTTTATTTGTGCACCGATTTCAACCAAATTTCACACAAATGTATTTCTATTGATGACACAGAACATATGTAAGAATGGATCAAATCGAACCATGGCGTCATGGGGCTGCGATACAAAGCCATTTTGGTTCTTCTAAGAAACATTGTTTACACCAATTTCACAAAACCTTGAATTAATGTGTCTTAATCAAAGCAACTCCTCGAAGTGGTGTTTCTCGTCATTTCTCTTCAATTTACTAATAAATAATTAAATAGGCTGTGTAAAAGTTATCCCGTAAAATTATTATTATTTCATTCTGTATCTCAAACAATTAAAACTTTTGAAACATTTTGATAAATCAGAAGATTTTCGCTGCACTTGCTTATTTGTGTACTGCTTTAAATACGGTTGTCATTATTTCCTGGTGAAAAAATTCCAACTTCAGGGGTTCCCATTCAAATTTCGAACACATGAAATTTAGAAAACGATACGCCACTGGAAACTAATACTAATACTAAAAATGTTAGTGGAACCAAATTCGACGGGAATGGGTGGTTGGAGCAGTATGACATAAATGTTTTCTGATATAAATAGAAACACATTTATATAAAATCTGATTGGAATTGGTGTACAAATAAGAAATTTTTTTGTAAACCTAATTTGGGGGGGTTGGGTTTGTATGGCAGGCCCATAACCCGATGGTCCGATTCCATCGACTTTTATATATGTATTGTGGAACCAATAGAAATACATTTGTGTGAGGCTTGGTTCAAATTGGTGTACAAATAAAAAAAGTTGTTCCTATTAGAACCTAATTGGACGGTTGGGTTTGTATTGCAGCCCCATAATCCCATGGTCCGATTCCACTCATTCCCACATATGTTTTGTGGCAGAAAAAACACATTTCTGTGAGGTTTGGTTGGAATTGGTGCACAAATAAAAAAAATTCTAACAACCTATTTAGGGTTGGGTATGTATCCCATAACCTCATTGTCCGATTCTATCTTTTCTTACATATGTTTTGTGTCATCAATAGAAACACATTTCTGTGAGGTTTGGTTGGAATTGGTGCACAAGTTTAAACGTTTCTTTTAGAAAAACCTAATTTGGGGGGTTGGGTTTGTCCATTGTCCGATTTCAGCAACTCAAAAATGCAAACTGCCTGCAATAAAAAGACGCAAGTGTGGAGTATTTCTGCTTCATAGCTTTTAAACTGGCCGAGTAAAACGTGTCGCAACAGACGACTAATAGACATCGCCCAATCGTCTCCCCTCGTCATTTATTTATTTATTTGTATATTAAAACATTACAAACTTCATCAAATAAATAACAGGCGCGACAATCCAGCATTGGACTAAGGCCGCAGGATGTGTTAGTGACATCCCATTTCCAAGATCTTATCTGCTTTTTTTTGTTGAGGTAATGATATCAGCATCAGGCTCAGCAGTGTTATTTAACCCCATTAATGGGTACTCGTTTAACATCTGAGTGAGATCATAGTCCGTCACAAGCTCGTGAGTTCGAAATACACCATGATACATGGTGAGATTCGAGCTCATGACCCTGTGCACCGAAGGTGCCCTTACTAATCGCTAGACCAGCAAGACTACTAACTACTACAAACGACAAACTTCATGACAATGCTAATATACCCTTTCACTCTACGAGCGAAGGGTATAGAAAAGCCCGGTCAACGCTGTCAAACGCCTTCTCGAAGTAAATGAACATAAGATGCAACGGGGATCTCCATTCTGCGGATGTTCAGTTATAATTCAGGGGGTGTTGATCTAATCGCTACATAAAAAACCCTAACGAAAACCATTGTTCATTGTTCAGGGTGCGGCTGGCCGTTTTCTTGATCCGGTCCAAGATCATTTTGCTTTGGCAATTAGTTTGGAGACTGCTGGGAGGAGACATATTCCACGCCAATTATTGAAATTCTTGTGATTTCCTTTCTTAGAGATTTTAATAATGACGCCCTTCTTCCATTCTTGAGGGAGAGTCTTAGTTGTCCAACACCTTGGATCAGGGGAAGCAGAATATCCGCTGTAGCGTTGACACCCACTTCCAAAAGTTCTATATGGATACCATCTGCCCCGGGGCTTTACCATCTTCCAATGATTAAAGGGCCTTGGTTATTTCCAGCTTGGATGGTATACGGGTATTAACTCTAGCCATTACTTTTTCCGGTGGAAGTGGGTTTGAAGGGCTAAATTTTTTGGCAAGGACCTCAATGAAATGCTCCCTCCATTGACGCAGTTGTTGTTCTTCTGTGACTAGCAGAGATCCGCATTTATCTTTTACAGGATGCTCATATAAAGTATTTGCCATAGTGAGTGGCTTTATGGGTGACCAGATATCCCAAAGGTCCAGTGCTGTACACAGACTTGCGGAACTCGGATTTCACGCAAATCCTCATCTATACTCAAACATACCTTATTTGGTCGAGATTTCTTAAGCTATGGTAGTGGCTTTCGAGGTAGTTTCATTGTGGAGTGGAGTCCGAGGAGAACCTCCAGAGCGATGGAAGGGTGGCTTTTTCTGGTTGCAATATTTCTGGAGAAGAGTATGCATTCCTCCATGCCATGGTTATATTAGTGATGCCATGCCGGTCTTCTGGACTCGCAAATTGTGACGGATTCGAAGTACATAATGTGAAAAACAAACTTTGTCTAAAAACCTTTTCAGAGTCCTTTGTTTAGTATGCATTAATAGGGGAATCGGATGGAGTACAGTGGCGGATTTTCCATCGTTTTGTGGTAGAAAAAATAAATTGAAATATGGACCGTGCGATGCTGTATACAAGACTACAAAATTTCAAAATTCCGCTCAAGAATTTTCAAGTTACGGACAATTGTCGATTAGAAAACACAAAAGTGCGATTTGGGCAGCTGTAACTTGCCAACGGGGATAGGTATGACCTCGACTTGGAGACAGTGATGTAACGTCCGGTGTTCCATGAGTTCAGTGGAACACGGGCCCCCAGGCCCCTAAAGCTGGAAGTATATCGATTTTTTTCATTGATGCATCCTTTGGCTAACTGTTCTTTGAAAGGCGTTCATATTAGTCCGCTATTCCGCAAAAAAAAAAACTTGCGTGTCCACTGATTACTGCCGCTACTGACAATCAAACTGGCTGTAGATTGTTTTTTCTTGCTTTTTTCCACCTGGAGATGGAGACAAAATATTCCGAAATTTCCTATTTTGTGTACGGAGAAGATGCTTGAAGTTCGTGGTATTGAGAAGCATATCGTGGAGCCACAACTGTACAATTAGGTTAATCTTGCAATGAAACTATCATCAGAGTAATCAATAGATTACAATGTGATTTAGTTTTTTTAGTGTTTGACTCTTGAAGTAAAAGTGACTGCTGCATCAAGAAAAATGTGTTCATGACGTTTATATAAAAGGATAACTGTAACATCGTTCAATAAGGTCCAAGTTAGAAAAACTTTTTGGCACTAGGACTCATGAAATAAAGAAAAAAAAACCTTTTTGTCGATATACCCTTTTGTCGACATAAACATAATGGATCCACCATTTCCCCATTTCTTTGGTGGACCTCCACTGAGAATTTGATTTCAGTCGATTTAATTCAAAATGTGGACGTGGGTACGCCAACGACTGGTGTTAATTTAACTTACCCATAGGGTGAAGCTCTATATAATCTGATCCTCAGATTTAAAATTAAAAAAATTAAAAATTAAATTTGGAACATGTTGCACAAACTGAAAATTTTATGGGTTTATTGGGGTAAATGCGGGTTCTGTTAATATTTTGTGGTTAAAAAATCGAAGATAAGGGGCCCCTATTCCAATTTCAAACAACAAATTTGGGAAACCTTAACCGCCACTGCTTGTGCGCAAAGTAGCTCTACAAGTGTGCTAAATTTTAGGAATTCCGGTCAGTTCCCGAGTTATCGAAAATGAAGGATCGAAGTTTTATTATCTCGCTAAAAGTCGTTCGTACATGTGTAAAACTTTACACCTTAAATCGCATCTTTCGATGGCTGTAACTTCTGAACCTTGACAGCTAGAGCCTTGAAATTTTCACGAAATGTGAACAGTTTGGTGCTCTACAAGTTTTTTAACTTTCAAAATGTTTCCCTTACTAATTTTCAAGAGAAAAAAAAATTTCAATTAGAAAGCTCAAAATTGCACAACTTGGCCATCCGTAACTTCCGAATGCAGATAGGTAGAATCGTTTAATTTCTAGGAAATGTGAGCGCCAAGAAGCACATGTATCAAACTTTACACCTTAAAAGCAGACAAGACTGATCACAGGCTCACCGAGGAGCTTTTTATGTAGTGAATTAGAATTTATTGAGTGGTATGGGAAATGCTGTACATTTTGTTGTATACATATATTCCAATGCTGTACAGCAAAATGTTGTACGTCTGGTCAGCCTAGTTTATTTGCTCCTTTATTCTCTCCGGTGCAGTTATTAGAGACCATATAGCGTCGCTAATAAATGCTATAGTTGTTATCAATACTTATTCGTTTCACGTTAGTTATCGGAGCAAACGAACAAACTCACAATAATATTGATATAAGATTCGTCCGAATCACTTTTTTGTGCTATCGGATTAAAAAATGCCGCCAAATGCCATTATTAGACTATAATTTAGCTCGAAAAGCATTTCTTCTTAACCTAACTTTGTGCCAGGGCTGAAATTAGTCTCTTTTATTTTAGGGTCTTTCAGTTGCATACTGAGAGTATGGTAATAACAATGACGAAGAACAAAATTCGCAAATGAGTATGTTTTAAATATAAATATGAACCCATTAAAAAGAAGATAGCACAGTTATTAAAACTTTGGTCAGCAATAATGAGTTCTCATACTCGCATCTTGAAAAGTTTATCAAGATGTGTATCTGCTTACTAATTATGAACATGTTTCTATATTTTGTATTCCAAATTGAATAAAATTCGTGTTTTTATTATTTTTATACATATGGTATGAAAAACAAACTCTTTGTTGATTTCATGTTTCATTGTCTCTCAACTTTTATTATATTTTTGCAACTTCTTCCAAGTATCTTGAGAATGCTTTTCTCTATTTCTTTTTAACAAGTATTTAATGATATTGTTATGGGATGGTTTTGTTACATGTGTCATTAAGTTATTTGATTATTTTCAGGAAGAGTGCATTATTAGACTGAAACGGTTGTGATGAATTGTGTGAAATGTTTACACTAATTTCATTTTAGCGAAAATCAAGGTGAAATTCGTACACTTTTATAATACGCGTATTGTACCAACAATTCTGGTTGACTCGTCATGTGAACTGTAGCGAGCTTCCTGTTTTCTTTGCAATAATAGTATTCACTATTTGTGAGAATAGATTCATAATTAGAAAAAGTCTTTGGGAAAATTTTAAATTAATCGTTTGGCATTCATGGAAACTGACCAGGATTCTATTTCATGCATATATAATAATTGATTTGGATATCGTGATGGACAAAAAACGGCTTTTTGAAGATGCTTCAAACAATGAAAAGCTTTGCTTCACAATGGGGCAGCAAGCACTTAGCTTTGTTTCATTAGTATGATATTTTTTAACTGTTCTCTCAAAAACTTTGCATAATAAGTTTATAAGCAATTATCACTGCAACTACCATGGAATAATCTGACCTTTCACTAGACTCAAATGCATTCCATTCACTTTCATCCAATTATTTATTTAAATTAAATAAATTCCAACATTTTATCAGACAATCACACAAAATAAAAAACTGTGCAAACAAAACAATAATCCCATTTTTCCACTAACTCACAATGACAAAAATCACTTGACAAATGAGAATAATTACAGTCATCAACAAAATATTCCACCGACAATAATCATGGATACGAAATCATAGCTCAACAATAGCCAGCTTCTATCTAGGCTTTCTATCAACCTTATGAGCAATGTCAGATGCAAACTATGTTTTGTGTAAATTCCACCTGTGAAAGTACAACAACATCATAACATGCCACCGTAAACTTTGTCTGTTGAAAGAGGCCCTTTTGAAAAGATCATCGTGTCACTTGCAATCAGCTAAGCCGCACATCAAAAATGTTGACTTTAAATCCATGTTTGAAGTCTTAATTACAGCGTACTTTTAGAGCTTAGCAGCGTCGTACGTCAGACCGAATAACCGTGAAACAATCTACATCAGACAACGAGATCGTCGTCAAGTCGTAAAAGAAAAACTGTTGAACATACATGTACTCAACTCCATTGAAACAATATAATGTTAGTATAATTCTCGAATTGTTTGCGGAGTCATTTTCGTCGGCTCTTTACACATTTCGACGTGCACTATAATGCAATCGCAAATCGCAGTTGTCGTGTCAGTATGAGTTTGAGTACATACGATTTATGAATTGAATAAATTGGATGGATGCAATTGAGATAAATTGTTCTGGACCGTTTTAAAAAGCGGATAGAAATACGTCTTTAACTTGATCTCTACAACCATCGTACAATGATGATGCCATTGATCAGGCCAGATGTGGTGAAAATAGAGGTGTTTCTTTTGCGGTGCATGTTATCATTTGTACAAGAAATGCAGCTTTAATGACAGTGTCGATAGTATCTTGCGGATGGTTGGCGGTTACAGTTAATGAAATTACATTTTTGCGGCTGGAAACGAGTTAATCAGACTTTGAAGTGCAGTAATTTGTCGTATGAGAGTAATGAATGCATAGAATTGTACGCGGGTAATGTTGTTAATGACATTCTGTGCGTGTGTTAGATAATCGAAAAACGAAAGAGTAAAGACAGTAACTTGATTTATTTATTTTATTGTTTTTATCAGTGGACGAACGTCTTTTGGGATAGTTTTTTGAATGGGATTCATATGCTGATTAATATATATATTGAAATTTAAAAAAAATATAATAAAATACACAAGCCATAAATAAATACATAAGCACATATAGCAAGAAAGTGAAACGACATTGAAGTACAACTAAACATTACGTTAAGTCAGATAATGAAACTTTTTCAAGAAGCAGTTTTTTTTTTAAAAAATAGCGAAGCAGCTAACGGACCGAGCTCCAAACGATCATATTTGCGCATCATACGGATAAAAGGCGAGTTCATGTAAAGCAAGAGTTCAGTACTTGGAGGATTGAAGATGTAATTCGATGGCGGTTTATAGGATGGAACTCTGGAGATGATGTTCTCGCGGACGAAATTAATAAGCCACTGCATAATTTGAAAAGGAAGTACTCATGCAGAAATATTCGTTTTCAACGAAGGGATAGTTTCAGGAATGAAAGACACTCGACATAAGGAAGGTAGGCATAATTAAATTTGTATAATAAGAACCAAGTAAATCTGCGTTGAACCAATTCCAAGGAATCGAAAGTAGTGGAAGATGAAGGAGACCATACATGAGAGGCATCCCAGCTAGCCACATACTTTCTTAATGCCTTCTTAATTGTATCTAGAGAAAAAATGCTTGTTCTTTAAACGTGTCTAAAGAATGCGTAAAGAATGACATAAGGACTGACTGATACGGACTAGGGAAATAAATAAATTAGCATATGTAGAAATGGATCAAAAATCATGAAAGCATCGTAAAACAAACCCGGCTAACTTAGATACCCTATTAATGATCTCTGGCTAATGTTCAATAAAAAGAAGCCGGCAGTTGAAAGTAACACCAAGATTATTAAATAACCTACAGTTTCAAGGTTATCGGAGTTAACCTTGTTGAGGTTTCGTACCTCAAGAGGAAAGGGTTTGAGACAGTAGACTCTAACTTTACATTTATCAACATTAAGTTCAAGTTTGTTAGAACGGCACCAATCGGACAGACGATCGACGTTAGATTGGAGAGCTGTACAGTCATCAAGACAGGAGACGGAAGACAATAGCTTACAGTCATCAACGTAAAGCAGGCAAGAGTTCTTGAGGATAGATGGTAAATCGTTTATGAAAATATAAATAGAAGCGGGCCTAAAATTGAGCCCTGAGGAGCACCAAATGAATGACAAACTGAGGAAGAGACGGTGTTATTAAATATAACACTTGAGGAACGAACACGAAGATAGGACGACAGCCATGAGACAAGATCTGTAGGGAAATTAGGAATGGGCAACTTATCAAGCAGAAAGAAATGATCTACTGTATCAAAGGCCTTAGAGAAATCAGTATAAATGGTATGGACATCTTGTGTGTTGAGGGAAGAGGCGATAGGACGGTAATTAGAGGCTAGATTATAATCACCTTTACTTGGAATAATATAATGGTTTCCAACGTGAAGGGAAAGTACCCTCCTGAAGGCTTTTGTTGAATATTATTGCCATTGGATACGATATAGCACTCTGTGGTTCTTAAATAAAGTAATTGGGAATGCCGTCAGGTCTCGAAGAAGCGCTGCGTATCAAGGATGCAATAAGTGACTACACATAGGAAGGGTCATTGCGAACAAGGGTAGGTTGGTGGATACGAATCAGAAGTCGCAGGATAGCTAGTTTGGCGGTAAACATTTGAGAAATGTAATGCAAACAACATCGTTGGGTGAGTTGGCAGTAATGTTACCGTAAGAAATCGAGGAGGGACTGAAGCACGACGATCGCATATTTCTTACATATGACCAAAACAACTGACTCTCATTGTTCCTAGCACTATTTTCTCTGCTGGCTCAATAAGCATTACGCGCCCTTTGTACGAGACGTTTCGCATCAGAATGAAATAACAAGAGGTCCGAATGATATTCATAACGTGATTTTGTGTTGTTTTGCCGGGTCATAAAGAGGTGGCAACACAAAAGTTGCATATATATGATATTCAAAACGTTTGAGTCTAGAGTGCACCCGTTTCTTTTTGCTTAAAATTTTATAAATTGTGCGAATAAACCAAACAGGACCCTGTGTGGTCTAGAGGAGTGGAGAGGTACATACTCGTGATTGGCAGTCTGCAGAATGTTGTTAGAAGCATAAACAGCTAGATTGCAATTAAGCCCTAAAAGAATACCTGACCATAATCAACTTGACTGGGTGCCTTTAAAATCGCTTCGTAGTTAGCTTTGCGAAAATTGAAGTAAGGATTCATTATATGATCATTGGAGTGCAGCATCCGAGTTGTCGCCTCAAATTCAAAGGAAGTATGATACGGGTCAGGAGGGACATAAGGGACAGATGTACTAGTAGTAGAGATAGCTCTCTCTAGGGGAGATTGCTAAGAACTAGATCAAGCAATAGAACATGTAGTTAGGAACTATATTGAACTGCAAAAGATCCCAGAACTCCATAAACGAGGTGAGCGTTAATGCTAAAGCAGATGAGGAAGAGGCATTAGGGAGACAGTGCAATGCTGCCAACTGATGTTGGGGAGGTTGTAATCTGCACAGATAACGTTAGTTGAGTCCAGATATTTAATGTTGATAAATGTTAGCGAAGTAGTAGAACATACTCTCGGAGGTGAAAAGAGACGAATCGCAAGGAATATACACACATGGAGTAAGCAGCTTGACAGAACTGGATGAGTTAACTTGTACTGTAACGCGTCAAAAGGTTCATCAGTTGTAGTAGAAAGAGGCGATGAAAATAAGTTATGTTGGACCGCAACAAGAAAGCCGCCACTAAAGAACATCGAACTCTTCAAGAAACTCTCCACTATTGACGGAGGAATTAAGCCATGTTTCAGATTTGCATAAAACATCATGCTGAGCAGACAACGCATAAAGGTTAAGTACAGGAAGCTTGGTCCTTAAGCCGCGAACATTCTGATAGTAAAAGGATGATTTAACGCTTTTAATTAATTTAGTGTGCGGGAAGTGGGTCGCCGCCAAAAATTCCGATTGACGAAGTCCTTAACGAGAGTATCGTCCGGCCAGAATGAGTTTCTCTACAAGATAGGTGTGCACTTCCGATTCCGTCGTGTTATAGCCAACTCTGCTGACGAACAACTGCCTCGGAGGAGGAGCGTAAGCTGGCTCGAAGAGAGACCAGACGGTGTAAATGAAGATAGTTGGGCAGCTCTTATTACAGGCTGAACATCAGAGTGAGTAGACACAGGTGAAGATATAGAGGGTGGTCAACTTACGAAGAATAATTGAATATTATATTGAAGATACAAATTTTGCTCAAAAATTTTTACCTTGCATATTCATATAAACTTTCATAGCTGATACAGACTGCCAACAAATCCTCCAGTTGATTTAAATTAAGCCCGCCAAAACCATGGATACTAAATCGAATCGTATGTCACCAAATTCAAAATGCATCGTCTAATGTACATACATGCATTATTCAAACTGCACTACAATATGGTACAATTGTTAATCAAATCGAGGATTTAATAAATCCTGTCGGAAGTGTGAATCCCCTCTTTTACAAAAATTCCCTCACACTTGCAAAGTCGACCCCAAGTCGTATCATCCCATCAGCCTAACGTCTTTCCTTATGAAAACTATGGAAAAGTTACTGGACGCTCACATTAGGAGTACACTTCTGAAGACGCGGCCGCTGTACCCAAAACAATATGCCTATCAACCGGGCGAATCGACGGAATTTGGCGCTAGAGAGCTTAGTGGAAGAGATCGAGGTGGCCATGTCTAATAAAGAAATGTGCATTTCTAGACATAGAGGGCGCCTTTGACAATACGTCATTTGATTCCATTGGAACGGCATTAAGATCCAAAGGGGCCGACAATACCACCATAATGTGGGTGCAACGCATTCTGTCGTCCAGAATTATATTTACGAGTATAGGCAATACCACTCTCACAGCCCAAGCCACACGTGGCTGCCCCCAAGGAGGTGTACTATCCCCCCTCCTGTTGTGTTTGGTAGTTGATGGATTGATGTATAGACTTAACTCAGCTAGGTTCTCCACCCAGGGGTATGCGGACGATTTGGTCATCACGGTTAAAGGCAAATTCGAGGAGGTCCTACCGGATGTTTTACAGAACGCTCTGCAAATAGTACAGGAATGGTGCACTGCTAACAGGTTGCGTGTCAATCCGACAAAAGCCGCAGTGATGCCATTCAGTAGGAGGGGGACGCTAAGAGCTCTGAAGTGTCCCTCAATGTATAATTCACAGTCGACCATGCCAGAAACTGTCAAGCATCTGGGGGTCACTCTGGACAAGAAATTACTCTGGAAAGCACCTGAGGGTGGTAACAGAGAAAGCAACTAAGGCCTTATGGATCTACAGAAGCTATGCGGGCAAAGCATGGGGTATCAAACCAGATATAATTCTGTGGATCTATAAGACAATTGTTAGACCAATTGTGGAATACGGGGCGGTGGTATGGTGGAGACAAAGTTCAGAGGCTGGCCTGTCTAGCTGTCCTTGGAGCCTTCATCACCAGCCCCACCGCCGCGCCGCCTTGGAGGTTCTGCTGACCCTCCCACCACTACACATGCACATTGAGGCAGTGGCAAGACTGGCCGTTATCAGGCTTAAGGAATGTGATACGGCATGCCCACTGAATGCGGTGTAGTTAGGATGGATAAGTAATGACAACCTACTTAGTATGCCATCAGACTATCTGGTTAAAACGTTACGTTTCGACAGCACATTCGACTCAGTGACGTGGCCGAAGGAGGACTGGACTGGCAAGTTCAGAGCACTCCACCCCGGTACCACCAATTTTTACACGGACGGCTCAAAGACAGATACAGGTTCTGGCGCAGGAATTAGCGGCCCAGATATTAGCCTTTCTATTCCAATGGGATGCCGATCGACCGTGTTTCAGGCAGAATTACACGAAATCGAGCTGTGCGCAAGAAAATGCATTGAAAAGGGCTACATAAACAAGAAAATAGCAATATTTACTGACAGCCAAGCGGCAATGAAAGCGCTGTGGGGTTGTCAGGAAATCCTCCAACAGGTAGGCTCTTGACTCTTGTAACAGTCTTACCCTTTTCTGGGTACCTGGGCATTCGGGTGTCGAAGGCAATGAGCAGGCCGATGAGCTTGCAAGGAGAGCATCCGCCACTCCCCTCATTGACCCAGAACCCTACTGTGAGATACCACTCTGTACATACAGAAATGTAATAAGTGATTGGGAAAAAGCCAAAGCCACCTTACACTGGGAAACTCTTCCCGGGCTTCGGCAGTCAAAACTTTTCGTTGCCAACTACTCACCTAAACGTACCCTAAGTCTAATAAACATGAGTAGAAACAAAATTAGGATAATTTGCGGACTCCTCACGGGGCACTGCCTTCTAAAGGGACACTTAAAGACCATGCGCATAGTTACCGACGCGAGCTGCGAGGCTCACGACGAAACGGCTGCGCACATTCTTTGTGAATGTGAGAGGCTTGCAATGCGCCGCTTGGAATGCTTCAGCATTATGTTCCCTTTAGGGGTGGATATCGCCTCCTTGAACATGGGCCAGCTTAATCGGTTTATCGAAAGCAGTCGGCTAGATAAGTTCATCTAACCCATAGTTTGGGCAATGGCACAATAGACCAGGGCTACAATACAGCCACAGCCCATTTCAAATCTAATCTAATCTAACGTTTGTATGATTTTCAGCCTGGTTGGTGTAGTCATTAGCACCCTTACCTTCGAAGCACAGAGTCGTCGTCTTCAACTGTAGACGGTTATGAGGGTTTTCGAATTCGCGACCCATGAGTCGATCTATGTTTTCATTCCGATTTTAAATCGGTAATCATATGTGTAAATATGTAAATAACTCAACAAAGCGTGTTGCTGATTTCTACAAAGTCGTTAAGATCATACCATGTAGATGGTATGTCGCTAGAACATCTGTGGCTCGGGATCATTTTTTTCTGTAGCATTTAATCTTAAGCAATAATTTGGGAAATACTTAGTCTAACATGACTTGACATCTATTAAACGTAATCAAAAAGAGTCTTACTTTTCTCTAGTCACTGCAGACTAACAATACAAATTAAAATCAAAATCATATTAGTGTTAATCAAAGTGTTCGGGAGCACATCGAGTTATGTTAAGCATTTAATACATGCATTTAGACAGCATGTGGTATTTACAAGGATATATGTCGAACTGCCAGATCATCTACGCATTTAACAAATTTTTAACTAATTCAATTCGATTTGCTTTTTTTGCACTTACCCTTTAACACAATGGGCTGCTGTCAAAACATAACGATCATTGATCAGTGTTCCGCCACAATAGAAACGATTGAAATAGCTGAGACGTGCCATCCACGGAAACTCATTAACACCGGCTGTCTGTCCGCCTACAATTCGCGACTCATCGTTACGTTCACCGCATCCTGTAATCAATCAAAAAATTAATGAAAAGAAAAGTTTGAGTACCTATGAAGTATAAAATACTAGATTTGTGGTGTTGTGATTGTAGGTGACAAGTATTGTGGTTTTATGTTATACATTAATAGCGAAGAGGTTAGAAATATGGATTGGAGCATGTGCTGCCGTATTTTTGTTGCCTTGTGCCAATACATCGTCCAATGAAATGAAAACTTAATGAATTTTTACAATTTTTAAAATACACAAACTTAAACTTGTAATATGCACTTCCAAAGACATAGAGATTTTTTAGTACAGTAATACATTTGATACACGATATATCGGAATCTTGATTCGTGAAATTACAGTTTTGTTGCAATCACAAGTAGCTACACATACATATATTTTTTATCATAATTCACGTTGTCAGTAAAGAATCGTTTTAGCACTGAAATTTGCAAACAATATATTTCGATTGCCTAAGGAAACCAATTACATTTCCAATCGAGTAACCTGATTCGCGAAACGTGTTTTGGACAGCTTGAATCTAGATGTGTGACACTTTACAAATCGAAACCAGATTCGGATTGCAATCAAGATTCCGACGGGAATCTCAATTAATTGTCATTAAAAACACAAAAAAGAAAAACAAAACGAAAGAGTTAAGACAGCAACTTGATAAGTGTGTTTTGTTTATTTCGATGTTTGAGAATAATATTCTATAAACAAACAGTAAGGACAAAGGTGCTAATTTCAATATTGGCCGAAATTTAGATACGAGTAACTTTCATTCAAGGCAATTCTTTCTCAGGCTTACAGAATCTAAGTTCAAGTTCCAGCCCTTCCTTCACATCTCTTGTCGATTCCCTAGGAACTCATTTATTTTAGGTTTGGTAAATATTCATAATAAACGAAAATTTCTTCATAAAAAGCGGCTTTGTAATTGAAGAAAAAATTAAGGTTATAAGACAGGATACATATTTATTTTAAATCTCGCTCGCTTGAACACAATCTGCTGTATTCCGAGCATTTTGACACTTTTTACTTGATTAATTCTGAACGCGCATATAAGTGGAAACAACGGAACCCATCTGACTGCTGATTGTAGTCTGGACAACTGTCGGAAAATAATCTCCGAACTGAAAACTGTCAATTTAAACAATAAAATTTAATAAAAAAAAAATAAAAATAAAAAAAAAAAACACTTAGAAAAATTTGCTTAATAGTAATTGCGTAAAACATAATTAACACTTAACAGTTGAAGCTTGTTGGCCTAGGTAGCCAAAGCTTATCCTCGTCATCACATGTATCAATACATGCGATTCAATTCAATTCTGAACGCTCCAAATGAGTTTGTGTTCGGTAAGCAAAAAACCGTAAATTCCGACGACAAAAAATAATTGAAAGCTGCAAAACTTAAGGACACCTATAAAATCGGTACTTTTTGATTAATTTCATATGTGAGCTTTAACAGTTTTGTTTTGCCATTAAGTTTTGTGAATTTCAAACATACAAACAAACAAACTATTGCGGATTCGAACCCCGAGGAGACATAGACCTATTTTATATTTTTTTACAGGACATCACATCGACGCATTTTCAATGCGCAATCTATTGCGTTCCCCTCTTTGGCAATTTCCATTTAAGGATACGTGCATTAAACAAATTTAAACCAGCGTTTAACAATAGTTCAGTGTAATTTTAAAATCTAAGGGCCAAATGCATAGTCCCCACTTAAGGAATAAGGATTTCCTTAAGGAAAGGCATCGATTCTTAAATTCAAGAAATGAAATGTGTTTTAATTATAATATAAATTATTTGGGTAAAAATATTGTTTTTTCCTTAGCGGAAGATAAATGACCCGAAAATTGTTTAACAGATACTCAAAAATGTGTCTCGACGCTCCTTTAACTTGAAGCGATCTTGATTCAATGCAACGTTAACTCAAGGAGACCTTGAGTAATTACTTGACTGTGTATTGAGTATTATTTATATTTTTTCACAAACTTGGTAACAATTGCGTTAAACACGCTTCCACTAATATCACACATTCACACAAAAATTTTCTTTCGAAAACTGAACACGAAGAAACAGTCAAATGAAGTAAAATTTAATATAATAACGCAAGGAAGCTAACTGGCCCCCCTCCCTTCAGGTGAGGTTGACCGTGGAAAATTTCAAGTGAAGGCTTACAAACTCGAGGATGTCAAGGGTGCATTGGGATACATTTTTGAGTAAAGAAAATAATGTTCAGTTGTTTTCTTCTGTTAAGGCGGCTCTAATACTTGCTTCCTCAAATAATTCATATTTGAACTAAAATACCCGTAAACAAATTAGGTGTTGTGTGTGTAAAAATCAGCTCATTCGGATAAAAACTAAGGGTATATCCCATACAAAGTGCACCATCAGAAGTTTGTTCTACGTACTACTCTTTTTATAAACTGTAGAACAAAGTTGTCTTGGGTCACGTATGCGAGGTATCCTTAGTTTTTATCTGAGGGAGCTGATTTTTTATAGGTGGGGTGATTATGACCTAGAATCGCAAAGCGCAAAAGCACTCTGCTCCAATTTTGGGGGGAGTTATGAACATGCCGTTTTGCCAAATTCATATGAGGGTTGATGGGAGTCCTTGACCTCAGCGTTTCCCCCAAAATGATATTGAACTTATTGTGAATGCTTGTACAAAATTTTACGGCTGATTTTGCATTCTTTCACGAGCTATGGAGCTTTTAAAGAAGATCTAAAATTAAAATATTCTAATTTATTTTTTAGTCTAACACCGAAATATTCAATTAAACTCTAATGTTGTTTGTCGTTTTTGAAATAATCGCAAAAAAAAACGGAAAAAGACCCCCTTTCCTTTTTTTAAGATTGTCGACCCCCAATCGGTTGGGGCTTTTTATCCCATAATGTGGGGACCATCCCCAACCATAATCCAAAAATATTTTTCTCAGACTATAAAGATCTCCAACTTGGTAAAATTTATTTAAATTATTTCAAAATCGATCCTAAATTAAACCTACTTTTCTGCACTTATGGCAGGAGCGGCGCATAAGGGCCCGCGTAACGGATAGTAACAGCGCAAAAATCAATATTCCGACGTAGATATGTTTTGTAGACAAGAAGAGATAAACACTTTTCGAAGTGAAAACAAATGCAAAATTATTGTTCGTTTTCCACCATCCCTTAGATAGGCCTCTAAGCTTGAACATTTCATGTTGTCCTCACATTTTTGAAAGTTCATCAGACAATCCGAATTCCCAGATTTTCACCAAAAATATTCTTCTAGGGTTGAAAAAGTTTCTTTAAATTTTTATAATCATTCATAGTGCAGGAAAACTCTGGCCTTCTTGAAAATAGCTCGAAATCAGTACATTTTCCATAATTAAATGTATACAATGAAAACAAATTAATTTGTGTTGTTGTTTTTGTGAAAAGATAAGTTAAACTTTCAAAATTCTTCTGCGTAATTTAATCTAAATTATCGAACTGGCTGGCTCTACGAACGTGATGTGGTAGTTAATGGAAAAATTGTAGCATAGTTAGCAATCTTATGTCAGTGAATAGTAACAGACACTTTTCTAAAATCACAGATAAACTACGTCTTATACACTGAGACAAAATACACATTCTGTAATCATGTTTTTTCTTAATAGTAGAACGTTCACATTTAACACTAAACAATCTTAAAACAATTCTGTTTCGTTTTAATTTGAGTAAAAGAACTGTTTTATTCTTATTTAAAGATAAAATGTTCTTACTTTAAGTACGCCCAGAAATAAAACAGAATAGATTGCTGTATTGAATTTAATAATAAGGAAAAAACGTTCTTAAATTTTTGAAGGATTTCGTTTCTAAATCAAATGACCCCCGGATCGAATCCCACTATAGGCAGGTAATTTATTAAAAAAACATTGATGAAATCAATAATTTAATAAACGTTATAACAAGAACGCCATTCTCAATATAATAATGCAAAGGGTCAAAATAACTTTTAGCGAAGTTATTTTAAGTACGAAGTTCTTAATTTTAGTAGGAACACTGTAACGTCAAACATGTTTTAAAAAAAGTTGATTTAAGCGTGTTTTCGATTGATTGCACTCTGCTTTTCTCTCAGTATAGAGCCCCTTACTTAAGAAATTGGCGGGAGGGCCTCGAGTGAAGTTGTTCTGCCACTGACTTATGGCATTAAAACTGTTAGAAAAAAACAAAGCTAGAATAAAATGATGTGAAAATGGAATGATCGTTAGTTGGCAGAAGTTGGAGAAAATTCAGATGGAAAAATCGATTGTTTTTATGTCAAATCACACAAATTTTATTTTGAAGTTCTGTAAAAACCAAACCTTTTATCCGATTTTAGTGTAGTTAGTTTTATTGTTTAGGTAAATTTGTTGGATGTAATAATCATCTTATTTGCTAAGTAGTCTATTTTTTGATATATTGAAGTTTCAGTCGCACAAGAAAATGATTTTTTCAAAAATCTTCAAATGTCTGTGGCAGCTAAAGGGTGACCTCACCCTGTAAATGGAGTTGATTTATCACAGACCATTTTCTCGAATAGTTTTGGGAATTACAGACAAAATAGCGATAGCATTATACATTTCTACTGATTGGATTTATCGCCACTCTTATGGTGGATTTCCATAAATACGAAATCGAGCCTAATTGACGAGTTTTTTTTTGAAAATTAGGAGCAGTGGAACTAGTAATTGGTAGGCACACTGCTTCACGAAAATGTGAGATACTGGATCGGGGCCGGGTCGTTTGGTGTCGCTCATTTCTAGCAATTTCTTCCTGTGTCAGAACCATTCCGCCGATGAGTAAGCTTGGAGTTATCGACAGGACGAGCTGAGGAACTAGGAGTTGAAGGTGAAAAGAAGCATTCCTGGAAATGATCAGTTAAATGATCAATTACGGCTCCTTTAGTCATGGAAGAAGGGAATCGTGTGGACTTACGCTTAATATTATTGAAACAAAAAATTGTTTTGGTCCATGAATTATTTTCTCACCAATTAGATTAACATAAAAAATAATAAAACATAAAAATAAGCTTAACGTTTGTAATTATAGACCTGAATTTTTTTACCACGCCGAGATTCGATCTCCAGACCTCTAGATTCAGGGCCGGATTTCCCATATGGGCAACCTGGGCTACTGCCCGGGGCGCCAGCATTTGAGGGGCGGCGAATTCTTACATTTTTTCATTGGTCTAAAATTATGGGAAAGATAGATTTTAAAAACTCAAACATGACTGTAGAAAATAATTTGCTTTTTTAATTTTTTTTTGTTGGATGTACAACATATTCGTCTTAATCCAAAGCACCTAATCGCAGCCTCAGCTCAATTTTTAATGTGATTCCGCCTTCAAAAATTGGGACTACGCCAAATTTTGCTTGCAGCATACCTACACTCATTTACTCTGAATGGCGTGGCGGCATTTAGTTCAATTAGAGTAGGAGTATAAATCATCTTTGGCTTAACTTTAAACATTATGCCTGAAGCCACATTAAATGATTAATAGGTTTAACTAAGTTTTTAAGAACTGTTTCGCTTAAATTTTCGAACTTGCAATTTTTGTTCAGAAAAAAAAACGGGAAACTCCACCGAAAATAAAAAATAATTTAAAATAGCTAAAATGAGGAAAATCTAGAACTTTTTAGGCACCGAATGATTTTTGCTGAATAGCATCAGGAAGTGCTTTCCCAATCCGTTTTCGTTATCTTTATCACCGAAAAGAAATTAGGTCAAGGTGTGTTCAAAATTTACCGTAAGCTTTCCTAATTTTGGGTTTATTCGGTATGACGTTTTCCAAAATGATCGACTAAGAGAAAAATAGAAAACATAAACGCATTTCTAAAGAAAGTGAAAAGCCGAATGTAATAAGAATTCTACAGTTTTCTATGTTATCATTGGAAATTCAATCATTCTTAAAACAATTTTGGGAGGTGCACGGAACACCTGGATTCCTCCCCTAGGAAGCAACATAAAAAAATTTCAAGCAAACAAAATACGCTTACTAGTAAAAAATATGAAATTTTCAATTTTTCACATACGCCCGCTAACGTTTTGTATACATTTCCTTTGTGAGGTGGAAACTGCTACCTTCATGCTTATGGTGGAGGGCGGCAAATTCGTTACTGCCCAGGGGCGCAATAGAGGCTAAATCCGGCCCTGTCTAGATTACTAGCATCGTAGATGGCAACTCACCCAAGTGAGCCACAGAGCGCACACTTGCACTGATATCAAAGAACCATCATAAAATGTCAATATGGAAATGCGAACATTCTCAGTTGGTGTTTAAAAAACCCCAATCGGATAATTTATTGATACCAAACCAAACATGTTCGTCTATTGCATTTTTGGGTTTTTTCGGTAATGCTCATCTGGGAAATTAATTAGAATTTCTATATTAATCACCAGTTGGAAATTATATGTTCCAAATACACCACTAGGTGATTGACTTTTTTAAACCCCACATAGATGATAATATTTTTCAATGAAAAAACACCAACTAATGTTAAAATGTTACTTATGCGAGGATGGTGAATTTTTACACCGTCTTTTTTTTTACTGTGAAATCAAACTATATACACACAGTAGCACATCTACAATTTGATGGAACAAATGTATCCAACGTGCTTAGCTGAGAAAATGCTTAAAATGAAAGAAATTCCAAATTAATTGTTTGATAACACGGCTAATTCCGAACCTTGGGTCCCGTACGAAACAAACACCTGGCAACACCATTGTTGTGTTTAAGGTGCAACTCGTGATTTTCCAATTAAGGAAATCAATTTCTCACTTATTTAGTATTAACAATAAAGTAAAAACATTTAATTATGAAAATTATAAAAATAATGATTAAACCTAATTTCCAGCTGATACCAGACATCCTACGGATATTTAGAGTCCATAGTCTGAAATGTGGGTAAACTACGAATTTTCCCAAATCAGAATTTCCAGCCGAATTTCGATCTGTTAATATTGATCTTAATGGCATTCATGGGTGGAAACAATCAATTCTTTCGTTTGAAAATTATTTGGTTAAGAACCCTGTTGACTCTTTATAAGCCTGCGTTAGGTCTAGTCTTTTGAGCTGCGGCAGTGCATGGAGCATCTCATCAGATGCCTTCTCTGCTGGTTCATGTACTGCCGCGGTGTTGACCACATTATGGACAGCCTCTCGTATTTGACGGGTGCAGAGGCTGCATCCCAGCACACACATTTCACTCGTGTCCTTCATTTCCTGAATTATTCACCAGATTGATTTTAATTAGTTAAGCATGTAACTCGGAGAAGTCATAGAGGGAGTAAAACTATTTTTTTAATTAAATGATTAAACCTGCATTTCTAACCATACTTTTCAGAGCGGAACTATTCGACAATAAGTGAAGTAATTTCACGACGCTGAATTATTTTGGTGGTGAATATTGACAACTTGCGTTCGTATTTTAATCTATTTTCAAAGTAAATTAGATATTACGATATATAACTACAAAAGGTTCTAGAAAACAAATGAAAACAATTTTTTTTAAATGGTTTCATTGTTTTTCAAAATGTTCGCCATGAGCATTTATACACTTTTGCATGCGCTCAAACGAATTTTCGAAGGATTTTTTTCACTCCGTTGAAGACAACTCCAAAATATGGCTTCTGAAAGCTTCAACAGCTGCTTCGGGCGAAGAAAACAGTTCACCGCGTATTTTACTTTTAATAAATGGGACGGAAAAAAATGAGACCGAGACCGAATGCTCGTAAAACCGAAAATATTCAATTTATTTTTTTGAGGGGGTAAGGGTGAGATGGGTCGAATTTGGCACATGTTTAATATCTTATAACGGCATCCAGCAGCTATCATTTGCAATAAATTTGAAGTTTTTCGCTACATTCTATCAAAAGATATGGCGGAATCTTGCTTTGTCAAATAAGATTTACCATGGATCCTTATATCGAAGCTATTTCAGTTTTTAAGTTAATCATTGACTTTTGAAGTATTTAACAGATTTGCACAGTGTGTATTGTATACAGGGTGTCCCGCATTAGGTGGTCAATACTGTAAGGGTTGATAGCACAACTTATTTCAGCGAGAAAATTGCCAATACAATCGGATTTTTTTTACCGTTACCTTGTTATCGCTCTTTTTATGAAAGTCGTCGAAAATCGTAACTCGTCATGCAAAAATCATAATTTGCAGCCCTCGTGATGACTTAATCCAATATTTGATTTCAGTTTCTGAAACTACATAAAATTTCACAAAAACTGAAGTTTTTTCTGTTGCCAACACTATCACCACTTCCAAGATACAGTTACTCAAACTTAACAGAAATTTTAAAATAGATTTTTCATCGAAAGTTCAAACATTCATAACGGTGCTTTAGACGTACAACTCTGCAAAGTTGATAGAAGTTGCTTCAACATGTTGGCTTTCCATCGGTATATCACTTTTTATATTTACATTGCTGAATTTTAGGGAAACACGCATTCAATGGTAAAATTCAAGGCTTCAGTGGAATCGCTAACAATTTTTTTTTACTCGAAAAAAGACAAACGAAGTCTATTATAATTCGGGATAGAATCTCGCTATATTATTTTGACCAGAACTGTAAGATATTTGAAATTTTGTACATTGTTTGGCAAATGCAACGGTTCAACAGTTAAAATTCAATATTTGCTATTTATGGCAGATAGACGGGTGCCCCGCTCATGATGCGAGATCTATCAAATAATATTTGGAATACGAATTTCCCGGAAAGTGGATTGGCAGATTTGGGACAGCGTGGCCTGCGAGAAGTCCCGACCTTACTCCCCTAGATTTTTATTTATGGGGTAACTTAAAAAACAATGTCTATTCCGAGCCGATTACCTCCCGGGAACAGCTGCTGCAGCGAATTAATGATGCTTGTGACAACATAAAGGAAACCCCTCCTGAAATCCTTCGGGACGTTTCTTCCGTGCGCCGGAGGTGTCGAGTCTGCATACAAAATGGAGAAGGCCAATTTCAGCGGTATTATTCCAATTCATCAAACAGACTACAGACCCATTTAATCATTAGTTAATATTTTTAGTTTATTGGTTATTTCTCATATTCAAAACTTTATTTTCATTTTTATTTAACAAATGTTCAAAATAGTAAAATATAAAAATAAATGAATAAAATATCAGTTTGAATAATTCGATAAGAAAATAATTACCTTGTTTTTTTACATCCAATATGTGTAATTCCAAAATCCCGCAATGCAAATATGAAAAGTGGCATACCGTTGGAAGCCAACTTTTATCAACTTTGCAGA
Organism: Microchrysa polita; assembly: GCA_949715475.1. NCBI lineage: Eukaryota > Metazoa > Arthropoda > Insecta > Diptera > Stratiomyidae > Microchrysa > Microchrysa polita. The sequence goes on from OX454421.1 coordinate 39,560,802, forward strand.
GTTGTACGTATAAAGCCGTATAAAACCGTTATGAAATTATTGTTTGAATTTTCGATTAAAAATCTATTTTAAAATTTCTATTAAGTTTGAGTAACTGTATCTTGAAAGTGGCGATAATGTTGGCAACAGAAAAAACTTCAGTTTTTGTGAAATTTTATGTAGTTTCTGAAACTGAAATCAAATTTTGGATGAAGTTATCAAGAGGGCTGCAAATTATGATTTTGCATGACAAGTCACGATTTTCGATGACTTTCACAAAATGAGCGATAACAAGGTAACGGAAAAAAAATTCCGATTGTATTGGCAATTTTCTTGCTAAAACAAGTTGCACTATCAGCCCTTACAGTATTGACCACCTAATGCGGGACACCCTGTACAATTACAAAAAAAAAAAAATCGTTTTGGAAGTAGGAGTAGTAGGAGCTCTATTATGACTGTGAATTTATCTTCGGAAAATTTTTTTGTTGTTTATACGATATAATGAAAACAAAGCTAAAGAAAAACTTTTATAAAACATTTACTCGTTTCTGTATCAGAAGTTCTCAAAATTGTATAAAAAGTATCAAAATTCCTGTCCATGTCGAAAATGTTATATCCAATACTTCTAAACAAATATTTGCCTGATGACTGTCTGACGTAATGTTTTGTTTTTATCCGTTCCGTAAGGAAGAATATTGATTTATAAAAATCACAGTTTCCTTTTGAAGTAGAGGTTTCTATGGAAGCTCTGCCAACTGATTTCGGCGATTCAAATTGTTACACAGAAAAACACGTTTGCAAAATTTCATCCCGATAACTTTAAAATTGACTTTGTGAATTGAAAAGACGTGATGGACTACTGGTACAGCATCCAGCTAGATAAGCTGACATACATTAATTAGCATACATAACATACATAATTAGCTCCCCTCGTAACACTCCTCAATAATAAAATTATAATTCAATGCTTCCTCTGATAAATTGAAAAAAAAATTTTCTTTTACAAAATGTGAAGGGTATAATAAATAATTATAGAAGCATTTCATCTAAAACTCAGCCTAATCCTCCCCAATACTAATCACTTATTTTAGTAAATATTAGGCTCACTTTTAACAAGGAAAAGTTCATGATACTTCTGTGTTAAAATTTTCGTACCAGTTAGCCCACTTTTCACAAGTAACAATCTCATTTGCTCACTCAGCCCATCATTCACAACGTTATAATTCCGTTTCGCCCACGTTTCATACCTAAATGCAAAATAAGGCCGATCGAAACACTGTTGTTGTGATAATCCAATTTTAAAATCGTAGGAAATCATTGCACGAAAGTTTTCACGAGTTTATCCCATTTTTTGCTAAATTTACTTTTTTAACTAACTGTATCTTACACGAGTATTACTTGTGATCAAAGCGTTCTGAACAGGTGCTAAAAAAGTTCAAACTTTCTGATTGAAATAACATATTTGACAAATCGTATGACATGTTCTAGGTCTAATCTAAAAACTTTTGTAGTAGCATACGTAAAATTTCATAATATAGAAAAACGGATTAGATAGATAATTGAGAGTTCCGAGCAATTGAAGGAATTCCTGGCAAATCCACAAGAGCTTAGAGGTAATGGTGCATCTCGTTCAACTGGTAAAAGCCTGACCGCCAGTAAAAATTTTCTTGTTGATGTAGCAATTTCTCTAGAATTCTCTTGGGTACGTCAATTGCATTCATGTTCTAAAAAGCATCGCCACATTGAAAAGCATAAAAACACAATAAACCGTTTGGCAAGAGAAACTATTTCAAAGTTAACTGAATAAACATCCGAGGAACCACTCTTGAATATTCTTTCTCGGTCACTGCATATCATCTTCACCATATTTAACTACTTAATGCTCTATTAAAAGTATCTTCAGTAGCTTATCTTTTGAAATATGATTCTAGCTTTAAACTATACCAAACCAATCACACTATGCTAATTAAGATATACCACTTAAAGGCACGAACTGTTGCAAATATCAAGCCAAGCCACCGCAAAAATCTTGCACTTCACACTTTACTGACAAATACACACTGTGCTTAGCTACTGACATGCCGTAGTCTACATACAGAACACGGACAAGTGAAATAGGATGGAGGATGGTATATGTATCAAATAACATCTTCATTATAGCTTACACTTCCATCGTAACGGTAAGAGATGTTGAATACGGGGTTGAAACGAAGTACTGTAGATATAGGTAAAAGAGCATGTACTAGTATCTTTGTATATTTGCAATATTAGCGATTGGTAAATGACAAAAATGTCAGTTTACCTATTTTCTTAACAGACTTGTAAATGACTAAAACTAGCAGTGCAAACTCGAGGAAGTTAGCACTGGACAAACATTTGTCAATGGTTAGTTGAAAATAGGCCGGTTTTCCCATTTAGCAGATTAGGAGATTTACGATTCAGTTTATTTTAGTATTTTAACTGAAATAATGATAAAAGGCTTTTCGTGTATTTGATACTATTCGTTTGAGTGTGTTTAAACCAGGGATTTGGAGCGACACTTTTTTTCGCTCCGCTCCGCTCCCGCTCCGACCAATTTGAAACCGCTCCGCTCCGACTAAAATGTTTTCGCTCCGCTCCATTACAAAAATACAAATTATTTTTTTCCGCGAATTCAAATTATATCTACTCACGTATTATAGAATATGACTTAATAGGCGCGTTTTTTTTCGATTAAGTACAGAACAGGATAGCACCAATTTCGTAGAAATTTGAACATAAGATTGAGTTGTTCTAGATAGGGTGTCCGGAAACTAAACTATCGCATAAGCGCACCGAAATATGATTATTAATTTCCAGCAAAATAGGTGTACCGGGAATATCCCAAATTCTACCAAAAGCATTTAAAGATTTTACATAAATGTTACCACTAACACCTCCGCCGGAAAAGAAAATTTATATGAAGTAAGATCACAATATTTTATCTTTCAAGCTTTTTTACACAGCTTAAACTGCTTATCCGATTTTTAATGGGTTTATTCTTAAGAAAAATTGTTAGCCGACGGAGGTCTTAGTGGTAGCATTTTTGTAAAATCTTTAAATTATTTTGGTAGCTAAGGAGTTAAGAATTTGGGATATTCCCGGTACACCTATTTTGTTGGAAATGACATTAATAAATCATATTTCGGTGCGCTTATGCGATAGTTTAGTCTCCGGACACCCTATCTAGAACATGTAGGTAGTATGAGTGTTAGATTTTTGAAAAATCTTTAAATGTCTGTGGTAGCTAATTCGGGCTCTTTTATACTTTTATTTTTGCTGGAAATATCATGAGGAATCATACTTTCCGGACGTACCGTATAGAACGATTTCTGTAAAATTGTTATAGAAGCTGCGCTGTCCAGTACTCCATCGAATAAAACGCATCTAATAACTAATTTAAATTAATAACGGCGTTTCATTCATCGCGTATAGGACAGGACTTTTCTGTCATGGATGATCTTGAATTTCTTAATAATGAAGCGTGATAATTATGAATAAACGGAAACCCTCTTTTATTACAATAAATTTCACAATAATCCGAAATTTTGCAAGTCTCCCAACGGATTCTTCGCCTTTAAATCGTCCAAAATCATCAAATCGTGCCATAAAATGAAAAATTTCGTCGAAAAAATTTATTTTTTTCTCGGATTTTTTTGTTGGTTTTTTACTTTGGAGCGGAGCGGAGCGGAGCGGAGCGGAGCTACTTTCAAAGCAAAAATCGCTCCGCTCCAGTCTGCCAAAAACCGCTCCACGCTCCGCTCTTTCGCTCCGAAATTTAAGGTCGCTCCGCTCCGCTCCAAATCCCTGGTTTAAACGTAACTAAATTGTAACTTTGACATTTTTTGGGAGTTGTTAGACAAAGGGCGAATTTCGTAGTCGTGACTTATAAAAAGGAAACAGCAAATAATGTTGTGAAGCTCAAAAATAATGACACTGCAAAGAAAAAAATTTAAAAAAACGAAAAGAAATTCACAAAATAAGTTTGTCGCTTAAGTCTTTCGTTTTGAAAATCAGTATTTTTTCGAAGTGTTCCTAAAGTTTAAATTTTGAATATCTAAGAAATAAATTAAAAAAAAACATTGGCAAAATTAATTTTTATACATTTTTTTATGTAATCGCATTACTGCAAAACTTAAAACTATCCTAATGTTCACTATTCACGAAAAAATCCCATTAAGATATCAATATTTTCACTTTTCATTATTCAATCATAAGCACATAAGCCGCACTTACAATAGCATCAATTTATACAATCCTACACTTGCTTCCGCCCAGCATTCAGCAAATAACTTAAGATAGTCGCGTCATAACTTTTCCACACATTTTGAGTTTTGACTCAATACAATCGAAAAGCGCACAGCTAAACATTTAACCAATTCAATCGTTCTACTTCTCTTTGTATCATGTGATCAGATCATTGTGTAGGATTACATTTTTCTTTGAAATAGCCATACAAACTGGGTCAGAATATTATAAATACACAAAAATATATATTTTTTATTTTTATTTAATTCCTCTCTCACCAAAATGGGCGGAAAAGTGAATTTTGTTATTTAAGAAGAAAAAGAGATCACATGCATTTTCCGAACAAGTTGAAAGTGAATTAATAGCTTTTTTTTGTTAGTGGGCATGATGATCGCAGTTCGAAGCAAAAGATGTTGTAAAGACGAAGTTAATTTATACAAAAAAAAAAACAAATGAAATTGATATTAATCCTGCCATTGACTGAGGTGTACTTTTTTGTAAAGAGAGAGAGAGAGAGAGAGAAAGAAGTTTGTACCTGGGTGTAAATTATAAAACTTTCATTTAGATGTTTATCTTTTAATGAATATTTATACTTTCCGAATAACACTCTTCAGACGCGAAGAGTGATAGGTTATTGCTCAAGACCTTACTGTTTTATTTCTTACACCCCCGATGTGACTTTCTTTCACGTCACAGCAACCAGAAGGCAAAGTCGTTTGAATTACTAATGACTTAACATTTTGAAATTGATTAAATATTGATCAATGGGTATGCGAGTAATTCTTTCTAAAAAAAACATTTCGTAACGTATTGGTTTCTGAGTGGACGATTTGTTTTGCGATGTGGTGTACATGTTTCGTGGTATAGTAATTATTGAATTTCATCCGTTTTTTTTTTCATGTGTTTTGATTAAGATGAGTCTATCTGAACTACGTGATATAGGCGGTGGAAAAAGACGTCAACTTCCATTTTGGGTGGTCAGTAATAGCTGCGAAGTCAACTGAAATGCATTTTCCAAATCATCATAACATAAGTTATGAATTTATGTACTATGAAGTGGGACGTGTATGTGCTTAACCTCAACGCATTAGCGTGTTGATTCTAAATAGTCCGGTCGGTTATTTTAAATCTACACATTTCAACTTTATAGAATTTTTATTGGATGCTACTAAACAAAAAATAGTAATAAGTGTGTCCAGCTCCCAATATAATTGTGTGGCTCTGATCTTAAATCTGTTAGTTTGCAAAATAAAAAAATTATAGTTTCGTTCTTGAAAGACTTCCAAACCGGATTGCGTAAATAGTTTTGAATCAACTTAACTCATTTTCAGTGTATTTATTTGGGGCTATTTAAAAAAGATTAGATCCTCTGGTGTGGGGATTGAATGAAGGACAGTGTTATCGGCTTGCCATATAAGGCGACTAAAGGGATAGGATACGTATGTCAGCAATTTCAACATTTGAATTTTAATTATTCTAACGAGACTTGAACTACACTGTACGATTTCTGTCAATTAGTTACATAATAGTAAACTGAATGAATAAACGTAGTTCTTAGTTTATTGTTTATTACCTGTTACTCGCCGATGAAATATCGCTTGTATCCTAATAGAAACGAAAGTGATGGGTCAATTCCGTTCATCTTTTACTCGATTCAAGATTCATTTGGCACCTAAATGTTTGATTTGTCTGCATATTCAGTTCAGGGGTAAAAATGAAAAGTACTGAGTATTTGTAGACGAGGTATACGATCTGATAAGCGCAAATCGTAGGCAACTTCGACGTAATCAGGAGTAAACGTCGAAACACGTGCAGGTGTTATTTGATGTTAAACAACAAGATCGTCTTTAAATTTTTAGTAAAATTGGGTTTACAATTTGCAGTTTGCATTTACAGTTTTTTGTGCAATTAAATCTTATTTTAGGTTTGTATATAAACCCGCACAACCTAAGAAAATCATGGTCTTGAAAAAATGTTGGGCTTGCCTGATGGAGAATATCAGCTACTCGTAACTTAATTATTAAATCGCGATGTGCCCATAGTGCTTGTGTGTCTTGTGTGATAGCTGTAGGGAATATAAACAAAACTCCCTAGCATTCCAATTGATGGGTAATACGTAACTTGATAAAGTTCTGACTCTATCTCCACCGGACAAGAGTCCTTTTTCCCTCGACTTATTTTAGGAGCAATAAGAGGATAAGCTTTTGGTAGTTGGCTACGGACTACAAGTTGTCACGATTAGCCCGACTTAGAGCAACAGCGAGCTCCGCCTGTAGACAAGCCCTCTCGATAGCTGTGCTATCTTCGCGATACCATTTGGCTTCATACCCTCGTCCACACATCACAATTGGTGTCCAGTGTGGCGCCTTTTTGGTAATTTTCGGTTTTCGGTTTTTCAAATTTGGGGGGAAGACCATTATTTTAGGGGGAAATCATGTTTCATTTAGAGGGAGTCACACAGCCTATCTGGCAGCACTGACGCGGTGTATTCATTGGTCTCTGCACGATTACGAGGCAACAGTTTCTGTCTTGTAGCTGTCGAGCTTATCCGTAGGCTACTACAAAAGTTTTTAGATTAGGCATGTTTTAGTATACTTTTTCGTCAAATATGTTATTTCCATCAGAAAGTTTGACATTTTTAGAATATACCTGCTCAGAACGCTTTGAGGACAAGTGTTACTCGTATAAGTTACAGTTAGTTAAACAAGGCAATTTAGCAAAAAAAAAATGGAAATGGAATTAACACATGAAAATTTTCGTGCAATTATTTTCTACGATTTTAAATTTAGATTATCAAATCAACAGTGTTTCGATCGGCTTCATTTTATATTTGGGGATGAAGCACCATCTCGTCCGACAATTTATGACTGGTTTCAAAAGTTCAAACGTGCGCGTAATTCACTCAAGGACGAATTTCGTGAAGGTCGTGCAAAAACAGCACTTTTGCCGGAAAACGTGGATGCCGTGCGTGAAATAATTACGCAAGACCGTCATGTGATATAGCGTGAGATAGAAGTATTCTTCTTCCCCGGCCATAGATTCGATGCTACATGTACACTCGGCCGTAAAAAGGTTTTTTTCCCGTTGGATCCCGCATAATTAGACAATTGCTAAAAACAAGGCTCGTGTCGATTGGTGCGGAAAAATGATAAAAAATACCATAACGGTGCATCAAATAACGTGGATAAAATCGTCACCGACGACGAGCAGTCGGCCGAGTGGGTGTTCCAAGGCGAAAAAACCCAAGAAAAGTTGTTCGCGCTCGAAGCAATGTGAGGCAAATTGTGTGCTGTTTCTTCGCGGAATGGGTACTGTGGCCATTGTTCCACTTGAGGAACGTAGGACGATAAATTCTGAGTGGTATCCGACCATTTGCTTGCCCGAGGCCTTCGGGGAAATTCGCAAAACGAACAAGTGAAGACGAATCATTCTTCATCGTGACAATGCGAGCTTTCACACATTAGTTCAAACTAGTGCCTATTTCACAGGTCAAAACATTGAATTCACGGGTTATCCGCCTTACAGCCAATACTTGGAACCGAATGAATTTTTTTTTGTTCCCATTTATTAAAAATGAGTTACGTGGTGAACGGTTTTCTTCGCCCGAAGCACCTGTTGAAGCATTCAGCAGCCATGTTTTGAAGGTGCCTCCATCGGAGTGGAAGGAATGCTTCGAAAATTGGTTTGAGCGCATGCAAAAGTGTATATTTTGAAAACACTAAAACCATTTTTGAAAAAAAAATCGTTTTCATTTATTTTCTAGAAACTTTTGTAGTAACCCTTGTATGTGTCCTTTTTGTTGTACGCAGTATAAATGTCAAAGCACCATAAGACCTCACATTGGAAATTAATATCTTCTAACCCAAATTTTTTTACCAACCAATCTTAAATGAACGTACAACGAATTGCCGACCGAGAGCTCGCTGGGAGTACTCTGTAGGTGAATACGCCTACCAGCTGCTGGACTTCCGAAACTGGAGGACAAGGTCACGCAACCGCAACAATTGGAGGTCAATGATTCAGGCGGTCAAAGTCCGACATCGAGCTATCGTGCCACATTGATGATGAATCTTAACCAAACTTAAAACTTATTCAGGAACCTCCAAAATTATTTTCTTCTAAAAACAACTTCTTTTTTTGCGGACCAATATTAGCCAAACTTAATCGAAGTGTGTTATAAAAGTCTCAAAACATTAGGAGCTAATGAAATTTGAACACTACACCATAGGACTGCGGTAGAAATTATTAACCGAGAGGAAGCTTAAGGTTTATTGAGATGTGAGGGGCATTAAAGTAAACGTTGACTCGAAATTGCCTATAAACGGGTGAGTTAACGCACCATGGCCCCAGAAGGGACCATACGATACTGAGAAGAAGATGTGGTCAACATATGGATCCGACAAGATGGTGGCCAGCCACTGGAAAAATTCAATCACTATATGAAGCATTTATTGGCTATTCTTTCAATGATACTATTTGACCCCCTAAATGGTATATGATTGTACGCCAGTGGATTTCTTTCTAGAAGCGGGTTTGAAAGTAAAGCTATTTAACAACAATCTCACAAAAATTCATGTAACGAATGAGAAAATTAGAAGACACCTAGAAATTTCTATTGAAAATTTAAAGAAAAAAGAAAGAGTTTCAAAAAAGCTGGGAAGACCGTTTTCTTTTTATTATACAAAATATACCATTTCTCGGTCAAGTTCTTAACTTTGGAACATCAAGTTCGTAATTATTAAACATTAGGTTTGTTTGTGGAATATCAAATTCGTATCTTTGCAACATCATTTTCGTATGTTTAGATCATCAAATTCGTAACAGTGCAACATCAAATTTCTACATTCCGGAACTCAATTTCATTATTTTTGACGCTCAGTGGGACTAAATTAAAGTAAATGCATATTTGAGCACATAATTATTTAAATTTAATTAAAAACGTAAAATTGTACGATAACGTAAGATATAAATTAAACTTTCCATAGATAAGAATTGTATAAGGCCCCAAAATGGGAAAAATAACCTTCATATCCAGAACAAAATAGATCGCAATGTGACAAGGCTTATAAGTTGGTTGACCACACATATGAAAGCCATATGCCATTCAAATGGTTGCAGCTGATTTTATTCATTTTAATTATCAAGAGAACGTCGCATTGAATATTAATTAGATAATAGCGACGTTTTTTTTCGCATCGCGTGTAAATCGGACTCGAGAAAAACGATCGCGGGTAACATCCCGGTTAAGACCAAACAGATGACATTTTACAGTTTTTGCGCATCTTTGACTCACCTTTGTCGGTTTATTTTTTAGATGTGGTGGATTTTATCACAAAAGATGATTATTTCCTTGCAAAATTTTTTCTCGTGATGAGAAAAACTCTCACATTTGGTTTGAAAAAACAAATTCACTCAAATTTCCCCTATGCGTCCGCCATCTACATTTGAGCTCTATCCCGTGTAGGGTAGTTGCAAGCGTGAACTTCACCTGGGTAAGTGTAATTTTTTTTATATGACGTTCTACCCAAACCTGCACGGGGTAAACACAATAAAACGTGCCCAATAAAAATCGTTCCATATTTCACAGAATATTCTCTTCTCATTATGAAATTCTACTAAGAATTAGATTCTTATATTCTTCGCATACAAATAACTCAACCACAAAACAAAATAATTTCAAACATTTCACATTTAGAACCAAAACTTTCGCTCGAAGCGCAATTGACCGCTATGGTAAATAACACCACAATCACACTACATCATAATATAAAGAATCTGTAGCTAAATAAGGTCAAGTTTGTTTCCATTAAAAATAAAAAAAAAATATTTCGGATCATCAAATTCATAAACGCATCAAATCACTATCAAATCGATACTTACGACAATTACATGTACCACTCGGCGTATCATGACGTGGTGGACTACGATCGCGCCAACTGCCGAAGAAATTCTGCTTTACTGTCGCAACTGCCTTTCGTACATCATTTTCATTATTTGCTTGCTCCTTGGATTGTGTAAACGCCTTAAACTTTCCCGGTATTATCGATTGACCACTACACACACCGGCGGCCAAAATAATTAGACCAATCGCAATGAGCGACACGTATTTCACGTAATTATACATTTTCTCGATAGAGTGCACACACGGCTGGTGACAAAAGTAAATTTACGAACACACGAACAAAAAACTGTTTTAAAACTGAATTTTATTCCCGGTATAGTATAATATTCTTATTTCACCTTGTGTACTGGTCGCGATCACTCTCACCGACAAAATGTCGATTCTTATCGGTGACAATCTTTTTTTTGTCGATTTCGGGTTGACCGGCTCGCGACGTGTTTATTTGACCATTTGCGATCAATAACCAAACCCGAAAATTTCTTTTCGTTATACTAATCACTTTTGAAAACGATAAATTCGTCACCGTAATATGATATACATACTATCTTTCGTATAGAAGCCGATTAGAAGCACCAAATGTTAAGCACTCGAGACACGCGAACTTATTTATGCAAGAATGCCATATAAAAGAATATAATGTGTATGCGAACACACGCCAGCGACGATGAATTGAAACTGGCGAAATATTTTTTAGAAAGCCATCGACACTTATCGCTTTGGGAGCAACTTAATATTCAAAAGAAAAAAATGTCACAAGATTGGATTCAGTATAAGTGTGTAGAAACCAAGAACACAAAATTGAACTGAACGGCGGAAGAGTTTCGAACACACGACGTTACTTGAAGATGTCTTCGAGGCCACTGAGCGGTATTTCGTCTGCAACTAGTAAAAATTTAAAAGAAAATTACACACAATACCCGAAGTGTGTTGCGAGATGACTCAAGATTGTTTACAGAGCGTTAACAGAGCCTTGAACTTGGCCAATACGAAAGATTTGAGCGGGAAACTTTTGAGTGAAATTTGATGTTTGGACAGTGTGTTGAGTTGAAAATGAAAGAGTAGAATGATTTCTAGCATAACTGATAGAGTTTTCTGCACGCTTGTGCTACTCATGGTTATGATGGTTATCAGTAGGTTTTTAAGATATGAGTCGAGCGATTGCGGTTCGCTGTGCAGAATTTTAAACAGTAGTTGCGAGGTGCGACGTCTTTAGAATGTGCGTGTCAAATTTCGCGTATAGAAGCAAGTGTTGCTTTGCGGTCGGTTGGCAAGTGACATGTTGATGTTGGTTAAAAAAAAGTCTGACGCTTAGTAAGTTGCTTTCAGTGAATATATTGACGACTGAAGATTAATGGCCATTATTATGTTAGTTAATGGGATTTGCATTAAGATTAATTTTTAGAAGGTATTCAATTATGTGGGGTATTTTGATACAGTTATAAATCGTTACTGAAACTTCAACTGTTTATATCAATCTCTTGAAGCTGAAGCGCTTTTGCAATTTCAAGAATTGAGTCCGAGAAGACTGTGTGTCAAATATACACAGTGAAGTGATAAAACTACTCTATCGTACAATATTTAATAAAATGTGTACGTTTTCCTTATATGCTGCTCTTATTTTGTCCATAATGGGACTTAAGCTTTTCCTTCGAGTTGGTGAAATCTTAAAAATGTACTTTAAGACGATGCGATACTGCGATTTATGCTGTGTTTTTACCGGCTTAAACCAAATCGTCTGGATATTATTCTTTGTATGGGCGATTTCAATAAATTATCCCAAATGCTGATGTGCTGACTTCTTCTTTTTAAACATCTTTTTAATGGCTGCAAACAAACTTCAATTCGACCCAGTTGTGTGAGTCCAACCTTTCTCTCAATTCCAAAACCGGTTTCGTACGCCCCCAGCAAATCCAGGGCTATCGAAAAATACGTGCCTTGCGTCTTCTGTGACTCTCACATTTAGTATACTATGGTGAGTTTTTCAGCTCGAATCACTGCCGGCATACCCCGACATGGAAGCGTTAAACCATCAGAGATGAGTAAGTGTGCATACTTCAGCGAGTTGCGGCACACAGAGTGCATTTCGAGTCGGTTTCGAACTAGTATTACATGGCGCGCTGCAATTCTCATCAGATGCCTCTACGTATGCAGCGCGTCATGTAATACCAGGAGAGGCATTACCGGACTCAATCAGGCAAAGGTGTACGATCCTCTTATATAGGACACGAAATACACCCTGGTAGTGAATCATTTTAAATGGGCTAGGCAATGGCCAGCCACCGATCCAATACGGCCGCGTTTCTGACTATGTGTTAGAGAACAGGTTCAAACAAAGCAACAAAAACAATTGTTGTTGGACGGGGGATGTAGCATGCTCAAAAAATGATTTGCCTGGTTGAGTCCGGTAATGCCTCTCCTGGTATTACATGACGCGCTGCATACGTAGAGGCATCTGATGAGAATTGCAGCGCGCCATGTAATACTAGTTCGAAACCGACTCGAAATGCACTCTGTGTGCCGCAACTCGCTGGAGTATGCATACTATTGTACTGTCCCACTATATGGACAAACTGGACGGTGGATAACTCAAATCATTTTTTGAGCATGCTACATCTACCGTCCAACAACAATTGTTTTTGTTGCTTTGTATGAGTAAATGTGTCGATCTATTGTTTTAAAATTTTTAGTGGAGTTGTGAAGGGAATCTATATATTATGTCTGGAGAAGGTTTTTAAGATAGAAAATTTTGGGAAAACCCTTCGGAAAAATCGTGCACTAACCGCTAGACCAGCCACACTACAAGAAGGTTTTTACGAAAGAAAATATTTTGGGGGAAAGTCGGAAAATTTGCTTGCAATTTTGTGAGCAATTTTCCCACAATAGCTTTTCGAATGAAAAAATATAAAATTCTTAGTGGAAATCTCGGAAAATTCAGGAAGAAAGTCGAAAAATTGTTTTTTTTTTTGACAAAGTTTTGCATTTTATCGAATGATTTGATGATTTTAGACGATGCAAAGGTGGAAAATTCCTTGTGAAGCTTTTGATAATTTCGAATAATTGTGGAATTCATTGTGATAAAAGACGTTTGCGTTAAATTCTGGGTGAAGAAGCTAACGAGATAAATTATTGCTGTGTTGTGAATAACTATCAAACACGCGATCCGAAATTGTGCAACGGTTCGCTGTCCGTGAAGAAACTGATGAACAGTGTGATTCTAGCGACGATCATCAAGGGAAAATTCAATGGAGAGTACTTATCCCACGAATTCCGATTATTCCAACTGATCTTTCATTCCAATTCATGCGGATTCAGGTCCCCGTTCGATTGTCTTTTGCGATGGCAATCAATAAATCGCAAGGCCAATCGTTGGTGCTTTCATTTTCCTTGAAAAAGTTCGAACTGACTAAAATAGGCTGGGCAAAATAATAAGTACATGTCAGTTAATTTGATTAAAACTGGTTTTAATTAAAATATTATGTTGTGATTCGACAAGAATTTGATTTATTTTATTATTTAAAATTTATTTTAAAAAAAAAAGCTTTTTGTTGGCTCTCTGGAGATAATTCTTATGACATGTTCCCATACATCCATATATCCAGTTACTTCCAGGAAATTCCGTAATTGGTTCGTTTTGTGAAAACTTTCGTTTCTAGTTCATTGATTCAACTCTCCCTACACATTCCGGATTCAATTTAACTCTAGTAACAACGTGAAAAGCCACTCGATTTGGTTGAAGCGAATCCTTGGCCAGTTTGTGAGGTATGGTTAGGGTTAATATCCTGCTGATCAACAGGATCCTTCATCAGCAAAATATTCTAGGACTCTCAATTAACATTTCTTATATGGAAGTTGCCTCATTGTAACGGTTATTAGGTATATTTGAACGAAACCAAACTATGAACCAGCTATGACCATTTTTTTCGCCTCCGTGGGAAATAGCCAGTTGATGTAGTGTATATCATATTATATTTTTTTCTGAGTGAAGAATATTACGATAAGAGTAGTTTCCAATCAAATTTATTACTATCTCATAAATAAAACAGAATATTATGAGAGTTTTCATTGTACGGTCTGGAACAAGAAAAACTATCCCTGAAAAATGTTCTTGTATCGTCAACACTTTTTGACATCGCCATGGAAAGTCCTAAACTTTTCGCCAAAACTGTGTTACTTCTTGTATTCTCCGATTAACTTTTCAAGGGGATTTTATATTTTCACTATTTGCCGCAAAAATCATCAGTCATGCCAAGGGAACTTTTCTCGCCATAGTGATAATGAGATAGACAGTTATCCTTAAGGCCCTTACATGGACTTAACCACAATTGAGACTGCTTTTATTTAGTTTTTAATGAATTACACAGTAAATACAATGTTTAGCTGGTTTATTTCGTTATTGAGAGAATAATTTTTCCGCCATTTCAAAGTTTCGAACTTAAAAGTATTTTTTCGTACCTACCATACGTTTTTCGCCTCTTAAGTATTTATGTTTGTTTTTAATTTAACGCTTGTTGCATAAACCAATAAATAAAGAAATAAATCCTGACGGAAAAATAGCAAGTTGTTGTCAAAAAATTAAAAAAAACTTATTTTTTTCTCCATATGTATAGGTATAGTTAGGAGGTTGATTGGGAGTCAAAATCTGTCATAAATTTAAAGTAGTGTCAAGTTGTGAGCGAAGCGAACAACGAGAGCCTAGCAAGCGCTAGATGCTATAGTTTTTAGGGTTTTTTAGAATTTTTTTTTTTCAAAAAACCCTTATGAAATCGATTTTGTCCATCCGTCCGTCTGTTCACTAAATTACTCGCGAACGGCTCAACCGATTGTCATGAAATTTGGTAGAAATGTGTAGAATGGTTACAGTCTTTGGCACAAATTCCTTAGAAGTTGGTAGGAAGAAGATAACAGGGTGTCCCGAACGTTTGAAAAAATTCCACGTATGGGTATTTAAATCAAAGATCTAAACGAGTCTATCTCATGTCAGTTGAAATTTTCCAGTTTCGAGTAACGGTAAAAAAGTTATTGGCGTTTAAAGTTAAACTTCTTTTTGACCTACGTTTTTCTAAACCGTTGAAGGGATCGATATGCAACTTTGCACAAAGGTTGGTCAGTATGGCCTCATATACGTTAAATATTAAGACTGTTGACTTTTGCTAATGAAAAGTAAATAACAGCAAATTGGTAAAATTTAAATTTATTCATGTGCAGCCCCTCTTATGTTTCCAAATATCAAAATTCTGCTAAGGGGTTTTAGAAAATTACATAGGGAATATGTTTACGAATTTTCATTCAGATAACTGTATCCAAACCGGAAATATAGCCAATTAAATATTTAGTAAGGGTCTTTCACAATGCAAAGGAGGCCTCTTAAGCATTTCTTCAATGCATATGTTTTAACTTGATGAAACAATGAAGATGAAATTTGGTGGAAATGCATAGAATGATAATAGTGTTTGCCACAAATATTTTTAAAGTTTGTATGACCAAGTTAACAGGGTGTCCCTGAATAGCTGCAAAAGTATAATTGTTTAATACTCATAGGAAAGCTTGCGTGGCTTCTATGTCAGGGGACACAATGGAATCATTTCATATAAGTTGCTTTTCCTTGATTAAAAAAGGAATAACAGTAGATTTACATCTAATAATTCAATTCATATATAAAGCTAAGGCCAAGCCATTCTTACGTTTGCCTGAGTTTCTTTTTGCTCAAAGGCCATCAGAAATCTTAAATCGAAAATGCCTGTAGATTTGCCTTGGAGTACTTTTATACAAATTGGGTAAATAGTAAATTCCACCTTTAATTGGACCAATCCATAAATAGATTTGCAGGAAGCAGTTCATTGATGTTGTGCACAATTCTTATTTATTGCTTATAAAATATCTGTACAAAAAATATTCACTATGCATTCAAATTCTAAAAAACCCTCGTATTGCGGGCGCAGCCCTCTGTACGCCGGTATTTTTTATAGATACTCACCACCTGTAGTTACAAAGTTATGTCAGATTTTTATTATGACTATCAGCCTTTCTTTGAAATGGCAATGACTAACTAACGGTCACCGACTTCTGACTTCCATGTTTCGCAATACCTCGTGAATTACACTGACCGCTCTGCTGACTCTAAATTTTCATTGGATTGCAGTATAAAACTTATCATGTTTTACGGACGTGCACTACTAATTAGATCCGACAAATTATCTAATTTAAATCGATGAAAATACTGCTGGTTACCCCAGTAGCCCATAAGAAATTTATCCTCCTCGCCATGTTCTCGAGGATTGTGGAATCCCCATTACATTTGAGCTACCACATTTTCAGGGACTCCGCGGCACTGTCTGTGTTCAAAATTAAAAGTTTTCACTGTAAATTTGAAGTTACAGCTCAAACTTTTTTTCGTATTGAATTCCAAAAATGATATCTACTCGTTTTTTCCTTATCAGTTGTTATCAGTACAGTTGGCTACGAACCTCTCCCGCGTGCACATCAATATTTGTTATACCAAGATCGAATTAAAATAAAGTTGTTGATTTTAATTAATTTTGTTTGCTTGGAAAAATTGTGGCGACATAGGTCGCAGTCTTCGTTTATATTCCAGAAAAGGAAAAGGACTCAACGGTGGCGTCATCGGGCGCAGTAATTTACGATATCTCAATCAAATATTGTACATTTGGTCCGTCGGTCGAGCCGGATTTGTGGTAATTCGGAAATTTGTTGGTGAGTCCCATATTTTCCTTCCCAGTTTTCCCACTTTGTTCCCATTTCGTACGGGTAGGATGAAGAAGTTAATAATTTCCCAAGGGTTGGCAGCCGATCAATTTTAACGGTTGGCGCATAGTTTTAGATCATCGACAACTCCTAAAACTACCAGTTATTTGAAACGGTACTTGGAAACACTCGTTAAATTACACGAGAGCTATCATTCGACTCATGGGCATATTTTGGCTACTTTAAGTGGTAATGTGCAGGAGATTGAAGTTCCGTATTTTAAAAACTCCGAAGTGACGAGATTTGAAGAGTGCTACATAACGATTCATGCCGAATTGGAAGAATTATTAAAGACTTCATCTGAGGCTACTCCTAGTGGATCCGGGCAGGACAACACGGTTCGTAATCGAGATTCAGAGGTTAAGCTTCCTCGAATTTCACTCCTACAGTTCGATGGCGACTATAACAAATGGACTTCGTTTAAGGATTTATTCGTATCGCTGGTGCATAATAAGGAAACATTATCGAATGTGGAGAAGATGCACTACCTGAAAACTCTTTTTGAAAGGTGAGCCTGAACATTTATTGAGTTCGTATCTTGTTATCGACAGCAACTACGATATAGCATGGAATACATTATTGCAACGTTACGACAATAGAGGAGCTTTATTGCATGGGCAGTTTAAGAAGCTTGTTGTCACAGATAGTGTCTCTGAATCGTCAGTGGCTATCAAAAATCTTTTGGACAGGTCGATGGGAGCTGTGCAATTGCTAGAAAGCATGGCGGGCGAATACAATTTATTTCACTCATTGGTCGTTTACCTTGTTGTTCAAAGGCTGCCAAAGCACTCTCGTGAGCTTTGGGAACAACAACAGGCTCCGAAAAAGAATATCTACTGTTTGTCGGATCTAAAGAGTTTCTTACACATACGGTTCAGAGCTCTAGAAGCTACACATCAAAGTGTCGTCACCAAAATTCACTCGCATCACATTAGTGCCAGTCAGTCTCAAGTGAATTGTTACGCGTATAAGGATAAGCATCCATTAAGAACTTGTCCTCGTTTCATCGCGGCTAATCAAAAGGACCGTTACACTATTGTGAAGCAAAACCATTTGTGTTTGAACTGTTTGGCCAAAGGACATACCGGCTCCAATTGTCCAAGCAAGTTCTGGTGTTTGAAATGTAACAGCGCGCATCACACGATGTTACACAAGAATAACGTTCCCGACATCTCTCGCTCTTCTACTGAAATTGGATCTTCAACACAACCAACTATCAATTCGCTAAGTACAACGACCATTGGAAACGTTTTGTTGCCTACCGCTTTAGTCGAATTTCATAATGCTGGCAGACGAGTCGTTTTACGAGCATTGCTAGATCAGGGATCACAAGCATCGCTGATAACAGAAGAAGCAAGTCAACGATTGGGATTGAAGAAGCAGGTATGTCAGGCTGTTGTAACTGGTGTTGGTGGTAAGAAGACGTCCCAAGTACGTGGTCGCGCCACAGTTGTCATTCGAGCGCTTAATGGGCAAGAATTGTCATTAAAGGTTTTCGTCTTGCCCAGATTAACAAATTTGATACCAAGTAAATGTTTCGATAAACTTGAACATACTCAATTAGCTAATATCAAACTTGCAGATCCATTGTATAATGTTCCAGGAAGAATTGACGCAATTTTTGGAGCTGAAATCTATGCAAAGCTCATGTTAAGTGGAACTAATCTATTGAATGATGTGTTGTTACAAAACACGAAGCTTGGCTGGATACTCTCAGGGAATGTAGAGCATAACAATTGTAGCAACAGCATTCAATCGCTGAAGATAGAGATTCGAGAAGAAGACGATATTAAACATCAACTTAAGAAGTTCTGGTAGCTCGAAGAGCCTGCACAGGCGAAATTTATGAATGCTGATGACAGACGTTGCGAAGAGATATTCAAGGAAACCTACTCTCGAGATGAAACAGGACGTTTCACGGTAAGATTGCCCTTCAAAAACAGCGACAGTATGAACCAGTTGGGAGACTCTCGCTACTCCGCACAGGCCAGCTTGAAATATTTGGAAACCAAATTTGAGAGAAATCTTGATTTGAAGCAAGATTACGTCGAATGCATACAAACCTACATTCGTTCCGGATTTCTAAGTCCTGTTGAATCTACGAAAATTGTCGACAACCGAGTTGTTCATTATTTGCCGCACCATGCAGTTCGAAAAGACAGTACCACCACCAAGACAAGAGTTGTTTTCGGTGCGTCACGAAAGACATCGTCGGGTAAGTCCATTAATGAATTGTTGTTTTCTGGACCTCCTATACAAAATGATATAGTTTCGATTCTTTCTAACTGGAGATTTTTCAAATATGCGTTTGTGGCTGACATCGAAAAAATGTTTTTCCAAATAAATCTGCATCCCGATGATCGAGATTATCAACGAGTTCTTTGGCGTACCGATTCAAAGGAGAAGGTTCGAGAGTATAGGCTCAATACGGTTACGTTTGGTTTCACCTGTGCTCCATACTTGGCGATCCGTGCATTACATCAGTTGGCCGAGGACGGAAGATCATCACATCCAAAGGCAGCAGAAACTATTTTGAATGATTTCTACGTGGATGACGTCCTTTCTGGAGGTGACACTATTGGAGAGACGAAAGAAAAGCAAAAGCAACTGTGTGATCCATTGAAAAGCGCTGGATTTCATCTTCGCAAATGGGTAATCAATGAGCCCAAATTATTAGAAGGCATTCCCATCGAAGACATCGAGTCAGTAGATGTTCTTGATTTGAAGCAAGACAAATCATACAAATCACTTGGAATTCAATGGCATCCTATCGCAGATACATTTTCATATGACTTTCGATTCGCATGCGACGGCACTATTTTCACCAAGCGAATGATCTTATCGGAGATCGCACGTTTGTATGACCCATTAGGATGGATTGCCCCAGTGATCGTCAAGGCCAAGTGTATCATGCAAAATCTTTGGATTCACGGCATCAATTGGGATGAACTGCCAAATAAGGAAATAGCTGAAGAATGGAGTAAACTACAAAGTCAATTTGCAGCTCTCAACGAAATTCGAATCCCGCGTTGTATCAACACTAACAGCTGTGAAGTAGTAGAAATTCATGGGTTTTGCGACGCCTCACAAAATGCTTATGCCGCTGTTATTTACATCGTCGCACGTGGAAGAAATTCAGAAGTCAACCTAGCTATGGCAAAAACCAGAGTTGCCCCAGTTCGAACTATCACCATACCCCGTTTGGAACTATGCGGTGCCTTATTGCTTGCTAAGTTGATAAAACAGTTCACAGAATCATCGAAAGGAAAACTAAAAATCGAACGCACTTGGTTATGGACCGATTCTCGAATTGTTTTGGCGTGGCTTCAAGGCCATCCTAGTCGATGGAATATTTTCGTCG
This sequence comes from Microchrysa polita, assembly GCA_949715475.1. Lineage (NCBI taxonomy): Eukaryota > Metazoa > Arthropoda > Insecta > Diptera > Stratiomyidae > Microchrysa > Microchrysa polita. Next base: position 39,581,072 of record OX454421.1, read on the forward strand.
CAAATCGTACTACACAAATTACAGAAGCAGTCCCAAATGCTTCTTGGATGTATGTCCCATCAGGAATGAATTCCGCCGATGTTGCTTCTCGGGGGATATACCCTCAGCATTTGTCAAATTGTTCTATATGGTGGAATGGACCTCGTTTTCTAGCCCAAAACTCGTGCCATTGGCCCCATCAAGAAGACATTCCACCCACACAATTGGAAGCTAAGAAAGAGGCTTTGTCATAATTTGCAAATTGAAACTGCGGAGCTGGACTCACTTATTATGCGATTCTCCACTTTGACACGTTTGGTTAGAACTACTGCTTACTGCTTTCGTTTCATAAAAATCGCTTCAAGACGTTTAGATGAGACACATTTCTTAACAAGTCGAGAGTTAGAAGCAGCTTTGAAATTTTGGATTGCACATTCTCAAAGGAAGCATTTTGCTGACGATATACATAAGCTACAACGTGACAAGTTAATAAGTAGAAGCAGTAAGCTGCGTAATCTGAACCCGTTTATAGATCGAGAAGGCCTTTTGCGAGTTGGTGGACGGCTATCATACGCAAATATGTCATTTGATGAAATGTACCCAATAGTTTTGCCTAAGGAGGCAAGGCTTTCCGAACTGTTAATTGAGCAAACTCACAAAGCAACGATGCACGGAGAAATTCAGTTGATGCTGGCGACAATACGTAAAAGATTTTGGATCATGGATGCTCGTAATCTTGTTCGAAAGTGTATTTTCAAATGCATACAATGCTTTCGCACTAAAGCAAAAACTTCATCGCAGCTAATGGGCACATTGCCCGCTCCCCGCGTTAATATCACCCGGCCTTTCACTCATGTCGGTGTCGATTATTGCGGTCCTATAGACATAAAGGACAGACGTGGACGTGGAGGCAGAATCTCTAAAGGATACATCTGTATCTTTATCTGCTTAGCCGTTAAAGCGATCCATATCGAGGTGGTTAACGACTTGACAACACCCGCATTAAAACGCTTCGTATCCCGGCGTGGTTTATGTACCGACCTTTATAGTGACTGCGGCAGCAATTTTGTAGGAGCTGATTTGGAGCTCAAAAGAACTGTTATAGCGAATCGACGCGCATTTGAAGAATTAGCGAACCAAGGAATAAGATGGCATTTTAACCCCCCTGCCTCGCCTCATTTCGGAGGCCTTTGGGAGGCAGGAGTGAAATCGATAAAACAACATCTACGCCGCACTATTGGAAAGGTTGTGCTTACTTACGAGGAGCTCTCTACTACATTGTCACAAATCGAGGTCTGCTTGAACTCGAGGCCATTGGGTCCCTTACATGACGATCCTACGGATGCAACAGCGATAACACCTGCCCATTTCTTAATTGGCGACACATTGCTAAACGTACCGGAAAAGTGCTGTTTGAACGATAAGCTTAGTTACCGTGATCGATGGCAACTGACTCAAAAGCTAGCGCAGTCGTTCTGGAGTAGATGGACGAAGGAATATCTATCAAGATTGCAGCAGCGACGAAAATGGCTTTCACAGGAACCAAGTCCGAAAATAGGAGATATATGCTTAGTCAAAGATGATCGCTCGCCTCCCTATAAATGGCCTTTAGCCCGAATTATTGCTCTACACCCAGGAAGAGACAATCTAGTTCGAGTAGTTACGCTTAAAAGAGATGGCAATACCTTCCAACGAAATATTACAAAGATAGCATTACTTCCAGTTAGCCACACTAACTCACAACAAGCCTAGCTACTACCATTACTATCCCTTCTTGTATTTTCCTCAAATTCCTAAATCCATTTTCATCCTTCCCATGTATCTCACCATACATCTACGCATCTTTATCGTCGTAGTTCATTAGGTCTAGGTAGAGGGGAACTGGCAACATAGTTGTGAGAACTTCCTCCTGCTGAACGCCCAATGACTTCTATTACCGGCCTACCTATGTTTCCTCGCTTAAGGACTTCAGCCATGTTCACATTGGATTTAATATTGCTGAGAATTTCAACACCACAATGGATTTTTCAACGAGAGCTTGAGAGAAGCGCAAGCTAGAAAGCCTAGATGTATTCAAACGAAGCTACTCATTTAAAGACAACGCTTCGGCAGATTTAATCAATTTACTATTAATTAATACAATTTCATTACTAATTATTCATTCACAATTTTATTGTTCATTGGCGGGGGAGGATGTTCAAAATTAAAAGTTTTCACTGTAAATTTGAATACAGCTCAAACTTGTTTTCGTATTGAATTCCAAAAATTATATCTACTCGTTTTTTCCTTATCAGTTGTTATCAGTACAGTTGGCTACGAACCTCTCCCGCGTGCACATCAATATTTGTTATACCAAGATCGAATTAAAATAAAGTTGTTGATTTTAATTAATTTTGTTTGCTTGGAAAAATTGTGGCGACATAGGTCGCAGTCTTCGTTTATATTCCAGAAAAGGAAAAGGACTCAACGGTGGCGTCATCGGGCGCAGTAATTTACGATATTGCAATAAAATATTGTACAGTCTGTTATTCTCGTCCACAAGTATCTCCGTTGGCATGATACCACCACAATGTCGAATCCAACTTTGAGACTTCTTTTTCATGGGCAGCTCTAGGACAGGACTGTATTAGCATCACCCGTGCTCATCAGAAAAATGCCTAGACGCGAAAGACGTTTGGCGTTTAGAAGCGTTCACCATCGCTTATTTCTTCCTTGTCTCGTTCTTCATACCGCTCCATGGCGTCGTACAGAGGAAAAAAATCCGACACAAACCAGTTTTATTAACTTCTTCATATATTTTTTGTAGTACCCTCCAGATTTCTGTTAATATCTAAGGTATGTATTTATGTCCAACACTTCAAATCACTGCAATTAATAACGCTGTAGGGCGATAAGAAAAAGTGGAAAACGTGGCGAAAATGGGGACAATTTTACATAGAACTAATTTTTGTTTTTATTTTATCTTATCCCTTTTGAAATACAATTTTCGTAGTATGTAAAGGATAAGTAAAAAAGTCAATCCCACGTTTGAAAAAGATTTTACGATCAAAACCAACAATGCGAATTTAACGCGGTTTTAACGGCACATTTTCTGATCTGCAAATGCAATTCCAACGTGATTGGGTTTAACAGCTATAAATGTAAAACCGTAAACCTATGCTAAATCGCTATCAAGGTATCCTTGTCTGCGACCCACGTCAGTTCGTGCAGGGTTTTGTATGATGATTGCGACATTGTTGGCGGTTTCTCTCACAGTTTGCGTTAGCAGAACTGGGCTAAACCTAAAAGCGGCTAAGATTTAACTGCGAATCTCATTCCTTGATTTTGTTTTAGCGCCGCTCAATGCAGCATGGGTGCTTCGAATTTGTAATTTCGACTGCTTGGCATTGTAAGCAATTGGGGTTAATTTGCGGCTTTGTGTCCCTCTTTCCCCACACTTAAATCATTGGTTCAAGTTCAACTTGTTGTGGTTGGTGCTACAGTCCCATGCAAAGTGCCCATAGGGAAAGGATTTGAATCACTTCTTAGCTGAGACCTGTTATTTAAGTCGGCATTTTTTCCATTCATCCTAAAGTTTCCCGATGGCTAGGACTTTGTTGAATGATGTGATGTTTCCCACTGATTCGCATATGGAGAAGCGTCGGGCACTTTAGTTGTGCCCTAGTTTCTCACGGGTTTATGTCCATTTAATCGGACAAAAATAATGTTATCGGGTGGGAATGAAGAAAATATAACTAGGGTTCCATGCTCAAAGTTCAATCGTATTGATGAAAATCTTGATGTGGCCATTTAGTCCGAATTTTATTGGTAAATAAATTTTCCAATAGGGAAACTAGCATTTGGATTGCTTACATCATCAAACATCTTAAACTACCTTCTAGCTAAAATCAAAAAAAAAATATTAAAGAGAATGGCTTACTGTCAACCGATTTCAAGCTTATATAATGCACAATTAAACCTATAGCTACATTCTCATCGTACTAAACCATTTTTCCATTGTTACAGTTACAGTTGTTTTGATGATGCGGTCATTGCTTTCGCATCATACAACATAAGTGCTTCCATATACAGGCCTTTTGTATAGTCTCTGCATCGCGGAAGCATTTTCCTTCATTTCCAATTCCATAGAATTACATACTCGTACATATATCAACATAACATCGATTTTCATTATCAAGTGCAGTGCATCCATGAAAATCCCCTTGAGGGATCTAAGCATCTAAGTCTCTGAGTCCACAGTTGGAAGACAACATGACGACGACCGAGACGTCAAAACTGCCGATCGTAAGTAATAACTAAAACGTGAATAACAGAACATTCACCTGAGACACAATGATGATGGTGCATGACGATGACGATGACGAACGGATTGAATCGTTGAATGACAAAGTACTCTTCATGCCAACAACTTTTCAACGTATCGATGCAACTTCACCAGCATGCAACATGAAAAGCGATCACGCGCTGGCGGTGAATACACACCTTAGTAGTAAATCTATGTTGACAAGGAAGGAAACACAGAAACAATCCAAGGCATTAAATTACTTCTCCTTTCGCTGATTTACTAGAATACTTTCCCATTATCATCATGTTGTGGTCGTTACATCAAGTGGTGCTTAAAATTCAAACAGTCAACTAACAATGTTACTGATCAGTTGTTGACGGTGAAGTGTGATTATTCATATGTCGATGGAGGTGGATAGGGACGATTTTAGATGGATGTAGTGGAAGTTTTGAGTTGCCATAGTAACTGCTAAAACTTTTTCTAACTTATAACATAAAAATATTAAATGATTTTCATGAATGAGAAATTCAATTTTAACTGGCTTAGCTAAACTTTCAAATTCTACATTTTGCTTCATAGGCATACAAACTATACCTGTCGCGTCAAGAAGACTTCTTTTTATTACTAAAAATATTTTCTTAATATTTTCATTCAAAAATGGGAAGACGGATTGGCAACACTCAAATAAATTTAAATTTAAATAATTCCGAGTTACTGTCCTATACCATGCATTCAACTCTTTCGTTTTTTCAAATTAAATAGAAAAATTTTAAGCCTCATCACTTCTGTTTTGACGCCAAAACAACTGGAAAATAACAAAAAGAACATGCATCACTGGAGACTACTACTAGTGGTTCGGTACTGTTGGTTCGGTGGCATTGTTATAATCGTTTAAACACAACCAAATTCTTGGATGGCAATCAAGTCTACACGAATTACAACTTGAACCATTTACCATTTATTGTTCAAATCGTTTAACATGTCAGTATTCACCATCTTAGATGCATTTTATTTCAGCTTTTTTTCATTTTTTTCACTAGCATAATAGTTTGTCTGTCGAAGTTGGCGCCCGAGTTTAAACACTTTCAATTTTTCAAGTTGTCGAACACATTATACTTTTTCTTACTCAAGCCAGTATCGTGACCGCAGTTTAAAGTACTTGTTGGAATATTTTGCATATCACTATAGCTGCAAGAGGATTCATTTTTCTTTCAACTTTACTTTTATTGCTTTTTAATTTTTGCATTGTACGCGAACAATAATGAGTTGCATTTATTCGGGGCCAAACGAAAGTGAAATTGTTAATTTTACACATTTTACCTGCAAGACTCAAAATTTATAACTAAAACAAAACAAATCGCTGGCGATTTGTGGCGTAATTTTCTCCGGAAATTTAATGAAGAGGAAACGTTGTTGAACTTGCTTTATCACTTATTTTTTTGCAAACGTTTCCGTTCATATGAGAGAAAAAGGGCCGACACTAATCTATAAATTCAACTAATGTATTTGTTTGGAAGATTAATTACCTAAAATGTCACAGCTTTCTTCCTAATTTAAGCAACATTCTACTTCTATTTCGATCGATTTATGCATTCGAAAGCAGTGAAAGCATTTCACGCGAACCAAAGTTGTTCTTAGATTACTTTCGCTCCTGTCCAAAATTAGTAAATATATAGGTGTGTCTCGTCTCAGTTTTTGTAGAATAAAAATGTTTTCCGTCGTTATTTATGTGTTTTGCATTCTCGATGATAAACCAGTTAAGCAGTTTATTTTTTACTTATCCACATTTGTACTCTAATTTGTTTATTTTGGGAAAAATAAGATACAATTGGTGGTAGAACACTTAAAAACCACAACAATAACCATAACAGGATTTTTTCTTGATCGTGCTATGACAAATTCAGAATACCGGCATCATAGTCCAGATTTTAGTGGCGACAACGAACGTTCCATTAATATAGTTCATGACGCAATATGATTGAAGTCTACTGTTTTTAAGCGAATTAAAACAGCAATACCATAAGTGCTTCGATATAATCGGGCAAATCCATCGTTACTGACGGCCCGGAACTAGAATTTATTTATGTGTTAGTTGGCCTCTCAGCACATTGCCTCTCATTCTAACTAATGCAAAATAATAGCCATAACGAACAATTGCCGCTATATTCTCGCTAATTCAAGCATTGTCACTAATACATACACAATGTACTCTTCTCAACTGCACTCTACGCACTCATGCAAAATTGTATGTCACGAGAGTCCAAATAGCGCATAGACAAATTCTCGCTCCGGGCTTTGAGTTACGGTGGTTTTGTAATCCAGGGATATAATTTCTAACTGCCAAAAATCGAATTCTCACATTCACTTGTTTGCTATATACAGTGCCAGCAAAGAAATGGGCACTGACATTTTCTCCTATAAAAACGTGAAGAATGAATTTAAATTTTTATTTAATTGCTTCATTTTATCATTTAACATATACGTATTATTTAGTGATTTTGTTCTACATGGTCTGTTTTAAGTATAAGTTAGAAAAATTGAGTAAAGAGGCCTTTCGATCTTATGAAAACGTTGTTTGGATTGAAGTTTGAAGCGTTTTATTTTAATTTTTAGGGTTTTTTTAGAATTTTTTCAAAAAATTATGTTATGAATTTGGTAAGAATGTGTAGAATGGTTACAGTCTTTGGCACAAATACCTTAGAAGTTGGTAGGAAAAAGATAACAGGGTGTCCCAAACGTTTGAAACAGACTTTTTTAGTTTTTATTGGAGATTAACGTATTTAAATTAAAGATCTAAACGAGTACATCTCAAATCAGTTAAAATTTTCCAGTTTCGAGTAACAGTAAAAAAGTTATTGGCGTTTAAAGTTAAACTTCCTTTTCGACCTCAGTTTTTCTAAACCGTTATAGGGATTCATATGAAACTTTGCACAAAGATTGGTCAGTATATTAAGACTGTTGACTTTTGCTATGGTGCTTTTCCTTGATTGAAAAAACAGTAACAGTAGATTTGCAGCTAATAATTCAGTTCATATATAAAGCCAAGCCATCCTTACGTTTTATATACAAAAAATATTCACTATGTATTAAAATTCTAAAAAAAACCCTCGTATTGCGGGCGCAGCCCTCTGTACGCCGGTATTTTTATTGTCTGATATTGATATTTTCAAAAGCCGAATTATTTTAAATGTTTTCAGCCTAGCACTGAATAAAATTCAATTTTTTAGATTAAATTTGTGTATGCTGTACGAGTGCCAATAAATGAATAAAAACAAAAAATAAACATTTTTCTCTAATAATAATTTAAAAATTTTAATTTAATTTTTGTTTGCTAAATTTTGTTATTAATATTAAAGCTCAGACTTTTGTTAACTCAACATTTTAAATTTTTTTCAGTGTAACATTATGCCTTCGTCTTTTGGAAGAAGAAATGCTTCACAAACGGCGGCTTGAGCAGCGAGTATGGGGAGGTGAAATGCAAAAAAGCGTTTGTTTTCGTAAAGTTTAGCTTATGCGAAGCCAGATGAAAGAAGAATTTAAAAAATAACTGGTATTGTTCTAAAAAGAAGCGCAAAGGAACTGATGCTTATCAGTTGTCAAAAGTATTTACACACGTTTTCATTTTGTCAGAAGTATTTTCACAACTTTCGTTTGCCATTAATATTTGGTTTGCAGTGACAAGTGCAGGTTCGTTTGTTCTAATAATTGTAATCCATTTACAGATAATTTGATTTAATCATTTAAATAATTACAGTTATTTAATAAAATGCCGAAAACAAAGGAGTTAACCATTGAGCGCCGAGCTGAAATTGTTACCAGGTTTAAGACCGGTACCTCCGCAGTCGAAATACATAGCTGAATTGTATCAAATCTCACGAAAAACTGTGTAGAATTTAGTAAAAAAGTTCGATACAGTTGGAAGCTTGGAAAATCAAAAAAGATCAGGCCGAAAACCTGTGTTGGACCCAAGACAATGCAGGCACATACTAGGAATTGTTGCAAATAATCCAAGTGCAAGTCCTGTCCAAATTGCCGCACAGTAAAACAATAATAATTGGCAAACAAATTACTGATGCTACACTGCGACGCAGGCTAAAGGAAGCTGATTAATACCTATGTTGTCCGTAAAGTGATTGACATCACACCAACCAACCAGACAAAACGTCTTAAATTAGCGTTGGAATACATCAAGAAGCATCTTGACTTCTGATTCAATATTATATGGACAGATGAGGCTGCATTTCAGTACCAGGGGTCATATAGCAAGCATTTTATACATTAAAAAAAAAAAAACAAAAGCATTTGGCAGCCCAGCCAATCATCAGGTTTGGTGGCGGCACAGTCATGTTCTGGGGATGCCTTTCCTACTATGGCTTCGGAGACCTGGTACCGATAGAAGGGACATTAAACCAGATCGGATACCTCCATATCATAAATGACCATGCTTTCACATCAGGAAATGTACTTTTATGTACTTTTATAAGAGGTATTGTAACTCTTATAAAAGTATTTTTATACTAAAAAGTGATACCATTTAAAAAATGTATATGATATTTTAGGCCAGTCAATAAACCGAAATATGAGGAGTTAGGTCGCAAAAAATAGCTCGGCTCTGATTTTTTGGGATATTGTTACGATAGATACCAGAAGTGTACCACCAAGCTTCAAACTTCGAAAAACCTGTGCTAACCCTGTGACTAAGAAAATCTCAAAAATTTTTGGACTTTTTTCATATTTTGGTTTGTAATTTTAACAAAGTGCTTCCCACAAGAAAGTCGTTCAACTCACTTTTAAAGCTAACAAAATCTTCTTTAATTTGAGTGCAGCTCCAGCTTTGTAGGTGCAAAGGATTCCAAGATACAGCATTTTAAAATGCGTTTTTTCGTAGAAAAGTCCGATATTGTAATTTTAGTCATCTTCCGAGCTAAATATCGACTTAAATGCGTGCTCTACGAGGAAAGTAATGTGCGACGAAGTTTACTATCAGTTACTTAGCTTGATTTGAATCGTGGCCGTGGGAAACTCGTGGGATCAGTAGTATAAATCAGAAAAAAAAATCAAGGAATTAAGTCTGACGAATTGCAAAAATTTGTAAACGCTTATAAAAGCATAATTGGAAATGCAATATTTAAAATTAAATTTAGTAGAATTGAATAGTGAAGTATAAATTTATCAAATTATATAAAAATTATTTTGCTAGTTTGGGTTGACGCTGGTCGTGTAATAAGTAGCGTTAAGGTAAAAATAATAGAGGCGATAAGAATTGAGTACATGTCATTGGCGTACCTTAGCTAATTCCTGCGCAGTGTTAATAATGATAAATTATAAAGAAGTAGTAGGTGTGAAGTATGTATGATCTTAGCGGAACATTCGTGTTCTAGTAGAATGCTCAGGTTCCAAAGACGGCTCTTTTTGCCACTCCGGAGACTCCTGTGTTGTCAGATCTAGTGGTAACGAGACCGAGGCAAATCTCGTACGCGGCCATTTGAATGAAACTTCAGCTTCTCTTGTGTTAATATGACGTACTCTATGACTTTCTTAGAAGAACCTAATTTTTAAGGGTTGGTTAGTATGGCATCCCTATGACCTAGTGATGCGATTTCATCCGTTTCTAGAATTGTTTTGAAGCTTTACTAAAAACACATTTGGGGGAAATTTGGTTTAGATTGGTACATAAAGAAAAATGTTTTTCTTATGAGAACCTAATTTTCAGGGGCAGCCCTATGCCCCCATAGTCCGATTCTATTCGTTCCGACATATATACAGATAAGTAACTGGTTTATAACTTCGTGTCACATGACTTTCTCCGTATACTGCGCATTTAAGCCGATATTTTGCTCGGAAGATGACTAAAATTACAATTTCTAACTTTTTTACAAAAAACAATGTTTAAAGTGCTGTATCTTGGGATCCTTTGCACCTGCAAAGCTGGGTGGAATCAAATAAAAGAAGGTTTTGTTAGCTTTAAAAATCCAGTAGACGACTTTCTTGTGCGAAGCACCTTTTGGAAATATCAAACAAAAATATGAAAAAAGTCCGAAAATTTTGAAGTTGTTCGAGAGTCACGGGGTTAGCTCAGGTTTTTCGAAGTTGCAAATTTGGTGATACACTTCTGGTATCTATCCTAACAACATCCAAACAAACCAGAGCCGAGCTATTTTTTGCGGCCTAAAATCATTAGATGACTGGACTATTTATTATAAATCGATTTTTTAAGTATGAAACATATTCGTACATATTCATAACCGAAATTGTACTCGTATAAATAGACGTTATACGATACTTGGTATACAAAATTATCCCAAAATTTCCGTGTAGAAGCTAGATATATCAACTAGTGTTTTGCGCCTGGTATGGATACTGGCACTAACTAGCATAGAGATTCCGTGTTGTAGCTGCAGCCAAAATCTTTTATATTTCATCCAGCAGTATGGTATACTCTATTACTGGTACCTGTATATGCGTGGATTGCCTTCGCAAATACAATCCGTTGTCCTTTGGAGGACCGCCAGTTAAAAGTAAAATCCTGGGATCATGCCAAATTCAATTCAATTGAAAATTGATGTATGGTAAATTTTTAGTAGGTATTAGAGTTCTAAAGAAATCAGCCGAATATCTTATGGACGCCGCATGGCTTTAAACTGACTAGAAATGGGTTTTTGCGAATTTTCGTAAAAAGTGCTATAGCGCTAACATATACTGGAATATTTTTCTATGAAAATTTCCTTTGGAACCAAATATATTGCCAACGTCCATTAATACATAAAGTTAACAAACTTTTTATACATTGGATATACATGAGGATCAGACTGAAAAAGCAAGGAGCTTTGACGTACCCTAGAAAGAAGAATAGACATTTTTTAAAAGCAATTAATTTGCAGATTATTGATCAAGCACTGAAGACACAACACAACTATCCAAAAAGCCGTACACGCACCCCTAGCAAAAAATGGTGGCAGGGTACTGCAATAACAGGAAATTAATATTTAAAAGCTAATTTTGTAGATGTCCATCGGTATACAATACCTCCATCTCGCGATGCAAGCAATTATTTTTTTTTATACCCTTCGCTCATAGAGTGAAAGAGTAAATTAACTTTGTCATGAAGTTTGTAACGCATTGAAGGAAGCATCTCCGACCATATAAAAAGTATACATATATGATCAGCATGACTTGGGGAGTCGATTGGGCGATGTCCGTCTGTCTGTTCGTCTGTCTGTCTGTCTGTCCGTCTGTCCGTCTGTTGCAACGCGTTTTACTCGGCCAATTTAAAAGCTATGAAGCTGAAAGTTTGCGCAAATGCCTCTTTTTGCTGCAGGCAGTTTGTATGTTTGAATCGTTAATATCGAAGAATGGGATCATGGGGCTACCATGCAAACCTAACCCGCCAAATTAGGTTCTTTCAAGAAAAACTTTTTTATTTTTGCACCAATTTCAACTAAATTTCACACAACTGTGTTCTATTCCTTGCGCACAGGAACACGAAGCTCCGCGTGTACAAAACGATCATCCGACCCGTGCTATGTTATGACTGCGAAACATGTACCCTCACCCAAGCCTCCGAAATTTTGCTAGACCGATTCGAACGAAAGGTCCTTCGGCGAATTTTTGGCGCCATTCGCGAGCGAGATCAATGGCGTATCCGGTACAACCAGGAGTTGTATCAATTGTACGATGAGCTGGAAGTATCGAAAATCGTGAAGCTTCACCGTTTGCAATGGGCGGGGCATGTACAACGGATGGACGATAATCGCATGCCAAAGAAAGTGATGAACGCACGACGAATTGATGGAGCGAGGTTGCGTGGACGACCAAGAGCTCGCTGGGAGAACTCCGTAGGTGAAGACGCCCACCAGCTGCTGGGCTTCCGAAACTGGAGAACAAGGTCACGATTCAGGCGGCCAAAGCCCGACGTCGGGCTATTGTGCCACATTGATGATGATGTGTTCTATTAATGACACAAAATATATGCAAGAACGGATCAAGTCGGACCATGGGGTCATGGGGCTGCCATACAGAACCAACCCCCAGAATTAGGTTCTTCTAAGAAAAACTTTTTTATTTGTGCACCAATTTCAACCAAATTTCACACAAATGTGTTTCTATTGATGACACAAAACCGATGCAAGAACGGATCAAATCGGATCATGGGGTCATGGGGCTCCCATACAAACCCAAACCCCCAAATTAGGTTATTCTAAGAACAACTTTTTTATTTGTGGACCATTTGCAACCAAATTTCACACAAATGTGTTTCTATTGATGACACGATACATATGAAAGAACTAGTGGCGTGAATAAGGGGGGGGATCAAGGGGAATAATCCCCCCGGCTCTTTTGGTCACAGGTTTTTCATTTTCACTTTACGTAAAACAAAATTTTTGCTGAAATTATTTAACATGTGGAATAATTTATAAAACTACGTAAATCCATTTTCACAACTGCTATAGAAAATGTACTAAAATTTCATTTTAAAAACATGTCGATAAAAATACTGCAGCACAAGGCCTCCATTGCGATTCTGGTTCATTCACTTGTTTACATTGGATCTGTACATGCAAGCCTTTCTGAAATTAGGCGTAAACACTAGCTGCAGAGTTGTTTTCTGATATGTTCGGTTCAGTTTTAAAAGGTTCTTTTAGGAAAGCTATTCCCAAGAAGAGTTTATGCGAATGAACAGAAAATGCTGCTATGCAATTTTTGAGCATCCCTAATTGTTTGAATTTGTTATCATTCTTTTCTTAAAAGTCAAAATTAGATTAAATGTGTATTATTCAAATTTTTTACGAAGAACTACTACAAAGCTAATCGAAGTTATTTTGAAACTAGATTTTATATAAAAAACAAAATTGTAGAAATGTCCAAAGTTGAAAGATATGTCGCCAGTAGCTTGAACGGAAATACATTTTTTCTGCGTATGATCTAACCCAATGTAAAGCTCCAATTGTCCCTTCACATTAGCAAAAATTGTGTACAAAATCTGGAATGCTGTGAATTTCTCACCGTAATAAAGAGTCCAAAATTATCGATGTAGTTGCACAATTTTTGCGGAGCGTTCAATATTTTCAGGAATTTGTTTTGAAAAATTGTTTTCTTTTTTGCATCAAAATTTGCACATTAGTGTTGCTATTTTGAAGTGAATTAGAAACAGAAAGTTTCTTTCGGAAATTCCAAATTTTGTAACCGAAAAAGTATTGTCATCTTGCAAAATGATCCCATCCCTCTCCGAAAAGCTATCTACGCCAATGGCAAGAACGAATCAAATTGGACCATGGAGTCATGCTCATTGTTTTGTCGATGCAACGGAATTTTTCTGAAGACGGAGTGAAAATAATGGGGGAGGAGGGATTAAATACAAGTCGTAGTTACGCCCGAAAAACTTTTTGCCAGAGGAGAGCGAAGAGTATTCAAATTTTGGCCGCGCCTGAAATTAGCCTCGGTCACGTTTCATTTTTCGATAGGGAGCCGTGAAGTTGCTGTGCATTTGAATTAATCGTTTGCTCAGAATAAGTTTACTGAAACTGTATAGTACTTTTGACATTTTTGAAAGGGTCTGGCTATTACTAATAGGTGTGCAGCTACCGGTGCATTCATTTTTTATTTTCGGAATATATTCATGGTTGGTTTAGTAATAAAAAATATCACAAGTTCGTTGATTTCTTCATTTCAGTGTATTTTCTCTCAAGATTGCGAACATAAAAAGTATATGACCTAGACATATTTTGGTCCTGGACGCCAAGTTTTTTTTTAGGCTCTATTGCTTTACAAGCCAAATTTACATTAAAAGCTGGGTAATTCGTTAGCAGAGCTGCAGCCCGTATCCCAGGGTAGGAGAGAGTACGATGATGCGAAGGAGTAGTTAGTGATATGCTTCGCTATGAGTTTTAATTTAACATGCCCAGGAAAAAAGGATAATTTTCACTACTCCTTTACAAAAGACCCGACGCATTTGCTTCTAAACTTTCAATAAACAGACAGTTCGGTAACTTTCTACAGGAGTCGGTAGGTACCCTTAGCTTTGATGTAAGCTTATTATTTTTGTTTTATAAAAAATATTATGAGGCTGATCATTAAAAAGTAGGTGGTTTAATTCGGCCTAAACAATACTTGTATGATACCTTACGGCTGTTGTGCGTCTTTAAAACTATCAATAAAAACTCCAATTTGACTTGTCTTAGTAACTGTTGGCTGGCGATGGCTCATATTATTAGGCCTGTTCGGTACCGAGATTTCAGTACCGGGTTTCGGTTTTTTTCAATACCCGGTTCCCGGTACCACAAACGGTTTCCCTGACTCAGGTTTTTTTTTCAGTACCGACGGTTTTTTTAACCATAAGCCGGTTTTTTTGAGTACCGGGTTAAAAACCGACCGACGAGTCGGTTTTTTGTACCGAGTTAAAAACCGACCGACGAGTCGGTTTTTTGGTACCGGGTTAAAAACCGACCGACGAGTCGGTTTTTTGGTACCGAGTTAAAAAAACCGACCGACGAGTCGGTTTTTTGGTACCGAGTTAAAAAGAACGATTCATTTCAACCATGAGCCGGTTTTTTTCAGGTTTTTTGGTACCGGGTTAAAACCGACCGACGAGTCGGTTTTTTGGTACCGAGTTAAAAAGAACCGACGAGTCGGTTTTTTGGTACTGAGTTAAAAAGAACCGACGAGTCGGTTTTTTGGTACCGAGTTAAAAAGAACCGACGAGTCGGTTTTTTGGTACCGGGTTAAAAAGAACCGACGAGTCGGTTTTTTGGTACCGAGTTAAAAAGAACCGACGAGTCGGTTTTTTGGTACCGGGTTAAAAATAACCGACGAGTCGGTTTTTTGGTACCGAGTTAAAAAGAACCGACGAGTCGGTTTTTTGGTAGCGAGTTAAAAAAAAAACAAAACAACCGACGAGTCGGTGTTTTAGTCAGGTTTTTAAGCACCGATTCAATTTCAGTTTTCTTATTTCATTACTTTAGTTTTCAGGTGTTTTTTTATTTTTACACGTGGATGTGGAATATTATTATCGGAAACGGTATCATCGAAAGGTGTCGACTAGGGATGAGCATCGAACATCGATGTTTCTCAAACATTCATATTTTTGGTTCGATGGTCGATGTTTTTTTATTTTTACACGTGGATGTGGATTATTACTATCGGAAACGGTATCATCGAAAGGTGTCTGAAACATTCATATTTTTGGTTCGATGGTCGATGTTTTTTTATTTTTACACGTGGATGTGGATTATTACTATCGGAAACGGTATCATCGAAAGGTGTCGACTAGGGATGAGCATCGAACATCGATGTTTCTGAGACATTCATATTTTTGGTTCGATGGTCGATGTTTTTTTATTTTTACACGTGGATGTGGATTATTATTATCGGAAACGGTATCATCGAAAGGTGTCGACTAGGGATGAGCATCGAACATCGATGTTTCTGAAACATTCATATTTTTGGTTCGATGGTCGATGTTTTTTTATTTTTACACGTGGATGTGGATTATTATTATCGGAAATGGTATCATCGAAAGGTGTCGACTAGGGATGAGCATCGAACATCGATGTTTCAGAAACATTCATATTTTTGGTTCGATGATCGATGTTTTTACCATCGATGGTACAGCGTCGATGTTTTTTTGACCATATCGATGGTCGATGTTTTTCACCATCGATGTTTTATAACCATCGATGGCTTGAGGCTCAACCGATTGTCATGAAATTTAGTAAGAATGTGTAGAATGGTAACCGTTTTTGGCACGAAATACTTAGATCTTAGAAGTGGGTAGGGCAAAGATAACAGGGTGCCCCGAAGATTTGAAAATTTGTTCACTAAATAACTCGCGAACAGCTCAACCGATCCTTATGAAATTTGGTAGGAATGTAACAGTCTTTGGCAAGAAATACTAAGAAGTTGGTAGAGCAACGAAAAAGATAACAGGGTGTCCCGAAGATTTGAAAATATGTTCACTAAATAACTCGCGAACGGCTCAATCGATCGTCATGAAATTTGGTAGGAATGTATAGAATGGTAACCGTCCTTGGCACGAAATACTTAGAAATTGGTAGGGAAAAGTTAACAGGGTGTCCCGACGATTTGAAAATTTGTTCACTGAATAACTCGCGAACGGCTCAACCGATCGTCATGAAATTTGGTAGGAATGTGTATGTAGAATAGTAACAGTCTTTGGCACGAATACCTTAGAAGTTAGTAGGGAAAAGAAAACAGGGTGTCCCGAAGAGGTGGAAAAACCGACTTTTTTATTTTTAATCGGAGATGGACGTATGGGTACTCAATTCAAAGGACTCTAAGAGTACATTTTATATCAGTTATTCAAGTAACGGCAACGGAGTGATAGGCATTTGAAGTTTTGCTTACGTTATCACCTCGGTTTTTCTATACTGTTATAGGTACCTATATGAAACTTTGCACAAAAATTTGGTTAGTATGAGCTTATATACGCTAAATGCTAAGAGTGTTGATATTTGATAAGAAAAAGTAACAGTAAATTTGTGAAATTTCAATTAGCGCGTGTGTAGCCCTTCTTAGATCTGAAAATATGAAAATGTTGAAGACAGTTCTTAGGAAATAAGATAAGGAACGGAGAGGTTTGTGTGGGTACCCATCTCAACGGGCTCAACGAAGTCATTTGATATAAGTAGGTTTTTCTTGATTCGGAAAAAACGGTAACGGATTGTGTAGCCATATTCACGTTTGCCTCAGTTCTTTTTGTTGAGAAATCGGAAATTATCGAATCGAGAAATGTCTGTAGATTTGCTGTTGAGTACTTTAATCCAAACAGTTTCGAATGATGAGGCGAAAGTCGAAATTGCAGGATCTGATATTTAAGTACCGGAAATCAATTACATAATTACTATAACTCACGGACAATAAATGTCTGAAATGTACGATTGTGATAGTTCCCGAGTCGGCAGTATCTGCAGTTTTCCCGTTTGGGAATATCTATGTCCCTGAGAAACAATTTGGAATTTAAGGCTTCGTTTCACATACCTTCACTGAGCGAAAGATGTCCTGAGACTGTACTATGTACGCAATTATGCAAATTTTCAATTATTTTGAGAATAAGCATTTTTGGGAAAAACAAAAAATGGTTTGAGTTGAGCCATAAAATCAATCGTAGATGGTAAATGCTGCGTCAACACACAAAAAAAGTTGGCCGACAAGATAAGTTAAACTAGTCGTTACCAAATCTTGCAACATTGTAAGATATACAAAAAACATTCGGATAAAAAGTTGACCAATTTTCGTTTACACGTACCAACTTGTTTCAATGCTCTTTCAACTTCTAAATACAAACTTGTAGGAAAGCTTTTGTTTACATGCAAGTGCTAACTAGTAGGTATAAAGACTCAAACGTTGGAACGTGTTAACGACCATTTACTGCGTCATCATTATTGGTGCAAAATTTCAACCGGTTTCGTAACATGTAACATTCCATCATTTGTGTGTGAAGTACAAAATCATTCAAGATCTTCTCTCCTGAAAATTCAAAACAGAAGGCGCCTGTCAGGCCATAAAATCTTTCAGTTTCAGCAATAAAAAACATGCAGTTGCACTCCAGTCTGTGTGTCGCTCATTTTTATTCTTACGAAAGGATTTTCTTTGTCTACCTTTCGAAACTAAAGAGTCAAAAATATGTAACACCGGCGCGCGGCAGGTAGTTTATTGTCGCGCGACAATGTAGTGTATACTAGTGTGACGCGCGACACATTTTGTATCATTGAGGAAGGTTCTGTTCCGCTAACATGTTTGCGTTTCCGATCCACAAATCGCCGTTTTGCGGTTCAGGAATATTATCGTGTTATGGTTTCCAGTTTCGTCGGCTTGTTTGCACAGACTCTTTTTATATTTAAAAAACAAGCTTTACTCCTTAAAGTCGGTGAAATATTTTTATTTTCTTTATACAAATAGCTGCCAAAATACGTATATAGAAAATGAAAATATTTCACCGCCTTTAAGGAGCAAAGCTTGTTTTTTAAATATTATCGTGTTCCTTTTGTTTTTTGTTTGCTTCTAAACAGGTAGACCATGTTGATTAAATCCAGACATTCATCAATAAAATACAGGTAGTTTCTGCGGAGAGATCTTATTAATTGGACCAGAAATTAAGAATAATTTCCAAATCCTGGGGACACCCTGTTATCTTTGCCCTATCAACTTCTCAGAATTTGTCAAAGACTGTTACCATGCTACACATTCCTACCAAATTTCATGACGATCGGTTGAGCCGTTCGCGAGTTATTCAGTGAACACATTTTCAAATCGTCGGGACACCCTGTTAACTTTTCCCTACCAATTTCTAAGTATTTCGTGCCAAGGACGGTTACCATTTTATACATTCCTACCAAATTTCATGACGATCGATTGAGCCGTTCGCGAGTTATTTAGTGAACATATGTATTTTCAAATCTTCGGGACACCCTGTTATCGTTTTCGTTGCTCTACCAACTTCTTAATATTTCTTGCCAAAGACTGTTACATTCCTACCAAATTTCATAAGGATCGGTTGAGGTGTTCGCGAGTTATTTAGTGAACAAATTTTCAAATCTTCGGGGCACACTGTTATCTTTGCCCTACCCACTTCTAAGATTTAAGTACATATTTCGTGCCAAAGACGGTTACCATTCTACACATTCCTACTAAATTTCATGACAATCGGTTGAGCCTCAAGCCATCGATGGTTATAAAACATCTATGGTGAAAAACATCGATGGTGAAAAACATCGACCATCGATGGTCAAAAAAACATCGACGCTGTACCATCGATGGTAAAAACATCGACCATCGAACCAAAAATATGAATGTTTCAGAAACATCGATGTTCGATGCTCATCCCTAGACGACACCTTTCGATGATACCATTTCCGATAATAATAATCCATATCCACGTGTAAAAATAAAAAAACATCGACCATCGAACCAAAAATATGAATGTTTCAGAAACATCGATGTTCGATGCTCATCCCTAGTCGACACCTTTCGATGATACCGTTTCCGATAATAATAATCCACATCCTCGTGTAAAAATAAAAAAACATCGACCATCGAACCAAAAATATGAATGTTTCAGAAACATCGATGTTCGATGCTCATCCCTAGTCGACACCTTTCGATGATACCGTTTCCGATAATAATAATCCACATCCACGTGTAAAAATAAAAAAACATCGACCATCGAACCAAAAATATGAATGTTTCAGAAACATCGATGTTCGATGCTCATCCCTAGTCGACACCTTTCGATGATACCATTTCCGATAATAATAATCCACATCCACGTATAAAAATAAAAAAACATCGACCATCGAACCAAAAATATGAATGTTTCAGAAACATCGATGTTCGATGCTCATCCCTAGTCGACACCTTTCGATGATACCGTTTCCGATAATAATAATCCACATCCACGTGTAAAAATAAAAAAACATCGACCATCGAACCAAAAATATGAATGTTTCAGAAACATCGATGTTCGATGCTCATCCCTAGTCGACACCTTTCGATGATACCGTTTCCGATAATAATAATCCACATCCACGTGTAAAAATAAAAAAACATCGACCATCGAACCAAAAATATGAATGTTTCAGAAACATCGATGTTCGATGCTCATCCCTAGTCGACACCTTTCGATGATACCGTTTCCGATAATAATATTCCACATCCACGTCCCACGTGTAAAAATAAAAAAACAACTGAAAACTAAAGTAATGAGAAAAGAAAACTGGAATTGAATCGGTGCTTAAAAACCTGACTAAAACACCGACTCGTCGGTTGTTTTGTTTTTTTTTTTTTAACTCGCTACCAAAAAACCGACTCGTCGGTTCTTTTTAGCTCGGTACCAAAAAACCGACTCATCAGTTCTTTTTAACCCGGTACCAAAAAACCGACTCGTCGGTTCTTTTTAACTCGGTACCAAAAAACCGACTCGTCGGTTCTTTTTAACTCGGTACCAAAAAACCGACTCATCAGTT
This sequence comes from Microchrysa polita, assembly GCA_949715475.1. Classification (NCBI taxonomy): domain Eukaryota; kingdom Metazoa; phylum Arthropoda; class Insecta; order Diptera; family Stratiomyidae; genus Microchrysa; species Microchrysa polita. Next base: position 39,601,313 of record OX454421.1, read on the forward strand.
CTTTTTAACCCGGTACCAAAAAACCGACTCGTCGGTCGGTTTTAACCCGGTACCAAAAAACCTGAAAAAAACGGCTCATGGTTGAAGTGAATCGTTCTTTTTAACTCGGTACCAAAAAACCGACTCGTCGGTTCTTTTTAACCCGGTACCAAAAAACCGACTCGTCGGTCGGTTTTTAACTCGGTACCAAAAAAACCGGGATATCGGTACTTTAGAATATCGGGTCCGGTACCAAGTGAACACCGGTTTTGTACCGGGATCCCGGTTTTTGGAACAGGCCTACATATTATGAAATCATCAAGTTTAAAACGGCTTGTTACAGAATAGCGTAATGGTAAATTAAGTATATCAAACATTAGAAGTAAATAATTCACTAAAATGTTCAAGCTTTCGCAAAATGGTGTGCGTCTTGTCTATGCGATAAGACTAACCATCCAACGGACACTAGGTAAGATGCACGAGTTATCGGCCCGTAGTATTTTTTTTTTAATTATGAAAATTTAGGTATGCGTCTCTGCTATGATTTTGATAAACAAAAGTCGCATGCCAAACACATGGATACACAAAAACAATAAAAACACAATTTCACATTCAAAGTTTCATGTAAAAAAATTTCCATAACCTCCAAAGCAGAAACATCACAATATCAAATTCACGTGGCATTCGAATTTCGGCTGAGCTGATAGAACTTTTATCTAAAGATAACATTTATTAATGATTGAGTTTGTATAGAATTTATCTCATTAGCAATTTAATTTTGATTTCAACAGGGCATTGACACATTCTCAAAACTTCTAGCAGACATTGTATTCAAAACACAATTTTTCGCCGAGGGCTTCAACCTCTTGTCGAATATCTAATGAAATACATACGCGAAATTCCAGTTTCCGACTCGACAGATTTCACACAACTATAGTCAGCTATTATAAATACATAAATAGATATCAAAACTTTTTGATTGTATCTACTATATTCCGCTATTCTATTGGCTTGTGATAAATCGTTTCCAATAAAACGTGTACCATTTCTTTAGATAAATCGTCTTAGCCTAACAGGTGTTTTGTATAATAAATATTAATAGGCAAAGGGCCATTTTTTCGTACATTTTATAGGCTGGTTAGTCTTATTGCCTAGAGAAGACACAAACAATATTTCGAAAGCTTTTCCATTGTACTGAATGTCATTTATGTTTATTTTGCATAGTTATGTTATCTTTTGCTTATTTACGCTGTTGCATGAAACCGTGCAATGATTTTTTTAATCTAAGATGATGGTGTAACCATCAAAATATGGCAGAACTATGCAAAATAAACAAAAATTTCATTCAATAAAATGGAAAAGCTTTCTAAATATTGTGTGTGTCTTCTCTAGGCAATAAGACTAACCAGCCTATAAGATGTACGAAAAAATGGCCCAAAGACCTATATCCTCAACTCAAGCGATCTCGTCATTTTCATTCATCATGAATAAAACAACACTTGATATATTTTTGGGATTCTAAATATTCCTTTCATTTGAATTTTGTGGAAATAAATTATATTTTCATCTTATACGAATATTTATACACTTTAACAACGACACTTATGTGTTATGTGAATAAATGTGACCTTAAAACTAATTAAAAATTCCTAACTATGAACATTATGAGTTGTCAGTCGACGACACAATATTGTCAGCACCCTCGTTCAATGCTACGTGCACAGGCACGTGCCTTCTAAATTGGCCTTTATCCATGGTACGAATTTGCTGACGCGTGTGTAGACGCCCGGGTAGCCTTCACGGCCACAACCCACGCCCCACGATACGATTCCCACTATGTGATATTTGTATCCACTGGACAGTAGCAATGGTCCACCGCTATCGCCTTGACACGAGTCCTGACTCGGTTTGCCAGCGCACAACATACTCGTCGTTATTCGGGAGCTTTTGTATTTTTGATTTCGACAATCGCCAATTGTTAGTATAGGAACTTTCACATGATTCACTATGCCGGGCAATTCACCACCCTCACTGGTACGTCCCCATCCGACAACGGTGCCAATTCGTCCTGAAATAATAAAATACAAATTGAAATTAAAAAAAAAATAAGAGAATGCGTATATTAAAAAAGGTATTGCAATTGAAATTGTTTCACGTTACTCAATCTATTTAATTCTGTTTTGTTACATCTACATTATAAAAAATCACCAAACCACATTAACAAATCTTCAAACTTTTATATATTGTTGAAAATTGATAGAAAAATTAATTATTTGCAAGCAATATCAGTCACGACTCAGCATCTTCTTTATGTAATCGCTATGTTAAAGTCTCGTTCATAGTAAAATTTAAAACCATTCAAAGGTGATTCACCTGATCAACAAAGAGTAACAATGCGACCTTGAACCCTCGCCACAGTCCGACACATTTTATCTTAACATACATAATAACTCCAAAACAGTAAACCATCAATCAAATCCAAACCACCATCAAAATCCGCATGCCCACAATAGTTTAACATTTAGCACAGATAAATCATTGGATTTGCATTCAAATCAGATACATACCGGCCGGATCATAATTTATTCGTGGCAAGCAAACGGGTCGTATCGTTTTCGTAAACACTACCGGTTTTCGCAATCGTAGCAGTGCAATATCATTATTATATGTATCAGGATCGAAACGTCGATGTTTTATAATAGCTGTCACAGCCCTCTGAATAGCTCGCGTTTCTGTTGTTATATACTGATCATGATCGCCGAGAATTATGCGAATTTTCGATCTTCGCAGTCTGTGGAACGATGGAAAGATGGTAAAGTTAGTAACAGATACGAATATCTACGTACATCAATATTTGAAAAGCTCGTGAGCTTTCTTACTACCTTTTTACACAATGAGCAGCCGTCATTACGTAGTCTTTGGTTAGTAGAGTTCCGCCGCAATGAAATTTACCATCGTATACCAAACGCACCATCCATGGATATTGATTGACGCCTGTTGGCTTACCGCCGACAATTCGTATCTCTTGATTGGACTGTCCACATTCTGGAAAAGATAAAAACATATTTGTAATAGGTGGATAAATTAGAGTTACCGGTAAGTATGCAAAATATAAAGTGCAGGTACATAGATATCTTTTAATAGTAGTTATCAGTGCAAGCTGCTAAAGATACCGGCTTGTTGTGCAGGAGATCAAATTAGCTTATTCTGGACTATCCGTATGTACAGTGCCGGAAATAAAAATTGGTCACTTTATGATTGTCCTTTTATGCTGAAAATATTATAATTTATGAGGTTGGGGAGTATTTTTTGGATTGGGGAATAACGTAGGGTATGTACACTTTTTCTGCATAGCGAAATTGGGTGATTTGATTACTAACTTCGGAGTAGAAATGGGTTTAAGGGAAAGGTCGATATATTGCAAAATCAAGTTTAAATTTAGTGCTTAAACAGCGACCATTATTTAATTGTTGGCATATGGGAATGACCCGATTTTGAAATAATAGAAGTACCTACAAGAAGGCTCAATGCATATATTCACCGAATTGAAAAATTTTTGAGGAAAGGGACACCAGAGGGTGGTTGAAAGGTTCAGAATTCAAAACAAATAAAACTGCCTAGAATTATAGTTTTCTTGCTTATGTTTTTATTCCAATTGATTAAGGAATTTGAGAGTCATTTAAAGCCTCGTCTCCATGGTAAGCAATTGTGGCGCAACTATATACGAATATGATGTTTTAGTACTCCCCACTTGTTCGCGAACAATAGTGTCACGTCCACAATGTAAACAAATGAGCTGTTGCACTTATTTGAATTGTTTCGCAGCTCAAGTTTGTTTCAAACTGTTGCACTGATATTTGTAAGTACATAATTTATTGATGTTCGAAGAAGAATGTTAACTAATTTTAAGTGCAAACCAAATAAATTAGAAAATATTAACGTTTAAAGTTGTGCTAATAATCGCCAGCGTACGACTATATGTAGTATGTATTGCGATCAACTTTCGACCGTCGGTTTTTTCTCTGCACCTACTTAAAGATAGTAAGAAAAATCGAAAAAGTTCTACATGCAATTGGCAGAATTCTCTATAACAGCAATAAGCAAAGACAACCACGAAGGACAACACAATGTTCAGTTGATTTTATTCACTCGTAAGGTTGTTATATGTTTTTTAGGTGTGGTAAAACTGTATGTATAGGTAACTGCAAAGGTTGAACGGGTCCGACCAATTTCAGTGTTTCTCCACAGGACGTTATCAGTTCGCATTATCCCAGTAAAGTTAGGGGAGGGTAACTTGTCGTATAAAACGACTAAATGAATAGAAAGTGTATGTATAGGCGAGTCCTATAAACAAGATTGAATTTTCTTAACTACTTCTAATTTAAATGCATTATATGAGTTCCTATATTTGTTATGATTGTCAAAAATAAATAAACTAAAAGCTAAAGGCTACAATCTCCTCTTGACCTCCGCCATCTCCTCTTCATGGATCAGCAGCAACGCGGCCTTGGGCAACAAAGAGTGGCTCGGCCACTGGTAAAGTACCAGGATAAACGATCACAGCTTCCTTAACGATCATTTTACGAAAATCGGTTTTAATTTCCATAGCCACTTTCCTTCCGCATTGGCACAATTTCGCTAAATTTTCAATTTTAATACATCCGGCACGGATGTCGGCTTCCCACTGATCAATGTCGAAATATCTTAATCGGTATATGCCACTTTACCGGTAACAACGCTGGCCGACAAGGTGCAAACATTACAACTTGTTTCATTCCGTGTGGCACCGGAAAAAATCTTCTTTTCGAGCGTTTGATATGAACACTGCCAACTCTTTCTACATTAGAGTTTGTCACTAAAATAAAAGTATTTATTCCAATCGGCAAATTAATCATACTAGTTACATTATGTACAAGAAATTGCACAAATCACATGATATAGAACTGTCAAATAATAAACTAAATATTCGAACAAGTTGCGCAACTGTTCCCGAACATTATAGATCATTGCTCCGCAACTTTTTATAAGCAAAATGGGAACGTGTAGGTATAGCAACTGTTCAGAAAAAGTTCAGTTGAATGTTGTGCATTTGTTCGCAGAACTTTGAACTTTTTTGCAACAGTTCATCAACAAATGTTTACAATTGAGACGAGGCTTAAAACTATAACTATCTATCTATTCCAAATATCACAGATATGTGCATCTTTATAATTGTAATATTGATACTCGGCTTCCGCTTTTCAGGGTTGTTTAGAAATTTTTTTTCAAAAAACCCTTATGAAATCGATTCTGTCCGCCCGTCTGTCCGTCCGTCCGTCTGTCCATCTGTCCATCCGTCTGCTCACTAAATAACTCGCGAACGGCTCAACCGATTGTCATGAAATTTGGTAGAAATGTGTAGAATGGTTACAGTCTTTGGCACAACTTTTTTAGTTTTTATCGGAGATTGACGTATGGGTATTTTAATCAAAGATCTAAACGAGTATCTCATATCAGTTAAAATTTTGTTGGCCGTGTTTTTTTTTACATCGGGGGCAGGTTTGCTAACCCAGACGCGGAAAAAAAACTATCGAGGGTAGCATCCAGGTTAAATTTCAAATTGTCACTTAGGCATTGCCATTAATTTCAAAACATTGCTCAAAAATATTAAAGCCCCGTTTTCACTTTACAAACGCAAAAGTTAACATGTAATTCTTTTTTAATGAAAACATATTTTTATGTAGGAATAATAATTTTGTTAGAATAAGAATTCGACGAACAACATGTTTAACATGAATTTACAAACAAAAACTATATTTTTTGCACACACTTGTGTGTTGCATGTAAACTATACCTTAGAGCTTTTCATTTCAAAATTTAATTTTTCCTAGTCATTGGAAAACGTACTAGAAAATAATTGGGATTGCATACATTTAGGCGATTTTTGGAAAGCTCATTAAATCTGGATAGCAATATAATTTCTATCCTGAATAAAGTCACAGGGTAGCGTTTGTATGAAAATTACCCCGGATAGTGTAGGTTAGCTAATTAAAAAACACGGCCGTTGTTTCGAGTAACGGTGAAAATGTTATTGGCGTTTAAAGTTAAACTTCCTTTTCCTACCACCGTTTTTCTAAACCGTTATAGGGATCGATATGAAACTTTGCACAAAGATTGGTCAGTATGTCCTTATACATGGTTAAAAATTCTAGTGTATTTTGTATACCAACTGATGGTATAAAGCTCATGCATACATTTTTTAGTATGAATTGTAATAAACAGCTATGTATAAATTTTGTTTATATGAATTTTTATTAAATTTATCCGAAATAGGTATTAAAATATTGAATTTGAGATGTTTGTATACAAATTATACGAAGCTGTTACAAAATTAATCCTAAAATACTAATGAAAATTATGCAGCATTTATATGAATCTTTTATCAGAACGTGTTATTGATTTTATACAATCAATTACAACTTTGCATACCAATCGAGAATATGTTTAATAAAATTGAAGTAATAGAAAAATTGTATACCAAAGTGAGGTAAAGTTTATCCTAAGGTTGTACATTTCTAAAAAATTTCATTGCATTCGCATTTGGTAAGGTGGACTTCGTGCGTCGCTGTGGCTCACCTGGTTGATAGTGCATGCTAGTAATCTAGAGGTTTGGAGATCAAATCTGGGCGTGGTCTATAATTTCTGTACACGTGCGGATAGGAAATATATAGTGCCTGCAATATTATGTCCCACAAGGGGTTTTCTGCAGGCATTCAATATCCTTCAGATATAAATGAATGTAATTTTTTTTTTAATTTTAAATAAAAAAAGTGTCTAGTTTTAGTCATATAGTATCTGGATGAATACTGTTTACACCTTGTTCGGATTATTTTTATATATATAAAAATATTTTATACCCGATTAGCATGAACTGTATAGCTTCAACTGATAACTTCGATTAATAATTAATTGGTATAATTTTTATAGAGAAACTGTAATGAACTATATGTATACCAAAATTTATAAAGTTTATATCATTTTTTTTACCGTGTATACGTTAAATATTAAGGCTGTTGACTTTTGCTAAGGAAAAGTAAATTACAGTAAATTTGTAAAATTTCAAGGTTTTTTAGAAAATTACATAGGGAATATGTCTACGAATTTTATTCAAATGTATGTATAACTGTATCCAAACCGGAAATATAGCCAAGTAAGTATTTAGTAAGGGCCTTTCGCGATGCAAGGGAAGCCTCTTAAGCATTTTTGCAATGCATATCTTTTAACTTTCTGAAACAATGAACATGAAATTTGGTGGAAATGCATAGAATGGTAATAGTGTTTGCCGCAAATATTTTTGAAGTTTGTAGGACCAAGTTAACAGGGTGTCCCTGAATAGCTGCAAAAGTATACTTGTTCAATACTCATAGGAAAGCTTGTGTGGGCTCTTATGCCAGGGGACACAATGGAATCATTTCATATAAGTTGATTTTCCTTGATTAAAAAAAAGTAACAGTAGATTTACAGTTAATAATTCAGTTCATATATAAAGCCAAGCCATCCTTACGTTTGCCTGAGTTTCTTTTTGCTCAAAGGCCATTAGAAATCTTAAATCGGAAAATGCCTGTAGATTTGCCTTGGAGTACTTTTATACAAAATGGGTAAATAGAAAATATATTTTTGGAATAAACGCCTTCCAGAATGAAAGGCGCATTTCATTCTGTTCCACCTTTGATTAGACTCAATCCAAAAATAGATTTATAGGAAGCATTTCATTAATGTTGTGCACAATTTTCACAAAATTCCAGGAAACCCTCGTATTGCGGGCGCAGTCCTCTGTACGCCGGTATTTTTTATTTGTGCACCGAACGATAATGTCAACCATTTCCAACGTGATGAGTTTTTTTAATGTGCCGGAGATCGATAACATTCCGCTACTTTTATGCCGTGCAGCTTTCTGCCTAACAATATTTCTAGCCGGAGTTTCTTGGCTTTGAGGAGGAGTTTTATTCCAAGCAGTTTTTTTTTTTTTTGTCACAAAAGTTATATTAGTGCCGGCTGAAATATCTGAAGCTACTTCATTGTCACACTCCTCCTCAAAGTTTCTTTCGTCGTCATTGTCTTATAAATCTTTTAGTTTAGACTTTAGAGAGAAATCCGACTTTCTTTCTTGAGCCGAGAAATAAAAATCGATGATTCATCAAAGTTTAAATAACTCTACTGTAAAAAATATACCAGGACCTTGCGGCAAGTAATTTTAAAAGTTTTCGCATGTTGTCTATATTCCATAACGGTATGACATTTGCTTTATTATTCCTAATTTTAATCAGAATATTTTTAACGACCATGATTCCATTGTATTTTTAGCTAAATAATTGAAGCATTCAAAATTTAAAAAATACCCTGGATATCTGTAAAGTTCCAGTTTTAATGAAAAGTGACGTCATTTAACCGAATTTGCAGTTTATGTACCTCCAGAGGACTATTTACAATTTGAGTGTTGCAATTATTTAGCTATAAATACCATGAAATCTAATATTTAAAAAAATTGTCTGACTAAAATTAGGAATAATGAAGGAAATAACGTTTCGTAAATTGAAGGTATGGAAGCCCTTTTTTATATACCATCACATTAGATATTAACAAAGAACTATAAAAGAAAACTCCAGTAAAATTAAATGCGGAAAAGAAGGCTACATAACTGTATATAGCGTTAAATGAAACGTTGATCAAATTGGACGCACTCTAAACAATTTCTTTACAAATCGAATGAAATTATTACTATCTACACGGTAAAAACAAGGTTAAATTTTACATCGAAAAATCGTTGAATTTTACACCTTTTTTCTCGCAAAATTACACAAGACGTTTATTTTTCAACAAAATTTCTAGTAAACCCACAAAATAGTGTAATATTACACTGATTTTTTAATATTACTCTATTTTGGTGTAATTTTACACATTTGGTGTGAAGATGTGTCATTAGTTTATTTTTGTGTAACTTCACATTTTCAGTGTATATTTAACAATTGAAAGTTGTAATTTTAAGGAAATTTTCATGTAACATTAGATACGATTTTTTTGTAAAAAAATTACACCTACATTTGTGTAGAACTGAGTGTGTTACAATGCTTTTGTGCATTATTGCATTTTCCTGTATCTCACAAGTGGCTTGTTCTGTGTGCAGTTAGTCTGCTCCGTCCGAAGTGCGTTCGTGTGAGCATCATATTATTTTTGTGGTTGTAGCGCTTTTTAGCTCTTGAACCAAAGGGGGTGCGGCAGCTCTTAGCCGTTGGAATAACGGGTAGCTCCAGGACGATTAACATAGAAGAACCGGCTGCCGTAAATATTATTATAAACCCGGATGTAAATTTACATATTTGCCGGTGTAAATTTACATTTTCCAGTGCAAAATTGCTTATTGCTGGTTTAAATTTATATAAGTCTAAGAGGGGATTCACACTATGGACAGGATTTACTAAAACCACTAGATTAATCGAGTCGAAACCTGCCTACTAGATCAAATCGTATGTCATTAAATTCAAAATGTGTTGTGGAATGTACTTGCATTATTCAAATTGCAGTACGATATGGTACAACTGTCAACTAAATCTAGGATTTAGTAAATCTTGTCGATAGTCTGAATCGCCCCTAAGAGTAAGTTTACTTATTTATGTGTGCAAATTTACTTATTACCGTATGTAGATTTACACCAATTTTGTAGTAAATATTTACACCGTAAAGCGTAAAATTACTCTCGTTCATATCGTGGTGTAAATTTACTATTATAATAGAAGGAAAAGAAGTTTTCTCCTATTATTGGAGTAAATTTTTTTCGAGTGTATAATCAACACCAACGATTATCAATTTCTTGATATTTTCTCTAAAAAGGTGTAATATATTTGTACATAAATGTTATAAACAAATAAAAATAAAGTGACAACCAATTTCCAAGATTTTAACTGCTGTTTTGGTTGAGGTGTTGAGACTAACAGCACGCTCAGCAGTGTTATTTATTCCCATAAATGGGTACTCGTTTAACATCTGAGTGAGATCATAGTCCGTCACATGGGTCGTGAGCTCGAAAAAAACCATGGTTCACGGTGAGACTCGAATCCACAACCCAGTGCCCCGAAAGTTTTCGCACTAACCACAACACCAACCAGACTACTAAATTTTATAAAATTAAATTAAAATTTTCCAGTACAGTAATTCTTATTGTTATAAATAAAATGCTCCCAATATGCATGTTTTTGGCAAATCAATGCACTCGTTTTTTCCGGCCGTAAAATTGCTTCAAATGTTAAACTTTTTTCGGTATGAAATTCCTGTTAAACAATCATTAAAATCTTACATTTCCCGAATTAAATTTACTATGATAAATAAAACTAAATGCTCATATATTTCAGAAAATGTTGAGTTCTTGATTAAACAATACGTTTTAGTACAATAAAACTTGATTCTAAAAAACGCGAAAATGAACGAAAATGGCTTCAGATCAGGTGTACATTGACCCTCTTTACATAGGAAAATTAGAATGGAACAAATTAACGCCAAGCGCGTGGAGATTGTGTGTGCACATGTCACTCTGGACTAACGCATGCAGGGCCGGATTGATAGGCAAAAACATGGTAATTTTGAGCACGCTCTCCCCACGTTAGTGCACACCGATTTTTTTTTTTCAAATTTTCGGATTTCAATATTCTGTATTGGTGGAACCGTTAACAATTCGGCATTTGTATGTTTAAGTATTTTTTTGGAAATTTAATCGGCCTTAATACTGCCATACAAATACTCTCAGGAGGACTCACAGCTTCCGAGATATTTCAGAGATTAAGGGCTGAATTAAGATCGAGAGTGACATTTTTCGCCCAGGGATTTTATCAATAAAAATGGAAACTTACTGTCGTGGAATATGTCACAAACGGTGGGGAATTCCATAAGCTACAATCCGAGACCGGTTCTATAATTCTCCTTGGCCATTTTATGTATTATTTTTCGATTCCCCGGTTATTTGACATTTCGCGATAAAATAACCGGGGAAACGAAAAAAATACATAACATGGTCGAGAATACCATGTTTTTGCCTATCAGCCCTATCGCCGCCATATCTCAGAAACCGCGAACTCTACAAAAAAAATGTCTGAGCAAAAATGAAAGCTTACACAATTTTCCATAAAGTTCTTCTGACATGCATAGGTTGAATTCCTAACAGGTATCCAGATATAGCTATTTCAAAAATCAGAAATTTCACATAGAAAATATGCATATGCTCTTCAAGTTTCCAAAATACATCTTTCACAGAATTTAAAACCAAGTGATATTTTCAAAAATTGCCGCCCCTCAAAATTTGCCGCCCCGGGCATTTGCCCAGGTTGCCCAATGGCAAATCCGGCCCTGCATGCGTTAGTCCAGGGTGACATGTGCACACACAATCTCCACGCGCTTGGCGTTAATTTGTTCCATTCTAATTGGAACTGTTTTCGGATTGTAGCTTATGGAATTCCCCAGCATTCCTCACATATTCCACGACAGTAAGAATACATTTTCATTGAAAAAATCGCAGCGGCGAAAAATTTCACTCTCGAGGTCAGTACTGGGCTTTAAGTCGAAAACCTGCAGAAATGAATCCTTTAGGCCCCCCTCCCCACGTTAGCGCACATCTCATGACCGCGAGCCTTTAGTATGTTTTACTCCGAACCATCCCTTATTGATCTGTGAAATAAAAAACCGTCACCTCCCTCCCGATTTTCCACAATGGTTGTCTTCATTCTGATGAATATAGAATATTACTTCGTTGAGATTCTGTTAACTCTCGAATGATAGAAGACAAGCCAAGAAGAAGTATATCATATTAAAGAAAATTTAACACTTACTAACTTTGCCCTACAGAAGCTTTTTTGGAAAACTATTTGGAGAGACATCAGAGTCAATAGAATGCAAAAAAAAAAATTTTTTCGACTTTTATTAAACAATATCGGAAAACCCGTTAGGAGTTTTGCATATGCAAGTATAGTAAAATAAATAGGAAATTTAGAAAGCTTTAATGCTTACTAACAACTTTTTTCCCTGCGACTCACCGTTTTCGAGATATAGCCCAAAACACCAAAAATTGCACAAAATTGCACCTTTAACCCCCCCCCCCCCTGCCCGCGTTAGCGCACCTCCAGCTACGAGTAAAATTAGTAGCGTTACCTCCTAACTCACAACAAAACACCGATGAAAAAAATCGTCACCCCCTTCGATGTTCTCTACACCCCCAATTTATGCATTCATTGCTTGGCCTAACACAGCTTTCGTTCGCTCGCATTTGGAATATTATTCTATTGTGTGGAATCCGTTCTATAAAGTTCATATCGAGCGTATAGAAAGAATTCAACACAATTTTACATGGTTTGCCATTTATCAAATTGGTTGGCGTTTCAAGCCAGAATATAAAACTCGCTGTTCCTTATTGGGTTTACAAGCTTTAGATTATAGAAGAACTTTTTTAAACGCTATGTTCATTAGAGATCTGTTTTGCTCTCATATTGTTAGTGAAGATATATTAAATAACTTTGAAGTCAGAACTATTCCTCACAATTTACGGCAAACAACCTTCTTGGTCAGCCTTATCATAGAAATTATGGTCTTAACGAACCAATTACAACTGTATCTTTATTAATTAATATTTAGAATATTAAAAATTTGAATTACGTAGTAGGATTATATTATGAAATTGTAAACTACAAAAATTATAAATAAATTGAATTGAATTGAAAGGTCAATAATTCTTTATAACAATTTGAAGGACTTAGTTAATTTGAATTGCATTAATAAATTAATTTTTAAAAGAAATTATTATGATAAATTTCCTTATTAATTTATTTTTTTGTTTTAGATTTTATTTTATCGATCTGCTAGAGTTTACACTCGATTGATTGATTAGTTACTTACGTACGCATAGTAAGTAAAGTGATGCCGAGAAACAAACAAACAACACATATCTCAAAAACTACAGCAGCTAGAAAAACGAAATAAAGTCGTTTGCTTTCTACAAAGCTTCAAAGTAAATTTTTTGCGATTTTACCCAAAAACACATAATTTTATCATCACAAATATCTCAAACTCTTTGACGACTTGACACGCTCTGTGGGTCACTTGGTTAAGTCGCACTCTACGCCACATGGGCTTTACGGTACTAAGAAGAAGAAGAATTTGACGACTAAAATAGCTTTAAAAGTTGCCTAGATTTATTTATTATTATTTATTTATCAAAATAAACCTTTAAGAGTTTAAAACTATTGATATTACGGCTTTTTATAGTTAAGGTCAATGTTAAATTTTAATTTCTAGCAATGTTCTCATTATTATTATTATTCTTTTACATAAATGCCTATTAAAAAAGAGAACCGTTATTCTGCCAAAAACAATTAGGTTATTTCTAAAACAAATTTATCATTAATCATATTTATTATAATATAATATTTTATTTTAATGTACAGCAGGAACTGTAAAATTTTATGAGAAACAAATAAACTTGTCGCGCTCAGTGCTATTATATTTTTTGCAACTGTACCATTGTATCACTATACTCGATGAGTAATTTTTCTGGAAAAAATATAAGACATATTCATAAAAAGGTCCCGTTACTATGATTATTATTATGCAAATATCTCAAAACTACATCTTATTTATCAAAGGCGAGGGCGATAGTTTGTTCGTCTTTTTGGGACTCCCTCTTATCACAGTCCCAAAAAAAGAAAACTAAGACCGATCCTGTACTAAACTAACAATTTGAAGTAAACTTAATTTACTTTACTTTTTTTACACTACATATATACATTTTGTAATAACGATTGCAACTCTGAAGCAAACAGCCTCAACATTTCGAGAATTTTTTATACGGAGTAATATATTATTTTAAGGTGTGTGAAGGCTTAGGTTAGGTTAGGTATAGGGGTCGCTAAGTGATCCACACTTAGCACACTTATAACAAAAATACGTCCATTGTAATACCACCGATTGAAACGTTCTTACAGTTGACACCTAAGCCGAGAACCAGTCAGGCAATATATTTGTTAAGCAATAGTGGGCTCACATCACGCAGATTATCTGTATCGTGAAAATACATTCAGCCAAGAAAACGTCTACGTTTCTCGGCCAGGGCCGGGCAATGACAGAGAAAATGATGTACACTTTCTTCCTCTTCTTATGGTCCCGACAACCTTGCCGATATGTTTCCTGTCTATTGACAGTTGAATAATAGACCTGGCTGCGTCAAGTCGTGGCCAAATCAATCTTGTTGTAGTACATGTAGTACAGCTCTGTGCATCGCGGTTTCTTGTATTGCCAGTTTACAAGAAGCGATTGGGGCTTTAAGCTTGTTTCGGTCGGCGTCTAAGGTTATAGAAGTCGCATTACGAGCGAGACGGTCCGCATTAAAGTTCCCTTCAAATCCACTGTGACTGGGTATCCAGCAGAGAACGATGTTGAAAAAAGGCCCATCACTGGCTGAGTGGCAACTTTCAACAGTTTTGGATGTAGTCAGGACAGATTCGAGTGATCGCATTGCCGCCTGACTGTCAGTGTATGTGATAACATCCCTCGTCGTGACTATATGATTTTCCAACCAGGTTAGGACTTCCATAATTGCAGAAATTTCCGCTTGAAGGACACTACAGTGGCCAGGTAGACAGTGTGTCAAGTTAATGTCCAGTCCGTCTGAGTGGACTCCAATGGGTTCTATACAAAATCCAAAAATACAAAATCCAAAAAGACAAAATCAAAAAAAAAATGAAAAATCCACAAAGTCAAAATCCACAAAGACAAAATCCATTAAGTCATAATTCACAAAGTCAAAATCCAAAAAGACGAAATCCATAAATTCAAATTTACATCAGTTTGCTTATCACAATTGAATATTGAGAATATTTATGTACGTTATTACGTTAACTAGACAATTACCAAATCCCGGAGCATATGCGCTTTACCTGAAGACACGGAAAAGGATTCATCCGTGGCATATATGTACGATTTGGCCGATGACACGGAGAGGAATGCACCGGACCGTGAGCGCTTCAGGTAAAGACAGAGACACCTAAGGCGCATATGCTCCGGGTGCATCCTTCTCCGTGTCTTCAGGTAAAGCGCATATGCTCTGGGGTTTGGTAATTGTCTAGTGCCCACGCAATAAGCATTATGGCTCTCCTCATTCAACAATTTATGGATTTTGTCTTGATGGATTTTGACTTTACGGATTTTGTCTTTATGGATTTTGTCTTTATGGATTATGACTTTTGGATTTTGACTTGTGGATTTTGACTTTGTGGATTTTGTATAGAACCCATTCCAATAGCGACTCTTTCATCCGTCTTAGAACCATCAACGTAAAAAAACAACGACCCCGTAGCCATCAGGGGTGTATTGTTATTCCAGTGATCCCTCCACGGAATCAGACAAACATAGTTTTTGTCAAAAGCAAACTTGGGACTAGTGTAGTCAGTCTCAGAAGGGAGGTTAACAATTTTGTAGAATCATTGAGTGACCGTACTCCAGGATTGGCCGCTGACTTGTTTTCCGTAAGCGTAGTGCCGTGTTAGCAGCCATTTGTTGGCCGAATAGATCTAGCGGTAGCAGATTGAGCACAGCGTCACAGCCAGCGTAAGGAGTAGTTCGAAAGGGTCCAGATATGACAATAAAAGCCATTCTTTGTACTTTCGTCAGCTAGTTATAATAAAATGTTTTACTAAGTGCCGACCACCATACGCATACACCGTACTTAGTTTATTAATTGCTTATGGTCAAACAAATTACTGCATTGATTTGATATCAAACTGAGAATTAGCTAGTATTTTGATGAAAAAATGACAATTATTGTAGCTTGCATTGAAAAACCGTCAGGTTTCCATGTGCCACCCTGTATAAAAAAAATTTGACGAAGAAAACCCATAATGAAAAACTGGACTAAACTGCTTTAGAGTTTGTTTGTTGTATTTTCAATTCCATTGTAAAGTAGTATAGTTAAGTGCTACATGAAGAGTTGAAAGATATTTAAAATTAAACAGTTTGGCGGAGCCAATGTCGGGCCCTGATTCTAAACAGAGAGACAAACTTCAGTTATTTAAATAAGATGGGGCACGTTAAAAACGTCCACCTTGTTGCTTCCCGGTACAGTAATTATACCCTATACCCATAAGATGGTATAGGGTATATTGCTTTTGTTGCGCCGATATTATGTAACACCTCAAAGGAGCCACCGGAGGTATGGCAAAGTATATATATATATAAATGATCAAGGTCGGTCCCTGAATCGAATAAGCCATGTCTGTCTGTCTGTCTGTCCTTGTGTCTGTCTGTTAGCACGATAACTCCCGAAATATTGAAGCCTACGGTTTGAAATTTTTGTCAAATGTTTGTTTTGCTAAAATCTTGGTATTGTAAATGGGCAAATCGGACCACGGGTTCCCCTACCTCCCATACAAACTACCCCTCCTTGATATTTTATTTCGGCGATAACTTTCGGTAGAATATCGCTATCGACTTGAAATGTTGATCAATGTCTCATACTGACATATGCTTTGAGTTGATGGAAAGTGGCGCAGGTCCGTCTACCTCTACCCCTACTTCCCCTACAAAGTTAGATTCAGTCATATCTTTTGATAGAATGTCACGAAAAACTTCAAATTAGTATGAAATGGTAGCCGTTCGATACCTTGACAAGGTAATAAAGATGTGTCAGGTCCGACCCATCTACCCGTCCCTACCCCACAAAAAATATGAAATAGAATATTTTGGGTTTTGCGTGCCTTCTAGGTCTGTACATGAGTATAGGGTATACACTCATCATGCTATTCGCACGATTAGAACTCAGTCTCGTTTTTATTTTTTTTTTAGCGAAATCGATTCTATAAGTTTAATTATGAAAACATGTATTCATACTTTCACAACGTTGTCATATAAAATAAGCACTTGTGGTGAGATTTTTAGTCCCAAAACAATTGTAGCATTAAAATTCAATTTTTGAATATGTTTTGAAAATTGTCAGATTATTGTGTGCCACACATATATATTTAATTAATTAATTTAAAATCTATGAAGCTGAAATTTTGTACAAACGCTTCTTTTTGCTGCAGGCAGTTTGTATGTTTGAATCGGTAAAATCGGACAATGGGGTCATGGGGCTGCCATACAAACCCAACTCCCCAAATTAGGTTCTTCTAAGAAAAACTTTTTTACTTGTACACGAATTTCAACCAAATTTCAGGCAAATGTGTTTCTATTGATGACACAAAAGACATGTAAGAATGGATCAAATCGGACAATGGAGTCATGGGGCTGCCATACAAACCCAACCCCCCTCCATTTTGGTTCTTTTAAGAAACATTTTTTACACCAATTTCACAAAACCTTGAATTAATAAGTCTTTATCAAAGTAATTAAAAAGGTCAAAACAAATGGAATCGCACAATGGGGCCATGCTCCCGCATTCCCCAATAAAATGATAAGAGTAAATATTTTTACGTGCCCACTTATTCCAACCAAACCCCACACAAATATTGTTTTGTCGACGCAACGGAACTTTTGTGAAGACGGAAGGAAAAGAATGGGGGGGGAGTTAAATACAAGTCGTAGGTACGCCCGAAAAAAAACTTTTAGCCCGAGGAGAGCGAAGGGTATCCGAATTTCAGCCGCGCCCGAAATTAGCCTCGGTCTCGTTTAAAGTGTTAATTTTGAGCAACATTTGTCCCACGGTGCTTATATGCTCATTTATCGACACATGACATATAAACACATATCGACAAAAAAAAGAAACACCCCACATGTACCTTTTTATGTCCAATTTTCATGGTGTTTTTAAAATTGTAATATGTAATTTAAATAGACAGTCGTTACAACAATTAGGATACAACAATGCCTACGGACCCAAAAAACTAAATGGCATCCCTCTATAATCTCAATTGCAAAAAAAAAACTTTTTTGTTTTCAATATAATAGACAATTTAGTGCGAAGTAATAAAATAAATCCAATTCTTGTCAAATCAGAACATAATATTTTAATAAAAACCAGTTTTAATCAACTTAACTGAAATGTACTTGTCCATCCTTTTTTAGTCGGCTCGTATAATTTTTCAAGGCAAAGGAAGCTGTTATTTATTTCAATTGTCTAATTTACACATTATTTGATTGCTCGCCAATTATAAGTATTTAAATCTTTACATATGATTTCATGTACTCAATTAACTATTTGGCTACAGGGTGATAAAAAAAAATCGTATGGATGTACTTATTTTTTTTTTTTTTTGCCATATGTGTAAGTTATTCATTGCTTATAAATATATTAATTTCCAAAGGAAAACAGGTATGGCACGGTTAGTTAGAAATTAAACACACACTGCACAATATAAATTAAATTTCCAATGACTATCTCCCCATTTTATATGTTCCGTGATACGCCACTGTCGTGTAAATACAATGCAAATCGGTCATGTGTTTTTGTTTCTGTTTCTACGCTGCGACAGAAACTCGCACTGTCGCTTAACTACAAACAGTTGATTGTTTTGTAAAAGAAGAAAACCATGTTTTGGTGACTTGCACGTTTTGGTGACATTCACGATTATGACCTATCCTTTTTTATTTTCTTAATCATTGGTTTGTCTATAGAGAAAACAGTTTTTCTGAAGAAAAAAAACTTTTGTGATGCTCTTTCTATGATAGCCCCATTTAAAAATATATATACAGTAACTCCCCGACATACGTAAAGTGGACTTACGTAATTCCGAACTTACGTAAAAGCCCAACCTCTGGAAAAATCTTTGGATGATCCACTTAAATTAATTTCTGAGTAGGTGAAATCCCTGATATTTTACAAAATTTTAAAATAAGTTAAAAAAAATCCTTGCATAAATGAATTTAATTCTGAAATTCACATATTTTCAAACTCTTTGTGAATTTCAAACAACAAAAGTATATGTATTAAGAACATTTCTAGTTACGTAAAATTTCGACTTACGTATAGACCTTCGGAACGAAATGCTTACGTAAGTCGAGGAGCGACGTCGATAGAGAAAAAAATTCCTAAGAAAAACATCATTTTGGGAGTGGGTATCTATGGCAGCACCATCACTCTATGGTCCGATTACGGGCGTTCTTGCATAAATGTGATAGAGTTGTTCCATTAATAAAAAAATAAATAAATCATTGGTGAACCTACTTTTGAGGACTGCGTTCCGAAGAAGATGCAGTCTAGTTTTAATGATAAAGATGTCAATGAGTCAAATTCTAAAATTTTCGTCATAGCATCGTTTATGTCCGGTAATCTTCCGGGGAAAGTTTAAACCGTAAATTGTTAGCATAAAGGGCCATACCATGCTTGTACTTTATGACAAAAGACAAAAAACTAAACAAAAGCCCAACCGATATATCTTACAAAAGAATCTAGTGAAGGTTACAAATATCAACACACTAATACGGAATCTTACTCATAGGGAATCACTTATGTGAAGTTGGCCGGGTAAATCTTCCAATCACGTCGAAACGTTTGTGCCGGGGGCGAAAACGTTTGTGCCGGATTGTGCCACCTTAATTTTCGTTTGTGCCACGCTAATTATTTAATTATAGCATGTTTAAATTCAGAGTGTGAAGTTAGCCTGTAATTGTAAAAATTTGCTCGGATGGGAATAAATTTGGTATCAATCGAAAGGAAATCGTTTGTGCCATGATTCTTGCGTTTGTGCCGCCGTAAAACGCAAGGACTCACGAGAAATAAAGGAAAAACCGACTGGTTTATGTCTTGAGTTTATGTCCCCCCGTAAGGGGGAAGATAAAGGTTGAAAGGCTTCGGCTAATTCCTATATCTTCTTCAGTTGTGGCATAACTGCGGACCCTTAGCTATGCAGGAGAAGTTTCATAGGAAAAGGTCTTCGGCCAATTCCTATGTCTCTCTACGGGGCGTTACTTTCCCGCATTATCCGAGTAACCGCTGCGCCTGAGTGCTGCATTAACATCTGCAGCGTCTCAGGTTACTTAACGTGATAGGTGACAGAAAACATTTAAGTCAACCACTAAAGCAGCATCTTCGAGGCATGCCCATGATGGCCTTTACTCAACGATTAAACCCTATCATGGTTTAGCGATGTGCCGACAACTCATCCTAAGAAAAACTTCAAGTCAAGAAACCTGAAACAAAAGCCTCGGATTGGACGGATACAAAACAACGACGACCCCGCAAACGAACAACTGATTACTCTTTCGGATCCTGGAATGTACGCTCCCTGAATAGAACGGGGGCCTTAAGGGCCCTCCTGGATCAGGTAGAACAATACAAGCTGAGCATAGTTGCAATCCAGGAAACTAAATGGCTCAAAAGCGAGATTAACGACCTCAATTCGCACACTGTTTTTACGAGTGGTAAAGAGGAGGGCAACAAGGAGTTTGGAGTAGCTTTCATCGTGAATAACCAGCTCAAGGACCACGTTATCGGCTTCAAACCCATCAACGAGCGGCTATGTGCGATCCGCATTAAGACCCGTTTCGCTAATCTCTGGCTCATTAATGCGCATTCCCCTACAGAAGTAAAAGAAGGCGCGATTAAGGACGAGTTCTACAACGACCTAGAAACACTCTTCGACTCACTTCCATCAAACGACGTCAAGCTGCTGCTAGGAGACTTTAACGCCAAAGTCGGAAATGAAAGCTGGCATAGGGGAACTACTGGAGGTCACAGCCTCCACGACGAAAACAACAACAACGGCCAGCGACTTATCGACTTCGCGAGCGGCAGAAACCTGGTAATAAGCTCTACATGCTTCCCTCATCGACGAATCCACAAGCAGACCTGGAAGTCTCCAGACACCGTGAACCAGATGGACCACGTACTGATCAGCAAGAGATGGGCTTCTAATTTCCTAGATGTTCGATCCTATCGAGGGGCCAACTGCGACACGGATCACTATTTGGTGAAGACGACCTACAGGTGCAGAATCTCTTCGGTGCACCTAACGAGAATCAACCCTGCCAAGATCTTCGAGGTTGACAATTTGATTGATGATGCCATGGCGGCTGCGTATACAACAGCACTAGAGGAAAAACTGTCGCCCATGCTTGATGACATCAACAATTTAGGCATCCATGAGTTCTGGGAGGAGCTCAAAGACAGCATCAAGGGGGTCGCAGAAGAGGTCGTGGGCTATAAAGGCCGGCGCAGACGAGCAGACTGGTTCGACGACGAATGCAGGGCCTCGATTGAGGCGAAAAATGAAGCCTATCGCCAATACACACAACGTGCATCCCGAGCCAAGAAAGAAAAATACAACGAACTTCGGCGAGTATCTAATAGGTTAATTAGACGTAAGAAACGCAAACATTTTGACGAGCAGTTACAGCAAATAAACCAAAGATGAGCCAGTAAGAACATTAGACAGGCGTACAAACTTATAAATAATGTTAAGAAAGGATATCAACCCAGGACAAGCCTATGTAAGGACAAGGATGGTAACATCATCAGCGACATCGAAAGCGTCAACAAACGATGGGCCTCGCATTTTGAAGAGCTCCTCAATGCACCATCAACATCCCCCGCGGAGCCAGCTCTTGAGCAGTTAGCCGAACCAGGCCCTCCCGTTCTACCCCCAACAGTAGAGGAGGTGAGTCTTACCATACAGTCGCTTCAAAATAATAAAGCGCCCGGCGCTGACGAGATCCCAGCAGAACTGCTGAAGCATGGTGGAACGTGCCTGACCAACTCTATATACATGTGCTACTGCTGAAAATATGGAACGACGAGGAAATCCCCGAAGATTGGCGCAAAAGCATAATCTGCCCAATCCACAAAAAGGGTGACAAGCTGAAGTGTGAGAATTACAGGGGCATATCATTAGTTTGTACGGCCTATAAGATATTATCTAAAATTCTTGAAAAGAGAATTAATCCGTACGCAGAACGAATCATTGGCGAGTATCAAGGCGGCTTCAGACCTGGTCGATCAACGACCGATCAGCTTTTCACAGTGAAGCTACTACTCCAAAAGTGCTGGGAATATAACATCGACGTATACCAAATCTTTGTCGACTTCAAGCAGGCATACGACAGTATCGATCGAAGTGTACTGTACAACATTATGCTGAATTTTGGTATACCGGCAAAGTTAGTGCGACTCACAAGGATGACGATGACTAATACCGTCTCGCAGGTCAGAGTGCAGAATCGACTCACTGACCTATTTGAAACTCGTACTGGACTCAAGCAGGGCGACGGGCTGGCGCCGACGCTCTTCAACCTTGCTTTGGAGTATGTAATTCGAGCCATGAATATGGACAGCAGCGGAACGCTACTCATCAAGTCGACTCAATTAGTAGCGTACGCCGACGATATCAACATCATGTCTCGAAGGTTGGGTGATGCAGAAAGCCTTCTGCATAACCTCAATAACGCCGCAAAGGAAGTTGGACTACATATCAACGAAAGCAAAACAAAGGTCATGATGCAATCGAAAACAAGGACGCCAGCAAATTCAAGCATCACAGTGGGGGACCTTAATATTGAGTATGTAGACAACTTCAACTATCTGGGTTGTAACTTATCCAAGGACGCCAACGAAACCGACGAAATTAAGCGACGGATACAACTAGCCAATAAGACATATTTCTCGGTCCTCCCTATAATTAATTCGAAACTTGCGCACAAGAACACGAAGCTCCTCGTGTACAAAACGATCATCCGACCCGTGCTATGTTATGGCTGCGAAACATGGACCCTCACCCAAGCCTCCGAAATTTTGCTAGACCGATTCGAACGAAAGGTCCTTCGGCGAATTTTCGGGGCCGTTCGCGAGCGAGACCAATGGCGTATCCGGTACAACCATGAGTTGTATCAATTGTACGATGAGCTGGAAGTATCGAAAATCGTGAAGCTTCAACGTTTGCAATGGGCGGGGCATGTACAACGGATGGACGATAATCGCATGCCAAAGAAAGTGATGAACGCACAACGAATTGACGGAGCGAGGTTGCGTGGACGACCGAGAGCTCGCTGGGAGAACTCCGAAGGTGAAGACGCCCACCAGCTGCTGGGCTTCCGAAACTGGAGGACGAGGTCACGTAACCGCGACAATTGGTGGTCAACGATTCAGGCGGCCAAGGCCCGACGTCGGGCTATCGTGCCACATTGATGATGAAGAGTGCAATGTTATACACAAACCCATTGTGAACTTAGTCTTCAGAATATGAAGTTAGCCTGTAATTTTCTGGGATAAGAATAAATTTGGTATCAATCGAAAGGAAATCGTTTGTGCCATCATTCCTGCGTTTGTGCCGCCTTAAAACGCAAGGACTCACGAGAAATAAAAGAAAAACCTTACACAAACCCATTGTGAACAGAGTGTGAAGTTAGCCTGTAATTGTAAAAATTTGCTCGGATGGGAATAAATTTGGTATCAATCGAAAGGAAATCGTTTGTGCCATCATTCCTGCGTTTGTGCTGCCTTAAAACGCAAGGACTGAGGAGAAATAAAGGAAAAACCCGACTGGTTTTTTGTCTCGACTAAAAGTGCTATGTTATACACAAACCCATTGTGAGCTTTATCTCATGGGCCGTTAAGCTCCATCCGGACTGGTTGTTGTCATTGCATCCAAACTGACCGCCATTTGGTTGTCCGTCCAGTTTTGATATTCAATACGGCAAAAGTTTTTTTGCTGCAATTTTGCAAACTTTTGTTTTGTTTTGTGAGAAATTGAATAATTGTTAAATGGCCGAGTAATATATCAAACGCGCAGATTCCGATTTTGATAATTAAATTTAAATAATCTCCAAAATTTAAGTTTGGGTATGTCATTTTCAGCCTCCATTTGGTTGCTAGTGTAGATGCTAAGTATAGTTGCCAAATGGCGATCCGTGATGTCAGTTTTTGGATGCGCCTCCATTTAGAACTCAGTTTAGATGAAATGTCAAATGTCAATCTGACGTCCAGATCGTGTCATTACCGAGATCAATGCGTTGTTTTTTCAAGTTGCACATCTACGTTTGCGAAAAATATAATGAAATGGAATTATTTTAATAAATAAAATAACAATTGAATTGAGTAAACACAACTTTTAGTTGGTTCTCTTTTTTTAAGGCGACGAAAAAATAAAAAAATAAACGTCCGACGAGGTTTTTTGGTACCGATTCACTTTAACCATCAGCCAGTTTTTTTCAAGTTTTCAAGTTACCGGGTTAAAACCGACCGACGAGTTGGTTTTTTTGGTACCGAACTAAAAAACGACCGACGAGTCGGGTTTTCACTACCGAGTTAAAAAGAACCGACGAGTCGGTTATTTGGTATTTTATTTTATTAGCACAAACAAACGGACGGCAAGAGCTTTTATAGTGGCCAGCAGACAAGCATTATGCATTTCAGATTGTAAGAACGATGGTTCTTGTCTTGCAAGTTTACCCGTACGGTTTCGTCTTACAATTTGAATTTAGCCAATCGACTCCCAAGTCATGCTGATCATGTATGTATACTTTTTATATGGTTGGAGATGCTTCTTTCAATGCGTTACAAACTTCATGACAAAGTTAATATACCCTTTCACTCTAAGAGCGAAGGGTAGAAAAATGTTGCTGTGTCACAAAGCACTTTATATCAGCACGTGCTCGCACCTCGCCTTTATGTCTCCCGATGCCGAACTAAAAAATGAGAGGTGCGAGTGCTGAGCTGCCGCAATGCCGTAATTTTTTTCCCGTGAAGTGCTAGGGTGAGATAAGCTGATACAAAGCGGTAAACATTATTCCATTGAAGCATTTTGAACTTTTCTGATGAAATACAAAATGTAACGAGACCGAGTTCTAATCGTGCGAATAGCACGGTGAGTGTATACCCTATACCCATGTACAGACTTAGAATGCGCGTAAAACCGAAAATATTCAATTTAATTTTTTTTTAAGTAGAGAGGTGTAGATGGGCTGAATCTCGCACATCTTTAATTTCTTATATCGGCATCCAGCAGGTATTATTTGCGATAAATTTCAAGTTTTTCGAAAACATTCTATCAAAAGATATGGCGGAATATTGCTTTGTAGGGGATGTAGGGGTAGGGGAAGTCAGACCTTCTCCACTTTCCACTAACTTCAAGCATATGTCACAATTAGGCATTGCTGATCTAAAAATTCGAGGTGCAAGATTTAAACTTTTTTTAGATTTAACATTTTTTGAGTGAAGCCTCTATGTCTCTAGCTCCACTCCCCAAATCAGTAAAAGTGCGTGGTGCAAGCGTATAGCAAGTCGTGAAGCGATAGCGTTTAACATTTTTGGGGTGAAGCGTTTCTAATTTTTCCTAGAAAGTTATGTTCGCGTTGGATTCTACACAATTTGACAATCGCTAAAAAAAAGGCTCAAAAAAAGGCCTAATTCGCAATGGAATAAATGCTTTGAAAATTGGTTTAAGCATAAGCAAAAGTGTATCGATCATCGTGGCGAGTACTTTGAAAAACAATAAAAATATATTCGCAGCTTAACTATTTGTTTTTTTCCTATTCCCGAAATATAAATAGTGACCCTCGTATGTATGTGTTTAATTTATTTATAGACATTTAAAAACTATAGTAATTGAATTTTTGTATTCTTTCGAATATATGGAAGAAACATTTCCTCCTGTTTAGTCTTGACCCCAGAATTAATTCTGAATTTTAATAAATACTTGTCTAAAACTTATATAAGATCATAGGCATCCTGTAAAGCCCTTAATACGGTTTCTTTCGTCTACCGGTTCGACAAAATGCCAGGACCCAGATTTATGGACACACTACCCATCCTATTCCTAACTATAGCGAAATGTCATCGTGCTCAAATGTCTGAGCAGAAATTTCTGAAATGAATTTCGTTATTGTTTAATCGTAAAGTAAAGCAAAGTTTTGACAATCTATGTCAGTCCCCTTGACGGCAACTTATGAAAAGGAACCTTCTTATAACCGAGAGTATATTTTCACAACGAGTCAGCCGCAAAGTATGCCCGACTTGAACAAGTAGGTATACCTACATATTTATTTTAGCGATCCACAAAACTTTCATTTTTTACTAAAATTTCAGATTTTTATTTACTTTCGTTTAAAAAGACTGCTATTCAACTGGAGCATAGCACCACAGCCCTCATAAATTCAACACTATCTCGAAACAAACTGATTGACATACATATGTCAATATTGACGCATATACTCATAGAGTACTAGTATACCAGCCGACTAACTGCTATATACTAACTGCTTCCAATTCGCTAAACAAGTCGCGAATTTCTTTCATCGTCAATCTCTGCAAATATCCGGCAACAGGTTTTTCGCGATACAGTAGTGAAAATTTCATTGATACGATTATTTTATTTGTGGAATGATATTTCCATAAATTATATGGTCAGATTCTTTGATAAATTTGGGTTTTCCGGGACTTTCTGTTTTTATCGATAATTTACACTTACCACAATTACATGTCCTTACATTAGTTGCAACATCGTAATCCACATCATCGTCGGTATCATCGTATTCGAAAACATTATTTAAATCCGATCCAATACGAAAAAGCGAATCGAGCAGAAATCGTCCAGTTCTGTTGGATGCTGTTCTAAAGCTGTCGCTGCTATCCACATATGTTCGGTTACTATATGATGCACTATACACACTTGCAATGCACAAACATATGGCCAGAATATGTAAACAACACGAGTAGCGCATCTCGAGCGAAATATTCACCAATAAAAATTCCCTTCTATGAATTTTGCACGTCGCTCGTTGTTTTTCGCGGACACCAACAGCAGCACCACCACACCACTTTCTTTTGATTACGACACCGAAACAGCAGAAGAAGTCGAAGAAGCCACGGAAATTTTGAAACTTTCTTCTTCCGATTTTTTTTCACCAAAACAAAAGACATTAATGCCACCAATGGATATTTTTGTCTTGGCTAAAAATACATAAAACTAAATCTGCACCGAACTAATTAACACACTATAGAGCGACATTATCCAAAAGTGATCACAAAACCGAACATATTGGCCAAATCATTTTCTATGTTTACATTCTTGGCATTCATTAGAATTCGTATCGTGAGACGATAGATCGGCCGACACGCGTTGATGCTACCGTTCAAGATGAGAGAATCTCAACGACGACGACGCGCTATGATTTCGGCGGTGAACTCTACCTACGTAAAACCGTTAGCTGCTAATGCTTGATGGAAACTGATCAGAGATTCGACCTCGCCATCATTGTGCGCGGAACATTTGAAAGCCAGAAGAGTTTGTCTATAGCCAACAACGTATGGAAAATATGTTGCCCGAGCCACGATAATAGTAATAACTCGGGCCGCGCTCAAAACGCAGCTTTTGCCCCACGGATACAAAACGTTAATTTATCTGCGATCAATGCGCGCGTCACTGCTCGCACACAAAGAACTAAATCTTATATTCTCACCATTATACAAAATTCACGAAAGAAAAGTGAAAAAAGCACACTTGCAGCAGCCCGTGCCGACAGACGCGCGACGCAACATTCACATGGACCCGTGTGTGTTTACCAAAGAAAAGGAATAAAAACGAAAGATTTAAGCGAGTAACTCGATTTTAATGATAGCATAAAATATGAATGTTTGCAATTGACTTTCCTTGAATGTTTCGTAATACAACCGCACGTTCCGCGGATTGATATGAATTTTTGCCGCAGATAATCGTAATCGTGTCGGTAATAATCCGAAACGGATGATTATCTCCAGTCGCGGATTGAATACCGTATGCGGATGGTTTTAATGCGATTGCATACACACAAAGAGATGCTACTCGCTTGTATGTCCGGCAGACGCCTAAACTTTTGTGCGATACATACTAACGAGATGCGACACGTGTACGCTATCTTGCATATTTGCAATATCGTACAATCGTTCGATGCGATTTATGAATGTATGAGTGCCATATTGCTAAGTTTCGTACAAATATATTTAATTTCTCTTTCACTTGGCGCTAATAATTCGTGCGTGACACAATTTTCACTTTTTAGCATATTCAGCGTATAGACTTGTTACGAACCACTGCAAATGGTCTCAAGTATGCAACAAGATAAGATACAAAGTACCGTATGGAGAAAAAAATTCATTAAATCGGGTTCCACCATATTCATATGGGATTCCATGTACATATTGTAATATTATGAATAAAACTCTAATTGTATATTGTAAGTTCGCCGGATTAATTATGAAGGTGGGCCGAAATATTTTAGAGAAAGAAAAAAAAACTGGCGTATGGTGGGATTAAGTTTCGGGCAAGATGCATACTGTATGGTATAGTTTTTTGGCGGTTAAGTTATTAAAATAAGTTATTAAACTGTTGGGATTACACCGTCTGTTATGGAATAATCATAGACATACGATGATTATTTTTTTCTAGAGGAACCTATTAACATAATTTATAATAATTTAATTACGTCTTATGCTACTAAAACTTGCTCTGACTAATTTTACCAACATTGCGGTATCGAAGATAAATCTGTCTTGGGACTGGAACATATTTTTGTCCATAAATAGCTTTCTATTAGATTTGATGATAATAGGATATTGGTCCATAATAGCAGTTTCTGCAGGACTTAATAATCATAAACAAATGTTATGAAAAGAGCAGGGGAGACTAGGCCAATCAGCTTTCAGGGAGTAACTATCCTACGTGCCAGGCAATCAGTACTAAGATACAGCTTATGGGAAACTAAAATGAAACAGTTTCTTTCTTTCTACACCGAACTTTTCTGGGTAACCAAGGGTAGGCGGGAGGGAGTTGTAAGAAGATTTGGCAGGTAACTTTTGAGGTCGTCAGTACTATTGCAATTTTTCATACAACAATACGTATGTAGTCTAATCAAATGATATTTATCATTCTTAAGATCCGCAATCCAACATGCATCTAATCTGATGTCATTTCCGGGATTTTTTTTTTTATTTCATTCCGCATCACTTACCATATTAATCCACTTTCAGATTTTAATCTTTTGTACCAGATCATAAATTTTATCCCAATATTGTTAGCATTTTCAATATTCAGTGTTGTGACTAAATTAATGGTCAATGTTGACCCTAGCGCAATATTGCATCTCCTTATGCTTGTTTTATACCCCATATGAGTTCATGCATAAATTAATGCTTGACCACAACGAGTCGCTGGTCGCCGTACACAACTTTTGTTTGCAATCTGTTTATCGTTTATGTTTCTTTGGACGCCCAAAAAGTATAGTTACGAGTAGTAGTGGGTTATCTTATAGGTAGCAACAGACTCGACGATAATTTTGCTTTCACTCTCCATGGAATGTAAGCGAAAGTTTCACTATTACACACGAGCATACGACCATTGGTCATTCCGTGTCGGTCGTAAGTTATTTGTAGCATTACATGCAACAATTATAGCTACCGGTTATTGGTAATTTAGTGATAATAATTGGTGATATGATTTGAAACATGTAATATGAATTAAAATTGGAGTCGTAAAACCAGTAGTATCTTGTTCAATAAAATTTCAAGGAGTGCCCATGATCTGAAGTTGCTTTTGCCTAGGTTTGTTCATCAAAATGGCTTTGGGCGCATCCAAAGTAACACCTTTCAAATATTAGTTTCAACAATTAATCATACTTTAGCAGTTGTATGAGTATTCCAGTATATAGATACGCATGCCATGTTTCCAAGTGCAAAAGCGCTCAAAATTTAGTCTTAGAGGTGATTCACACTTCCGACAGGACTTAATGAATCCTTGATTTTATTAACAAGTGAATATTGTACTGCTATTTGAATAATGCAAGTATGTACATTATACGGTGTATTTGAACTGAATCTCTTCCCGCACTGAGGTAGAGAAGCCCCAGTTAGTATATAGTAGAAACCTATTCATTCAGACTCTTAAGCGCAATTCATCATAGTTCAGTTATAGTCTTTGTAGAGAGTTTGTTTGAAACTCACAAGTTTAGGCTTAGTAGACGCGCCATGCCTCACACGGGGATAAGGCAACTTAGTAGTATTAGTATTGAATTCCACAAAAAAAAAATACTCTTACCGCCGTCAAAAAATGTGCCGGCTTTGAAATCAAATTTCTCACTAAGGGCCGGATGTACAATCATGGTTTAACTAATGGTTGTCAATTCAACCGTCGACGGTTAAAAAATATGTGCAAAAAATTAAACAGCCGTTTAAACTACGAATTATCCTTACAGCTGGTTCACACTAATATCAAATCATATTTGGTCTGAAGTTGCATTACAATATGGGACAACTGTTAATTAAATTTAGATTTCAATCAATTTTGTCAACAATGTGAATCAGTGTGAATCAGTGTGAAACAGTCGTTTAACTAAATTTCTCTCAATTGTAAACTACCAAGTTTCTATGGAAATATGTGTACGAATACAGTCGAATTTGCCTTAACGGACACGTCTACAACCCAAACCTTTATCATAAAAGAAAACTTTTATTTTCACTAACGTTTTTTTTACATAGCATGCCAGGAAAATAAAGTTTTAAAGCCTGACACTCTCATAGCTGGAAACGTATACACTAAACGAGCTGGCAATTTTTTTTTTTTAATTTTTAAAAGAATTGTATTTCTAAGAAAGCATTTTAAGGTCAATTGAAGAAAAAGTAATAGTCATATCATAACTAAAAAAAAGGAACCAAATCTAATTTCTGGCGGGGCAAAATTTAGATTTCATTCGGCCTCCCCTATTACTTGTGTTCCGATTCGGTCTGCTGCTATACATCATTTTCGTAACTTAGCTTTTTAAGTGCGGTTTCAGCTCCATACCTTAGTTTCTTTTCCTTCTGTTCTTACATAACTTGGTAGCTTCATATAGCTTTAAAACTGGACCAGTAAAAAACGTCGCAGACGAACATCGGCAACCCAATCGACTCCTCTCGTTCACTGATCATATCTATATTTTTATATATTTTAGTGAGATAAAAATCTACCTTTTTCAAGAACAAAACATTTTTTGAAAAAAATCAATTAGCGAACCTGTCGGAACTGTAAATATATACATATAGCCAGTGGCGGAACAACTTCACTCGGCGCCCTCCCGCCAACTTCTTGAGTGGGCCCCCCTACACTGAAAAAAAAACAGTGTGAAACCTATTAGATCAGATAAATGCAGTGAAGAATACACACGGTTAAACGTAGATAACAATATATTTTATAATAACCGAATTGATGTTAACGATATTAATATTTTACAACGAATGACATATTTTAATTAATTCTGAATATAAGTCAATAGTAAGCGTAGAAGGTGAACTACTAGGTTTATATAATTGTAAATCCAACACTTCCCCTCAATTGTATGAACCAACATTTAAGAGTCCTTGAGTCCCAAACCGTGAACACAATTGTCTAACTTTATTCCAGATAATGGTTTAGTAAGAACATCAGCTGTCATTTCTTCGGTAGGCAGGAACTTTATACTGATAGGATAAGTCTTGATCGCTTGTCGAATGAAATGATGTTTGATGTCAATGTGTTTGGTTCGAGAGTGAAAAACGGGATTCTCGACCAATCTTCCAGCGGATTGATTATCGTTGAAAATCGTGATCTTGGTTAATGTGTCAAGCCCAAGCTCTTGTACAAAGCTTGACAAATGAATGGCTTCTCGAATGGCCTCGGAGAGGCTTACATATTCGGCCTCAGTAGATGATAATGCCACAATTCGCTGCTTGCGCGAGGTCCAAGATATTGCAGCTCCGGATAATGAAAAATTGTATCCCGAATAAGACTTCCTATCGATGCTACAACTTCCCCAGTCCGCGTCAGCATATCCATGGATGCCTTTATCGTCTTTCGTGTACACTAACTTCCGATTAATTGTACCATGGAGATATCTTAGTATCCTCTTAGCGGATTGCCAGTGAGCTTCGCCATTGTAATTGTTGAATTGGCTTAGCATAGTCACTGCATGAGTAATGTCAGGGCGTGTTCCGATGGCGATGTACATCAGTGCTCCGATGAGCTCACGATACGGATAACATGTTTTGTTTCCTTCAGCGTTTGTAGCTCGTTCGAGTTTCGTGCCGAGAGCTACCGGAGATTTAACACCTTTGCAGTCCGACATCTTGAATTTTCGGAGAACTTCTCTGATGTATCCACTTTGACAAATAGAAATCTGATTTTCTTTCTGTTCGACTTCGATTCCAAGACAGTATTTAATATTACCAAGGTCTTTCACCTGGTATTCGGACGAGAGCTTACGTTTTATTTCGTCGACTCGCTTCGGATTGTTAGACGCGATTACGATGTCATCGACGTATATAAGTACAAACGTGCTTCCCCTTGAATAATGATCCACATAAACACATGGGTCAGACGTCGTTGGTGACAATTCGAGTGATCTGAGAGTGCCACTGAGTTTTGTGTGCCATTGTCTTCCAGCTTGACGCAGGCCGTAAAGTGCCTTGCGAAGTTTACATACTTTATCTCCAGAGCTCAGTTCTTGGATCATGCGTTTGGATTTGGCGACCAAAACTTCATCCTTTTCGAATTCGACAATCCTCTTCAAGGCATCTTCCAGTAGAGTCGGCTGTTCCATATATACAAGAGTATCCATTTCTCCATTAAGATACGCTGTAGTGATATCCAGCTGTGTCACTTGAAGTCCATATTTAGCAGACAGTGCCATTAACAGTCGAAATGAATCCAGGCGCGCCACTGGGGCAAAAGTATTGGTAAAGTCAATACCGGGCAGTTGGGAAAATCCGCGAGCAACAATTCGGGCCTTACGTCGATCCAAACTCCCATCCGGATTGAATTTGTTGCACAGGACGGTACGACATGAAATGACATGGTGATTGTCTGGTCGTTCGACTATCTCCCAGGTACCATTTGCCACCAAGCACTTTGTTTCGGTGCAGATTGCTTTAAGCCACTCTTCTTTTTCTTTACTCTTTAGGGCGTCGTCAAGAGAAACTTCAATGGCGGTCATCACTGTGCAATCTTCTTCAGCAGTGTTTTCAAGGACTTCATTGACTGGAAACTGGAGGGGTTCTTGTTGTTCCACTTCGTTTCTTGCGTCTGCGTCACTTGAGACTTCGTCATCGACTTGCTCATTATATTGCTTCCTTGGGCGACCTCTCTTGCCAGTTCTTATTAATTTTGGTCTGCCAGCGAGCCTCTTCGGTCTTGCAACCTCAGCCTCGTTGTCGATCTCCACATATTCAGGTTGAGATTCTTGAATAGGATGGATGATGCTGGCGTCCAATATTATCTCCCTGGTGGTGTGTTTTTCTGGTTTCTGTTCCGAATGTTCGTTACGATCTTTGGATGACCTTGATTCAAATTCATTCAAGAATCTAACATCTCGAGATATTCTAATCTTTCGATCCTCGGGTATCCAAATGCGATATGCTTTGGAATTATCGTCATATCCAACAAAGAATCCGGGAATCCCCTTTGGTTCAAACTTCCCTCTTCCCGGGAACTTGTCGAGTACGAACACTTTTTCGCCGAATGAGCGAAGATGTGAGAGATTCGGCTTTTTCCCGGTCCATCTTTCAATTGGGGTTATCCCGTCTGGTAACGCCTTTGTAGGGCACCGATTTCTCGTATAATTTGCCGTTGCGATCGCCTCTGCCCAAAGTGATGGGGGTAAACTCGCGTCGATTTGCATACAACGCGCGGTTTCGACCAAAGTGCGATTTTTCCGCTCAGCTATACCATTTTATTGCGGCGTGTGGGGTGCTGTTAAACGCTGTTGAATGCCTGAAGCTTTTAGAAAATCTGTCATTTCTTTATTGACAAATCCGTTATCGGACTGAATCGCTTTAATTTTACATTCAAGTTGATTTTCGACAAGATTTTTATAGTCTTTGAATTTCTGAATGGCTTCACTTTTGTGTTTCAGAAAATATACGATGCATAGTCTGCTATAATCGTCTATAAAAGTAACGAAATAGCGTGCGCCTCCCGATGATTGCGTACGCATCGGTCCGCATATGTCCGTATGCACCAGCTCGAGAAGTTCGGTCGAGTAATTTTCGCGTAAACCAAAAGGAGTTCTTGACATTTTTCCGGCAATACATGACTCACATTTAATTTCGTTTATCGCTGTATTAATCTTCAGGCCATTCACATTCCCATCCTTGGCGAGTACTGACAGATCGCGGGTGTTGAGATGCCCCAAGCGAGTATGCCAAATTTCAACTTCGGTCTTGGGTCTCATATCTTCGTTGATAACATTCGCGCGTTGTTCGCGTTCGCGGAGGAAAAATAAGTCACCAATGCGTTCGGCAATTAACATCGTTTTGCCTAATTGATTCTTCACGACGGCACGCGTTTTCTCGAAAGTCACTTCGTGGCCCCGATCCACAATTTTTGCGATTGACACGAGATTAGAACGTAAATCTGGCACATATAATGTATTTTTCAATGTCACTATACCGTCCGAATTATTTGCGATCGCGATATTTACGTCACCTTTTCCGATTACACGAGTTTCCGAATTGTTCGCAAGTTTTAATGCACTGTTTTTATTACTTATATTCACAAACGCACTTTCATCGGAGCATAAGTGTGAAGTACACCCCGAATCTAAACACCAAAGGATGTTGGATCCTTCTGAATTACGCGCGTTTTCTGCGAAATAACAACAATTCGCCTCGTTTAATTTGTCTTTATTGACTTGCATATTTTTTTTATGCCAACACTCATTTTCTTTATGCCCACTTTTACGACAATAACCGCACTTATACCGAGCTTTTGTGTCCGATTTAGATTTTGGTTTATTGTCATTAGCAAAACAACTGTTCTTCGAATCACTAACACAATTTCCACCTTTTTGATGGAACTTACTGGGCAGTTTATGATTCCTCGCAAACATGGCTGCGCTGTTCTCATTACTTGACTTTTGATTCCGCGCATTGTGCTCCTCTATGATTTTTATTTTGAGGGCATCCACGTCGGGCAAATTGTCGCGAGATTCAATGGCACAACGGAAATTTTCGAAACTGCTTGGCAAGCTGTATAGTAACATTATGGTCAAAAGGTCGCCATTAATGTCAATTTCCATGGCTTTCAGTTTATCGACGGTGTCGAAAAATTGAGCGAGATGTGTCTTGAGATCGTCGTCGTCTTGCATTTTCTGCTGTGTGAGACGTTTGAGGAGGGTTGCTTTACGTGCAGGACCTTTCGAGGCGTAAACGGATTCAAGTTTGATCCATACATCGCGAGAAGTAGTGCAGCCCCGAATTTGCGCGAGTTCCGAGGGATTAATCGTTAAGATTAGGTCGGCTTTCGCCTTCCGATCGTTCGCTCTCCAGGTTTTTAATTCTGCTTGCTCCGCTTCTCCGCCTGTCACGACGGGCATGGTTATCTCACCGGAGACATATCCCCATGCATCGTTTTCAACGAGTAAAGCCTCGGCTTGAATACACCATGTGTCGTAATTATCGCGAGAAAGTAATTCGAGTTTCGTTGCCATCGTCGCGTACGCCATATTTTGGCTAGTGACTCGACTACACTCTATACCGTTCAAACACGATGATTTTCTAACTCGACTTTACGCGTTCGCGGATACGTTTTATATTTTTATTTTTATATTATTATTTATTAACCGTGCTAAGCATTTATCTGGGCCCATAACCTATTAGATCAGGTAAATGCAGTGAAGAATACACACGGTTAAACGTAGATAACAATATATTTTATAATAACCGAATTGATGTTAACGATATTAATATTTTACAACGAATGACATATTTTAATTAATTCTGAATATAAGTCAATAGTAAGCGTAGAAGGTGAACTACTAGGTTTATATAATTGTAAATCCAACAAAACCAATCGGACACACTCTTGAAGGTCGATCCACACTTTTCAGTCATCAGTCACAGTCATTTTCCATTGAAGTTGACAGTTAATTGATTGACTGGCAATCTATCAATTTGTATGACTTTTTACGTTTTTTTTTTTTGGACTGTGGCTGTGACTGATGACTAAAAAGTGTGGATCGACCTTTAAGCAACGCTTTTGAAACATGATTTTGATGTTACATTGTTTCTACTAAAATTAAGAACGTCGTATACTTAAAATAACTTTGCTAATATGTAGCTGTTTTGACTCTTTGATGCATTCTTATATTGAGAATAGCGCTCTTGTTGTAATGTTTGTTAAATGAATGATTTCTTCAAACGTTTTTTTTTTTTTTAAAAAACGCTCACGCAGTGCAGCATTTACACTTACAATCCGAATACATTTTTTTTTGTTTTCATTCTGTCAAAATCCATGGATTCAGACGCTTCGTTTGTGGGCAGGCTAAGCTTGTAACTTGCTAGACAATTGAAAAAAGCGACACGTTATAAATTCAACTTTATTCCTTGTTTCAGCTTTAAATTTAAGTGTGCTCTAATCTAAATCCTTCAATTTTGAGAACGTTTGTACTTAATATTAAATTCAATCCATCAATTTTGGCAAGACTCCTTTCAAACCAAATGTGGCCTCTACATCACAGCCCTAATGACCGTATACGTACATATATATACCGCAAGCAAGATAAAAAAATTTAGTCTTCAACGACATATACAGACCGTACTAGCTACCTTTAGTACCACTCTCAAACTATTTTGTTCGTGTTTTACAGTTCATGACAAAGTCGATTGGAATTTAGTCCGAAAATTTACAATAGGTACTATCACCAAAAAATTTTTAAGATAGTTTTTTTGTAGAGGTACCCAAGGAATCTTATTCTCCATATGGTACTTGGCAACGAAAAGAGTGGGTCGGATAACAAACCGCGGCTACAATTACAGCAAATAGCGCAGTCATGCCATTTGAGGATCCGGATCGTGAACTTTCAAAGCTTTTAGGACAATATTAAACTTGTTTATCTAAGAAACCTGGTGAAACAGGAACAATAAATGTAACATTTGTTTTGAAAAAAACTTCCAGTTGTGTCGATGTTTTCCTCGCCTGTAATATATGTAGATTGAAAAAGAAGGAGTGGTATTTCCTAAGACGGGATTAATATTTTATTTTGTAAATGATCATTTCGGGCACCAGTTGTGCCCTTCTTCAGTACAGATCCACTGATTTAAATTTGATGTTCCCTGCATTAATATACCTAAAGAAGTAATAGTATCTCCTACCTGGGTTTCTTACCCCCTAATTACCCTACAAGTCACTCCCAACTTTTAAGTACGTTTACCTGCTTCGGATAATTTGCTCAGCAACCTAGATTGTATGTTGCCGGTATCGTGATTCATCCTGCAATGTTCCGGTTCCTTAAGAATCGCTAGGCTTTCCACTGCATCGAGCTTGCGCCGATTAACTCCTCGGTGAATGATGTTGACGCTATCCCATGTTATGTCATGCCCTGTTTCCACCATGTGTCGTGCTACCATCGATTTTATCGACCTCGGGTCTTTGTTGTTTTTCTTAGCGACTTCTGCTTCCCTTATATGTTCGTTCCATCTGACTGCTACTAATCGTTTCGTCTGCCCTACGTACGTTTTTTCACATCCTGGACACGATACCTTGTATATTCCGCACTCTTCGTGTTTCTCCTTTTTGTCCTTGGTCGATCCTAGTTTGTTCCCTAGCTTTTGTTGTCTGCTTGTCGAAACCATGTCCAAACATATTCCCTTCATCGCCTTCCGTAGTTGCCTAGATATTCCCGAATGTGTCACTCCAATCCTCCTCATCGGCTCTTCGGTGCGTTGTAACGTGGTCATAGCTCTCTCCTCCATCCTGGTCTTCTTCTTTCGGATGAGGTTTGATATCACTCGTGGTTCGTATCCGTTCTTCTGGCCTGTTTGAATGATGTGATGTTGCTCCTTTTCAAACTTCTTCTTGCTCAGCGGGACAGTGTATAACCGGTGGATCATCGAATGAAAGGGGCCATCTTCTGTGGAAAAGAATGGTTAGAGTTAGATGGGATAGTGCGCTGGGTGTGGGTGGGTTTCCGATATATGTCAAACTCGATTTCGCCGTTGTTCCTGATGATTTTAAGGTCCAGGAATGGCAGCTCACCATTAACCTCAGTTTCCATTGTGAATTGGATGTTGTTGTGGGCATTGTTCAGATGGCTCAGAATCCGCTCACCTTCGTCCTTTTCGATGATTGCTAGCACATCATCCACGTATCTTACCCAGAACCTCGGTAATTGACTCCTCTCCTCCAGTTGTCCTTCGATCCGGTTCATAAATATTTCACTTATGAAAGGAGACAGTGGGTTACCCATGGCCACTCCTCTGGTGCCCTTGTAGAACCTGCCTCGGAAAGTGAGATAGTTTTCCGTCATGCACACCTTAGCTAGTCGCATGAGCAGATTAACTTCCCTTCTCCAAGGTGGCGATGAAGGGCCCTTCGATAGCAGCCATTCTTCCAGGTGGAGTAGAGCGTCCATCACCGGGATGCTGGGGAAGAGCGCTTTGACGTCAAATGATACAAATTGCTCCTCTGCTGATATTGGTCCTGCGTTGCTGTGCTTGTCGATGAGATCCTCCCAGGATGTGAAAAACGTACGTAGGGCAGACGAAACGATTAGTAGCAGTCAGATGGAACGAACATATAAGGGAAGCAGAAGTCGCCAAGAAAAACAACAAAGACCCGGGGTCGATAAAATCGATGGTAGCACGACACATGGTGGAAACAGGGCATGACATAACATGGGATAGCGTCAACATCATTCACCGAGGAGTTAATCGGCGCAAGCTCGATGCAGTGGAAAGCCTAGCGATTCTTAAGGAACCGGAACATTGCAGGATGAATCACGATACCGGCAACATACAATCTAGGTTGCTGAGCAAATTATCCGAAGCAGGTAAACGTACTTAAAAGTTGGGAGTGACTTGTAGGGTAATTAGGGGGTAAGAAACCCAGGTAGGAGCTACTATTACTTCTTTAGGTATATTAATGCAGGGAACATCAAATTTAAATCAGTGGATCTGTACTGAAGAAGGGCACAACTGGTGCCCGAAATGATCATTTACAAAATAAAATATTAATCCCGTCTTAGGAAATACCACTCCTTCTTTTTCAATCTACATTTGTTTTGACTTCGAAAAGTGTAGATCTCTTCTGTTCTACAAAAAATGTCTACGTCGGAGTGTTGTTTTTCGCAGTCGTGCTGTTTTTATGGTTCGAGAAATCTTTCATGCGGCTTTTGGGCCCCTAAATCTCGTGGGCCCTTATGTGCTGCCGCTGCATATAGCACAGAGCACGGTCGGAGACTTAATATTCCATACCCCAATGCGGTGTTCGTTTATGCCAAGTTCGACTGTAGCGTAAACTGGCTGTCAGCTACACCAGAAATCACGTAATAACGATTACGCGGTGTTCAGGTGAAGACATTTGGGACAGCATCAAAATCACTTATGAAACTTTGAATCTGTCTCATGCAAATTAAAAGAATTGAAAGTAATTGACTTTTGTGAAAATCAAATCTTCTCACAGAAAATGCTTCCAGCCATCTTCGGTACAATTTCATAAGTTCATGTGCGCTTCTTTCGTTTTTATTATTTCATGAGTTAAATAGCAGTAAGCGTTGAAATTTGCAAAATAGAAATCGGTCAATCGTAAACAATTAAGGTTACCATGGAAGTTGACTGCAGTTTAACCAACCAGCAGTCAACACACACAAGTTAAACGCAGTTTAACGATTTCGGTGAGCGAGGTAATCGCTCATTGGTTGAACAATCAGCTCGCTCAATCGTAAACAAGCAATATTTCCATGGAAATTTGTAGACGAAACAATATACAAGAACACCGGAAAAAAATATTAGCCCGAGAAGAGTGAAGGGTATCAAAATTTCGGCCGCGCCCGAAATTAACCTCGGTATCGTGTTTTTTTTTTCGTTTTTTATTTAAAAAAATCTTGTTTACTAAATAAAACTCGTACAAAAATTGTGGAAACTTTTACTTTGGTTTTCTCTTGGAACCACGCTTTTTTCTTTTTAACACGTAAGATATGCAATTTTTTAAATCCAAGACCCTAATTTTTATATGTCGTTCGAAAGCTAACATTATGAGGCAACTTTTATCAACTTTGCACATTTGTCAGTTCAAAGCACCGTTACGATTTGAATATTTAAATTTTCAATGAAAAATCAATTTTCGAATGTCTTAAAAGTTTGAATGGTTGTATCTGGGTAGGGGTTTAAATTATTTAATTGGCAAAACAGTTATTTTTGGTAGAATTTTGTGGAGTTTCAGAAAGTAAAGTCAAATCTCGGATCAAATATTTGGGAGTGTGACAAATAGTGATTTTGCTCTGCAGGTCGAGGTTTCTGATACTATTAACAAAAAATGCTATAACTTTATAACGGTTAAAGATAGAGGGGTCATGTAGAACATTAATTGTACCCAAATGAGCTGTACTATCACCCGTTATCGTATGTACCAAGAGTCGTGGGACACCCTGTATACTGCTCAAAACAAAATAAGGGCCACAAATAATTTTCTGATTATTTTTCTGTGGAAAAGGAAAATCATAGTTTTGTTGGTCTAATTTAATAAAGCAATATGTTTTTCATTAAATATAATGAATTTTATTGAATTTTGACCAAAAGTTACACTTTTTTTATAGCATTTATTCGGATTGCTTACTTTTTTGCGGTCATGTAATCGTAACAATAAAAATTAATTTGCATGTCTAATCTTTAAAAAAAAAATTATTCTTTGTTTTTTTTTTAGTGATCTGATATGCAGTCTCGAAGATGGACGGAACGCATTCAATAAGCCGATCGACGCTTTCTTTTGATATCTCGTACCAACACATTTTTAGCAATTGAATCAGCTGTTGCTGTTTGTGTATGTCCTCTTCAGCGGTCCGCATCCGGCGTTTTAATTGATCCCAAAAATGTTCTATCGGATTTAGGTCCGGACTGTTGGCAGGCCACACCATGACCTCAATATTGGCCTCCTCGAAAGCAGACATTGTCGCCCGGGCAGTGTGTGGTTGTGCATTATCCTGCATGAGGATAAGACCATCCAAAAAAAGGAATGACATGTGGCCTAACAATCCTTTCAATATAACTTTCGGACGTAACTGTCCCGTTATTTAGGATAACAAGGTCAGTTTTGCCTTGCAAGCTAATTCCAGCCCAGACCATCACACTGGGACCGCCTTGCCTCTCAATTTGATTAATGGAAGCATTGAAAAATGCTTTTTCGGTTTTCCGAGAGACTCTTATGCGTCGATCGTCACTAAAAAATTTTACTTTGCACTCATCCGAGAAGATCACCTTGTGCCAGTGATACATGTCCCATTGGATATGTCACCGAGCAAATCTTAAACGATTCGTACGTTGCGCCCTGGTCAGTTGTGTTCTGATAACACGTCTCCTTGACCGATTTCTGATTGTTTGAGGGCTAACAATGGTCCCAGTCGTCCTTAATAGCCTACTTTGTAGTCCACGAGCACTAATGGTACGATCCCGTCGCGCACAAAGTCTCACATATCGGTCTTCTGCGGGGGTGGTTATTCGAACTCGGCCTGAACCATGACGACGAGAGACACTTCCTGTCTCCTGGTAACGGTTCCAACGATTTTGAATGGCTCTTCGCGAATACCCTAATTGCGAGCCACAGAACGTTGCGAACGACCTTCCTCCCAACATTTCTAAGGCTCTGGACGAAGCATTTAAATTTAAATGGCGCTGATTTGCTGGCATTTTCTATTTTACAAATTCTCCTTATCTTTAAAAGTGCAACAACTAATGTTGCAGTTAAAGAACTTGGCGAAAATTAATTCTAAATCAAAATGAGAATTAAACAAAACAACCAAATGTATGAGTCGTGACCCACATTTAGGTACAGAATGGCATTTTTGAAATTAATTTTCACACAAAAAATGCGCCAAAAGACGTTGTTAAAGTCAACGGACATTAGTGGCCCTTATTTTGTTTTGAGCAGTATATAAATATTTTCTGCTTCGGATTTTAATTAGAAGGCGAAACTAAACAATTAGTAGTATGAAATACTTTTTTTTAATATTATTTTTATAATTATGATCTGTTTATTTTCACTGTCCCAATTTCATGCTACTAATCTTGAAAATTAACAACTTTTGTAGCTGCATTTTTTTTTCTTTAGACTAAGAGGAAACAAAGAGTTTGATTTCACGGCTCGACCAAAATGATTAACAAAGGATACCTCCCGTACATAATAACCCATCAGGAGTTCTTGAATCTATATTATGTACTATACTGTAAAATGAATTATTTTTTATTTTTTTGCAATAAATAAATATTATTATTATTATTATTATTATTATTATT
Organism: Microchrysa polita; assembly: GCA_949715475.1. Classification (NCBI taxonomy): domain Eukaryota; kingdom Metazoa; phylum Arthropoda; class Insecta; order Diptera; family Stratiomyidae; genus Microchrysa; species Microchrysa polita. Next base: position 39,643,491 of record OX454421.1, read on the forward strand.
TTATTAATCTACGCGTACTGTGGAATATAATGTCGTGATGCATCATGATGTGTGGAAGGTACATACCTTAGTTTTTATCTGATTGAGCTGATTTTGGTGGCAAGTACATTGGCGACCTCCCAAGCACAGGCTTGTCAAATATACGGTCATACGCGCCTGTAGCAAAAATTTGCACAAACTTTTATGTAAGGTTTTGTATGGCTGAAGTTATACGTTCGATAAAGCTCATAGATCAGCCCTCACCTCCGTATAGTTCAGCAAAATCCAACCCTAATCTGAATAAGTCTACATCAAATTTCTAGTAAAGTTAATTATAAGGAACAGTGCTTCTGTTCTAAATAAATAAATATTACCTATTATCGCATATAACAGCATAAAAAAATGGCTGCTATTTTTGATATGCTACTTCCAACTGAGCAGATAAACCTAATGAAAGTGCGATGGATTATGTCGGCTGTCGGGTCCTTGCTTTCTATGTCTCTATTAAAAAAAATTAACCCAACTTCGGATAGCGACCTCATCTTTGCAACCCGAGGACTTTATTTTGGTTTATTTTTCTTTGGCTAAAGCCCATGAGTTAAAAAGCCAACGACGACAGATTATTTTTTCACGTTAAACTGCAGTTTAAACGACCGTTTAACTGTTTGTCAATTTCCTTAAACGGAGTTTAGCTAAACTGACAACAGTCAGTTAAACCATAAATTTTCATTCGGCCCATTTCATTTTAAAATTAAAAATATGAAATATCCAGTTGCTAATGGAAACTAATGATTTTTTTAACGAGACCGAGGCTAATTTGAATGAAGCTTTAGCTTCTTTTGTGTTAATAATTTCCACAGCAGCCCGATGACGTGTGCCGATTCCCAGCCAGGAACACACTTGGTTGAATTTTGGTTTAGATTCAAAAAGGAAAAAGTTTTTCGTACAAGAACCTAATATTTGGGAGTTGGTTTATATGATGTTATATTCCGATCCATCCGTTCCTGGATATGTTTTGGGGCTTTACTATGAACACACTTGGATGAAGTTGGGTCAAGGTCGGATTCAGAAGAAACAAGTTTTTCCAAGAAGAACTTTTTTTTCCGGGGGTGGTTTGTATGGCAGCCCTATGACGTTATGTTCCGATTCCATCCGTTCCTAGATATGTTTTGAGGCTTTACTAGGAACCCCTTTGGATGAAGTTCCGTTGAGATTAGTTCATAAAGAAACAATTTTTTTTTTAGAAGAACCTGGTTTTCAGGAGTTAGTTTGTATGACAGTCCTATGACGTATTGTTCCAATTTCAGCCCTTCCAAGATATTTTTTTAAGCATTACTAGAAACACATTTGGGTAAAGTTTCGTTAAGGTCGGATTAAAAAGAAAAAAGTTTTTCTTAGAAGAACTTAATTTTCAATGGTTGGTTTATATGGCAGCCCTAAGACGTAATGTTCCGATTCCATCCATTGGAAGCTTTACTAGGAACACACTTGGTTGAAGTTTGGTTAAGATTGGTACATAAAGAAAAAAGTTTAATTGTCAAGGGGTGGTTTCTATGGCAGCCCCATGACGCCATGATCGGATTCTATTCGTTCCGACATGTATACAGGGTACACTAAAAAGAAACTTGTGTACAAAATTTCAGCCCGATAGCTTCAAAACTGAGGGACTAGTTTGCGTTGCAAAAGACAGACAGACAGATAGACGGACATCGCCCAATCAATTTCTCTCGTCACACTGATCAATAATATATATACTTTATATAGTCGGAGGGGCACATAGTGACGGGTATAATAATTTTGATTTAAAATTCATGTTAAAACACAGTAACAATTCAAACACAAAATAAAGTACAATACCTACAGACAAATCAACAAATTAGCACTTGCGCTGTATCTGGATGTACGATATGTAGCCGACGCTGTCTAGACTGAAACTTTCCAACATTTTCTAATTTAATCTAAAACTCCGATTTTTCTAATGCACATTTATAACTAAATTTAAAAGTTCGCGGAGCAATGGTTCATGTTTTCATACAATGGGTGTGTTTAAAAAACGGGTCATTTGACATGCCATGTTCCACTTTCCTCTAATAATGGCAGCTCTTTAATTTAATTTATATAAAATCTGAACGAGCTACAATTTTTTTTTTGTGAAAGAATATTTTCTTAGCTCTCGGTTGTCCCAAAAATCAGGCTCAGTTCGTTATAACATTGGGTTCCTCGTTTTAAAAGTCGGTCGGCGACTTTTAAAATATAATTTGTTGAATAAATATCGAGACTAGAGATTATTACTAGGCGAACGTTCTAAAAATGTATAAACTTTGGATTCCGATTTAAGAAAAAAAATTTTCATAAGCAGCCAAATGTTTATGCAACCACATTTATTCATCGGTATGGCCGGAATTCTCATATGGGTAGTTTTGGCAACTGCCCAGGGCGGCAATTTTTTAAGGACGAAATATTTTGAAAACTTTTATAGTTTTCATTGGCTCTGTGGAATAAGAATGTATTTTTAGATCTCAAGAAGCAGAATATACCTAATTAGAAAAAATAAATTAAACTCTGGAACAGCGGTCGTTTGCTTGCAAACTTGCAAATATTGACAGCCTATCGACATCTACTTTCTGCAAATTTCATCTCAATTATTCTTACAGTTCGAGTATTAATCGATTGATTGTTGATATCAAAATTGTTCAAGATCGGTTTTGAAAAATGATAAAATTGTTCTTCTAAATTCTGAGGTTACCGTATTTTTAATTTTTCGCTCTAAACAAGAGTTGGCAGAAAATAGTACAGAAGTGTAGTTTCACGAATAAATCATACAAGACAATTTGAAACGGCTTCATATGAGTGGCCCGTTGTACTCATAATGCGCAAAATCGCGAGTGGTAGCAGTAACATATGTTATGTTGTATGTTAGTTTACTGAATATGTAAATTTCATTATCTGTTATTTGGTTTTGTCTTACTGGTCTTGGTAGATTTTTCTATATTAACTAATGTTTGCAAACTGGTATATTAATCAAATCACCTATTGATCCTACAGTTCAGGTGTCGAATTCTCGTCCTGCGGTTAACGCATGACAGTTTTACCATTTGCGGGGCGGCTCTAGTTGGAGCAATCTAAGTCAACTTATGAAAAATTATATAAACTGGTAACGGTTGACAGTGTGATTATACATTTTTTGGTGATATGAGACAATTTTACCAAAAGTACCGGAAATTTTAACCTCCAACCTTTTGGTCCTATGCAGTAGTGCGCCACTGTAAACATTTAATACGGAGTTCGCAAAGATAAATATTGAAAAATATAAAATTAAATTTAAAAAAAATTAACACCAATTGACTTTTTTAGGCTTAAGCTTATTTGTTATTCGATTTTATAGTGGTAAACTGTGAAGAGAAATTTTTAGAAACACTTTCTCATCGAATTTCTAACATTAGTTCAATGTACGAAGCGATTAGTAGAAAAGTCACAAACAAAATGTATCGATCATCCAAAATGAACTAGATTTCTGTTATAAAATTAAATTGTATAGGTGCCCCATTTCAATTTCATACACAAAATATTTTGGAAACGTTTGACCCGGTAGTAAAGGGGAAGTTATTTTCAAAAAACTACCATCGCCACATTGCATTTTTCGCATAAACTTCATAGAAATTTTAACATCATTTACATTCGTACCCTAAGCACGTATAAGCCGTCCATGTGCACGTGTCTAATTTCAGTTTTAATTAAGGGAGCTAGGCGGCAATTTGTATACTGCCGGGGGGCGCAAGAGAGTAGCATCGGTAGTAAGTACATTTTCGATTAGAAAACATAAAATTGATAGGGAGTTGAAATTACCCACAAACTCAAAACTGAAGCCGAAATTAAACTTAGTCTTATTACAACTTCTCATCCAAAAACCTCACAATAAAAAAATAAATAACAGGCGCGACAATCCAGCATTGGACTAAGGCCGCAGGATGTGTTAGTGACATCCTATTTCCAAGATCTTATCTGCTTTTTGTTGAGGTAATGAGATCAGCATCACGCTCAGCAGTGTTATTTATCCCCATAAATGGGTACTCGTTTAACATCTGAGTGAGATCATAGTCCGTCACAAGCTCGTGAGTTCGAATAACACCATGGAACACGGTGAGATTCGAACTCATGAGCCTGTGCACCGAAGGTGCGCGCACTAACCGCTAGACCAGCCAGACTACGGTTAGTGCGTGTACGAAGCGATTAGTAGAAAAGTCACAAACAAAATGTATCGATCATCCAAAATGAACTAGATTTGTGTTATAAAATTAAATTGTATAGGTGCCCCATTTCAATTTCATACACAAAATATTTTGGAAACGTTTGACCCGGTAGTAAAGGTGAAGTTATTTTCAAAAAACTACCATCGCCACATTGCATTTTTCGCATAAACTTCATAGAAATCTTAACATCATTTACATTCGTACACTAAGCACGTATAAGCCGTCCATGTGCACGCGTCTAATTTCAGTTTTAATTAAGGGAGGAAGGCGGCAATTTGTATACTGCCCAGGGGCGCAAGAGAGTAGCATCGGTAGTAAGTACATTTTCGATTAGAAAACATAAAATTGATAGGGACTTGAAATTACCCACAAACTCAAAACTGAAGCCGAAATTTAACTTAGTCTTATTACAACTTCTCATCCAAAAACCTCACAATAAGCTTCAGTTAAAAAAAAAGTATCCTAAAAACCCAAACTAGAGTTTATAGGATAATTTTGGTTTGTATATTTTTCTATGGCAGCCCCATGACTCCATGGTCCAATTTTAACCATTCTTATATTATTTTATTTCAATAAAAACAAACTTGAGCGAAGTTTTGTCAAAATTGGTTCATAGTTAAAAACAAATTTTTCATTGAAGAAACTACTTTTGGAGGCAGCGTTTATATGGCAGCCCATAATGACTTTCAACATATACCATTCATTTCTATAACCTAAGACCATCCCGCAACATCAAGGATCCTACATACGAAATATCATCCAAATCGGTCCAGTGATCCAGTTTGAATTGAATTCCAGAAAATTGAGGCGGGAAAATAGATAGTTTTTGGGTCAAATCACAAAAAATGACTTTGAAGCTCTTTAAAACCAAACTAATTATCCGATTTTAGTTAGTTTCAGTTTTTAGGTAAATTTATTGGCTGTAATAATCATCTTATTTCGTTATTTTGGATAGTCTAGCTTTGGAGATATTGAGGTTTAAGTTGTGTAAGAAAATGATTTTTTTCGAAAATCTTAAAATGACTGTGAGAGCTAAAGGGTTAAGAATTAGGGGTATGCGTATGTTCAGTACAACTTTGCTGAAAATCACATGAAGAATCATTCCAATGCATATATGCGGTAGTTTCCGGACAAAGGGTGTATAAAGACAGTTATTCCAATCCGATGGAATGAGTTGACCGAAATCTGGCAATTTATTCAAGGAATACAGAAAAAAATAGAGAGTTTTAGCAAGTCGTCGAAGATAGTACGACATAGTTTGACATTCCATGTAAAAATTCGCTTGCTTACCGTATACGAAACAGTATATCATTATTTTGCATGTCCCAAGTAGGCATTGCTGTATTTCCGTATAGTTGATGTTCTGTAAACAGTCGAAATTGGCGAATTTATTTGTCGTGATATACACCCATGCCTACTTAGGACATACACAATTATGATATACTGTTTCGTATACGGTAAGGAATTTTTACATGGAATGTCAAACTATGTCGGACTTTCTTCTACGACTTGCTTAAACTCTCTATTTCTTTCTGTATTCCTTGAATACCTCAATGCATTCAGGAACAGATAGAATAGGAACACGTCATCGGGCTGCGGTAAATTGCTGCGGAAATTATTAACACAAAAGAAGCTTAAGTTTCATTCAAATGTGACGGGTATTCAAATTTCGGCCGCGCCCGAAATTAGCCTCGGTCTAGTTTTAAATTTAAAATTTAGCCAATTTCGGACCTAGTGGTAGGAGGTTTTCACACTTACGGCCTGATTATGTAATCTGTGCAAATTACTTAATTTGAGCTGTCAAATTCCATACATAAGCTCACCACACCGCAGATTATGTAATCTGGCCAGATTGAGTACAAGTGTGAAAACCTCCGTATATTTAACTTAAAAATGAAAATTTTTGCACTTACGTCATTCTTCTTCCGGATGTACGATATAATCTTTGGGTCTGAAATGTTAATACAACTTTTTTACCTTTGATTGAAATAATGTTGAAAATATTGTATTCTTTTATTATTCCCGGCAAATATTCTAATAAAAGTCTGACCGTTTATTAGATGTGAATGGCTGCGTGATGTCAGGCAGATAAGTGCGACAATAATTCTATTCAAGCAACAAATTCAAATACTGCTTGTTACTGAAGAACAGCAGCTTCAGAGATGGAAAGAGCACTTTTTTGAGGTCCTTAACAACCGTTTCGGGCCTGCAAGTGCATCTTCATCGGGAGAAGAAGACGTCCCTCCAGTAGCCAGTATTAATTCCAGACCACCATCTAATACGGAATTAAAGCGGGTTATCGAATCTATGGACGCCGGTAAGGCCCCGGGGATAGATGGAATTCCGGTCGAACTATTTAAAGCGGATTCGAATGCTACAGCGGATATTCTGCTTCCCCACATCAGAGAGTGTTGGGAAACCGAAACTCTTCCAGTAGAATGGAAAAAGGGCGTAATTATTAAAATTCCCAAGAAGGGTAACCTTAAGGATTGTAATAATTGGCGCGGTATTTGCCTACTTCCAGCTGTATCCAAGCTGATGGCTAAAATTATTTTGAACCGGATCAAGGATGAAGTTGATCGCACTTTAAGCAATGAACAGGCTGGCTTTCGTGAGGGTTTTTCATGTAGCGACCATATAAACACTCTCCCAATTATTATTGAGCAATCCGCCGAATGGATATCCCCATTACACCTCATGTTCACTGATTTCGAGAAGGCGTTCGATAGTGTTGATCGGGAGTATATTTGGAGAGCTCTTCGTAGGAGGGGCATACCAGATAAAATAATTTCCATCATCAAGGAATCTTATCAGGGAGCCCAATGTCACGTTTTGCACAAGGGTAAGCTTTCAGATCCTTTTGAGGTGCACAGTGGAGTGAGACAAGGTTGCATTTTATCACCTATTCTTTTCCTCATAGCCATTAACGATGTACTAGTGAGCGCGCTTCAAAACCAGAGGAAAGGTATCAGATGGAAAATGTTTGATTACCTGCAACACCTGGACTATGCTGACGATATTTGTCTGCTTTCAAATAAAAAGGAGGATGTAGCTCAAATCGCTGATGCTCTGCATTGCGAAAGCCGTAATGCCGGGCTCAAGATAAACGCTGCCAAGACCAAGTACTTGAGCTCCCATCCTGGTGGACAAAGCGGAATTTGTGTTTCGGGCCAGGCAGTCGAAAAAGTTGAAGAATTCTGCTACCTCGGAAGCATAGTCACAGCAGATGGCGGCGCGGACGCTGATGTACAATCGCGTATCAATAAGGCTAGGGCAGCCTTCTTCATTTTGACTCCTTTCTGGCAAAATAACAACATTTCCAGGCGCACCAAAATCCGAATCTTCAATTCTATTGTAATATCTGTGCTTCTTTATGGCTGTTCAACTTGGAAGGTGACCAACGAGATAACAACTAAGCTGCAAACTTTCGTAAACCAGTGCCTACGGCGCATCCTACAAATCCGCTGGCCGGAGATTATTTCCAATGATGATCTCCTGAGTATCACAGGCCTGGATTGGATAGGCACTTCTGTCAAAAGGCGAAAGTGGCAATGGATAGGTCATACTCTCCGAAGAGGGCCAACAAATATTGCAAAGCAGGCCCTAGATTGGAACCCTCAGGTAGCCAATGCTAGACGCCGTGTTGGACGGCCAAGAAACACGTGGAGAAGATCGGTTAATAGCGAGGCTGCTTCATTAAACAAACAGTGGTCAGACCTAAAGACGATGGCACAGAACAGAACGAGGTGGAAAGTAGGCATAGTTGATGCCCTATGCCCCACTAACCCCTTGTGGGGCAGGAACCAGAGAACAAATTCACCGATTCTCCAGTCGGGATTTGTTTAGAATCGAAATTAGAATCTGATTTAAGACAGAAAGGCGAAGCGAGCAGATTATGATATACTCGCTTTTTTGCGACGTGGTTCACGCTTTTTTTAACTTTCTGAACCTCCAATCTTGTTTCTAAGAACAATAACTCATTTCCCTATTACGCCAGGAAATTTGAACAAAAATTTGGCCAAACTTCGGAAAAATTAAGGGAAAGCTGGATTTTTGCATGAGCCTTCCTTTCGAGGTCCTAAACAAGTCCCTAAAAGTCCCCGTCCCTACGAGTGCCGCTAGCGGTGCTACAGAGGGTCAAAGACCCTCGAAAACAGGTTTCGCTGAATATTTCGATAACGGTAGCATATACAAAAAAGTGGTGTATGGCAAATTTAAAGCTCTTATGAATTCTCAATAAACGATGCAAAGACCGAATACTTTCGGGCACTCCTAACGGCGCCAAGAGGTCTAACGGTATTTTTAACAAGGTTTCAATAAAATCTCTATAACGTTAACCCGTACTAAAAACTTTTGTATGGAAAATTTGTAGCCTATGGGGTTTTGAAGAAAGTCGCCAAATTTCATATTAATATGTACAGCCTTAAGGGCGCTATGGGGGTTCAAACCTTAAAAAAACGTGTTTTTTGAGGTTTTTCGTAAATGGTGCTAAGACGAGGGAGTGCGCTCTAAGGTGTTCTAGGAGAAATTTGTAGCTTCTGTGGCTGTTAGTAAGACGCCAAAAGTCCCCAAAGATGGGAGCCCCCCTAACGAAGTTATGAGGGTCCAAACATTAAATTAAGCAGTTTTTGGGGAATATCTCTATAACGGTAACGTGCACCGAAAGCTGTTATAAGGCAAATATGTAGCTTATATAACGCTTAATTAAATATCTGAATTTCAGATTGATGCGTGCAATACTAAGGGCGCTATGACGGTATGAATCGTACAATAACGGTATTTTTTCGTTATTTTCGTGGATTTCTTCATAACGGGAACGCATTCGGTTGGGAAGTCTGTAACAATTTGTTGCTTCTATAACGTCAACTTAAAATGCCAAAACAACTTATTTATGCGGGTACCCCTAAGGAAGCTATGAGGGGTCAAAACTAAACAACTAACTAAACAAAAAAACCGTTTCTCGGAGTTTTTTGATAACGGGAACCTCTAGAGGGAACCCATCTGAAATAAATTTGTTGCTCCTGTTGCTGTTACTAAGACGCCAAAAGTCCCCAAAGATGGGAGACCCTCTAACGAAGTTATGAGGGTCCAAACATTCATTTAAGCAGTTTTTGGGGAATATATTTATAACGGTAACGTGCACCGAAAACTGTTATACGGCAAATTTGTAGGTTATATACCGCTTAATTAAATATCTGAATTTCGGATTGATGCGTGAAATGCTAAGGGCGCTATGAGGGTCCGAACCGTTCAATAACGGTATTTTTCGTTATTTTCGCGAATTTCTTCATAACGGGAGCGCATTCGGGAAGGAAGCCTGTAAATATTTGTTGCTTCTGTAACTTCAAATGCAAACGCCAAAACAACTCATCTATGCGAACACCCCCAAGGAAGCTATTAGGGGTCAAAATTAAACAAAAAACCGTTTCTCGGAAATTTTTTGATAAAGGGAACCTCTAGAAGGAACCCATCTGAGGGAAATTTGTAGCTCGTGTGTCTGTTAGTGTGACATCAAAAGTCCCCAACGATGGGAGCCCCCTAGGGAAGTTATGAGGGTCCAAACATCCAAATAAGCAGTTTTTAGTGAATATCTCTATAACGGTAATGTGCACCGAAAACTGTTATATGGCGAATTTGAAGTTTTTACAACGCCTAACTTAATGTTCAAATTTCAGATCGATACGTGCAGTACTAAGGGCGCTACGAGGTTCCAAAACTTGCAAATTCGGCATTTTTTGTTATTTTCGTGACAATCTCCTTAACGGTAACGTATACCGGAAGCAGTCTGTGAAAATTTGTTGCCTCTATGGTTCCAAATTAGAAGCTCCACCGATTTGCATGCTCTTGGAGCCACCATACGTGCATTATAACGTATAAATTAACTAATTTTTAAGCCCATATGGACGTACGTAAAGACATACACTACACATACCTTCTTTAAAAATTAGTTTATTAAAACGTTATAATGCCCGTATGGTAGCTCCAGGTGCATACAAATCGATGGAGCATTTTATTTGAAACATAGAAACAACAAATTTGTACAGACTGCTTCCGGTATACGTTACCGTTAAGGAGATTTTCACGAAAATAACAAAAAATGCCGAATTTGCAAGTTTTGGAACCTCGTAGCGCCCTTAGTACTGCACGTATCGATCTGAAATTTGAACATTAAGTTAGGCGTTGTAAAAACTTCAAATTCGCCATATAACAGTTTTCGGTGCACATTACCGTTATAGAGATATTCACTAAAAACTGCTTATTTGGATGTTTGGACACTCATAACTTCCCTAGGGGGGCTCCCATCGTTGGGGACTTTTGATGTCACACTAACAGACACACGAGCTACAAATTTCCCTCAGATGGGTTCCTTCTAGAGGTTCCCGTTATCAAAAAATTTCCGAGAAACGGTTTTTTGTTTAATTTTGACCCCTAATAGCTTCCTTGGGGGTGTTCGCATAGATGAGTTGTTTTGGCGTTTGAATTTGAAGTTACAGAAGCAACAAATATTTACAGGCTTCCTTCCCGAATGCGCTCCCGTTATGAAGAAATTCGCGAAAATAACGAAAAATACCGTTATTGAACGGTTCGGACCCTCATAGCGCCCTTAGCATTTCACGCATCAATCCGAAATTCAGATATTTAATTAAGCGGTATATAACCTACAAATTTGCCGTATAACAGTTTTCGGTGCACGTTACCGTTATAAATATATTCCCCAAAAACTGCTTAAATGAATGTTTGGACCCTCATAACTTCGTTAGAGGGGCTCCCATCTTTGGGGACTTTTGGCGTCTTAGTAACAGCAACAGGAGCAACAAATTTATTTCAGATGGGTTCCCTCTAGAGGTTCCCGTTATCAAAAAACTCCGAGAAACGGTTTTTTTGTTTAGTTAGTTGTTTAGTTTTGACCCCTCATAGCTTCCTTAGGGGTACCCGCATAAATAAGTTGTTTTGGCATTTTAAGTTGACGTTATAGAAGCAACAAATTGTTACAGACTTCCCAACCGAATGCGTTCCCGTTATGAAGAAATCCACGAAAATAACGAAAAAATACCGTTATTGTACGATTCATACCGTCATAGCGCCCTTAGTATTGCACGCATCAATCTGAAATTCAGATATTTAATTAAGCGTTATATAAGCTACACATTTGCCTTATAACAGCTTTCGGTGCACGTTACCGTTATAGAGATATTCCCCAAAAACTGCTTAATTTAATGTTTGGACCCTCATAACTTCGTTAGGGGGGCTCCCATCTTTGGGGACTTTTGGCGTCTTACTAACAGCCACAGAAGCTACAAATTTCTCCTAGAACACCTTAGAGCGCACTCCCTCGTCTTAGCACCATTTACGAAAAACCTCAAAAACCACGTTTTTTTAAGGTTTGAACCCCCATAGCGCCCTTAAGGCTGTACATATTAATATGAAATTTGGCGACTTTCTTCAAAACCCCATAGGCTACAAATTTTCCATACAAAAGTTTTTAGTACGGGTTAACGTTATAGAGATTTTATTGAAACCTTGTTAAAAATACCGTTAGACCTCTTGGCGCCGTTAGGAGTGCCCGAAAGTATTCGGTCTTTGCATCGTTTATTGAGAATTCATAAGAGCTTTAAATTTGCCATACACCACTTTTTTGTATATGCTACCGTTATCGAAATATTCAGAGAAACCTGTTTTCGAGGGTCTTTGACCCTCTGTAGCACCGCTAGCGGCACTCGTAGGGACGGGGACTTTTAGGGACTTGTTTAGGACCTCGAAAGGAAGGCTCATGCAAAAATCCAGCTTTCCCTTAATTTTTCCGAAGTGAAATGCCAATTTTCCTGGGGTATATATAGTGACCTTAATTAAAACCAATAGAAAAACGAGACCGAGGCTAATTTACGTCGCGGCCGAAATTTGAATACCCGTCACATTTGAATTAAACTGAAGCTTCTTTTGAGTTAACAATTTCTACCGCAGCCCTATGACATGTTCCGATTCCATCTGTTCCTAGGTGTGTTGAGGCTAATCCTGGCAAACACTTGGATGAATTTTGGTTAAGATTCAAAAAGAAAAAAGTTTTTCTTTCAAGAACCTAACATTTGGGGGTTGGTTTGTATGACAGCCCTATGACGTAATGTTCCGATTCCATCCATTCCATGATATATTTTGAGGCTTTACTAGGAAAGCATTTGAGTGAAGTTTGGTTAAGATTGGTTTATAAAAACAAACGTTTTTCTTAGAAGAACCTAGCTTCCAGGGGCTGGTTTGTATGACAGCCCTATGACGTAGTCTTCCAATTTCTTCCGTTCCTAGATATTGTTTGAGGCTTTACTAGAAACACATTTGGCTAAAGTTTGCCAAATTGGACGAAGTGTAATTTGTCACTGGTTGTCGCGAAAAATTTATGCGGATGGAAGACAGTTCGAAAACAGGGAAGGACTAATACCGGCAATCAAAGGGGCTTTTCAACAAGTCCCATTAGACAGCTTAAAAAGTTTGTACAATTCCTTGTCAAAGAGACTTTTTGAAGTCGTACGCAATGATGGAGGATATACGCATTATTAATAATAAAAAAATGTATAAAAAGATTTAAAACATTTGTTTAACTACCAATTTTTGTAGGTGCGTCTATCCTCTTGTCGCACTTGTAACAGTCGCAAAATGATAAACTTGAATTTGCCGTTTTGATTTGGTAAATTTTCGGTTGATTGTTGCTAGCTAACACGCAGCATCACAAAACAGAATTCAATATAAAATTTAATCGAAATATTCTCAACATTCAAAAAATTACGTCGCATTTTTGAGTGCGTCTATCCTATTGTCGGGGAGTGCAGGGGCGAACCCAAGGGGGGGATTTGGGGGATGAAACACCCCCCGAAATTTTAAAAATGAAAATTATAGGTATGAATAAAATTCACACAAAATATCTTTACTGATAAATCAAATACCTAAGTGATGATTTTGACTATGCCCGACGTTAGACTATCGTTTTAGAGTGCCCATAGACCTTCCAACCGATTGAAGCAGTTCTTTGATTGCCCGATAAATTGTAAGGTGTATGTGACCATCAAATCCATTTTTTTTATTGGACGTGTGGAACATATTGCCATGCAATTTTTCATACAATCTGTGATGATAATCATGTGTTTTCAGTTGCTGATTTATTGACATAAACCAGTGGTCATTCTTCATGTTTGTGGTTATGGCGGTCATTGGCTATATCCACACATGAGCGCTTTTGTCTTCCCTATCGTTTTCAAGCTCCGTTTCCACTTCTAGCATTGACCTGATTGCGTCAGGTAATCAGAAGAGATGAATGCTTCATTCTATCCACATCTGTTCATTATTTATCGTTAGATGTGTGTAGCGGCTTTGTTCAGGACAGATTAATGATCAATTATTTCCTTAATACATAGTATGAATAAATGGTGAGTTGGTGACATATTCAACATTTGCAATCACGTTCAAGAATTAATACCTTTCTTAAATAGCGCAGACCTCCCAAGTTTCAATTGTCAAAATGACGAAGAAGAACGCAAATTGAGTGTCTAGACAGGCCCATTCTCCATCGAAAGTAGCAATGGCTCTTCCATCGACACAAAATATATAATTTTCGCTATGTTGTGTTGTCTCGTGTGAACCGCGAGATTGTATTTCAGATTGCGCGATAAATTGCATAGTGTATGTGCTGTACGGACGTCAGATCGATTGGTCAATCGATCGGACAGTATATGGGCACTCTTAAGCCTAAGGTCTAAGAACATTTAAAGCGTTGGATTTCATGAGCCACTTTGCAAATACAAATCACCCCCCGAAATAAATTCCTGGGTTCGCCCCTGGGGGAGTGTATATACTTTATATAGTCAGAGGTGCTTTCTTCGTGCAAACTTCAAAGTTAATATACCGTTTCACATAGTGACGGGTATAACAAGCCCAATTTTCTCGTACTTTCCGTGGTCCGTTAAATTCTGTGCGCTTAGAGTTTCGACAAACTTTCGCGATGTGGTCAAACCAAATTTTTACACGTGGTTCGGTTACACTCGCTGTTATGGGGTCGACAGAACATTCAATTTATTATATATATGTATATTTGCTTTCAAAGTTCAAAAAACCAAAAATAATTTTTGAAGAGTTAATTTCAGATTGCGTAATTTAGGTGATTATTATACGATCCGAAGGCCAGAGGACTCTGTCAGCACTACACGGCGCTCTTTTTTTTTTCAAAAAACGGTGGAAAATAACAATGAGAAAAGCAAAACTATATACTATACTCAATTGTCCATAATTTGTCATTTATTCCCAAAAAAGTTTGAATCAACATAGATTAAAAAAATAACAGGCGCGACAATCCAGCATTGGACTAAGGCCGCAGGATATGTTAGTGACATCCTATTTCCAAGATCTTATCTGCTTTTGTTGAGGTAATGAGATCAGCATCACGCTCAGCAGTGTTATTTATCCCCATAGATGGGTACTCGTTTAACATCTGAGTGAGATCATAGTCCGTCACAAGCTCGTGAGTTCGAAAAACACCATGGAACACGGTAAGATTCGAAGTCATGACCCTGTGCTCCGAAGGTGCGCGCACTAACCGCTAGACCAGCCAGACTACAACATAGATTAGGATTACAAAACATTTTGCTCGAAAACTGATCATTACGATTGTCACACGCATTAGGCTTCTTATCTTTCGAAGGCGCACATTTGCCACTAATTTTCTTACAAAATGATGATGTTATAACCTTTTGATTGTTTTTTTTAATTAAGGAAAATTAACCAATGATAATGGGTTTTACTGATACCTTATGGCTTATAAACTCTATTTATTGAATAAAAACCATTTCTCAATAAGTCACTAGTCGTCACCTTTACCCACTCATCTTCAATTGTCATAGCGCTAGGTTAACCAACACTACTTTTTTAATATTAGATTGAAATCCACAAGTGCAATGCAGCATGCGACTGCAAATGTTTGTTGGGGAAAAAGCTGGATAATTAAAACAATAATAGCTTTCTACATCAGCGAGATACATTAATTCCGCGCCCAAAACACATCACAGTTTACTCAATTATTTCAGGAAGTTCCATCGTTCCAATGAATTTACCCGTTTTTTTTTACAAAACATACTTGTTACTACGCAATCGGGCCTTAGAAGATATTAAGTTATGCTTTCGTGGACAGGTCTTTGAATCGGTCCGCGGAAAAGACAAGTTTGAGAGCCACCGGTTTACACACTTCAATGTCTCCGTGATTATTATTATCATTCAATCGCTATGGTACGGTACGTCTTCGTTCATCAAATAATGACATGATTCTATCAGGGGCCTATGCTTCGAGAGGGCCAAATTTAAATTACAGATAAAATCATAAAGATGGAAGATACCAGACAGGAAAGACATGGTGAAAAGAAAAATCTGCACATAACGACACATTAATGACAGACTTATGATGCCATAATATTATGATAGACTTCATAGATTTCTTCCTATGCGGTGCGTATTGTATTATGCATCGCTAGCTTTTCCGCCTAAGTACAAAATAATTTCAAATAATGCGAGTGAAAATATTATTTCATGATCTGTGCGATCTGACAGTATACTGGTATTGTAGTAAACCTATTCGTTTTGTTATTGTATCAATTTTTGTAAGACTTACCATTATTTTCTTCGCTTTCGTTGCGAAAGGTGAAAGGTATTTTTCCTCTTAATTATCGACAATAATGCTGCAGACAAAGTCAGACAAATGATTTCACGAGTATATAGAGGTGTTAAAAACTCCCTCCGGTGCGAATCAATTGTAGATAATGTCCATATGTATAGATCGTAAGTACTGTAGATATTAGGCAGATATTTCAATTTGATACACAAATGAAGATATGCTTCTTTTTGGGTAATTTAATTACAAGAAGGTACATAATTCAATTAGAAAAGCACTTTGCCACGTATATTGTACGTACAATATATGAATGCCAAGGTTGAGATAATAATTGAACTGAAATCTGAACCATTTTACAATAGTTTATAGCAAAAGTTGGCTAAGAATCTGTCCTTTGGCCTTTTAGCCTGACTTGCCCTCTTGATGCTTATCCGAAGCAACTAACCCCGAAACACTGATGAATCATTGCGAAATTGATAACGATTGATATCCAAAGGGGGAGTAATTAATGCATCGGTGTTTGTATTATAAGCCATAGACTACTAAACTATTTGTTTCGTTTGAAACTTGAAAACTTTTTTCAACGTTGCAGTTTTTCTTTACGCAAGGAGTGTGTGCGGATTTTTGAACCCCGTAGAATTTAGAAAAAGCAAGTGGCGCACCTATCAAAAATTACCAAAAGTACCTTTTCAGAAAATTATTCAATATTGTTTCCCATATTGTTATTTATTGACGGAATTTTTAATGAAACTGAATGGCTCTAAATTTTGCCTTAGAAATTTGTCTCGTATGCTCTACATGAATTCTTTTCGCTAAATTTTTTTTGTTTCCTTTTATGAAGTGAGTGAACCTGAAAAGTGACAATACAATTGAAAGTTCTAGTAATAAGCAAGTTTTAAAATTAAGTACTGTCCCCATTTTATCACTTTTCCGAAAATGTCAAATATTCCGATATTCATAGGTCGTCCAAAAGCAACTTCTGAAATAAATTCTTTATATACGGTCAACTTATGCATTGACTGCAGATGGCAGTCGTCAACGAACCATGCTTCTCACGGGGAACGAACAAGCACAGCCGCAGCAACCCCCTTTTGCGGACCAGCAGTAGTAGCATCTCTACATGTATAGTAAAAAGACTAATCAAAGATCAGGAACAAATTAAGGCATCTGAGCACTGGGACAACTTAACCGGGCTCAGGCAATCCAAACTGTTCATAGCAGGATACTCCCATAAAATAGCGGCTGAGCTACTTCAGCTAACCAGGAATAAGGTACGTACCATATGTGGGATTCTTACAGGCCACTCCTGCCTGAGATCACATCCGCACATAATGAGGCTCGTATAAGACACGAGCTGCCGATTCTGTGAAGAGGATGACGGGACCTCAACCCACGTCCTGTGCGAGTGTGATTTTCTGGCCCAACGCCGCTGCACACAATTTGGAGTGGCCTATCCAGACACGGACGACATAGCGTCGACGTCAATCAGCAAACTCAGCTCATTTCTTAGCCCTTTCAACCTCGATCGTCAGGCATAGTCCTGCCCACAGATGATCGAAAGTACAATAGACCCATCGACTTCAATGCTACGAATCCCCATCGGGTTAAAAAATTGTATCTGTGAGATACAGCGCGACCAAATTTGTAACTTTTTTTTTTGCCACGATAAAAAGCGTGTTAACAAAACATATTCGTTGAATTCAGAGAACGTATGCAATTATTGTCGCTCTGGGAGAAGTTGTTTCAATTTTAGTCTGACTTATATAAAACACACATTCATTATATCAAAATATCCGTTAGACGAAGCAGTATACATTTACAAATGTGTCTCTTAAATTATGTAAGTTGCAGGATCTACGAGGCAAATTGACGCTGATGCTAAGTATTTGCCGCGCAATTTATGCACCTCACAGTCCATCGAATCGTTCTCGGTTCACAATCGGTGACTCCCGACTCCTGTTGTGAGAATAGAATAAAAACAAAATTATTGAGCTTTTAGCAACTTAATGTAAAAAATGGTTGACTTCTGTAGCGAGAATAGAACTAAAACAAAACTTTTGAGTTTTTAGCAGCTTACAAAAATAAAATGTACTGTACTATCAAAAAACGGATTGAAAAAAAAGTTATAAATCGATCAAAAACCGAATGGAGGCAAGCATTAATCGATGCATAAAACGAAAGAGTTAAGGCAGTAACTTTATTTTAATATTTCATATTGTGTGATACACTTAGGCCCGTATTTATGAACATTCCTTAACTCAAGGAGACCTTGAGTCAAGGATGCATAAATTCAATAAATTAAATGCCATTTCCCATACTTTTTCATAGAAATCATTTATATTCAGTAGTCAATGTATCCTTGATTTAAGGCGAAACCCAAGGAGACATTAAGTTTTCAATAGACTTGAAATATTATATTTCAACGAAGGTGGGTAGCTTGACTTCAAGTGAGGTTGACTATAGAAAATTTCAAGGTCTCCTTGAGTTTCTCCTTAAATCAAAGATGCATATTGACTCGTGAATATAAATGATTTCTATGAAAGAATTGGAAAATTACATTTAAGTTTTTTAATATCGGCATCCTTGACTCAAGGTCTCCTTGAGTTAATCCCGGCCTAAGTTTGAATTTGATTGAAATGGTTTTTGCCAGGGAATATAATAGGATCCTTTATTGACAATGAACTAAAATCTACCCGCCTATCTAAGTATTTCGAAGACTAGCTAATGAGAAGATTAGCTAATGACAAATACAAAGTTGTCCTCCCAAAATATGGTCACTCAATTTAATGATAATAATAAGCAAATTCCTTACCACTTAATAAGATCTGCACAAAATGCACCAATTTTGAAGATTACTTTCTGTAATTTCCTGGGAAAATTCTTATACACAAGAGAATTTAAACGAGACCGAGGCTAATTTCAGGCGCGGCCGAAATTTGTATACCCTTCGCTCCCCTCGGGCTAAAAGTTTTTTTTTCGGGCGTTCCTACGACTTGTATTTAATGGTAGGAATGTGTAGAATGGTTACAGTCTTTGGCACAAATACTTTAGAAGTTGGTAGGAAGAAGATAACAGGGTGTCCCGGACGTTTGAAAAAAATCGACTTTTTTTATTTTTTATCGGAGATTGACGTATGGGTATTTAAATCAAAGATCCAAACGAGTACATCTCATATCAGTTAAAATTTTGAGTAACGCTAAAAAAGTTATTGGCGTTTAAAGTTAAACTTCTTTTCGACCTCCGTTTTTCTAAACCGTTACAGGGATCGATATGAAACTTTGCAGAAAGATTTGTCAGTATGGCGTTATATATGTTAAATATTAAGACTGTTGACTTTTGCTAAGGAAAAGTAAATATGTAACAGTAAATTTGTAAAATTTCAATTTGGTCGTGTGAAGCCCCTCTTAGGTTTCAAAATATGGAAATTCTGCTAAAGGTTTTTAGAAAATTATATAGGGAACATGTCTACGAATTTTCATTCAAATAACTGTATCCAAACCGGAAATATAGCCAAGTAAGTAGTAGTAAGAGCCTTTCACATTTGCAAGGGAAGCCTTTTTCATTTCTTCAATGCATATCTTTTAACTTGATGAAACAATGAACACGAAATTTGGTGGAAATGCATAGAATGGTAATAGTGTTTGCCACAAATATTTTTGAAGTTTGTAGGACCAAGTTAACAGGGTGTCCCTGAATAGCTGCAAAAGTATACTTGTTCAATACTCATAGGAAAGCTTGCGTAGGCTCTTATGTCAGGGGACACAATGGAATCATTTCATATAAGTTGCTTTTCCTTGATTAAAAAAACAGTAACAGTAGATTTACAGTTAATAGTTCAGTTAATATATAAAGTCAAGCCATCCTTACGTTTGCCTGAGTTTGTTCTTGTTCAAAGGCCATCAGAAATCTTAAATCGAAAAATGCCTGTAGATTTGCCTTGGTGTACTTTTATACAAACTGGGTAAATAGTAAATCTATTGTTGGATTGGTCTAATTAAAGGTGGAACGCGTTTATTTAGACCTATCCAAAAATAGATTTACAGGAAGCATTTCATTAATGTTGTGCATAATTCTTATTTATTGCTTATAAAATATATATATGTACAAAAAATATTCACTATGCAATCACATTCTAAAAAACCCTCGTAATGCGGGCGCAGCCCTCTGTACGCCGGTATTTTTTTAATTTTTGAACGATTATAAAAATGACAAAATATTCTGTGGTTTTACTTTTAAATTGAATAATAAACACTAGAAATGCAGGATATTCTCCTGCTTACACAAAACACCTGGCTTTTTCATAATATTTATTTAAGGTTTCTTATTCATAAAAGAGTTCTCATTTGGAGATTGATTGTAATTAAGAGTAAAAGCTATGGACAAGAAAGTGACAACCAAGCGCTTGCCCCCTCTTCCCTGGTCGATGATTATGATTACAAAAATCTTACCGATGTAATAAAACAAAATCGCTGCACTTAACAATGCTTCTTCCTTGCCTCGTTCTTTATACCGCTCCATGGCCTCGCGTCGCTCGACCTGCAGTGTCATTTGACACATCTAGGTGTCTTTACAATGCTTGAAGGCGTAAAAATGCGAGTTTAATTCCAGGCACTACGCAAAATTTTCTGCTGCTGAGAATGTAGTCTATAGGAACCTAAATTACATATTTGTAGTTTTCTAGCTGTTGATATCCGGAACTGGGATATCTCCGTGTGAGCATCATGAATCGATAATATTATTAGATTAGAAAGAAATCTTTCCCTTAGAGAATTTATTTTCTTTCGCCAGAATTCCATATTTTCATGCGTTTCATTTCATGGCTTCTGAGCTGCAGAAAACAATTTTAACCGTCACATGAACATCTCTCCGGGAAGATAGTGGAATTTAACTTTGTTCGATCTGAAAGGGATTTTAGTGACAAATGGTATACAGCTTGCCTAGTTAGGGACCTTGTAAAGAACTAGTCTCATATTTCCGTGTCTTTCAAGTTATTTTTATCTAGATTCATTTTGTAGCTGAATCATACCAGCGTTGAAATTTAGTAAAAAACCCGTTATGTGTCCTATTTCTGTATCAAATGGAAGCTGTTTATTGCCAGGACATTCCCATGAAATTTTCCCTATGCTGGAAGTGACGAAGCCAACGGTTCTGTAGGTAGACTCTCCTGGCTAATAATTTTAATGAGCAGTTGCCGGATATAGACCTCAATACAAACTTCGCTCAGAGCTCCTTAACCCTTTCATTCCCAAATTAAATTCCTTCGGTAAAAAAAATATGTTGTTATTATTTCGTCTTTATTTGTGTCTAAAAATAACTTTTTAATGAAAACAAAGAAAAAAAAATTATGGGTTTGGAAAATAATAGCATGTCAACTGCAGTTTACATTGGGATTGAGTGGAAACTTTTTGACATACAAATAGTTGACGGCAATATGAGTTATTTAGTTTTTGTTACGTAAAAGATGAAAGAAAATTTTCCCGATGAATAAGTCTTAGGTTCCGCCCATTTACTGAAGCTATGTTTAAAAACCAGTAGTATAAAATCCGGCCAATCTAAAACCCAAAATCCGGATTATTTTGTTTTATAATCCGGATTTATTTATTTATTTATCAATAAAGTTTAAAATTAAATTAGAGTTTTTAAATTAAAGTAAATTTATAAAAACTGGCAAAACTATAAGTTCACTGATCGAATCTATAGGTGCTAAATTTATGAAATTTAGTTACCATTTTAGGATAAATGATATGTATTATAGACGAGTCTGGAGTCTTTATCGGTGCATTTTGGAAAACCGGACAATTTGATAATCCGGGCATCGTTCCCAATCAATCCGGAATTTACCCCAATTGGTTGAAATCGCCCAATTTTCACCGTCTGAAAGGATTTATGCTACTTTTTCCCGCCTAGTTCATCTTTTTCATATCGGATTCATTCCAATACCCGCGACAATTATATTCCATAAATTTGATTCTAAAATTGACCTAACAATATTTTCGCGACCGACAATTTCAACTCCTAAGAAAATCATAATTTTGAAAAAATCCTGTTGGAACCCCATATCGTCCAGGTCCATATCCTCAATCCTTCTGGCCACAAGAAGTCCGTTATTTGGATTATGTTGACCAAAAAAATCACGAAGTGCACGAAAAGCATTTTGATTTCCACGTCCATTTTCGTAAAAGGCTTCAACGACCTTAACGCGCTGCTCAATTGTGTACTTTTCCATGGTTGAATTTGCCAAACACTGAAACAAAGAAATGTCAAATAAAGTTGGGCGAGAAACTTACCGTTAAAGTGTGACACTTAATTAACATCGTGCATTCTAGTTGGACAACCCGTTATAAGCCTTAAATAAATATAGATTCTGTTTATTTCATGCATTTATACTTCCCAAGATTATTCCCAATAATAGTAGCGTTAAATTAAAGGGCAAAACATAACGCTTACGTTACGTTACGGGCCGAACACCAGTCAAAGATAGTTCTATGGTGCTTGTATGCAAATGCACAGAACGGAACGGAAGCTTTCGAAACACTTTCCAAAATGTCAAGTTCCACGGATATCCAACTTGTTTTGAATTCTTTTGGCGTTTTTTTTTCGTCTTGTCATTCGAGTTTGTTCAAAAACCATTTCGTGATCTTTTTTTTTTCATTTTTGTTTAGGTGGAAACAAAATCAGCATTTATTTTCTCATCCATCTACGCCAATTTCTTTTTTATATCTTTCGTACATTTTACAAAGTGCATAGTTACAAATTTGACGTTTCGGAACGAAACGTATGTGGCCATCTAATGAACGCCACGGAACGGAAAGAAACGGCACGTAACGTAACGTAAACGTTCCAGTTTGCCCTTAACCCCTTTTCGATTGTAACAAAGTAGGTATGTCATTTCGGCTTCCTAGAAACAGATTTTAGCATGTCACGCAAAACATTTGACATTTGCATTGTTTAATTGTGTAATTAATATACTATTTTATAAATTTTATAAATTTTATTTATATTTAAATTTCATTTAATTTTGTACATGCAGATTGAAAAAAGCAACAAAAACGTATAGGTTTTAGCGATGACACACTTCAGGATAGGACTGCCCATTGAAATAGTTTGAGACATTACCGCCAGAACTGGTGACTTACAATGGCGCCGAAACAGGGGGGGGCAGCGGGGGCAACTGCCCCCTCAATATTTTGGCTAAAGGGGCAATTAGTACTACATACATATATTGCAGTATATTAACCCTAGATAACCAACGTTATTCTTTCTACATTGTAACCAATGTTAGTCGATTCGACTAACACCATATTAAGACTCGTTTTTTGAGCGCATTAAATATATTAAAAGCGGTTCTAACTAGAAATACTATCATTATTTTTACAAAATGTTAGAAGTAAAAGTATCAGTGTTTGATTTTTTATTTTATTTTAAAGAAAACTAACTGCCTATTTATTAACCCATTCCCCGCCAACACATTTTTTTTCGAATTACATCCTGAAAATTGGTATTTACGGTAAAGAAGCCACCCTGAATCCAAAACCGTTTACCATTTTTTCCTACGTGCCTCCGTTCTCCCGCAAAGGCCCGATGCCATATGGCATCATTGGCGGGAACCCATTACAATTTTTTTTTTTCAATTAAGATAAAAACGTTGAAATTTTTTTGGAAAAACACTTTTTACTTTCTTTAATTATAATTCTGAGCTTGTGTGAAATTTTAAGAAGCATTTAACACATAATCCTGTATCACATTTGATGCATTTAGTCCGAGTTTGGCTTTTGCAGGGCGGATATGCACATCTTCTTCGATTGCATTTCGCAACATAATGGCCAATTCCATCATACGTGCAACATTCGGAAGACTGTGGTATGTGCTACCCAAATCTGATGAGCCACAGTTGTACAATAGTAGGTTGCAATATCCCTACGGAACTGCATTTGGGTGACTTCCCCGACTTTATTTGTAATATCCAAGCATTTTCATCATCCGACATGATAGGTTCAAGATATTCAACCGCCTCATGTAATTTCATTCTGCATAAGAAATATGCATGAAAAAGAATGGATTGAAATTGCTTTCTTTAAAAAAATAACGGATAAATGCTCATTGTGGAAATTGAATTTTGGTAAGTTACTTTTACACACTTTTTTTGGCTCTGTACCGAGACAAGCCTTTCGAAGTACTGACTCTAAGCTTTTGTGGACAAATATGTCCTTCAAACTCCTTGAAATTAAAAAAAAAATCAAGATGAATAATTCACGGTTGATTCAGCGCTTGAAAATAATGTTGCGTATACGCAACTTTGAGCGTTTACAGGGTGTAGTGTGCATGCATATAGACCACCCAGAGTAAAGGATGATGCACACTTGAGAGCAACAAGGATAATTCCGAAAAAAGTCCCATTGTTGAGACCAGATACGTCAAAGGAGTAATTTGACTCTTTGACGAGGTCTCGTACGTGTCTGAGTTTATTATTTAGTGCATCGTATGTTAGTCTCCTGGATTGAATACACGTGCATATGTTAGGTGTTTGTGGGTGCGCTTTAGAAAACGATGCATTTGATTGTGAAAACGATCATCGGACTTGGACTCTAAATCCTCAGAAACGAATTTTCAACATAAAATTAATTTTCACAAAGTGAAAATTATTAAAAACGCAGTAAAACATATTGAAAAAATATAAAAAAAATAAAATTAAAAATAAATTTTTTAATAGGTTTCCGCCAATGATGCCATATGGCATCACTAAAATGTATTTAGTGTTACTACCTATAAAACTACCGTTATTGAAATTTTTTTTTTCGCTATTCTAATCTATGCTACTCTGGCTTTTGTTTAACACAAACTGTTCTGAGAAAATCAGGTCGCAAGTATATGATTTTTGAAATTTGGTGGAGTCTTACCCGCAAAAATCGCATTTTTAAAAAAAAAAATTCACGACACTTTTTTTTTCTGCTCCCAATGGCACAAATCTAACTAAATACTAGCCAGGAACATTGGAATAGATAGAAGAAACATTACTTAGTGTAACAAAGAAAAAAACAATGTTGAGGATGTTACAGGGTGTCCGTGGCGCGCTCCCAAATATGAGGCTTTTACTGATGCCATATGGCATCATTGGCGGGGAATGGGTTAATGGCATTTGGCCTTATCACTGTAGCAAAATAAGTTGCACAGTACAAAATTTGGTCGTTTCGACCTGCAGTACTTTGGTTTAACGATACACACCTCGTCACTAAAGCTGCAAATTGGTATATTGTTGATGATATCGATACTTAACTGATTCACCTCCTAGGATGTGAAAGGACACAACTATTGAGTGGAAGAGCTAAAAGCAGCAACCAATAGAAATATTAATGGTAGTCGAAACGACTAACAATGAGCGCTTATATACCGTCTCTTAATTTAAACTATCTTAAAGCATTTTTGGAGATAGTACCTTTTCCATAGGGTGTATATACCGTCCTAGTCTAGTTCGCGTATTAACTTTCTTCTTCTTCTTTTTATTCGAATTGGTTGTGGAATGTGCAGATGTTTACAAATGGTTTATCTGACATTTCGATTATTTAGACAATTATGATTGGAATTTGTTCATCTCGCGTTTTTTCTAACCAGGAATTTCATATAAACTTTGTAGCGAAACGAAAATCGAAAACGATATCATTCCAGTAACAAGACGACTTCGCTCTTCCTGGATAAATTTCAGAGACAGTCGCTTCTCTAGGCATTATGGATTGGCAAGCACCTCGCCATCTGTTGCGAGCGGGACTAAATTTAGTTTCGATTAGTTAGTGGAGCCCGTATATGCCGTCCAAAAATAATTTAAATTTGTGTAAAACTCTTTATCTTTGCTGCAGTATATAAGCGGTCATTGGTCATGCAGGGTTAAAAATTAAGATTAATTTATTTTATATTTTTATTATATACAATGTACATATACAATGTAGTTTTGTGCGGCCCGCGACCAGGTCGAAGAACCACAATGTTTCGGAACAAAAGCGCTATAATTAAATATTGGTGTTGAACTAAAGCTTAAGAAATATACTATAACTCGTGAAGAAGCCGAATTTGAAATCTTCTTCTCTATTTGAGGTGAATTGGTGCAGCCTGTTCAGCTTTACCATAGGAAACATTTGTTCCAAAACATAACAATAAATGTTTGTCTGTTTTTAGCCACCTTAATATCCGAAATTTGTGTATGCTATAGTGTTTTGATTAGCTGTCCGAAATAAATTCTCAGAGAGTAGTTACTGATTAATTTACAAAATCTTGTTGTTTTGATATTTTGCAAGGAGTGTAAAATCGCTTGAAGAACATTTTCAAAATATTCCCAGTCTTTTTTATAGGTAGCCTGGTTTTTCCATGTCCCGAGGTTGTTATTGACTGAGATTTATATTCATTTTTAAAAAGTAATATGATGCAATTTATTCCATCAAGGTTTTCGAAATGTTTATGCTGCAGCCCGCTCAATCTGGAAGAAACTGATATTTGGCCCCGCCAGGTTTTGAGTTTGACACCCCTGTTCTGATGGTTGAATTGCATATCCCGCGTCAGCATCAGCATCGGCATCAGCAGAAAAATTTCAATTTAGAACAGACGCATTTGCCTTTGATGACCCACATTGACAGCAGCGGCAGAAGCATCGGCAGAAGCATTTTTCTGCTTCGTCAACATCGTCAGTTCACGTGAAATCCATGCAAATACTGTCAAAATTTTGATGACCGTGAAATCGAATTCGCTTGGTGGTACTCACTTCACATAAAAGTCTCCACACCGGTTTTTGACATTTCGCCAGCGAAAATAATGCAGTTGCATTTTATTTCACAATGAAAAGATGTCATCGACAATCAATCAGAACGCGAGTGAACATTTATCTTAGTGAATAAAAAGCAAGTCTCCACGGCATCGTTTTCACGGGAGACAAATATGCAAGTTTTTCGCTCGGTGAACTCAGTACATATCTTTAACAAGAGTACCTCAAATGAACGACAAGGCCAATGATAGTGAAACTATTGACCGTTGATCAACGAAAACCAGGAAATTTTTCATTCTCCTTGTCAGAAAACTGTGCCGATGGTAGAGAACCTCACAGTGAGATTGGGCTTCTATGCTCGATTTCAATATTTTTGAATATGCCAGGAGCTTCAATTACTGATCACTTTCGAAGTTTATCGAGCACAGCAAGTTAATAAAGCTAGTAACATTACTCCTGACGGTTCAGCATCAGAAAGGTCGTGCTTTAAACATGGATACATTCCACAATGACACACAAGGTGTGTTTTTTTGGTTATCCCGTACAGGTTTGGGTAACGAAACTTCATAAAAAAAAAATGACGGATGGATCAGCTGGCATTTTTTTATATGGAGTTTCGTTACCCAAACCTGCACGGGATAACCAAAAAACACACCTATTAACGTTTGACACATATAATCCTTATCCATGATCACGCAGGGATCGAACAGAACTCGTTTCCTAAGGAAACCGGAAAACAACCTTTGGGAAAATCGTTTGACCTTAAATTTTATAAAACTATATAAAATGAAGAATATGTTTATAATCTTCAACAATTACAATGGTATCGAAATGGGTAACAAAAAGAAACTTAAAGGTTAGTCTCATATTGAAGACTATTCTAGGTGATTTCCGATCGCTGTTGTTCTCTAATATTTTTCATAATTACTTTTTGGTATCGTTTCACAGGATATCTTAGTAGCTCCAGCACTAGCAGAAGTCCGGTATATGGCGACCGCTTAATTTGATATGAATTTGAGAAAAAAATCTTGCTCCCCCAATAAAAAATTCGTTCCGGCGCCACTGGTGACTTACGTCTACCGCAGGTCGAGTAACCCGATGCTATAGAGCGGTAAAGAGAGGTAAGGAAGAAGAAGGTTGATTGAAGATAATCTCGTGACTGACCTTCGACTGAAGCCTCATAATTTGCAGAAAAGGGTGAGTTTTTATCAATTTGTTTATGTTCTTTAACATGTTATTCTGGAAAAAAAACTATTTTTTTGGCCCCCATCTGAGCACGATTTGAAAACTCCATCCACAAAATTGCTAGAATGGGCAAACAATACAATGAACAGGGTTCTATCGAAATGCTGAAAGTGAAATGATTGTTAAAACGTAAGAATCGAGTGTGCACAAGAAAGTAGATGAGAACTCTAATTCGGAGGGCTTGAAGTAGGATAGATAGAGTAGATCATGTTGCAATGATAAATCACAAACTATAGTTTAATGAAGCATCTGAAACTGTTAAAAAAGAAAATATTCCTAAACAAAATACTAGTAGTGGACGTTACCCTATTCACTTTCACTTCAATGCTAAAAACTGCCAGCTGTAAATATGACCTATTTACACATTATCAAAAATTCCATGTTCTTGATCTCACTTGGATCATATGAATGCAAAAAGAAAAATATTTCAATTCCTAAATATCATAAACATGCACAAATAATAATCTCAAAATAATGCCAACCATTAAATTAACTCGGTCAAGTGCAATTAGTTTTGTATGGCCATTACTATAACGCACTTGTCGCTATGGGATTATACGGCCATTGCATGGTCAATGTTAGTCACGATAGAGTAGCTTCACTATTATTCGCTTCAAAAATGTTTGTTGTCTATAAATAGCCAGGGGAGATACTTTGGCCAGTCAAACCATACACTCAGTCTATTTTCAATGCATACTCGTATATTTGCATATAACATTCATTAATAAGTTAACAAGATGTGTGTGTGCTCTTAATAAAACGTACAACTACTCGCGATTATAGAACAATCGACTTAAACAAAAAATGACTAGATTTCCATTACACATAAATGACTAAAAGTTGACATACAGAATTAGGTCAACAATGCCCGAACCGCGTTCTTATATCGTCCGATCGTGTTTCACTCAAGTGAAAATATATGATCCTTCAACAGACTGCGGCTGCCCACTTTCGGTTGACACAAGCACTGTCCCGCGAGCTTCTTCTGAATCCATGGCAAATAATTGACCACTCGTGTATAGATTCCGGGCAAATTTGGTCGAGCACATCCACGACCCCACGATACAATGCCAATAAGTTCAGTACTTCCAGTTGGTCCGTTCAAGATCATCGGACCACCACTGTCGCCCTGTTGAGAATCAAACATAGAGAATGTCAGATACGCTCGATTGGACAAATTGAAATTGAATTAAGAGACTCTCTCACCTGGCATGCATCACGACCTCCATCATGATATCCACCACACATCATGTTGGCAGTCAATCGCTTATCACCATAGCCGGCATCATGGCATTGTTCCGTCGACCATACCGGGATCTTGACGGAGCGTACAACGTCCGATGTTTTGCCACGTTCTTCGGTACGGCCCCAACCAGCTACCACTGCCAAGGAGCCCGTGTAGTCATCGCGTGCTGCAATAAATCAATGAACAAAGTACATAGATGGATGAGTCAATTGATCACTCGCATGATTGATTTCTCATTAATCGCAGTATGTACACGTGTTCATTGTGGAATGATGAATGGAAATAATTGTTATGGTTTTGGGGTTCATGATCCATGCTACCATTGATTGGAAGCATTTATCATCATCACTCCCAAGGGTAACTCAATTTTCCATACAGTTAGTCATGTACGTACATACTTCTTATATTATGCTGTAGGAACCAGCCGTGAGGTACTTACATCCATCGGGCAAACAGACAGGTTGAACTTTAGGTCCGAATTTAACAGGCTTGTCCATCTCCAGCACAGCTATATCATGATCGAAAGAAATGATGTCAAAGTACTCGTGCTCGTGGATCTTCTTCAGTCTTCGGATTTCGGTGTAGTCCTTGGCGATTTCATGACCTCCCAAGTAGACCCGAATTTCGTTCTCATCCATTCCATTGACACAATGGGCAGCGGTCACCAAATGACGATTTGAAATAAGTGTCGCACCACAATACATTTTGCCCTGACGATTCAGCCCAGCCAGCCAGGGGTATTCATTGGGACTGATCGTATTACCACCAACAATGCGGTTTCCGCGACCTCGTACTCCGCAAACTGAAAAGAAGTAATTAACCAATTATATTAATTGACTATTTGAGGGAATCGATTTCGAAATTAATTGTATGGAAAAACGTTATTTAGTCATATTCTGATTGCAAAAGAAAGAACTGCATTCCGCGAATTGTCGATAAGAGCTAATGAACCGTCTGGAAAGTAAAATGCATTTGACCTTCGAAACTAACCACGATTTAATGCGAAAAGGTATATTTTTAAAATTAATTAAAACATTCAAGACAGGTGACTGTCTAAATACCCATAGTACAGCATTTACATCCAATAGACCAGTGCAACTATTCTTCGGCCGCACGGTAGCTTAGCTAGCGCAAAGTCAAGTTGAAGGTCGATTTCACTATCATTGTTAGTTTTTCTTTAGTCACCTATTATGGGCTGTTCAGTCGGTTTAGCATTGAGTGAGTGAACTTGGCTGCGTCACTGACAATATTATGCACCGAGGTACGGTAAATTTATTATTTAATTTGATTTGCTTTCTTTGCGTCACTGACTGATAAAGTTTGTGGTTGGTGGAAATAGGATGAAAAAGAGCTTTAATGAATCTATTTTCGCAGCCGGCAGCTGATGGTTCGCGCTTCGTTGATTTCATTGACGCTTTTGTGGTGAAAATGCACACAACTTATGTAGAAATTGTCTAAAATTTTGATTGTCCAAGCGAGGTATTGGCTTCTTTAAATGCATAGTTTTTTTTTGTAATTTGTCACCGTAGAGAACCATTAACTCTTTTAATGTTTTCGTGAACAGAAAGTGCATATTAAATATCAATATGTGAATAAAATTAATTGGTGATAAAATTATGAAGAATACTGTTTTCATTTTTGCATTAGAATAGGACTACCGATACTAGCGTTCAATTAAAAGTTATTGTCAATTTGACGTTATTATTTCTATACCGCCTTAAACTGAACCGCGTAGACTAAAATGCAGTTGACTCCAAACGTTTTTCGAGGAACTTAAAATCGTTAACGGTATATTTTTCTTGTTTTTTTTTTTTTTAATTATACCGCAAGAGTTAAATTAGTTCACGTGCATCTATATCGAAGACTTTTCGTCCTCGCCATTCAAGTGATAGCATGAAGTTGAAACGCTTTTCGATAACAGACAATGTACCCCGAATAGATTGTTTAGGATAGGCTATTTTTTCAGCTGACCTGTCTACCACAAAAACAAGAAAAAACCATGTAGTTGAATCATTACCTCTGATTTTGCTTCTATTATCAACGCCTGCAAATTGGATAATGTCATGATAGTAGAACAACACTAAAATGCTCCACGTTACTGTCCTTCTTTGAACGTAATGACTAAAACTTCAATTTACTTAGTTAATCAAACTTTTTTTCAAATGGAAAATGTTAATGCAATTTCGATTACTTTTTATGTTCTGTAGCAACCGGATTGAAACCGTAGGTTTGCAAGCATTTCTAATTGACAATGAATGCACCTGAGGCAACCATACGTGCACACATACACTACATACTACACATACCTCCTTAAAAATTAATTAATTTAAACGTTATAATGCACGTATGATTGCCTCATGTGCATACAAATCGGTGGAGCATTTCATTTGGAACCATAGAAACAACAAATTTTTACAGATTGCCTCCGGTATACGTTACCGTTATATATATTTTAACGAAAATAACCTAAAGTACCGAAATTGTATGGTTTGGAACCTCGTAGCGCCCTTTGTATTTCACGTATCGATCTGAGATTTGAACACTTAATTGAGCGATGTAAAAACTTCAAATTCGCCATATAAAAGTTTTCGGTGCACATTACCGTTATAGATATATTCCCCAAAAACTGCTTTTTTGGATGTTTGGACCCTCATAACTTTCCTAGGGGGACTCCCATCGTTGAGGACTTTTGATGTCTTACTAACCGCCACACGAGCTACAAATTTGTCTCAGATGGGTTCCCCGTAGAGGTTCCCGTTTATAAAAAAAATTCCGAGAAACAGTTTTTTGTTTAATTTTGACCCCTTGGGTGTGCCCGCATAGATGAGTTGCTTTGGCATTTTAAGTTGGGGTTACAGAAGCAACAAATTGTTAGAAGGCTCCCTTCCGAATGCGTTTCCGTTATGAAGAAATTCACGAAATAACGAAAAATACCGTTATGGTACGGTTCGGTACCTCATAGCGCCCTAAACATTGCACGCATCAATCTAAAATTTAGATATTTATTAAGCGTTGTATAAGCTACAAATTCCCCACATAACAGTTTTGGGTGCACGTTACCGTTATAGCGATATTCCCCAAAAACTCCTTAATTGAATGTTTAGACCCTCATAACTTCGTTGGAGTGCTCCCATCTTTGGGAACTTTTGGCGTCTTACTAACAGCCACAGAAGCTACAAATTTCTTCTAGACGACCATAGAACACACTCCCCCGTCTTAGTGCCATTTTAGGGTTTGAACCCCCATACTGCCCTTAAGGCTGCACGTATTGATATGAAATTTGGCCGCTTTATTCAGTACTTCATAGGCTAGGCTAGGCAACAAAAGTTTATAATGCGAGTTACCGTTACAGATATTTTCGTGAAACCTTGTTAAAAATACCGTTAGACCTCCTGGTACCGTTAGGAGTGCCTGAATTTATTCGGTCTTTCCATAGTTTATTGACAAAGCACAAGAACTTCAAATTTACCATACAATACTTTTTTGTATATGCTACCGTTATCGAGATATTCAGAAAAACCTGTTTTCGAGGGTCTTTGGCCCTCTGTAGCACCTCTAGCGCACTCGTAGAGACGGGGACTTTTGGGGTCTTGTTGAGGACCTCGAAAGGAAGGCTCATGCAAAAATCCAGATTTCCCTTAATTTTTCCGAAGTTTGGCCAATTTTTTTTTCAAATTTCCTGGCGTAAAAAAAAAACATCTGCGAAACAATTTAATTTTGAAAATGGATTCTGCCTTAGATCTCGGCTGTAATATGATGAGGATATTACACCGCACGAACAACATTTGGATTTGGGAGCTTCCGTGACTATAGTTCCAGGATATCTCCTATGTATATGTATGTCAGAAAAGGGAAATACTGCAGACAAGCTTGCTGGAAATTCTCCGCGAATACTACTATACTACGTTTGCAAGACTGGAAGATTGCAACAAGGGTATGCAGACGCTTCAAGCCTGACGTTATCAGTTCGACTGTTTTAGTATCTACTTTGACTGGCGAAAAGTTGATGAATAAGCGAAGTATTTCATTTGGAAAGTAGTAATTATAGCGGTGTTAACCGTTGATCGTGTTAACTAAGAGGTTCCTCCAAAACATTCAATTTTAACAAATTGTCAGTTTTTTTAGAAATATTTCAAAACGTGTTGAATTTACAAAAAAAAAGATCGTTAAGGCTAAATAAAACTATTATAAAAAACAAATCTTCAATTTAAGGTTATTTGATTTGAACAGGACCAAGGAATCCCGAGATATGGCCTATCAGAACTACATATATATTTTGGCCAAATCCACTCAGTTCTAACATTTATACCTACTATGACGTATGAATTAAACCTAGGCGCCAACTTTGTAAAGAATCGTAAAGCCACCAAACATGGCGGAAGTTGGATAAAATTGGGTTGAACAAATAGTTTTAGGGTAAGATCACAAAAAATTGTCTTAAGCTTTGTTGAGAAAATTTATTGGCTTATGGGATGTTGGCTTTGGGAATGTTTCGATTATTATTATAGCTAGTGTAGCTTTAGATACTTTTTTTTAAATTTTAGAATGTCTCTGACATTTAAAGTATCAAGAATTCGGAGTATGTTCCGTAGATCGTTTTCGGTGAGAATCATATCAGGAATAATTTTCTGTTACGTATGTGTGATAGCTCCCCGTATAGAATACTTTGTGAATGCTTAAAAGCAGTACTCTTGAAGGACTGTATCTGGGGACCTGTTAACTCTACAGAACTAATCGTACTTTTTGGGAAACTTTATGTTCTTGATCTTCAGAAATATTAGTTGTAAAATGATTAGTTTTCGAGAAATTGACAAAAAATCGAAAAGTCAGAAAATACCAGGGTTTTTGAAAAATCTGACAATAAAAAAAAACAGACTAAGGCTAATTTCGGTCAATTTTAGGAGGTTTATAGCGTAATAGAGATAATGAGGTTGACATAAATTTTGTATTCGTAATAATATCAATGTAGTATCTGTTTTCTAAGCCTGCAACGTGGAGAGGATGCATTGTATATTATCTTTTTAGTTTCGATAGTAACAGCCAATGAATTAGAGTGTATGGTCAAGTCTAAAGTTAAAGATCAATGAACCCTAGTTTTAAATGGAAGTTTCAACAAAAATAAACTTTTTCAAAAAATTTGGTTCAATGCTAGTAAATAGTGACTTGCTCGCTGACTCATGTTCGCAAACCTATTGTTTGTAAGTCTATTTGTATGGCGAAAAATTAGGATCAAGTCTTAAGATAAGTTGACAGACTGAAAATATTATCTCCTTAAGATAGTCTGTGCATGTGCATCCCTGACTATACGGATGACATATATTTCGAAAATTAATGTTTGCATAATTTTCATTGTAAACATCTGTTACATGAACCGTACATGATTCGCAATTCAGTGAAAAATGCATTCCATGGCATTGGCAAATGATACAGATCATCTGGTTTCAATTTTCATGAGCTGCAATGCGACTTTGTACGAAAGAAATATTTTCGATCAGTGTGCAATGTCCTTGCTACTACTAACCGTACAAGACAAGTTACCCAATTTGCCGAGAATTATTACATGTTAATGTGCATAATCGTACAAACAATAAAGCCTGCCATTGAAAATTCGATACGAAAAAGTACATAATACTCGTACGTACATATATGGAGATTGGGAACACACTTGAAGGTGCATACAGAGTTGATCTGAAAAATGATGCAAGACAAATTCGCTTGCAAGCTTTGAAGCTTGTTAAGTACCTATACCTATCCTATAGGATATACGTATCGATTGGTTATCTTGACATGTGTGTCATGTCATTTTTGTGTTTTTTTTTACTTTTTTTAATGCGTGTTTTTTAATAATCCGATTTATCTTAATCAAAAGTCATAAATATCGGATGGTGGGGTGCCTGACAGCTTAAACTGCATAACGAATTCAGATATCCAAAAATAGGATGTAATGGAGTTGAATCGTTTTTCAAGTCATTAAATAATTTGTTCAACTGAAAGCGAATACAAGATATTGGTGAACATATATATAAGTCCATGTTTTGTATCTTCTTCAGTGTTATATAATTTTCGAAAATACACTCGGCTTCACAAAAATCGGGCCACTCGCCACTTTCGAACTCAAATTCAATTTTCTCAGAAAGTATGAAATTTACAACTATGGAAGTTATATCTACAGAAAGTGCATTTAATGGCAATTAAAATGACTATGATTTTTATCTGAAGTACCATTAACTCACGCAACAAACACAATGCCTGTTTAGAGTTCGCGCTTAGCATGTGGCCCGGTTTCATTGAAGCTCAGTGTATTAATTATAAATACGAAATATGTGCATATTTGTTGTTTATATATCGCTCCACGCTTTCCTGTTTTTGCTCTTTTTTTTGCATTGTCCTTGTTTCTTTCAAATAAATTAATGGGCTACGGAATTTCCTGATCATAGAGCAGGATGTCTAGAATACTATTATAACGAAACATGATTGTTGCAGAGGATTGGTGAAAGAATTCCAAGAATTCTGCTGCATATGTAGGATAGTTTTCCGAAAACAAAGACTTGGAGCTGGTTTACACTACTTCGGCGAGTGCACTTTGCTATGAATCTAACTCAAATGACACGACGCTTAATTTTTGAAGTTCATTGAAGCAGCAATTTGGGGTCATAACACGGGTCAAATTATGCATCATTCAGATGAGATTCTATAACTATTACTCCGTTCAATTATGATTGGATTTTCCCTTAAAGGGAAATTATTGATAATCAATTTAGTGTTCACTTCACTAATATGGTCTTATTGTCCAAAAATATTTTTAAAAGCATTTCAAGTCCATAAAAAAAAACCTACCACAATCACAATTGGACACTGATTTTGTCAGCACAATATCACTTGATAAAATTGCCACACACACAACGGCTAGAAAATTGATCCTTGCGAAAACAGCAGCCATGATTATGGAAGTAGTATCAGTAGTAGTATCCTTATATTTCACAAGAAGCACTAATTTCAGAAGTTATTCACTTTTCGTTATCCGCGATTTGGCGTTATTCTAAACAAAAAAACTCACTAATCTAATATTTCTAATTAAACTTAAACAATGTAGAATTAAAATTAATATCCTTAGATATATTACACAGATCAGACAAGATCCGCTCTGATGCAAATCGAGAATCCGATTGTCTTTATATATTTTACTAAATGCTCTTTTATGAAGCGCCTCGTATACAATTTTTCACATGTCAACATACACAAAATATAAAATACTACTCCAACAACAACAACAATAAAAATGTATAACAACAATTAATATCGGTGTACCCTTAACGTACTTTTTTCACACAATTCCAATAATAAAGAGTACACAGTGTATGCGTGACATACATGTGCACACATATGCAACCATAGTGTGAGGGCGACAAATTTACCGCCCATATAGTAGGGGGTTGTCCTTGACGCGGGCGCAATTTGAACTAGAAGCTCGCGTGAATGCGACGCAATGCGTCGCCAGTACAATACCGGCGCATATAACTATCTTTTTGGTTTTGTTTACCTTTTTGCGAGAACATAGTCATATGAAAGTGTAAGTAAAAATGCTTTTTGATCGTTTTTATATATACGCCTACAACGCGACATGGTCATCGCGTTGCTAAAATTTCAAGATCGATTGGCCGCGGTGCAACGGGTTTCGGGTTGATATTGGTGGATGCGAAAATGCAATACCTGAGCTGCATGCTAGAGGCATAATTTTGAGGGGCATAAATGGGTTGCGCTGGTTTTCTTGAATGCCAACGATTATGCTGATAAGGAACCATATGTACTCGTATGATGGGTGCTACGCAACATCGTCAAAGTGTGAATGCGTGCATTACATAAAAAGCATAAAAAGTGCATTCTGTTGATAAGAGGATGATGACGAAGCCTGGTTTGATGAATGATGGACTGCACATTGTGTGACTTTGGCATGCTTTCAATTTATTGTAGTACAATGCAGTTTGACCCATATTTCAATTGCCGGCTTTTCAAGTTGGGCATTCGGCATTCTGTTTGGGCATACAAGCTTCAGAGAGGGGTGCATGCATTGTGGGTTTGTCGGTGCAATCTTTGACTTTGGAGTGTCATACAGCAGATCAACTCATATATCACCTTGTCAACGAATTTCAGCTAGCAAGAGTCATCTTTGTGTACACAGTGTATACCGATACAGTACATACATTGATAAAAGATAACCGGCGCGAGTTGACTAGATGGAAATGTTAGTGTTTAGGGACTCCGTCTTGTGTAAATACATACATAAGTCAATACACATTTTTTCGATGGCTTCGTACTTTTCGATGCTTTATTTTAAGGGGCTCGAATGAAGTTTTTAGGCCAAGGTTATGCAAATAACTGATAAATGGCATACAATATAATTGGATTTTTGATAAATCCCCACGAATATGTTAAAAAAAAGTTTCCTGACAGATACAATAATAATTAGATGTCAACAGCTGGTGCAACAAAATTGACCTTAGAACCGACGACGTGATATTGAAACATCAAAGAACAAGGGCTTGTACGTTTCACATTTGTATGTTTGCGATGATTATGCAAATCGAACTTGATAGTATCTAACTGCGATAAAGAAAAATGGTTCTATCAGCCTAGTGTGAGGGCTGAAGCATACTCACGTACTGTGGATGCTTCAGGTAAAGACCAAAGTCAATGTCACATGTGGTTAATGGAAGTTCATTTCATTGACATTGAATTGAGTTGGTTAGCTAGTTTTTGGCTGGAAATACACACCCGCATATGCATAGTTGCATAACCTTCGCCTAGACTTCCAATTGAGAAGGTGGTGCAAAGAGTATAATGAACTAGAACTTCCGTATTTATTTTGGGTATTACGCCATAGATCGATTTCGGATTCTGAGCATAAGATTTTCTTGTAAATGATATATGAAGAAGGTAAAACGGAAAACTAGGTCAATGAAGAAGAAGCGTTGATGGATTTTGCAGCTTGTTGATATATGGCTTAAGATTTGCAACTTACAGTGCCGATTAAGCGAGCAAGGGGCCCGTGCGGGGACCCCTTGACATGCAATAAGTATTAATGTTTAAAACATTGGAACCTAGATTCAGCGCCGGATTTAGCCTCTATGGCGCCCCTGGGCAGTAACGAATTTGCCGCCCTCCGCTACTAGATAAGCTTGAAGGAGGCAGTTGTCACCTCACAAAGGAAATGTATAGGCAAAACGCTAGCGGGTATGTGAAAAATTGAAAATTTCATGTTTCTTACTAGTAATCGTATTTTGATTGCTTGAAAATGTTTTAGGTTGCTTCCCAGGGGAGGAATACAGGTGTTCCGTGCACCTCCCAAAATTGTTTTAGGAATGATTTAAACTCCAATGATAACATAGAAAACTGTACAATTCTTATTACATTCGGCTTTTCACTTTCTTTAGAAATGCGTTCATGTTTTCTAAATTTTTTTCTTTGTCAATTGTTTTGGAAATAATTTGCGAATTACCCCAACAAATAAAATTTCCTATTTTAGGATCATATTTAACCAGAAAACGTCATACCGGAAAAAAACAAAATTAAGAAAGCTTACGGTAAATTTTGAACTCACCTTCACCTTATTTATTATTTAGCACTTACTGATGTTTTTCAGCGAAAATCATTCGGTGCCTAAAAAGTTCTAGATTTTCCTGATTTCAATTATTTTAAATTATTTTTTATTTTCGGTGGGATTTGCCGTTTTTCTCTGAACAAAAATTGCAAATTCGAAAATTTAAGCGTAAAAGTTCTTAAAAATTTCGTTAAACCTATTTACATGATAGAAACTCAGAAATTTGATAGCCAATGCCGCGCCGCATTTCTATCGAGACTATTTCTCCCGGAACCAAATCCTTGCTTCCCAGCGAATTTGATGTGGGGACAAGTTTAAGAAGTAATTGAACACACGAAAATGTGTGGTTAGATGAGTTACTTGCTTGGGCGCGTTTTGAACTTTCCAAAGGATCGCTATCACCAAAAATATTTTTAGTTTTTATACCCTTCACTCGTAGAGTAAAGGGTATATTAACTTTGTCATGAAGTTTGTAACGCATTGAAGGAAGCATCTCCGACCATATAAAATATGTATATATATGATCAGCATGACGAGCTGAGTCGATTGGGCGATGTCCGTCTGTCTGTCTGTCCGTCTGTCCGTCTGTCCGTCTGTCCGTCTGTCCGTCTGTTGCTACGCGTTTTACTCGGCCAGTTTGAAAGCTATCGAGCTGAAATTTTGCACACATGTTTCTTTTTATTGCAGGCAGTTTGTATGTTTGAATCGCTAAAATCGGACCGTGGGGTCATGGGGCTGCCATACAAACCTAACCCCGCCAATTTGGTTTTTCTAAGAAAAACTTTTTCATGTGTTTACTAATTTCAACGAAATTTCCCACAAATGTGTTTCTATTGATAACACAAAGCATATGTAAGAATGGATCAAATCGGACCGTGGGGTCATGGGGCTGCCATACAAACCTAACCCCCCAAATTAGGTTCTTCTAAGAAAAACTTTTTCATTTGTGCACCAATTTGAACCAAATTTCACACAAATGTGTTTCTATTGATGCCACAAAATATATGTAAGAATAAATGGAATCAGACTGTGGGGTCATGGGGCTGTCATACAAACCCAGCCCCCAAATTGAGTTTTTCTAAGAAAAACTTTTTTATTTGTCCACCAATTTCAATCAAACCTCATAAAAGTGCATTTCATTTGATGCCACAAAACATGTGTAAAAATGAATGGAATCGGACGATGGGGTCATGGGGCTATCATACAAAGCCAACCCCCTAAATTGAGTTCTTCTACGAACAACTTTTTTATTTGTGCACCACTTTCAACCAAAACTCGTAAAAGTGCACTTCAATTGATGCCATAAATAATCGGACTATGGAGTCATGGGGCTACCATACAAGCCCAACCTCCCCATAAAGTTTTCTGAGATATTTTTTTTTATTTTACCACTTATTCCAACCAAACCTCACACAAATATTGTTTTATCGACGCCACAGAATTTATCAATATCAAATATTATGCGAAAACAGAAGGAAAGGAATGGGGAAGGATTAAATACAAGTCATAGGTTTGCCCCAAAAAACTTTTAGCCCGACGAGAGTGAAGGGTATTCAAATTTCGGCCGTGCCCGAAATTAGCCTCGGTCTCGTTTTTTCTTCAAGTCTGGGGCAATTTTAGAGGCCAAGTACTCGCGTATTTATATCATTTAATGTAGGTTCAGGCATAATGTTTAAAGTGAAGCCAAAGATGATTTATACTCCTACTTTAATTGAACTAAAAGCCGCCACGCCATTTAGAGTGAATGATTGTATGCTTCAAGCAAAATCACATAAAAATTTAAGTTGACGTTGTGATTAGGTGCTTTGGATTAAGACGAATAAGTACTACACCTAACTAGAATAAATTAAAAAAGCTAAATATTTTCTACAATTATCTTTAAGTTTTCAAAATCCATTATTCCTATATTTTAGTCCAATGAAAAAATTTAAGAATTTGCCCCTCAAATTCTGCCGCCCCGAGCAGTAGCCCAGGTTGCCCATATGGGAAATCCGGCCCTGCCTAGATTACCCCAATTAACCTTCGGGCGGGCGCAATGCATCTGACAGATTAAGTGACCAGTTTTTGTTGCGCCAATCAGCGATATGAAAGGGGAGAGATCTGAAACTCACAGTAGCTTAATCTTTATCGATCAACTACCCAAAGCAGTTTTCAGTTTCTATTTACCATATGTCTGAGGAGCGGGAGGGGGTGAAATAATCTCTCAGATGTATTGCGCCCGATTG
This sequence comes from Microchrysa polita, assembly GCA_949715475.1. Taxonomy (NCBI): domain Eukaryota; kingdom Metazoa; phylum Arthropoda; class Insecta; order Diptera; family Stratiomyidae; genus Microchrysa; species Microchrysa polita. Next base: position 39,684,422 of record OX454421.1, read on the forward strand.
TGTTATTTTTTCCTTTTCTATGAAAATTTCCACATGTTATACTCTTCACATTGCGTAATAACGTTGTGTTAACTTTTAGGCCCACCAAATCGTTCAATAGTGTGATTTCAGTAAAATTAGCTCAAATTTTTTAAGCAGTTGAGTTATTGGAGGTTTTTTAAATATTGAAGCTATTGAATGCGGAATATTCTTAGAAAATTTAAAATGTGAAGGGTATCAAACTTTGTGAGCGAGTTTTTGTTTCTAAAATTTCGTAGAACTGTTTCAAAAAGACAATGCAACAATAAATAAGTGTCTAAAGTATACAGAAACTTAGTTTCATCCTTTTTTCTGCACTTAATCTGTCAGATGCATTGCGCCCGATCGTGTTAGGATTAGTATTGCGCCCGCCGGAAGGTTAATAGTTGTCGTAACTCATCCAAATATTCCGAAATCATATCTTAACTAGAAAGAGGAGTTTATTGAAAGTAACAAAAACTAAAAAAATACATTACATTAATACATTTTTGTGTTTTTTAAAAATTATAAGCTAAATCAAATCATTCTCGTACATCTTACGAGGAAAGCATTCGTACCGCCAATCTGGATAATTGAGAACTCATTGAATAAAAGTAATCAAATTTTCAACTATAAACTAAAATGAGGCTAATTTCGGGCGCGACGGAAATTTGGACACCCTTCGCTTCCCTTGGGCTCAACGTTTTTTCGGGCGTACTTACGACTTTTATTTAACCCCCCCCCCTCCATTCTTTTCCTTCCGTCTTCACAAAAGTTCAGTTACGTCGACAAAACAATATTTGTGTGGGGTTTGGTTGGAATAAGTGGGCAAATAAAAATATTTACTCAGACAATTTTATTGGGGGATGCGGAAGCATGGCCCCATAGTACGGTTCCATTTTTTTTTTTTTTTATTTATTTCTAAACGGACAAAAATTGTCCCTTTTGATAACAAATGTTTAGTTTTGACCTTTTTTTTTTTTTTTGCTATGTTAAACACACATTAATTCAACACTGAGAAAAAAAATTAGAATGGTTATCGAAAGAAATAGTCGAATTTATCTAAAGTTCGTTGATTTTCAGCTTATGATTCTTTGTAGTTGAAACAGCTACGAAGATATGGATAATTTTGAAACATCTACTATATTTGCAAATTCAATTAATTCATTTGTAAAGACAGCTATTCATTATCTATAAATTGTTAAATGTTGGATAGCTAAATTGTGTTGAAGAAAAAAGAACGATTGTTTGTAGTTAAATTTTATATTTGAATAGTACAATCAACAACTATTGTGGAAGAATTGACTAAACTTTTTCTTCTAATCTTGCGTGGTTAAATGAACGAATTTAATAGTATTTTCAGCTGCGAAGATTAGATAAATCAGCTATTTGGTAAAACTATCTAAATTTAAGTCAAATTTTTTTCGGTGAAGGTTTTGTGAAATTGGTGTAAAAAATGTTTCTTATAACAATCAAAAGTGCGGGGGGGGGGGGTTTGTATGGCAGCCTTATGACCATTCTTACATTGTGTCTTCTTCTTCCTTGCCTCGCTCTTTATACCGCTCCATGGCTTCGCGTTGCTCGACCCGCGGTGTAGGCACATCGCCCGTTTTGGCGATAATATCTCAGCATATATTTTGACGTTCTTACATTGTGTAATCAAAAGTAATATATTTATGTGAAATTTGGATGAAATTGGTGCACAAATAAAAAAGTTTTTCTTAGAAGAACCTAATTTGGGGGTTAGGTGTGTATGGCAGCCCTATAATTCAATGGTCCGATTTGATCTATATTCTTACATATGTTTTGTGTTGTCAATAGACACACATTTGTGTGAAATTGGGTTGAAATTGGTGCGCAAATAAAAATTTTTTCTTAGAAGTTGGGGAGTTGGGTTTGGTATTACAGCCCCATGACCCCATTGTGGGATTTGACCGATTCAAACATACACACTGGCTGCAGCAAAAAGAAGTATTTATGCAAAATTTCAGCTTCATAGCTTTTAAATTGGCCGAGCAAAACGCGTTGCAACAGACGGACAGACGGACATCGCCCAATCGACTCCCCAAGTCATGCTGGTCATAATGTATGTATACTTTTTATGTGGTCGGAGATGCTTCCTTCAATGCGTTACAAACTTCATGACAAAGTTAATACAAAAAATACAAAAATACTCTTCGTGTTTTCTTACAGGCAAATTTAGAGATAAGGCCCGTATTTATAAACATACCTTAACTCAAGGAGACCTTGAGTCAAGGGTGCCGAAATTATAAAACTTAAATGTCATTTTCCCATACTTTTTCATAGAAATCACTTATATTCACGAGTCAATGCATCCTTGATTCAAGGAGAAACTCAAGGAGACCTTAAAATTTTCTATAGTCAACCTCACTTGAAGTCAAGGCAGCTAACCACCTACCTTGAAATGTTATATTTCAAATCTATTGAAATCTTAAGGTCTCCTTGAGTTACGCCTTAAATCAAGGATGCATTGACTCATGAATATAAGTGATTTCTATGAAAAAGTATGGAAAATTACATTTAAGTTTTTTAATTTTGGCATCCTTGACTCAAGGTCTCCTTGAGTTAAGGTATCTTCATAATACGGGGACTTGTTAAGTCACTAAGTAGTTTCAATATTCATTGTCGTTAAGTCTTTTAAGTGTTCTTGTTTCATTGAGTTTCTTAACATATTTTTACTCGCTTCAAAGTTGAGAAAGAACGTTCTCCGCTGCAGTTGGTTACCATCAGCCTCAGGTAAATCCGTAAAGCTATTTCCGCTATTGAAAATTAAGTTTTTTGCAAATATCTATAAACAAACAATGATATATACCACTCTAGACATTTTCTCAGAAAATTATACCCTAGACCCAAAAGGATTCTAGTGAATTGACATTTTTTGAGTTTAGCATTTCGCACTATTACTCTTGATAAAATAGGCTTAGGATCATAAGGTCTTGTCAATATATTGCTAACAAAATTTATTTTATTTGTACCACAAATTGAAGTGCTCCGATCATTGACGCCTCCCTTACTCCTTCTAACATTTTTCAAAAAGGCATGCCTGTGGCTTCTTTTCAAAATGAGCCAGGCAGATCAAATTTGGTGGGGTGCCTAGTCTAAGCCCGATCAAAACTAAGGGTACCCCCCATACAAAGTGGACCAAAATTAAAACAAATTTCACATTTTTTCACTTCTAAATTTTATCTAAAATGGAAAAGTAAAATTTATCTCTTAGAACGTCATTATAACAGTTAGTTTTAGTTGTAGTCTTCTGAATGTATATTCAAAAGTTTGCACCAAAGCGTACGCTACAAGTATCGACAAATTGGGTTTGAAAGTCATTGTTACCAGTTCTAAGGCTATTTCCGAATATATCGAGGAAAGTGTACTATAATAACTATCTTCAAACTCGATTTTTCGTACTTGTAAGGCACGCTCTGGTACAAACTTTTAAAATTTCAGCTATAGTAATTTTATTGCTTAGCGAACAATATAGGTACATAATAATAAACAAGCAAGATTAAAAAAAGGCATTTTCTCACTCAACTTATGCCTCAATATCTCCAAACTATGTAGATCAGCTGAAATTGCAAAATAAAATGATTATAACAGCCAGTGCCGATCCTAGGTAGGGGTTTTGGGGGTTCCTTGTACAAAATTTAGGGCGGAATTCATAGTCCCCACTTAAGCTATAAGGATTCCCTTAAGGAATAAGGAGTTTCTCTATATAAGTGAGCCCTTAAGGGAGCTTCGTATTCATAGTCATCACTTATTAGGGCGTTGCATCTTTAAATAAACGATTCACTTATTTGCCATATCTATTGAAAGTGACAAATAAAATATAAAAAAATATCAAGTAGTTAAAAAATTATTTTTTTTTTTAATTTGCAAAGTGTTTGAATAAGGATATGTCAACAAATATATGAATTCATATAAGCTTACTAGATATGTACCTTAACGAGTAAGGGAATCCTTTAGGAAACCCTTAAGCGTTTGCTTATTGAGTGACTATGAATAGCGTGAGTCCCTTAAGGGTGCCCTTAAGTATAAGTGGGGACTATGAATTCCGCCCTTAATCAACATTTTGGCGTGGAATTCATATGGATTTATTTCGCGGTATACATTTTTCATTTCATTTTTCACTAATAATAGTTCATTCATTTATTTCGCGTAAGTAATGAATAATTTTGTACGAGCGATGCATTAAAAATATATGTTACACAACTATTACATCATCTTTTTCAGTAATGATTTTGTAATCATTATCCGTAATAAGACACAAAAGCGTGTATAGATGATATATGGGAACATCGTCATATACTGTTTGTATGAAAACATCATAAAATAAAAAGATATCTTGGCTGAAGTGTGGTGCATGAATCAGGTCACACATGTGTTTTTTGTTGAAATAGGGATGCAATAGTGACTGAAAACTTTCTCCTTATGAATTGGGTTGAGGTGTTCTGGAAGCTTTGGTCATGTAGATTGAGATGCTGGTTGTTTCATATGCAAACTCACATACAACTGGTTGTTTGGTTGGTTCTTATCATATCTAATCGGCAACAGGCACGATCTTGGTCTTGCCTCGCTCGACCTTGGATTATAATGCAACCTGTGCCATGTTCTGCAAACTGTTATTCAATGTGTTCTGTGAAAGCCGTATCAGAACTATTGTGTTTTATAACCTTATCCAATATGTCTCTGCAATTGTTTCTACAGTAGAGCGTCGATTATCCGAACTAATGTCGACAAGGGTGGTTCGGATAAACGAAAGTTCGGTTAATCGAAATCCATACAAAAATTGAAAAATAGCCGAAATGTGAAATGAAACAAAAACCGAAAACGTGTAAAACGACTAGAACTGAACAAAAATAGAAAAATCTAGGTAATTGAGCGATGCAGATGAGAGGTTGCTTCCTTCAGACACTTGCTTTTTCATTTGTTTCGATGTTTCTCACAAGAAAAGAAGCTTGGTGCCCGGTTCGGTTAATCGAATGTTCGGATAATCGACGTTCGGATAATTGACGCTCTGCTGTATTTGGTTTTTTGGTATTATAATTTGAATACCATTTGGAGGCTTTTATCATGATATAACCACATGCTGCCAGTTCAACCACTCTCAAAAATCCCTCCCGAAATTTATTTCTGCGTACGCTCCTGATAACAGCCAACAAAATTCCCCAAAAACAAAACAACCTTAAAGTTAAAACCGGATAAATGGTTTGGTTTCCTTGTGATTTGACAAAAAAAAAAGATTTTTCTATCTCAATTACTGCTAACAAGAACTTAAAATCGAGTACATATTATTTATTCCTCTTGCACAAATGAGACAGGTTTTTGCATCATTTTCCTCTTGCTAACTGAATTTTATGCATCCCAACTTGATATCAATTACTCGTACTACGCTAGTACTATTTAAGTTCTCTCTCTCTCCCTTCATTACCGTAACTCCTAGTGGAGCATGGTGTCATCAACGTTACAAAGACAACTGAATTCGGAGTGTGATACGGTTGTCAGCCATACCGCTTCCTAGTCGCATTATTAGTTTATCTTTATTATTCTACGTTTAGAATATTTCTTATCGTCTTCTTCTGAATAATAAACTTGCGACGAGTCGTGCCGAGTTTGGAAACTCGTTTCTCTATGAGTGTCTATTTCACAGAGTGGCGACCGAATAATTTTTTAATAAGTTCTAACAGTTATAAAAACTCAATCATTTTACTTTAAAATTATTTTTTTGATAAACTTTGAATGATTATAGATGGATAAATTATTGAATTGATTTATAAGTCTGCGATGAAAAAAATAATTGTTAATTGATTTTGATATTATATGCAAAAGTTGATTTCATAAAACAATTATGAAAAAATGTAATTACGTTTAGTTTAGTTTTAGTCGTTTTTATTCTAGTTTTTACTATTTTCTGAACTGACAAGATTTTTTCCTATGGTAATTTCAATCACAATAGTTAATGAGAGTAAAATGGCTTTTGCCTGATTTTTATACCCTTCGCTCATATAGTGAAAGGCTATATAACTTATATTAAAAGTATACGCATGATCAGCACGACTTGGTGAGTCGATTGGGCGATTTTCGTCTCTCTGTCTCAGGCCCGTGCGCAGGAATCATCCAAGGGGGGGGGGGGGGGGGGTTTAACTTATATATTCAAAATTTTCATTGAAAGGTATATTTAAAGTTTAAAATATACAGGCTATAATAAGGTGACCAGACTCCCAAAAGCCCAATGCTGTACACAAACTAGCGGAATTCGGTTGTCAAGCAAATCCAGAGTCATATATCCAGGTTCCAGGTCCGAGGTCTATGTCGCAAACATGTTGGCTGTTTTTCTAATGCACGACAGACAGAGTGTGAGCGCGCAGAGTATTCTGAGCTACAGGTTATACGGACGAGTCATAGGTTTAAATTTCACGAAATGGCGTCCATTGGCTTACCGATCGCCGCGCTTGCACCTCGCCTTATCATTCTTAGCACCATCACTGCGTCGCAAATTTAGGCGAATTCTGAAAAGCGCAAAAGGCATGGCGAGGTCTGGATGAAGCAAAGGGCAAGGCACAGGATTTAGGCAAACTTAAGGACGAGCCAGAGGTCTAAATTTTACGAATTTTCATCCATTGGCTTACCGCTCGCTGGACTTTCCTTGTTCCGCAACAGACAGATAAAGCGAGGTCTGAGCGGAGTAAAAGGCGAGGTGCAGGGTCTGAGTATATGTATGGACGAGTCAGAAATATAAAGCTTACGAATTGCCTGACATTAACTCACCGCTTGTTGCGCTCGCTTCATCCTATTTCCAAGCAGCGCTACGTATCAACTTTTTGGCGAATTGTGAAAAGGGCGACAGACAGCGAGATCTTAGTTAACAGACGAGCTATAGGATTTGAGTAAATGTATGGACGAGCCAGAGATCTAAATCCAACAAATTGCTTTCCATTAGCTCACTGCTCCTATTTCGCAAAAATATTGGCGAATTCTCTAAAGGTACGTGTTCGTAGAGACGACTCATGTGATGATCGCTCAGCGATCGCAGTTAAACCATCGGTTCTGACCACTATACGTGCATATTTTCTATACAGACATGTTATGGTCGACACATGGAAAGTAACACCATTACAAAAATATGCAAATATGGCTCGGAATTGGATGCAAAAGTACGATCGCTGAGCGATCATCCCAAGAGTCGTCTCTACGAACACGTACCTTAATGCGAGACTGACAGTGTGAGATCTGAGCGGAGCGAGGGGTGAGTCACCGAATTATAGTAAACCAAATACCAAAGGACGAGCCCGAGGTATAAATCTTATCTAAACCTGGTGGCAATATTTCATAGTTACGATAGGGATGCCATGTCGTTCCCCTAGGCTTTTACCTACCTTGATTTACCCTAACTCCTAGTGGAGGATGGTGCGTTGACGACTACCGTGTGGCATGTGTAATGTCAATGTTACAAAGACAACAAAATTCGGAGTGTGATACGGTTGTCTGCCATACCACTTATTAGTCGCATTGTTAGTTTATTATTCTACAATAACAATGTTTCTTATCATCTTCTTCTGAATAATAAATTTGCGGCGGGTTATGACGAGTTTAGAAACTCTCTCTCTCTCTCTATGAATCTCTATATCACAGAGTAGAGTAGTGACCGAACAATCATGACCACAGAGCACGGCTTGTAACGCCGTTTTAAATGGATTTTAATGAAATTTGGGAAAAAAACTACCTAAAACCCATGCTGAGTCATTTCATTAGTATTTTCCTATAGAGGCTGATAAAGGAATCGGAATAGAGTACAATGGCTGATTTTTTCATCTTAAAATCTCATCTTTTGACGGATGTAACCTCTAAACCTTTGCAGCTAGAGCCTTGAAATGTCGCAATCAACAACAAATCCCCTGTAATGCCCTACAATCTACACATGCCGCGCGGTTACATTTATCTTTGAATTACAATACGTTCGGTATAGGGAAAATACCGCTTTTCGGATTGCATACCAACACTTATGAGTTTCTACCACGAATGTGCTTGAACTGTCCGGAACTGGATGGTGTCTAGCGGCGAGAGAAAATTCTTTTGGCAAGGTATACATTAACAACGCCAGTTTACATTTTTATGAAGTTAAATTTTTGCCTTATGAGAACAATAGTAATTAATAAGAAATTCTGGCAACATTTGCCAATGGGGGGGGGGGGGTTTGGGGGTTATGAGAAAAATTCGAAAATGTTAAAGGAAAACGATCATAAAATAAGACAAAACGAAACAACTGCTGGCCGTGAACTCGGATTTTGAACGTTTACTCCGCCAGCTTTTTTCTATCTGCTTAACCTTTCTTTAACAACACAAAAAAAAAATCCGCAATTGCAGAAAACTATCAAATATCCAGTTGAGACCAGTTTACAAATTTATCAATTTCAAAAATTCAAATTGAAGTGTATTTAATCTCATCATTGATGTATTGTTAAAATCATGCGGGTCACGAGCATTTGTATGACATATTAATAATTTCATCCATAATGAGACAGATATGTGCATTGTATGGACTATAGGTAGAGGTTTACAGGTTGGATTCTTATCGAAGTGTGTCAGTAAAATTTGCGGCAGACAATTTGTCCTCATTAGTATAAGGGTAGGATGCAATATGAAAAGGCCTCCAACGAGTTTTGAATGTGTAATTATAAATTAAATGCAATTTATTAGCATTTTATATGTATTTTAATGCCGCTTATCTATGACTATTTATAGAATTAATTTTAGTTTTTTAATCTCTAAATAATTATATTACCGCATCGACAAGGACATAATATGACTTCCGTACACAAACATTTTTTGTATTCATATTTTATTTGTATAGGAGTGCACACAATATCACAAATACCAATGAACCATTCGTATTCGTAATTAGAAAAAATCATCGTGCCCACGTGAACTAATTCCAGGTATTGAATTATTAGGGGATACTATATTATAACGCAAACAAAAAAATTTAAGAAGGGCTTAACACCAACATACATATACATATTAGGCTGCCAAAAAATAATTTTGTACTTTACATAATGCAACTTATTCATAAAGCTTAGGCACTCCCCTGGCGATATAGCTCCGTGGATAACACTCTATGTTCTTGTTCCATCTTAAAAATGGAACGTGATTTCTTTGTAACGCAAAAACTCGAAAATCGCTGGACCGATTTATATGATTTGTTTTTTGTTAAATCCGACTTACGCTGGAGAAGGTTTAAACACCGAGAAAATTTTGAAATCGAAATTCCTTTTTGTATGAGAGTCACCTGTTGCAATCATGTTTTCATGGATCATATTTGAATTGAATAAAAATATTGAGTCCTTAGTAAAGCTATGAAAAAAATGTCATTGAAACTATGTATATAAAAAACATGGTACGCTGTACAAAAGGAATTAAAATTTCATAGCTTCGAAAGTCCGTTATAATGACCGGTTAAAGGGCAAAATAGCACTAATAATGAGAATATTTTGCTGTAACGACTGAAATTTGTTGGAGATGTTAAGGGATACGTCCTAAAGCTATATCTGAGTTTTCGTGTTCATGGGAGGCGATTGTTACAGTAAATTGCCTACTTTTAGGTTAAATTTGCGTTTTTGGCTTAATATCATTCTTATTGTTGACCCTAAAGTAAAATGGTAGAGATTTTCTTTCCAATCAAATAATCTATTCACCGGTACCTTAATCAATATCATAGGTCAAGTAAACCCGTTGTAGCTACCGGTCAAGGATCAAAACAGTACAATAAATGGATATTTTCTTAAAAAAAAACGTGATGGCTCAAGCTTGATGTAAATGTTAAGAGACGAATCTTTTGTCTAAAACTGAGTTTTCGTATTAGTGGGGATGGAGGAAGTTGGGGTAAATTGCCTATTTAAATGCGTATTTAGTGATTGCTAAAAACTTCGCTATATCAAGTTGTATAAATGTGTGTTCTTGTTGATTGAATTATTATCTCTTAAACGAGACCAAAATCAAGCTAGGCCGGTTAGCGCAGTCGCAGGGATCGTTCCAAAAAAAATTAATTTCTTGATGAATGTTGTTGTTAGACAACGGCTTTGTTTTGCCGGGAACCTTGCTATTCTTCGGTGTCGTTTTGTGTTGAATCGATTCGATAGCAGAACCCAAATGAAAAAACCCAAAATTGTAGTGAAACCGATATATTTCGGGCTATCAACAGCCCATCTTCAGGGTTTAGTTTTATAATTAGTGGTTTTCAAAATACCATCATGTAATTTGTCCGTCATTTTTGAAAACCACGTAAGACGAATATTCCTTTACAAAATGCTTTCTCATCCACTTTCCAAGCTTTTAAACGTCTCCTTACAGAAAAAATAACGTAATTGAAATTATGTTCTGTTGATATAGTGCAAAAATTATGTCAATTAGTAATTGGCTTAATTTTTTATTATACTTTTTATTTTCCATCGAATTGATCTTTATATCTTTAATTTCTTTAATATTAAATTGCTCATCTTTATAACTCTATTATTATTACTCACCTGTTCAGTTGATCAAATAAATAAATAATAAATAAATAAATATGGTGAATCCCCGTAGAAATAAGAAACTTTTGCGCATAAGGACATCATCTTTCACACCACTGAACTACCATCTAAGTTTCATTTTGTATGGCTTCAAAAATCTTTCCGGTGACTTTTGGGCCCCTACATCTCGTGGGCTGATTCAAGATTTCAGTATAATATTGGGACTTATTAGTCAGCACTAGCTTCAACCTAATTAGAGATAAGAGCTTATTTACTACCAATTAGTTACATTTATTTCTACATTACATTAATACGTATGTACCCAAAATTGACATTAACAAAAATTATTAATCTAACTTTATTTATTATATCTGTGGCTGGCTCTCTATACGCGATTCTAAATGCATGTATGAGCTGAACATTATTATCATTCACTTGGCAAGTAAAAATAGAAAACACCACACCATACAACACAATGTCATTATGAACAAAACAGTTATTTGACACACTCCAGTTACCTGGCTCGTTGGTCTAGGGGTATGATTTCCGCTTAGGGTGCGGGAGGTCCCGGGTTCAAATCCCGGACGAGCCCAAGTAGATTTATTTTTTTTTTCCTTATTAGATTTTTGTTTGGCAACATGATAGGCATTATAAATTTATATTGAATGAAATCACTCAAGAAAGAACAAAAGGGTGAAAAATATTGATGGCAACATGATAGGCATTATAAATTTATATTGAATGAAATCACTCAAGAAAGAACAAAAGTGTGAAAAATATAGATTTTTTCTATTGTCAAAACTGTCGACTGTTATTTTGTAGCGAAAATATAGCCAATTTTTCACTTTTTCAGCTCCTTCTGCCTCTAGGTTTAGAAGTTTGGTTCACCGTGCTATTTCGTAGTCAAACTATATACTAGAGAATATTAGGCAGTTAAAGCGTTAAAGCATGAAAATTCGAAACGAAATACGGTTGCTGCATCCAGAAACATTACATTCTGTAAAAAAAAATACAAGTAAAAACGCGCATGTCTGTACCGAGCCAAATGGTGGATATTTGTCTGATTTTATTTTCCATATTAAATTTGCATAAAATCAATTTCCTATAAAAAAAATAAATTTAAATTAAATTAAAAAAAAAAAATTAGAGCAAATGGTAATGTCGCGTCCCACTTTGGTAGGTCTCTTTTGGCCCACACTCTGTATGAAATATTTGATTACATTTTCGATACGGATTCATAATATGTACCTACATCAGAATATTGTTGCGGATGGTATAGTATAGAAATATATCATTATAAGGTAAGGTATATTCAAGATGTTGAGGCGCGAAGCAGAATACAAGATTTAGCACATTAGCAAATTAATTGATTTATCAATCCGGCATAAATTTAATCTAATTAGATGATTGAATACGTAACCTCAGGAAAAGTATGGAAATATATGTTCAATCAAAAGGACGTATCTTGGCAATGCATTTTTTGCTGCCTAATTTGTTGTACGTATAATTTCCCTATATGTATTTCGATTAAGGCTTATTTAAAAAAATTGGTTCAAAATTTAAAATTCTTGTGGTGGCTTTTTGAAAACCGTACAATTGCCTGGCAACATCTTGTACTTTAATGGAATATACCCAACTAATAATAGGCGATGTGCCTACACTGCAGGTCGAGCAACGCGAAACCATGGAGCGGTATAAATAACGAGGCAAGGAAGAAGACCCAACTAATTTAATAATAAAATATCCATCATTATAAGACTTTATGCGGAAGATTCGCCATTGTATATGTATTACATTTTGTCACTCTTTGTTATCAAGTAATATTAGCAAACACAAAGTTCAATGCACCCATGCTATGAATAGCACCCATATGTACTCACTTTTACGCCTCTCGCACCTCTAATTTCCGATAAATTCTCTTTCAAATTGTACGTAAAACACAACATGAAAACCAAAAGTTTGGAAACAATAGTCATCACATCATTCATAAACTCGGGCGCAACGTCCTCGCAAGGTCTGTCAATATTTGGTCGGTTACGATGCATTGGATTGAACATATGAATGACATGTAATCAGCAAATACGGATGATGTAGTATAACCACAGAAAATGCATAATAGAGACTGTCAAATTGAAATCCCAACACACACCTTGAATCGAACAAGCGTCGTGTACTTCCTCAAGGCATAACCACCATAAAATGAGCACTTGAAACAGTCGTCGTGAACACACATCATGTGGGCCAAGTTCAACAAATGTGTAGTCTATCTGCATATCATTAGTTTACGAACACTCCAGTTCACACCTGAGACCTTATAGAAGCTATCTTCCCTTTTGCAATTTAGAAAAATTTATGGATTTTCTTGAATGCTAAAACAATGCAGATGTACTATATAGAGTGCGCAACACATACAGTTTTCATGACGGATAAGGTCAAGTTCTCCAGGGTAATTTAGTAATATTTTTATGATTTTGCATTTTTATCAGAATACATGGTAATTAGCTAGATATTGTCATTATTTATTGTTTTCCTATCATCGAAAGAGTGCAAAAAAAAAGTATCGAGTCTGAAGCGCGTTGAAATGAAAACTGAAATGTCATTCAGTAAATTGGTACCAAGATCAACTCGAAAGTGGATTATGCAAGCTGCATATGCAGGTTAGGTTGCACTTGATGCATTACTGTGGCCTCTTTCTAATGGAACCAGGTCACTTAAAAATTATGATGTGGACTCTCTCAACAGATTGATGAAATTTAAAAAAAAAATTAATATTTAATATTTAATTTATTTAATATTTTTATACCCGTCACTATGTGAAAGGGTATATTAACTTTGTCATGAAGTTTGCAACGCACAGAAGGAAGCACCTCCGACTATAAAAAGTATATATATTTATTGATCAGCGTGACGAGAGAAATCGATTGAGCCATGTCCGTCTGTCTGTCTGTCCGTCTGTCTGTCTGTCCGTCTGTTGCAACGCAAACTAGTCCCTCAGTTTTGAAGGTATCGAGCTGAAAATTTGTACACAAGTTTCTTTTTAGTATGTATATATGTGGGAACGAATGGAATCGGACCATGGGGTCATGGGGCTGCCCCTGAAAATTAGGTTTTTCTAAGAAAAACTCTTTTCTTTATGTATCAATCTTAACCAAACTTCACCCAAGTGTGTTTCTAGTAAAGCCTCAAAACATATCTAGGAACGAATGGAATTGGAACATTACGTCATAAGGCTGCCATACAAACGAACCATTGAAAATTAAGTTCTTCTAAGAAAAACTTTTTCCTTTTTAAGCCGACCGTAACCAAATTTCATCCAAATGTGTTCCTAGTAAAGCCTCAAAAAATATCTAGGAACAGATGAAATCGAAACACTACGTCATAGGGCTGTCATACAAACCAACCCCTGGAAATTAGATTCTTCTAAGAAAACTTTTTTCTTAATGAACCAATCTTAACCAAACTTTGCGCAAATGTGTTCTTAGTAACGCCTCCAAACATATTTAGGAACCGATGAAATCGGAACACTACGTCATAGGGCTCTCATACAAACCAACCGCTGGAAATTAGGTTCTTGCATGAAAAACTTTTTCCTTTGTGAATCAATCTTAACTAAACTTCACTCCAATGTGTGGCCAGTATAAGCTGACCAGACGTACAGCATTTTGCTGTACAGTACAGCATTTTGACATGTCGTAGAGCATTAGTAAATGTATAGCATTCCCAACGCCACACAAAAGAAACCTAAATGACTGCATAATAACCTCCTCGGTGAGGCCTGTAGTCAGTCTGTTAGGTGTTATTAGCAAGATAATCGCACTTTCATGTAGCAAACGTTCATTTTCGATAATTTCGGAATTCTTTGGTCAATCGTTCTGAAATTTAATGTACCTAAATGTAAGCGCCAGGTAGCTTCACAACCTGGGGATTACATTTACTTTCATTTCTCCATATTTTAGGGTCCTCCTATCTGCGTTCGACAGTTACAGCTGCCCAAATGGCACTTTCGTCTTTTCTAATCGAAAACTCTATAAAATTTCTCCAATAAATTTGAAAATTGGCAGACTTGTGAACATTTCACATAACATAAATTTTCATAGAAATTATGTCACCGATCTATTTTTCCAGGACATTTACTGCCATTTTTTATGAAAGCTAGCTTAATCAGTTCTGTTCAGGATCCAAGGAAACGGATCTGTCATAGTTGATTTAGAATGATCGTTTTTGTCATTTTGTTTTCTATAGCACACCGGTCAGGGCTTAGCGTTTCTGTAGCTGCTTCTTATAATCCCAGTCTTTTTACTGGCAAGTATACTGAAAAAATTGTTCACATCTTTTGTTTTGCCCTAGGGCACGCCACTAAAAACCCGAGCTTCCGTACTTGACATCTTAGTAAGATATTTGGGCTTTCACCAAGCCTCAAGCAGCTGGGCCTTGATATCCAATTTCTCAAACCATTTGATTATGTCGAGTATTGTCTTGGAAGCCCACGTTCAGGATCCTCAGAAAATGTGCTTCTAGGGTCAACCATTTCATATGGAAGACTATGTGGAGTACCACATTCGATAAACAAAAAGATACATGGATGTAATTCTTGTGGACATGTCCTGGGACCTGTATAAATTTGGGTTAAAGCAGGAATGCAGTTTATTTCCTAGCAAAGTCAATCCAATCCATATACTTTTCAAGAAAGGAATCCCATGAGCTATGATATGTCAAAAGAAGTCTCGAGATATGCGTTTAACAGTGGAACATGTTTATAACGAACTGTTATATAAAAGATTTATTTTATAACGAGACCGAGTTCTAATTGCGCAAATAGCATGATGAGTGCATACTGATACTCTAATACGCATGTACAGAGCTAGACTGCACGCAAAGCCCAAAGTAATCAATTCCAGTTTTTCTTTTACAGGGGAGAAAAGAAAGGAGTATATGGGTCGGATCTGGCGCACTTTTAATATTTTATAAGGACATCTAACAGCTACCTCTTGACACACATTTGAAGTTTTTTGGGACATACTATCAAAAGATATGTCTAAATTTTGATTTGTACGGGTAGTAAGGCTTACTCCACTTTCTATCAACTTCCAGGATATATCACAAATAGGCATCGATACAAATTTCAATAAACAATAGGAAACTAATCACGCACCTACCCGAACTCCTTTTAAAAAAAACGAGTATTCAGTTCGATTTTCTGCAGAAATGACCACCTTTCCTCTAATGAGGAGAGGAGTTCATCATATCGAGTTTCCACTATAATTTCGATCAAAACTCTCAATATTCATTATCTTTTTGTTCCTATTAAAGTAAGAGGCAGAATAAATAAAATTGTAAAAATGTCCTTCATTTACAACATATGGCCTGAATGCATGGCGTACCATATTTGGTACACAATGTAAATTCTACTATTTTCGCTTTTATGGAAAAACGGGCTATTTCCTGGGAATATAAAGGCTGATTCCGTCTTTAGTGACCGATTTTACATAAGGGGAGGTCAGTTACGATAATGGGTTCAGACCCCATATATTTAAGGGTTAACGCTTCCGGGAACAGATGGAATCGAAACACGTCATAGGGCTGCGGTAGAAATTATTAGCTCAAAATAAACTTAAGTTTCATTCAAATGTGACGAGTATTCAAATTTCGGCCGCGCCCGAAATTAGCCTCGGTCTCGGTAATAATTTATAATTTAAATGGTAAAATTACTGGTAAGGTGAACAAATCCAGCTGTTGAACTCAAGTCTAAAAAAATTACTAAAACTCGTTAGTGGCTTATGCAAGATTATTTTAGGATTTTTCCTCCAAGGCTGGTTATTTGATTTTATAAGGCAGCTCATCTTTTTTGTACAGGACAATAATACTCTTCATGAAACTGTAATAAAAAATTGGTTGGTTTTACCGAACATGAATTGAGATTTATTTGTAAAAACGACAAAGCTTTAAAAACTACGGAAATCTTGTGACTAAATCACCTGGATGTGAAATTCCAACATAATAATTAGAGCCCAAGTTCGTGATTTTTCGACCTATTCTTATCAAGCTGGATTGGTGCATGAGTAAAACCATATCACAAACAACTTTTTGCCTCTTTTATCCACCTTTCTGCTGAAATTAATTTATTCTTACCATTTTGCCTCCTACTGTTATTTTGGGCGTACTGGATAACTGGTGCTAAAAATTTTTAATCATCTGTCCAAAATTTGGCGCAAAACATGTAATTAACAAAAAGGTGTTACTTGAAGATCAATCATATTTTCACGTTTTCGCTTCTTGTCTTAATTTTTCGAAAGGAGGAAGTTCTCACGGAAATCCCCAAGCCGCTATAGTGATCCAAAATCTACAATATTTTAAAAGTAATATTCTGTCATCAACTTTCGTAATACGATTACATAAAAGTTTTTAAAATTTTCCTCCTGCGGCCCACCTAAACCTGAGGAGAGTCTTATTTTGCCCGCGACAGGTTTTGAGCTTGACACCCCTGCCTTAGAGCTTAGAAGTTGGTAGGAAGAAGATAACAGGGTGTCCCGACCGTTTGAAAAAAGTCGACTTTTTAAGTTTTTATCGGAGATTGACGTATGGGTATTAAAATCAAAGATCTAAACGAGTGCATTTCATATCAGCTAATATTTTCCAGTTTCGAGTAACGGTAAAAAAGTTATTGGCGTTTAAATTTAAACTTCCTTTTCGACCTCCGTTCAGGGACGTAGCCAGGATTTTGTTTCGGGAGGGGTCCAACGGAATTTTCAGACGCGCGACAAATTTATTGTTGAAAAAGTGGATACACTAAATTAGACTGGTATGTTATGAAACGTTGAGAATAGCTGGAACCGCGTAACCTGACTTTTTAGTGTAATTATAACCATCATGAGTGAAAAGGATGTACCAGTGCCTCTTGCAGAACGCATCATTATTTGTTTTTTAGTCAAAGCAAATATAAAATCCGCGAAAACTTATCAAAAAGTACTAGAGAAGTTCCAGAATGAGTGCCTCTCTAAAACCCATGTGGAAACCATTGTGGAAGACCGACGAAGTAGTGTACGCTACATGACTGGGTAGTTGGGCATAAACGTAAGTAGTATTGGGAAAATATTCATGAGCGGCTAGGCTAACGAAAATCTCAGGCAGATGAGTGGTAAAACCTCTGAATATTAAGTATAAATTCTGGCGCGCGGAAGTTTGTACACATCTTCTACAGCATTGAACGAATTGAGAAAGTTCCATTAAAAGTTTAAAAAGCTATGAAGAAGTAAAATTGTTTGTGCGAGAATGGGTCCGTGAAAAGCTGCGAGATTTTTACGAAAAAGATATCCAAAAGCTTGCTTGAGGTGGCGAAAATGCATACAGTGGTGTAGGGGAGACTAATTAGAAAAACTAATTTTTACTATTTATATCTTTAAAATTGTTTTGCTTCGTTAAAACTTGAGCGTTCGGTCATAAAAAAAGGCTTACATAACTATTACTTGCACAGACTATTAAAGCAGGCGTATATATTCCGTTTTTCAATAAAAGTAACAGATGCAAACTCTCACTTCATTCTTTATCTACGGGCTTCATGTACCTTTATATCTCCGCGATTAGCTTAGGCGAGCGAGAGTTAAGTTTCCGTTTAGTCCAACAATCGCCATGCGCAAAATATTTGGGAGCTTATCTTTCACTCGACCCAAAGGGCCGATAATCGCACGTAATTATTTTTGTTTTTATAAAAAAACACAAGTCATCACGTACCTTCACGATTGATATTAGTCAAAATTTTCAAAGAAATTGTTTCCTTGAAAAAAAGCTCTGTTTAAAGACTATTTTATCGCATTCTCTATTTTTGTAGCAATGCTCAGAACCTGCGCAGCGGAAAGTTTAAAGTTCCAAGCTCGCATGAAAACACGTCCGTACGTCCAATAAATAAAATCAGAGTGAATAATAATTCACCCATTTGTTGCATAGATTCCGAGCAATTTATTTTGAAGGGTTATGTTCAGAGAAGTGTGTATTGATATTCGGATTTATCTAGTTTTGAAAAGAAAACATCACTTAAACCAATTTTCCATGTTGGATATTTTTTATGATGTTCAGTCCCACAGAATTTAGAGAAAAATATGTTACCACCTGAATATTTTGATATTTTATACTGTAATCACTAAAAATTCCGTTATAATTGAAAACATTTCGGGAGGGGTCCGGACCCCATGGACCCCTCCCCTGGCTACGTGCCTGCCTCCGTTTTTCTAAACCGTTAAAGTTATTTATATGAAACTTTGCACAAAGATTGGTCAGTATATTATATACGTTAAATATTAAGACTGTTGACTTTTGCTAAGGAAAATTAAATAACAGTAAATTTGCAAAATTTCAATTTGGTTGTGTGTAGCCCCTCTTAGGTTTTCAAATATGAAAATATTCTGCTAAGGGTTTTTAGAAAATTACATAGGGAATATGTCTACGAATTTTCATTCGGATAACTATCCAAACCGAAAATATAGCCAAGTAGGTATTTAGTAGTCTGGCTGGTCTAGCGGTTAGTGCGCGCACCTTCGATGCACAGAGTCATGAGTTCGAACCTCACCGTGGATCATGGTGTTTTTCGAACTCACGAGCTTGTGACGGACTATGATCTCACTCAGATCTCAGATGTTAAACGAGTACCCATTTATGGGGATAAATAACACTGCTGAGCGTGATGCTGATCTCATTACCTCAACAAAAAAGCAGATAAGATCTTGGAAATAGGATGTCACTAACACATCCTGCGGCCTTAGTCCAATGATGGATTATCGCGCCTGTTATTTTTTTTTTTTTTAAGTATTTAGTAAGGGCCTTTCACAATGCAAGATAGGCCTCTTAAGCATTTCTTCAATGCATATCTTTTAACTTTCTGAAACAATGAACACGAAATTTGGTGGAAATGCATAGAATAGTAATAGTGTTTGCCACAAATATTTTTGAAGTTTGTAGGAGCAAGTTAACAGGGTGTCACTGAATATTTGCAAAAGTAAACTCGTTCAATACTCATAGGAAAGCTTGCGTGGGCTCTTATGTCAGCGGACACAATTGAATCATTTCATATAAGTTGCTTTACCTTAATTAAAAAACAGTAACAGTAGATTGGCAGCTAATAATTCAGTTCATATACCTATAAAGCTAAGCCATCCTTATGTTTGCCTGAGTTTCTTTTTGCTCAAAGACCATCAGAAATCTTGAATCGAAAAATGCCTGTAGATTTGCTTTAGAGTACTTTTATACAAACTGGGTAAATAGTAACTCTATTTCTGGATTGGTCTGATTAAAGGTGGAACAGAATGAAAGGCGCTAACGCGTTTATTAAGACCAATCCAAAAATTGATTTACAGGAAGCATTTCATTAATGCTGTGCACAATTCCTATCTATTGCTTATAAAATATATGTAGAAAAAATATTCACTATGCATCAAAATTCTAAAAAAGACCCTCGTATTGCGGGCGCAGCCGTCTGTACGCCGGTATTTTTTATATATCCCGTGAGTTTAAGGCATAGGGAAACTTCATATATAAAATGACAATATCTTAAAAATTATTCAAGTGTAACTTTTTATACGAATTGTGTTTACCCAAAACTACACGCGATGCACAAAAACAACCCCAATATTTTAAAAAAAGAACAATCAAATACCAGAGAATCTTATATATTTGTATTGAATTTCAATAAGATGTGGATTAACAATAGCAAGCATCCGTGGTATGCGATTTAATCCACGATATAAAGTTATTCACTTTAGTGTAGACACCAGGTTTATTCGGCCGGGCACAACCATCACCCCATGATACAAGGCCTATTGGAAAATAAAAATATTGCAATTTATTTCAAGTGAAATTGTCCTTAGAACTAACCTGCTATTTGATATTGTCCTTTATAAATCACGTGCAAAGGACCGCCACTATCGCCCTTGGGACCAGAAAGAAAAAATAAAATGCAATTTATATTTGAATTTATTTCACTCTTACCTGGCACGCATCCTTCAAGCCCATTTTGTATCCAGCACAAAACATATTGTCGCTAATAACTTCGTATGGAAAATAACGTTTGCACTGCTTATTATCGATGATTGGCACCAGAACTTCTTGCAGTGTATCCGCTACTGGCCCTGTCTCGGAAAGTGCACCCCATCCTATCACTATGCCCTTGAAAATGATCAATTACATTATAAAATAGAACCATGAAGTTCCAACTTACATTCTGTCCGATAAAAGATTCATTTTCGGCTGGTAGACAAACCGGGTGTATAATATCCGTGAAGGGAACTGGCGTATTTAAACGGAGCAGGGCAATATCGCTTTCAAAAGTTCGCTGAACGTATTTGGGGTTTTGGATAACTTTTGTGACCTGGTGGAATGTGAGCCAAATAAACAAAAAAATATAAATGGGAACTAAAACAATCATAAAAATATTCTAAACCTTATCTAACTGATAACTTTACTTTATCAATTACTTAAGCGGGCACACTTTTTAAATTATCAAAGTCCACTTCTGGTTTAGTATTAAACAATTTTTAAATTTTTTAGAAATCAAGTTCCTCATACATATTGCGTTCTGATAGGGTTGATTTTCACCGGATTCGTTTTGAATTGTGTGGATTTCATTCTAGATCCATATAGATTTACATATTTCTCAGCTTACCGTTCGTTCAATCATTTCGGTATTCCTGATTAACTTGCTGTGTTGTAGAAATCGTACCGACATATTGTCACGCCTAAAGCCATTGACACAATGTGATGCTGTGAGAGCATATCGATCGTTTATTAAACTCAAGCCGCAATAGTAGCGATTTGAGTGCAGCAGCATTCCAACCCACGGATACTGATTCGCTTGAGTCTCTTGACCACCAACGATTCGTCGATTGATGTTAGGCTTACCGCACTCTGAAAAGAAAGCAATTTATCAGTTTTTGTTCGGATTTTAATTTTAACATAATGCTCTTGAGCAAACTAAAAAAATATCAAAACAACAGTTCTGAAGAGGTGGTTTGCGGACCACTGGTACGAACTATCTGAGAGGTTCCATTTAGATTTAGAGTTAGTTTAGAGCATTTGTAGGGTTTTTTAGATTTTTCAAAAAACTCTTATGAAATCGATTTTGTCCGTCCGTCTGTCCACTAAATAACTCGCGAACGGCTTAACCGATCGTCATGTATTTTAGTAGGAATGTGTTGAATCGTAACAGTGTTTAGCACGAAATACTTGACGGTAGGACGGTAGGACGTTGGCAGGACAAAGCTAACAGGGTGTCCCGGAGATTTGAAAAAGTCTACTTTTTTAGTTCTTATCGGACATGGACGTATGGGTACTCAAATCAAAGAAAGATGGGTACATTTCATATAAGTTGAGTTGCTTTTTTTTCAGTTTGGAGTAATGGTACCGGAGTTACGGCTAATAAATTGGTTAATATGTGTAGCCATGATACATAGTAAATCTTTTTTTGGATTAGTATAATTAAAAATAGATTTACAAGAAGTATTTCATTAATATCGTGCATAATTCCTTTTTATTACCTAGGTATAAAATATATGTGCGCAATTATTCACTATGTCTAAATCGAAAAAACCCTCGTATTACGGACGCAGCCCTCTGTACGCCGGTATTTTTTCACATATGTATTAAGGATTAATATGTTTTGAGCTTACGTATAGTTCAGGCATCGCATGATTCGGGGATGAAACACGCGGTGGATAATGTTTTCTATTGTTTCGCAAGAGGTTTGGGATGCAAGTACGATTCTGTATTTATTTGAAACCGCGTGGAAGCTACAATAAAATTATATTAGCATGCCATTTATCTTTGCAATGGTATACAGTGTTACTGGTAACTCGACGTATTCCCTGAAACACGTTACACTAGTGTAAAATTGAAACAAAATATGGTGTAAATGTTTGATTTATTTTCAGTGGTTACTGATATATTTGAATTTTCGAAAACAGGGAGAGGCCCATGGGGTCCGAACCCCTCCCAAAATGTATACGTAAGCTTAACTTCAAACGCCCATAACTCCGTTGCTGTTACACGAAACTGAAAGCAAGTAACTGATATAAAATGTACTCGTCGAGTCCTTTGATTTTAGTACCCATACCTAATACCCATCTTCGGTGAAAACTAAGTCAACTTTTTTCAACTCTTCGGGACACCCTGTTATCTTTTCCCTACCAACTTCTAAAGTATTCGTGCCAAAGACTGTTATCATTCTACACATTCCTGCCAAATTTCATTACGATCTGTTTGAATCGTTCGCGAGTTATTTAGTGAACAGACGGACAGACGGACGGACAAAATCCATTTCATGAGGGTTTTTTTCTAAAAAACCCTAAAAATGGAAAGGGACTATGGGGTCTACTATGTCTACTGTACAAACTCAACCCCCATTTTGGTTCTTCTAAGAAACATTTTGTTTTAGACTAATTTCACAAAATCTTGCATTAATATGTCTTGATCGAAACAACCACAAAAATGCAAAAACAAATGGAATCGTATGGGACAATACCACTTTGGAGTTTCCTTCACACCTATCCGCGCGCAACATATTTTAATGTTCACCATAATGGTGGCATTGAATGCAGATTTGTTAATTCGTCAAAGGAAATTAAAAATGCGACAAAATAATAATCACCATTCAAGGCTGCACTTCAGGACTTCGACACAAATCAGAAGCTAGTTGAAATTGCAATTTCAAACTGGCACAAAACGGTCACCCCAATGACTTCTCGTAGGTTCTGATGAGTCTCATGGGTGTTCTAGTCAGGAATAAAGTAGGTTCGCCTGTACCATCCGATAAATTCTTCTCCACATTTTGCAATCTCATGTACCCTAGTACACTAGTACTTTTCACCTGCTTTACAATAAAAGCTGAAATTATTTTCGGGTGCAGCCTCCAAAAAAATGAGCTCCAAATATGAGTGAAACGTAGTTTCTCTCTTTAGTTACCGGCTTCAATTCTTCTTCTAGATGCCTAATTCTGTAGCGGCATAAGTATTTTGACTAAAATTAATTTGTTGATTGTAAGAAATGGTGGCCCAAATAAAAACTGACGTTTTGGACTCGCGATAACTTTTTTAGTTTTCAATAGATTCTTTTGAATTTTTATAAAAATAAACTAGATACATACAGAGATATATTGATATAATGTGCCTGGCTAATAGACTTTCGGATAATGCTGATTCAGAGCTTTTGATAAATTTTACATCAATTGCGAACCAAACGGCCAACGGCCCCCAAAAATTCGCCGAAGGACCTTTCGTTCGAATCTGTCTAGCAAAATTTCGGAGACTTGGGTGAGGGTCCATGTTTCGCAGCCATGACATAGCACGGGTCGGCTGATTCTCATTAGGTGCACCGAAGAGATTCTGCACCTGTAGGTCGTCTTCACCAAAAAGTGATCTTAGTCGCAGTTGGCTCCTCGATAGGATCGAACATCTAAGACATTAGAAGCCCATCTCTTGCTGATCAGTACGTGTACGTGGTCGATCTGGTATTCATCTGGTGACTTCCAGGTCTGCTTATGGATTCGTCGATGAGGGAAACATGTAGAGCTTAAGACCAGGTTTCTGCCGCTCGCGAAGTCGATAAGTCGCTGACCGTTGTTGTTATTTTCGTCGTGGAGGCTATGACCTCCAGTAGTTCCCCTATGCCAGGTTTCGTTTCCGACTTTGGTTTTAAAGTCTCCTAGCAGCAGCTTGACGTCGTTTGATGGAAGTGAGTCGGAGAGTGTTTCCAGGTGGTTGTAGAATTCGTCCTAAATCGCATCTTCTTTTACTTCTGCATGCGCATTAATAAGCCAGAGATTAGCGAAACGGGTCTTGATGCGGATCGCACATAGCCGATAACGTGGTCCTTGAGCTGCTTACTCACGATGAAAGCTCCTTGTTGCTCTCCTCTTTACCACTCGTAAAAATAGTGTGTGAATTGAGGCCATTAATCTCGCTTTTGAGCCATTTAGTTTCCTGGATTGCAACTATGCTCAGCTTGTATTGTTTTACCTGATTCAAGAGGAGCCTTAAGGCTCCCAGTCTATTCAGGGAGCGTACATTCCAGGATCCGAACGAGTAATCAGGTGTTCGTTTTCGGGGTTGTCGTTGTTTTGTATCCGTCCAATACGAGGCTTTTGTTTCAGCTTTCTTGACTTGAAGTTTTTTCTTAGATGCTGCTTTGGTGGTTGTATTAAACGTTTTCTTTCACCTATCACATTAAGTAACCTGAGACGCTGCAGATGTAAATACACCACTCAGGCGCAGCGTTTACTCGGATAATGCGGGAAAGGAACGCCCCGTAGAGAAACATAGGAATTAACCGAAACCGTTCACTCTAACTCTATGAAGCTGCTCCTGTATAGCTATAAGGGTCCGCAGTTATGCCACAACTGAAGAGGATATAGGAATCGGCCGGAGCCTTTCAACCTTTATCTTCCCCCTTAAGGGGTGAATTAAGATCGATGGTGAAATTCTTCCCGCTGCAATTTTATCAATAAAAATGCATACTTATAATGTCGTGGAATATGTCACAAACGGTGGGGAATTCCATAAGCTACAATCCGAGACCAGTTCCATAATTCTCCTCGGCCATTTTATGTATTATTTTTCGATTCCCCGGTCATTTGACATTTCACGATGAAATAACCGGGGAATCGGAAAAAATACATAAAATGACCGAGAAAAATTATGGAACTGTTTTCGGTTTGTAGCTTATGGAATCCCCAGCATTTCCCACATATTCCACGACAGTAAGGCTTCATTCAAACGACGAGCCGTACGGCTCCCAAGCTCTAGTCATACAAATGCATTGGCTTATATGGGAAGCTCACGACGAGCGAGAGCCATGCCGCTGTCAACAGCAACACGCAACTACTAGCGAGACGTGTTTGCACATATCGTGCACCACAACCCGCGAATTCACAACTCGCGAGCCGTGTTTTGACAGTGGCACGGCTGTCGCTTGCTCTCGCTCGTCATGAGCTTCCCATATAAGCCAATGCATTTGTATGTCTCGAGCTTGCGAGCCGTTTTCGCGTCGTTTGAATGAAGCCTAAGAATACATTTTCATTGAACAAATCGCAGCGGACAAAAATTTCACTCTCGATGTCAGTACTACACTCAAAAAACACTCCAATAATAGGAGGAAACTTTTTTTCCTTCTATTATAGTAGTAAATTTACACCACAAAATGAACGAGAGTAATTTTACGCTTTAAAGTAAGTACTAACATCGTCAGTTCACGTGAAATCCATGCAAATACTGTCAAAATTTTGGTGATCGTGAAATCGAATTCGCTTGGTGGTACTCACTTCACATGAAAGTCTCCACACCAGTTTTTGACATTTCGCCAGCGAAAATAATGCAGTTGCACTTTATTTCACAATGAAAAGATGTCATCGACAATCAATCAGAACGCGAGTGAACATTTATCTTACATTGAGTGAATAAAAACCAAGTCTCCACGGCACTGTTTTCACGGGAGACATATATGCAAGTTTTTCGCTCGGTGAACTCAGTACATACCTTTACGGTGTAAATATTTACTACAAAATTGGTGTAAATTTGCACACATAAATAAGTAAACTTACTCTTAGACTTATGTAAATTTAAATCAGAAATAAGCAAATTTGCACTGGTTATACTGGCAAATATGTAAATTTACATCCGGGTTTATAACAATATTCTTCGATGTAAATCGTCCTGAAGCTATCCGTTATTCCAACGGCCAAGAGCTTCTACACCCCCATCGGTTTAAGAGCAAAAAAGCGCTACAACAATAATCTGATGGTCACACGAATGCACTTCGGACGGAACAGACTAACTGCACACCCACTTAAGATACAGGAAAATGCAATAATGCACAAAAGTATTGTAACACACTCAGTTTTACATAAATGTAGGTGTAATTTTTTACACCAAAATCGTAATACTACATGGAAATTTCCTTAAAATTACGACTTCCAATTGGTAAATATACACTGAAAATGTAAAGTTACACAAAAATAAAGTAATATAATCTTCACACCAAATGTGTATGTAAAATTACACCAAAATATAGTAATATTAAAAAATCTGTGTAATATTACACTATTTTGTGGGTTTATTAGAAATTTTGTTGAAAAATAAACGTTTACTGTAATTTTGCGAGAAAAAAGGTGTAAAATTCAACAAGTTTAAGATGTAAAATTCATCCTTGTTTTTACAGTGTAGGTTTTACGGTGGAAATATGGTTGGCCTTAAGAAGTTAAAGAAAATCCTAACTAATCACTCACAACTCCCGTCGACAATATCTTTAATTTTCCCAGCACAGCTATTCTTTGAAGATATTAAATGTACTTCACAAACGTCAATCAACGTGCCACGATGGGGCTCTTCCTTTTATATTCATTTTAACATGTTATGCAAATAAACTCAAGCACGTATATTGGATACTTACTGCATTCTGGACATAATTTAAATCCTGTGTACGGCTTAGGCGTTGTACGACGATTAATCATATTCCACCATGTCAAAAACGGATTACTCTCCACCCGAAACGTCGAATTGAAACTTGGCAAGGATATAAAGGGAACACCATTGACCTGTTATATTTCATCAAATGCAAATCATGGTCTTGATTAGATCCGTTTTTGGGCAAACAAAAACTAAACATACCACTTGATCAGAAACCAAAGACAAAATAATGGTTGCCTCCACAATAAAAAGAAACTTCAACATATTATAGCGATCTTGCAGTAATCCACACACGTATGAAAATAACTACATTCGTGAAAATCTTGTCTAACGATTTCAAGAATGCTGAAGTAATACTTCGGTTGAGTTGTATATCCAAAGCTATTGTAATAAATTTTTCAAATTCATTACACTATGCACTTTCGCAAAAAAAAAAAAATGCCCGGAATGCGGATAAAGCGGATCCGATTGATTGGGAAAACAAGTCGTTTAAAATGAAAAATTGCCAAGCAAATCCCGAACCGTCCTAATGGAGTTCACTTTGGTAACTCATCAATCACGACTGCTTACCGTTCAACACTTCCTCGAACTGATATACGAGATAGAAAAATCAGAAGGTAATCATTTTGCCCTGTTACAACCCTGAACAATTATGACGACACACATTGTACATACTGATTTTTCTTGAAAATTACAAAAAAAAATCAGAACAGTATCTACTATTATTGCTTAAATCAGTTCTAAATGTTCGCTGACATGCACTGGAAAAATAGATGAAATTTGCTTGCATGAAATTATCGTTGCCTAATGGGAGCATAAATGTAACAACTGCCATTTGATAGCAAGCCAGTAACGCATTTTGCTAACATGATAATGGTCGTTTTCTGTGAAAGAAATTATAACGACAAAAGAAATAGTCAACCAAATTATGTGTCCATCTGAAAGACTCTCTTCTCTTGGATCTTAAAATTTTTTGGAAAGTATTTTTATAAGTGACACTATGAGAAAAGGGAGAGCAAGGAATTCGATCAAAATGAGATTTTTGGACATGAATTGCAATTAAGCAATTGCAAAATGATGTTTGTTGAGTTGGTTTTTATTTTTATTGAACAGTTCCGCTCGTCTTTCAATCGATTGCCTTTCTGTTCCTTATCACTTGTGTATCTGAGCAACTTGAAACAGTAAAAAAGTTGTTATCACTCAATGAGGTGTAATTTTACATGACTACATGTTACCGATTCTTGGAATGATAGAGCATACTGCGGAAGCGGTGCTGTTGTAATACGAATAACACTGCTGCGTTATAGTGATAAAAGTCGTCTGATACTTTATGGATTTGGTTAACGGCCATCAGAAAGAAGTATTTATTTTGTATGTTACACAAGTTCTACCTACCTATAAAAAATAAGGAAGTACATATATGTACATATCTACTCGGAGTGACTAAAATCGACTGTTCCTTCATTGATAGCCATTTCGGTTACCAATTCATTTCGAAATTGCTGGAATATCCAAACAAAATTCTCCCTCGGTAAAGAAGATTCAGTGTATCATATAATGAAAGGCATGACAAATTAACTATACATTACATGGCTTCAGTATTTCTTATGAATGCATACGTCATACGAATCATCCATGTCTTCCATCCTTACACAGATATACAACGTGTACCTGTTTTATTTATTTTCACTAAAAATTAAGCATTTAAATTAGAACATTTCATTTTTTTTGCTTGGTTGATAAAATTATCAGGCTATAAAAAAAAGCAAAAAAAAATCCTCCCCGGCGGGGAATCGAACCCCGGTCTCCCGCGTGACAGGCGGGGATACTGACCACTATACTACCGAGGACTTGAATCTTTGCCGTTCAAGGCCCAGTTTAGAAGAAAGTAACATGTATTGAATGTATGAGTATAAATCTAAGATACATAGAATAGAATAGATACAAACGCATAAGACACATCCAGTTAAATATGGTGTAATGTGTATAATTTTACTCAAATCACAAACGAGGAAAACCGAAGAATCGAAAATATACCAAAATTTAGCATTTATTATATTCTATTTAGAAATACGCAATCACAAATCTAGAAAGATAAATTCTTATCAGTTCATTGAATGATGGAGTTTACGCTATATCAAGCGATTGTGTATCTTTCACAATGATTAACTGTACGCTATGTCAAACGATTCACTGTTAGAGATACTTTCGTTATCTTTTATAAGTTATTTGAGCTATCTTTCCCAAGTCCTCGGTAGTATAGTGGTCAGTATCCCCGCCTGTCACGCGGGAGACCGGGGTTCGATTCCCCGCCGGGGAGGATTTCTTTTTTTTTTGTTCTAGATTTAATAAACCATAAAAACAATATACATAATGTACGTGTTGAAAGTTTAGGAAATGGTGTTTGGGTTTTCATTTTGATAATGAAAAGTTGGCTGCACTTACTTACTAATTTGTTGTAACAGGCTCATTGAATCCGGCAAAATAAATGCTTGAGCTAGCCCATTTTTTACACCCTTCGCTCATAGAGTGAAAGGATATATTAACTTTGTCATGAAGTTTGTAGCGCATTGAAGGAAGCATCTCCGACCATATAAAAAGTATGCATATATGATCAGCATGACTTGGGGAGTCGATTGGGCGATGTCCGTCTGTCTGTCTGCCTGTTGCGACGCGTTTTACTCGGCCAATTTAAAAGCTATGTAACTGAAATTTTTGCACAAATGCTTCTTTTTCCTGCAGGCAGTTTATATGTTTGAATCGGTAAAATCGGACCATAGCGTCATGGGGCTGCCATACAAACCCAACTCCTCAAATTAGGTTCTTCTAAGAAAAACTTTTTGATTTGTGTACTAATTTCAATCAAATTTCACACAAATGTGTTTTTATTAATTACACAAAGCATATTTAAGAATGGACCAAATCGGACCATGAGATCATAGGGCTGCCATACAAACCTAACCTGCCAAATTATGTTTTTCCAAGAAAAACTTTTTTATTTGTTCACCAATTTCAACCAAATTTCGCACAAATGTATTTCTATTGATGATACAAAACATATGTAAGAATGGATTAAATCGGACCTTGGGGTCATGAGGCTGCCATACACAACCCCCAAATTAGGTTTTTCTAAGAAAAACTTTTTTATTTGTGCACTAATTTCAACCAAATTTCACTCAAATGTATTTCTATTGATGACACAAAACATATGTAAGAACGGATCAAATTAAACAATGGGGTCATGGGGCTGCCATACAAAACCCAACCCCCCAAATTAGGAACTTCTAATAAAAACTTATTTATTTTTTACACCAATTTCACCAAACCTTGAATTAATGACTTTATCAAAGCAACTAAAAAGGTAAAAAACAATATTGAATCTTCTATGGGGCCATGCTCCCGCTCCCGCATCCCTCAATAAAATTTTCTGAGTAAATACTTTTATTATAAACCCCACACAAATACATATATTGTTTTGTCGACGTAACCGAACTTTTGTGAAGACAGAAGGAAAAGAATGGGGGGGGGGGATTAAATACAAGTCGTGGGTACGCCCGAAAAAAAACTTTTAGCCCGAAGCTAGATCAAAATGATGTAAAAAAGATATGATTGTAACACTATGCGTCAATTTTTAAAAGAAAAGTACAAGCACCTCACCTTGGCAGAAGTTGGAGAAAATTGAGATGGAAAAAAAGATTGTTTTTGGGTCAAATTACGCAAATTTGACTTTGTAGCTCTGTAAAAACCAAACCTCTTATCCGATTTTAGTGTGGTTAGTTTTATTTTACAGGTAAATTTGTTGGCGTTGGAGATATTAGGCTTTAAGTCGTGCAAGAAAATGATTTTTTTTTTCAAAATCTTTAAATGCCTGTGTCAGCTAAAGGATTAAGCTGAGGGGGTATGTCCCATACAAATTTTTTGCTGGAAATCAATTGAGGAATCACAATCCGCCCGGTGCGTTTATGCTGCAGTTTCCGGACACCCTGTATATACAGAGTGTCTCACGACTCATGGTACATACAATACTGGATGGTAGCACAACTCATTTGTTGAATTGTATTGTATTGAATTGTAATGTTCCACATGACACCTCTATCTTTAACCGTAATAAAGTCTTAGCATTTTTTGTAAATAGTGTCAAAAAGCTCGACTTGCCGAGCAAAATCACTATTTGCCACCAGTGGCGGCTCGTATACAATAATAGTGGGGGTTCACAAAAAAGAAAACTTAATACATACACCATCAACCCCTCAAAATATATTTTAACCCTTCTGTCGGCACCTACTACAATATGCATATTCTATACCCAATAGGTCTGGCTGGACCTATTGAGAAAAAATTTTTATTTTTTAGAAAAGCTGAAATTTTTATCGGTAGAATCATTCTATCAATTCCTTACTGCCATTTTTAGACAATAAAAGTATTAAAATCATTTTTCTAGATACACTAGTAACGTTTTTAAGTGGACATATTTTGAGGTGGTATTATTATAAACATGTTTTTCCCTTATTTTCATCTCTTTTTGCTTCTCTATTTTCATGGCATATATCAAATAGAAAGTTTGTTAGCTTTTTTCAATACCAATATCTTGGGCAAATATTTGGCAATTTGTTAGTAGATTTTACCTCGGCATTAGTCTGCAAATGTAGGGAAGTAGGTGGAGGGAAATAGGGAATTTTCAAGCGCGAAAATCATTTCATTCAAAATTTTTCGTAAATTTCTTGATCAAATCTATTTAGAAAGACGTTCGTAAGTCTCTCGTACTTAGTCCTAACTATTACAAAGGAAGAAAAACTGGTTTGAATTTCCTTGAATCAAATCTTAGTTCATTAGGTGATGTTATAAAACGTGATGAAATTAGGCATACTTGTTTCTTGAGCTTCACGGCTTTTCAAAGAAAAATCTGAGAAATTTTTATCGTTTATAGTACAAATTGAATTTTAATGACTTTCTTACATCATAAATAGGAGAATTTTAAGAGAATTTCATATTTGCACCTTTTACCTCAAGAGAAGAATGGGGGAAAAACTATAGGTCTGGCCAGACCTATTGGGTATCAAAAAGCACTATAAATTGAAAATCATCAAAAACATACTCAAAACTTCAACCAATTTTTTCAAATTTTTGCAAAATGCTTCTAAACATATTATTCTAGGATATCGTGAAATATGAAGTCGCTGCGATTTCATCTTCTACACTTTTATGACCAAAATATAGTGCCAAAGGTCTGGCCAGACCTTTGTGCCGACAGAAGGGTTAATGTATACCTAAATATTGAATAAAAATTATTTTATCTTAATGTGAAAGTATAGCCCATACATACATACTAAGTTGTTTCGAAAATGACCACTTCCTCAAGCCTGTTTCCATCCTGTTTCCTTGCATCTCGTTGTAACTGCGAACAAGAATCTAAATTTTATAACTAAAGAATCACTGCGATTTTCACATAACAGTCAAGAAAAACCATAAAATTTTACGAGTCAGCAGCACACCAAAATGTATTTTTTATCATTTTTCTTTTTGGAAATATTTTTCTCCATTGCCCCGCCGCCATTGAAACTATCCACTTGTAACTCTTTTTAACTTCACGTTAATTTTTAAAACAAACCACAAAATACTTTGCCAGTTTTATAATCGTTCAAAAATAAAAACAGGCAATCTCACGTCGAAGAAACATAAAAATAACATAACCATATTAGTTCACAAACATTCATTATGTTGAATGGGAAGACGATAGCAAATCCCACTTAAGTAGGTTGCACTTTTCCATTCATCTTTTTCGATGTTAAAATTTTTGAAATTAGTAATCATTTTCAAGAGTACACTGCTATATTCAATTGCGGAATTGACGAACATTAAGGAAAGATGGACAGTTCCAATGATTGCGTTCCTGATTCACATACTCTGGTCCCTGCGAAAACGCACTTGCCAATGGTTCTAAATACGGTTGAATTTGATGGTACCAAATTCAGTCAGTATCGATTTATAGTAGTCCATATTTTTCGAAACATAAATCCATTTTATTTTGTAATTTCGACCGTGGTTTGAAATGGTTTGTTCGCGAAACCTGGCTATTTTGCATTACTACAGATTACACAATGTAGGTACCACCGGTTCATTTTTGAATCACCAACACTTAAACGTTCATTGAGTTAATAATTTTACAAATACGTTTGTAAACTTTTCTATTTTTTAAGTAGTTTTAGTAAATTTAATTGAGCGAGAAAAGACAACAATGTTTCCTCTAAAATTCAATTCCTTCGGAGACCACAAAATTACATACATCAAAATTATCCCTCAAACAACACACTTAAATTTTTGTGGCATCATACATATTAACAAAAATCCAAAAACTTTTCTACGTATGAACATAAATATCAATAAACGTAAGAGGCACCACAGACCCTCCGATCGATCGGCCAGATTTTTAGATTACGAGATAAATCGGAAGGTGTATGTGTATTGCCAGTGGAATTGTCCGTTCAAGCTGTCATGACAATCATTCAGTTGCTGATTTTTTAACATAAACCTGTGGTCGTTCTTCATGCTGTGGTTGTGGCGGTCATTCTCCATCAAAAGTAGTAATGGATGTCCATCTTCCATGACCAAAAATGATATCATTTTCGCTATTTTGTGTTGTGTCTTTTGGACCGTGAGACTGTCAATTTCAGATTGCCCGATAAATTGCCTAATGTATGTATGTGCGGGCGGCAGATCGGTTGTTGGCAGTCGATTGCCCAATCGATCGGCCGAGGAATCGTCAGGTTTTTGGCGCCCTTAAGTTTAATAAAGACAAAAGCATAAACATAATCCAGAAATTGCATTTTCACATAAAAAATATGATAAAAAAGGTTCGAAAACGAATGTGCTTATTAGAAATGTGTACTGTTTTTTCCTAATTAAAGGCTATCTTTGGAACGCAGTCAATTCCTGAAGTGGGAATCTGATATTATGAGTTCCCAACTAAATTCTTACCTGATTTCTATAAAGACAATTTGTGTCGTGCGGCCTTGAGTGAACGTTGTGAAATTGCACGTAGAATTCTTGTCGCAGGTCTGCGCTTATATAAAAATATCCCGTTAACTTGTGATTAGAATGTGCGTTAAATTGATGATATTATATACATTCATACTTGGATGGTCGTGTACTATAGCCTGCATTAGTATTCTTACATCATACTAATTCAACAGTTAAAAAAAAAAAAAATTGTCGTAACCATCAAACAAATTTGTAAAAATAAATTAAATTAATAATACCCTAAAGCCGGCCCTGTCTCTACTCATTTTTATATTCTTTCATTGAAGATACTCACCAAAAATTCATATCAATTCGGTTCATCACTAAGTGGTGTGCTGTGCACGACTTATTTGTGCACAAATTCTAGTGTAAATTTTGCACTATCCCCTCACCCCGGGAACCCATCCCGTATCTGATTTTGGAGCGAGTGCCTAAAGCCGGCCCTGTCTCTACTCATTTTTATATTCTTTCATTGAAGATACTCACCAAAAATTCATATCAATTCGGTTCATCACTAAGTGGTGTGCTTATTTGTGCACAAATTCTAGTGTAAATTTTGCACTATCCCCTCACCCCGGGAACCCATCCCGTATCTGATTTTGGAGCGAGTGCACCAGTTCATATGACTGTGCACAATCACCGTGGGTGCTAGTTCGTCGAGACAGATTCAAAGCGTGGCTTGGGTATATCGTACATTTATATGGATTATGTACGTACACTTAGAGTATGTTGCGTCGGGCGGTTTGTTCTGTTTTGTTGAGTGTTTTATTTAGCAAAGATATTTAGCACATTATTTGTTGATATGGTTGTTTTATCAGGGGGTGCACGTGCACATGTGCACATATGGGCGAGCCGCCACTGTTTGCCACACTTCCAAATATTTAACCCGAGATATGACTTCACTTTCTGAAACTGCATAAAATTTTGCATAAAATAACTCTTTTCCTAATTAAATAAAAAACGTGAAAAAAACGTGGTTCCAAGAGAAAGTAAACGTTTCCACTATTTTTATATTTTTATATTTAGTAAACAATTTTTTATTTTAATCGGCGTGTGCGGCCGAAATTTGGATGCCCTTCACTCTTATCGGCCTATTTTTTTTCCCGTCGTACCTATCACTTGTGTTTAATCCCCTCCCCTCACCATTTTTTTACTTCCGTTTTCACATAAGTTGCGTTAAATCGATAAAACATATTTTATTTTCGTTTTTAATTAAAAAAAAATTTGTTTACTAAATAAAACTCGTATACAAATTGTGGAAACGTTTACTTTGGTTTTCTCTTGGAACGACGTTTTTTCTCTTTAACACGTAACTTATGAAAATTTTCAAATCCTAAGACCCTGATTTTTATATGTTGTTCGAAAGCTAACATTATGAGGCAACTTTTGTCAACTTTGTACATTTGTCAGTTCAAAGTACCGTTACAATTTTACAATTTGAATTTTCAATGAAAAATATATTTTTTTCGAATTTTATTAAAGTTTGAATGGTAGTATCTGTTAAGTTTTTCAAATTATTTATTCAGAAAAAGAGTTATTTTATGCAGTTTTAGAAAGTGAAGTCAAATCTTAAATATTAAATTAAATATTTGGGAATGTGATAAATAGTGATTTTGCTTGACAAGTCGAGGTTTTTGACACTATTTACGAAAAATGCTAAAATTTTATAACGGTTAAAGATAGAGAGGGGTCATGTGGAACATTAATTCTACTCAAATGAAATGTATATGTACCATGAGTCGTGAGACACCCTGTAGAATTCGACTGTACGTGTGTTCGTAATGCATCTTCTCCTGAACCAATGAACCAATGAACTTGGCTGAAATTTGGTATATTGGATACTTGGTATTGCGGAATGATACAGAAAGGTCTGGTGCATTATGTAGGTAGGTCATAGGCCTGTCAATAAACTCAGCTTCCAAAAGTAGGTTCTTCTATGAAAACACATTTTTTATTTGCGAACCAATATTGACCAAACTTCACTCAAGTTTGTCCATATTGAAACAAAAAATGTGTGTAAGAATGGATGAAATCAGACCATGGAGTTGTCGTGGATTTTTATTCGGAACAATTTGAATTACTTGTTTGAAATTGAAAATCCACTTAGCCCATTTTTAATCAAAAACTAGGGGGCTTCGCCCCCTGCTCGCTATACGCTCGCCAACCCCCGGGGGCCGAGGCTAATTTCGGGCGCGGTACGATTCCATTCGTTTTTAACTTTTTTATTGCTTTGGTAAAGACACATTAATTCAAGGTTTTGTGAAATTGGTGCAAAAGATGTTTCTTAGAAGAACCAAAATGGGGGTTGGGTATGTATGGCCACCGCATGACCCCATGGTCAGATTTGATCAATTCTTATATATGTTTTGTTTCATCAAGAGAAACACGTTTGTGTGTAATTTTGTTGAAATTTGTGCACAAATAAAAAAGTTTTTCTTATAGAATAACCTAATTTGGGGGGTTAGGTTTGTATGGCAGCCCCATGACCCCATTATCCGATTTGATCCATTCTTAGATATGTTATGTGTCATCAAGAGAAACACATTTGTGTGAAATTTGGTTGAAATTGGTGCACAAATGAAAAAGTCTTTCTTAGAAGAACCTAATTTGGGGGGTTAGGTTTGTATGGCAGCCCCATGACCCCATTATCCAATTTGATCAATTGTGAGATGTGTTTTGTGTCATCAAGATAAAAACGTTTGTGTGAAATTTGGCTGAAATCGATGCACAAACAAAAAAGTTTTTCTCAGAAGAACCTAATTTGGGGGGTTGGGTTTGTATGGCAGCCCCATGACCCCATGGTTCGATTTGATCGATTCTCACATATGTTGTGTGTCATCAATAGAAATACATATGTGTGGTATTTGGTTGAAATCGGTGCACAAATAAAAAAGTTTTTCTTAGAAGAACCTAATTTGGGGGTTAGGTTTGTATGGCAGCCCCATGACCCCATGGTCCGATTTTACCGATTCAAACATACAAACTGCCTGCAGCAAAAAGAAGCATTTGTGCAAAATTTCAGCTTCATAGCTTTTAAATTGGCCGAGTAAAACGCGTAGCAACAGACGGACAGACGGACAGACAGACAGACAGACAGACGGACATCGCCCAATCGACTCCCTATGTTATGCTGATCATATATGTATACTTATTATATGGTCGGAGATGCTTCCTTCAATGCGTTACAAACTTCATGACAAAGTTAATATACCCTTCGTTGACTCTACGAGCGAAGGGTATAAAAAAAATATTAATCTAGTTAATTTTTTTTAACGTAAAAAAAGTTATGTTTCAAAATTAAAATTATAAAATATACATCATTTCTCTAAAAATAAATAATCCTCAATTGTATAAAATAAATATATTTATGTATATAAAAACTCAAATATTAAAAGTTTTAATATTGTATAAACATAAGTAACATATAAACAATAAACTCAAAAATTTATGTAGAAGAATATTACATAAATAGGTAATAACCGCTACAGAGTTATGGGGCTGCCATTGAAACATCAATCCTAAAACTATGATTTTCTTAGAAAATGTGCTTCTACCAACCAATACCCACATAAGTATGTTTTTATCTTGAAAAGTACTAAATTTGATCACGGTCGAGATCCAAATAAATAAATAGGTCATGGATGGGATATTTTCTAAATTATTATGTATTGAATTCTACTGTACGTAAGTTAGTAGTGCTTTTCCTCCAATAGTACTGAACCGATTTTGCTAAAATATGGTTTGTAGGACAATTTTATTAGCCAGATGATTTTAGGCTAAAGTGAAACAGGGTACACATCGAAGGTGTATAAATATCACAGATTTTCTGAAAATTATCGAAAAATATGCAAAACGGAATCTTAGGGCGTAATTCATAGTCCCCACTTAAGTTATAAGGATTCCCTTAAGGGAAAAAAAACACGAAACAGAAAGAATATAGTGCAGAAAGAATTTTGAAAATACTAAATTGAAAATCTATTTTTCTTGAAAAAAAGAGTGAACACGTAACG
The DNA here is from genome assembly GCA_949715475.1 of Microchrysa polita. NCBI lineage: Eukaryota > Metazoa > Arthropoda > Insecta > Diptera > Stratiomyidae > Microchrysa > Microchrysa polita. The sequence continues at coordinate 39,722,405 of OX454421.1, forward strand.
GAAAGATTATAGCGCAGTAAGTAATACATTAATGGTCCATATAATGATTTTCTGATACTGAATTTAAAATCCATTTTTCTTGAAAAAAGAGGAATACCTATAATCTTTGATATTGCGGGATGGTTATGAGGCTGATACAACATCCAAAAGTATTCAAAAAAACCAATGGACCAATTCTATCTAAATTTCAAATTACTATATTCTAATCGAAGACAATAAAACATATCTTGAAGCAATCAGAACCAAGCGGTTATCATAGAAAAATTTTAGCCCAAAAATAGGGTTTTCCTAAAAAAGTATTTTCTTTATGAATCCATCATAGCCAAAACGTGTAAAGTGCGAGCTTATGGAATTCAGAAAATGCACACGCACTTATATAAGAACGAATGGAATCGAAACATATGGGCTAGGGCTGCAATAGAAACAACACCCCCAAAATTAATTCTTCTAAAATACAGACTTATGTATAGCTTGTATGTACATAAATTTGTTAGTTGGTAGTAATATTCCCTTTGAGATTAGTTTTTTCGTGAATGGTACTCATTTTTTTAGAAGGAAGAATTCCAAATTGTGGATTTTAAAAGTTATAAAAGAAGTTTAAATAATCAGACTGTAGAGGTAGACTAAATTTAATTAATCGTTATTTTAAATTTGAATTTATTAACTGTCACACTGTCATGTACGAACTATCGTCCCACCACATCTCCTTTCAACGGCTCAACATGCTTACTGGAAGGGAAAAAAGACATTGAAGGCGCCTTTAATAATATCAGACCCAGGGCGATTACCGAAGCACTTCAGCATGTCCATGTCGATGGGTCTATTTGCACACTCGTAAATACGCTATTAACGTCTAGACGTGTGCATACCACACTGGGCTTGTCGTCGGCAAGTAGGTATGTATGTAGGGGTACTCCACAAGGAGGTATTCTTCACTAGGAAACGCACTATTCCTTCTATTGACCCTGAAAAGGCTAAGTTCCTGGGACTGTTGCTCGATACGAAGCTAAGCTGGAAACCTAACATTTAAGAGAGGGTAAATAAAGCAACTATAGCACTCAATTCGTGCAGGAAAGCAATAGGAAGAAGTTGGGGCCTGCAACCAAAAACATTGCATTGGATCTACATTGTTATCGTACAGCCCATTCTACTGTACGGTGTATACGTATGGTGGTCAACACTCAGTAAAACAACTTATTATAACTTGCTGACGAAAGTACAAAGAATGGCTTCTATTGTCATATCTGGAGCCTTTCGAACTACTCCTTCCGCTGGCCTTGACACTGTGCTCAATCTGCTACCGCTTGATCTATTCGGCCAACAAATGGCTGCTAACACGGCACTACGCTTACGTGAAACAAGTCAGTGGCAAACCCTGGAGTACGGTCACTCAACGATTTTACAAAAGTTTAACCTCCCTTCTGAGACTGACTACACTAGTCCCAAATATGCTTTTGACAAAAACTATGTTTGTCTGATTCCGTCGAGGGATCACTGGAATAACAATACACCCCTGGCTGCGGGGTCGTTGGTTGTTTACACTGATGGTTCTAAGACGGATGAAAGAGTCGGTATTGGAGTCCACTCGGACGGACTGGACATTAACTTGACACACTGTCTACCTGGCCACTGTAGTGTCCTTCAAGCGGACCTAACCTGGTTGGAAAATCATTTAGTCACGATGAGGGATGATATCATATACACTGACAGTCAGGTCGCAATCCGATCACTAGAATCTGTCCTGACTACATCCAAAACTGTTGATAGTTGCCGCTCAGCTCTAAGACCTAAGAGTGATGGACCAATTTTTCAACATCGTTCTCTGCTGGATACCCAGTAACAATGGATTCGAAGGGAACTTTAATGCGGACTGTCTCGCTCGTAATGCGACTTCTGTAACCTTAGACGCCGACCGAAACAAGCTGAAAGCCCCAATCGCTTCTTGTAAACTGGCTGGCAATACAAAAAACCGCGATGCACAGAGCTAATGCAAGGTGGTCTAGCGGTACTACATGTACTACAACAAGATTGATTTGGCGACGACTTAACGCAGCCAGGTCTATTATTCTACTGTTAATAGACAGGAAACATATCGGCAGGGTTGTCGGGACCATAACGGGACACTGGCCTATCGGGGAGCACGCCAGGAGGCTGAAAATTCCCCATAACGACTTCTGTCGCAGTTGCGATGACGAAAAAGAGGGAGAAAGTGTACATCATTTTCTCTGTCATTGCCCGGCCCTGGCCGAGAAACGTAGACGTTTTCTTAGCTCAATGTATTTTCACGATACAGATGATCTGCGTGATGTGAGCCCACTATTGCTCAACAAATATATTGCCAGCACGGGCTGGTTCTCGGCTTAGGTGTCAACTGTAAGGACGATTCAATCGGTGGTATCACAATGGACCTATTTTTGGTCTAAGTGTGCTAAGTGTATAATCACTTAGCGACCCCTATTACCGCCGTCTATATATTAAGGCCGCAATGTAGACTCGTAAACGTCAAATCCACAGATTAAATTGCATTGCATTGTTGTTGCTTCTCATGACATTGTTGTTGTTTGCCCGTGTTCGACGAACAATTTAAGCAGGATCCATGACGTCATCGTACAGCTGAGTTGCGGCCTTGATATATCTAGATGGCGTTGCCCCTATACCTAACCTAACTGTCACTTTGAGTTTGTGCGTTTGATTTTATTTAATTGGCAATACTGTATGAAATTGTTAATGTCACTGGTGTTGGTGTATCATATGACAAGCAGTCAGGTGACGAACGTCAAAGCGACCACATCGCGAAATAAAATTATATAGAAAAGGAAAAGAACGTGTTTTTACAAGACCATAATTTTTTTTAACTATTGCCTATGTCAATAAGATATTCAACTTTACTCTGAAGGAGAACAGCATCAACATCGAGAAAACTAGATTTTCATTGATGGATGTTGAAAAAACGTTAACCCTTAAAAGACACACTGGGGTATCTCACACCTCAGCATTTCTGTTGTCATCATTATTTTGCTCCCCAGTGTAGCTTGGCGATTTTTGTATCCACGTAAATAGCCTGTAGACACGTGTACATGATTTGCAACCTCAGGTTTGCCTCAATATGCTATTAGAAGGAACACGGTCGTATGAAAGTGTGCTTGGGGTATCTCACAACCCAGTGTGTTTATGTTATATTTTGTGTCCACTTTTGAGGAAATTATCCGAAAATTGTGGAACATTGTTAAAAATATCAGAGGTGCTCAGATTGTCCAAGGCAAAAGAACTGTAAGACAAAAATTGTGTCTGGCTCGTGCAAACTTCAATTCGAAATGTCCATCGAGCAATGATTTGCTTCAATTGCACGATGTAATTCAAGCTTCTCACAAACCGCTTAGAATTTACTCTTTAATTTAATTGTTCCACTTAATGGACCCAAGGCCAGAGGCAGATCGAAGAACACCTGGATATGTCAAATGAAAAAGCAACAACAACGCATTGATCTCGGCGATGACATGATCCAGAATAGAGCTGCATGTTGAAATATGCTGAGATATTACTGCCAAAACGGGCGATGTGGCTACACCGAAGATCGAGTAACGCGAAACCATGGAAAGTATAAAGAAAGAGGCAAGGAAGAAGAAAAGTATGTATTGTTCTTTTGGAACTCATTCGTTCTATTTGAAAATAAGCTTTATGTTTTTTTTTAGCAATTTACGCTGTCATTGAGCCAGTTTTTAGTAGGGGTGACCCCGATTCAGGCTGGATTCTGTTTAATTGTACGAGCTGATGTCGCGTGAACCTTTATAAATAATAAAGTATCATTATTGTCTTGGTTAAATCGCACAATATTTTATATTCATTATTTTATTTTAATGTTTTCCGTTCAACGTCACAATAATAATTATTCTAAGCATACTCAATTAATGTTATATTTAATGCCTACTTAATTCACTCCACAATTCGGCCGTCCTGACTATTGTGAGTCCCCAAACAGATCCAAAGTTTTAAATGGTTAAGATCCGCAATCGCGCTAAAAGGCTTCTGTAACATAATCTACATTTAAAATTTCAGCTGCGTTGAACCAGACTCGTTGATTTTAATTTGTACACCGCTAATTTGTAGAAACTCTCGTCCGAGGATCAGTTACGAATTTCAGAGTACTTGTTGAAGCCGTTTTATTAAAGTTTTCTTTTTACCGTCTATTGGAAGTTCATGTTCCATGCACAACCGTCGTGACTCGTCCAATTTCATCGTTTTTAACTGAGACATCCCGTTTTATCCTTACTTTCACGATATTGAAAATAAGAATATCTCGCACTCGCACGTTCGTTGGCGTCGTAGTTTTCACACTTGTACTCCTATCGTTTTCCGAATAAGAACGTATACACGTCGTCGTTCCGTCGTTTCGTCGATAGCTGTTTTTTCTAGTGCGGTGTGAACCGTTTCGGTGTCGATTAGCGAATCGTTGTAATCGTCATATTACTTTACTTAATCGTCGTTTCAAATGGAAAGGATATGATATCCCACTTCTGATTTAAAGTATCATTATTGTCCTGCTTAAAACGCACAATATTTTGTATTCATTATTTTATTTTATTGTTTTCCGTTCAACGTCACAATGATAATTATTCTTAGCATACTTAATTAATATTATATTTAATGCCTACTTAATTCACTCCACAACACATCTTGGGATCAACTTCTTCTAATTTAATATTTTATTGAGAAAATATTATTAACTTTACTTAAATAAATAACAGGCGCGACAATCCAACATTGGACTAAGGCCGCAGGATGTGTTAGTGACATCCTATTTCCAAGATCTTATCTGCTTTTTGATGAGGTAATGAGATCAGCATCACGCTGAGCAGTGTTATTTATCCCCATAAATGGGTACTCGTTTAACATCTGAGTGAGATCATAGTCTGTCACAAGCTCGTGAGTTCGAAAAACACCATGGAACACGGTGAGATTCGAACTCATGAGCCTGTGCACCGAAGGTAAGCGCACTAACCGCTCGACCAGCCAGACTACTTTACTTGGAAATTTATTTATTTTCTTTGTTATGTATTTATTAGGTTTATTTAATAATTTAATTTAATTTATCTATTTGTTTCGGAGCGTTATTTACTTGACCTGGAAATGCTATAAATGATCAGGGTCGGTCTCTGATTCGAGGTGTTTCCCTACCCCCCTTGCCTTACGACCAGTTTTTGAGTTATTTTACGAGAAGCTCCATTTCTTTAAGATGCAGACTTTTTCATCCATGGTTAACACCCGCTTAGTCTGACTGGTGTAGTGGTTAGTACCTTCGGTGCACAGGGTCATGGGTTTCGAGACTCACCGTCGTGTTTTTCGAACTCACGACCCATGTGACCGACTATGATCCCACTCAGATGTTAAACGAGTACCCATTTATGGGGATAAATAACACTGCGGAGCGTGCTGTTGATCTCGACATTTCAACAAAAAAGCAGTTAAGATCCTGGAAATTGGATGTCACTAACACATCTGCGGCCTTAGTCCAATGTTGGACTGTCGCGCCTATTTTTTACTTTTAGTATCCGCTTAAATCCTTTTGGATTTAACTCCCTAGGTTCTCGTGTAATAATCAAAAATTGAGTCGGACTCCAAATTGATGTGTCTAAAAAAATTGTAGGCTGTCCAGCCATGGTGCCTAAATTCTAATGAGCAGAACTGTCTCTTTCTGGTTCCTGTTAACCCATTGTGGGGCATAGGGCATCAACTACGCCTACTTTCCACCTCATTCCGTTCTGTGCCATCGTCTTTAGGTCTGACCACTGTTTGTTTAATGAAGCAGCCTCGCTATTAACCGATCTTCTTCACGTGCTTCTTGGTCTTCCAACACGGCGTCTAGCATTGGCTCCTTGAGGGTTCCAATCTAGGGCCTGCTTTGCAATCTTTGTTGGTCCTCTTCGAAAAGTAAGACCTATCCATTGCCACTTTCGCCTTTTGACAGAAGTGCCTATCGAATCCAGGCCTGTGATACTCAGGAGATCATCATTGGAAATAATCTCCGGCCAGCGGATTTGTAGGATGCGCCGTAGACACAGGTTTACCAAAGTTTGCAGCTTAGTTGTTATCTCATTGGTCACGTTCCAAGTTAAACAGCCATAAAGAAGCACAGATATATAAAGAAGCACGCAGATATTACAATAGAATTGAATTGAATTCGGATTTTGGTGCGCCTGGAAATGTTGTTATTTTGCCAGAAAGGAGTCAAAGTGAAGAAGGCTGCACTAGCCTTATTGATACGCGATTGTACATCAGCGTCCGCGCCGCTATCTGCTGTGACTATGCTTCCGAGGTAGCAGAATTCGTCAACTTTTTCGACTGCCTGGCCCGAAACAAAAATTCCGCTGTGTCCCCCAGGATCGGAGCTCAAGTACTTGGTCTTGGCAGCGTTTATCTTGAGCCCAGCACTACGACTTTCGCAATGCAGAGCATCGGCCATTTGAGCTACATCTTCCTTTTTATTTGAAAGCAGACAAATATCGTCAGCATAGTCCAGGTGTTGCAGGTAATCAAACATTTTCCATCTGATACCTTTCCTCTGGTTTTGAAGCGCGCTCACTAGTACATCGTTAATGGCTATGAGGAAAAGAATAGGTGACAAATTGCAACCTTGTCTCACTCCACTGTGCACCTCAAAAGGATCTCACCTTTGTGCAAAACGTGACATTGGGCTCCCTGATAGGATTCCTTGATGATGGAAGTTATTTTATCTGATATGCCACTCCTACGAAGAGCTCTTCAGATATACTCCCGATCAACACTATCGAACGCCTTCTCGAAATCAATGAACATTAGGTGGATCGCTCAATAATAATACATGAAAAACCTTCACGAAAGCCAGCCTGCTCATTGCTTAAAGTGCGATCAATTTCATCCTTGATCCGGTTCAAAATAATTTTAGCCATCAGCTTGGATACAGCTGCAAGTAGGCAAATACCGCGCCAATTATTACAATCCTTAAGGTTACCCTTCTTCGGAATTTTAATAATTACGCCCTTTTTCCATTCTACTGGAAGACTTTCCGTTTCCCAACACTCTCTGATGAGCGGTCTGGTCTGAAAACCTGTTTTAAATATGATTCATTATAACAACAAAAGTAAATTTTTTTTTACGATTCTGACCAATAAAAAGTGTTATTTCCATCTTAATGCGACTGATATACTTGCCAATTGCAACTATTTTTAGTAAAGAGACCGAAAGCAGCAATTTTATGACTGCCCTATGAATCGCTATAAAGGGTCAATCCGGCCCTAGCCCTAGTGTTCGTTTGAAAAAAAAAACACAAAAAACTTAAATATGTGAAGTTGATCTACTACTACAAAGAGTGAAAGGAGTTTGCCAAAAACGTTTAGTGACGAAAGTTCAATGTTTTTAAATGAAATTTTTCATTAAAGAAAAAGGTTCTTTTCTTCGCTTTTTTAGTGGTAAGATTTGTTTTTTGTTACGAAGTCTTAAAAACCGGCCTGTTCACGTTTGCCCTCTGAACATTGTACTCTTAAATACAGGGTGGCCCATTAAAAGTGAACTAGTGTAAAACATGAATAACTTTTTTATTTCTGAACCAATTTTTTTAAATTTTCACATAAAAAATAGACACTTGGGAGATATGTGTACACTATAATCGAAAAATTATATCGAAATATTATATCCTTTAGATGGCCGCCCACACTGAAAAAAATGGTTTAGACTTTTTATCTAAAGTGAAGTAGTTGACTTAAATTTAGATAGTTTTACCAAAGAAATAGCTGATTTCTCTAATCTTCGTAGCTGAAAATACTATTAAATTCGTTCATTTAACCACGCAAGATTAGAAGAAAAAGTTTAGTCAATTCTTCCACAAAAGTTGTTGATTGTACCATTCAAAAATAAAATTTAACTACAAACAATCGTTCTTTTTTCTTCAACACAATGTTGGATAGCTACATTTAACAATTTATAGATAATGAATAGCTGTCTTTACAAATGAATTAATTGAATTTGCAAATATAGTAGATGTTTTAACTAATGATGAATAGAAAAATTATCCATATCTTCATAACTGTTTCAACTACATAGAATCATAAGCTGAAAATTAACGCGAACTTTAGTTGAATTCGACTATTTCTTTAGATAACCTTTCTAATTTTTTTTCTCTGTGCAGGACGGCTTCGCATAGACGGGTACGTTCTACGGTATGTTCCATTACCTTTCGCAATATTTCTGGCTGCAAACCTCGGATCTCCGCTATAATATTTTGCTTCAATTCCTGAATTGTCCTTGGTTTATCATTGTAGACTCTCCCCTTAAGGTATCTCCACAGAAAATCTAGTGGAGTTAAGTCTGGAGATCTAGCCGGCCAGTTAACTGCAGATCCTCTGGAAATGACTCTTTTGCCGAAAGCGTCCGTTAAAATCTCCATTGTGGCTGCAGCGGTATGGAAAGGCGCTCCACCTTGCTGAAACCACATGTCTGGTCGGTTTTGGACAAAACGACGAATAACATTGTTGAGCATCTCACGATATCCCCATTTGAAACGACCTTCTTCAGGTTGAAGTTGTTGCATCTAATTCGACGCTGGCTTCCACCCGCTCAATGATTTCGGCCGTCCTCGCACTCCGCACTCCCGGCTCGTCGAGGGCTATTAACGGTTCCTTGTTCTCGTAAACGGCGAACAATTCTGCGAATCGTTGATCTCGAGGAAGACACTCTTACATGGAGCGTTCGTCGATATTGGGCTGTGTCTCGACAATCGAATTATTATTCCGCGTGTAAATTTGTATTATTTGAACTCGTTGCTCAACCGTTTATCTTTCAATGTTGTTTTTTTTTCCAGTTCTAACGCATATGGATCCTTTCCATTTTATTTTATCAATGTAATTTGAAATTGATAAATTTGAGCAACGAGACAAGCATTCATTACCATTCATTAATTTTTTGTTATTATGGTGTCATTACCTGACGCAATTTTACGACTTAATTTCTAAATAAATAGTCTAATAATGATAATAGTAGTCTGGCTGGTCTAGCGGTTAGTGCGCGCACCTTCGGTGCACAGGGTCATGAGTTCGAATCTCACCGTGGATCATGGTGTTTTTCGAACTCACGAGCTTGTGACGGACTATGATCTCACTCAGATGTTAAACGAGTACCCATTTATGGGGATAAATAACACTGCTGAGCGTGATGCTGATCTCATTACCTCAACAAAAAGCAGATAAGATCTTGGAAATGGGATGTCACTAACACATCCTGCGGCCTTAGTCCAATGTTGGATTGTCGCGCCTGTTATTTATTTTTATAATGATAATTTTGGCAGTAATTACTTTTTAAACACTGAGTTAAGGAATCTTTAGCTTCCATTCTACCTGTCCGCATACGTACTTTTTGGGAATGAAATGGTTCAAAAATAAACTCTTTTATAAACCCTAATTAAATCGACCCTTCCTCAATGCGTACCTATCTGGAAAGTAGTGTAAAAATATCTCCTATGTGTCTAGTTTATTCGTACCAAATTTCAGAAAAAAAAAATTTTAAAAATAAAAAAGTTATGCATGGTTTACACTTGTTCACTTTTAATGTGCCACCCTGTAGATGAAGCTAATAACGAATGAATAAACATTCCTATAATAAACTTTAATTTAATATTCATCTAATCTAGACTTTAAAAGTTCGTCTTTGACTATTTCTCGATTACATATCTTTTGTCACTAGTATTAATTTTTACCTACATACAAGTACAATATGATGAATCAAATCTATTGAATGTGGTACCATCTTTCGACCACCTCTAATGTTTACCTTTAATTTGGATGATTATCTGCTCAAGAATCCCAAAAACTCATTGTCTAAAAACAAAAACATGACGCCAACAAAAATGTCCAAAAGACATTACATTCATGAAAAACTTTCTTTTTCGCGACCATGAAACGATATGTACGGAATTTTTGATTAAATCCCAAACATGTTTTGTTCGCGCTTCCCAACCATTAAAAATTGTTGAGTTCTTGCAAATTTAATCTCCCTCTATACTGCGTGCCTCTCTTTTGCATGATATTCGCGATTAAATGAAATTGCTACCATACACACGCCAATTTATGATTATTCCATGCAAATGTGTAGTAGCATGAAAATAAACGGAAGAACGATTTATAAAACGGTCTTGCAGATGGACATAAGAAGAAGAGGTATGATGATGGTGAACAATTATATACGGATGAGCCAATTCAATACAATAATTTTATTCGAAGATTCAGTGGATTTTACGGTTGTTCAATTCATGGCATTATTTTTGGGTCAATCGTGTCCCGTGCAACGGAGGAGGAAACGGATTAAGAAATTTATAAAAGTGTTATTAAGGCAAGAGCGTATATTGTTAAGGCTTTTCTTTTTTATGAAAAGATAGATGTCAACGAGGAAGTGGGTTATAAGGTTTTAAAAAAGATGTAAGTTTTCACAATTTTATGACGATTTAGTATTGTGAAGGCGGAAATGATTATTGATTACTTTATGTAAGTACCTAGTAGTCTGGTTTTCACAACAGGAGAACGTGTTGCCTTCAAAGAACAGGGTGTGGTACAATTGTCTTCTGTAGGAAGCGCTTCTCCATTCGCCTAAACTTCAAATTAGGAATAAACACAAGGTGCTAGTTCAAATGTGTCACTCTCGAAGATGAACATACATTTGGGGAATTCCCTGCTTACTTGTGTGGTTAGGGCCTTGACCTAGTTTTAGCTATTTTTCAGACTATACGGGAAGTAATCGTTGACATACTATTTTTTTCTCAGAAAGTATTAATTAAATTAAAACTTTTCCAGTTTCTAATTTATAGCTTGAGATGCTAATTTGCCTATCATATATGTACGTATTATTCACCATCTCTAAGTTATGGTTCAGATAGCATCATCTGAGCCATCTCTAAATGTATACTTCTTGGAAACACACTAACCGCAAACCCAGTTCCGCATATCTAAATGATCTCTAAACAACATAATGTGTTTTTCTCGTGTTGCATTTATGGCTTGATAGTTAGCGAAACCATAGTGGAAAGATACTCCTTCGTGCATACTAATTAGACCAACTATACGCACCGTACGTAGGTATGGGTTTTGCCACTGTAGTTAACATCAGAAATCGTTGAAAACTATATGCCACAATAAAAGATGGTGAACACTATCGCCTTCAATAACTCAAATGGCTTCTTATTGAAACATTGTCGATCGCTTGGTCAAAAGATTGGTGTGCTTGGTCATTATATACAATTGACAAGACCAGATCACTTTGAATTAGCGTTGCAAGCAGCGTTTATATTAGATTAATATTGACGTGCGATCGCGATGGTGCTATACACGGCGCTGAAAAAGAAAGTTTCCTCAAGGAAGGAAGACCCGCCACTCACTCACATATGACATCGCAGCGCCGCCGTATCAGTTGCGTTAACGCGTTCCAGAAAGAAACCAAGAGAAAAAACAAAGTGACAATTTTTTTCTTGTATACTTTCCCAACACAACCCACTCGTGATGGCATTTTGAATTTTGAGTTTGCAGTTTGAGGAAGCGCCTGGCTTTTAGCGCTTTGTCACTGAACATTTTTCGCGATTTCGCGCGATCCCGCCGTCTTCCCATATTGGATTTTACTGAAATCAATCGTCTTTGTCGTCCACGCGAATTCCAAATCGGTCAAAATTTAATGAGATTTTAATTCAAATTCGAAAATTTTGGCATTAATTAGTAATTAAGGTGTGTGATCGATACAAAGTGCAAATTTTATTTGTGTGTGATTTGTTGTATGTTTTGTTTTATCAGATTAGAATTTTAATAAATTGTTTTTGTGAAGTTGTGTGAAACGAACGGGTGGACTTGTGATAAAAGCGGCAAAATGGGAACGCCAAGCAGTTTTATCGTTTGTGGATTATTAATGCTGCTAGTTGTGGAGGTAAGTATGTTATTAGTGTTAATACGATATTTTGAAATTTTGAATAAAAGTGAAAGTTCTCATCGATTGTATGAGCTGGTAGTTTCCTGGGCTTCTGAAACATGTTTCTTGAATATATTTCGACCAATTAATTTCTATGTTGTTGATTTGTATGAGATTTAAAATTAAACATCAATTCAAGCTACTGTATCGCATCAAAACAGTTTGGCGTTCAGAGATGTCCATTGTTCCGTAGCTAATTTCTATGAAAAAAACACCATAGGACTTATAAAAACAAGCACAAAATGTATTTTATGATCTAGGGACGCAGGAGCGTCCCGCCCGCCAAAGAAAAACGAAGAAATTTGAACAAATCAAAAGTGAGAAGCGACTAAGACTATGTTTACATGGTGGAACAAGTACGGGTTTTCGGACCTCTGTGTCTGTAGCTCTGACCCTGGTTGGTCCTGAGTGTTAAAATTTGACAGAGGTTGTCGCTCTTACGAAGTGTAGCAAATTTCAAAAAGATACGATGAAAAACACGGGAGAAAATCGCATTTTTTCAAAAATCTTGTTCTCGTTGTTCTCGTTGTTCTTGTTGTCTATTGACAGGGCTACAGCCTCGTAGAGAGCGTCTGGGATTTTCTCTCTTTACCCATTAATAGAGTCTGTCCTGAAGGTGTGCATAGGCTATCATTTGCTCCGATCCGTGCAGTAACAAAAAAGATACAGCGAAAAATGTGAAAAAATGCATAGAATTTCTCGCTTAAGTCTTTTCATATGTCTTAAAAATCGATTTTTCAAGGAATTCAGATGAGTTAATTGTAAAGGCCTGAATAGACCTCGGGCGGAATGAAAATGAAATTTTTGTCCGCTGCGATTTTCTCAATGAAAATGCATGCTTACTGTCGTGGAACATGTCGGAAATGATGGGGAATTCCATAAGCTACAGTTCGAATATGGTTCCAAAATTTTTCTCGGCCATTTTATGTATTATTTTTCGATTCCCCCGTCATTAGATATTTCCACGGTGAAATGACCGGGGAATCGAAAAATAAAACATAAAATGGTCGAGAAAAATTTTGGAACCATATTCGAATTGTAGCTTATGGAATTCCCCATCATTTCCGACATGTTCCACGACAGTAAGCATGCATTTTCATTGAAAAAATCGCAACGGACAAAAATTTCATTTTCATTCCGCCCGAGGTCTATACTGCGCTTAACAAAATTTGGCATGTAGATTTATTCTTGTAAGTCCACTCGGTTAGATCCTCTTATGATAGGTAAAAAAGAAAACTCTTAGTTTTATAGTGGCTGAAACAGAGACTGGTCCTGATACCTATAGCTATCTCTGATTCCTGGTCACTTTATCATTGTAAAAGCAATGCTTGGTAAACTAGTTTAGTCAGGACTGAGCAGGGTTTTTGATATGTATATGTCTTTTCTCTGGGGTCTGGTATACATTTTGTAACGTAACTAACGAGCATACGTTACGTTACGCAACAAGGGGTACTATTTGCTGCTATGTTCTTTTCTTGATAAGATTTGAAGCTTCCAGCCTTGTAGAAAATAAAAATGCGTTTTATAATCTTATTTTGCTTCGTACAGAAGGCGTTTTTCTTTTTTTCTATAGAATAAATGCTTTCGTAATTTTCATAAGATTGGTTTTGTTCTGTTATTAACCCCATTCAAGCTCCCCGCCAAATAGCGTTGAAAGAAATTTGCTCCACCAAACCAGCGCGGGAGCGGTACGCGAACATTATTTCTGTCGCGTACCGCTACCGCACCGCGCTGATTTGATGGAAGCTATTAACTAATCCAATCTCTTTTGAATATGCGTATCATTGAGACAAGATGCGAGTCTTATGGCGGGATTGTATTTATATCAACTCTTTTTGCGGCTAACGACTTTTTCTTTGGCGGAAACCTTTTACATCGCAGTTGTTTTTGTGAGATATGCAATACATTTCAAGCATGGAAAGTAAGCAAAATCTAAGTTGCGTTGTTTAAATTGCACAGTAATACTGTTTACTGTTGAGTTTAATAGTTGAATAGTGAAAATTTGGCATCCGTTTTCTAGGGAATGATGATCAAACAAAAGCCACACAATTATTGTTTAAGCTTTATTGTGATGCATCTCGTAGATTCATGATTACTGGATATCAGTCCGTAACAATTTAATGTTGAATTTAGACCCATCGCAATAGAATATTTAATACATCCTTGATCTGGATAACGGTTATACCATTTCCTTATAAGGTGCAGTCAGAATTTAGAGATAAAAATTTAAATCTTTGGTGATTTAACTTTCCAGGACCATGTTAGTATTCTGCATTAGAGTTTTCTACTAGATTAACTAGATAGATACCGCAATATTTCGTGTTTCAAGATGCAAATAGGATAGGTTTAACCATAAAGACTGCTTTGTGAGAGTAAATATTGTTAAGAACTGGATATCTTAGGTACAACTGCGAGGATTTTAAAGCCAATACAGTGAAACCTCACTAATATGACTCCATCGGAACCAGTGGTCGGAGCGGTCGAAAAGTCGGATTGTCCGAAAATCGTAGAAGATAAGTTTCTGATCAATGGAAAGCAGCATTTATTATCTCAAATTCACTCATTATACTCTTCTCGGTGTACCGATGGAGAATATCACTACATATTTCTTTCTCGCAGATTTAGCCCATCCAAATGATAAATTTTGACAAAGTCTTGTTTCTGAATACTGTCATTACAATCGAAGGAAACGAAAGATGAACTTCGTATCTCTTCTGCGGAGCAGAGAAACAACCCTAGTTTAAAATCTAAAATTTGGCGACAATATTTTTATGGCAATCATTTTTGATTAAGGGTGATGAATGTCAAGATGGTTTCAAGTGGTTGCGTGAGGGTGGGATTACTCGGACAGTCGGACTACCGACCGTCGGATTAGTGAGGTTCTACTGAAATAAGATTCTTAATACATTAATCCTATTGTGTTTCTTATGTAGAATCTTTCATCTCGAAGCCTTTGCAGCCGTATTCTTGGAGTGTGTTTATGGCCGAATACACCAAAACATAATTTTTGTTTTTATGAAATTTTTGCAATGGTCGGTCGCTGCAGAAGTTAGTAAGCCGTAAAAATTTACGGTTTCCCAAACGTGCAAACGCTTCAAAGAAAAAAAACAATGAATTTGAATTTACAGTTTGAACTTTTTACCTATAGTAAGGGGACCATCCCCAACTATCCTGCAAAAAATCTGGGATACCTTCACAATTTTTCCCGCTAGATAGTACCATTTTGGGCTTTACAGCCAATTTTTACCTTTTATCTAATTGGACTTTAACTCCAATCAATGGGGAGGTTTTACCTTGCAAAAATTGCGGTAAGTCGCAAATTTTTTATATGTTGTTAAGGCAGGTGGGGTGAGTTTAAATCCAAGTTTGCGTCCCCCTACCCCCTGTGCTCCCGCAGCCATCTTGAAAAAAAACATAAAAAATCGGCCCATTCTTCAGTTTTTGACCTACAACTCCCTCCCATTTTATTTAAGCACAAAATGAGCAAGTTATACTCTACAATCAAAATTGACAGAGTTATAGCGCAAAGAATATGCTGAAAATTCCAAAAATCATTACCAACAAATTTCAAAACATACACTCCCAGTCACTTGAATAGGGACAGCCTTTTCGAGAGTTGTTTAACTCAAAATATCATTTTCCTTGCAGCAGAGAGCATAACTCAGTATTTGTTTACGAAGGCTATTATGTTGCTCATAGTTAGCGAGAAAAAAAATGAAACATTTAATAACAACAGTTATGTTTCATCAACATTATGCTGATGCACTAGTAAATTCTATGCTCAAAATTGGGTCACTTGAATAGGGACAGTTGCGATTCGGTCGTTATTTCGAAAGTCCTAGCATCACATCCTAACTGTTTTAATTTTTGTAAGTTTCGGTAATCATGGGTAGAGCAAAAGCATTAAATACCGCCCAAATGGGTCAAAACGATGTTTTGAGAAATCAACAACACAGTTTACGCGAAATCTCGAAAATAGTGAAAAAAAGTAAATCGGTTTTGTTTAATTATTTAAAAAATGAAAGATTACGAAACGTGAAAAGCCTACGCCAGGCGCCCAAACCGCCAAAGAAAAAAGGGCAATTCTGCGCGCCGCCTCTAATTTTGCACTATCAGCGGCTATAATTGGAGCTAAAGTCGGCGTTACAGCTAGTTTATCAACAGTGCAACGTGTAATAAGGAATTCCTCACACTTAAAACGAAGTCGCTATTTATATGATGTATGCGTTTGCTTAACACACATTAGAAATAAGTGTTTGTTTTTTTTAAACTGTAGTTAATATATGCTTTTGGCTTCCAAGTTTGTTTTAAGCGACTTGGATGTTTTTGCATAACCGGAGCGACAATATTTCTAATCATATGTCCGAAATTTGCCGGAAATTATTAACAAATAATTTTTACTGATCGATCAACCATATTTCCGCATGTATAATATAATTTCTCAAGGATATATAATACACAGGTCGATAGTGACTCAGATTTATAGGCATATTTTTATTTTATAGTAATAATATAAATGTAGTCTGGCTGGTCAAGCGGTTAGTGCGCGCACCTTCGGTGCACAGGCTCATGAGTTCGAATCTCACCGTGTTCCATGGTGTTTTTCGAACTCACGAGCTTGTGACGGACTATGATCTCACTCAGATGTTAAACGAGTACCCATTTATGGGGATAAATAACACTGCTGAGCGTGATGCTGATCTCATTACCTCAACAAAAAAGCAGATAAGATCTTGGAAATAGGATGTCACTAACACATCCTGCGGCCTTAGTCCAATGTTGGATTGTCGCGCCTGTTATTTTTTTTTTTTTTAATAATATAAATATTCAAAAACAATTATCAAAGAGACAATTGAATCATTAGTTAAAGTGATGCCCACACCAACGCGTCACGAATTTTTCGGTGCGAAAATTTGCGGCACATTTTTTAGTGCCTACAATGAATGACGCGGCGCCAATATTTCGCTGGGTACTGTCAGCTCACACCTGATATCATGTTGTTGCCTTAGAAAAGGTATTAGATTTATTAAAGGAGAGGACATAGACATGATAGGGAATAACTGCAACAACTGGTCAAATATAATTATTTTGACATTTATAATCTTACTGCAATTTTTGTGCACTATATCAAAAAGTCGCGGCATCTTTACTTATTATGTAAAAGCGTAAGCGGAAGAAATCAACATGAAATTCGAAATTTTACCTCTCCATGTCTATACTTATTCTAAGGATAAAATCATTGACGTGCGTAAATTGATGGAAATATGCAGTGCAGTTCAACCTTGTTGTACCGTACCCTAAAATAGTTGCGGCTGTGTTCGATTTGATTTTTTGAATTGATAATCGCGTACTCGAAAACTCTTACATATTATTATGTGACCGTCAAATGGTTAGCCTTATCGTATAGAGAAGACACAAATCTTTACTGGGGTTTTCCCTAGGCTAAAATCTGCTACTTTATCAAATCTCATAGGAAGGTTCCCTTGAGGGAAGACAAATGCTGGGGTTTTTGGCAAATTTTCGGTGTTGTTATTTTAATTTTATTCAAATGACCAGCAGATTTATCTTCACTTATTCTTTTCCGTGGCACAGAGGCAAAAGTTCGTTTACTAATCATGAACTTGTTGAGATCGGCCTGCCGATCTCTAGTAGTACTGTTAGCACTTACAATATTCTTATGATTGTTTGCTAGATCAGGGATATTTTCATCGTAAGAAGGTTGATCAAGGATTTGGAAATAATTTCCCTTGTCCATGTACAGCACTTCTTTTCTTGTCTGGTTTGAAATAGTCATTCTCGTTAGAAGCTCTTTTTCTTTATTAATTTAGGGACATAATCTGCTACCAAGTACGTGGTCACTTTTCCCACACAGAATGCAACTACTTGCAGTGCACCTTTCTGCATTGTCACATTTACCGCATTTAATACAAATTTGATTTTTATTTTTACACCACTTGGTTAGATGTCCAAGTTTTACACATTTCAAACAGATCTTTACACTTGGAACGTAATAGCTTACTTCCCTGAAGCAAGCACCAATACGAATAACTTTAGGTATAGATTTTTACCTTCAAATTCAAGGCGAATTGTTTCAGTTGGTAAAAAATTATCTTCTACCCTTCATTTGAACCTATAAACGCTAATGATTTTGATTGAAGACTTAATATTTTTCAGAATATCATCCTCTGAGTAGTCCGTGTCTATGTATGTATTTAATGATTACGTATGTTAAATACACGATTGAGGGATGAAAGCGACATAACCGGTGTCTTTGAAAAGATTATTCTCTACCAATTTATTCGAATATCATTAAACGTTATTCTCACTGTTCTAAAATTCGAAGTCTTGATATCGATGAAACCTTGTACTCTAAACTAAACCATTAAGCGGTGCACCTTGGTGTCTTTAATTCTTATTTCATTTATCGTTCCAACTAATACCACAAAATCGATGATTATGGCGTCGTTGTTGTAACGGTATCTATTAGTGAACGGATTCGCAATGTTGGCTTCAATTACCGTAGTGTCCATGTTGTTGTTTGTACTAGATTCACCCAAATTACTTTTTGACGTATTAGATGTTTTATAAATTTGCTTCTCCGCAGCCCCGATTAGCTTTTCCACAACCGAATTTTCAGAAGGACTATTATCCTTTGAAATACAAGTAATACAATATTTACTGAAAAAATGACTTACATGAGACTATAACTAATATTATAATAATATCTAATTCAATGTAAATTTGGTATAACAAAAGGATTATAAGAAAAGAAAAACGAAACCGAGGCTAATTTCGGGCGCGGCCGAAATTTGAATACCCTTCACTCTCCTCGGGCTAAAAGTTTCTTGGGGCGGACCTATGACTTGTGTTCAATCCTTCCTTCCATTCTTGTCCGTCTGTTTTCGCATAATATTTGATATCGATAAATTCTGTGGCGTCGACAAAACAATATTTGTGTGATGTTTGGTTGGAATAAGTGATAAAATAAAAATATTTACTCAGAAAACTTTATTAGGGGGATGCGGGAGAATGGCCCTATAGTACGATTCCATTCGTTTTACTTTTTTTTTTGTTTTGACAAAGACGCATTAAGTTTTTTCTTGAAATTGGTGTAGAGAAAATGTTTCTTAGAGATCCAAAATAGGGGGGGTTGGGTTTGTATGGTAGCCCCATGACCCCATAGTCCGATTGCATTCATTTTCATATAATGTCTTATGGCATCAATAGAAATGCACTTTTACGAGTTTTGGTTGAAAGTGAAAAAAGTTTTCGTAGAAGAACTCAATTTGGGGGGTTGGGTTTATATGACAGCCCCATAACCCATTGTCCGATTCCACTAATTTTTACATATGTTTTGTGGTATCAATTGAAATGCACTCTTAAGAGGTTTGATTGAAATTGGTGCACAAATAAAAAAGTTTTGCTTTGAAAAACTCAATTTGGGGGCTGGGTTTGTATGACAGCCCCATGACCCCATAGTCCGATTCCATCCATTCTTTCATATGTTTTGTGGCATCAATAGAAACATATTTGTGTGAAATTTGGTTGAAATTGATGCACAAATGAAAAAGTTTTTCTTAGAAGAACCTAATTTGGGGGGTTAGATTTGTATGGCAGCCCCATGACCCCATAGTCCGATTTGATCTGTTCTTACATATGTTTTGTGTTATCAATAGAAACTCATTTGTGTGAAATTTGGTTGAAATTGGGGCACGCATGAAAAAGTTTTTCTTAGAAAAACCAAATTGGGGGGGTTAGCTTTGTATGGCAGCCCCATGACCCCACGGTCCGATTTTAGCGATTCAAACATACAAACTGCCTGCAATAAAAAGAAGCATGTGTGCAAAATTTCAGCTCGATAGCTTTTAAACTGGCCAAGTAAAACGCGTAGCAACAGACGGACAGACGGACAGACGGACAGACAGACAGACGGACATCGCCCAATCGACTCAGCAAGTCATGCTGATCATATATATACATATTTTATATGGTCGGAGATGCTTCCTTCAATGCGTTACAAACTTCATGACAAAGTTAATATACCCTTTACTCT
This sequence comes from Microchrysa polita, assembly GCA_949715475.1. Classification (NCBI taxonomy): domain Eukaryota; kingdom Metazoa; phylum Arthropoda; class Insecta; order Diptera; family Stratiomyidae; genus Microchrysa; species Microchrysa polita. Next base: position 39,742,431 of record OX454421.1, read on the forward strand.
ACGAGTGAAGGGTATAAAAAAATGAAAAAAAATCTATACATATACATATATATAAAAATTAATCAAAAAATTCAAAGAGAAACTTTTTTATTTGGTATTTACTACAATTAAAAATGTCAATGTGCCTCGATACTACATTACCGGATTTTTTAAACCTTTCGATAGGTGAATTTACTAAATAATTCGTTATAAATGTATTCAAATTAAAAAGATCTTGACTCCTAGTGCCTCTGCCAGGGATTCTAAATGCAATATTTTGCAGAATTTCTGGGGCATCAATAGTATCATTTAATAAATTAAATAAGAATATTGCATCATAATAAAACCTTCGGGTTTCAAGAGTATTCAAATTCAACATGTTTTGAATCTCAGAATAGTTAATATCAACATAAGGTATGTGCATTTTGTAATCTATATATCTTATAAATCTGCGTTGAACTTTTTCTAGGGTAGATGTATGAGTTACATAGTGGGGATTTCATACAACTGATAAAAGTTCCAAAATGCTTCTAACTAACGCAAAATAAACAGACAGAAAGCATGAATATTATTGAAATCCGACGTATTTCTAATAACGAAACCTAACAAACCTTTAGCCGAAATAACCCTAATATGCTCGTTAAAACATAAATGTGTATCAAATATAATTCCAAGATCGGTAAGGGTGGTAACTTGCTTCAATAAAACACTATCAATAGAGTTATTATGAATAAAATTTGACTGACTTCTATTAAAAACAATATATTGGCATTTTGATAAGTTCAGTTCTAATTTGTTGTTGATACAGTACGCATGGAAGCTGTTCAGGTTAGATTGAAGAATGTAAATATCATTTAAATTAGTGATTGATTTATAAATTTTACAATCGTCTGCAAAAAGCAGAAATTCTACATTTTGAAATATCAGGTGGATATCATTTATGAATATTAAAAATAAAAGTGGCCCTAAATGGGATCCTTGTGGAACACCTGAAGATGGAAAAAATGGTGTGGATTCTTGTTCACCAATCTTAACAATTAGTGATCGGTTCTTAATGTAACTGTCTAGCCAATTAAAAATGGGGCCAAAAAATCCAAAGTTATGAAGTTTCTTAAGAAGAATATCAAAATTAATTCTGTCAAACGCCTTGGTTAAGTCAGTGTAAATAGAGTGCACTTGATCGTATTTAGCTAAGGATTCATAAATATAAGTTTGATAACACAATAATTTAGTGACTGTTGACTTACCCGAACAAAATCCATGCTGGTTAGGTATAATAAGTGGTCGAACAAATGGTGTTAGTAGATCGGTAACTATACTCTCAAATACTTTAGGTATTGAACACAATATATTAATAGGCCTATAATTAATAAGGTCAGATCTATCGCCCGATTTATGAATCGGTAGAATATAGCTATTTTTCCATTTCAATGGAAAATACCCTGAGCTCAAAGACATGTTGAAAAGGAATAGTAATGGGGAAATTAATGAGTTTGCACAGTTTTCAAAACTACAGGTGGAACACCATCAGGTCCTGCACTTTTTGAAATATCCAAGTTAATTAACTTTTTTAATAAGGTGTCTGCATCGATTGACAAACAGGACAAAGATAAATTACTATGAGTGCAAGGTGGATCGAAGGAATTATTATTATTATCAATGCAATAAACTTTTGAAAAATGGTCAGCAAATAAATTTGCTATTTCTAATTTATTACTTTTACTGACCCCATTAAGGTGCATAATGTTTGGTAAACTGTTATCACCTTTACGAAATTTGATGTGTCTCCAAAAATGCTTCATGTTTAAAGAAATTTGTGATTCCAATTTTAATATATAACGCTGGTAGTCAAGTTTCGATTGTTTTTTGCATTTTGATCTTAAGGTAGCAAATTCAGAATAATCAGCCACGGTACCCGACCTTTTAAAATTTAAGTGAGCAATTTTCTTTTCGTTTACTAATTTCTATCCCTATCCCTATCTGGGGGATTCGACGGACGTCCCATGACTATGGCAATTCACTTAAAAAATCTCCAATCCGCGAGGAAAATATTATTAAGTCCACAAAACCACTAACTAATCGCTAATGGCTAATGGTGGCTATGAAAAGTACTTACTGTACATCAACCCACGCTAAATTTCACAAAATACGAAAATTTTGCCACAAATTCAAGAAATCAAAATGGCGTCGCTTTTGGTGATCACAAATTACACAACTAATATCACTACACCAGGACAGAAACCCGAATATACACGTCCGCACTAGATCACGGTCTGAATGAGAGTCGAAAATGTATGCTTTGGTTAGTTGTCAACCTTGTCGGTCACAGCAATTTCATGATCAACTTCGTACTATAATGCACTTTGGAAAATCGTGGATATCTCTGCGATTCTTCGGCCGAGCGGTACAATCGGGGTGTCGCCGGACTTGCCACAAAAGGGAAATTTATTTGTGTAAGACAGTCCAAACAACGAGTAAAAAACCTTCCTTCCTTGGAATGCATGTTTCCACAAATGTTACTTATTTTACTCATCCACTGATACCATACAACAGTTCATTCGAAACTTAAATGCTCAATATGTCAATACCAACTCATTCCAAATCTACATCTTTTTCGGGTAAACCAGCATCGAGTTGTACTACACTGCACCTGTCAAATAAACTATTTGAATAAAATGACATTAGGTAGCGAATATTCGCGGCGGAAAAAATACAAAACTGGCGAATATTCGCGTTGGCGGCAAAGGTACATTTGTACCTTAGTACATTTTGTATGAAAATCTCACTCACTGTTACGCAATGTTGGCTAGTCACAAATTGGTAATTGTTTTTATTGTTTTTTTTTGCCGAGGTTGATGTTTTAAGAAGTTTTCATAAGAGATTGGTATGTTTGATTTGCAAATTGCGGAGCCTTTAGTTGAAATTAACCCCCCTTCCCAAAAAAAAATCCATCACCAGAACTCGTTACCTCTAACAAAAAGGAAATCAATAATTACCACATTCTCGTTATTTTCCATGAAACAACAATGTTCAAAAGAATAAATTTATTTCAGAAATGTGCAAATGTTTTATTATCAGAAAGACAGGTCCTGTCCTGTCAACAAGCACGAAAAATCGGTAAGGATGATTTTCTGCCTCTAATCTTTGGAAATCTAAACTCAAGCCAATTTCTGTAGTGGGAAAAAATCTAAAATAGTGATTGTTGTTGGTAAATTGCAAATTATTCTAGGAGATAGCTACATCTAAGAATCTCTTGAAAAAAATTGAAGAAAAAAACCAAAGACATGTAGCATAATCTATAGCAGTTACGTCCATGTAGAAACCGACGTCATACAATTCATTCAAGATTTTATACCACCCAAACTTGCAATTTAGGAAACAATTGCTTGGATTCTCCTGCTTCAATTATTCACCAAAAATATTTTATTTGCGTCTTTTGTAAATTTCTTTCATACAAAATATACCTTTGTCGCTGCGAAAGGATAAAGAATGAACTTGGAAATGGGTGGTCACACTTTTTGAAATTTGGTATACATTTTCTAAACTAAAAATGTAGGGATGTCAGTTAATTTCAAAAACTAACAGTATAAAAACGAAAAATGTACATGTGTACCTATGCGGCTGGACGAGGGTTAAAGAAAACAAGTGTGCCCTATGCATGTACACAAAAAACATTTTTTTTTGTTTAATTGAAATTTATATCTTACTACCGAATATAATAATAATAATATTTCAGGATGTATGGATATTCTTAAATTAATTTTTTTTAAATAATATATTTCAGATCAATTGTCAAAATTATACCGAATATAATACCATCGATTCAACTACTGCACGTAACTCTAAACAAAATCCGTTTTTGGAATGGATCTCAGGAGTGGTAGGCCGACCTGCTTCCACAGCAGCACCACCTTCTACCCAGGATATTATCACAAACTGTCTAGACTGCCGTAAGTAAATCATAGCTTCAGCGCAAGATAACCTTCCATACAAAATTGATAGGAATTCCTCAATATAGGATAATCTAGGACAAGAATTGTCCAGAAAGTTAGGTTATCCTGTCTTGTCCTGAGTTCAAAGAACGCTGCTTATATCTGGGTTTCTTTGGTCTGTATCGAAAATGTTTAACCAGAAAAATTTTGGAAGTTGATCGATATTGTACCAAACAAATCCTACTACACATTGTAAACATTTAATTCTAAAATAGATTTTTTTCTGTTTTCCAAAATCAGGATGTGGTATAGCGAATAAAAAACGTCGTATTGTTGGCGGACAAGAAACACTTGTAAATCAATATCCTTGGGTTGCGCAACTTCTCTATTCGAATCGGTTTTATTGTGGTGCGGCGTTAATCAATGATCGATACGTACTTACCGCAGCACATTGTATCAATGGATTCAGTCACGATAGGGTCACGGTTCGATTATTAGAACACAATCGAGCGACATCCAGCACATTTAAGATTGATAGAAAGGTATCCTATTTTAAATTTAACCAATATGTAGCCTTAATCGAAGAGTATACTCATTTTTGTCTAACTATAGGTTAAACGTGTAATTCGTCATTCGAGCTACAGCGCCACTAGTTATAACAACGATATCGCTCTACTTCGTTTGGACAAACCGGTGGAGTTGAAAGATCCTATACGGCCTGTGTGCTTGCCAACACCCGGAAAACCATTTACTGGAGAGAAGGTAATAAAAATATTTGAGAATTTTACCAATATGTCTTTATTTATTAGTAGCGTTTCACTTGTTCTAGAAAAGGATAACCTAGCTTTCTCTTGAAATTTTTTTGCTGGATAAATTTACCCACAAAAAAATTCTTTCTGTCAAATTTGCACGGAAAAATAAGATTATCCTTCATTTCCGTATTACTATTATTTTTTTTCTAAGTTAACAGATTTGAAATAATTTGCAGGGCATTGTTACCGGATGGGGTGCCATCCGAGAGAGTGGCATGACATCTGATACTCTACAGGAAGTTGACGTGCCGATTATGTCCAATGCGGAGTGTCGAAAATCAGCTTATGGTCCCAGCCGTATTACAGACAACATGCTTTGTGCTGGCCACAAGACAGGGATGAAGGATTCATGCCAGGCATGTACATTTGACTATGCCAAAAAAAATCTGTGATATTTATACTTAAAATAAAATTGAATTTTCAGGGTGACAGTGGCGGTCCGCTGCATGTTTACGCAGGAAATCATTATCAAGTCGTTGGTATGTATTATATTCTTTCCTTAATGGCACAGCTAATGTAAAAATATATTTATGATCTTTGATCAATTTCCATTCCATAGGCGTCGTGTCATGGGGTGAAGGATGTGCTCAACCGAACTACCCAGGTGTCTATGCACGGGTCAATCGATATGGAACCTGGATACGAAGCAACACTCGCGATGCATGTTATTGTCATCATTAAAAAGTTGACTGAAGCGTATTAGTTTTGTCCTTAATTAAGTAGTACTAATTTTAAAAGCGTTTATTTATTTTAATTGTATTTATTTAATTTATTCATTAAATTTATTTATTCTATATAGATAATACGATGTTTTCATTGCAATTAAAGAAAATATTTTAGTTAGTAGATGTGCGCCAAAATTTCCCTCCGTTTAAAAAATTATTAAAATTCAATCTACCCTATACCCATAAGATAGGTATAGGGTACATTTCTGCAAAATTTGTGAAAGCCCCATGGTTTTCCACATGGTTTTCACATAAAATTGTCTTGATAAGTGCAAAACGCATAAGTGCCGATTTTGCTTAAGTGCAACGAAAATTTATGAAAGGTAATACACCCACGTAAACTGCAACGGATAAGTGCAAGTTACGAATTTCGATGTCGTGCATTCGTTTTGCACTTAAGAATACGATTGTGTTTTTTTTTTTCTGACGAATATTGATACGATTTTTCTGAAGGTGCTGTGCACTTAAGAGCTTAAATATGCAGAACACTGTAAATTGAACAAGCAATTTAAAATCGAAACGCGCAAATACTAGTGCATTTCAGCTGGATTAAACATGATACATACTATTCTCGTGGGGCTAACTAAAATTAAAACGGTATTTTATTGTCATACCATTTTTGATTAAATCATTAAAGATGAAATATCTTTTTTTTCAATCAAATTACTGAACCATCCTCGTGGATGTGTCGATAAATTTACCACTCATAGTATGGGGAAACTAATGTAATTAAGTAAAACTGGGACGCTGTGAGCAATTTAGATAGTATTGAAAATGTTTGAAGCAATCTGAAATTATGGTGTGAATCTGTCCGAAAACGGATAAGTGCATTTTTTCTTGCTGCCGGAGACGATTGCACTTATCCGTTCTCGATTGTATATTGTTTATGTTACGCCGATATTATGTAACAAAGGAGCCACCGGAGACCGGAGGTATGGCAAAGTATATATGTATACAAATGATCAGGGTCGGTCCCTGAATCGAATAAGCCATGTCTGTCTGTCTGTCTGGCCGTGTGTCTGTCTGTTCGCACAATAACTCCAGAAATAATGAAGCTAGCAGTTTGAAATTTTGGTCAAATGTTTGTTTTGCTATAATTTTGGGCAGTATAAAAAATGGGCCGAATCGGGCTACGGGTTCCCCTACCTCCCACGCAAACTACCCCTCCTTGATATTTTAGTTCGGCCACAACTTTAGGTAGAATATCGCTAGAGACTTGAAATGTTAATCAATGCCTCATTCTGACATATACTTTGAGTATATGGAAAATCGATTAGGTGCGACTACCCCTACCCCTACCTCCCCTACAAAGTTCTCCCCTACAAAAAATATGAAATTGAATATTTTGGGTTTTGCGTGCCTTCTAGGCCTGTACATGGGTATAGGGGGTATACACTCATCGTGCTATTCGCACGATTAGAACTCGGTCTCGTTTTTATTTGCAACGCCCACGAATCATCTTAGTTTTAGTTTAATGAAAGTAAACACATTATTGACATTTCCGATTATTTTTTTATGTATCCATTTTATTTTATTTTTATTAAAAAAATTATTGGAAATATAAAAACTGTTAAAATTACTATTTAAACAATTGCTGAACTTTTGACACTTTAATGAAGGCCGCAAAGGAAGAACAAATTCCAATTATTTATAGTACGCATAACAATGCAATTAAAAAAGTTTACCGTAGTATTACGGTGTTTTAATTTTAGAAACAACAAAAAAACGACCAGCAAGAAATGTACAATAATAATTACATTTTGGTTCTGACAGCCAAGACATTGGTCTCTCATGAATGAATGCCAGCACGAACTAGTCCTCATATTTGATCAGTGCCTTTTTAGATCTCGTAGGAGATATGGTCATTCAACTCCTTCCCGGGGGGCTCAGCGTACAATTTTAGTAGACTCGTCTGCATCAACATCTTAAACAAATTAAACTAACAACGTGACCCATGTAGAATCACACCAAATTAAGAGTCAGACTCTTAATTTTGCACTTGCTAGATTTATCTACTCGGACCCATATGACTATGGTCATGGTCAAATTAACGATTTTAGATGGTAAAGTCAGACTAGAACTACACGGATAAGTACCAAAGACATGACTTAGCTAGGTGTATCTGATGTACCTACTTGTTCTCTGTGACCACGTAATGTCGAGACAGCATGCATGATCATCTGCGTCGGCCTTTTAAGATCACTATGATATCAAACATGTGAAAGTCATGTTGTCATTAGGGAGATTTTGGTTTTTGGTAATCGATGACTTTGTGGCATTTTGCGGTCAACTTTGTCGCCTTTGGCTATAAGCGCTATGAGGATTGAGGCATTTTTGGGGTTTCAGAGACGTCTTTTTATCCTATCTACTTGTTGGTTCCTCCATAGAACTATTAGATTGATGTGGTCTAGATACTTAGGAACACTTTGTCCAATTAGCGTGCCTATTCATATAAAATAGACTTTATGACGAAATAAGCACTTGTTTGGTTTTGCTTACATCAGAAAAGAGGTAGTCCATAGAGGACGTTTTTTTTTTATTAAACAAAGGTTACAATTAAAGAAGGTATGCGAAAGTTATAAGAATAGCGCGTGTCATAATGGAGTGTTGTCTGGATGAAATTACTTGAATCTGAATAGTTCATTCAATTATCCGGTAAATTGTGTATTATGCTGATGTAAGGAATTTTCATTAGTGAAATTAAAGAGGCCTTTTAAGTGTAATTAGCCTACTTTTGACCATTTTGAATTCTTTGTATTTTTAATGCGACTATTGTGTATTTGTGTTTGGTACTCTATAGATTTTTGAACTTTTGGACATAAGGCCGACCAAAATGTTTTTTTTTTAAGTAATGCTTACAAACCGGAGCCTATGTAAAAGAATAGATAATTTATGTTTCTGTTTCTCATAGACGTGTTGCAATACGGAATATAATAAAAAATAAAATTGAAAATGAGTGCGAAAAATCCTTTTTATTACAGTGGTACAGTTACGTTACTAGAAGTTTCTCCTTATTAGGTTAATAGATGAAGGTACATTCGCTGCTTTACTTTGATAGTGGCACAACTCAAACAATTGGGATTTCCCGTTTTTGGGCTTAGATGACTCCAAATGTGGGATTTTTTCATTTTACAAAAGAAGCACAGCGATTCATTTTGCGGTTCCAAAACAGGGTTTCTATAATTTCGCCTAGTCCGGTTTTTATAATATACATTTAAAAATTATTTACAATAAATTCAGGATTTTATTCTCCACGAGTTCCCTTGATTCATATTAATTCTATGTATGGTGCTGGTTTTGACATTGAGTGCATTGTAGGCGATTTTTATTAGTTCGAAATGCAATCTCTCTCAAATGAGGAACAATTTTGAGTCATTTTCCCGAGTTTTGTCCCGTTTTAAAAAGTTTTGAACAAATCGTGGAAAGCGGAAGCGGAAAGCGGGAGAGCAAGGAGTCTGAAAATTGTGAGTCGTTATAATAATACTTTTATTGAAAATTGGCACTGATATGCTGATTATGAAATTATACTAGACACGGGCAAAATCTACATTTTCCTACCATATTTTCAGAATGTTTCAGTTACGGCGAAAGTTCACCGTTTAGGTGATGCTCGGAGGATGGGTACAGCTAATGTCACCATAGTTGCTGAGACTTCTACGAAGGGTAGACTTTGAAAGTACATTATTCTTTAAAATAGACAAAGATTATTAACTTTTTACAGCATGTTCACCTGAAAAAAATACTGAATATATGGATATGCAATATGTATTCTGTTTCGGGCTATGTTTACCAGACTGAAGTGGTCGCAGTTACCTTGCAAGAGGAAGTACCTGAATCCCATATTGATATTGGGATTTTGGAAAAGAGTAGGCATTCGAATCAAATTTGCGTTGTTTTCTTTTAATGGAAGTATACTTATTGCAGAATATATTACATTAAATATTCCAGAAGCTACTGAAGTTCTACCAATAGCAGCTGTCAAAACTATGTTGACGATAGAATCCCGGCAGAATCGCAAATCGCGAAAACGAAGAAGAAAGCCAGAAACCCTGAAAAGCTGGTAAGTAACGAATGCAAACTCAGGCCAACCATATGTGTCATATAAAACGAAGAAATCCGTTCGAGGTCGACAGATGAGGGCTCCTTGCTCCAAAAAGTGTCGATTGAAGTGCGCTCTACGGTTATCGGAGGATACACGCAAGAACATTTTTGAGAACTATTGGAAGATGTCGAATCTTCAAACTTCAAAGACAGCGCGATTTTGTAACTGCTAATATTAAACTAATTAGATCACATGATTCCAATGAATCTTCGAAAAGGAGTTCCAATAATGCTTTCCATTTTGAGGTGGATGGCATTACAGAACGAGTTTGTAAAAAGGTTTTTATCAACGCCCTCGACATTTATCAGAGATTTATTCGGACAGTATTGGCAAAACGACAGCTTCCAACGAATATCCTTGTTGAAGACTATCGTGGTAAGCACGGCAATCATCCTGGAATAAGTGAGCAAATAAAAAACGATATAAGGCGCCATATTGACTCGATTCCTAAAATTCCCAGTCATTATTGCCGTGCTGATTCAAGCTGTGAATATGTAAATGGAACCAAAAGTTTATCACAGATTTATCTCGTGATTATAAAACTATTTGCATTGACGAAGGGAAAGCTCAAGACGAGATTGGGAAATATATCACTTTTTTTCCTTTTTCACACCGAAAAAGGATCAATGTGAGCAATGCGTTACTTACGAAAATGCACCAGATTGTGACAAAGATAACTGGCAACTGGCCTACAACCAGCACTCAACTGAAAAGGAACTGGCACGTGAAGCGAAAAAACACGATAGAGATAATACTGGAGATACTATAGTAGTTTGCTACGACCTTCAGGCAGTTTTGCAATGTCCGAAAGGCAATATCTTTATATTATTGTTCAATCTTACATTCTACGAAATAAAATCAAAGGACGTTACGTGTTTTGTTTGGCACGAGGGAGAGGCAGATCGTGGTGTAAACGAAATTAGTAGTTGCGTACTGCGTTTCATTGAAAGCAAAGCAATAAAAACCAATGAACAAATTAAATTTATTTTTTATACGAATAATTGCTCCAGTCAACAAAAAAATCAGTTTTTGATAAGATTATACCAGTATGCTCTACAAAAATTTCAAAATATCAAATCGATTACACACAAATTTTTAATAAAAGGCCATACACAAAATGAAGCTGATAATGCCCACTCATTAATTGAAAGAGAAATCAAACGTTGCTTAAAAGGAGGTCCTATCTATTCGCCTAGTAATTCTGGCAGCTAAGAAAACAGGTCGCCCATATGGAGTGGTAGAAATGACCCACGAAGATTTTTGTTGATATAAAAAAGCTTTCCGAAGGTTAAACTAGCACACCTTTTAAAAATACTGAAAATCAGCCCGTAAAAATAAGTGAACTAAAAATTATTAAATTTATACAATATCAGCCTTCATCTTTTTCCTATAAAACCTCTTATATTGAAGATGAGTTCAAGACAGTTGAACAAAGAAACCTTCGAAAAAAGCTTCGACTTAGATCCCGCATACTCATCTAAACGCACTTTGACAAAGAGAAAAAAAGAAGATTTACTAGATTTAGTAAACAGTAACCATATCCCTAGGTTATATCACTCCTTTTTTAATAATCTATAATATTTTATGTTGTATTAATTTTATAATATTTTGTGTACGAATATAAAACATTAAAAAAATGACATGTTTTTTCATCAACCAACGGCACATTTTAGAAAAAGGCTTAAAAAAGCAGTAAAAATTAAATTTGGTTATAAAATTTAATAATATTATGTTTCTATGTAGATACCCTTACACAAATAATAGTAAAAACTGGATGGAATCAGTTAAAGGGTAAAACAGATACATATTTGAAAAAAAAGAAACATTTTCGTAAATCTTTAATTGCTTCTCCCGAAAATTTGAATTTTTCGAGTTGTGCCACTATCAACATAAAGCAGCGTAATGTATATAATGCCCTTAAAAACCTTCATTTTTATTTATTGGACGTTCTATATATTTGAACCCCCTTCAAAAAACTGCCTGGACATTGGTTCTTGATGCTGCAATTTACAATTTTGACCCCATTAAGGAATAGAAACATCTGTAAGCTAAAAAATGTCACAGTTCCCTACAGAAAAGATTCGTTCCATTATTTTCTGTAACGTGAGTTACCTTTGTTTTTCGAAAATGTAGCAGTGTGGGTGGGGTACAAATGCACTGTAATCATATTGTTGAAATGTCCACGATCGATAGAGATCCAAAAAGATTGTTTAAGATTGAGAAAGCAGTTTTCACTGCAGCAATGAACGCCGTTGTATTTATTGTTGAGGTTCTAAATCGCTCTCCATACCTTGACAATACCAGCTCGGCTATGTAAGCGGGCAAACCGATAAATTCCTTTTCGTACATCGTAAAAATAGTAGATGCGTAAGAACAGATAAAAAAATTAACGTTAAAGAACACTTCAATTCTTCTTTTTCCCAGTTTTATTCGGGCGACCCATCTGAAAAAATTAAGAAAAACACACCTGAGCAATACTATATGAATAAAGTTAAGCATTAAAAGCATATTTATCAAATGACATTCACTAAAAATACAAAAGCCAGTTTTCATTCCTGAAAACTGTCGGTCACTGGTCTGGATTGAGAGGATAACCTCCTCCCAACCACTATGAGGATAACCTCCTCACGACCCTGAAATGACCAGACAGTGCATGTCCCTACGAGGTTGTAACCCAACCCCGGAACCTACCCAAGGATAACCTCCTTGGAGCTCAGTCATCGCTCGCTGCCAAGGATAACCTCTTTGGAGCTCAAATACATTAAATTACCAATTTCTTTTATTTTATCATTTGATCAATTATAATAATAATAAGAACAAACATTTTCCCATAAGACCACTAACAATTTATAATCCAAATAATAATAGAAACACACACACACATAAAAATAAAGATTCTTCACTTAATATAAAAAAATATTAACTCGACAGATATAATGTCAATACTAAATTATTAAATCAAAACTTCATATCAAAATTCTCTACAAGCCTTCTATGGCAGCTTGTAGAAAATGTTAGCTACATAAACGTAATGTATTTCCTTAGAAAAAGCATAGTAACCCATGCCATGCGTTAGTCCAGAGTGGCCATCAGAAAATAAAAATGACACCGTTTTCACACTATTGCAGTTCATAGTATGCGTAAAAATTTTCAAACGTAAATTTTTTGTTTACAATTGAGAATATAAAATCCGCGTTATATTTATTACTCTCTTAAAATGCCAACGTGATATTTAACCCTTCTGTTGGCGTATAGATCCAGAACACCATTGGTACTATATCTTGATGAAAAATATCGTTCAACAATACGGCCACAAATGCGATCAAACGTTCGGCGAAATGTAAACTATGTCTAAAGAAACGAACGGCGCATCATCGTAAGGCATAGTATGTAAACTGTTTCAAGATCCAAAATTAAACCTCTTCTAAAATTAAGATTGATTTCACAGAAAATTCAGCTACACCTTAGGCATAATAGCTCGTAGGCGACGACAGAAGGGTTAATAATTGCATCGACAATATTTTGACGTTTGAATTCGTGGACTGTAGTGTAATAAATTTGGAGTCAAACACATATGGGTTGTGTGATCACATAGCCATTCTGGACTAACGCATGACATGGGTTACTATGCTTTTTCTAAGTGTATTTCTTACAGATGTAACCAAATTATTTTTTCTCACCTGAGAAAGAATGTCACTCGAGTTAGGTTCAGGATTGAGTGGAGGGTTTCTTATTTAATTTTGAAGAACAGTCGAGTTTTTCTTTCTACGAGATCTTCTAAATCTAGAATACAATTGTTTCGGGAGTAACAGGCTCCCTCCCTCAGTTCATGACTCAGACTAAAGAGAAGACCTAACCTATTCTACTCGTACTATAAATACAAACATTCTAAGACGACTAGTGGAACCGCTATGTCCCCCTTAAACTGTGAGATATTCATGGCATGGTTTGAACACGAAATTGGACCAGATATGTGGATGATGTGCTAGCGGTAGTTCCAAAAGAAAAGCTCGATGATACTCTGAATGCCCTCAATAGTATTCGTAAAAGGATCCAGTTCACAATGGAGATTGAGCGTGAATACTCGTTGGCATTATTGATGTGCTGCTCATCTGACTAATTTAGAACTACACATGTTAATGTAAAATATCTTCCCCCAAATTGCACAAGTCAATTGCAACCCCTTGATCTAGGAATAATAAATTCTTTCAAGGTTAAATACAGAAAAATGCTAACAACGAAAGCCATTTTTTCCCTTGAGCGGGAAGGAAACATCCCAAAAAACATTTCGGTTTTGGAAGCAATGAATTTGATAACCTCAGCGTTTAATGGAGTAACGAGCACACACATGCATTTTGAACTGTTTTCAGAAGGCCGGATTCTGCTTAAATATAGAAGATGTTGAATTAAATGAATAAGAAGATGAATTAGCAGTAGCAAACTGGGAGACAATATCGAGTGGAGTTGAATTTGAGGCGTACCTTAGATGCAGCGATACTGTTTCTAAAGGGTTTTCCAATAGGGACGCTTGAACTTTGACAGCTGATTGCGGCCATGTTGTTTGAGTGACAGCTGTCAAATGCAGTGTGTTATATTCATTCCGTCCTCCCAAACCACCATGGCAGGTTACAGTGTCGAGCAGCACGTGCAAATCATAAAATTGTTTTATGAAAATGGGTCTTCAGTTCGAGCAACGTTCCGCGCACTTCGCCCGTTTTACGGTCGCGATGATCGTCCTGCCGAGTCGACTATCCGTCGATTGGTGGACAAATTCGAGTCAACCGGGTCAGTTAACAATCAGCCGGTTCCCGTGCGTCGACGTAACGCGAGATCTGCTGAGAGTATCGCCGCTGTGCGCGACAGTGTCCGCGAAAACCCGCGGCAGTCAATTCCGCGTCGGGTGAGCGATACCGGTCGATGATAACCAACTTCTTTTGGCCTGAAATCGAGAATATGGATCTGCACAACATGTGGTTTCAACAGGACGGCGCTACGTGCCACACAGCACACGCTACGATGGATGTTCTGCACGAGCAATTTACGGGCATGGTCATCTCGCGCGGAGGCGACGTGAACTGGCCACCGAGATCGTGCGATTTGACCCCGCTGGACTTTTTTTTGTGGGGTTTTCTTAAGTCGCAGGTCTATGCCAACAAACCGCAAACCACCGATGCCCTCAAAGTTAACATACGCCACGCCATCGATCAAATACAGCCCGATTTGTGCGCCAGAGTCATCGAAAATTGGACCTTTCGTGTGCGCGCCACCAACCGAAGCCGTGGCGGTCATTTGAATGATGTCATATTCCATATGTAATGGGGTCGATGGACCTTTCAAATAAAAAAAAAATTCGCAAATATCTCTCCTACATGTATTTTTTTTTTCATTTCAAAGATCAAGCGTCCCTATTGGAAAACCCTTTATTTGTGGAAATGATAGCATTGAGGATATAGCAAATGAAATTCTGGAAGCAATAAAAAATGCGGACGTAGAGATACTTGAAGACGAGCCCGACGAAGAAGAGGGCGAGGATAATGCCCCAATCCCGACATTTCAAGAAGCTATGGAGGAGTTCGATGCATGCAGAAAGTCGAATTATGTATAACATTTCGTATCACTTCGCTGAAATTGAGCAACAGCTTTACCGTACCACATACAAAAAACACTAAACAAGTGTTTTTTTTGGTTATCCCGTGTAGGTTTGGGTAACGGAACTTTATATAAAAAAATGACAGGTGGATAACAAAAAAACAAATGATCGGATTATTTTTCATGATTTTTTAAATTCGTTTCAACGCCCCAGCTAGACTATTGTCTCCATTAACCAACGGAATCGATAAGTCGTCGATTATATAGCGATAGTTGCCATCGAAATGTCTCTAATAACCTACTGAATAGATAAGTCATCGATACAAGTCACTAACTTGTCTACTAGACTAATGTAATCGACAAGCCTTCGATCCAGATTCGATTATTTACATCTAATTGTCTCCGATACACAACAGAATCGAAATGTCTTCGATCCCAAATCGAAGACCTACATTCAGTTGTCTTCGATACCATTGGCATCAAAAATTAATTGATCCGAAAACGATGACTTTTTATTCATTTGTCTCAGATACCATGTAATCGAAATGTCTTCGATCACATATCCATGACTTTCATCTAAACATCTCTGGATTAGATTGAAATTGTCAAAAAATAAAACGACTAACTTATTCTCATAATTAGTAATCGTAGATAGCTCAGGTTTAGGACGTAGGACTACGAAACAATAGGTGCCCGGTTCGATTCCCAGTAGAAGCAAAGTGTAAAAAGGTAAAGTTTAAATAAGGTAAAAAAAATTAAGTATAAAACAGATAAAAAAAAATTAGAAAAAAGGAAAAAACAAATAGTTTTTCAGCACCATCATCGATTTTCATAAATTCTTCATAGCCCGCAGTGGTCGATAGTCTTCGGAGTAAGATCGATTCCAGCTCTCACTTAGGGTATCGAAAAAACGGCCAAGCCCATACAAATGTCTCCATAGTTTGATCGATAAAGTCATCGATTTCTTAGGAGACGGTCTTCGATTCTTTATCGATGAATTGTCGATTCTGTTCTAACTGGGTTTATGAGTGAAATTTTGATTTTGTATTGCATTTGTATTAGAGTTCGAACTTACTTTACTTTAACTTTATGTTATTAGATTTGTACGTTTGTTTCTACTTTAATAAAAAATATTATTATAAATGGGGTTAACTTGAATAAAAGTTGGTATACATTAGGTGGAGTTCCAAAGTTGCGTATGTTCCGCAAACATGTTTGCCATTCTGATCCCCTAACTGCCATTTTGCGGATCAGGAATAATCTCCGGTTCTCTTCGTTTGTCTGCCTTTGTGGAATATGTTAACAAAAAGAACTGGAGACGATTTTTGATCCGCAAAATGACAGTTAGGGGATCAGAATGGCAAACATGTTTGCGGAACATACGCAACTGTTTCGTTTTGGAACCCCACCCATTGAGATTAATTGGTTTGTTTAATTTGATACGCTTTTCCAGACAATTCTGGTATAACGTTGTCTTCGATGTAACGTTTTCAAATGATAGTCCCGATGAACACATGTAACGAACCGATTTCGACACATAGATGTCTGATTTTGAATTCATATATTTTCACAAGAATTTATGATTTTATGTATGTATTCCTAATCATTCATATTTTTTAAAAGCCCGCCAGATTCAAAATTAGCAACCTGTGTGTTCGAATCACTGAACTGGCTGTTTGCGAAATGACAGGAGCGAGAGCGGCCAACTTCAGGGGAGTTGGGTTCGAGATGTGAAGACACGTGACACGTGGGATTTGGAGTTGGCGGACGATTAAAGACGAAGTTTTGATTTAGTGATGGGAGACCGGGGACGAATATTTTTTTTTTTATAGCCGGAAAAGAAGTTCAACCAGCATGAGCTAAGTTTTTTTTGTGATAAGTTGTGTTTTGTTTGATTGTGTGGTATGTGGCTCCTGTGTGTGGTTGTCCGCGATGTCACCTTTTTAATTTGTGCCATAACAGCTGTTCACTCTCCATAAAATTCTGACTTCAAATAATTAGTCCCGCGAAATAATTTAGCCCCTCTCCAGGGGCGAATTTCAATCGAGAAGCGAGGCGCCATACATTTTTCTTTCGGCCTCGGACGCCTCAGGACGGTTTTTTTTTTATTAAAATTTAGTGGGTATAGTTTGGCCGGGACCCGCCACCATCTGGGTCCACGAAGCACGAATAAGATGGCACCTGTGCACGTCGGCTAATCTTTTAACGGTTTCTCCCAATTTTAACCCTCGTGTTGTATCGTTAACCTCCGGCATGCAATATCCTTTTTTTTTTTGTAAAAGGACAACGAGTGGCGCAAACCCCACCCGTATCTCCCGAACTGAGCTACAGCAAGCGCATGCCGCTGGTCGCTCGTTGAAGAGCCCTATCGTCATTGCCTAACCTGCACGGTTGTAGAGGCATTGGCTCCGTGCCCTGGGCATCTTCAGATGGCCAAATCCTAGATATCATTACACTCATTATATCGAGTTCCGACTGTATTCTTAATTTTCCCAAAATAAGAGGATTTACTATCAGTATTAAGCGGCCAAATAAGTTGGTAAAGTGAATGATCAGACTTTTCGAGCCATTTTACGAAAAGCGAGCTGCTACAGTACGAATTCAAGCCAGATAAAAGCTAATCTAAATGTCTCAGTGATAATTCGTCGTATTCGACAAGTTATGAGCCGCTTGAAGCACTTTCGATACTCCAAATGGTTATGTAAACCTCCATTAATGGAGTGCCATAAAACCACATGCAGTCGAGTAGGTGTATAGTGGTTAGTGCACACTTTCGTCGTACAGGGTCGTGGGTTCGAGTCTCACCGTGAACTAATTCAGTTTATGATGCTTTTCGAACTCACTACCCATGTGACGGACTATGATCTCGCTCACATATTAAACAAGTAATACTGGTGAGCGTGCTGATCTTAGAAATTGTCGCTAAGTCACTAATACGTCTGCTGCCTTAGTCCACTGTTGGTCTGTCGAGCCTGTTATTTATTCATAAAGCCAAACGAATGGGATTGCCGGAGATCACATGCATTGTTAAACAGAATGGAATAACATTTTGTTTAGCGACGAAAAAAAAAATTAATTTGGATAATCCTGATGTGTGTCAAAATTATTGGCGCGATTTACGCAAAGAAAATCCGATTACAATGAGCCGTCATCTCGGTGGCGATTTTCCGCCAATGTAAAGCGTCGATGCCTAGGGTCCCTTTTGGAGTTATGCAGAGCTGCAATGATTCCTTTGATGTGCATATATGTACATATATACAAAAACTACTAAATAAAATTCTTCATTTATTCGCTCTTTTCAAATACACATTTCAATTGAATCAACTCTGACAAAAGCAACCATCTCGTGAATTCTGTTCAATCCAATCTACATAACGTGTTACTCTTGTATAGACACCTGGTTTGCCAGCAATCGCACATCCACCGCCCCAGGATACAATCCCTAAAAAAGAACGAAAATACATATTTTAAAATAAAATGCTTCTAATAACAGCATTTTCTGTACATACCCGCCAGCGAATGAACTGTATTATTGACCACCATAAGCGGACCACCACTGTCACCCTGGCATGCATCCTTTCCACCATTCACATATCCCGCACACAACATATTTTTCGTCACTCTTTTGCCGTAAACTGTGTTTCGACACATGGCATTGGTCAAAATTGGAACGGTCACCTCCTGAAGATTCGCGGAAGCCTGTCCATGAGCACGATGTGCTCCCCAACCGGCAACTTTAGCCTATCAAAATGCAAGTCCATAAGTCAAAAATGTACAGTGACGTTAAATCCTAAATTCACCTCATATCCACCCCATGATTTGCCTATTTCTGGTAAGCAGATAGGACGAAGACTATCACCCATCGGTACCTTATTCGAAAGCTTCAATAAGGCAATGTCGTTATTCAACGTTTTCGGATTGTAGGTTTTGAATCTTTTAATTGCAGCAACCTGAGGTAGAATAAAAACGCATTTTAAGTATGTATATTAAATAATGGAAGAACAAATGGAGTCTTGCTTACACCACGCTTCAAAGGAGCATCCTTGTCTCTAGAGTAGTTCAGAAAGTGAACTTCCAAATGTGATTTTTGAAATCCATTCGTACAATGTCCTGCCGTAACAACGTATCGATCATTGATCAAGGAGCCAGCACAAAAGTAGCGACCGTAGTAAGTGATAGCTGCCATCCAAGTGTATTTGTTATATGTCAGCGATTCGCCTCCGACAATTCGATTTTTGCTGGCCAGACCACACTCTGCAATTATTGAAGCACTTAAAAAGGACACTTGCATAATATTTAAATCATACTTACTGCACACAGGACATAGCTTTACTTTCGCAATTTTCACAACGTGTGGATCAAAATTCAGAGGTTTCGATGTTATCACGATACCATCTCTTAGCTGTGAATATGATCTGGGTCGCGATATTACTGGGCGTGTAAAATTCCGCTTCACAATCAGAAGCTGTAAAAAAAATGGTTATTCAGAAACATCGCATAAACATTCAAAACACAAATCACCCACATTGGCGTACGCTGTTAACGTCAAGGATAATATTAATACGAATCGGATCATGTCTTAGCACAAAAGCCGATCGATTGGTTACACTCTTATTCAAACTGACAAACAAACAGCCCAACTTCAACTACCGAGCGCCGAAATGAACCTACTTCTGCAACAAGAAAAAACGTTCTAAGCCATCCTAACCACATTCTACATTTACAAGACTTTTCAATCCGCCGAAGAAAAAGAAAACAATTTTTGTATTAGTATACAAAAAGACTAAAAATCAACCATCAAGAACGCACTCAAACCTTAAATTACACAGCAAGAACTCAATTAAATGAGCGTCGTACCGCTTGCAATATTATTCTGCAAAATGTACTTAACTCCCATTGTGCAGAATTTCGCTTATACAGCTTCCAACAATTATGGTGCGGGTATAGCGTGCCTTGGCTTAAAAATTACGGTAAGCTCGTCTGAGCGCCCAAAAAATAAAGATACCTCAAATTTAGCAAAAGAATAGGTCTAAGTACAGGCACATACATAGAATGCGAGTTGTTACGAAGAAGTTTATGGTGCTGACTGCTCGTTTGTAATACAGTAAGGTGCTAACAGTTGGGCTTCTTCGATGCGAATCAAACAGTTCCCTCTCATTTCGACACTGAATCGCGGCATCAGATATTTGACACGACATTTGCCACTGTCAGATCATCTGTCTTATGATAAAACATAGAATCCGTTAAGGGTATCTGGTCCGTGGCCTCTTAAGCTAATGGTAAATCTGCGAAAATTCGAGCAGAACATTTCCGCTCTTGTTTCAATTGCCCTGAAACCATGAACATGAATGCCGTGCCGTGTGATGTTATTAAGAAAAGTATCTTTTACCCGAAAAAAATATGGAACTACATAACAAAAGGTGAGAGCGTAGGCCGAAAAAAAGCTTCTGCTAGACACGCAAGATTTATTGATCAGACTTTTTTTTATATAAATTGTTTTCGCTCAGTTCACCAATATTGATTGAAAATCTATGAACGAAATATTGAAAGGAGATGTCCATAACCGTTTTTTGTTTAAATATCGATTGGCAGTGAGTTGTATGATTTTTTTAAAATAATGTATTTAAAAAAATCGCAGAGGCGAAGAAATTTTGATGAATGTTAAGTGGCAGAAAGGGGTCGAAATAATGGTGATCCTCTTTGAAATAGAAGTTAATTATATTAAAACGATTTCGTAAAAATGCTTATTACATGCAATTATATTGGTTTTGTAGTGGTGCGGCCAAAACTGTAATTTATGATTCCACGGTGTTGTTGGTAAAAGATATGTATTTCTTTTCAGTATAGCGCTCTGCCGTTATTTAGAGGCTTTTTTGTTTCGTTTTCGGGGTTTTTAACTCTTTGGGTTGATTATGAAAATAGTGGTTATTATCGTGATGTTTTTGTTTTGTTTCGAAAAATTGACGGCATTTAAATTCAGATGAAAATTGCTGGAGCACCGTTGATTTTCACAAATAAAATTATGGCTATTATTAGTGCGGTAGTATCCAGGGGACTTGATAAGTATTATATTTTTCCTGTGTGCATCTGCCATTGCATCCGCAATATTCTCACCTAAAGCAATACAATGTTTACTGTGAAATTAGCAGCATTGTAAATGTATTGATATAAATGGCAGTGGCGTAGATGAAAGGGGGGAGGGCAAGGGGATCAATGCCATAATAAGGATATGACATATGGTTGGAAGTGGTGTGTGACGGCCGGCGTCGCGTGTTGGCGCCTAAGAGTAGGTCAAGGCGGGTTTGTTTGCTTATGTTGTGGTGCAAGGCGGTGTGTTTCTTTTTGTTTATGCTAAGGTTCAAGACGGCGTATTTGTGTATGTGAGGCAGGTCCAGGCAGTAGCGGAGCAACTTACTCGGGGCAGTCCCGCTAACTTTTTGAGTGGGCCCCCTGAAATAAGTCGTCATTTTTCTGTGATTTTTTTTTTTAAATGTTTGTCATAAGCAAGATTGCTAACTATGTTATGATTTTCAGTATTCCAAATTAAGGCTCTTCCTCCGATCGATTCCACTGTCTGAAAAAAAATTATTCCTCTTCTGACAAAATTTATATGGTGATTTTTATGTCAAAATTATCCCTGAATCAGCATACGAAATCTGTTTCCGAGATACGCTCGCTCCAATTTTACATTAGCTGTTAGGTTAGCACTTCTGCCCTCAGTTATATATGTTATAGTTTCAACAAAACCATTTACTTAATGTGAGTGCTCTATATGAAAAGAATACCCAACTAGCATTTTTAGTAGCGATAACGTAGACACCACTCCAATATTGCCTTTGAGAGTAGCAACTACTTTCAATCGTTCCGTGATATGGACCTTTTTGTCACCGAAAAGTCACTAATGTGGGGAATGAAAAGTTTGGTGACCAGGGCCCCTTTGCCACCAGTAAGTTGCAAGGTGATTGGAACTCACCAACCAAGTGCCATTGTTTGTCCAACCACGCGATTGGGACTTTATTGGTCCCGTCTTCGCACACAAACATAGCTGTGAAGATGTGTAGGTAAAAATCGACCATATTTTAGTAAACATAATTGATTGCATTTACATGTACATATACTTGTACACATTTGCTAAATTTGTGTTTTTTTAGCTTATTCAATCAACCGAACAATATAATCTGAAAGAAATTAATTGAGTGATTACATATGTTATCATTTGCCAGCTCGTTTGATCAAGAAAACTTCGTGCCACGCCAATTTCACTGTAGAAGTGGATATTCTACCTAGAAAAAAAGGGATGCCTTCTCATTTTTCTAATGATTTCATGAATAAATTGTCAAAACATAACCCAACTAAAGTCAGTTTTTTCTTTCACTTTTTAATTGTATCGCTCTATATATTCAGCAAACCAAATAGTTACTCAAAACAAAGAAGTTCTAATTGTTTCATCTGGAAAATAGCTACTGTTTTGTGATGGGTAGATAATGATTTTGTGAAACCTTTGCAAAATATGGCGACAAGTATTTGACAGCTCCAAATGGTACTTTAAGGTCCCCAATCGGACTTTGTAGTAACACTAACCACTATTTAGGTCCTAATTTTACTATAAAGTAGCAAGTCCTTCGAAGTTACAAAGAAATTATACTGCTACGGTTTCGCCCCTCAAAAATATTACTTTAGAGGTGCTCACTATGTAGTAGCAAAGTGGGGTACCAAAACCGTACCATTCCCCTGTACTTGCCGAATATGTAGTAGCAACATTTCGTTCACTACAAAGTTCCAACTACTTCCATCCTAGAACGTCCCAAAAACTACTTTACAGGATTTGTTACGATGAAGTTAATATTTGGGTGTCAAAAACGTAACTGAAACTTAATAAAGAGGCAGAACCAAAAGCATTAGTTCTTGCTACTAAAAATGTTGCTTGGGTAGGCGTAATATATTGTTTATTTAGTATTTTGGGGGCAAAAGACTTCCTCCATATAGTCCTCCTCGCGGATGCTATCTGGTAACGAATCACTTGTGAAGCGCAATTTGGAAGAAGCATTGCTGTGCCTGAACATTTAATCAACCACCGAAGCAGCATTGCCGGGGCTCCTCTCCTTTATTGGTTAAACCTATCATGGTAAGCGTGATGCCGACAACTTATCCTTATAAAAAAAAATCCGAGCGTACAGAGGGCTGCGCCCGCAATACGAGTGTTATTTTTTAGAATTTTAATGCAAAGTGAATATTCCTTGTACTTATATATAAGCAATAAATAAGAATTGTGCACAACATTAATGAAATGCTTCCTGTAAATCTATTTTTGGATTGGTCTAATTAACCCTTAAATGCATAGCGTACCATATATGGTACATGGCAAAATTCCCGTAAAATTCTAGCGATTATTAAATTTTTGATTTTTTTTTTTACTTTTTCCCAAAGTAGACTAAACAAGCTTTCACATAAACTCAATTTTGGCGCTTCAGGAAGCCTTGAATTGTCTATGCTTCGACGAACGTTATTTTTTGTGGAATTTTAAAAGCTATTCTTCAGAGCTAAAAAAATGGCGAAATTTACCGTTAGTAGGAAAAGGAAAACTACTGGTGAGTAAATTGGAATGTGTTCTTGAGATTTTTTTGAGATTTCGACCAAAAAAAGTCATTAATGGTAGTTTTTGCACCGATTTTGCAACATATCATATATGGTATGCCATGCATTGCGGCATATTCAGAAATATATATATACATACATTCCGATCGTTCTTAGTTGTTGAAATTATTCACCTTTCTTGTGTAGGGTAGGATATGTTCATAAAATTTTAATTATCAGCTCTTTGAACATGATGGTGCGTTTTATTGGGCCCAGAACAGGTCCAAATAACCTAAATTTTCATGCAAATTATGTCATCGATATATTTTTCCAGGACATTTACTGCAATTTTTTACGAAAGCTAGGTCAATCAGTCCTGTTCAGGATCCAAGGAAACGGAGCTGTCATAGTTGATTAGAAGGATCGCTTTTGTCATTTTGTTTTCTAAAGCACACCGGTCAGGGTTTAGCGTTTCTGTAGCTGCTTCTTATAATCCCAGTCTTTTTGGCTGGCAAGTATACAGAAAAAAAATTTCACATGTATTGTTTTGTCCTTAGGACACGCCACTAAAAAACCGAGCTTACGTACTTGATATCTTAGTAAGATACTTGGATTTTCACCAGGACTCAAGCAGCTGCGCCTTTGATATCCAATTTCTTAACCTTCAAGCGGGCGCGCGGCGGTAATTTACCACCCTCGTCTTTTCCCCTCAATTTGCGCTCAAACGTATAACTTCCATTCTCATAATTATGGTAAATTGAAAGAAGAGCATGTCCCAAATAAGTAATCATCACAAAAACTATTATTAGGTACCCCAGGAAAATTGGCATTCACTTCGGACAAATTAAGTGAAAGCTGGATTTTTGCATGAGCCTTCCTTTCGAGGTCCTAAACAAGACCCTAAAAGTCCTCGTCTCTACGAGTGCGGCTAACGGTGCTACAGAGGGTCAAAGACCCTCCAAAACAGGTTTTTCTGAATATCTCGATGGTAGCATATGCAAAAAAGTGGTGTACGGAAAATTTTAAGCTCTTGTGCTTTTTCAATAAACGATGGAAATACCGAATACGTTCGGCCACTCCTAACGGTGCCAGGAGGTCTAACGGTATTGTTAAGAATGTTTCACAGAAATCTCTATAACGGTAACTCATACTAAAAACTTTTGTATGGAAAATTTGTAGCCTATGGAGATTTGAAGAAGCGGCCAAAGTTCATATCAATACTTGCAGCTTTAAGGGCGCTATAGGGGTTCAAACCTTAAAAATAGGTGTTTTTTGGGTTTTTCGTGAATGGCGCTAACTTGGGGGAGCGTGCTCTATGGTCTTCTAGGAGAAATTTTTAGCTTCTGTGGCTGTTAGTAAGACACCAAAAGTCCCCAAAGATGGGAGCCCCCTAACGAAGTTATGAGGGTCCAAACATTCAATTAAGCAGTTTTCGGGGCCTGCTTCTCGGAAATTTTTTAATAACGGTAACCTCTTGAGAGAACCAATCTGAGATAAATTTGTAGCTCCTGAGGCTGTTAGTAAGAGGCCCAAAGTCCCCAACGATGGAAGCCCCCCTAGGGAAGTTATAAGGGTCCAAACATCTGTGTACATTACCGATATATTCCCAAAATACTGCATTTTTGGATGTTTGGACCCTCATAACTTCCCTAGGGGGGCTTCCATCGTTGGGGACTTTTAGCCCCTTTCTAACAGCCTCAGGAGCTACAAATTTATTTCAGATTATCCTTATCATTATCCTTTCTTTTTGCACTGTTCCTATTAAAGTAAGAGGTAGATTAAAAAAATTTTGAAAAATGTCTTTCATTTATAAAATATAGCCTGAATGCATGGCGTACCATATTTGGTACACAATGCAAATTCTACTATTTTCGCTTTTCTGGGGAAACGGGCAATTTCCTGTAGGCCGATTGAGTGAGTTCTATTAAAAAAAAACATTATATTCAAATGAGCTCAGAAATCAATCAATCTATTGACTTCACCTAAACTTTCATCTTCATGAAATTTCACAGTTCAATCAAATCGCTTCAAAAAATATTTATTTATTAAAATTTCAGGAAAATCTCAAAACTGAGTTATAACTGTACTTTGCGAACTGGTAAATTTCTTAGGTTGAGAAAAGTTGATTTAGTATATCTAGAAATGGGTGAAATCAGTACATATTAAAATAACAACAAATGCATTTCTTTTCGCTCAGACTTATTGCTGAAGCTTTGCTGTTGTTGTGCTTGAAAATATCCTTGAAACTCAACAATTTAAATTTCAATATGACTGTTTTTTCTTTATCGGATCCTTCTGCATTAATGGGTTTTAAAATTTCACTTTTCATTTCATTCAGCATTGGACAAAATTAAGATTTTTTTTATACATAATTTGTTTTTATATAAATAAATTTAAAAAACTTAAAATTTTGAAAATAAGTTAATTGAGGTGCACGCACATAAATCATCATCATCAATGTGGCACGATAGCCCGACGTCGGGCTTTGGCGGCCTGAATCGTTGACCTCCAATTGTTGCGGTTACGTGACCTTGTCCTCCAGTTTCGGAAGCCCAGCAGCTGGTGGGCGTCTTCACCTACGGAGTTCTCCCAGCGAGCTCTCGGTCGTCCACGCAACCTTGCTCCGTCAATTCGTTGTGCGTTCATCACTTTCTTTGGCATGCGATTATCGTCCATCCGTTGTACATGCCCTGCCCATTGCAAACGTTGAAGCTTCAGCCATAACATAGCACGGGTCGGATGATCGTTTTGTACACGCGGAGCTTCGTGTTCCTGTGCGCAAGTTTCGAATTAATTATAGGGAGGACCGAGAAATATGTCTTATTGGCTAGTTGTATCCGTCGCTTAATTTCGTCCGTTTCGCACGCACATAATAATAAATAAATAATTTTATTAAATTTTATTAAATTTTTTTACGTTTTCTCTTCACTC
Organism: Microchrysa polita; assembly: GCA_949715475.1. Taxonomy (NCBI): domain Eukaryota; kingdom Metazoa; phylum Arthropoda; class Insecta; order Diptera; family Stratiomyidae; genus Microchrysa; species Microchrysa polita. Next base: position 39,769,075 of record OX454421.1, read on the forward strand.
ATTTTTAACTTTAATGTTTGAACGCGTTGTGTCGAGCTGACAAAAAGCAGAAGATTCCTTCAAACAACAAGCTTCTGTGTAAGATTTAGCAGCTGTCTATTGTTTGTTTAACCTCAAAAAATCTGCTCCAAATTTGCCTCTTAAAATCTGCCGCCCTAGGCATCAGCCTACTCAGCCTACTAGTAAATCCGCCACTGGAACTGGTGCCCACATCAGAGGAGCAATCCCTATCAGGTTCTAGTATCATATCAACAAGATGGGCCCAAAGAACTCGACTTTGTTTAGGGAAGGTAAAAAGCGGCAAAAACCTGGTTATTGGACTATGGATCAATATACCTTAGGTTGCAGTGCTCACCTTTCACTGTTCGCGGATAAAAATGAATACCATCCTTTTGTAAAATAGCATATGACAAAAATATTTAGTACCAATGCTAATTTATAAAATTTATGAAAAAATTGTCTCGACTTAAAACAAAAAGCTAAAAAGAGGGAAAATAACCTGACTGCTCACCAGCCGTTTAGGTTTTGGTCACATTTATTACTAAAAATTTCAGTTATACGACTCTCCTTAAAATTTGTTACACTGAAACTAGAAATGTTACAAATTTATGAAAAAAATGTTACACTTAGAAATTTGGAAACGGTAACCCTAGTCTGCACTATTCTTTTGGTAGCCATCGAAAAGAAAACAAACAATGAAAAAATAATGTAGCATAAAACTAATCAAATTTATAAAGTTATTCACAATTTCTGAATATGTAAAGTTATGGAAATGTCCCATTGGAATTTATTAATTGGCTAACGGGTTTTTTTTATGGTAGGTCCTTGTTCGACTAGGGCAAATGTTCGGTTTCTACCCCATTGATTAGCAAAAAAAAAACTTTTTACAAAAAAACAAAAGTTTGGGAGTTTTATTTTTTTGGATGAACATGGATGACAACAGCTGCTTAATTCTTCCGTACTTTGAAAAATTAAGAATGCTGTACATTTCGCTGCACACTTTCCAATGCTGTACGGTATGTCGAAATGCTGTAAAATACAGCAAAATGCTGTACGTCTGGTCACCTTACATTAACCCAGAAAGCGTCATGTCGCACAAGCACGGTCAATACGAATCATTATGCTACCAACTATACTGTTTTTAAAAGGAGACTCCTTCTTTTTCTATTATGATCCTTTCAGAATTCTGTCCTTTTTTTGATACTTTATCCGACCTTTTTTTTACAAAGAAAAAAAAAGTGCATTACTATTGAATTGAGATTATAAATTTAATCGAAACACGCACCGACCTGCATCAAACGCACTCTAGCAAATTGTCGCCAATGTTCTAACTACTTATGTAATGACTTCTAAAAAACGAATTGTCGGAAAGGAATTTTCTTTGCATTACAACGGATGCATCCAATCACGGAAATATTAAGTCCGATATTTTATTCCCACAATCGGAGTACGTGTGAAGATGTTGGAGCTTTGTTCATGAAAAGGTGAGACAGAACAGATCATTTCCGAATTGATAAAACGTACTGCTGAGTAAAACTGAATCGCCGAAAAAGTTGTTGGTTTATGTAGCTTCTGTAGCGACATGCTGTCCGATTATTTTCGGCTCCCGTGACCGTGGTGGAAGCAACAATGTTTTTCATATTTTGAAACGATGGAAACCATAAATTGTTGGTGTTGGCTACGCTGCACACATAGTTTTACGCACTGAAGTCGGCCTGTGACCGACTGCCAATAGACTTGAAATGCGTGGTCGTGAAAATTTACTTGCATTTTTACATAAACACAGTTCGCGTTGAAAGGTTGAAATCAATCTGCGATTCTGAGAATGCAGAATATTTGAAACTGCTGGGTTATGGCAAAACGCGCTTTTTGGCTTTGGGACCTGCCATAGCCTCGATTTTAAAAATCTTTGAACTACAAAAGGAATATTTTTTGGATCTCAAGATGTGTCCAAAAATAATCGAGGACTATTTTCATTCGCCCTTTTCTAAACTTTGGCTGCTTTTCGTGAAAGACACTTAAATCCATGTCGACAGTCAGGATCAATATGTATATATGGATTATTCGTGTGTTGACTTCTATAACTTCATTAAAACACAGCCAGAACTATTGCGAAAAATTTCCGGTCAGTCGAACACGATTTCAAGCACCCAGAATGGAGTCCGGGTGCAATGTCAATTGATTATGTTCTCTAACGACGAGGCTGACTAAGGCGCGTCTACATGTAACGATAAGTTGGACGATCTTAGTCGTGAAACTTTTACAAACGATATAAATTTCACATGTTCGCCAACTCATCGCTACGGGCTCGATTTAGCTATGTTAACCAACTCGTGAAATTGTTACTTGTCTGCAAAAGTTGATTTCCAAGATTGTCCAACTTATCGTTCATTGGAGACGTACCTCAACAAAATTTCCTTATTTTCATTGATTTCGATTTGATTTTTATATTACTCGTATTATATTATATCTGTATCTATTATTATTACAAAATGTTTAATGAAACAAAATAAAAACTGGACGAATACACGTACTTTCTAACCCTTTTTTTATTCCTTGCATGTATGTACTTTTTTATCCTTTTGTCTGGAAGGGTAATATCCTTTAACCCATAAGATGGTATAGGGCAGACGTGTCAAACTCGCGGCCCGCGGGCCGCATGCGGCCCACCTCGCAGTTATGTGCGGCCCGCGGGCATGTCGAAGCAGCACAATGTGTATCAACACAAAAATTGTGAAATTGGTAAGGTGAACAAATTCAGCCATTGAACTCAAGTCTTCAAAAATTAATAAAACTCGTCAGTGGCTTATGCAAGATTATTTTAGGATTTCCAAATACTACCAACAATTTGAGGATGTTTATTTGATTTTATAAGACAGCTCTTTTTTTGTACAGGACAGTACTAAGTCTCTTCATGAAACTGTTCTGTCCCATTCTATTCGGGCTCGAGATTTTTTTGGAAAAAGCGCAAGCTTAAAAAACTACGTAAATCTTGGAATTATGGTGACTAAATCACCGGGAGTGAAATTCCAACATAATAATTACAGCCATTTTTGACCTTTTATCAAGCTGTATTGTGCATGAGCTTGTTTAAAATCACCTTTTTGCTGAAATTAATTTATTCTGGCTATTTTGCCTCCCAATGTTTTTGGCGTCGTTGCTAGAATTTGGCGCAAATCATGTAATTAACAAAAAGTGGTTACTTGAAGATCAATCATATTTTCACGGTTCCGTTTTTGTCTTTATTTTTTAATGCTCTTGAAGTACATTTTCGAATGAAGAAAATTCTCATGGATAATCCTGAAGCCGCTATAGTGATCCATACTCTCTGCCACATTTTAAAAATAATATTCTGTAATCAACTTAATACGTACTACGATTACAGTAAAAGTTTTTGAAATTTTCCTCCTGCGGCCCACCTAAGCCTGAGGAGAGTCTTATTTGGCCCGCACCAGGTTTTGAGTTTGACACCCCTGGTATAGGGTATATTGTTTTTGTTACGCCGATATTATGTAACACCTCAAAGGAGCCACCGGAGGTATGGCAAAGTATATATATAAATGATCAGGGTCGGTCCTTGAATCGAAAGGGCCATGTCTGTCTGTCTGTCCGTGTGTCTGTCTGTTAGCACGATAACTCCCGAAATAATTAAGCTAGCGGTTTGAAATTTTGGTCAAATGTTTATTTTTCTAAAATCTTGGACGCTATTGAAAATGGACCAAGGGTTCCCCTACCTCCTCCTACAAATTACCCCTACTTGATATTTTAATTCGGCCATAGCTTTCGATGGAATATCGCTATCGACTTGAAATTTTGATCAATGTCTCATTCTGACATATATGTACTTTGAGTTGAAGAAAAGTGGAGTAGGTCCGACTACCTCTACCCTTGCCTCCTCTACAAAGTTATATTCAGCCATATCTTTTGATAGAACGTCGCGAAAAACTTCAAATTAGTATCAAATAGTAGCTGTTGGATGCCTTGATATGATAATAAAGATGTGCCAGGTTTGACCCATCTACCCCCCCCCCTCCCCTACAAAAAATATGACATTGAATATTTTGGGTTTTGCGTGCCTTCTAGGTCTGTACATGGTATACACCCATCGTGCTATTCGCACGATTAGAACTCGGTCTCGTTTTTTTTAATTTTCGTTAATGGCAAAATCGAAAAAATGTATAAATCTGACGAAGAATCCAAAAAACATATTCGGATGCTTCGTGTGTGGGCGGCCTGAAGTTCTACTCCAATTTTTAATGCAAGTTAAATGGTTCTTTGACAAATAATAATAAGCTCTCCTAAAAAAACTAACTTTCCCATGGAATACTGTGAGAATATACGATACATTTAAAATAAATTGAACATATTACACTCTTTTTCTATTATATGTATTTTTTTTTCCTTCGGAGAAACCGCAAAACCTTTTTTTTTCAATCTATGTGCCAAAGCATTTATCTGTGCATAGATACATGGTCCAAAACAAATCTTAAAACTAACAAAAAATAAAATTTGGGTATGAAAAATTAATCTGTGTTTAGACGGTCATCATTCAAGTGCGATGAGAAGAAATTTGAAAGATGAAAATAAAAAGAAATGAAGAATAGAACCATCATCATCATAAAAGAGTAGACCAAATCAAAATATGTACGTACATTCATGGTTCAGTAGATCCAGAAGAGGGTACTTCAGCAACTACGAGTACGAGTATATCTTAACAATTTCGGTTGATCAGAACGTTAGGAGAAGTAGAAAAAAGGAGGAAAAAAATTGGCGGAACATTTACAAAAAGGCCACAACTTTTCTAGCGCCGAGTCATTTATGAAAAAGTTGTCGGTTGTGAAGGTTCTATATTTTTTTGGGAACAGTTTTGTTAGAAACAGTTTTACTTTTTTGGTGTTTTCATTTTTTTGTTTGATATTGTGTTGCCCGAAGACAAGTTGAGTGATCGAGTGTTTGAGACGTGAAATTATGCATCCTTTGGAATTTTTAGTGATACTGTGCTGTTGCAGCGTTGCATATGCAAATGTATGTTTATTATAATTATTCTATCATGTGATTTTTATGGAAAGTTATTTTCTTTAAATTAAATTGAATTATTAAATGAACTGAAAATGTTGTGAGACGTACGAGTGAAATTTGAACTCTACTAAATAGAAAATGCAAAACAATGTTTTCAAAAAAAAAAAAAATTTAAAAAAATTTTTGTGCGTTTATTCTAAATACGTTAGCAATAATAATTTAAAAAAATGTTTATAAAGTTGAATGTGAAATACGACCAATTTATTATTTTTGATACAGATAGTGCATTTTATTATGTATATCAATGAATGAAATTTGTTTCTTCCCTACTTTCATCATTAGAGAGACATAGTTCTTCTATCTATCTTCTGCTAAAAATCGTACCGTCAGTATTCTTAAATATGCCTACTTAAAATTATAAAAAAAAACGATCAAGCGCGGTAGAGTAGCCGAAGAATGGCCAAGGAAACATTCTCTACTCCACAAACTTGCTTGACTTGTCTAAATTCTGAGAAAAACACCAATTTTTGAAATTAAGTGGAAAAACTAAAACAAATCTTGTAAAATCCATTTTTATATCATTTCATCCGCTTAGCTAAAATATTAAAACCTCCTCCTACTTCGATATTGAGGTAGCCACTTTTTCTTATAGCATTCTTTTTCTTTTCAACGTATTCCCAAACCAAAGACATACAACCACATCTTATAGCTGCGGTTGCATCGCTAACAGAAAATCATCATATCCCTGACAATGTGTTGATGTCGTTAGGACCAACCATTATTCCAAATAGAACGAAGTTAGTTAAAGGATATGGCATGGGCGTAGCCAGGATTTCGATCAGGGGGGGGAGGGGGGCAAGCCCGAAATTTTTTCAACATCATGATTTTCTTAGAAGTTGAAACTGACGGTCAAGAAAATATTGTTAGGCAAATTTTAGAGTAGTCGGTGCACAGGGTCACGAACCATGTGACGGACTATGATCTCTATGATGGGGATAAATAACATTGCTGAGCGTGCTGTTGATCTCAACACCTCAACAAAAAAGCAGTTAATATCTTGGAAATTGGATGTCACGTACACATCTGTGACCTTGGTCATGCCTGTTATTTTTTTTTTAATTTTAAAACTAAATTTTAAGAAAGGACAGTCGAGATTGACTTTCTACCAGAGATTTGGAGCGTAGCGACCCTAAATTTCGGAGCGAAAGAGGGGAGCGTGGAGCGGTTTTTGGCAGGCTGGAACGGCGCGATTTTTGCTTTGAAAGACGCTCCGCTCTAAAGTAAAAAATCCAAAAAAAAAATCCGAGAAAAAAACAATTTTTTTCGACGAAATTCTTCATTTTATGGCACGATTTGATGATTTTGGGACGATAGGCAAAGAGTTCGTTGAGAGACTTGCAAAATTTCGGATTATTGTGAAATTCATTGTGATAAAAGAGGATTTGCGTTTAGTCATAATCATCACTCTTTATTATTAAGAAATGGAAGATCATCCATGGCAGAAAAGTCCTGTCCTGTACGTACTCGTTGAACGAAACGCCCTTTTTAATTTAAATTATTTAATTTTATAGTCATATTTCGGTGCGCTTATGCGTAGGTTAAGTTTCCGGACACCCTATCTAGAACAACTCAATTTTATGTTCAAATTTGTACGAAATTGGTGCAAACCTGTTCTGTACTCGATCGAATAAAACGCACCTATTAAGTCATATTCTGTACTACGTGAGTAGATATAAGTTGAATTGATGAATTTGCGGAAAAAAATAAATATTTACTAAGAACAATGAAGTTTTGTTGTATTTCTGTAATTGAGCGGAGCGAAAAAAATTGAAGTCGGAGCGCTGGAGCGGTTTCAAATTGGTCGGAGCGGGGCGAAAAAAAATTTCGCTCCAAGTCCCTGCTTTCTTCACCATTTAACGAAAAACGACCCTGCACTTATTTAGACATTCATTGATGATTCTGATTCCATTCAAATGGCCTCCAATTTCTGCGTTTTAGACTGTAGTCCGTCTATATTCCGTGTTATTTTTGTCTCGGACTGCATATTCCACTTGCGAGATCTAAATTTAATTGCTGGTACGATTTAGCCACAAAATGAATCTTGATTAAATAACTTGAAATACAAGGAAATGTGAGATTCGTTCTTTACAAGGTCCCTAACTGGGCAAAGCTGTATGCCATTTCTCACTAAAATCCCTTTCAGATGGAATGTTGATAAATTCTACTACTTTCTTGGAGCGACTTCATGTGACAGTTAAAATTGTATTCTGCAGCTCAGACAGAAACCATGCAATGAAACGCATGAAATATGAGACTCTCGCAAACGAAACGAGACCGAGGCTAATTTCGGGCGCGGCCGAAATTTGGATACCCTTCGCTCCCCTCGGGCTAAAAGTTTTTTCGGGCGTACCTATGACTTGTGTTCAGTCCTCCCCGCTTCCATGCTTTTGAATTTTCACATAAGTGCTGTGTCGAAGATTTATTGGGAGAAGCGGGGGACGTGGGTTTCTTATAAGAACCAGAAAGAGGAAGGGGGGGGGGTTGTATGGCAGCCCTATGAACGCATGGCCTTTCCATCAATTTTTACGAATGTTTGTGGCATCAATTAAAACACATTTCTATGAGATTTGGTTCAAATTGGTGGACAAATAAAAAAGTTTTTCTTCGAAGAACCTAATTTGGGGGTTGGGTTTATATGCCAGCCCCATGGTCCGATTTAATTCATTTTTGCATATGTTTTGTAACATCAATCAAAATACATTTCCATGAGGTTTGGTTGAAATTTGTGTATATGTACAAATAAAAAAGTATTTTTTGAAGAACCCAATTTTGGGGGTTAAGTTTGTATGGTAGCCCCACGACCCCATAGTCCAATTTCATTTATTTTCACGTTTGTTATGTGGCATCAATAGAAATATAATTTTCTGAGGTTTGATTGAAATTGGTGTGCAAATAAAAAAGTGTTTTCTTAGAAAAATTTGATTTGGGGGGCTAGGTTTGTATGGTAGCCCCATGACCACATGGACCGACTCCATCTGTTTATACATATGTTTTGTGTCATCAATAGAAACACATTTTTGTGAAGTTTGGTTGAAATTGGTGTGTAAAAAAAAATCTTAGAAGAACTTAATTTGGGGAGCTAGGTTTGTATGACAGCGCCATGACTCCGTGGTCCGATTTGGTCCATTTTTACATATGTTTTGTGGTATCATTAGAAACACATTTGTGCGAAATTTTATTGAAATCGATGAGAAAATAAAAAAGTTTTTCTTAGAAGAACCTAATTTGGGGGACTAGGTTTGTATGGCAGCCCCACGACCCCATTGTTCGATTTAGTCGATTTTTACATATGTCGTGTGTCGCCAATTAAAACACATTTGTGTGAAATTATATTGAAATTGGTGGATAAATAAAAAAGTTTTTCTAAGAAGAACCTAATTTTGGGGGGTAGGTTTGTATGGCAGCCCCACGACCCCCTTGTCAGATTTTAGCGATTCAAACATACAAACTGCCTGCAGCAAAAAGAAGCATGTGTGCAAAATTTCAGCTCCATAGCTTTTAAACTGGCCGAGTAAAACGCGTCGCAACAGACAGACAGACGGACAGACGGACAGACGGACATCGTCCAATCGACTCAGCTCGTCACGCTGATCATATATATACATATTTTATATGGTCGGAGATGCTTCCTTCAATGCGTTACAAACTTCATGACAAAGTTAATACAGTAGGGCCTCGGTTTGCGTCGGTAATTGTTTCCTAGAAATCGCGACGCAACATGAAACAACGCAAAACGAATTGTGAATTTTCGATAACAAATTTTTGAATTTCGTCGCGCATATTTTCTTTGCATGCACCGACCACTGTCCACTCGTCAAGATAAATGTTCGACGGACGGCCGAAGTATATCCGATTATTGTTTTTGCTCCCTCAGTGTTCAGAGACTATGGAGAAAGCGGAACAGCGGGCCCACTGCAATTCCGTCGGTACTTTTCCAAGTCGTCGTCACACGGCCAGACTCCAGCACCGTACCGCTGATTGCTCTGTGCCAGGGGTATCAAACTTAAAGCATGGCCTGGGCCAAATATCAGTTTTCTTAAGGTTTAAGCTGGCCGCAGAATAAAAAAAAAATTAAAACGCGTATTGAAACCTCAGAAACAACGTCTAAAAATAGACAAAAATTGTTCTGTGACAAGGTGTGAAACAAACGCATGTACCAGTAAAGCTTAATGAGCTAAAAGGAAAAAAATCTGTACTTGGGCTGAAATGGCCATATTTACATTTATATTTCAAGTTCAGGTGATTTCCTCACCAAATATACGATTTCGGGGCTTTAGAACTTTGTCCCTCAAATAAATCTTAGCTCAAGATGTTCTTGTCCAATAACCTGAAGGATGCGAACGCGAGTTACAGTACAACGTGGCAAATAGCTAGCAAGTCCAAGTTCGGCTAGTACTAAAAAATCTGGACCGATTTTCGGGACAAAACAATTTCACAAAAAGGCTTAATGTTTTCCTCCACAAAAAAAAGATGCCTTAAGCAAATGTAACTCAAATAATCGTCGGCGATTTTTTTAAGCGTGCATAAGCCACCGAATTCTTGACGAGTTTTAGTAAATTGTTGAAATGAGTTCAATAGCCCGAATTTGTGCTGCCACACATTTTTTTAATTAAGTTCTTCGACCTGGCCGCGAGCTGCGAGTTTGACATGTCTGCTCTATGCGATACGAATGAGTATTATGCCAAAAAAAACAAGGAAAAGAGTTACATTCTGGGTGGGTGGGGGAGGCAATGAATGAAAATCATAAACTAAACCATATATCTATTGAATCAGCTTAATTTTTGATACTAAAGTGATTATTTTTTTTGAGTATACTCTAAAAAACCCAAAATATCGATGTTTTTGGTTCGATATTTTCTTACCATCGATGTTTTTTCTTTCGATACTCATCTCTAATATAGACGTTAACATATAAAATTGTAACAACCGCAGGAGTAGTTGGTTAAACTTATATTTACGAAACGGAAGTCCCATCGTTTTTTTTTTTTAGCCTTTCTAATTATAAATTAAAAGAAAAAAATTATGAATCTTAGGCCGCACACACACAGATTCCATGGATTCCGAATCCAACGAACCTCCATATAAAAAAAAATGACAGCTGGGTAAGTTGTAATTTTGGAACATTACGCTATCACCTTCGCAAGAAGAATTTTCTTGTTCTTGTTATCGACACTAGCGACACTTATCTTACCGTCCGCCATATAGCGGACATATAGCGGAAAATATCGGAAACACAAAAGTTCCCCCTATTAAAGCGGATAGCAGAACATGCCGTAATTTTTTATATGAAATCAGTGCGTAAAGAAAAGAAGTTGATCTCGCCATGCAAGCACTAAAACATAATAAAGCCCCGGGCGCTGACGAGATTCCAGCTGGAATAACGGCTAAGCTAGTGCGACTCATAAGGTTGACGATGACTAATACCGTCTCGCAGGTCAGAGTTCAGAACAGACTCACTGACCTATTTGAAACTCGTACTGGACTCAAGCAAGGCGACGGCCTGGCGCCGACGCTCTTCAACCTGGCTCTGGAGTTTGTAATTCGAACCAAGAATTTGGACAGCAGCGGAACGCTACTCATTAAATCGACTCAAATAGTAGCCTACGCCGACGACATCAACATCATGTCTCGAAGATTGAGTGATGCAGAAAGCCTTCTGCATAATCTCAATAACGCCGCCAAAGAAGTTGGGCTACATATCAACGAATCTAAAACCAAGGTCATGATGCAATTAAAAACTAGAACGCCAGTAAATTCAAGCATCACAGTGGGGGACCTCAATATAGAGTATGTAGACAACTTCACTTACCTGGGTTGCAATTTGTCAAAGGACGCCAACGAAACAGATGAGAAAAAGCGACGGATACAACTAGCTAATAAGTGCTATTTTGCGGTCCTCCCAGTTATGAATTCGAAGCTGGTGCACAGGAACACGAAGCTCCACGTGTATAAAACCATTATCCGACCTGTGCTAAGCTATGGCTGCGAGGCATGGACCCTAGCCCAAAACTCTGAACACCTGTTGGATACATTCGAGCGAAAGGTTCTCCGAAGAATCCTCGGGGCCGTTCGTGAACGAGGTGAATGGCGCATCCGGCACAACCTTGAGTTGTATCAGCTATATGATGAGCTACAGGTGTCGAAGATCGTGAAATTGCAGCGACTGCAATGGGTGGGACATGTACAAAGGATGAACGACGAATGCATGCCCAAAAAGGTGATGAACGCGCAACGAGTGGACGGAGCCAGATTGCGTGGACGACCGAGAGCCCGATGGGAGCATTCTGTATGTGAGGACGCCTACCATATGCTAGGCTTTCGGAACTGGAGGACAAGGTCGCGTGACCGCGACAATTGGAGGTTTTCCATCCAGGTGGCCAAGGCCCGAAGTCGGGCTATCGTGCCATTAAGAAGAACATGAAGTGCGTAAAGAGCGTTGCCAGGCCCAGGCGTATGCTAATTTGAAATGGAAAAAGCGGTGCTTCTATTGTTTCCTAGGACCACACATCATTGCATTGGAACCATATTTAACCTAAGTATGGAAGAATCTTCTGTTAGCAAAATTCACCGATACTACCACGGATTGAACACATTAGGAATTAGAGGATATTAACGTTTTAAAAAATGATCTTTACCACCACTAGTGGGGCGACTTTGCAAATGCCTCTAGGCAGACATTTTCTTTAATAAAAATTATGCACGAATTTAGTTTCTTTCTGGCTATATTGTCTCCTTTCTTAATTTTTTTCATTTTGTAAGTTTTGTCAATTTTAGGATTCTTAGCATTTATTTTTATAAATGTATTAAGTTATTAGATAATTCATTGTATCACTTTCAGGCATAGATCTAAGACTTTCCCATTCAAATTAATTTTTGATTATTATTGTTTGCATGAGATAAATATTATAAATTCAATGAAAGTATAATATAATTTTTTAAGCTTTTCCAGACAGTGCAGTGAAAATTCTCTCTTGTCAATTTTGTATTGTATTTGTATTTGGTTTCTGGTGAAAGTGTTTCACAATGGTGCTCTGGTGATGAAGTCCTGCTTCTGTACATAATGTAAATATCATTCAATTATTATTTGATTCAAGGCTCTTTCACTTCTTTTCTAAACCAGCCTTTTCAATAACCATCTTTCAGATTTATATCCTTGCACGAAACGTTGACACTAACGAAACTATCCTTAGTTTGGAAGATGACGACATAACGGGACCTTTTATATCAGTTGGCGATGAATTACTCGAAAATGAAATCAATAATTCACAAAATACAACCATGGTCCAAACAAACGGCTCGGACACTGACAGTCCGGATAGTGTAGATGAGGACGACGAAGACGTCGGCGAAGAAGAAGAATATGATGACTATGATTTCACGGTAGGACATTTGCATGCAACGACTCACGAATTGCAAGAGGCCTCCGAACCGAAACCGGGAAATTTTCCCAACCGCCGCCGCAAGAATACGAAAAAACGAGGGAGACGACCGTTACAGCCAATGAAACGGCCAGCACTACCGCCAAGCCCGAATCGTAGAATTCGACGACCGAATGGAAACAATTTGAATGGACAGCGAAAAAGGATCAGGATACGCACCGATCAGCGAGTGAAACCCGCGGTTGTTTCACAGTTTATTAATGATATCAATAAGAATTGCAAACCGTGTCGTAAGTAGGATTGAAAATTACTTTAAAAACATGAACTGAGGGAGCAAACTTTTTTATTGCCAGGATGTGGTGCACAAGGCTGGCATCGAAAAGGCCAACCAAGAGTTTCAATCAATCTGGAATTCCCCTGGCTTGTTCACCTCAGCTACTTCGGACGGTTGTATTGTGCCGGAGCTTTGATCAATGATCGATACATTGTCACAGCCGGTCACTGTACAAATGGCTACATACCGAATATGATTGCAGTTCGTCTTCTGGAATACGAACAAATTGAACAGTTTGAAAAGCCGATTGTAAGAACTGTCGAACAAGTGTTCAGACCACCCAGTTATAATCCGGACACATTGGAAGATGATATTTCGCTGTTGAAAATTTCACCATCCGTTCCGATAGATAGGATCACGCCTATTTGTTTGCCACTTCGAGGATTCAGTTTTGCTGGTAAAAATGTAATAAACCTTGACAAGCTCAGCGCATATTCAAAACAGGATTTGAAAGAGTTATATATTTATTTTAGGCAATTGTGGCCGGGTGGGGATTGACCATGCTTCACGACAACGAACCGGTCAGTGTTCTCCGAAAAGCCATTGTTCCGATTTTTGCCAACAAACGATGCGGCCTGACCGCTGAAGACGATGAGTCCAATCAAAGGATGCTTTGTGCTGGCTATCGGCAAGCTCAGGGTCTCAACGCCTGTCAGGTGTTATCAAAAGTGAGATGTCCTGTCCATATCAGGTGTTCAGCAAAAAAATAATCACTTTCATATTTGCAGGGTGACAGTGGTGGTCCGTTGATGATAAAACAACGTGGCAAATATAGATTAGCGGGTATGTTTGAATTAATTGATAAATTGCCAATAGCCGAGGCAAGAATTTAAATTTAATTGTGCATTTCAGGAGTTGCATCGCATGGTCAGACATGTGTCCAAGGAAGTCATCCAGGAATCTATACGAGAATTTCCAAATACAACGCATGGATCGGTCAATTGACTAAGGATGCATGCTGGTGTCGAGAGTGATTTTTACCATTTTAAATTAATTAATTTAAATATTTATTTAAGGAAAAAAGTTAAAGGGGCTATGAATAAAGTTTATATTAGGATCAAATTTTTCTGTTTTAATTTCCTAAATCATATAATTCAATGGAAATTTAAAGCGAAGGATTATATCAGATTTTTTACAATTTCTTTCAGATCAACTACACATATCCTGTATCATTGAACAACTACCAAACTATTCACATAAATTCCACTCATGATCTTGGTTTGAGGCTCAATAACATAACCTATCATCTGTGGCTTCCGGACTCATTTCTGGAGAACACAACTTCCCTGGATGCTTTAACTGAAGACGATTTAAAATATTTGAATGAAGTTGACCAAGCAGAACATGCAGAAGAGGCTACCGACGAGGACGAAGAGGAAGATGTCACTCTTTTCGTTAGAGATAACTCCACAACATCGAATTATCATAATTTGCCCGTTGGACATAAGCCCGTTACTACAAACCAAGTAGTAATGATGGATGATGAGCCGAAATGTCCTTCATGTCGTAAGAATTATCCTATTAGCTTTTTGAGTAGCAGTGTTATTTAAGCAAAATATATTATCCTTCCTTACTTCAGAATGCGGTTTTCGAAATATTCGCCGAATCGTTGGCGGCAAGATTGCATCAAAGTATGTCTATCCGTGGACTGTAGTTCTGAAGTATAACGGAAGATTCTTTTGCGGTGGATCTCTCATCACCGATTTGCATGTTGTGACAGCCGGACATTGTACAGAAGGTCTTTCGGCAAGTCGGATGATTGCCGGATTTCTGCAACATGATCTTCGTCAACCAGAACAAGGAATTGCTTTTACGAGAAAGGTAAATAAACCCGAGCGTAAATTTGATAAACAATAAATTGAATTTCGCTCTATATTTCAGATTCAATCCTACAAGAGACACAATCGATACAATTCCAGAACATTAGAGCATGATATTGCCATATTGACCCTCGCGAGGAGAGTTCCAATTGGATCGACTTTGTTACGCCCTATTTGCCTGCCATCAGCAAAAATGTCCTTTGTCGGACGAAAGGTATGCCTGATAACTTTTTTGTTTTTCAAATTCAAGTCAAACGCAATTGTTGTACTTTCATAAAGGGATTCATCGCTGGATGGGGTGCCGTTGGAGAATATAGTATGCCATCTGCCAAGCTACGTGAGGCTATTGTACCGATTATGACTAACAAGAAATGTCGAAGGACGGCTTACGGTAATGAAATCAAGCGACATATGATGTGCGCGGGATATCCAAGACGAGGTGGAATTGATGCATGTCAGGTAACAATTAAAAATTATGAGTAAGAAGAAGATTTTCATGAATCTCCATTCATATTTCAGGGTGACAGTGGAGGTCCGTTGATGGTGCCGCAAAACAAACGATTTTATTTGGCTGGTAAGTACAGATAAATTTATATTCCTGAAAAAAGCAATTGTCTCAACCTGAAACCTTTTGGATACCACGTCGAACGATCGTTGCCATCGAATGCTATCCACTAGGTTTTTTGCCATTTTCTTATGAAAATCATAAGGCACAAGATGCAGACTTTAGTTTAAACCGCTAAAATGCTTCTTTGTTTTCTGTTACAGGTGTTATATCATGGGGCGATGGTTGTGCAGCGAGAAATCATCCTGGAGTCTATACACGAGTAACAAATTATGTTAAATGGATACGAAATAGGAGTTCAAATGGATGTCGTTGTTCTTCGTAGAAAGAAAATAACTGAATAAAGGCTGAAAACCAAATTAATATACTGTTATGTTTTTCTCGTCTTTTCTAGACGTTCCAGTGGGTTCGACAGATTTTCGCGTACACCATAATGAATAACACTCGCTTTACTGTAACACTATTTATTACAACACTCATCACAAACGGATATATACACGATTTACAATTTCACTAATTACTGACTAGTTTAAACAAAGCAACAAAAACATTGTTGTTGGACGGTGGATGTTGTATGCTCAAAAAATGATTTGAGCTATCCACCGTCCAGTTTGCCCATAGTGGGACAGCACAATAGTATGCATACTCCAGCGAGTTGCGGCACACAGAGTGCATTTCGAGCCGGTTTCGAACTAGTATTACATGGCGCGCTGCAATTCTCATCAGATGCCTCTACATATGCAGCGCGTCATGTAATACCAGGAGAGGCATTACCGGACTCAACCAGGCAAAGGTGTACGATCCTCTTATATAGGACACGAAATACACCCTGGTATCGAATCATTTTTAAATGGGGCTAGGCAATGGCTAGCCACCGATTCGATACGGCCGCGTTTCTGAACTATGTGTCAGAGAACGGGTTTAAACAAAGCAACAAAAACATTGTTGTTGGACGGTGGATGTTGTATGCTCAAAAAATGATTTGAGCTATCCACCGTCCAGTTTGCCCATAGTGGGACAGCACAATAGTATGCATACTCCAGCGAGTTGCGGCACACAGAGTGCATTTCGAGCCGGTTTCGAACTAGTATTACATGGCGCGCTGCAATTCTCATCAGATGCCTCTCTCTTCGTGTCCTATATAAGAGGATCGTACACCTTTGCCTGGTTGAGTCCGGTAATGCCTCTCCTGGTATTACATGACGCGCTGCATATGTAGAGGCATCTGATGAGAATTGCAGCGCGCCATGTAATACTAGTTCGAAACCGGCTCGAAATGCACTCTGTGTGCCGCAACTCGCTGGAGTATGCATACTATTGTGCTGTCCCACTATGGGCAAACTGGACGGTGGATAGCTCAAATCATTTTTTGAGCATACAACATCCACCGTCCAACAACAATGTTTTTGTTGCTTTGTTTAAACCCGTTCTCTGACACATAGTTCAGAAACGCGGCCGTATCGAATCGGTGGCTAGCCATTGCCTAGCCCCATTTAAAAATGATTCGATACCAGGGTGTATTTCGTGTCCTATATAAGAGGATCGTACACCTTTGCCTGGTTGAGTCCGGTAATGCCTCTCCTGGTATTACATGACGCGCTGCATATGTAGAGGCATCTGATGAGAATTGCAGCGCGCCATGTAATACTAGTTCGAAACCGGCTCGAAATGCACTCTGTGTGCCGCAACTCGCTGGAGTATGCATACTGACTAGTTATTGATCCTACATAATCCACGAGTAAAACTATACTGACTCGTCGACACTAGTCGGCGCCCTTATATACTCGCTTCCACTGTTCCGGAAACTTCGGTAATGCACTTTTTGTAAACTTCCGGAAAGTCGTTGTATTTCTTTGCTAGTGACACTAGCGCCATCTGGTGCAAAGTACCGAAATACAATTTGGGTTGACGTATAGACTAGGCGCGTTACAATATGTTAATTTTTTCATAAGTAGATTTTGACAAACAAAAAAAAACAATTTTAAGGGATCTGATGGCAAACACTATCTTTTAAATTTTAAGATGCCTTTAATCCAGTGCTTTCTACTTTGGTTTTGGGAGAGGGCTCAAGGGCGGATTAACACATTTGGGGCTAATAGGCTGTTGACTTTTTGCCGCCTCTACCGATCTCTACTACGAGAATATTGCAACTATATTCAAGGCGTTTCCCACAAACTCAAATTGTGCCACAATGGGCGAAACACTATTAGTATTTTATGTCGAAAATTAACATTCCAGGACGAATTTCTTTGACCTTAATTTTTTCTCAACTTTCCCCTTTGCAGTTTAACACGTAAATGCTTCCCACTTCGTTGGTCTTGAGAATTCTTCACTCTTTATGTGATAAAGTAAAAAATAGGCGCGACAATCCAACACTAAGGGGGGCAGGGTGTGTTAGTGACATCCTATTTCCAAGATCTTATCTGCTTTTTGTTTAGGTAATGAGATCAGCATCACGCTCAGTAGTGTTATTTATCCCCATAAATGGGTGGTACTCGTTTAACATCTGAGTGAGATCATAGTCCGTCACAAGCTCGTGAGTTCGAAAAACACCGTGGCTCACGGTGAGATTCGAACTCATGACCCTGTGCACCGAAGTTGCGCGCACTAACCGCTAGATCAGCCAGACTACTACTTTATGTGATAGATATATGCAATAATTTCTTGGTTTGAAAGGTATGTTCTTCTTCTTCATAGTTTCCTGCTTTGTATTTTTCTTTTTTAAACAACGATTAAAATTTCTTATTTATTCGTTGAATGAAGAATTGAAATCTTCAAATCAACCGTTGCTAATCTTTGTCCCTCTTCTCTCTGATATTCAGTTGAAGTGTTAAACTTTTCATGCTTGAAACTCTTTTGAAATTCGGCCGTATCAATTTTAGTATGAGGTGATTAATTTTTTGGATGAAAAGTTATCAAGTTTTGTGGTTTATTTTCTTGAGCGTTTTCCCTATCTCGATTTTAGACATTGATTTTCCCATTGCACATTTAATTGAACTCTCACTGAGGTACACATTTCACACACTGCTCCCAAAACCTATCTCATGAGAGGGATTAGTGGTATATCTGGCGATAAAATTCGTATTCGGAATTCGATTATTATTAATTAATGTATTAAATGTGTATGTAACGTGCTTAACTAAAAAAAGATTTGTTCCCAAATTTTCCGCCATAGTAAACGTTTGAACGAGCACGATGAGTGTATAGCGGGTGTATCAAACCCAAAACCTTGCCTGGGAAAAATATCACCGTTTTCAGGATTGAGCCGGCCGCAAGATGAAAATAAATGTCGAAAGCGTCTCTAGAATATTATTTTCGAAATTTGATCACAGAATATTACTTTTAAAATATGATTTTAAATCTGAGTCACTCGGGATTAATACCCTTTCGAAATGCAATCTTTTGAAAATGTTCCTCAAACTAATTTCGAGACTTTATACAAGAAGTTAAAACTCAAAAAATTAGTTGATCGATCAGTAGCCCCTATTTGTGAATTATTTTCCGCCAATTTTTTCACAGCTGATCAGAACATTGCACCGCATTGTACATAATTAAAGCTCGCACCGGCTTCACGAGTTTTAATATTTTTTTTTAGACTCTTTTTTTTTTGTTTTTACTAATTTTTGCTTATACACATTGCGGGCCGTATAAAACTTGAACGCGGACCGTGAATTTGACATGTCTGGTGTGGTGTACAGGAACAGGTCGACCTAAAAGGCACGCGAAACCCAAAATATTGATTTTCAGTTTTTTTTTTTGTTTTCGCGATATCAGGAATGACTTCCTCTGGCTGCTCCTCGTGTTCGACTCTGGTAAGTGGTTCTAACCACCAAGGTTTTGCAGCAATTAGGGTTGTATGTCAACAATAACGCCCCGAATTTTCTCTTCCAAGCCGTCAATCGTCTCGGGCTTATCTGCGTAGACAAGCGACTTCACATAAGCCCATAAAAAATAGTCCAGCGGTGTTAAATCGCATGATCTTGGAGACCACGCCACAGGCCCACAGCGAGAGATAATGCGCTCACCAAAAGTTTCCTTCAATAAATTGATTGTTCCGTTGGCTGGCGTTTATCCGGCAGTTTCCAGACACCCTAATCAAATATACCTAGGTAGTCTTTCACTTATCTTCTATTTTCAGCAATGGATAACCTATAAATACCCAAATAATATCAGTTTGTTTAAGTATAAATTCTACTTACATGACACGAGGGATATTTTCACATAGAAGGGGAAATCACACGTGGATGCATTGTGAGGTGTTATGTATAACAAAATGTGCACTTTCGAGGAAAAATTTAAAAACTTACTACTGAATTACTAAGCAAAGATAATAACAAATTGACTTTTGACATTTTTGGAAGCCTTTAGGACATTCCCCACTTTACAGGTATATTCCTGGAATTAGATAGGTTCCTACGGGTTATTGATATTCCTTACAAATCAGTCCCAGATCCTAGCAAGGAAGATTTTATTACTCTGATTGTTTCAACTGGCTGCTACTTAGCATATACACTAGCAGCCAAATGGAGAAAGAAAATTACATAACCAAAATTTCATTTTGGTGATTTTTTAAAAATTAAATTAAATTTTATTATCAAAATCGGACTCTGCGCGTTTGAATTAATACACGGCCATTCAAGAATTACTCAATTTCACACAAAAGAACGAACAAAAAGGTACGAAATTGTCACTTTGAATTTAACAAGCGGTTGTCAAAGCGCTGGGTTGAGTTGCCATAATGAATATCAAAACTGGACGCACACCCAAATGACGATCAGTTTGAATGCAATGACAACAGCCATTTGGTTGCACGTGACGCCATTTGGCGACTAATCTATATGGACCTTAAGACCATTAATATCGTAACACGCCGCAGAACTAAAACACTAATAGTTGAAATAGATTACACGCGTCAGCAGCAGAATCAGCAGAATTTCATAACTGACAAAATATGCTGAATGCCAAGTCTTCTGCCCAACATTTTTGTCAGCAATGTAAAATGCATTGGGCTTGACGTTTCGCGATCCCGATGCTTCGGCTGATGCGTCTAATCTATTTCAAGCATAAAACACAAACAGAGAAAAATAACGGAACAATAAATGACTACCACCACCGCCGTTTAAATATTAGGCCTCCATTACACAGTCATATTTATATTATAATATGTATGTCATATGCCTAAGCCTACTCGATTCATTGAGTATAAGTTTTTAGACGTACAGTAATAGTCCTGACACACCTAAACGAGTTTACGAACGAATGCAGTTTATGAGTCCAGAACGAGTTTATATGCGGTTTATAACGAGGTTATGAGCCGTTTGGAGTTTATGAAAGCTCTCATAACCACGTTGTAAACCGCAATTGGATGGAGCTTTCGATTCATAAACTGCATTGTAACCACCGAAAAGCTCTTTATTTATCATAGATAGGCCCATTCTCTCGTAGATCTTATAGAATATAGTCTTATCGCCCAGAGAAGACACACACAATATTCAAAAAGCTTCTCCATTATATTGAATTGATTTTTTGTTAATTTTGCATAGTTATGTTATCTTTTGCTTATTTACGCTGTTGGATGAAAGTGCGCAATGATTTTCTCAATCTAAGATGATGGCTTAAAGAAGCAAAATATGGCGTGGCTATGCAAAATAAACAAAAATTCCATTCAATACAATGGAAAAGCTTTCTAAATATGGTGTGTGTCTTCTCTACGCGATAAGACTAATCAGCCGACAGGTACTGAATAAGAGCTATCAGAAACCCGGCCATAGCCTATTATTTTTGTTAAAAATGTCTTATGTCTTATATTGTATAAAAGTAATAGAAATAGACATATGGCAATACTTATTATAACCTAACTGTACAACTATTAAACGTCAAATAAAAATGCTCTCTTCCCATCGAACCGGCGTGTCGTATACATCACAATTGGCGACGAGGAGTTTTAAAAGTTGATTTTCAACAAAATTATAAGTATTTTTTGATAAATTTTACCAAAATAATTCGTGCCATTTAGTTTTGTGTCATAAAGTGAAAGTTTTTCACAATAAAATAAACTGATTTTGTTAATTTTTAGTGATATAAAAATATCATATTATATCATATAATATCAGAATGCCGGGAAATTCCACGAGTGAAATATCGCAAACCTTCTTTGCAAATCACATGCCTGAATTCATTCCTGATAAGGATAATTGGGCGCTATGGCATGAAAGGCTGGAAGTGCATTTCCAAGAAATCGATTGCGATGATTCGAAAATACAAAAGGCAATTCTGCTGAAATCAATCGGATCGGAAGCGTATTCGGTTTTAAGAAGTCTTTGTGACCCCGTGATTCCTGCGAAAGTGGAGTATCAAGTTTTGGTGGATCATTTATCGAATCATTACACACCGCCTGTGATAGTGTTCCGAGAGCGCAAACAGTTTTTTGCGGCTGAAAAAAGTGACCGGGAAAGTGTCGCTTCGTGGCTGGCCCGTCTGAAGAAACTTGCGCTTAACTGTAAATTCGGTGCGGATCTCGATTCATTCGTCATTCAGAATCATTACACACCGCCTGTGATAGTGTTCCGAGAGCGCAAACAGTTTTTTGCGGCTGAAAAAAGTGACCGGGAAAGTGTCGCTTCGTGGCTGGCCCGTCTGAAGAAACTTGCGCTTAACTGTAAATTCGGTGCGGATCTCGATTCATTCGTGCTTAACAAATTTATTTGTGGAACATCAGGAAAAGTTTTTGAGAGGTTATGTGAAGAAGAGCAAACGATCAAGTTGTCAGATGCATTTCGCAAAGCGGTCATTGTTGAATCGAAACTTGCTAATTCATCAAAATATGACATCAATTTTGTGAAGAATCAGAACAACAAATGTGCAACTAAGCAAGCATGCATACATTGCGGCTGGAAAAATCATCAATCAAAACAGTGCAAATTCAGGAAAGCAACATGCAATTTTTGCAAGAAAACTGGACATCTCGCATCAATATGCAAAAACAAAAATACGTCATTAAGGAAAGTGAATTCATTAAATACTTCTGTGAATAAATTAGATTCAATTTTTGACACAAATTTTCAATATGATTTTAGGTCGATGTACAGTGTTGCTGCGTCAAACGTGTTATCAGTCAGTGAAGACTTAAGCAAATTTTCAAACGTATACATTGTCGATGTGATTATTGACGAAATCAAGCTGGAGGTAACATGTGACACGGGAGCCTCATTTTCGTTACTGTCAATCGGTCATTATAACAAGTTTTATCGACAATCATCATCACTGAGACCTTGTAGCATTGCGTTCACTAATTACGGAGGAGACCGAATCAACGTAGTGGGTGAGTTTAATGCAAATGTAATTTATAAAGGCCAACAACATATTATCACGTTTGTTGTGACAAATACTAATAGCCCTCCATTATTGGGTAGAAATTTTCTTCGAAAATTCAATTTTGAATTAGTTCAGATCGAGAATAATAGTGTAAATTCGATTAACTCATTAGATAATGTGGTTGATGAATTAAAAAAAGAGTTTAATGAAATTTTCGATGGAACTCTTGGAAAATATAAGTTGGGAACTGTCAAGCTTCAAGTTTGTAAGGAAGCAGTACCAATATTTTGCAAACCCCGTCCAGTGCCATTGGCATGGAAGGAGGTGATAGAAAAGCAGCTTAAAGAACTAGTTCATAGTGATGTGTTAGAGTTTGTGGATAATTCTGAATGGGCAACACCCTTAGTTCCAGTAGTTAAACCAAATGGTGACTTAAGAATTTGTGGTGATTATAAAACTACACTTAATAAATTCATAATAGATTATAAATATCCATTACCACGAATTGAAGAGATTTTTGCATCACTCCAAGGAGGTCAGTTATTTACAAAACTAGATCTATCAAATGCGTACAATCAATTGCCTTTGGATGATGAATCTCAGTTACTATGTGCTTGGAGCACACCCATTGGAGTATTTAAAATGAAAAGATTACCGTTTGGAATCAAACCTGCAGCAGCATTATTTCAAAAAACTATTGAAAACTTACTTAGAGATATTCCCAATGTTACGGTGTACCAGGATGATATAGTTGTTACAGGGAATACAACTGAAAATCATGTTGGCAACTTGAAATTGGTGCTATCTAAACTTATGTCTGCTGGATTAAAATTAAATCTGAATAAATGCTCCTTCTTTCAAGAGAAGATTTCATATTTAGGGTTTGATATTGATAAAAATGGTTTGAGTAAAAATAATGATAGGGTAAAATCCGTTCTTGAAGCACCAATACCTAAAAATCTTACAGAATTGAGATCTTTTATCGGTATGGTCAACCACTATGCTAGGTTTATCAAAGATTATGCTAAGAAAATGATACCGCTTTATGAATTGTTAAAGAAGGATAACGTTTTCAAGTGGAGCAAGATATGTACTGAAAAATATGAACTGATGAAACAAGAAGTTGCATCAGAACAAGTACTTGTACATTTTAATCCACAACTACCTATTGTCCTAACAACAGATGCAAGTCAATATTCCATTGCGGGGGTTCTATCACATAAATATGATGATGGTTCTCTTAGACCAATAGCATTTGTTTCAAGAGCACTGAGCAAAAGTGAAATTAATTACAGCACTATTGAAAAGGAGGCTTTAGCAATTATATTTAGCGTTACCAAATTGAGTCAATACCTAATTGGTATACTTTTTGAATTGCATACTGATCACAAACCACTTCTCGCAATTTTCGGAGAAACTAAAAGCTTGCCAGTTATGGCTGCCGCTCGTTTGCAAAGATGGGCATATTTGTTATCAGGCTTTAAATACAAAATAAAATATATCAAAGGTGAATACAACATTGCAGATCATTTGTCTCGAATTCCTCAAATTGAATACCTTGGTGATTCGTCTTCGGATGGTAATTATATAAACTATGTTGGTTTTACCAATCCTTTACGCTTAAATTTTAAGGAAATTGCCAAAGAAACCCGAAGGGACCCAATTTTATCTAAATTATTAGAGGCAATTAATAATTCAACTATTAATGAATGTTAAAACTAAACTGGGGCTGTTTCGCTCCCTGATACTTTCAGTGCTCCTATACGGCAGCAGCACTTGGAAAGTTTCCGTTGCAGTTACCAAGAAGCTGCAAACTTTCGTTAACACCTGTCTTCGCCGAATCTTAAGAATTTTTTGGCCCGAAAGAATTTCGAATGAAGATCTTCTTCGGCGTACGGGTCAAATACCTATCTATGAATTGATTCGCAGTCATACGTTGCGGAAGGGTGATAACTGCATTGCTGGTCGCGCTATGCGATGGAACCCCTTATCACAACGTGGACGACAAAGGGGTCGCCCTAAAATCACGTGGCGCAGATCTGTGGATAAGGAATGTGCGTCTTTGAGAAAGAACTGGGGTGAAATACGTTACATGGCCAGAAACCGTACGCGATGGCGAGTAGGTGTAGTAGACGCGCTATGCCCCACAAGGGGTTAAGGCAACTTAGTAGTAGTATTAATGAATTAAATGATCCTAAGTATATCTCATTTAAAAATAAGTCTCACGAGCTTTCGGTTGAGTCTGGATGCATATTATGGGGATATCGAACAGTTATTCCACATAAGTTGCGCAAACCGGTCTTGATTGAGTTACATCGTTCACATATGGGGATAGTAAAAACCAAAGGTCTTGCTAGATCATACATTTGGTGGCCCAAAATCGACAACGACGTTGAAACGATGGTAAAAAATTGTAATTCTTGTCAATTACTTCAATCAAGTCCAGAAAAAAGTAGCTTAATTCCTTGGAAACCAACTAATGGTCCTTGGAAGCGCGTACATGTTGACTTTGCTGGTCCTATTAATGGTTATCAATTGTTAATAGTAATCGATTCATATTCTAAGTGGGTTGAAATTTTCAAAACTAAACATGCTACGTCTAATTTTGTAATAGATAAACTCAGAGAAGTATTTAGTCGTTTTGGCTTAGTAGATACTATAGTATCGGACAATGGAAGTCAGTTTACGTCGACTGAGTTTCAAATGTTCATCGTGAATAATTTTATTGAGCATATTCTTACAGCCCCTGGTCACCCAGCTACTAATGGCCAAGCTGAAAATATGGTCAAAACTGTCAAAAAGTCACTTTTAGCAAATTTAAAAGATTGTAAACCAGATGACTTTGATACCATCATTCATCGATTTTTAATGGACTATAGATCCGTAAAACATTGCACAACAAAAGAGACCCCTTCTAAACTTATGCTAAATCGCGAAATTAAAACTAGGTTTTCTGTTTTAAAGCCGCCCTGCACCAAAGAGGTAATAGAAAACAGCCAACTCAAAAGCATACGTAAATACAAAGGCAAAAGAAATATTGAGTTCAAATCTGGTCAAAATGTTTATATTAGAGACTACACTAATCCCAATAAGACAGGTTGGACTAATGCTAAGATAGAAAGCAAAATTGGCCCGCGTAATTACAATTGCATCATAACACGTACTAATAAAACTATTAAAAGACATTTAGATCAAATAAGAAGCGGTCCTACTATCGATATTGAAGATGAGTCCAAAGAAACTCGAATCGACGATGTCGAAGGTCCTATTGATGTTGATAATGAATTTGAAATCGAAAATAATTCAAGCGGCAACGATGATGAGGAAACTGTTTTGGAACATGGTACAACCAGTAATGTAACAAATGACCCTGGTTTCGAAACAGCTGATGACTCGTTTGATTCACCGCCAACATTAAGACCAAGAAATAATAAAATAAATTATCGATTGTAATTTTAACTTAACTTTTATTTTAAATTAATTGTATAACTTTGAATTATATATTTGCTCATATTACATTTTCCGTAACTTTGTAATTTTTTTTTTATCTTATATACATAATATGAATTCAATTTAAAATTAATTTTAAGTGTACAAACAGCTTTAGGAGGAAGATGTTATATTGTATAAAAGTAATAGAAATAGACATATGGCAATACTTATTATAACCTAACTGTACAACTATTAAACGTCAAATAAAAATGCTCTCTTCCCATCGAACCGGCGTGTCGTATACATCACAATAATCATATGTTTAGTGTTTTTCATCCTAAATATCGTCTGTCATATCTTAAGTTTTAGAGTACAGTGGAACCCCGAAAGTCCGGATATTCTGTAAATCGGTATCGGACTAAGGCCCAAATTTTCTTTAATTTTGATAAATCTGAGAATTTTATGAAGGTTTTCCTATCGCAGTGCGGCTTAGATTTATAGAAACAGCAATTTCGACAATAAAATTAATTATTTTGGTTAAAAACCATTGAATTTTGAGCAATTTCAGGACTAACTACCGTCTACCGGAGTGTTAATAGGTGCATTTAGAAAATCTGAATAATTCGATAAAACAGGGTGGGGTCCGGTCCGAATCAATCCGGATTATCCATGATTTATAGACTTTTCACTTAAATTTTAAAAAGTTTTATACAAATAAACAGCAAAATTCTTTCTTCTTTATATTAAAATATTTTTTAATCCACAAAATTACAAATAGTTTATCGCTAGTTGTTCACTTTTTTTTATTCATTACGTTGATCTATGTACATATATGTATGTATGTAAGTACATATGTTTTGTCATTCTTTTACGAATTTCACTTGCTTCCAATTTTCTGGCTATCATTCTTGGATTGTCGCACCTGTTATTTATTTTTATTCTTGTATCCTTAGCACCACTTATGATTCGAAATGCTCGTAAGTAACAATAAATTTGTTAAACACAAGAAATTTTGATGTCGGAATACTCGTATGTCTATAAACTGGCATTTCAATATTTTTATTTAAATTGTGACATCAAAAGTTCAAAGGAGTTTAGTTTTGACTTTCATAACCCGCATTCGACTAGTGTGTCATGCTTATCGAGTTTTTGAAGCTCGGAGCTTTTAGCGGTTTATGGAACCAGTTTATCGTCTAGTGTGTCAGAACTATAAGCGAAATCAAGTAGGCTTAAGCATATTATAATATAAATATTACCAAATTTGACTAAAAACCCATTTTGTAGAAACAAATTTTTTCCCCGGATGCCGAGTTCAGGCTCCCGGCACTGTTACATATATGTAACATCAGGCACTCGAAGTACTCGAGGGTGTTACATATATGTAACATCAGGCATGATACGGGGAAAGTGTATTCAAAGTATATTTTTGATTTTTTTTTCAAAAAGAAAACATTTAAGTAAATATTTTTTAATAAAGCGAAAAATATATGAAAGCCGATATTTTACATGAAGTTTGGAATGTAGATAATGCAACAATAACGTAGAAATAATACGAAATGTGTGCGAAAATTGAGCAGCCTTACAAAAATATTATGTCAAATATTGTATTATTTTATTTTATTATATATGTGTTTTTGCATGTGGAGTTGTTGTTTCATTGGGAAGTTTCTTGAACACCCACAAAACTAATAGATTTTACAGTTTGTGAATGGGAAAAAAGTTTATAGAACTACAGCAGTTACCAATACAGATTTTGAGGATTATGGAAGATTTGCCAGTAAATTATAAAGTTATTGTTCCAATTTTTTGTCAATTTGTTCATCCGCCCAATTTGTCTAAAAAGGACTAAATATAGAGCCTATAATTCGTCCTTGTGTATAATTTGGCTACATTAGAAACCATTTCTTTTTTCGTAGCTCAAAATATATCCTTTTAAATATTATATTAGCAGAATTAAATAGAATAACTAATCCTTGGCCTCATGAAAATAAAGCTGACTCCTTGCTCCGGATACCCTTGAATTCGGCTATCATTTTAATCCACATAGGACAACTATTGTATCCATATTCCGGATTTCTAGAGCAATTCTAATTCCGACTCTCCATATTTTTGGTATGTTATGCCAAATATGGCCGCTCAATTTGCCATTCAAGAAGACGCAAGGGTCTAGAAAATCATGTGACATGACTAATTTTAAGGAAAAACCTAAATAATAGCATTTTTTTCTTTTCAATTTTAACATTTATGAAGACTAATAAATAATTTTCCTAGATAAAAATGTCTTGTTAAAATCCGGAATTTTCGTTAATCCGGATTTTTTGATAATCCGGACTTCTTTTTTATTATATCCGGACTATCGCGTCAATAGTGTAAAAAATCCATAAAATAAAAAAACACTAAAAAAGTACATACTCATACACCTCGTATACGAGGAGTGCACTTTCCCCATATCAGGACGGATGTTACATAAGTAACAGTGTTATAAAAGTACTTATAAAACGTAAACTACGGACAATATTTATTTCATTTATTTTTTGTATTGATTCAAAAAGACCAACCATGTAATAACATACCATTAATTTTTTCCCAATTTTTTTCATACAATTAAATATAAAAATAAAATTCCTCTACTACTTTTGCCATCGTGACGATTTTCGTCAACATCGAAAAAACCATCAGAAAGAAACCTCTATAACTTCGACAATAGTGGATCAAATTGAGCTAAATTGATTTCTACGAATTGCTAATAGTGTCCAGTACAGCACGAAACACTTTTTAGTGCCGAATTGATATCCTATTCCTTTAGCAGCCGTTCGAAACGAAGGATGTCTTACTGTTACATATATGTAACATCAGGCATTAATGGGTTAAGGCCGCAATGTAGAAAAATCGCCTAATAAATTTGGACTGTTTTGTTGTTACTTTTAATTACGTCATATGCTTGTGTTGTTTCTTCGTATCTTTCCACAATTTAGTAGGAAAACGGCACAGCTGAGTTACGGCCTTGCTATGCTACCACTGGTGAAACAAAGCGATTTGACACAGGTAGAGTAACAACATAACAACACGACTGTTAAAGTCAAGGAGAATGAAGAAGAATTATTCAAACAAACATTTTAGGATTGTGTTTTCTAGCCGAAAATAAATTAAATCTAGCCGAAAATAAATTAAACGTATCTGTTTCTAGACCTATTTAAAAATTATGAAAAGAAACTGCCACCGGGAAATTAAGAAGAGAAATTAAGTTAAACATAACTCAGCAAAACATAACATCGAAAAAAAAAATACATCTTGGGCTCGTCCGGGATTTGAACCCGGGACCTCCCGCACCCTAAGCGGAAATCATACCCCTAGACCAACGAGCCAGGTAACGGACCTCGAAAAAATACTGTACATGAAACTGAGCAATGAAATTGACACATCACTATTCACGATAGCTTATTTTTTTAGATATCCGAAAAATAGAGTTTAATCGCCCAACCTGGCTCAGCCTTTTGAGGATAATGTTCATTGCTATTGCTGTTGTTATAAAAATGTTTCGAATTACCAAATGCTACACCAAATTGAATATGTAGGTACCTAACCTAATAAAACGAAACCTACGCATACTATGATGCCAATCGCCAACATTTGTGTTTGTGTACCAAACAAGGTCATCGTCATCTTCCTATTTAGGTATGAAAGGCGAAAAGATACTGATAAATCTGAATGTTTACTTGTTCTGTTGCAGTTATAGTTTACACTCACCAATGATTCGCATCCACGACATCTTTTCTTTGCAATATAACCAACACGTTGAAAATGTTTCGACAAGACTATACTTCACAGGATCATTTCTGTAGTAAGTCTTCATTAGCTTTCGGGTTAAACCGAGAGTTGTCGCACCCATGATGACGAGCGATGTCGTCCTATCTTTAGCGTGAGGAAGATTGGTGTTCTATGTTTTACATGGGAATGCCGATCATCGATGATCGCTTTTACACAAGATAGGACGATTTCCGAGTGGTTGCACCATAAAATTATTCTAAACAAATAAAAATGCTGCCGTGGGAACACACGTGGTCAAATCCATTAATTTACGATGTATGAAATGGAACGTTTTTCGCCCAGTCGAAGTTTCTTTTTTCTCAATACATAATATGCTCACAAAATTATTTGTACCATGAAGGCACATATTGAAGTTCAGCCATGTTTAAAGTGCCATTAGCAACTTTTGGTAAAAATATGTTTGGGCGGGGCGGAAGTGAATAATGTTCTCATAATACCCAATAACAAAGTTATCGCAATTTACCTTAAACAAATGAGTTATAAGAAGCAAAAAACTTTTTCACAAAATTATTTGTACCATTGAAATTGATTCACAAAATTACAGTGCTTGTCATCAGATTAGCACACCCCTTCGCATGAATAGTTTCGGCTGATTTCCAACCAAACTAAAAAAAACTAAAATTTCAAAATTATAACTATTCAATTCTGAGTTAATTAACATAAAAAGTTAGGTGTTTACATTTTTTAATATTGTTTTATAATTGTTTTTCGAAAAAGAACACACAAAATAGCAATTTAAAATTTGTCATTAGGATAGTACATCTTTTTTGTCTATCTTCCACAATTAAAGACGTAGGAGCCCCAATTTTTTTGTGGTTGTTTGAGTAAGGTATTGACTTTAACCCATTTTGTACTGGTGGTTCGTTTTCGAACCACCATTTTCAATATTCTTTTTTAAATTGAATAATTTATATTTTTAACTTTATTTTGATGTTATCAGCACTGTTAGACTGTCGTCTATCGATTTGGGTCATTTCCAGGTATATATGTTATTAATAATATTATATTTTTGGAAAATAGGATGACCATCTTTTTTCGACCATTTTTCAAAATTAAAAAAAGTATATATAAAATCCATGAAATTTATTGAAATGATTCCATTCAATAAGTAAAAGCATGTATTTTTCTATTAAAATTATAATTTGAAAAGAATCACAAGAAGTTTTTAGTTTATGAGCTTCTATATTTGGGTGGTTCGAAAACGAACCGCTGGTACATGGTGTATCTAAATGTTGCTACGTTACTCAACTTTAACGACCAATAACTCCGTTACTGTTTCTCGAAACCGGAAAAAAAGAAGCTGATATGAAATTGACTCGTCGTACCCTTTGATTTGAGTACACACTCGCCTATCTACGATAAAAACAAATAAAAAAGTCTACTTTTTCATCCCTTCGGGGACACCCTGTTATGTTCGTCCTGCCAAGTTTTAAGGTATTCGAAACAAAGACTGCGATCATTCTACACATACCTTTCAAATTTCATGTCGATCGGTTCAGAGGTTCGCGAGTTATTTAGTAAACAGTCGAACGGACGGACAGACGGACAAACGGACAGACGGACTGAAACAAATCGATTTTATTAATGTTTTTTTTTTGTTTTTAATGTTCTAAAAACCCTCAAACCCCAAAATAAATATAAAATTTAATAAAAACCGTATTTTATTATGTAAACCCACGCCACACCTTCCTTATTGCATACAACACATACCATGTCGCTTACTTACCAACGGTTCGTTTTCGAACCACCCCAGAACACAAAAACAACAAATCGGAAAATTTTTTTTTCTTCGGAATCGTCATCAGAGTGTGTTTATAGACAATATATATCAAGGATATCGTCATAAAAAATTTATTTCTGGTACCGGTACAAAATGGGTTAATATGAATAAGGAAAAATCATTACCTGCGGAAGAGGGACTAAAATTTAAGGCATACAAGGAGTCAAGGCGGTCAAAAAGTGAAATTTCGAGAAAAGATTAATAAAAGTTGATAAGTTGAATCCGAATTCGTATTTAATAAGTAGCGTTAACGTAAAAATAATAGAGGCGATAAGAATTGAGTACATGACAATCCTTATGAGAGAGTAATTTTGAGAGAAACATCTAGCCCTCATGACTCGGTCGCAAGGATTCGGGTAAATTATGACATTAAGGCGAGCCTATCTTTTGCTCAAACAGTGACAATAAAACTCCACATTTCAAGAAACTAAAACTAAAGAATAAACTCCAACTTAACTTTCCCCGAAGGAAAATACGTTAAAATTAATCATGAGAACACTTGACATGGAACAAACAATGGCGGTATGTTATCTTTTCGGATAAAAAGAAGTTCACTTTAGAAGAGTAACAAAGTTATAATGTCTACTTCCAGGATCATTGCTAGGAAGGATACCATTTGGATCGCATTCATTGTCGGACAGATTGTGTAATGGTCTCGAGTGCCAAGTGATACTGTGAGATGATACTTGTTTTTATTCGAAAATACAACATAGCACCATTCTTTATTACATGTCAAGTGCTTTCGAGTTTAATTTAAGCGTATTTTCCTTTAATTTTACTTTCTTTAGATGTGGAGCATTTTCGTATCACTATTTGAACAATAGGCTCACCTTAATGTTAAAATTTACCCTAATCCTTGCGACCGAGTCATGAGGACTGGATGCTTCTCTCAAAATTACTCTCTCATAGGGATTGACAAATACTCAATTTTTATCCCCTCTGTTATTTTTATCTTAACGCTACTTATTACACGCGAATTCGGATTCAACTTATCGGCTTTTATTAAATTTTTCTCGAAATTTCACTTTTTGACACCCTTGACTCCTTGTAAGCCTCAAATTTTGATCCCTCTTCCGCAGATAATGATTCTCCCTTGTTCATATTAAAGTTAATATCTTACTCAAACAACCACAAAAAATTAGGGGTCCTATGTCTTTAATTGTGGAAGATAGACAAAAAAGAAATTGCATGTACTATCCTGATGACAAATTTTAAATGGCTATTTTGTGTGTTCTTTTTCGAAAAACAATTATAAAACAATATTAAAAAATAAAAACACAATATTTTTTGTTTTAATTAATTTAGAATTAAATAGACTATTAAAAGTTATAATTTTGAAATTTTTGCTCTTTTAGTTTGGTTGGAAATCAGCCGAAACTATTAATGCGAAGGGGTGTGCTAATCTGATGACGAGCAGTGTATTTGTATCTTATGGAAAATAGCATGAAAAAGTTCTACTTTTTGATAGTAATATGAAGTGCTGCCTCCTTTTGCATTAATTACTGCTTGCAGTCACCTTGGAACTGATTCCACTAAGTTCATCATTATTTTCTTAGGAATATTCTTCCAAATTTAAATTATTTCGTTCCAGGCAGCTTGGTTCGATTTCCCAATTTCATGTTTGATTTGTTGCTTCACATAATGCCAAAGGTTCTCAATCACGTTTAAATCCGGGCTCTGAGCAGGCCAAGATAGATACAACCCCAGACAAATATTTGACCGCCATTGTTCTGGCGAAAAGGAATGATTCGCTGTTGTTTTTTTTTTCTTAAGGCAGGAATGGTGCGATAATATTCTTTGCCGTACGATCCATCTAATGAAAACGCTGACTCATCTGTCCATAGAATGCTTTTCCAGAACTCTAGAGGCTTCTTATTTTATTCTTTTGCAAGTTCCAGTCTGCGAACTTTATTTTATTGTTATAAACAGCACCTTCCCTTTTACATAACATTTTTTATTCGCTTTCTCCAACCTCCGTCGAATCGTCATATGACTTATTTGCTGTTCAGGATGCAAGTTTACACTTTGAAGCGATATTTTAATTGAAATTGAACCATTGTTAGTAACTGTTCAAACAATTGCACGATCCTCTCTATCGGATGTAACACGCTTTCTGCCCTTTCCGGGTGCAGTTTTAAAAGTTTTTGTATCATTTAACTTCCGAACTTGATACAAAACCGTATTTTTATGACACTTAAATTGTTTTGCTATATTAGCCAGTGAAACCCCGGAATTGTATTGACTAATGATGTGCACTTTATCCTCGAATGATAGCTCGCGTACTTTCGGCATTTTCACATAATTTTTTTCGTCACATTTGTGTCGAACACGACAAAACAATTGATAGGTTAAGAACTAACTGATGCCATTCGAAATAACTGACGGTTGTCTCTTGTGTTCTTAGAAATAATAGTGTTAACAGGAGGAACAAATAATTTTGTGTGCGATTTTCCCAGGTAGAGCTTTTCTCGTGGTTCGACGAGCCCCCAAATTGAAATGACTATGCATAAAAAAAACGTAACAATATTGGCACACGGTACGCCTTATCAGTTTCTCTTTTTACCGCAGCTCCTTGAGGAGCGTTGTCGACTACATATTTGTATTTTTAAAAACATTTCCCGAAAACTGAACTCGGGAGTATGAGTATGATTCCGTTGTGAACCACACTATGTACTTCCTAGTTGATTTCTTTTATAGTATTATTAGCCCAATAATAGTTTTAGCAAGTCGTTGCAAATAATACGACATAATTTGACATTCCATATAAAAATTCGCTTGCTTACCGTATACGAAACAGTATATCATCATTTTTTTCCGGTGATAATTGCGCACAGAGTGCGCAATAATCCGCCAAAAAATGACAAATCCAATCCGTATCGTCAAAGCGTTCTCCGAATTGTCAGGTTTGCTGGCGATGGCTAACCCAATTTAATAGGTTGTATCTGCCAATGGTTGTATGTTTCTTAAAAGTTGGCGTATTGTCTTTAAATGAACTTTCAATAATTATAATTTAGGTTATTATTAGCGCCATGTGGCTTCGATCTTTCTTTGTTTGCAGGTGCAGTCAGTAAACGGTATTACGATTTTTTTTTTAATGTACTGTTATTTAGAGTCAAATTTCACTTTTTATTATTAACAAATTTTTAAATTGAAAATTTATTAGATGGGTTTATTGTTATGTATAGTCGTTTTAATTATTGAAATTTAATATTATGTTAATATTATATTAATAATTTAATCACTATAACCCAGCACTTGCCGGGCGAAACTCAAAAAATATCCAGGAGCAATGCAAGAGAGCTCCTATCACAACTGAGGCCAGAATGGCTCTTCAGTATATCATCATAATTTAGCATGTCCTAAGGAGGCATGGACATATTTCCGTTGTATTTGACGTCTTGAAACAGTCAAAATTGTCGGGTCGCGATTTTTAGCTGTTGTAGATTGAGTTGAAAACTCTCGTAAAAGTTTTACGTATAATTCACGCGGGAATTTTTCTTTGGAAATCGGGAATTACGTATACGATTTTTTATACGTGGATTTCACGTGAATTGACGATGTTAGTACCTACCCTAAGTAGTATAAAACAAAGTGAGAAAAGTTTCTTTTTATGTTATTGATAACATGTAAAAGAGATACCATGAACGGGATCAAATTTAATAATTAATCATTTGCAGAACGGCGAGAAGTCATATTAAAATATAAAAGTAAAATAAACATTCAATTAAATCCCAAATCGAGACCATATAATTCATTTTCTTTATTATTCAGTGTCATCAAATCTACATTATGCACTAATTTTTCAATCTTTTTTAGAACCTGTGTTTGATTTTTCATTTCATTGCTCCCATTTCAGTAGTAACATTATGATAAAGCCTTTTTCTCACATACATTTCTGTTGTGAAAAATGTGAAATATAATAAATTGTACCTTTTTTTCAAAGTTAGACTTCCGTCAATATTTCTTTTAATAACATTATTCTTTTTCTACCTTTCTACTTTACTGTGCAAAAATACATTTTTCCAAACAATTTGTTCTTATTAAAATTGCGTCCTTATTTGTCGCTTGCTTGTACTTTGTTCCGGACCGTCAAGTAGCCAAAATGTCTCCATGTCGCCTTTACCCTAAAAAAATAAATAAATAAAATTAACGAAAATGGTTTAATATGATGATAAAAAATAAAAACGAGACCGAGGCTAATTTCGGGCGCGGCCGAAATTTGGATACCCTTCGCTCCCCTCGGGCTAAAAGTTTTTTTCTGGCGTACCTACGATATGTATTTAACACCCCCATTCTTTTCCTTCTGTCTTCACAAAAGTTCCGATGCGTCGGCAAAACAATATTTGTGAGGGGTTTGGTTGGAATAAGTGGGCAAATAAAAATATTTACTCAGAAAATTTTATTGGGGGATGCAGGAGCATTCCATTTGTACGATTCCATTTATTTTGACCTTTTTAGTTGCTTTGATAAAGACACATTAATTCAAGGTTTTGTGAAATTGGTGTAAAAAAAATGTTTCTTAGAAGAACCAACATGTGGGGGTTGGGTGTATATGGCAGCCCCATGACCCCATGGTCCGATTTCTTACGTATGTTTTGTTTCATCAATAGAAACATATTTGTGTGAAATTTGGTTGAAACTGGTACACAAATAAAAGAGTTTTTTCTTAGAAGAACTCAAATTGGGGGCTAGGTTTGTATGGCAGCCCCATGACCCAGTGCTCCAATTTGGGTAAATCAAACATACAAACAGCCTGCATACCCTTTCACTCTATGAGCGAAGGGTACAATGATGTATAATATGTACGCGATAATCCGAAACTTCGAATTTCCAGTACTCCGAATCGACCCTGGTGTTTATTTTTCCAGATTATCGAGTACGTAATGTGGAAGCTCGAAGGTCAATCTACAATCGATGCGATTCAGTGCATTCGTATTGCGATTGAAAAATAAAGAGCAGCACGAAAGGACTTGCACTTTGTACTCATCGATTTGGAAAAGGCATTCGATAGAGTACCTCGTGATCTGATATGGATGGCCTTGAGAGCACTTAATGTCCCGGAGTCATATGTCAGGATGGCACGAGACATGTATGATGGAGCTACGACTAAGGTTAGATGTACAGCCGGTGAATCAGAAGAATTCTCGGTGAATGTCGGAGTACACCAGAGCAGTGTATTGAGTCCGTTGCTCTTCAGCATGCGGTAGTGTGCGGTGCAGAAAGGCGTGAATGCTGTGCATGTCTGTGGAAGTGCTCTATGTTTCGTCGTCGTTCTCGCCTATTGTCTCAAGCGACAAGAACTTAGCAGCTGCAATAGAGTTGTCGGTTGTCCCATAACGCCCTCGGAGTGAGGTTAGTAGATCATGAGGCGCACCACCACAGCTCGGGCAAATGTTCTGAATGTCCGGATCTATTCGAGATAAGTATGAATTGAGGCGCGAACAAAAACCCGACCTAAGCTGGGCTAATGTCGCTCGTGTGGCTCTCAGGGGCCTAGTCTCCTCAGGTGATATAGGTGGTGAGGGCGCTGAGAGGACCCTATTGACCGATTCACAACGGTTGTGTGAATATCTGCGATGGCCGCATAGCATGCTGTGTCATCAAACATATCGGAAGGTTCCCTGCGTCCAGGTGGTGAGAAGAGTTGCAGTACATTTAGACGGCGAAATGACTAGGTTGCGGATATTGAAGAACTCCAGTTTTCAATATAGTCATTCAGTCGAGCACATATGCCATTTAAATAATTCTCCGAGGTGAGTACGATGCAATCGTCTGTATAGGAAATTAGTTCGATACCTTCCGGTGGTGTTGGAAGGCTCGACATGTAGATGTTGAACAATGTAGGAGAGAGTACGCTACCCTGTGGAACTCCCTGCCTAATTTCCCTATGCTTTGAACAACTGCCACGAAACTTGGTATAAGATTGCCTCTCAGCTAGATAGTTGGTAATCAACCTAACCTCTTGTGCAGGAACATGCATATTAAGAAGGTCGGCCAACAGCGCAGAGTGGATAACCGGCTTTCAACAGGTCAAGCGCCACTAGGACGGTTTTGTCACAGGGCTGTTTTTGGTTGAGGCAATTATGGATGTGATGGGTGATCAGATCCAGAGCTAGCTCAGCATGTGATACAAGGGTGGGTGGATTAGTGTTTCGAGCGTCTCTGCAACGGGTGATAAAATTGTGATTGGACGGTAGGATTCGGCGAGTTTTGCCCTTTTACCGGGGGTGATTCGACCTTTTTTCCAAAATTCAGGGATGACAAGCGTGGATATCGACAATTTGAAAGCCATCGTGAGGTATTGGATGACCGGAAGATCTAGATGTTTCAGCATGGCCATTGAAATTCCAACTGGTCAAATGGCCTTAGATCTTCTAGCGTTCATGATCGCTGCTGGAACTTGGTGCCCTGTACAGGTGAGGATGATGTCAACCGTTCCGTTGCGTATCCTTCTTTTTATTTTGCAGTTGAGCGACTTGGTCTTGGGATGTTCAATAAATTGTTTATTGAACAAGCTCGAACAAAGTTTATGATCTGCGGCGATTTTCTTGCCGAATCTGATGGCTACACTACCCTTGTCTTTGGTTGGATGGGACAGGGCGCGGACTGTAGTCCGAAGTTTGCTGACACCTTTCGAGAGGTCGCAGCTTTCATGATGCTCGTTCCATTTTTTCTTTCTTATAGGTGTTGACTTGTCGATTTATTTCGGAGTTTAGCTCCTGCCGAATTTGCGCGTCTTAAGTTGTCGTGTTCGTCGGCTAACCTTGTGGCAGTAGTTGGGAGATATGGCCGCACTTTGGGGATACGTCCTGCCGGAATGAAGCGAGCTGCCGCTTTGACAATGACGTTCCTTATATTCTTTTCGGCTTCCCTGGTGTTTGTTGGAGTAGGTAGCGCGGCGAACTTCGTCGTAGTGAACGTAGTGAAACCCGCCCAATTTACCTTTTTATGATTGATAAACGTACGCCGTTCTGACGTCTTCAGTTCAGCTGGTTTATCAATATTAATGAGTATGGGGAGGTGATCGGATTGGAGGGAGACAGTTGTCTCCCAGCGGGTTTCACTTATCAAACTGGCACTTACAATAGTTATGTCAGGAGAACTATGGCAGGCGCCAGCGACGCGTGTAGACGAAATTTCATTGTGTGCGCAGAAGTCTGATGGGTCTAACATGGTCGCGATATCTATACCTGTGGCATTAATGTTCATGATGGGCGTTAAAGTCGCCAAGTAGGATCATATGCTGTCCTATGAGGAGTGGACCAATATCGAACTTATAACCAGAGCCTCAGCTGGATGCTGGTGAAATTGAACGGTAATGGCTTGCATTTCCGCCGTGCCGTCGTTGAAACGAAGATCTAATACACTGTATTGCACGGTTCTGGGTATTAAGAATGCGAGCCCTTCTCCTGGACCCTGCCTGCTGACTCTACCGCGCATCAAAAGTATGTAATCGCCGCGGATTTTAAATTCGGGAGTTGAAGGTTGGAGCTTTGTCTCCTGAAATGCCGCTATCAGAATTCTGAGTGTACTCTCGCTGATCTTTTTGCGGATGCCATTGCAGTTAAAATGCAAAATCGTTAGTGGGGTGTACAGTACACTGCTGCGGGGGGTGCAGATGTTAAACTTGAGCGAGTATGCCTTGTTGTATTATTGACTACGGGTGGCGATGGTGGAGAATTGGCTCGAGAGCCGGGGCCAGGAATGGCCGGAGATGATGGTAAACAATTAGCTTGTGAGCTGGGGCCTGGGGTGGCTGGGTGCCGACCCGCACACCCTGGAACGACAAAAGACAACTTGTTATACTGACTCATTTTCTTAAGCCAGAGCACCATTTTCTGCAGCAGATACATCTCAAAGACCTGGCATTGCTGAAGATGCGTCGGTTGCATACACAACAGATATAAATTTCGGGACCTGTATTAGTTTCGAGGCCGGCGCGGATTAAGAGAATTGAGAGCAACCGCGTTGAGATGAAATGAAAACGAAAAAAAAAATAGAACATTTCCACACACATACACAAACATACACAACCCTCCTGCATCGAACCTTCACGGCTCTTGCCATGGAGGGGTTTTTTGGCAACTCTTGGCCGTTTCTCGTTGGAAACGGGTGTGGTCCGCCCCAAAGAAGCTTGAAACGCCCGTGTGGCAGCGGGTATGGTATGACATTCTGGAGGAGCATGGACTGAGTTCTTATGCTGCCCATTGTCAGACTCATATGCACCGATACCGAATATGTACGTCAAAGGAGAGCAACTTAAGTCTTGTGCCAAGTTCAAGTATCTAGACCTCGATGGTAAGCAACGGAGCTACATGCAATGATGATATCAAACATCGCACAAAGGTTGGGTGGATGAAGGGACGAGAAAACTCTGGAGTTTTCTGCGATAAGAAAATGCCACTGAAGCTAAAGGGCAAGTTGTACAAAACGTCCTGCACTCGTCTGAATAGAGGACCATGTATGAAAGTTACTCGAAAGAAATTAAGTAGCTACATCCGAGGCAGCTTGTCCAAAGACCAACCAATCACCGAAAAGCTCGAAGACCGACAAATGGATTGGTATTGCCATGATCAGAGGTGTCCGTCTGAGAAGTTCCACCTGATGGGCCCAAGGCCAGAGGTAGACCGAAGAATACCTGGATGTGTCAAATTAAAAAGCAACAACAACGCATTGGTCTGGGCGATGACACGATTCTGCCTGTAGAAATAGCCTAAGACATTACTGCCAGAACGGGCCATGTACCTGCACCGCAGGTCGAGCGACCCGACGCCATGGATTGGTATAAAGAACGAGGCAAGGAAGAAGAAGATCGAGTACGTACTAAATGCAAACTATCATTTGGGAAAATCATGAATTGTAAATTGATCAATTTTGAATGTTAAATTAGTAACTCAACTGAACTTATTGGTAAGTTAGGAAATATAAATTTTATGAGGCTGTATTATTTAAAAAAAAATATACCTTCACTTGTACGTGACCGCGCGATACAATTTTATATCCTTTTGATTTTATCTGATCAGCTGTCACTGAAGTAATTTGAATTTTGTCTGGTTCGCCGCTACTTTCCATACGCGATGCAGTGTTGACTGTATCACCAAAAAGACAATATCGGGGGACTTTAAGGCCCACCACACCAGCAACTACTGCGCCAGAGTGAATGCCTAGTTTTTGAATAAATACGAAAGTGTTTATAATATCCCAAATAATAGAATTTAAAAGAGAAAAATTACCAATTTTCACTTGTACACCGGGCATATTCAAATTCCGTATGCGTTTGATCATCCTTATGGCGAGATCAGCAGCATGTTCAGCATGCAAGGGATTTATGTCCGGAGCACCACTAACAGCCATATAAACCTAAAATATTTTTAAAAATATTAAATCTATTTATGTTTAAAAGATTATTTGCAATTTACCTGTCCAACTGTTTCTACTTTGTAAACCATCGGTGTAATGATCTCTTCATCGAATGCCGAGAAAACAATGTTAAGCGTCGACACGGAACTCATAGCATCTTGAATATTTGATCCGGAGTAGGATTGATTCTAGAAAGAGGAAAATGTTTCAATACTGGATTTTTGCTGAATTGGAAAATAATCTTACCAGTAATTCGGCAAACAGTACGGATACTTGTTCGAAACTCTGGCAGGTATTCAAGGGATTCTGGCCGCCACGTAATCGTTCTGCAACTGGTCGTGGAATCATGGAGTACAGCAGTTCATCACCCTGTCGCTTCCAAGAGTCAGCTAATTCCAGGGACTTTTCAAGTTCATCCGATCGTTGTTCCTCCTTTTCGAACATAAGTTCCAGCTTGGAACAATGCTGCCAGCCGGCCATGACCATTTCACGACTCAGCCCATGCGGATTGAGATCGTTCAAGTATAGTCCCATCCCATGCAATTCGTCCAAGTTGTTAATGCTAAAATAGAAGAAATAGTTATTTACAATCAATTCAAATGCGTTTTTCGTTTTCTTTTTTTTTACTTTACACTAAACATAATTCTACAGTCTTGTTCCTGGTAGGGTTTTTACATTTTTTAAAATATAGGTTCCTATTACTGATTCTTATGTTTTTGCATAAGTTTACGACGGTTCAGTTTCAGAACTGCTATACATACATACAGGGTGGCTCCTGGCGGTGTTTAAAACTTAGTAAAAAAATCGGCAATACATGCTAACAAAAATATTGCCCCCAAAACACGCAGCAAAATAGAGAATTTAGTAAAATTCCATGCCAAAAATTATGCCCGTTTCAGCACTAAATTTTTGGAGTAAATGAATCTGTGAGCTACCAGCCTCACTCAATAGCAGGTTTTCCACCAACAAATTCCTCCCCGGCAATTTTTCACAGGAGGGTTTTATAAAAGGAAGTGCCGGCTAAATAAAACAGTGCCCCGGGGTGAAGGCGGAGGAAGCACCTCTTGTGCACAATTTTCTGTCTTTTTTACTTTTCTTGAATAAGCTCGCCTCCAGGAGCCATTATGAAAGTGGAGCATATACTGATATTCTGACACAGCTATCCATCGCAGCGGGGTAAAACGTGTCCGGATATGTGTCGAGGTCGATGGGTCTCCTATTCCAATACATGACGGTTGATAGCACAGCAGTCTGAGTGGATAGACGTGTCTCAGTAATTAGTGTGTTCTTGCACTTGATAGCGCGGTGCGATGAAGCGCTCTCTTTAATGGCGATACGCGATCATGTTTTGTGCGTGATGTGCAAGGACTGATACCGAAATTTTGTATATTTTCCAAGGAAACTTCTAATACGACTGCATTGAAATATTATGCAGTCCTGGCTGAGAAGGGTTAAAGGCGGGCAATGAGGGGCTAGAGAAGATCGGATACGAAGCCCGTAATGAATGTTTAACAATGGCCAGAACCGAGGAAGATGAGCATCTTACACCCCAATTTATTCCTAGGCCCACCGTTGATTGGGCATCCTGCAAATCGTTGACACCCTTAACTTGCCCATATTTGAGGTGCATGATGGGAACCGAGGATTTCCATATGTGACAGTCATCCGACCTTTATTTCGAGACCCGGAACATTACATCCCATCCACATTATACGTAGGGGTTTTGGGGTTTGAAATCTCCTTCGAAACGTTTTCATGTATCAACTATATCACACAAACATGATGATGAATGTATGATCTGAAACATATCTCACTAGCACCACAGATGGAGAGTAATGATATTGCGCACACGTCGGAAGACGAAAAGACAAGTGAATGTCCAATTCCTCTGAGTAGATACCGATACCAACTCCTGTGTGTCCATCTTCAACCCATTAGTGTAGATAGACCTGTTCGGTACCGAGATTTCAGTACCGGGTTTCGGTTTTTCAATACCCGGTACCACAAGCGGTTTCCCTGACTAACAGGTTTTTTTCAGTACCGACCGTTTTTCTAACCATAAGCCGCTTTTTTCGAACACCGATTTAAAACCGTTTTTTCAATACGGGGTTAAAACCGACCGACGAGTCGGTTTTTTGGTACCGGCTTAAAACCGAACGACGACGACTCAATTTTTTGGTACCAATTCACTTTAATCGTGAGCCTGTTTTTTTGGTACCGGGTTAAAACCGACCGACGAGCCGTTTTTTTTGTACCGAGTTAAAAACCGACCGACGAGTCAGTGTTTTAGTTTTGACGGACGGTAGGTATATTGTATTGTATTGTATATACAGCAGTGTTAGCTTACTCGTTTCAAAATACTATTCGGTCGGCATTTGGATTTGGTATACCTAAATTGTTGTTGTGAAATAGGTGATTTATGGGAACATGCAGTGTAATGAAACCTAGTTTGAGGCTTACGGGCACTCTTTTGAGGCTGCCGGGCCCAAACTGGCATCCCTGTTTTCTCGAGGAAATACGCGGACGATCGACGTAGCAGAAACACAAAGGTAAATTCGGGCAGCTGATTTCAAATTTAAGATAAAAAAAATGGTTGGGGTTGCCCGCCCCAGAATTCTCGGGGAAATACTCGTCCAATCGGCGTGGCAGAAACACTAAAGTACATTTGGGTCGCTAATTCCAAATCTGTTGTCAATATTGAGATTGGTACCCCGGTTTTCTCTTCACCGT
This sequence comes from Microchrysa polita, assembly GCA_949715475.1. Classification (NCBI taxonomy): domain Eukaryota; kingdom Metazoa; phylum Arthropoda; class Insecta; order Diptera; family Stratiomyidae; genus Microchrysa; species Microchrysa polita. Next base: position 39,812,696 of record OX454421.1, read on the forward strand.
ATGTTCCCATAACTGACCTATCTATTGCAAATACACGCGCTTTCCGACATTTTCTTCTACGCATATTTCCACAAATGTTACTTCTTTGACCCATTCATAGATTTGTACAACAACAACAAATGTCAAATCCTAATACCTAATAATAATTGGGGCGTACGCTGCAAACTGTGTTGGAACTCGTTACAAAAAAACCGATTCGTCGGTCGGTTTAAAAAAAAAAACGATTCGGTATTGAACAGGTACCATGAAAAACGGGGTCCGGTACTTTAGCATATCGGTAACGGTACTAAATGAACACCGGTTTTGAACCGGGATCCCGTTTTTAGGAACAGGACTAAGTGTAGATTGTAATCGACCCACTGGCCATGGGTGTAGTATTGTCCCAAGTTTCCCTCGACGGAATCAAGCTATAGTGGAATAAATTTTAGTCATTTATTTCCCATGTTTTCCAGTTTAACGATATTTTCCGACCCGAAACTTAAATTTTTCTATTCCATTTTTTTTTTAGGAAGAGATCACAATTTTTTTCGGGGATTCTAATATGAACCGGAATTGTAACACTTCAATATTGTCAAAATTGAACGCCGCAACAATTCAATTTATTGAACTTACCCATAAATTTCTAAGAAAAGGTGCGAAAAACTTACACCGAGAGGTAAACCAAATTTGCAGTCGCTGATATTATTTTGCAATTCGCGGAAATGATGGGTCTAGATTAAGGTGACCAGACTACCGAAGACCCTATGCCAGACGTGTCAAACTCGCGGCCCGCGGCCATGTCGAAGCAGCACAATGTATATCAATACAAAAATGTTTAAATTGGTAAGGTGAGCAAATTAAGCCGTTGAACTCAAGTCTACAAAAATTACTAAAACTCGTCAGTAGCTTAAGCAAGATTATTTTAGGATTTTTTTCTCCAAATACTACCAACAATTTGAGGTCGGTTATTTGATTTTATAAGACAGCTCATCTTTTTCGTACAGGACAATACTAAGTCTCTTCATGAAACTGTTCTGTCCCGAAATGCAGTTAATAAAAAATTGGTTGGCTTTACCGAACATGAATTGAGATTTATTTGGAAAAATGGCAAAGCTCTAAAAACTACAGATATCTTGGAATAGTTAACTAAATCACCTGGATGTGAAATTACAACATAATAGTCACAGCCCAAGTGCCTGATTTTTAGACCTATACTTATCAAGCTGTATTGGTGCATGAGTTTGTACCGTATCACAAACAAATTACATATTGTCTCTTTTAGCCACCATTCTGCTTAAATTAATTTAATCTGACTATTTTGTCATTTTGGGTGACCTGGATGACTGGTGCTAATATTTTTTAATCATCTGTCCCAAATTTGACGCATTTGTGTATTGAAATAGGGATACAGAAACAGGACGGTTAGAACCAAAACCCATAGGTACTTCCATAACGGACGACCAACCCGGTCAGCTTTTTTGTCTTTCAGTTTATAACCCGGTCGGCTGTTCAACTTTTCAGTTAACCGGAATTTGAATTTCATTTCATATTTGCGGACAAAGTCTGGTCTGTCTACTAGAAAAAAATCTTTGTGTGTAAGAACATACAAATCGGCGAATGATTTATTGTTTTGTGTGTTATAAGCTGTTCACCATAAAACTGTTTATTGGCCAACAAAATTTTCCAATAAAGGACTTATCACCGTCTGGAGATTACACAAATAATAATTCAATTCCTTGTTGATTCTATATGCCTTTCAGAAATTCCACGTTAATTTCGATGTTGAGACTGATTATCTGGGGGGTAGTTTGGCCTATACGGGAAGAAATGCTTCTGTAGCATGCATTGCACGGGATCCTATTGTGCGAGTCATATTGAAAGGACTAAGGCACCGATGAGTGCAACTCACGCTCTACTCCAAATTAAATTTTATTAGAAGGCTAGGCAAAACTACATTCCCTGTTGAAGCTATTCGTGATTTTCCTTTAGAATGAATTATGCTCCTGCTGTGGTTCTTAAGGAATTCACACGTTGATGCAGACTTTACTTAGTCGAGGTTCTCTACACCAGGCGACACTACCAATTTGAAAAAGCTTTATTTAACGCTCTGAGGGTTAATTCAGAGGAAAGAAGTAATAAATTAGGAACGCTCGAGTGTCTTACAAATTTCAAGTAACAATGCCGTACTGGGTGAAGTGGTCACTCTGAGTAGGGTTGTTAGCACGAGGCACAAGAACAAAAACCGGTTTTTTTAGAAGAGATTCGTGAGGAGCAAGGCAAAGAAAAAAATATTTTTTCATATAAAAACCGTTTTTTTTTATCGTTGTTCTTGTTTCGCGTGTAGACAGGCCCAGTAAGACACAGCTTTAGAAAGAGCATCTGCCCGGTTTTGATATCCCTAATTAAAGCTAATATTGTTCTACTTGTTTTCCTTATGAAAGCTTGGAACAGTTTATTTGTAAACGTGCATTTGAGCATTGTACATTGTGGAGGTTTGCAAACCAAACATGAACTAAAACACATGCACAAAGAAACAACACTTTTATTGTTTCAATGTTCCTTTTGAATTACATAGTGTGTACCTATACATTAATGTAAGTAATATTTTTTTAACCCTCTCCCGCAAGCGGACATCTCCCGTGGCCGGACAAAAATGCTGGAACGGCCAGTGTCCGTCCACGGGAGCTTTTACTGTACACCAGGAGGTAATCGGTTGTTGCAAAGCTTTGCAAAATGGCAAAAATTGTATTTTCGTCGATTAATTCGCTGCTACAAAGTCCATTGAACACCGCAGGATCAGCCGATCTCGCAAGGGGGACACAAACTGGATCACGACTGCGCTAAAGTGAGCCAGACTTTCTGTCACATTTTAAAAGTAATATTCTGTAATCAACTTTCGTAATACGATTATATAAAAGTTTTTAACATTTCCCTCCTGCGGCCCACCTAAACCTGAGGAGAGTCTTATTTGACCCGTGGCAGGTTTTGAGTTTGACACCCCTGCCCTATGCTGTACATACTTTCGGACAAATTATCATACTAGAATTTTGACAATTATCCTAGTGTACACTGGCGTATATGAGATTTGGATCCCTTTAGGTGTTGAGTTACAGATTGGGTGACTGCCACAGGAACACATCAGGTGGAATTTACTAAGAAAATTTGGCATTTTAGCGAAAATCAGTATTGTGGGATATAATAGGGTTCTAATTGAGCGGCATTTTGGCACATGCCGGACTAGCCTGCTTGAACAATACTGCATCATGCTACCCGATTTTTTCCGAATAAAATCACAACCATCTCGTTCGCTCATACGACGGACGATCTTTCAAAATCACTTCATAGAGGCGGCCTCAGCGTATTAAGGTCCTCTGCAGACCATTATTGTATGCTGCAGACAAACCACTCACTGCGGCCTATTTTTACCGCATCCATCTTCAGTGTGGGGACGATTCTTTGCATTTGTGCTTGGTATTGCAGACGAACTTTCAATTTTAAGTTCACCCCACAACCTTCCAGGGTCGAGCTTTCAAAATGTAGAGCGTATTCTGCGTACTCATAATCTTTAGGCGATTCTATAATCATCTCAGCTCATCCTAATATTTGCTTCTCTGTAACAAACCTATTCCTCCGGAATCTCAGCTAAACAAGAAGAATAAAAAAATATTTCAAACCCTTAAAACGACAGCTCCTTTTTTTATTTCCCCTGTGTTGAAAAAAATAATCCTGATCACTGATCCTCTCCTCTCCCCCTCCGAAAAGCTATCTACGCCACTGGTTCTCCTTAACAAAAAATCATCAGCATGTGAAGCACAAATCTACATCTGTTTTAATATGAAAAGCTATATAACAGGGAAGAGTACTCGAAATAAGATTAAACATATAAAAGAAAGATAGATTCCAGAAATTTCCGATTTCTGGATAGGTAGGACCTTGAAACTTGGAGGAAATGTGTGTCAAGTATCTCCAAAAGTGTGCAAAGTTTCAGTCGGTTCCGAGTTATGGAAAATGAATGATTGTCAAACACAAAAGTGCGATTATTTCGCTTGACGGCTAGAGCCTTGAAATTTTCGTCAAGTACTAACAGTACGGTACTCCAGTTATCTAAATTTCAAAGTTTTACGCTTACGAATTTCCGAGCTATGGACAATTTTCAATTAGAAAACTCAAAATTGCGATTTGGGCAGCCATAACTTCGGAACGAGGGTAGTGTAATTTGGAAAAAATGTGAGCGCCAACTATAGCTCTATAATTTCAGAAAGATCGAGAAGGGTTCCCGAGTTATCCAAAATGAACCATTGTCACATATTAAAGTGCGATTATCTCGCAAAATATCGATTACATAGTGTACAGTGGTCCAAATTTACACCTTAAAAGCAAACAAGATTGATCACAGGTCTCATCGTGGAGCTTATTATGTAGTGATTTAGGTTTCATTGTGCGGCATCGAAAATGCTGTACATTTCCCAATCATGTACGACAGGTCTGTACAGAAAAATTCGGTACATCTGGTCAGTTTAATCTAGATAGACAGGCTTAACTGTAGAAGCCATATGTCAATTAAAAGGAAAAAAGAAACAGTTGTTCCTGCTACACTATTTTTATTATTTTAGCATATGTACATTTCGAAAACAACTTATTTTCATCATCAGTGCCTATGCTTCATAGCATTATGCACTGATGATGAAAATAAGCTAAAATAATAAAAATAGTGTAGCAGTGTTTCTTTTTTCTTTTTATATTTAGAAAAGCTTCAAACAACGGTGAAAATTATACTTTCATATGTCAATGGTTACGAGCCTAAGTGCCTATTGTTGTTGCTATTGCATTTTTGTAATACGTGGTACTTAAGGTTCGTAGCCATTAACAGGTTCAATTTAATCAGCTGATAGTTCGGCTTGTATATCTAAATGGCGTTGGTCTTACGTAATACCCGAAAGATCTATTTTCTTGTAATCACAAAATGTATTGCTCGAAATAAAATCCAGTAATGTATGAATTTGGAATTTTATTTGTGAAACTGTCCGTTTATAAGAGACTCGCATGTTCAGAAAGGATACAAAAGTACTGTCCCTGTCCGGTTATGAGAGTGCCCGGCTATTAGAAAAGAAGAAAAACGCTGGGGAAAAGAGTCCGTTTATGAGAAATGTTGGGAGTCCGTTTATGAGAAATGTTGGGTGTCCGTTTAGAGAAGTTTAACTGTACGCGTAAAAGATAAGCCAATCAGTGGCGTGGCGTGAGTTTGAAGTAAAGGGAAGCAGTAATGTATAATTATACATTAATATAAAATGTCTAGCTCGAAATTAACGAAATTATTTGTCGTGATTATAACCACATGCCTACTTGGGACATGCAAAATTGTGGTATACAGTTTTGCGTATTGTCGGCAAGCGAATTTTTCAATGGAAATGTAGAACTATGTCGTAATATTTGTAATGACATGTTAAAACGAACACATATACCGCCAAGCATAAAACAGCTTCAAATTAAAAGCAAACTATCGCATTGATGTGCTATGCCAATTCAAATTCTAATCAGAATCCAATTTCAATCAGAATGAACAAAATAGTTTCAGTAACAACTTTTGGTACGAACTGTACACATCGGTTGGTAAATTTTACAGGAAGCAAGTAAAAACCCACCTCCAACGGCAAATTCGTTCTCGTACTAACTTTACTCCGCCGCCCAATCCCCCGGTAAATCTACTCCACAAGCTTTCATCTTTCATACAGGCATTATTTCGCTCAGCTTCTGCCTCGCCGTGACTGGCGACTGTAAACTCTCTCGCTGCGGATTTTTTTTCGTGAGACAGGTGGGTTGGTGTATTGGTTGGAGCTAGGGATGGGACTTTTGGACAAAAATACCGGTTGACCGGTTATTCCGGTTATTTTCCTCATCGGTTATACCGGCTCGGTTTAACCGGCCAAAAATACCGGTTATTGAAATAACCGGTTAAAAACCGACTAACAAAGAAAAGGCCCTACTGTTCTATATTTTTCCATATTTTCCATATATTTTTATACCCTTCGCTCATAGAGTGAAAGGGTATATTAACTTTGTCATGAAGTTTGTAACGCATTGAAGGAAGCATCTCCGACCATATAAAATATGTATATATATGATCAGCGTGACGAGCTGAGTCGATTGGACGATGTCCGTCTGTCCGTCTGTCTGTCTGTTGCGACGCGTTTTGCTCGGCCAGTTTAAAAGCTATGGAGCTGAAACTTTGCACACATGCTTCTTTTTGTTGCAGGCAGTTTGTATGTTTGAATCGCTGAAATCCGACAAGGGGGTCGTGGGGCTGCCATACAAACCTACCCCCCGAAATTAGGTTCTTCTTAGAAAAACTTTTTTATTTATGCATCAATTTCAATAAAATTTAACACGAATGTGTTTTCATTGCTGACACACAATATATGTAAAAATCAACCAAATCGGACAATGGGGTCGTGGGGCTGCCATACAAACCTAGACCCCCAAATTAGGTTCTTCTAAGAAAAACTTTTTTATTTTCTCATCGATTTCAATAAAATTTCGCACAAATGTGTTTCAAGTTATATCACAAAACATATGTAAAAATTGACCAAATCAGACCATGGGGTCATGGGGCTGTCATACAAACCTAGCTCCCCAAATTAAGTTCTTCTAAGAATTTTTTTCTATTTATACACCAATTTCAACAAAACTTCACACAAATGTGTTTCTATTGATGACACAAAACATATGTATGAATAGATGGAGTCGGACCATGTGGTCATGGGGCTACCATACAAACCTAGCCCCCCAAATCAAATTTTTCAAAGAAAAAACGTTTTTATTTGCACACCAATTTCAATCAAACCTCAGAAAATTATATTTCTATTGATGCCACATAACAAACGTGGAAATAAATGAAATCGGAATATGGGGTCGTGGGGCTGGCATATAAACCCAACCCCAAAATTAGGTTCTTCGAAGAAAAACTTTTTTATGTATCCACCATTTTCAACCAAATCTCATAGAAATGTGTTTTAATTGATGCCACAAAGATACGTAAAAATTTATGGAAAGGCCATGCGTTCGTAGGGCTGCCGTACAACCCCCCCCCCCCTCCCTTGGTTCTTCTAAGAAACCCACATCCCCCGCTTCTCCCATTAAATCTTCGCCGCGGCACTTATGTGAAAATTCAAGGAAAAGCATGGAAGCGGGGAGGACTAAACACAAGTCATAGATACGCCCCAAAAAACTTTTAGCCCGAGAGGAGCGAAGGGTATCCAAATTTCGGCCGCGCCCGAAATTAGCCTCGGTCTCGTTTCTATATTTAAGATAGTATTGTGACGGCAGCGTAACTTATTAGGAAGCCAGGCACCTCGTATTAGCATTATTTCTTAAAACAGGACATTTAGCGCAAAAATGTGAAAATTTGCACAAATAATGACAAGTTTCATTAGGAAACCATAAATTTAGGCGATACGGAATTTCTAATTTTAATAGAAAAATTCAGCAGCATTCGATGTATGTACTAATTTGATGGTGAAGCTGTGCATCCTGCACATACATGGCGAATTAATTAATTCAAACGGATTAAAATTCCATTCGTTGATTTGGCAGAGTGCAGAGTTTAACAGGTTGAGTCCCGGCGTCCAGTTAGCTGGACACCTGAGTCAATAACTATAGCCCGCGTTCAGTATACTGGGCACTTACATTCATGTATTTCTATGGCTTTTGGAATAACTTTGGGATATAGTTTAGGAATGAAATGAAAGCCTCGGTGTATGGCAAGAGTTTCGTTCTTCTTTCACCTTTGGAATTGTTACCAGAGAGCATGTGCAGCTTGCAGAGCTGCGCATCTTATTTGGACCTGAATTTTTGTTCCGTTTACCTTATACATAAAAAAAAAAATTTGAAAATATAATACCCGATATCGAGAAGTGGCAAATGGCAGCTCACGACGCCGACGCCTGTTTTTTGACGAGCTGCCATTTGGAGGTAATGTAGGTACAGCTTTAAATACATTTTAATTTGTGGATTCGCCACTTATGTGCGCCGTTCGACTAACTTACTCCATTAAATCGAACACCCAGTGCAGTGAAGTTTTTTTTGGAAAAATTCTAAGTTTAGTTTTACCAAATAGACCTTTTTATTGCACTAGCTGCTTGTTCTCTGTTGAAATATTGTGTGGAAATTTGGAGTGTGCGCCAATCTTAAAAGTAATCACCGGTTATTCTCGGTTTTTCCATTTTAAAAATAGTACCGGTTAATAACCGGGCAAAAATAGTACCGGATATAACCGGTTTTTTTAATTGAAACTACCGGTTATTCATAATAACCGGTTATTAATTCCCATCCCTAGTTGGAGCAGCGACGTGCATTCATAATAAGCAATTCCAAACTCCGGATTCATTATCACCGACATCACCAAATATCATTTTTGACAACATTTTCTCCTCCTGACGATTTATTCCGAAAACCCCGCGAAGTATGTATGTACATGCAAAAACTAAAACGAACACCATGCCGCACATAATCGAACCAAACTTGTTTGCAGCATGTGTACGGACTTGGCGAATGTATCTATCATATCATAATTCATGTACACGTACATGATGCAGTGAGCAGAGGAACATGTTGATTCCAGATGCTTGAGTCGGTTCATATGATGGGCGAATATTTTTTGTTTGTTTTATGTGCGAATTTATATGAGCGCACTCAAGCAGAATTGGTGTTGATTGACTTACATGTTGCGTGTGGATTGAATATGGATAGTAGACGTTAAATGCATGTTGAGAGGAAAATATAAACTTCAGTTACATTTTCCAGAAGAAATCAGTTGACTACAGGTGACTTTTTGTGGAATTTAAAAAAATGTTCAACTTTGTGTGTTTTTTTGGGAAAAGTTTGTAGTTTTCTCTTCAAATTATGTCGGAGTTGTGCTGTGCGGCAGATTTTTTAATAACATCGGAATTTTTGACCCTTTTATTAGCTAAGAAAGGAGGATCGTTCAATCTGGGTGGTCAAAATTTAAAATTCATTTTGAATGTAAACAAAAAAGCGTTACACGGAAATTTAATTTTGAAACATATGAAAAGTACATTTGGCTTACCGGAAGTTGTAAATTAAATAAATTATTTTGTTGGCCGTGTCTTTTGTTCGCGAACGAGAAATCTGTTTGGAATAAATCCGGACTTAGCATTTAAATATTTAACGGGTTCAGCTGTAAAGCACGCTAGTTCGGAAACACATCTTCAGTTGTTAATTAAGTTAGATTTCTTCGGATCGCAAAGAATAGAGCTTATGCTAAATTACCAGGCGGCATTATTGATTAGATTACATAACGAAAAAGTTGACCGTAATCGGAATATTTTGAAACGTTTAATCGATACAGTGATTCATCTCGCAGAGCAAGAGCTTCCTTTATCGGATTCTATGATATAAGTGCCAACCGTAATGCAATAACTTCTCATATTTCCAAAGGATTTTAAATTATGTCGGTAATAAGCTAAATGCACAATGCTACGATGGCGCAGCAGTAATGAGTTATCAAATCTAGTTCAATCTCTAACTCGCGAAAGATATGAGCCCGCATTGATCGTTCCATGCTATGCTCATTCACTAAATTTGGATTTGTCTAAATCGGTTGAATTGATTCCAGAAATTAAGCTTTTTTTTGCGTGCATAAACGAGATAGCTACTTTTTTCAGTACATCCACTTAAAGGGCAGATCTTTTTTCATCTATAGTTAAGCGCCGATTACCACTTGTTTCCAAAACGCGTTGGCGTTATCATTTTCGAATTATTAACGTTATATTTGAAGACTAGGATGATATTATAATAGTTTTTGATACGATTTTAAATAATTAACAATATTTCCAGTCACTGTGGCTTCTGCCGAGAGGTCGTTTTTAACTTTATAACGTATCCATACATTTTTAAGGATCACCAATCCTAGGAAAGGTTTTCAGATCTTGTTTTGATTGCTGCCGAAAAGGATATTCTCATAGAGAAGAGAAATTTTTTTTTATAAAGTAATTAAAGCTTTTTTGGATAAAGAGAGGCGTGAAGAATAAGAAATGCTTTATTTTTTTATTCCTGATTTCTTCTATAAGGCATAAAGCCGCTTGCTATAAACGCTTTTGCAACTGTGTTTATTGTATTATTCAGTTCATTTTTAATTATGTGAAATTGGCTTTGGAATGATCAACTGCTTGACTATGAGGAATTTTCACTGCACGTCACTGGGTTGGAGAGTGCGCATGCTAAAGTAATTTTATACGTTGCGACAGGGTTGCGTATAATTTTATGTAATATACATAAAAACCGTGTGTAGTGTACAAGAAAAATATTGTTTATAATTTCGTTGATAATATGCTTATGCTTCTAAACTTTTTTATTTTGAAAGAAGAAGGGAAGCAATGCTTCCCTTGCTTCCAAAGACGCCACGCCACTGAAGCCAATATGTATATGGTCGCGTTATCCGGGCACAAGACATTTTTCAAGGTCGCTATTAGGGGTGGACGTTTAGGGAAGGTAAAATTTGTATGGACAAATGAGCGATGAGTGGTCGCTATCCCGATAAACAGGTTGTCGTTTAATACAGGAAGAAAATGTATGGAGTTGTATGGAAATGGAAACCAATTCCGTTCCCGAAACAATAGGTCGTTATAGGTGGTCGCTTAATATAGGTGGTCTTTTAGACACGTTATATGACACTGTATATGTGTCCTAAACTATATTTAGTTTATTGTTACATATCCGTAGCAACTTATAAAAAAAAATATAAACCATTTCTTAGACTTTCATCGAAGAACGGTTTATCAGGGTAAAAGAACCGCCTTTCTCAATTGTTCACATTTCTACCTAAATTTTTATTTATTTTATATTATATATATATATTTTTATTTATTATATATGTATTTATTATTATAAAAATATAAGGTGAGTAGAGCTCGCTACGCTAGCGTGAGTTATTTCGAAAATCATTAATCAAGAGACGCGAGAGCGTCTCGCCCGCCAAAGGAAAAAGAAAAACGAAAGCGAACAAGTCTATGATTACCGGAGACAACTTGCTTTTTTGTTTGACCAGGCTACAGCCTTCCAGGCAACAGCCCCCAAAAAATTTTTTTTACCAAAATATTCCACATATCCTGTTCTAGTGCCTTTCCAAATAAAATCTTCGATCGGCACAATAACGGGTAAGATATATGCAATAAACGGTGAAATTTTCACCCTCACAGACTTAAGCGAGTAACCCAATTTCAGAATGAAGTCTACAGTTGCAGAAAGACTTGCTTCTACTGTCTCTCTTCGTGATGGGATTTTTATGAAATTTGGAACGAATGATCCTCTGGTGGTCCTTCTAAAGAATCAATGTCTTCCATTTAGATAAGTGGATGGAATAACGGTAAATTAATAGGTAAAGTTAACAAAAGATTTCCAACAATTGCGTCTATCGGCTCATCGCATTGACCATTTTTTTAAACACACTGCGGCATTGGGACATTTGGATATTGGGACACCGGGAGACTGGGAGACTAGGATCTTGGGGTAGTGGGATATTAGGAAATTGGGACATTAGGGTCTTGGGACATTAGGACATTGGGGCATTAGGCACAATGGGGAAACAGGGACGTGGGGACATTGGCATATTGGGGCATTGGGACATCGGGATATTGGGGCATTGGGACATCAGGATATTGGGACAATGGGACATTGGGACATTGGGATATTGGGACATTAGGACACTGGGAGACTGGGACATTAGGTCACTGGGATATTAGGACATTGGGACATTATGACCTTGGGACAATCGGACATTGGGACACTGGTACATAGGGGCATTGGACCACTGAGACATCGGAATGTTGTGACATTGGGACATCGGGATATTCGCACATAGGGGCACTGGGATATAAGAACATGAGAACATTAGGGTCTTGGGTTATTAGGACATTGGGATATCAGGACATCAACACATTAGGACATTGGGACATTAGGTACACTGGGGAAACTGGGACGTGGGAACATTGGGGCGCTGGGACATCGGGATATTAGAACATTGGGACATTGTAACATTGGGATATTGGCACATTGGGATATTGGAACATTGGGATACTGAAACATTAGGGCACTGAGATACAGGGACATTGGGCCACTGGGATATTAGGACATTAGGCTATTGGGACCTTGGGACACTTGGTATACTGCGACATTGGGACACTGACCACTGGTACATTAGGACATTGGGCCATTGGGATATTATCACATTAGGATACTGGGACATTTGGGACATTGGGGTACTGGGATATTAGGAAATTGGGGCATTAGGACCTTGGGACATTAGGATAGTTAGACATTGGGATATTAGGACATTAGGTGGGAGACTGGGACATTGGGATATTCCGATACTGGGACATTGGGACACTAGGGTAGTGGGACATTCGGACATTAAACCATTGGGGCACTGTGATATATGCACATTGGGACAATAGGACCTAAATTGGGACACTGGGACATCAGGATATTGGGACATTGGCACATTAGGATATTAGGACATTGGGACACTGGGATATTAGAACATCGGGACATGAGGACACTGTGACAATGGACCTTAGGGCATTAGGACATTGGAACATTGGGACACTGTGACATTGGGACAATGTGACATCGGGACACTGGGTCAGGGGGGCATTAAGACAGATCAGTAACAGAACGTTAACAAAGCGTTGGCAAGGCAACAACAGAGCGTTAGCAGATCGTTAACAGAGTGTTAACAGAAAATTAGCAAAGCCTTAACAGAACGTTAACAGAACGTAAATCGAGTAATAAAAGAAAGGTAACAGACCGTTTACAGAGCGTTAGCCGAATGATTAAAGAGAATTAAGAGAACATTAACAGAACGTTAACAGAGCATTAATGAAAAGATAATAGAGTGTTAAGAGAACGTTAATAGAGCATTAACAGAGTTAACAAAAAATTAACAGATTACTAACAGAATGTTAGCAGAGCCATAACACAAAGATAACACAAATCTATTTTGCACAAAATACATATTAATAAACTATACCCATTTCATCCCAAAATTATTTTTAAAAAAGCTCAGCAACAGGCATTTGTGGCGTATTTGCAATTGCGTTTGCAGTATCTATTTATTTTAAAGAAGACCCTGTGAATATAACTTATGATATTAAATTTATGGAATATGCTGAAGAAAAACCTATTGAAACTTTTCCCAAAACAAAAATATTAGTTGGCTATTTAAGTATGCAAAAATATATGATATCTGACCAAAAACAACAAAGTTGTAAAAGTTACCCCGCCAAAGAAAAATTCATCTGCCGCAAAAAGAATACATATCACTCCAATCCGCTGTTCATATCTAATTTTGTTTGCTGGATGTACTTGTGTTTTAGGTGTAAATGCTGGAGAAGTTTAAATTTACAGGACTACTTCCTTAAGTAATTTGGAGGGAGCCGTCAAAGTGGCACTGAATAAAATGTTAAACCTCCCACCAAATTACTTTAAGAAGTAGTCCTGTACATTTAAACTTCTCCAGCATTTACACCTAAAACAAAAGTACATCCAACAAACAAAATTAGATATGAGCAGCGGATTGGAGTGATATGTATTCTTTTTGCGGCAGATGAATTTTTCTTTGGCGGGGTAACTTTTACAACTTTGTTGTTTTTGGTCAGATTAATATTACTGATTCCAAGATGGTAAATGAAAGAAATACTCGATGCTGATCGACCGATAGATTCTCGTTTGGGAGGCATAATCAAAAACTAAATTTCAATTATATATTTGAGTTTAATGTAAGCGCGCCAAATATTGAAAACTGTTCATACTAACCCAGAAACCGTCATACATCCAAGTTGACGGTTATCGCTGACTATCTTGTGCAGTGTTCGGTCCGATAACCCTTTAGGGAATTTTGTGGCGAGTCCGGCGGCACCTCAATCGTGTCACACCACCAAAGGATTGCGGAGATATCGACGGATTTCCGAAGTAGTACGAAGTTGATTGTGAAATTGCTGTGACAACATCCAGGCTGTATGTACGTAAAAACATAGTCACCTTGAATGCAATTTATCGGAGATATCGACGGACTTCCGACCACCCTGCGCTCTAATTGGGGAAGAGGATCCAATTACCCTTTAGGAAATTTTGTGGCGAGTCCGGCGACACCTCAATAGTGTCGCTCCGCCAAAGGATTACGGAGATGGCCAACATTCAGGTTGACGGCTATCTCTAAACACCCTGTGCACTGATCGGAGAAGAGGCTCCAAAGAACCTTTAGGCAATTTTGTGGCGAGTCCGGCGACACCTCAATCGTGCCACTCCGCCAAAGGATTGCGGAGATATCGACGGATTTTCGAAGTAGTACGAAGTTGATTGTGAAATTGCTGTGACAACATCCAGGATGTATGTACATAAAAACATTTTCACCTTGAATGCAATTTATCGGATATCGACGGATTTCCGACCATCCTGAGCTCTAATTGGGGAAGAGGTTCCAATGACCCTTTAGGCAATTTTGTGGCGAGTCTTGCGACACCTCAATCGTGTCACTCCGCCAAAGGATTGCGGAGATATCCACGGATTTATTATGGCTCCATTACACTACGTCATATCATCATATTTCTATCATATTCTTAAGCCCGGTTCGATTTCATTTAGTACACGTATAAAAATTTAAAGCGTATGAATCGAGTAGGTTCAATCACTTACTGTACGAAATACTAAATTAACGATAAAAAGAAGAGGGCACTTCGGGGCATAAAATATAGTTTACAACCGATTCCCATACCTAGCAAGGATATATACAAAATTTCATAGAAATCGGTCCAGCCGTTTCGAAGGAGTTTGGAAACAAACATTTTGAGGAGAATTTTATATATTAGAAGATCTTATCCTTAAGCCGGTTCGATTTCATTTAGTACACGTATAAAAATTTAAAATTTTCGCTATTTTCTTTGATCGTTATCCGAAATTTCGTTCGCTAAGCGAAACATTTTCTACCCAAAAATTTCGTTCGTTATACGAAATGTTCGCTATCCGAGGGGTTCGTTAACCGAGGGTCCACAGATAGATAGATTCACATCCTCTTCGCATTTTTATCAGAGAAAATATGAGTGACAATTTTTTTTCCAGTTCTGTGCCATAATTTACTTGCGATAGGCCTTGCCTTTGTAACCGAGCTACTTTTTTTGGCATTTTTACATGAAAAGCGAGCGTTTGAAACGTTGTAGTTTATTTTATTTATTGCATAATTTAATTTTGTATAATAATAAAAAATAAATTGTTAATACATTGAAACAGTATATCCATAGTACGAATTCATCATTTGGCTCAACGCTCAGTACCTGGCTCGTTGGTCTAGGGGTATGATTTCCGCTTAGGGTGCGGGAGGTCCCGGGTTCAAATCCCGGACGAGCCCAATAGTTTATTTTTTTTATTTTTTCTTACCTAGGTAATATGTTTGATCATCATCAAATCCAATTTCCTTTGTTCTTATATTTTACGCATAACAGCACACCGCGTACATAATTAATGGCAAATCTGCTCGTCTTTGTACTGAATTTGCTCATTTGTCTAGGGGTATGATTCCGCGCTCAATCTTACCTGTAGTAGTTATGAATTCACTATAAACATCACTAATTCCGAAGAAAAACATTCTTAGCCTAATTATTTCAATTTCTTTCACGAAAAATGCGAAAAATCCGTACACAGAACACACAACACGTGGTCTTGGAAATGACAACAATGCTACTGATATGCGTCGCCAGCTATCTTAGCATTACAGTGAATGTGTGAATGCGACGACTGTATTTATGACTCATTGTCCACATGTCCCATGATATTGTGCAAAGAACATGTCGTATGTATGCACATAAATGATTCGTACCCATGGCGTAAACTCTTGCCTATATAAGAGATTTGTGAACAAGAAATCGACAAGACTATACTTCACAGGATCATTTCTGTAGTAAGTCTTCATTAGCTTTCGGGTTAAACCGAGAGTTAGTCGCACCCATGATGACGAGTGATGTCGTCCTATCTTTAGCGTGAGGAAGATTGGTGTTCTATGTTTTACATGGGAATGCCGATCATCGATGATCGCTTTTACACAAGATAGGACGATTTCCGAGTGGTTGCACCATAAAATTGTTCTTAAAAAAGTTCTTTGGCTGCTGTGAGAACCAGCACGTGGTCAAACATAACTGATGTGATGAATGAGATTGCGACGTTTTTGTGTGTCGAAGTTCTTTTTTCCACAATTTCAAAAAGACGCGCATGTTTGACTATTATTGTATAGAAAACTATGATGTGCAGGAGTTAGTTTAAGTCGGTTCGCACCAAAAACCATAGACTACTAGATCATGCATTGCGCAGGAATGTTATTCCAACCGATACGAATTTGACAGTCGGCTATCGTGCTGTGACGTCACACTAGACCAAAGATACAAAATTCTCATTCATTCGCAAAGGGGTGAAAACTCAGTTTTTTGTAAATATCTCGAAAACGGCCGCAATGTAATGATATAGAATACTTTATAGATTTCCTCAGAAAATTATACGCTAGACCCAAAAGTATAATACTGAATTTAAATTTGAGTGTTTCATTTCGCACTGTAGCTCTTGATAGAATAGACCTAGAGTCATACAATTTTGTCCACATATTGCTAACAAAATGCATATGATTTGAACCAAAAGTTGAATGGATCCGACCATTGACACCCCCCTCACTCCTCCGACCATTTTTCAAAAGAGCATGTCAGCTTCTTTTTAAATTGAGCCAGGCAGATCATTTGAATATCCTTCCAGTCCGTCATTTGTACTGCTTTAAAGTTTTAAATAAATATTTTTTGCTCGATCTGGTAATGTTAATTTTAGATTACGTTCTGAATATAATCTTCGAAACAATTTCGAAAATATGGTAACAGTTCCTTTTTCTCGTACCACAATATTTCGAAATTTCTTTTTGGTTTCCTCTTGCCGGCTATTTAACAAATTGTCAGAAAATGGCTCTTTGAATTAAACTATGATAATTTGGAATCCCTATATTGTAACATTCTGGTGTGATTGCAACGCGTTTTGTCTTTTGTTTTAATCGAGTACCTATTGTTTTATTTTGCATTTTCTTTTGTATTACTTATTCCATTAGCATGAAATATAACTCTGTCTTTTCCATTGTACAAACTTTTTATCACACACACATTTATTTGATATTTGTTATACTTCGAAGTAACATTTAACACTATTCCTAACTCTTTATAGTTTTAGAATATAAAATGTTTCAGTTTTCATAATTTTTGAAGTTAATCATTATTTATATAAGTTATGTTACAAACATTGATTTTTATGAAATAAATACAATACAATATTTGGTGTGATGCCTAGTCCAAGCCCAATTATGCTCAAAACCAAAAAATTATTACCATCCGATCAAAACGAAGGGTACCCCCCATTCAAAGTGAACCACAAATCTAACAAATTTTAGGGCTCCATTACACAGTCATATTTATATTATAATATGTATGTCATATGCCTAAGCCTACTCGATTCATTCAGTATAAATTTTTAGACGTGCAGGAAGCGAAATCAAGTAGGCTTAGGGATATGATAATATCTATTATAATATATATTACCAATATATGACTGTGTAATAGCTGCCTTACATTTTTTCACCTCTAAATTCTATCGAAAATAGAAAAAATCGAATTATCTCTTAAAACGTGCTTATAACAGTTAATTGCAGTTATGTGAATGTACATATATCCAAAATTTTGTACAGGGCGTGTCTTACAAGTACGAAAAATGGGGTTTAAAGGTTATGCTAGTACACGTTACTCAATATAAATATTTGGAAATAGCCTTAGAACTGGCACCATTAAGCTTCCAAGCCAATTTTTTTACACTTGTAGAGTACACTTTCGTATAAACTTTTGAACATACGGAAAGAAGACTACAATTAACTTTTATAATGACGTTCTGAAGGATAAATATTTTTATACCCTATACCCATAAGATGGTATAGGGTATATTGTTTTTGTTACGACGATTTATGTAACACCTCAAAGGAGCCACCGGAGGTATGACGAAGTAAATAAATAAATGATCAGGGTCAGTCCCTGATTCGAATAAGCCATGTCCGTCTGTCTGTCCGTCCGTGTGTCTGTCAGTTCGCACGATAACTCCCGAAATAATGAAGTTAGCGTTTTTAAATTTTGGCCAGACGATTGTTTTGGTAAAAGCTTGGATGGTATTGAAAATGGGCCTAATCAGTCCAAGGGTTCCCTTACCTCCCATACAAATGACCCCTCTGGGATAGTTTAATTCGGCCATATTTTTCGACAGAATATCGCTTGCGACCTGACATTTTCATCAATGCCTAATTGTGACATATGCTTGACGTTGTGGAAAGTGGAGAAGGTCTGACTACCCCTACCCCTACATCCCCTGCAAAGCAATATTCCGTCATATCTTTTGATAGAATGTCGCGAAAAACTTCAAATTTATGGCAAATAATAGCTGCTGGATGCCTTTATAAGATATTAAATATGTAGGCGAATTCGAACCATCTACCCCTTCCCCCCTTGAAAAAATTAAATGGAATATTTTCGGTTTTACGCGCATTTAAGGTCTGTACATGGGTATAGGGTATAGTAGGTCTGTACATGGGTATAGGGTATAGTATACAGGGTATACACTCATAGTGCTATAATTTTATGTACTTAATTTCGTGCTCAAGACGTTTTGCGGCCAGACTCACAGTTTTCCAGATATTTGCAAAAAAAACCTGAATTTTGACGCATTTGCCACCCTTTCCCCCCTTAACCCATGACGCAATTTAGTGTAACTTTTTACTGTGTATACTTGGCAGTGTATTGAACAATTTAGCATTAAAAAATTCTTTTTGTTTTGAATGGTTGGATTTGGGTCTTTTTTGAGCTAATTGTACTATACTACTATAAAAGGATATTGACCAATCTACCCATATTCATTTTAATATTAAGGTTAAAAAATTGTTCTTTCGAGCGACACTTTTTTTTTAAATCAGGAAACTAAATAAAGAAATAGAAGAAAGCACCTACAAAAAGATATGAAAACTGCATAAAATTACGTCATAATCGATTATTTTATATAGATTATAAATTTAAAATAGCAATTCATTTGAGAGGGTTGACCAATATGTTTTTTTTTTGCATTGAGCACTCTGTCCCCGTTAAATGATTCAAAAGCAATAACAAAGAAATATGTATGTAAAAGCAGCTAACGGGTTAAGAATTGGGGGTATATTCCTCACAACTTTTTTGCCTTTACCTTCGGCATTTAACTTAACAACTCCTCACCTCCAGAATATATAAAATTTGCGGCCGTCTAAACAGCAATTACACTTTTCTTTACAAATTTGTTCGTGAACTTAATAATTCTCGAATATTACCCATATACTATAGGTCTATTGTGACGTAGATGCGCATAACGAAAAATTTTCGTACAGCTATCCGCGTGATCTAGTAGTCTATAGTTTTTGGGTTCGCACTTAGGAACTAACATCGCCAGTTCACGTGAAATCTATGCAAACACTGTCAAAATTTTTATGATCGTGAAATCAAATTCGCTCCACACCGGTTTTTGACATTTCGCCAGCGAAAATAAATGCAGTTGCACTTTATTTCACAGTGAAAAGATGTCATCGACAATCAATCAGAATGCGAGTGAACATTTCTCCTAAATTGAGTGAATAAAAAGCAAGTCTCCACGGCACCGTTTTCACGGGACACATATATGCAAGTTTTTCGCTAAAAGTAGGTACTAACATCGTCAGTTCACGTGAAATCCATGCAAATACTGTTAAAATTTTGATGATCGTGAAATCGAATTCGCTCGGTGGTACTCACTTCACACGAAAGTCTCCACATTTGTTTTTGACATTTCGCCGGCGAAACAAATGCAGTTGCACTTTATTTCGCAGTGGAAAGATGTCATCGACAATCAATCAGAACGCGAGTAAACATTTACCTTAAATTGAGTGAATAACAAGCAAGTCTCCACGGCACCGTTTTCACGGGAGACATATATGCAAGTTTTTCGCTAGGTGAACTCAGTACTTACCTTAAAGGTGTGTACTGAGTTCACCGAGCGAAAAACTTGCATTTATGCCTCCCGTGAAAACGGTGCCGTGGAGACTTGCTTTTTATTCACTCAATGTAAGATAAATGTTCACTCGCTTTCTGATTAATGGACGATGACATCTTTTCATTGTGAAATAAAGTGCAACTGCATTATTTTCGCTGGCGAAATGTCAAAAGCCGGTGTGGAGACTTTCATGTGAAGTGAGTACCACCAATCGAATTCGATTTCACGATCATCAAAATTTTGACAGTATTTGCAGGGATTTCACGTGAACTGACGATGTTAGTACCTACTTTAAATGAACTCAGTTCAGTACATATCTTAAGTCGTTGAATGATTTCAACCTTACAACTCGATTTACGACAATCTTGCTTCGCACTTACGTCATTGTGATTTTTTTTTTTAATAAAAAATTCGAAATTTTTGGCGTTAAGAGTTAGATACTAACATCGTCAGTTTACGTGAAATCCATGCAAAATTTTGATGATCGTGAAATCGAATTCGCTTGGTGGTACTAACTTCACATGAAAGTCTCCACATACCGGGTTTTGACATTTCGCCAGCGAATATAATGCAGTTACACCTTATTTCACAGTGAAAAGATGTCGTCGACAATCAATCAGAACGCGAGTTAACATTTCTTCTAAATTGAGTGAATAAAAAGCAAGTCTCCACGGCACCGTTTTCACGGGAGGCATATGCAAGTTTTTCGCTAGGTGAACTCAGTACATACCGGAAGGGCTGAATTAAGATCGAGAGTGAAATGTTTCCCCCTGCGATTTTATCAATAAAAATGCATACTTACTTTCGTGGAATATGTCACAAACGGTGGGAAATTCCATAAGCTACAATTCAAGACCGTTTCCATAATTCTCATCTCATCTATATTATTTTTCGATTCCCCGGTCATTTGATATTTCACGATGAAATAACCGGGGAATCGAAAAAAAATACATAAAATGATCGAGAAAAATTATGGAACTGTTTTCGGATTGTAGCTTGTGGAATTCCCCAGCATTCCCCACATATTCCACGACAGTAAGAATACATTTTCATTGAATAAATTGCAGCGGACAAAAAATTCACTCTCGATGTCAGTACTAGGCTTTACAGAAAATATCTTGGTAAAACAATCACATCCGTTCGGAAAAAAATTATTACATTACAAATCAGACCTTTCGATAGATAGAGTTAGAGTCGTTAGTCGGTGAGTGTGCGCATGAAGTTGTTAAGGAAAAAGGACTACTTTTCGTTGTGGAAACGCTACTCAACGGGTCGATCAATCGTAATTTATATGGCTTTGTTATCATAGGTGAAATGTGGTTTAATGATCTTCGAATTATCTTATCTGTAAACTATAAGCAGCTATAGTTTTCAAACTATTGAGAAGAGGTGTCAACAGGCAACAGCAAAACCTGGCTTGGGCCAAATAATTGATGTTCACTGTCTTCTGGTTTGAGTGCAGAATGGGAATTTCGAAAACCTCTGCAGAAACTCATTTTCGAGTGTTAAATGTATTTCAAACCCCTATCCGATTCACATTTGATTTCAGGCTTATTCCGAGTTTCACATTTCCATCTTTTAAGAGAGTATGTATATACTTCAAGCTATTTACAGAAACTTTAGACAAGAAGTCGATTTTCGACAATTGAGTGAGGGCATGTAACTGATTTTAGCGGAAACGCGAACATATTATGTATCAGTCTGGAAATTTATTCGCATTTATTCGACGCTCAAAACCAAAGGAGGCAAGAATATCCTGAATTAAACGTTATATTTTGTTGTCTAATTCCTTTCGGGGGTGAAAATCATCACTTTCCACCGCCACTGATCTCTGTTATCTGGGTAAAAAATTTAAGTTTGTTTGTAATCTACGTTTCTTTCTACATTAATATGGACATTTATCATTTTCCCGTTGACACATTTTTTTTGCAATCATACCTAAATTTGATTCGATTTTCGACTTAAGTCGCTTTTTTCCGGAACGTAATCCTGACGTAAATCGGGGTATTCCTGTAAATGATTGAAAAATCGGGAATGTTGGCGCAAATGCAGTTCAACTGAACCAGTAAAAAACTGCTTCTTACCTGTGCAACCTTTTTCAGATTGGTAAAAATTGGAATATGAATTTAAATCTAATTAGGCGAATTTGATAACAAAATTATACAGAAATATTGCTGTGTATGTATAGAGCACTAAGAGAGGTATCGTGGTGTGGTCATGGATTGCATTTTTATTGTTGCCTTTCTAGGTAATATTTAAGAAATCAATAATTCCATCTTATTGATCGGTTTCACCGCTGTTTGTACCTTATATTTAATTTATATTAATCAGAAACACTTTTTCCTTACTACAATTTATTTTTCTTTTTGCAAATAGAAACAATTCATGTGATGATCGCTCAGCGATCGTAGTTTTGCATCCGATTTCGAGCCGTCTTTAAATATTTTTTGAATGGTTCTACTTTCCTAGTACGAGTATCGACTATGGACTAATGCCTTGGTTACACAGTGCGAGCTATCGTGCGAGTTGGCCTAGACAGCTACTGCAGAGCAGCTACTTGCACCATGTGACCGCATCATACGAGTTACTGTCATGTGCGATTCGGTCAGTAGCTCGCATCCGAGTTACTACAACATTTTTTGTTTTGACTCGGCCACTCGCCCCCAGTCAACGTCAGCTGGTATCGCATACTACGATTCGGACATTCGAAATTGCACCGATTGCGAAATAACAATTGCTCGAAATTAACCGCCGTGTGCATTCGTCTGGAAATTTTGTCGTTTACAGTGTGAGCTTATTGTGCAACAATGGATAGATGGACTCCGGAGCAGAATTTGAAATTTGTCGATTTATACAAGGACCAAACAAACCTGTGGAATTGTTTTAATCCGAGCTATAAAAACAGAGATTTGCTTAAAGCGTCTCTGGAATTTATTCGTGTAGAAATGGCATTAAAAGACATAAGTGAAGTAGCTAAGAAAATCAAAAATTTACGTTCTACATATAACCAAGAGGTTTTAACAATTCAAAAAAGCAAAAAAAAAGTGGTAGTGGTACTGGCGACAGCCCGAAGTACGCTAAAAGCGCAAAGTATTTTTGTAACCGCTCTTATCACGATAGAAGCAGTGTTCACTCGTTCACTTTGCGACAACATTATACAAGACATGATATGCTACTGAGATGCAACTACATACGTGCAGTAGCTTACTCTGCCGACAGCTCGCACTTGTGTGACCGGGCGATGCGAGTCGAGCTACTTTCATGCCAGTACACAGGTGCAGTAGCTGTCCACTGTCAGGTCAGCAACTCGTACTGTGTAACCAGCCCATTAAGGAACATGTCTGTATAGAAAATATACCCATATAGCCCTCAAATCCGGTGGTTTAACTTTGATCGCTGAGCGATGATCCCATGAGTCGTCTCTATGAACACAAACCTTTAGTGTTTTCGCATTAAAAACTTATCAGAGCTTGCTTTTTTTAAAAATTTAAGCAGTGGTGTGGGGAATATAGTATTTGGGCTGGTGCGGTTTAATACTTTTTGACTTTTTCATTGGTTTGATTATCCAGCCGCAATGCACTGGAATACACACTATTTAAAATGTTGTATTTCAACGATTTTTTTACCATTCCACGCATTGCAGTCCCATTTAAATGTATTTTTCGCAATCGTGTTCATTGCCCCCATTTTTCCCACTACAAAGTTGCAGCACTGAGCTGCGCATGTGCATACAATTGTTAACAATTAATTTATCATAAAAAATCGTATGAGAAATGTCATCGAAGCTACAAAAGCAAGCCACCATAGAAAATATTTTAGTCCCAAAAAAAAAGTCGCGTATACAGTGCATTATGCGATTGTTTGCGTTTCCTTTTTATAATTCCTTATTGATTGGTCGAAGCAGAACAAACACAAATTAACAATTGTTAACAATTAATTTATCATAAAAAATCGTATGAGAAATGTCATCGAAGCTACAAAAGCAAGCCACCATAGAAAATATTTTAGTCAAAAAAAAAAAGTCGCGTATACAGTGCATTATGCGATTGTTTGCGTTTCCTTTTTATAATTCCTTATTGATTGGTCGAAGCAGAACAAACACATCGCAGTGGCATGCAGCTAACTTACAATTTTTGTAATATAATTTAAATTTCAGAATTATTTCGTCGGATTTTAAAACACATGACCTCTGATTCCTAATTGACATACCCCATTTTTATAACCTTCGCTCATAGAGTGAAAGGGTATATTAACTTTGTCATGAAGTTTGTAACGCATTGAAGGAAGCATCTCCGACCATATAAAAAGTATACATATATGATCAGCATGACTTGGGGAGTCGATTGGTCGATGTCAGTCTGTATGTCTGTTGCAACGCGTTTCACTCGGCCAATATAAAAGCTATGAAGCTAAAATTTTGCACAAATGCTTCTTTTTGCTGCAGGCAGTTTGTATCTCTGAATCGGTAAAATCGGACAATGGGGTCATGGGGCTGCCATATACAAACCAAACCCCCAAATAAGGTTCTTCTAAGAAAAACTTTTTTATTTGTGTACCAATTTCAACCAAATTTCACACACACAAATGTGTTTCTATTGAGAACACAAAATATATGTAAGAATGGATCAAATCGGACCATGGGATCATGGGGCTACCATACAAACCTAACCCCCCATTTTGGTTCCTCTAAGAAACATTTTTGTATACCAATTTCACAAAACCTTCAATTAATGTGTCTTTATCAAAGCAACAAAAAATGCCAAAACAAATGGAATCGTACTATGGGACCATACTCCCGCATCCCCCAATAAAATTTTCAGAGTACATTTTTTTTATTTACCCACTTATGCCAACTAAACCCCACGCAAATATTGTTTTGTCGACGCAACGGAACTTTTGTGAAGACAGAAGGAAAATAATGGGGGAGGGGGATTAAATACAAGTCGTAGGTACGCCCGAAAAAAAACTTTTAGCCCGAGCGGAGCGAAGGGTATCCTAGTTTCGACCGCGCCCGAAATTAGCCTCGGTCTCGTTCAACAACATTTTCTAACTCTGAAAAGCATCACGACATTTTTTAAAGAAACACATAAATTTGAAAATTTCGATGTAATTTAATTCGGCACGAAAATCGTACGGCCTATCACGGTGGGACGGGGAAGATTTTATTCCTTGACTTAACAAGTTTACATTTCAGTTAGATAAGATATAGTAGCGGATACTGCAGACAATTTTAAAGTGAATTCAAGTTAGCTTGATAGCTGATTGATGGTAAAAGTAAAAAACTGATCGGTTCGGTTAAAGCAAGGCATTTAACAGTGACCCAGAAACTACTTTGCATCTTTGTCTCACTCATCCACTTATTTCAATCCACCCTGGTGCAAATGTTTTTATATAGTAGCAGTGGTAGGTAGCATAAACACAAAAGGGTACTCACAGTGGACTGCACAAAAAAACCAACGAGTCAATATCCTTTATGTAAAACAATTGTCCCTGTAGTAATATACTTCGTAAACCTTGCGAACCGCGTCGATCTGTCGGCACTGCAGTAGGCGGAACACAATCCAGATCGCCAAGCTCGTTATACTCGTCATTTTTCATAGTTCGTATATCGTCAAGATCTTCAGCCGAAGTCGCCACATGACTGGGTCCAGTCCTTAGCAATTCCAATTCGAAAAGGACCGTATGCATATTTATAACTGTGTTCCAGTTCAAAGGAATGCCTTTAGGTCTGCGCAATTTAAAATGATCCGTCAGTGCCGAACCGAAAAACTTCTCCGGCGCCTTATTCGGATTGTGCAGAATCCAGATTTCAACAACCTAATGAAATTATAGAGAAATTAGGCTTTTAAATACAAAACAAAAACAAATTGTTTTGGCTTTCTTACCTTTTCACCAGCTCGTTGAATGTTCATATCGTGATCTAAGACAAGTGCAAAAGGAAACAATTCTAAAATTATGCTAATGTCTACACTTCCTAAGGCTAATTGAGATGGATGAGCTTCAATATTGACTCGTTTGGACATCTGAAAATTTTAGTAAAATTATCGAAAATTGTTTTAATAAAAATAATTAAAGTTTACTTAATTACAAAAGTCAAGTTACAGTCATATTTTTATTTTATGAGTGTCATAAAAAACAATCACCGGTGACAGTTGCATGACTCTTGTTTCTTGTATCAAAATCAATCATCCCTTACATAATTACGATTATCGAAATCCAAGCGATACTTCACGACAACCGACTTTAAGGCATTTGATCCGGACAATTGTATAGGTCCAGCAGTACCTGCCGACCCCGCATCATTGACACTTTCTATTACACGAATTTTCACATCCATATCGTAGAAGCTTTTTGCAATTTCAATTAATTGACCCATGAAATATTTCGAGAATCCTGTTCGTCCGCTCCGGTAAACCAAAACGGCACCTTCGTTATCGACTTGTGTCAGTTGCATAGATGGACTTTTCATTTTTGGATATGTGAAACGCATTTGGAGATGAATGTTGTCAACGGATTGCAAAAAATCGCAAAAATAACGACCAGTTGCTTTGAGCATTTTGTCATAGCTGAAACAACAATGAATTGCAGAATTGGTAAGAAATTTAATTAGAATATTATCTATCGATATTAGCTCTAAAAGTTAAATTTTTGGGGGCAGAATTGTTGGATATTACATTGAGGGAAATGAAGAAAGTTAAGTTAATGTGTACAGTGTTTAACGGAATTGAATTTAAAGAACTCACCCAAAATTACTGAAAAATCGTACGAAACATTTTCCAAAATAATTCATGAAAAAATCGGAGGGTTTCCCTGTAAGTGCCGATAGGGCAGCTGCAATGTCTGGCATCAAACTATCCGGATAAATCTACAAGAGAGTAAATTTGGTAGGTAAGTACTTGCATTATACAATTAACACTAAATACTGAAAAAGAATGAAATGGTTACCTGATGAGTATTAAATATAGCCGTTTTACACTCAGTGGCTTGAAGAGCCTTACTCCACACGTCGTTGCCATATTCGCTCTGAAATTAAACAAAACAAACAATTTAGTTTTAACGATCAACGGCATTTTCTGCAAATAATAGATAGAATCTAATTATCACTTCTAAATGAGCCAAAATATAGTTGATGGTACATATAATCAAGTTAAAATTAATTTCTTATGAAAAAAAAAGAACCATGTGCTAGAGTTTCGATTCATTTTAAATATGTACTATAGAAATGCATACCCGAGAAATGAGAGAATGTAGTACCTACATACATACCCTGGAACAATTGAGGCGGTGCGCGGCAAAACTCGCTCGTTCCATGTTTATACGAAATTGAGTTATGAATTGCATTCGAAAGTAGTTTTCCTGCTCTACACGGTAGTGAGCTCGCAGTTCTCATCAAAACACATTTCTTCCGTATTTTTCGAGCCTTGAAATTTTCAGTTTGTTTCAAAACTTACTTCTTCCAGGTAATGGTACCTATCAAAACTCTTTCCTTCCATCCATTTTGATCAAAACTCTTTTCTTGCTATAGCGGACTCATTACCAAAAATGGAAATTGTTGCATTATCATTATTATTAAGGTTTGTGTTCGTAGAGACGACTCATGGGATCATCGCTCAGCGATCGAAGTTAAACCACCGGTTTTGAGCACTATATGGATATATTTTCTATACAGACATGTTCCTTTAGTCCCGCATCCATAGTCGATACTAGGAAAGTAGAACCATTCAAAAAATATTTAAATACGGCTCGAAATTGGATGCAAAACTACGATCGCTGAGCGATCATCACATGAATTGTCTCTACGAACACGTACCTTTAGGTAAGGGTTTATTCTTTTCGTCCTTAGACACTTTTTTGGATGAAATTGGATTAAATACTCCACCAACTTGGTAGAAAACTATATGGTTCCACGAGGACACATCAAAACTTGTTTGTTGCAATTTATAATTCGAAATTGACGAAATTATCTTCCCTCACAATAATATTCTACTATATACGACGAAAAACAGCATCATCATTTTAATTCTCCCTTCTGCTCAATGATATACACATTTTATGGAACAACTACCAAGAATGAATATATTCAAACCATATCTCAAAGACACCAATGCCAGGAGCAGTCGTGGCCGAGCGGTTAAGGCGTCTGACTAGAAATCAGATTCCCTCTGGGAGCGTAGGTTCGAATCCTACCGACTGCGAAGTACGTGCTCAATATTTTTTTCACACGTGTGCCGTGGTCACTTGGCGATAAAGAAAACGGAAACTTTTATATTTTTACTACATGTTACACTATTAGGCGCCGATGAAAACAAAGGAGCTTTCAAAGTTAAAGCTCGCCATACTTTGACATGCGCAATTTAAAATCGCACGATATAACTTGCATAAGAGAAGCTTTATACTGGCATGACACTTGCAACAGATTAACCCTACAGTTGCTTGAAAATGTTATATTTGAACACAATTATTATTGGTGTTTTATCTGAGGATGCTGGCCGTGTTTTTCACATCGGGTGCAGATTTGCTGACCGAGGCGCGCAAAAAAAACTATCGAGAGTAGCATCCAGGTTAAATTACAAATTGTCAGTTAGACATTGCCATTAATTTCAAAACATTACTCAGGGCCATTCTCTCAAAACTCTTATAGAATGGTTAGTCTTATCGCATAGAGAAGACACACACAATTTTCAGAAAGCTTTTCCATTATATTGAATTGATTTTTTGTTAATTTTGCTTAGTTATGTTATCTTTTGCTTATTTACGCTGTTGGGTCAAAGTGCGCAATGATTTTTTCAATCTAAGATGATGGCGTAAGCAAGAAAAATATTTTATTTATTTATTTATTTATTTACATATTTAGTTACTCCCTCACTATGTAAGCATTGCTTGTGTTTAGGAGGGAGGATCATCATAATATATTACAATTTATTAACAATTTATTATTTTAAATTCATTCAAAATGTTTATACTAAAATTTAAATTCATATTAAAACCATTCAAATATTCCATTTTTAATTTGTTTTACGTACAAGTAGATATAGTATTTCTATTTAAAAAATTAGGCAAAGATGGATATATTTCATTAGACTCGTAAGTTTATATTATATGCGGTAACATAATTATTAATCTGCCTATTTTTTAAGTGCGTTTTTAAATGTTTCTTAAAATACCTCACGTTTTCTGCCATATTTTTCAAGAATCTAGGTAGATCATTATACAATTTAGGCCCCGTAATTGTGAAGTGTCTTTGAATTGCTTCAGTTTGTGCTTGTGGTATCGCCATATTTGTATTTCTATTTCTGGTATTAAACTGATGACTTATAGGAACAAAACCGTTTATTTTTAGCATGTATACTAGTATCTTCAGAGTGTATAGGTTTTCAAGGGTAAATGTATCAGTCAGTACAAAGATATGGTTCGATGGATAATTTCTTGGGACTTTCGCAATCAGTTTTAACAATCTTTTTTGAGTTTTACACAAATAGTCTAAATGGGTAGTATAAGTAGCTCCCCATGCAATTAAACCATATGTCAATACTGACTGAAATAAGGAATGATAAATTTATAGCTGTTCTTCGATATTTAATACCCGCGAAAGATTATAGAAAATTGGTAAAAGACTTCTTAGTTTGCTGTTTAGATTTGCCATATGATCTTTCCACCTTAAATTATTGTCAATAATCAAACCTAGGTACTTCGTGGATGTTTTATTTGATAATTCAATAGATTCCTGTACACTTGTAATTCCTATATTGATGTTTACTTTAAAATTACTTGGAGGTAGACCGGCTTGATTGGTAGCAAATGGTAAAACGTTTGTTTTACGTAAATTAAGTTTTAATGAATGCGCATTAGTCCACCCAATAATTTCTTTGATCTTTTCATTAGCTCTGTTGTAACATTCATTCCAATCGGAGCCTGTAACAAGTATGACATTGTCGTCTGCAAACCCTATTATTTCTGTGAATGAATCTGATCATTTAAAAAGAGATGTTACATATATCGTATACAATAGAGGCGACAATACAGTACCTTGTGGAAGTCCATATGCTGTGTTATAAACTTCATCACTTTTTATGTCATTTACTTTAACAAATTGCTTTCTATTTGTTAGATAGCTTGTTAGCAAATTTAATGACCTATTTCGTATCCCTATTTTACCTAAAATTTCTATTTTTGTGTTTAATAGTATCGAATGCTTTCGAAAAATCCAGAAATATTCCCAATACATACTTTCTGTTTCTTTCTAAAAGCATCTGTTATACAGGTGGTTAATTTGGCAAACGCGTCGTCAACACTTTTGCCTTTTCGAAGTCCAAACTGGGTTTCAGGCAAAATATGATTGTTTGTCAAATAGCTATTCATCCTGGTTTTTAACAAACGTTCAAAAACTTTTGCTATGGAATTTGTTAAAGTTATTGGCCGATAATTTTCTATTATTTTATCATCTCCGGATTTGAAAATTGGCACAATTTTACTTGTTTTTAATTTGTCCGGGAATATTCCATTTGTAATGCAACTATTGAATGCAATTTTTAGAGGTGTTACTATGTAGTTGCAAAGGACTTTTAGTGTTTTTACTGCTATTCCGTCCTCTCCGGGTGCGGTGTTGCCTTTGAGTTGGCCAATTACTTCT
This sequence comes from Microchrysa polita, assembly GCA_949715475.1. Lineage (NCBI taxonomy): Eukaryota > Metazoa > Arthropoda > Insecta > Diptera > Stratiomyidae > Microchrysa > Microchrysa polita. The sequence goes on from OX454421.1 coordinate 39,843,423, forward strand.
CCAATCTCTTTTTCATCTATATGATATAAGAATAGTTCAGAGCTATTATTAAAAACCTCCCTAAATGAGGCGTAGCTATGCAAAATAAACAAAAATTCCATTCAATACAATGGAAAAGCTTTCTGAATATTGTGTCTTCTCTATGCTATAAGGCTAACCATCCAACAGGTACTGAATGAGAGCTATCAGAAACCCGACCTCATAATAGTAAACCCCCTTTTCACTTTACAAACGCAAAAGTTCAAATGAAATTTTTTTTTAATGAAAGCATATTTTATGTACGAATCATAATTTTGTTAAAATTAGAATTCGACCCACAACATTTTTAACATGAATTTACAAACAAAAACTATTTTTTTTTGCACACACTTGTGTGTTGCATGTAAACTATACCTTAGAGTTTTTCATTTTAAAATTTAATTTTAGCTAGTCATTGTAAAACGTACTAGAAAACAATTGGGATTGCATACGTTTAGGCGAGTTTTGGAAAGCTTATTAAAACTGGATAGCAATATAATTTCTAACCTGAATAAAGTCACAGGTTAGCGTTTGTATGAAAATTACCCCGTATAGTGTAGGTTAGCTGTTTAAAAAAACACGGCCCTTGTCGATTAACTAGGTAGAAATAGTACAAGTAAATAATGATATTTAGCGTGCTTTGAAATATTGTAGAGACGTGCATTTAGTTCAAAACAGATTGTTCGTATTTGGAATGGGGAAAGTAAAATGGTAAGACGTTACAAAAATCCTTAATAAAAGATATTGTATTGTATATATGTTTTGTTGCAAATCAAGGCCTTTGATTGCTGATCTGTACTGGAACAAAGAAAAGGTGTTCACATTCATTGGGAATTTATCATTTTGGGTTTGAAAAATTATTAATTTTTACATATATATATATATATTCTTGCATTTGAAGTCGCTTTAGATAAATTAACAAAATCATTCTAGAAAAAATACCGGCGTACAGAGGGCTGCGCCCGCAATACGAGGGTTTTTTAGATTTTGGATACACACATTGTGAATAATTTTGCACATATATTTTATAGGTAATAAATAAGCATTATGCACAATATTAATGAAATGCTTCTCGTAAATCTATTTTTGGATTGGTCTAACACACTGTAACACTTTTTAATTAGACCAATCCAAAAATAGATTTACTATGTATCATGGCTACACATATTAACTGGATATATTAGCTTACATTACTCCAAACTGGTAAAAGGGACTGATATGAAATGTACCCATCGAGTTCTTTGATGTGAGTACCCATACGTCCATGTCCGATAAAAACTAAAAAAGTCGGCTTTTTAAAATCTCCGAGAAACCCTGTTAGCTTTATTCTACCAACGTCTAAGTATTTCGTGCTAAGGACTGTTACAATTCTACACATTCCTACCAAATTTCATAACGATCAGTTAGTGAACAAATTTTTAAATCTCCGGGACACCCTGTTATCTTTGCCCTACTAACTTCTAAGTATTTCGTGCCAAAGACTGTTACTATTCTACACATTCCTACTAAAATACATGACGATCGGTTAAGCCGTTCGCGAGGTATTTAGTGAACAAATTTGTAAATGTCCGGGACACCCTGTTATCTTTGCCATAGCAATTTTTAGGTATTTCATGCCAAAGACTGTTACCATTCTACACATTCCTACCAAATTTCATGACGATCCGTTAAGCCGTTCGCGAGTTATTTAGTGAACAAATTTTAAAATGTCCGGGACACCCTGTTATTTTTATCCTACCAACTTTTAAGTATTTCGTGCCAAAGACTGTTACCATTCTACACATTCCTACCAAATTTCATGACGATCGGTTAAGCCGTTCGCGAGTTATTTAGTGAACAGACGGACGGACAAAATCGATTTCATAAGGGTTTTTTGAAAAATCTAAAAAAACCTAAAAAACGTACAGACTGCTGAGAAGTGTATACTAGCAAATTGAAAACTAATTTCCTTTCAAACATATCCACAGGAATCTAATTTGATTTGCAAGAAGCAAGCTTTATAAGCACGATAACGATCTATGGAGCCATCTGCGTTCATTTTTAATCGAAATATCCATTTTTGTTTTAATTGGCCTTGGTGGAAGATGCCTACGCGCCTATATCTAGCTATAGTTTGTGGGTTGATGACCACACATCTGACAATAATACCTTGTCAGTAAAACACCGAAGGTCCAAACCGCCCGAAGGACCGGGAGATAAGGCTGCAAAGGCTAGGCGTTCCCCTGGCGGTATACCTGTAGATAAATAATAAATAATCTATGTTTATGGTCGCTGGCTTCTTTTGCATCATAAAAACTAGCTAGGATTTCAGTATTTGCTAGAAAGGCATTGGCTTCAGTAAAAAGTATATCGATTGTTTTTAGCTTATTTCGAGTGCGAGATGCAACAGCATCGTTGTTTGAATTAATGAAATGATCAAACTTACCAGCAGTACTTCTGCGTGAGGATTGCTTTACTTCAGATTCCGCCTTTACTTCATCGTCAAATTTCAGAACTTCTTCCCGTCCTCTATTCTCAACTACTTCAAACTCTTCGTCTGCTTCAATCACAGGCAGGAGCAATCGAGTTACAGTCGCCTCTCGTTAATTCGAACCTCGTTAATATGAATTTTTCGATAATCCGAACTTATTCACCTGTCCCTTCGATAAATCGAAAAAAAGAACCAAGTTTGTATGGAGTTGTGTACACTCGATAAAGCGAAATCGTTTTGTGCAACTGATTTATCGCTAACATTTTATAATTCGAAATTCGTAATTAGAAACTCTTTATAATTCGAATTTTTCCTAAAATGTTTCTGTTGCTTTCCTTTTACCGCTAATTGTGAACAGATTACACATTTTCTTTAGTTTCTTGTTCACTTTAAAGTGTAAATTAGTTCGAAAAAGTACACGTGCCTCTCCGTAGATGCGAAAAGGCAAATTATCGTGGCAGTGGAAAATGGTGAAAAAAAGATGTGGCAAGGAATTTAAAGATTTCAGCATCTACTCTTTCTACCATTATAAAACAATAAAATTGGACACCTCATTAAAAACGCAAAAGAGTGCGATAAGGTATTCTATTTACTTATTAAATTAGGTGTATCTGCAGTCGATCACCAGACCAAAATTGTTTCGGTACTTTTTCATAAATTAACTGTGGTTTGACTATTGAATCGCATGATACGTTTAGGATCTACTCAGTGTTAAAAAATAGTTTTCCCTTCATTTTGAAACAAAATTTAATTTAAAGGTGATTGCCCACTATTAAGCTTTTAAAATGGTTGAGGCAGTGCTGAGGAAAAAAAACTGTCCGGTTGAAAGAGCTTTGCTAAATCGTGAAATAAATTATTTTATTTACACAGTTTTTTTTATTCGATAATTCGAACACTCAATAATTCGAAATTTTTTCGTTGTTACTTGGGCTTCGAATTATCAAGAGTCGACTGTAATTGCTTTCGCGCATTTTCGAAAATTTTAGCATCACGATATACATACTGTGATATTTGATGTACCTGGCATCGACAATCTGTAGCCTTCTGGAGCATAGTCGACAAGCCGTCTTCTTATCAAATTTGCCGCGACGAGAATCATCGATGAGACCATATATGCAACCCTACCAAATATTCGTAACTTGTTAACATTTGGTTTTTTGCCGAAAAACAATTATTCAAGTGATTTTCCATTAAGGCGAGGTAGTGGGATGAAATTTCGAAATTTCACAGCCGTCACAATGGCTTCAGCCCAAATTCCCAAGGAAAGTCCAGCCGAGTGAATCATCGAACGTGCACTTTCAACGAGCGTGCGATTTTGCCGCTTACAGCGTCCCATCTGTTGCACAGAATATTTAGCAGAAAATTCGTGTTTGATCGAATGTTGTTCCCCGACATTTGTTGCGCGATATCGGCTTAAATGGCTTTCGAAAAAATTTGCCGAACACACAACCTTCACAGAAGGAATTTTCAAGTTCAAGTGAATCCGGCCGCTGTTGAAAAGTTTGAGTTCACGGACGCGCATAACTATGTATATCAAAACCTTTTTTGGTTACAGCACCAAGCGAAAATAAGTTTTTGCCAATCTTGGGTACATAAATCACGTCATTTATTATGTGTTGTCCACCACTTCTCGAAAATACCCGACACTTTCCACGACCGGCTGCCATTATTGATTCGTTATTACCGACTGTAATGCATAGCTTCCCTTCAAGTATCGATTCAAAATCAACCAAGAGCGATTTATTGTTCGTCATGTGGAAAGATGCTCCGCAATCACCGATCCAGTCTCCAGAAATCAAAGTACAGCTGTTAGCAACAAAGCAAGACCCGCTAGCCACATTGACAGAGCTACACTACCTTTACCACTATTACGCCGCGATACAATACTCCCGGTTTTCATGTCTGCTTTGAACTCGCGACACTGGCTCTTAGGCCGCGCGCAGACTAATGGCGTATTGTAGCAGAGCGTAGCGTAGAACCTGTCGCCCAATACAAGCATTGTATTAGTCTGCGGCGGCCTTAAAATGACCGATCTTATGACAATAGAAACATTCAACATTTTTGGAATTACGCCGGCTATTATTACTTTTACCTGTGGGTTTTTCTGCTTTGTCATTTTTCACCACTAATGCATCGCCACAATCAGATTCAGTTTTGATACTCGTTTTCTCAAGTAGCAACAGCTGTTCATTTTGCTGTTTGCATTTTCCCGAATGTGAGAGACCTCCCATTTGCCGATTGGATTAAATACGAGTTCCGAAATGAAGCGAACGATGAATGAGGCAATTCCGTTAATAGCTGTCCAACCATTGAGGAGTCCGTTACGTCTTCTCCCGCCAATTTCAAGCGTTGTCTGATAACAACCATTTCAGAGCAGAATTTGCTTCACTGATATCGACTCGTCAAATTTGAGACTGAGAAAAGCTTGACTGAGAATATACTAATTCGACTCCGTTGTTTGTTCGTATAATGATTTGACTTTTGCCCAGACTTGATTCGGAGTTATGCAGTTTCGAAGAGCTGCATGGTCCTCATCACTCAAGCCCGTGGTTAAAATCCGAACTGCTTTAGCATCCTTTTTATGCCAGGAGTCCCGATCGTCAACTTTATTTTCATTTGGCGACTTTTAAGTTCCGTCCTCGATACTTAATAGTCCATATGACTTCAGGCACATGGTCACTTCGAACAGCCAACTCTCGTACGACGATTTCGTAAGCGAATGTATTTTATCGTCCGTCATACTTAAAGATTCACGATACAGGTTTCAAACTAAGTATTGCACCCTCTCGTTTTTCGCGAAAATAAGTATTACACTGTTTGAATATTACTATATATTCTTGGCAATCGCACTGGGCCCATAACCTGTTGGATTTGTGCAGTATAACGAAAAGATCAGTTAATGAAGATATGTATAGTTTTAATCAATCAAATATACTCAAATATCGATGCAGACTGGCCGACCGACTAAAGACGACTGGACGGCGAGAAAACAGCCTGTTACATTTCTCTCAACAGTTACCCTTAAGCTGTGCCCACACTCAGTGGCGCAACCAGGAATTGGTCCTGGAGGGGGCTAAGGCTATCCACATTATTGGATATTTGAGGTTGCTGTTTCAAGTTGGATGATGGTTAATTTATGCTTATTTTTGATTTACATTTTTTTAAGCTTAGCATCGTAATAACGTGAGTGTTATGTAAATCTCACAATCATCACTTTTTTCTTTTGTTCTCATGAAAACCCAATTTTCAATCACTCTTTCGAGTATGGCAATTGGTGAGAAGCTGATCATGACTTTTATTGACGACAACATTATCATTCTTTCGTAAAATGTGTGCCTAGATAAATGTTCACACCAACGCGAATTTCCGCCAGTTTCGCAGCATTTTTTCCGCCGCGAAAATTCGCTGCTTAATGCCATTTTATTCAAACAATTTATATGAAAGGTGCAGTGTGGTACAACTTTATGTTGGTGTCCTCGAAAAATATTTGGAATGAATTGGAAACGGATTTAGCTCCGGTTCTACGAAAATTATGTTATCTAGGACCGAATCTCGATTTGTATGGAACCGATTCTCGGTTCTTGCAAAACCGCACTCGTTTCTACTCGAACCGAATCGGACACGGTTCTATAGAGCAGGTTCTTCGAAACCGGACTCGGTTCTTCTGGAACCGAATTGCGGTTTTATGGTTCTTACGGTTCTTCTGTAACTGGCACTCGGTTCTTTGTAGAACCCGTCGGACCGGTTCTTGTTAGGAACCGGGTACCCGGGTCCAGTTCCGTGTGAATTTTATCTGCATGTGGGTGTGGATACTGTGTACTAATTTTCGCGACTTTATAATGTAAATTTTAATGCTGGAAATAGTTCATTCCCATATAAAATCTTCGCAATGTCAATCCGATCCATCTACTTCTCAAAAAAGCAACCCGACAAGGAGTCTTGATAGGAGATATACATTTTACAGTGGAACATGTCTATAACGACATCACATAACGGATTTATTTTATAAAAACTGTTTTTTGCTCAAAACAATCTCCTTTATAACGATATAAGGATTACGTGGGCCCTTATGAGATCGTTGCAATGTAGCGTCACTGTACTGACAAGGGTGCCTATTCTATGTAGGAAACTAATCACACTGTGAATAAAGACGTGTTCATTGTATCGTAACTGTAATTACGTTAAAAGCTAACAATATTCATTACCCTTCCATTTTTGCACCATTCCCAATACAATAAGAAGCAGATTAAGTAAAATAAGCGAAATATCTTTCATTTACAACATATGGGCTGAATGCATGGCGTCCCATATTTGGTATACGCATTCCAAACATTTCCCGTGAAAATAAAGGCTCATTCAAGGTGACCAGACTCTCGAAGGCCCAATGCTGTACACATTGCAGACAAATCCTCAATCATACTATTTCTGGTGGTGAAACTTGAAAAAGCAAGGTTCTGTTGATACTAAACAGGACCCATAACGGAGGGAAGTTCTCAATGTTTTCAATTACAAAACAACATCATCATCATCAATGTGGCACGATAGCCCGACGTCGGGCCTTGGCCGCCTGAATCGTTGACCTCCAATTGTCGCGGTTACGTGACCTTGTCCTCCAGTTTCGGAAGCCCAGCAGCTGGTGGGCGTCTTCACCTACGGAGTTCTCCCAGCGAGCTCTCGGTCGTCCACGCAACCTCGCTCCGTCAATACGTTGTGCGTTCATAACTTTCTTTGGCATGCGATTGTCGTCCATCCGTTGTACATGCCCCGCCCATTGCAGACGTTGAAACTTCACGATTTTCGATACTTCCAGCTCATCGTACAATTGATACAACTCATGGTTGTATCGGATACGCCATTGGTCTCGCTCGCGAACGGCCCCGAAAATTCGCCGAAGGACCTTTCGTTCGAATCGGTCTAGCAAAATTTCGGAGGCTTAGGTAAGGTTCCATTTTTCGCAGCCATAACATAGCACGGGTCGGATGATCGTTTTGTACACGCGGAGCTTCGTGTTCCTGTGCGCAAGTTTCGAATTAATTATAGGGAGGACATCAGCATGTGAAATGTAAGTTTTAACACTTCGACTATAACAAGTTGGAAAATATGTTAAACATTCGGTGTAGTTTTGTGTTGCCTCGATAGCAGAACCCAAATGAAAAAACCCAAAATTGTAGTGAAACCGATATATTCGATATATCGAGGCAACACAAAACTACACCGAAGATTAGCAACGTTCCCGGCAAAACAAAACCGTTGTCTAACAACAACATTCATCAAGGAATGTTAAACATTTTTAAACAATATTTGAAGAAAGGACAACTGAGTATGATATTTGTTACGTTTTAAAGATAAATTACCTTTTGTACGTCTTCAGCCTTTAGCTACTGATTATATCCGATTCGTCTACGATTTTTAGACAGTTGATACTCAGTGCTTTTTCTACTTTTGAATTTCTGTGTTCGATACTGCAGTCTCAGTAGCCTTGTGCGGATATGAAAACTCTTTCCCTGTCTCTGACTATCCGAGAGGCCAAGACAGAAATCATGTAGTTGTTTACTTGAAGTAAAGAAATTGTTGTGCCGAGATAGGAGTTAAACCTGCATGTTCACGCTATCTAATATCGTATGCAGGGATTTTTTATAGATGGTGCAGAATTTAAAAAAAATGGCGTGATGAACGACCAGGGGGAATGTAGGTGTTCAAGCACCCCTTCCTTTGTACCCACTTATTAAAAACTTCGTTTCGTTTATATAAAACTGATACCTCATTGGGCAGAGCATTTTTAAGCGGTTGGCGGCTTTCCTGGTACATCTACGAAATGGAGTCCGTGGGGAACCTCCAAACCGGTGGAGGATCGCTTATCTTGGTTGTGATGTGCATTCCTCTATGGATATAATAAGTGATGCCATGCCGGTCCACTGGGGTCTTATTGGATTTGATGGACATATTGTGGGAAAAACCTTTATCCAGAAACACTGGCAGAGTCCTGTAGTATGCATTTTTCTATAATGGTTGATAGGGAAATCGGATGGAGTACAATGATTTCTCCATCGTCTTGTGAAACATTAAAATCGCATCTTTCCACCGCTGTAACTTCTGAATCTCAGCAGCTTTACATGCTTGAACTTTCTACGTTGGGCAGTGGGCAGATGCTCTATACAAGTCGGACAAATTTCAAAATTTCCCGCTAAAAAATGTGCCAGTTAATGACATTTTCCGATTAGAAAACACAAAAGTACGATTTGGACAGCTGTAACTCACGAACGCGGATAGAAAATGTCAACGCCAAGTAGCTCTACAAACTATAAGTGTTCCAATTCGGAAAGGTTGGTTAAAGTGTTTCGGTATTATCGCAAATAAGGAATTACCGATATAAAAGTAATTAAAGAATAATAAAATAAATTTTCACCACCAAATATGGGCAATGCAGAGTTCCACAGATCTGCCAAATTTCAAATTTATTAGACAAATTTTATGGACAATTTTCGAAATAGAGAACAGTGCGATTTAGGCAGCTGTAACTGTCGAACGCGGGTAAGACCGTTAAATATGTAGCTATAAATGTGTTAAGTTTCAGAACGATCGATCAAAGAGTTCCTGAGTTGTCGAAAATGAACGTTTGCCAAATGAAAGTGCGATTATTTTGCTAAAAACACCTAACAGACAAGACTGCCCACAGACCTTACTGAGGAGCTTACTATGTAGTTTGATTTAGCATTTAGGTATGTTTTGTATGGCATTGGGAATGCTGTACATTTACTAATGCTGTACGACAGGTCCAAATGCTGTACTGTACAGAAAAATGCTGTACGTCTGGTCAGCTTAGGCTAATTCCGTGTTCGGTTTTACAAAAGGAGAGGTCAGTTACGATATTGGGTTCAGACCCCAAGCATTTAAGGGTTAACTTTGGCAAAAGTTTGCATTTCGTTTGAAAGCATATGTATAAAGCCACCTTTGTCAGCTTTGTCGGTATTATTTACCGTTACAAAATACGAGTTTAATTTTGGTATTAACAGTTGATTTTGACATTTTTGCTTGATTCAAACTACATATATTGTAACTTAGAAGAGCTTCGAAACATTCAAGGTTAAATTTTATTGAACATTTTATGTAGCTTCAGAATATCAACTTTGTTTTTGGTTTTAGTAATTCCAAAGCTGTAAGACTCAAAGTATTTTAGAGAAAGTCATGATTTTTTACAAGATTCACAAAATTGTTTATCTAAGTAACGGTAAAATAAAGAGGAAAAATTTGGGCAACATTTTTCCAGTACCAAACTGTAGAGTCTACAATAGCTCCAGTGGCGTATTTACAAGGGGACACGGGGGGCTCGTGCCCCCTGTGCCCTCCCCCCCTGTAAGCACATCAAACTTTTTTCACACCATACTAAAAATTGCAGTACCAAATGTTCCCTTTTTAATTTGACCGTTTCTATTAGTAAGCTTTGTAAATCTTTTTCGAAACATTATCATCACATCATCTTCTCAATTCGGCAGATCTCCTTGTTGATGAACGCTTTCCGTTTTTCGAACGGGTTGAGTTTATTTTCATAGACGCGTGGTTTCAAGAACTCTCAGAGAATAAGTACAAGCTATGATTATGTCGAGGCAACGAGGTGGTCATGAAACGTTGCCCAATCTCGACATGAATCTGTTCGGAAACAAGGACTGCTATTGAAAGTCTCGTCATGCGAGAAGTGACCCCATCTTATGTTGATATAAGTTGAGGAGATGTTGTGTCGGTATCGATGTGTTGGAAGCCGCTGAAGTGATAAATATTTGAAACAATCGGTCTGATTTTTCGATCGGGCTCTGGTGTATTTTAATTTGGCCGTAAATTCGTGTTGGGCTGCTGTAAAGGTCTTTAAACTAGATGCTTCTCTTTCTGTTAAAATGCTAAAAATTGAAGTGTTTTGGTGGGAAAGCATTTTTAGCATACATTTTCGAATTCCTACGGTTCGGTGTCTGTGGTGCCCTGCCTGGGGTACTTTCTTCAATGCTTCAATTTTCACGAAGTAAACATCATCGTAGCCATTCCTTCTCATTTCTATTTTGCAATAAAAAAATATATTCATACATTTCCATATAAAAACTTTATCAAAAGTATAATTGAACTATATTAAAAGTATAAGTATTCTTGATAAAAATTTTACTCTTCAATAGTATAAAATTGATAAGCAAATTTATACCAACCGCTCGAAAAAAATAAAAAGTGTAATACGAGAGCAGTCGGCTTCGAATCCACAATTCTGTGATTTGCAGGCAAGCGCGCTGTTCACTGTACCAGACAGACTACAAATCAATAGGTTTCTAGGTTGAATGGGTTTCTTGTGTTGATAGTGTAGATTTCATAACATAGTAGGATTGATTCTATACCCTTTTGTGTTATAACAACATTCAATGCAATTTATTCTATCCCGAACGGTGTAAAATGTATAATATTAAAAGGTTATTTGGATAGTTTTATTATGTAGCGGTTATAATTAATATAATTTTTGAATAAACTAAAATTATAAGTTGAAAAGGGTCAAATTCGATTCAAGTTTTGGAATAGATAGGAGTTATACTATTTTATTTATAAAATTTACTCCCGGCTTACACCAAAATTTACAACCGTGTAGTATTCTGGATTGTACTTGTAAAATATTATTCGGTACTTGTTACGATTTTACGGAATCTGTTACTAGATTTTTGACAAAACATACAAAGGCCTTTTTTTCAGTAAATCCTAATTTTGCATTCAAATTCGCTTAAACTTGCCATGGAATTCAAGACCACAATGTCAGCCAAAATTTGTTGTATCAGCTTTTCATCTGTGTTTCTTTCAAAAGAAAGCAGAACCCCTTTTTGGCGTAATTTGGCCGAAATTTGGCAGAATTTCGGACGATGTATAAAATTTCTCTTCCAAAGAAAAGTGTTCCATCTGGAATCCGTTTTGGTATATGGAAACAATCTCTTTGCTCATTGCATTCATTCCATAGCCAATTAAGTACATATTCGTAAAATTCCTTTTCGGCTTCAGGCTCCTTCGAACTACACTACGCAAACTTTTTTAAGGCCCTCCGTATTTTGGTTCAGGAAAACCCAAAAGCATTTAATGAGTGTTATTCTAAGATCTGTCAGGAAAACTAAACTTTTGGTGTAATAAACCTGAAATGCAAAGGACTCTCAGGCCCGTATTTATAAACATACCTTAACTCAAGGAGACCTTGAGTCAAGGAAGCCCAAAATAAAAATAAATGTAATTTTCCATACTTTTTCATAGAAATCACTTATATTCACTAGTCAATGCATCCTTGATTTAAGGAGAAAATCAAGGAGACCTTGAAATTTTTTATAGTCAACCTCACTTGAAGTCAAGGTAGCTATATTTCAAGTCTATTAAAAATTTAAGGTCTCCTTGAGTTTCGCCTTCAATCAAGGATCAAGGATCAAAGATCCCTCAGTCTTGCCAATGTTTTTCCTATGTAGCTGCTCTCGGGTATCCCCACACCAAAACTTTATGTAACAAATTAGCCCCGTACTCTGTGCCCCCCCCCCCCCTTTGAGAATTTTCTAAATACGCCTCTGAATAGCTCTATGGTGAACAGTTTGAGGGACATCCTGTATTTTTTACATAATTTATTGACATTACAAAATTTGAGTATTAATTTTTCAGCAAATTTAAAAAAAAAGAAATATGTACTAGTGTTTGTTTTTTTCTTATTTTTAAATTTATTTTAACGGCCTTCAAGTTAAAAATGAATCCAGCAACACTTAATATTTTTTTTCTCTCGAAACCAAAAACTCAACATCGGCATTCGACACGATGGGCCTTCACTAAGACAAGAAGTAATAATGCTTAACGCTAAAATGATTGACAGATTCTCGATGAGATTTTGTCCATTTCATCTGCAATACATCCATGTGTATCCTTTTAGCCTTCACTTTGAGATTGATTACAACACACTTCGATTTATTATTATTTATCTCTATGTTATCCTCTCCCCTGTCATCACTCAAGCATCATTCAAGAAGCTCGAGCTCAAGAAGACAAGAAGACGACGTTATAGAAAACAAAGTCATCGCGTCTCTATACGGAATAAGTCTTTTTGTGGTGGTGGTGATGAAAAAGGACGACAACCAAACGTATCTTTCCTTACGGAACATTACACTTGATTCTCATCCCGCGCTCAAGGCTTCGCATAATCTTGCCTACTCATAAAGCTACCGAATTTTGACTTAAAAGCATTTTGCGCGACAATGCGACCCGCAAAGTAAATACGAAAATTTATTACCACTTTTATCCGCATAAAATTAATCCAAACGGATAGTCGAATTGTATAAAAGATCTCAAAGAAAGGAGATTCGCTTCATTTTTCCCTTCGTCGTCATCTTAATTTCATTTATTTCCGAGTAGAAGGAGATAATGAATTTTTTATCTGGATTTTCGATATGACCGGGGAAATTTCGCACGTTTATTATATTTATAAAAGGACACAGTTTTTTCTAGTAAAATGTTGGTATTATGTGCGGGAGTGAAGAGAAACATGGTGAGTTTACAGGATCTTTGGCTCATATTCTGCAAATAATTTTCAGGAAGAAATTAATGAATTCACCTTTTATGGAATGGAATGATTATTATGAGAAATGGGAAATTTTTATCGTATCGTGGACGGTAGAAGTGATTACAATGACGAAATATTATCTGTATTTATTGTTTTAAAAGAATTAACATAAAAATACGTCTACGTAAGCTATCAGGATACAATCTTTTTTTCACCAAAAACAGCTGAACCTTGGAGAGTTTTTAAATTTGACATTTGCACGCTGATATGTATCTCCTGCCGTAAGCATGTAATTCCTCCCTTTCACTAATTCACCTACAATCTACTTGCTCCAAAAGAAAGTCCTATCAACAAATTTGAACTTTTTCTTGTATATCGACATCGACACACAATTAATCAAAAAACTTTCTCAAGATTAAATTGAGAAAAAGTTTCGATTGTTTACGAGTTCAATGAAATCTTTCATACGGCGAAATTTCCTCTCCGAAATTTCAATTCCTAGAAACCTTGAAAATCGATGCTTTTCAATCTTTCAGAAACTTTGACGAAAATCAAATTAAAAATAGACGCACAATACACTCGCGTTTAGCGTATCCTTTTAAAGTTATCGTTTCGCTATTCAAATCCATTAAGCCTTAAGTGGATGGTTTTGCTTTGTCATTGTCCATAGGAAGACCAATTAGGGCCAACGACAATAAAATCTGAACAGCCTTCTCAAGTCGTTACCCATCCATCTAACATCGGAAGACCATTACAAGAGGCCAAATTGTTTCAATTAAAAAGACGCACGATAGCTTCAATAAAATGTAATTTTATATCCTTTCGCTTTTGGATTAATAATTGTCCGTTTTGACAGCGGGAAATAAATTAAGAAATTGCGTTATGTCGCGCACCAAATACATTTTTTTGTGTCTTTACATTTTTTTGTGTGAACATGTCTTAGCATTTAGCGAAATTAACCCTAATTTGGATGTGTCCTTTTTTGATTATGTGGTCGCGTGCTATTGATAATTGCTCTTTTAATTGAATCGAATTTGCTTCCCAATTGGGATTACCACCTAGGAAGCAGTTGTCTCGCAATTGTATGACAACATCAATAATATAATATTGAGTAGGCAGTCGCTCTACTAATTGACCCCAATCGACATCACGATATCGTTGGAAGAACGATTAAATACTCATGAGATATCCCCTGGTATTTGTTCGCAAAATTGGATATTGTCGTGAAACAAAAAAAAAATAATAAGAAAATATTGTTATCCTTCTCACCTGTATAAAATGTTGTACGCTTTCCAATAACATTCCATACATCTTGACTGCCTTTTAGTCCTCGGTGCGTGTCTGTAACTGATGCTTGAATCGATTCCTTATGGAAGCATTACGCGTTTCTGTTTTGTTGTCGCTTACGGGCAGAATGAAGACATTCAAGATTGTGGGTGGAGAGTACGACAGCTATTGTTGGACGTAGGAAGCATGGACAGCCTTCAGTTTATTATCCTTTTTGATGTTGGCACCATAAAATGGCACAGGCCTTATTCGTCTGTAAGTAAAGGAAACAAAAGGTAGGTATATAACGAATGGAGTGAAGTCAATTATAAGGTTGGCCTTAAATAAAAGACACTGTGTGTGTACATAAGAGTTTGGCAGAAAGCGGAAAGGCTAGGTTTAATGTTTGTAAATATGAGTAGAAAAGATCTGAGTCTATAAAAAATATGTTGCAAATTATTCTTATAATTATGTTCACAGTGAACGAAATCATGTAATTAGGGGCTATTTTCATGTTTTCGTATGAAAACAGCCCGAAAACATTTCAATTCCCATACAAATTGACACATTGAAAATACGCTATATTTTGCGTGTTTTCTATGAAACCTTGATATTTTTCAAATGAGAGCGTGTAAGCACCCAGGTCTCAAACCTAAATTCCCCTATTCAGCACATTTCGGCTCACTCCAATATTTTAACTGACACCCGAAAAAATTGTTGAGTTTCGTGTGTTTGCCAATGTTCTTAATTTCTCCATGATAAGAGAATGGACGGTCAGTTTGAAGTGACGAAATATGTTGTAAATGACTATCGATGACTGCACTAGCACATTTTTAAACTTAGAACGATTTATAGGCATATTATTGTCGGTTGTCATATGAAATTACACTTTTCGGTGATTTCTGAAAACGTACGGCGAAATCCATCCGTTTTCGTCCACTCTGATTAGAATATTACGCCAAATTATAATGTCGCAATAAGCGACCACAAAGTTTTAAATTTGCTAAAATGTCCGAAGCCTTTATATTGTTGCTTATGAAATCTTCGTCCATATAGATGGTTTATCATATTAGAGCCCGGATTCTCGTGCAATTGCACGTTAATGCACGAAATTGCACTTTTAGGGTATATTGCACGAAATTGCACGTTTCAAGGTTTTTGCATGAAAACGAACATTTGCATTTGTAACCATGTTTCATAACAATTTTTCCCAGAAGTTATACAATGTTCAGAATTTTTCGTTAGACAGAGAAGAGAATAAAAGTATTGAGAAAGAAAAAGCAAGTGAAAAAACAATAAAGTGATGCACTTTATGGAAATATCATCACATGCCACTTGAATTTCATACAATTTTACAGTTGTTGTTTTTATAGTGCTTGTTAATGTGGCGGTTAACAAAACTTACATATTGAAAAATCAGCCCCTATGAAGACGATGCACTAACGAATTAGCACAAAGGTTGCGCTATGGATCCGGTCATGGATTTCGGGTGCCATAATCTAGACAGCTTTTTATGGAAAGAAGTCTATATTCGGTTAAGGTATGGAAAGTGTACCGCATTTTGGATAAAAATTATTTTTAGAGAAATTTTTTTTCAATGCTTTTCCTGCATCCACTACTCCGAAGCCAAACTTTCTAAAAGCAAAAAAAAAAAATGACTCTATTCATATTGCACGAAAATTGCACATTCATGCATTTATATTGCACGATTTTGCACGTTTTGGGACTTTTACTGCACGTTTTTCAATTTTTTACTGCACGAAAATCCGGCCTCTAAACAAACCAATGAACATATCGTTAAACTAAATAAATTCAACTGGTATGCCATTTCAAAAGCCCTTCATATTTTTGATCAGAGGCATAAGAAATAAAACCGCCCCATAAATTTATTACATATTTTTTATGTGACAAACAAATTGTTCATTCATAAAATGCAGATGAAATCTTTTCCTTTCATATGTGTCATAAGGACAGATTTGAATTAATATGACACTGTTTGCTACCAATGACAATGACGCAATAACCCAATTTTATAGTCAACAAAGACCCGGTAGTAGAGAGGCTATTTTTCAGTACCAATGACTCAGTCTGCAAGCAAAATAAAAGAATGCAAAAATATGCGAAATACATGTCATATTTTCGTACCAGCCGCAGAAATATTCATTTTTTATGGAGCAAAATTATTAGGTTAAAACGAAAGTTGTGTATGCTGTCCATGGACATTTTAATACATACCTATATACATTTTCAAATTAGGCACAATATTGTAGGGAAACAAAATTTGGAAATATGGAACTTTTTAGAAAGGTACAAAATGAAAATACCATAATTTTTTTTTTTAGTTTAGCGCCTAATTTTTTGAAAAAGGTAGAATTTACCGTTAGATTATATTGAGTGAACTCCTTTTATCAGAAATGTCTGTCTTATAATGTTGTACTTCAAAAATCCATATCTTTAGAGCTCTACGATGTATACGAATTCGAGCTTTCCCAGAAAATCCGTACCGTTATGCAAAAAATGATTCTTTGAATAAATACTAATGGAATAGATTTCGAGATTGCAATCTAAGCAGCAGTGTGTGGATGACAATCTTTCAGTCTCGCTGTCCCGGAATATCCTGGTTTTCAAGAAAAAGTTGCGAACTGAAACCAGGCATCGACGGAGTTGTTTGTAGGGGGACACTCCATCCTGCGTCTACCTCGCACTTGCCATTAGGAGCCAGGTGCCCATAACCTCCCTCCCTTGTTTATCCGGCTTAAAGTCAAAGATCAGTGTCACAAGGACACCGACCTCCTTGCAGGATGTTTGTAGGGGGACAGTGAGTTGCGCTTGGCTACGCGATGCCCATGATACAGACAACGTAATTTCATGCGAATAATCATATGGGGACGTATATAAAGGGTGTCAGGAAACTGCCGCATAAACGCACCGGATTGTGATTCCTCATGTGATTTCCAGCAGTTCTTAACCCCTTAGCTGCCACAGGCATTTGAAGATTTTTGAAAAAAATCATTATCAAGACAGCATCAAGGGGGTCGCAGAAGAGGTCGTGGGCTATAAACGCCCGCCAATTCACACAACGCGCATCCCGAGCCAAGAAAGAAAGATACAACGAACTTCAGCGAGTATCTAATAGGTTGATTAGACGTAAGAAACGCAAACATTTTGACGAGCAGTTACAGCAAATAAACCAAAGATTAGCCAGTACGAACATTAGACAGGCGTACAAACTTATAAATAATATCAAGAACGGATATCAACCCAGGACAAGCTTATGCAAGGACATGGATGGTAACATCATCAGCGACATCGAAATCGTCAACAAACAATTTTGAAGAGCTCTTCACCCAAGTAACAATCCGTATGCTTTAAAGAAGCACTTCCCACTGTAGCAATCATATAGTACCACGAAATTCATTTATCGTGTGACATCGCTCAAAGTAATGTTTTGATCCGATAAAACACCCTTAAAGTATTTTCCGGAAAGCTTTTATCATCATTACCCAACTAGCATTTTTAGAAGCGATAACGTAGACACCACTCCAATATTGCCTTTGAGAGTAGCAAATACTTTCAATCGTTCCGTTATATGGACCTTTTTGTCACCGAAAAGTCACTAATGTGGGGAATGAAAAGTTTGGTGACCAGGGCCCTTTGCCACCAGTAAGTTGCAAGGTGATTGGAACTCACCAACCAAGTGCCATTGTTTGTCCAACCACGCGATTGGGACTTTATTGGTCCCGTCTTCGCACACAATCATAGTTGTGAAGATGTGTAGGTAAAATCGACCAAATTTTAGTAAACATAATTGAATGCATTTACATGTACATATACTTGTACACATTTGCTAAAGTTGTGTTTTTTTTTTAGCTTATTCAATCAACCGAACAATAAATCTGAAAGAAATTAATTGAGTGATTACATATGTTATCATTTGCCAGCTCGTTTGATCAAGAAAACTTCGTGCCACGGCAATTTCACTGTATAAGTGGATATTCTACCTAGAAAAAAAGGGATGCCCTCTCATTTTTCTAATGATTTCATGAATAAATTGTCAAAACATAGCCCAACTAAAGTCAGTTTTTTCTTTCACTTTTTAATTGTATCGCTCTCTATACTCAGCAAACCAAATAGTTACTTAAAACAAAGAAGTTCTAATTGTTTCATCTGGAAAATAGCTACTGTTTTGTGATGGGTAGATAATGGTTTTGTGAAACCTTTGAAAAATATGGCGACAAGTATTTGACAGCTCCAAATGGTACTTTAAGGTCCCCAATCGTACTTTGTAGTAACACTAGCAACTATTTAGGTCCTAATTTTACTATAAGGTAGCAAATCCTTTGAAGTTACAAACAAATTATACTGCTACGGTTTCGCCCCCTTAAAAATATTACTTTAGAGTTGCTCACAATGTAGTAGCAAAGTGGGGTACCAAAACCGTATCATTCCCCTGTACTTGCCAAATATGTAGTAGCAACATTTCGTTCACTACAAAGTTCCAACTACTACCATCCTAGAACTTTACAGGATTTATTACGATGAAGTTAATATTTAGGTGTCAAAAACGTAACCGAAACTTAATAAAGTGGCAGAACCAAAAGCATTAGTTCTTGCTACTAAAAATGTTGCTTGGGTATGGAATAAATTTAAAGATGGTGGTATAAAACTTCGATAAAACTGTCTGTAAGCGTTAACCTAAAAAGACACTCCTTTAAATACTCCACTCTTGTGTTTATTGGATGATACACCACACACATGCAATAGTCTCTCTAAGTTAACTCACACACATGCATATATTCTTCTATAGCACAGTCGGTGTCATTTTTATCGTGTGACATTCGTTTGGTCATCCAATAAATTGTTCAGCGTAGTTTTATAGTTTGCAACGTTTGCAATGGGCGGGGCGTGTACAACGGATGGACGATAATCGAATGCCAAAGAAAGTGATGAACGCACAACGAATTGACGGAGCGAGGTTGCGTAGACGGCCGAGAGCTCGCTGGGAGAACTCCGTAGGTGAAGACGCCCACCAGCTGCTGGGCTTCCGAAACTGGAGGACAAGGTCACGTAACCGCGACAATTGGAGGTCAACGATTCAGGCGGCCAAGGCCCGACGTCGGGCTATCGTGCCACATTGATGATGATGAAGATTTTTTGGTAATCTGTATCGGCTATTACTGCAATCAACGCAATCTTGCTCAGCTTCCCTTTAGCTGTGAAAAGTATACCTTAACATAAGTTTAAAACGAAGTTGATTATAAGTATGGATGTACGTATTGTAAAAATGTTCGATTGGATATCCGCAATAAAATTCAATGCAAACCGATAATCGAATACCGAATCCCATTTTCCGGTTATTTTTCCCATACAAAATTCTTCACTATTTCCCATATATGAGGATAGATATGTATCACATATAACTTTTCCGTAGCTTCGGGTCACAATCTCCCAGAGGGAATACAAAATACAATCCTCGTATAGTCAGTTTCGATCAACTTGTATAGATGGAACATTTGTGTTTGACATTTCCTGTTAGATTGAACATGATTCTGAATTTTTCAAATATTTATTTTATTTTTTTTTTTATTTTTATTTTTTTTTTGCCTCACAGAAACTTTTGTCCCGGGACTAGGCTTCTCGGCATCACTTTACTTACTATCCGTACGTAAGTGACTAATCAATCAATCGAGTGTAAACTCTAGCAGATCGTAAAAAAAAAACTGAAAACAAAATATATTAATAAGGAAATTTATCAAAATAACTTCTTTTAAACATTAGTTTATTAGTACAATTAAAATTAACTAAGTCCTTCAAACTATTATAAAGAATAATTGACCTTGTAATTGGTTCATTAAGCCCATAGTTTACTCTATGATAAGGCTGAACAAGAAGGTTGTTCCGCCGCAAATTGTGAGGAATATTTCTGACTTGAAAGTTATTTAATATATCTTCACAAACAATATGAGAGCAAAACAGGTCTCTTATAAACATAGCGTTTAAAAATGCTCTTCTATAATCTAAGGCTTGTAAACCCAATAAGGAACAGCGAGTTTTATAATCTGGCTTGAAACGCCAGCCAATTTGATAAATGGCAAACCGTGTAAAATTGTGTTGAACTCTTTCTATACGCTCGATATGCACCTTATAGAACGGATTCCACACAATAGAACAATACTCCAGGTGCGAACGAACGAAAGCTGCATACAATATTTTTAAAGTAAAAGCATCATTAAATTCGCGCGCATTACGTTTAACAAATCCTAACATACTATTCGCTTTTGAAATAATGTAATCAATGTGTTGTCGAAATGAAAGCTCATGGTCGAAAATTACACCAAGATCTGATATTTCGGCAACCCTTTCAAGAACACTACCTGTTAAGGAGTACTCAAAGAAGACCGGAGTTTTCAATTTATATATGCTAAGTACTTTACATTTACTAACATTTAAATTTAAATTATTATCGCGGCACCAAAATTGCAGCTTTTCTAAATCGGATTGCAACTTAAGGCAGTCATCAATGTTGCGTATTTTCATAGCGATTTTCATATCATCGGCATACTGCCATACACGCACGAATTTAAAATTTTGGATGATATCGTTTATAAAAACTAAAAAGAAAAGTGGTCCTAAATGGCTTTAAGAGTTTTCGACAGGAATCAACAGCAATTTACATAGGACTTCATATGATATGGGAATAGGTCAATGAATACAACCTTTTATGCGATAACTGCAAAAGTTGGGTATTTTTAGGATATGCCCAGAAATGTTAATTTAATATGGCTTAGAGGTAAAAAATGTTGGGTCAATGGAGTTTATCCTATACTAAGTATAGGATGGGATTTCCTCGTCCTTTTGTCGGTGATACTTATAAAGAATTATTGGATTGTGACGGTGAAGTGTTTGTTTGGGGATATTTATTGCTGTTTAGAGTATATTTTTCGTGAAGTGAAAATTATTAAGAGATAGCAATTACATATTAATGATATTCAAACCTTTGCTGAAAAATTTAAACTGAGGCTTTGAATCAATTACACAATGCACAGGTATGTTCAGAAGTAAACAAAAAATAAATTCATGAAAGAAAGAAACTTTTTCAAGTGTAAAGAGATAATTCAATTTAACCAGATGAGAAAAAACTAGATAATAAATAAACTATGTATGTATGTACATATATTTTATTTCAATTTTGGTCAATAGTCCAGCTTGCTCTAGAACAGTTCCGCAAGTAACATGGAAATAAATTAGGATCCTATCATCGCATTATCAAAATTCGAATATAAGAATTTCTAGTACGAAGTATACATACGTAGTAGACCCTACCGGCACAAGAAAATCACGCAATTTCGTATATACTTCGGGATAAGACGAAGAAATAAAAGATTGCTCTCATCCATCCAAACGTTCTATTTATCGAGATCCATGAGACTTTGTCTGACTTTATCTAAATGCCATAAATCCCTTACACGTACAATGTCTTAACTTTGCTTAAGATGTATACTGTTTTATTCGCCAGGGAAAGGATGCATTTTGGTCGATTTTTTATTTTATTTGTACGTGGTTCTCGGTGATTGTCGAGTGCCGGTAGATTGGGTTTCTATTTGTTTCAAAAGAGACACATTCAATATGATTCTGTGTTCTGTGAGAAGTTCCATATGGAGTCGAAACAAAATCAATCAAATAGATTCAATTCGCGTCATGCTTCAAAACATTATTATATTGGTGTCAAACAAAAATTGTAACAAAAAAAAAAAAAACAGAGTAACATTTATGTATTTTTCCAATTCAATATATTTAGTTGCGTGGAAAATTTAATTATTTCCAAATATTTGAACAATATTTGAAAATTGTTCAACTGAATTTTTAAATAATAGAAAAACATTTTTCCTCGGTACATCTGTTTATAGAAATGAGATTAAAAACAAACTTTTATGACATTCAGATTATTTTTTCATATTTTTCTGATAGACTTTGTAATTGAAAATCTGTGCTTTTCTCACAAACTTATTCGATTATGTAGGTACATACATACTTATATGCGAAAAGAAACTTCGTTGTGGAAATTCTCACACTAAATTTATACGAAAGAAAGTCACAAATCAAATTCCTTTATTCATGTCGTCCGCTTCGGGGGGTATGTTTGTTGTTACAAGTAAAATCTGCCAAATCTTATTTGAGTAACATATAATGGAATATGATGCGACTTGCGTCATTCTTTGTAAAAGTGGATTTTTCATAAAATCTGCTCCAAGTCAAGACAGGAAAATAAATACAATATGTATGCACACATGAAAAAAATCAGGAGTATACGGTGGTGGTGTGTACGAGTATTATCCGGATTATGTATATCTTTTATGCGCAGAATAAGAGCATAATGACAAACATTACGACCATCAACATGACATGAGTACTCGCATATTCATGAAGCAACATATTGTTTCGACGAAACTTCGTAATTAAATCGATATTGAAAAAAAGTCTAAAGTGTTCTTTTTTCCGGCTAGATAGTGGACAATTTCGTACTGATTTATCTTTTAATATTATTTCAGAAAGTCTCTGTTCTGATGCTACACTGAAAAAACCGACAATATCGTTTTTTCCATAACAAGATAGAAGTTCAAATGAATTGACTAAAATTGTCAAATGAAACGCGATAAGCAAGCAGTAATTTATATTTTGATGATATATATTTTAATTGTATTGATACCTTAAAGCATGCATTCTCAAAGTGGTCCCTACGGACCCTCTTGGGGTCCACGAAGCCGTGCTGGGAGTCCGCAGGAGGTGCGAAAAAATTTGGGGGTCCGTGAAGCCAATTTGGGGGTCCGCGAAAGATTTCGATAAAATCAAATATGTATTTATTAACAATTTGTATTCCATTTCAAAAATATAAGATGCTAAAATACGCTATCAACGGTAACATCAGAAATGGATAACCGGAAG
Source organism: Microchrysa polita (assembly GCA_949715475.1). NCBI lineage: Eukaryota > Metazoa > Arthropoda > Insecta > Diptera > Stratiomyidae > Microchrysa > Microchrysa polita. The sequence goes on from OX454421.1 coordinate 39,866,663, forward strand.
GAAAAAACACGAAATTTTGTTCAGAAAATGCCAACAGCAGATTCAAACTCATTGAAATTATAGAATTTCGTAAATCATTGCCTCACTGAACTGTCGATGCTTTCTTTACCTTGTTACCAGGCCGGATTCTAAGCTCCACCACACGTTCGCATTTTGAAAAGTAGAAAGACGTGACAGGACGTTGAAGTGATATCAGAATTGATCAGGGGCATCGACAACATTTCTGTGAACGAATCTTTGCAACTTGTTTATGTAAGATTCATCAAAGAAAAACAAATTTGCCAGGAACTTCTTTTTGCAAAATGCTTTGAGACCTCTTTGCAATATTCTGTCTGTCGCTACTAATGGTGCTCCGCCAATAGTGCGACGATATCGGAGATTTCTGACCTTCATCAAAAAGACGTACCCATTGTTTTAGCAGTGCATTGTGTCGACAGCACTTCCTGGCAATTTGCCAGGAACTTCTTTTTCCAAAATGCTTTGAGACCTCTTTGTAATATTCTGTCTGTCGCTACTGATGGTGCTCCGCCAATAGTGCGACGATATCGGGGATTTCTGACCTTCATCAAAGAAGACGTACCCATTGTTTTAGCAGTGCATTGTGTCGACAGCACTTAATGGCCAAAAACCTGAGTCAACGGCTACACGACTCTTTGGCATACGTAATCAAAGCAGTTAACAAAATCAAAAGAAGTGCGTTAAATGAGAGATTGTTTTCTCGGCTCTGTCTTAAAAATGGCGAAGGATCTATAATTGGTACTTCACACCGAAGTCCGATGCCTTTACAAAAGCGCATGTTTATATCGGTTTTATTTACTATATGATTCCGCATTGAAATTTTTAGAAGGAGTCGATAAAACTCAAATTAAAAAGTATTAAACTAGTACTCCAATCAATAGAGACGTTAGCGTGCAAAAATTGGGGACTTCTCAAATTTTTGATATGTTATAAAGACAGGTGGGTTTAGTTAAAATCCGAGTTTGCGTCATTTTCCCCCCTGTGCTCCCGCCGCTATCTTCAAAAAACCATCTAAAATCGGCCCTTTCATCAGTTTTTGGCCTGTAACTTCTTTACAGTCCATTTGAGCACAAAATCTGCCAAGACAATTTTGTAGAAGACAAAATTTACTACAAATTTAATCTAAGATGTTGTACTCTACAATCAAAATTAACAGAGTTATAGCGCCAAGAAAATGGAGAAAATATCAAAAATCATGCCAATTTCAAATTCACAAAAACGCATTGTATACCAATAACTCATAGCCTCCTCTGCATTTTAGTATAGAGTTCTCGAAGTATGTTTTGAAATTTATTTATTAGTAATGATTTTTGGAATTTTAGCATATTCTTTGCGATATAACTCTGCCAATTTTGATTGTAGAGTAAAATTTGTCAGATGAAATTTATAGGAAATTCTGTGCTCTTCAAGATTGTCTGGGCACATTTCGTGCTCAAATGGACTGGGAAGGAGTTATAGACCGCAAACTGATAAAAGAGCCGATTTTAGATGGTTTTTTCAAGATAGCGGCGGGAGCACAGGGGGGAAAGTGACGCAAACTTGGATTTTAGCTTACCCCACCTGTCTTTATATCATAACAAAAATTTGAGAAGTCCCCAATTTTTGCAAGGTAAAATCTCCCCGTTTATTTGGAGTATAGATATAGCTTACATGACCGGCATTTTCGGTAAATTTAATGAAATCAATTTACAACTGCAGGGTGATTGATAAGTTCAATTTAATTCAAACCAAAAGTATTATACCCGCGTTTTTGACGAAGCTTGTATTGTTCAAGCAGAACATAGAAGGAGGACAGGAAATTCACCTGGTCAAACAATAATTTTGTCGCCTTCTCATATGAAGACTCCGTGTATTTAAAACAGATTTTTGAAAAATGTAAATTAATACTCTATTATTACAAGTAATACCCAAAATAAGCAAAATGTAAATCGTAACAATTCTGAATAGCAATTCTCTGAGTGCCGTTTAATATCATACAACATTGCCAACTTGCTCTCATCATTAGAATTTGGTAATTTTATAACATTTCTAAATAAATTCGAAATTTTCTTCCTGTACGAAACTCATGTTACGGAAGATAAGCAATCTCTTTTTGAAGTGCATTTTAAAAACTATTCTCTACATTGGATCCCGACAAAAAAGACACATAGTTCTGGAAGAGCAAGCGGTGGTTGTTTATATGGCTACAAAAAAAGAAATGCAAAAAAGGTTTAGGTTACAATTTATTAATATTTCCAACAACACGGTTCTCAGCGCTAAAGTTAATGGAGAGTCTACTCGCTACTTAAATTGTAGTAATTGAAGAAATTATCTTGAAACTCTTGAATCCTTTTTATATACTCTTAAACATTCAAATTTTTCCTTGATTGGCGACATTAATGCAAGGATATCTGAAGAACAAGTATTAGATGTTGAAATTTTAAGAAATACGCCGCATATTAGTAATACTCGCACTTCTAAAGACAAAAAACTGAACTCGGAAGGTAAAAAGTTGTTGGAATTGTTGGAGGAGAAAGGGCGATTACAGTTTCACGGGCGGAAGAGGGAATAGTGTAATTGATTTATTGTATTTGTTCGTATTCGTTTTTAAGTTATGTTGAAGACTTTTCTGTAAAAGCAGTTTTCAGACCATATGCCATTGCTCCTAAAATTGAAATTTAATTCTAGCAATCATACTACGCAAAATAATACTTGTCGGAGATTATATTGGAACAATAAAAACACGGATAAATATATAGATAACCTTGAAAAACTCGCGTCCATAGTTAACATTCATATTCCAGTCTCGGTTGATACTAATTTCGAATGCTGTAAATCAAATTATAGAAGCAAATGACTTGAAGTTCCAGAGGCCCTTCTTTGAAACAAAGCAACCATGGTTTGACTGCGCGTGTGAGCGAGCTAGAAGGCACATGTTTAAACGTTTGGATGAGTATAGGGGTAACTACAGTGATGGTAATAAATCCAAATATGTCTCCGCTAAGAACAAGTTCCGAAGTCTCTGTAAATCAAAAAAGCTCGATTATTACATAAAAAATATCGAACTGTTGAATCAGATAAAATCGAGTCGCGACGGTGGGAGTTGTCTAATTCCTTTAGACCCCGCTCTCATATTGCGACAGGTACACTAAACGCAAATGATTTCTTTGTGCATTTTAGCACTATGCTACAAAGTAACAATGCGTCTACCAAAGCTAGCTGGTGCTTGCCATATTTTATTGATCCATTATTGTTGGACCCCCCCTTTGAAAAAACCGAGCTTTTGTCTGTTCTTCATAAATTAAAACTCGGAAAAGCCCCAGGACAAGATGGAATAAGTTACGAATTTTATAAATTCGTTCCTTCTAATTTTGTCGATGAGTTGCTATGCATTTTTAACCATACCATCAAGTTTAAATCAAAAATTATTCGACCATCGATAATTTTTTCAATTTAACTAATATTGTTGAAATTAATAGATCTCTTGGAAAGAAAACGTATGCATTTTTTGCTGACTTTTCGTGTGCGTTTGATACAATCCCCCGAAACTCTCTCTTTTACAAACTTTCTTGTTATGGCTTGTCCTCAAAAATTATAAGAATTATTCAATTGCTTTACTACAATACAAATGCACGTATCTGGGACGGCAACGATTATTCGGGTTCTTTTCCAGTTGAGGTCGGAGTAAACCAGGGCTTAAATGATTTAAATGAGACACTGCCACTAGGTGTTGAGGTAGCCGGTATAAATATCAAGATTTTGTTATATGCGGATGATATAGTGATTTTGTCTGATTCTCCATCAGAACTACAATCCATGATCAATGTGCTGCACGGATATTGATCAACGTGGTCGTTAAATGTTAACCTGGCAAAATCCAAAGTATTAGTATTCCGCTCTGGCAACCGAATGTCATCTGATTTACATTTTGAGTATGGTAACCATGTAATCGAGATTGTCAACTCGTACACTACACATAACTTGGTATAGAATTGTCATTCAACTTGTCGCTTGAAAACCATCTGGAAAATAAGTTATCATTATGGTTTTCCTTCATCAATCATCCCCAGATCTCAAAGGATAACAAACTGAAAATTTTTGAAGCCGGCAGCAGATCAATCATGTTTTACGGTGCGCAGGTATGGGGTTATGAAAAGCATGATGTTGTGGAAATTCCGTTTCTTCATTAAGAAAATGCTATATTTACATAAAACTACCCCTGTGTCCTGAATTTAGAGACTGGTCTTGACTTGCTTTATACAAGTACACTTAAACTCAACATTGATTATATTAGAAAAGTACTACTTATGTCTATATATCCTCGCTAATTATTATTTATTAGAAAATAATATTTCCTGGGCTGCCGAATGGACTCGTATTCTCCACCGTTTACAAATAAATGCAATCAATATTGGCTCTCCAGATATCTCTTGGAATGTAATAGCCGTTAAATTAAGAACGTTGGAAAGGGAGGAAAACATAGTTAAAGCCCAAAACTCTCAGTTTCACAGCTTTACCCTAAACTAACTTATGATGTCATACCCACAATAACCAAGGGTTACTTATTTTGGCCAACCGGATTGATTATTAAAGCTAGGTGTGGTATGCTTGATTTAAATTCCAGATCATTTTTATCAAAGTCCAATATTTGAGTGAGGTTTGCTGAATAATTGGCCGAAAAAAATTCTCTTAGCAAACTTTATTGAGGGTAAGCGAGGGACATGGTCCCATAGTACAATTCCATTTGTTTTTACATTTTTCGTCGTTTCGATAAATACACATTACTAAAAGTTTTGGTGTAATTGGTGTAGCAAAAATGTTTCTTTGAATAAGCAAATGGGGGGAAGGGTTTGTAGCCTTGACCCCATAAGCGGATTCCATTTTTTACATTATGTTTTTCATACAATAGCATAACCAAGCATAACTATGTATAATAATGTATAACTATGCAAAATAAACAAAAAATTCAATTCCATATAATGTGAAAGATTTCTGAAAATTGTGTGCGTCTTCTCTATACGATAAGACTAAACATTATGTATAAAAGATGTACGAGATACTGGTCCTGAATTGTTGAAATGCGATTTCTTCGTCCGATGTATGCACTCACATTGTCACATTCGGAAACCCAACTCCGGGCTGCAACTCCAGCTACTTGACCTGGGCAACTCCCTCCAGCCACCTCGACGCCAACTTATGTATAATGAAGAACAAAAATTAAAAGAAACAATGATTAATATTACCATTCAACCATCAACATTTTATCTCATCCTACATTTTTTGAATAAAAAAAGTTTCCTATTTTTTTGAATATTCAACAGCCACGTACATATGAAATATATAACAAAACCATCTGTGTCTTCCAGCAATTTCTCATTGTGTAATAAATATTGTAATCACGTTCCTATTAGATTACTATGAGTCTCGACGGCTGACTCAACACGAGTAGCTTATGTGACTTATCCACCACAAAACTCCTTACATCCAGTATTTAATATTAAGCGTGCTCATACATTCCCGACGAAGACAAAGTTTCACCCAACTTATTATTATCATTGCTAGCGAAGTGTTCGTTATTATAACAGATCACCATGTCTCAAGCGGCATATTAGTGACAATAAAGCTACATGACAACAATAGAGAGGGAATAAGTCTTTATAAAGTTGCTTGAATGTGTCAGGATTCGAATAAATTGAACGCGGAATACGTTAAGGCATTTCATTATACTGTACAGTCGACTCACGGGAATAACACGTAAGACCATTGAGAAAAAAATTCTAAAGGAGCAAATACTCAATACATATATGTACTTCTTACTATACGTGATAAATAACTGACGCTACAGTCAATATTCACTTCAGATGTTAAAAACGCAATGCTCGAGTATCTGGGGTCTCACTTTGCCAAATGAGTGACAGTGGTAGGTTTTGCTGACGACATAGCTGTCGCAAGAGATCCGGAGTCGAAATGTACACAAGCGAGGCGATTACAACTACTGTGGTACGGTACGGTGCAATCGTCCGCATAGGAAATTAGTTTGATACCTTCCCGGAATATTGGAATGCTCGCCAGGTAGATGTTAAACAATGTCTCTCTCCTACATTGTTTAACGCTAGGTACCGTTATGTATTCGGGGGTTATGATTGACTCGAGACTAAGTTTTGGAAAGCCACGGTCAGAAATTTTGGGATAATTGTGTATACGAAGTATCGTATAACGTCTATTTATACAATTTCAGTTATGAATATGTATATTTCATACTTATAAAATCGTAAAATAAATATCATATACATTTTCTAAATATGTAGTATACTTTTTTAATATAAAAAATGATTTTATATAAGTATTGTATACATTTTATACGAAAAATATATAATACAAATTTTAATAACATTTACTTATAGTTTTTATACGAAAATTAAATTAAAACAGGCTCCATTTTTTCAGAATTTTACAAATTCCATACATTTATAAGATAAAAGTATACAAATAATACGATAAGAGTATACAAAAGATTTTCAGTTTTCTTTTTATACTTTGTTTAGTATAAACCTAAGCCAATTTCAGAAATACAGTAAAACACGGTTATAACGCTATTAAAGGGACCAGCCGAAATGCGCGTTATATACGTGATAGCGCTATAAAAATATTAAGAATGAAACATATGCTTCGCCGATAGTTTTGCTTAAAAACTTTAATAATCCCTTGGTCAAGGGGTTTCAGGAGACTAGCGCAATTCGGTGGCAGATATATAACTTTGATGTTGCTCAAATAGTTGACGATAGGAGGATGAGCAAGGCAGTGATAAATGAAAAAGGCTATGTGTCGATTTTGTCTTGCCATTTTCCGGTCTAACTTACCCAGCCATTCTACCAATAAGCCACTTGCCATCCACGCCCGGTTTCGATTTTTGTATTCACAGGAAAAATACTGAAACCCCAAAGCAGCGAGGTTTTTGCGACTTCCCGATCACAAGGGGTTCTAACTTGTCACTTCCATCTGCATTTGTGTATATGAGAACAATCAACCTCTCCTTACTACGCTTACCACCTTGCAAGAGGTTGAAAAAAGTCCGAACTCATCCGCATTGTAGACTTTTCGAGGATGATAATCTTTCACAATGGTTGGAAGGACACTTCCTGTCCAAGTAGTCACAACATCCTCGTTGACATCTGCAGTTTCACCACTGATTTGTTTGTATACGATCCTGTGACGTTTTTTAAATCTCTCGATGCATTCTGTATTCGCTGCTAAATTCTTTAGCTCTAAAGTCTTCGCGATTTCGCAAGCCTTTTCCATTAATATTAGTATTTTCACCGGCAAATTAGACGCCCGAATTCGGCGAAACTATTCTAATAGGACCTTTTTCAGCTCTTCGTATTTAGCCGGGCAATTATTTTTTTTATTTGTTCGTAAAGCGTTATAAATGTCTGGGGACAGACAATTTGGAGCGATATAACCGTGATAGCGTTATAAAACTTGCGCTATAACCGTGAAATATTTGCACTTAATGCATGGCTAAATTATGGGGACTACGAAAAATGGCGCTACATCCGTGAAATCATTATATGCGTGAGCGTTATAACCGTGTTATACTGTAAATTGTATAAAGAGAAGAAGAATTGAAACTCGCAAATTATATTGCTATAACCAACAGGCTTCGTGGCTCCGACGGTTGAGTAGCACATGCTAGTAATTCAGAGACCTGAGGATCGATTCTCGGTGAGGTAAAAAAATCCGTATATGCTAGAAAAAAATTGTATAGTTCGCGATGCGCCGGTATAATTTATTTTTATGAAATTTAGAAGGAATAAAATAAATATATAGTATAAATATGGTTTATACTTTTATCGTATACATTTTTATACTTATCTGGTATTGAAATTATTATACCATTTTGTTATAAAATTAATAATATTTTCGTATACTGTTTTTATAAAGGCACAAAATACATATTTATAAAAAAATGTTATGGATTTATATGTATACGAAAATAGTATAGCTTTTATACCAAAATTTCTGACCGTGCACTTGTAGTCTGTAGGCGACGGCGGCGGCTATAGCAAGAACGATGGTAAACATAGGAGGCCCGAGAGCAAGTAGGAGGCTGCTATTGTCGAGGGTGGTGGTAACAGTTTGGGGTAGTACATTACGGTTAGCCAGAAACGCGAAACCCTTTAACGGTCTATGTGGTAGCGGGGATGATGTCTTTGCCGATTTGAGTGGATGACATCAACAGTACATCGATCACCAGAGGGCGTAACACATGAGATACACCCGCGGCGAAAAAAACAGTTAAATGTTTTAATCAATGAGAATCTGGCCGGTGGGATGGGATGATATATATTTCCATCGGTTTAAGCTAGACGACTCGCCAGAATGCCCAAGATGCAAGGGAGTTGCGGAGGATGCGAAACATGTCTTGTTTGATTGTCACAACTTTGGAGATATCCGCAGTCAGCTAGAAAGCGGAGCTGAGAGAAAACATAAGCACCAAAAACCAAGTGGCTGTGATGCTTGCTATATCAGGAAATAACTGGGATTCAGTAAGCTTGCCAATTTGTGCCGTTTACATGGAGCTACAGACGGAGGCACGTAGACGCTACCCGCGCTGAAGGCTGATTAGGTGAAAGTGACCCAGTGAAGTAATACTAAAAGGTGGTCCCGCAGGGTCATGCGGTGACGAAAAAGGTGTTTCAATTTAGTCGGTAAGAATCAGAAATAACTGCATGCTGGCGGTCTCTGCTACACGGCATGAGAATCTATGCAGGATTCCCCATCTGTACCCAGGAAACAAAACAGTCGATATTTAAACTGGGTTTTAATAGATTAATAATTGACATTTATTATTACCTCGATATTGAGATTTTTTTGGTAGATGTGTAGTGGTAGCACCCGACTAGTTTACCGTTATAAATGGTTGCCCATTTGAAATCCGAAAAAAAAGATGCGTAACATGACGCATTTTCCGAAACCTATACAGAAACAAACTGTAATAATCTTCAGTCAAGCAAATGCATTCCTGATCTTCAACGGCGCCCGACGTAAACCAACGACAACATCTAGGCTATCCTAGAATTAAATCTGACCTTACAAAGTAGGAGCGCTGGATATAATTGGCAATTATATTAACATTATCCAACATTTATTTGAATTTTCATGCTCACGGAGTGTACAATATTATAAGCTCTTAGTTAAGCCTTTACTGTCGTCTTTCCCATTGACGGATTTTAACTTTAATATATAATACTTCGAAAATCCTGAAATTATAACATCAGCCCTGTTATTGGCTTCCTCTCATCTAATAACGAAATTCTATACAACCATTCAACTTCTTTTTTATTATAATCCATAAAGCAAAATTCCGACATTACATTTGCTTGGTACACATTTTACATCTTTTGTTGAACAAAGTTTACAGATTGTTCAAAAAATAAATATCAATATCTCCTTTGGAAGTCAGATTATGTACAACAAGAGATACTCGTATCAAAGAACATTATATCCTTGTGTGAGTATAGCACTTTATCATAAAATTCGTTCCCTTTTTCCTCTTCATTAACATAATTTCATGTCAATCAAGCTGAAATATTTCTTCGATTTTCAATCTCCTTTAACAAGAACAGCGGGTTTATCAGGTTTCACAGAGTCCTGACTTGAAGCAAGCCGCAGTGTTTTTCTGTACTTTTTTTGTCCCCAACTCCGTCGATACGCACGTTAACTCAATGACATGAAAGGATAGGTAAATTTAATTCATAAAAATTGCGAGTGTCTCTGGATCAAAAGCTACAAGGATGCGTAGGGTGGAAATATGTATTATTATCATGAAAAACGACGAACAAAACGATCCATGAAGATAAAGGAAATTCCAAATAGGGTATTGTAGTCGTAAGTCGGAGTCTAGTCTGCAATATGTACATGACTAGAAGGTGGAAGATACAGTATCTCTCTTCTAAACGGTAATGACATTTCCCCATGGATAAGTGGAAATAGCTTCTGAAATTTGTCACCTTTTTCGTGCGTATCTGACTATGTATTTAGTATCAAAAATTGTGGAAACAGTCGCCCTCTTCTAGTTGAAGATGAAATTTCTCGTTTTCACGTACAATGGTAACCAGCAATTTAATTTGCTGGAGTAATTGACGACGTTGAATTGATGGTATGATGTCGTTTTGTCGGGATTTTCTACTCAAGACGTCTAACCATTTACGTCGAATGAGAATAATTGGCAAGGTATCAATCCCAATGTTAGAGATGTGTCTGGCTACGAAAAACACAACGCCAAATACCAGATAAACGATAATAATAAATTAGGAATGTGAGTGGATAAGATTGTAAAGGTGACATGTCTATTAGTGAAAATTTACAGAATAACGACTTAAAAGCAGTGTTGCCAATTTAGCCGTTTTCTAGCTAAATGTAGCCGGAAACTAGACTGTTTAACGGCCGGATGTTAGCCGGAATTGATATTCTTCGGTCGCTTTTCTGGCTAAAACTATTTTATTTTGAAATCGAATTTACTTTGAAAATAGTCGATGCAACTCGGTTAGTGTAAAGTTAAGGAACGGAACGGGAAAATACAATGGTTAGAAACACGGGTTGAATCATTAAATTAAAGAAGAATTGGTTTCACTCTCTAGGCTCAATCAGTGTAGCATGTTACTAACTACCATCAATCTGGTGAATATGAAAAATATACTCAGTTTCCAAAAATCCACTCGCCTTTTTCGACTCAAATTCAATTTACTGGAAAAGTATGAAACTTGCAAAATTACCCGAAAATTGCCTACGAGCAAAACTTTAATTTTCGTTGACTTGTTCCCTTATTTCATAATAAACTAGTGGCATTGAATTTGAATAATTTGTATCGAAGGTACCCTTTGTTTTAATCCGATCGAAGTGATATTTGGTTGAGGGTCTAATGGGACTTAGCCTTAACGTTTACCAAAATTTTTCCCGCCTGCTGTGATTCGGCGAAAAGTTACTTTTTTTTAAAAATGTTAATAGGGGATATAGGAGAATGCTTTGTCGGGGCAGCCTGAGTCTCCGTGTGGGATAGCTATATATTGTTAGGAATAGTTATCCCAATTACCATGGCTCCAATTAAATTACTTCAGGAGCTAGAGCGCCAAATGTAACTATCAAAAAATCGAAATTACACCGAATGTTTAGGTCTAGTATGTAATCTCCCAAGAGAAGGTATATGATATAATATATCATTAGAAAGAAATTTTGTGTAGTTTAAATCGTCCTCAGAATATTTTGCTGTAAATATTACAGTTAACAAGATATTGGCGAAAAATCGTAATTTCACCCCTTTGCCACCCTCTCCCCCCAATTGTGACGCGCAAAAAAGTCTAACTTTTTACCGCGTAATGCGGTCAGGCCATAGAACAATTTGGCATCAAAAGTCAGCTCTTTTTTGGATGTTTGGGTCTAGAGCTAAAGTCACTATACTACTATGAAAGTTATATCTACAGAAAGTGCATTTAATGGCAATTCAAATGAATACGATTTTTATCTGAAGCACCGTTAACTCACATTACAAACGATTTGCCTGTTTTGATTAGAGTTCGCGCTTACCATGTGGCCCGGTTTCATTGACGCTGAGTTTAGTTCCTCAATTAAAATTTTATACTGAATAAGTCCTGCGGTATGGAGCTTCTCCGCATTTTTTTGATTTTGCAATTTTTAAATCATCTTTTACCAAATTGGGGTTTTGAAAATGAAATTATCTTATTGAGTTTGTAGCAACAAGTTTATCAAAAATATATGCGACAATTTATAGTCTGGTTGATGATCAGCTTCGGAACACTGGGGCATGGGTTCGAATCTTACCGTGAGCGAATTCAGTTTATGATGTGACGTACTATGATCTCATTCAAATGTTAAACACATACCCATTTATGTGGATAGATAAATCTGCTGAGGGTGCTGTAGACTCCAACACCTCTACAATAAAAAAACACAAAACAGTTAAGAATTTGGCAATTGGTTGGTGTAGTGACACTCACTTGCCGCCTTTGTCCAATGATGAACGTGCGAGTTCTTCTAAAACTAAAATTTCGACTAGATAATGTTGATTGTAATGCCATGGCCATCAGTTTCAGAAATTATTTCTGTATAAATCACGTATTTTACGGGTAATACTCCAACGAAGAAATAAATCTAATCAGTTTTTCTTTTTATGTCCATGTCATTGTTTTGTCTGTTTTTAGCCATCATTAAGAGTTTATAGGTTAAATGTGTAGTCTGCTTGGTGCAGTGGTTAGTGTTAGTACGGTCTCTTTCGTAACACAGGGTCGTGGTTTCGAGTCTCATCGTGAACGAATTTGGTTTCGAACTCACGAGTTACGATCCATGTGACGGACTATGATGTCACTCAGATCATATGTTAAAAGAGGACCCATTTAATGGAGATAAATAACTCTGCTGAGCGTGCTGTTGATCTCAACGACTCTACAAAAAAAACAGTTAAGATCTCGGAAATTCTAGCTAATATTAAAACTTTTTTTCTGTATTTGAAGCCATAAAAAGGTGAAATATGAAAAAGAAAAAAACAATTTTACTGTAAGGAAGAGGAAATACGAAAATACTTGATGAAATTACCAACTTCTTAAAACCGGTGGTGTCTGTGGTCATTTCGTACGTACTAAACTATTTATTCAACTTGGATGTAGGAAATTTGGTTGAAATCGATGCACAAACAAAAAAGTGTTTCTCAGAACAACCTAATTTGGGGGATTGGGTTTGTATGGCAGCCCCATTACCCCATGGTCCGATTTTACCGATTCAAACATACAAACTGCCTGCAGCAAAAATAAGCATTTGTGCAAAATTTCAGCTTCATAGATTTTAAATTGGCCGAGTAAAACGCGTAGCAACAGACGGACAGACAGACGGACATCGCCCAATCGACTCCCCATGTTATGCTGATCATATATGTATACTTATTATATGGTCGGAGATACTTACTTCAATGCGTTACAAACTTCATGACAAAGTTAATATACCCTTCGTTGACTCTACGAGCGAAGGGTATAACAATCTATCTTAGTCAATAGTTCCCACATCAGGTGTTCCTCAGGGATCACATTTGGGTCCATTACTCTTCTTCATTTTCATCAATGATATAATTAATATGTTTCATAACGTAGAATTTCTACTATTCGCGGATGATTGCAAAATTTTCAAGAGTATTAATACTGTGGAGGATATTTTAACTCTTCAGCGTAATCTGGATGCAATTTACACATATTGCATTAATAACAAGTTAGAGCTTAATGTATCAAAGTGTAATTTCATTGTCTTTAATAGATTTTCAACTAATTTTTCACCTACTTACTCTATCAATAGTGTTCCGTTATTGCAAGTGAATTCTATTAAAGACCTTGGAATGATGTTTGATCAGTGTTTAAATTTTACGGAACACATATATTATATCACTGAGAACGCGCGTCGTATGTTGGGTTTTATCATTAGGAACTCTATAGATTTTAGAAACGTACATGCACTTAAATCATTATATTTTTGTTTGGTTAGATCGAAATTAGAATACATGTCTGTTGTCTGGAATCCAACCTATAAAACGCATTCAGAAAAAAATGAAAAAAATTCAACATAGATTCCTAAGATATATTGGCTATAAGATGAATTTAACATAATGATAATATTAACTATTATGAAATACAATCTTTCTTTACTTAATGTTAATTCTCTGGAGAGTGGAAGATGTTACTATGACATAATGTTTTTAGTAAATTTACTAAATGGAATCATTGATGCTCCGGAAATTTTAGAAGAAATATCATTTAGAGTACCCAGTAGAAATACAAGGAACCAAGACCTTTTTTATATACAGTACTTTCGCTGTAATTATTTAATAAATTCGCATATTGAAAGACTCAAAGCTAGAGGTAATTTCGTTTATAATCGTTTGGATGTATTAATTACTAATAAAAAGTTGGTTAAGCGCTGTATATTTAGTATGTTTAATTAAGTATTTTTTATCAATATTATATTTTACAATTTTTTTCCCTTTTTTAAAATTGCACAAGATTTTTACTGATTCTTCTTTTCTTTTAAATTTTACGTTTTTTATTCTAATTAAAATGCAATCTTTAGTAAGTTAGGTTAAGTTTAATTTTAGTCACTTATGTTAAGCATTATAAACTACAATTGTTACTAAAGGACATTTGTCCGTTTAAATAAATAAATATGTACCAAGAAAACCAATCGTTTGCAGAATCACGATCACGATCTACTAAACTATAATATTAATTAAAAATGAATTAACCTTTCAAAAAAAAGAAATAAATAACAGGTGCGACACTCCAACATAGGACTGAGGCCGCAGATGTGTTAGTGACATCCGATTTCCAAGATATTAACTGCTTTTTTGTTGAGGTGTTGAGATCAACAGCACGGGTAATGGGTACTCGTTTAACATCTGAGTGGGTCACATGGGTCGTGAGTTCGAAAAACACCATAAACTGAATTGGTTCACGGTGAGTCTCAAACCCATGACCCTGTGCACCGAAGGTGTGCGCACTAACCACAGCGAGAACCAGACTAATACCATTCAAACAATTAGATAATTAAAGGAACACAACTTCTATACAAATTAAATGGGTAAACCAGTTTTTTGTCTTATTCTCCAAATTGTTGGAAATTTGAATTCCAATCAATAATTATGCTCATCGCGCAGACATTTTAACGAGTGTCATTTTATTTCAAAAAGCTAACGTACTTGCTGACACTACAATCTACAACATTAGCATAATATGCTTCGTTTGTTATTCGTGCAAAGCCAGGAAAACTGATGGGCTGCTCATCAAAGTAACTGCCTCGTTCGTTGCTCATCATAATGCTATGAAATTGACTGTACTCAACGTGCATAAAAATAGTATCGAATTGACTCTGTCGCTCTTAACCATATACTTGTCATCTGATAAATTGCTGTTGGTGTAACGAAACGACAATCCACAACAAATGGCAAGCTGTCAGAAACACTGATACCCATATTAGATCATCAGATATGGGTATCTAATAGGCAATTAGAACGTTTTGCGTCACTGATTTAATTTGAAATATTATGATACGATAATATATTAATGGATACTTAGAAATATAAATGTACTCTGCGGTAGGGTTGAGCCTTGAGGGTTGTTCGGAATTTAAACTGATTCTTTTGCATGGTGTGGTGATAAGAAACATATACATATCATATCAATAATTAATATTGCGAAAATGCATTGGAAATAATTATGCAAGTAACTTCCACAAAACAGGAGGAGAAAATGCGTATAAAAATAAAAACAATTTAATCCATTTAATCAGCGAAAGTCGATTCTGAAAATTGATTTCAACAATGCACGAGAAACAAATATCACAAGGCACGCATTGATACCAAAACTGATTGCATCGAATTTTCTCCAATCTATATAAACATCCCTGTAAATACCTAGTAAGAAACCAAAACAAACACAAAATATTGCTGATATTGATACAATTGTTGATATTAATAAACCATCACTACGATAATGTCGAATATCCATAATCATCAACGCGTTGTCCTACTCCTACAGGGATCACGTACACACTTCCTTCTCAGTTCCAATGAGATTCGTATGGTTGTGACAGGCAAAGTTTAACCGAAATGAAAAGTTATTTTGATGCTGCAGTATCAATTTCAGGCGAGGGAGGCAAGGACCTACCGTATATGTCAAGAGGAAAATACAGTATAAAAGTAAAGCAACTAGAAGACTTATTGGAGGAGGAAAACTTTTTGCTAAAAAGAGATTGAAATTTTATTTTTAGCACCATAGTACGTGACAGAGCAATTAAAATGAAAGCAAAGCAATTACATAATTAATGAAAGGGCCTTGCTAGGCGAAAGTCAAAAGTTTAGAAGACGCGAATATGTATTTTAGGTACACCGTTTCGAGCACTAATGGCTATTTTCAAGTTATGTTATTCACAGTATTTTAGGCAGATATCAATAAATTAAGGAATTAATCGTATTATGTAGAAAAGGTCATTATGTCTTCATATAAATAGAAATGTGTGAGATTATTCTAAGCAAAAATATAAAACTCTATCCGATGAAGACTCCGAGGAAAATTAGCCCCAATATGTATGTATATTGGAAATTGATGGTTTTAGATAATATGTTTCGTCCCCACAATACAATTTCACCGCTCTTCAATACTCATTACCTTTATCGAGATTTAAACAAACCGAGCGTAGATACAGATACAGATGAACTTTCATTTTATAAAGCTTTTAATTAGACAAAGGCAGACATGTCAAACTCGCGGCCCATAGGTCGAAGAAACTGAATGTATATCAGCACAAATGCGTAAAAATTAAAAGATGGGAGATGTTGAACTTAAGTCTTAAAGTTTACCAAAACTCATTAAGAAGTCGGTGGCCCGTACACGCTCGAAGGCTGCGAGTTTGACACGCTAAAGATAAAATTTTATAACTTTGTAATGAAGTTTGTAACGCATGGAAGCAAGCATCTCCGACCATATAAAAAGTATAAATAATAATGATCAGCATGACTTCGTGAGTCGATTGGGCGATGTCGCGTCTGTCTGTCCGTCTGTTGCTTCAGCGCGTTTTTCTCGGCCGCTATTAAAGCTACAGAGTTGAAATTTTGCACACATGCTTATTTATGTTGCAGGCTGTTGATATCTTTGAATCACCCAAATTGGACCAGTGGGTCATGGGGCTGCCTTAGAAACCTAGCCCCCAGTTTAAGCTTTTCTAAGAAAAACTTTTTTGTTTGCGAACCAATCTTAACCTTCAACATAAAATATAGATGGTATTTAAGAGGAGGCTGCCATACAAACCCAACCCCCCAAATTAGGTTATTCTAAGAAACACTTTTTTATTTTGGGCACCAATTTACCCCGAACCTCATAAAAATGTATTTCTAATAATGTCACAAAACAAAACATACGTAAAAATGAATGAAATCGGACCATGGGATCATGGGGCTGCCATACAAACCCAATCCCCCAAATTTGGTTCTTCAAGGAAAAACTTTTTATTTGTCCAACAATTTCAACCAAACCTCATACAAATGTGTTTCTTATGATGCCACAAAACATGCGTAAAAATGGATAGAAAGGAGCCATAGGGTCATGGGCTGCTATGCAAACCCTCCTCCCCCCATTTTGGTTCTTCTGAGAAACATTTTTTTCTACACCAATTTCACCAAAACTTTTATTGATGTGGCTTTATCTAAACAACAAAAAATGGAAAAACAAATAGAATTGTATTATGGAACCATGTCCCCCCCCCCCCCAATAAAGTTTTTTAAGATTTTTTAGCCCAATTATTATAAGCCTCACTCATGCGTACTCTTTTCCTTAAATCCCAATTTGTGAACATAACTGCTATGCCGACAACAACAATAATGCTATAGCTAGAAAGGAAACAAATTTTAAGGGCGCGTTTTGGTTCAATTTATCAATTTGTTCCCTTTAGGGTCCATACTCTTTTCTTTCCTTCTCTATAGCTATTTTAGTCTTTGTAATAACACGGATTCCGTAAAATTATAAAAATATTTCGTGGTAAACCTCAATATTTTACCTGAATCCGAAACACAGCTACATTAATTCCCTCTGATGTGATCGCCCTTCCGTACTGCTTGTTGTTAGCTGGAGAAAAGTACATAGTAGGTTTATACATATTTTTCAGCGACCACGAATTGGCAAATAAGCTCCAATGTAACGCGACTAAACAATCTCTCGCAACGGTTATCCATAACTTTTTGGCAGGCATGGTTTAAGATCAATCAATTTCTGAACGGATTCTCGCTAAACGGACTTCTCCTTAAGAAAACTGGCATTCCATACATTTTTAAAATTTTCCTCGTATGATCAAATGCCATGGTTATTGGATTAAATTAAATCATATAAACAAAAAACACTTTTTACTCTGATAAGGCGTTCCAGCACAAACATTGAATTACAGCTTCAGTTATTTAAACTTGTTACCCGTTTGCTGCGCACTAAAATAAGATTATTGGAAATATGACACCCAAAGCTAAACAATATACGGAACAATCGAGTTTTTAGGGTTTTTTAGAATTTAAAAAAAAAAACCCTTATGAAATCGATTTTGTCTGTCCGCCTGTTCACTAAATAACTCGCGAACGGCTCAACCGATTGTCATGAAATTAGATAGGAAGGTGTAGAATGGTCACAGTCTTTGGCACAAATACCTTAGAAGTTGGTAGGAAGAAGATAACAGGGTGTCTATAATTGCTTGCGTGAGCTCTTATGCCAGGGGACACAATGGAATAATTTCTTATAAGTTGCTTTTCCTTTCCTTTCCAAGCCATCCTTACGTTTGCCTGAGTTTCTTTTTGCTCAAAGGCCATCAGAAATCTTAAATCGAAAAATGCCTGTAGATTTGCCTTGGAGTACTTTTATACAAACAGGGTATAGTAAATCTATTTTTGGACGCGTTCCACCTTTAGTTAGACCAATCCAAAAATAGATTTACAGGAAGCATCATTAATGCTTTGCACAATTCTTATTTATTGCTTATAAAATATATGTACTCGTATGTACAAAAAATATTCAATATGCATTAAAATTCTAAAAAACCCTCGAATTGCGGGCGCAGCCCTCTGTACGCCGGTATTTTTAATTCTGCGATGATTTTCAAATTTCCCGTAATATGCTTCGCAAAAAAGAGATTGCAATTGAGCTTCTTAAAGAAAATGACTTCATATTCTGGGAAATAACGAGAAAATTCACTTTGAAGGGATGTACATAGCAGAACCTTCAGAAATCAGGACCCCAATGGACAAATAAATGTTAACTTAAGGTACGTGTTCGTAGACACAATTCATGTGATGTTCTGCATCCGATTTCGAGCCGAATATGCAATGCTGTTACTTTCCTAGTATCGACTATGAACTAAAGGAACATTTCTACATAGGAAATATACGCATAAAGCGCTCAAAACCGGTGGTTTAACTTCGATCGCTGAACGACCATCACATGAGTCGTCTCTACGACCACAAACCTTTACTCTTTATCAAATTACCGAAATTTTGTAATTTTAAGGTTAATTCATTGGAGAATTCAACAACTTTTTATAACCAAAAATGTTCGGATAAATAAGTAAAAACGGAGTCGTTGTTGCAATGCGGACCAGATACTGAAATATGGAACTCCTGTAATAGGAAGATTTCCAAAACCTTGCTTGTCTTAGAAGTAAACACTTACGAGTATTTTACAAGACAATGGGCCGTTTCAGATTGTAACGACCGTGCGGGTAAACTTGCACGACAAGAACCAAACGTACGTTCATTTCACACTATCCGATTAAAACACGGACGGGCGAACAATAATCACACAGCAAGTATGTATAAACGCTAATTGTCATTGCAGAACGCCTGAACTATCGGTAGATGCAATCGTCTTATCGGTCGTACAGTTCTTACGAATCGATCGTACGATTCTTACGAAAGAAAAACAATCGTGTCACGATTTTTTTCTTTCGTAAGACGCGTTCTTACAATATGAAATGCACAATGCTTGTCTGCTGGCCACTACAAAAGCTCTCGCCGTCCGTTTATCAGCCGTCCGGTTTCGTCTTGCAATGTGAAACCACCCAATTGTTCCGCAAAAGCCGTTTAATTTTTATTTGATCACGAAGAAATACATACATATACAGTAGAATTCGGTTATAGCGACGGCGAAGGGACCTGGGAATAATGGTCGTTATATACGAATGTCGTTATATCCGGACAATATAATTCTTAGTTGGAATATATAGCTAGTCAAATTATTATAAAAAAGAATAATTCACTTGAGCTCCATTTATGTTTTTGTAAAGCATATTATTAATTCCTCTGTACCCAACATGAATTAAAGTGCCCAGACGCGAAATATAACCCGAATGAATTTCGATTAGGTTTTCAGGTATCTGAGAAAAATAGTTTATCTACCGGAAATTTTTTTCTGATACAGTAGAGTTTTCCAGAAAATTAATTTAGCTAAGTTTCTCATGACTCATTAGGTTTCGAGGAGTTTCAAAGGAAAGCTTATTACGTCATCAAACTAATAAAGAAGATTCTTTTTTTAAATGATTTAATGTTTAAACAAGTTTGATCCTTCGCTTTTACCTGCAGCCTTGGTGAATAATGCGTCCATACCCATTCTAATTTCCGAAAAGCTAGCCAACAAAGATGACAAAAAAAATGTTTGTATTTGTACTGACTAACAAAAAATGTTTTGCATTTTTTAAATGCGGATTACATGAGTTGAGTAAATGGTCAGAATGTTTTCTAGTTGGTAGACTCAAATTCTACTCTTACTCTATTGCAAACATTTATTAGAGTAGAGTTAAAATTTGGCTTTGTTTTCTGTTTTTTTTTTTCAACTCAGAACTAACCTAATTTGGTTAAAACTCATTTTGTTAGGAATTTTCAGACATTGCAATTAGCAACTGAAATATTTTTGCTAGTTTGGAAGGGTAGTCACAGTTGAAGGGTTCTTTGGAATCCCTGATGTAGGTGATCTTTGAGGAACATGCAAACAGGAAACATGTTTTAATTCTGCTATTAGAGGACCAGAGTTCAGGTTCTGTAAGTTTTTGTTGACTTTGATGGAATTTTGTTCGATGTTACATCAGTTAAAGCACAACGGTAAGATTTAACAAGCACGAAAAAAGTCATCTACATTAAAACAATATAATTACACTGTCTAAGAACACTTAAAAAAATGCACGTATCATACAAACCTGAACACTTAAAATTTATTGTCCATTCTAACAAAATGTGCCACAGCGCATAACGTTTTTGGCTATTGTCCCCGTCCCCGACATAGGCTTTACAGTAAATTACAGTGAACAGTTTGTTGAAAAGTTAGTCTATCAACATTAAAATCAATTTTTTTTATCAGTAATCGTTTAGCTTTTATGGATAATTCGTGTAGGGTGCAATACCGAAAATGAGGCTTGCCTGGATCTAGACAGGTCCTATGTGTTAATCATGGAGAGAAAGTAAGATAGTTCATGCTTACCAAGCATTACAAATTTGCTTGAAGTTGTAACTATAAGAAAAACGCTTAGGAAAATCCTCTAGAATCTGTGAAAATGTATCAGTTTCCCAAAACTTTTAATTTTAATAATTTATTTAAGCAATACGCTAACCAAGGAATAGTTTTATTTGCCGTCCTGGAAGTCACTACGTTCAGAAATGATCGAGCGATTCTGGTGAATTGAGCTTACAGTTTCAAAAGTGCCGGCAAACACCCCCACTAAGCGAGCAGTTTGAGCTGAAATGATTAGTTTCTAAAATCTTAACTAAGTACACTAACGTGTTTTTGTTGTTGTAAATTGTCGGTTGTAAATTATTAGTTTTAGCAAGCCGTTAAAACGCTAAAAACGTCAAATATAAATTAAAATATTTCTTTGTCGGTGTATCCTAGGATACCATGAAAGATGTGTTTTGCTTAATTTAAGCCAGAAGAACACTATGCAATTACAATTCATAACTTTATCATCACCTGTTTCAATACGTATAATGCGGACTCGTACACCACAACCGTTTTACGACTTGCTAAAACTCTCTTATTGTGTTGACTTAGAAACGGGGTAGTGTAGTAGCTTAATTTGTCATTGAGGTTTAAAATTGATAAATCTCTAACTGCAATCTGTTCCTGTTTCACAGTAACAGAGCAGTTTCTGAATCTAGCCCTTAGCTATTGCTAATCTTCACTTGTGAATTTGCTTAAAGGGTTTTTACTTGAAAATCCTGGTAATCGGCACTCGTACGGAAATTGCACGACAATGAAACAGAAATTACAAAAAAAACATACATACATACCCGTGAAATTTTACAATCGCAAAAATAAGCAATTAATCATAGAAATGTGGTTCGGAAACACTAGTCCGCGTGGATAAAAAATGCTTTGTTGAATTTTTGTCTGAACCGGTCGACCTAAAGGTATATTGTTGTTGTTAGCGCTTTTTCTAGTCAAACAAAAAGCATAGCATTATTTTAACCCTACGACCTAATATTTCATGCCAAAAAAAAAATACAAATTCTTGAAAAATTGGTCGTTATAACCGAAATCCAAACTGTATTTCTTCAACAATTGGGTCGTTATAACCGAAACGGACTTTATATCCGAAGTCGTTATAACCGGCGCAATTTGAATGAAAAACAATGCGTAAATCAAGGGGATTCAAGTTTACGTCGTTATATCCGAATTGTCGTTATAAACGAGGTCGTTATAAACGAAATTCACAACACTTTTGTGAGTAATCACTAAATTCTTCTGCGGACCATCTCCGCCTTCGGTCCGCGGACCACCGGTTGGGAAACAGTGGTGTAGAGCGTAAACTGTAAAATTTCTCAATAACTGTATATATGTACATACTTTTTAAGAGAAATAAAAAAGGGTTGCCTTCAATTATGTTTTCCCAAACTTATGTATTATCATACTAGCTTAAAAAGAAAGCCAAACAAAATTATTATTAGTTCATCAATAGAATCACTTCAAAGCAAATTAACAGATAATAAGACCCAATCACAGTGCAAATTACAGAACACCCGGCTAGTACTTACCAGCTACCACCGACACCGTAAAAGCATCCAACAAACTAATGCGACATCACGTGTAAAGTCGATCACAATTAGGGGAGAAAGAGAAAAAACTGCACGCTTGGGATTCGAAAGTATAGAACACAAAACACAAACTATAATTATGATTTGATTACGAATCAAATCATTTGTTGTGCACAAGAAAGAGGAGTACCCTTTTCTAGACGATTTAACGCAACTTAACACACTGTATTAGTCGAACAAACTATGTAATATCAAACCAAATTCATAATTAAAATGTTTGGAGCTCATTCGAATTCACATCACACACGTATTCACCATTAGAGCCACATAAGTACGACACTGAACCGACTATTTTCAGAAGCAGCTTCCGCGTATTTCCTAATCACTTCTTCTTAATTACCACAAACCACACTCTGCTTCGTATACCTGTATCGTAAGAATAAATAAAT
Organism: Microchrysa polita; assembly: GCA_949715475.1. Taxonomy (NCBI): domain Eukaryota; kingdom Metazoa; phylum Arthropoda; class Insecta; order Diptera; family Stratiomyidae; genus Microchrysa; species Microchrysa polita. The sequence goes on from OX454421.1 coordinate 39,889,709, forward strand.
TGTCGACATTAGCACGCTCGTAACGTGCCTAATAAAAGTTTGAAAACGCTCCTACGCCTCGCGATGTTACGTTATTGGAGCCCAAACAAGCACTAGTCACAAAGTGATGCTTCTGCTTCCTTTTATCCAGGTCCAGCCGTCAAGCAATGGGGAGCAAGAGCACCTAAGCTTGAGCTCGTCGTCACAATCTTCCAACCACCCCCAATTTGGTATCTAACATAAACGACACGTTTCTGTGACTTGGAGTTTTTCGGGGGGTGAGTTGTTTGACTGGGCCACCCGCAATATTTGACACCCAAAACTTACGTTTATGCGTGAGAGCAATGCTCGAGAATACAGAATAGAATAGGGTGTTGCACCCATTGTGTGGTTAGGATGTAAGGCAAGCTACTCAGGCAGATTGAACATTGAAGATACGTTTAGCACATGACAGGAAGATGATGAAGAAGGGTGAAAGCGAAGTGTAATGAAGTTCATGTTTTACTTACATAGAATGTTGAAGCACTCTTAATAAATGGAATTTGTGCGAAATCAATTATTCTTAATACCTTAAAATATTACCCCCTGAATTTCCGAAGTGGATCGTTTTTCATTAAGGACTCATATAGAATACAGGCTGGATCCTTTCCTATTGCGGCAATCGAATGAAATTAGTGAGAGTGACGTAGAATTTAAATTTATGAAATGAATATTCATGTTGACCGGAAGAGGCAGGAGTGAATTGGAAGAACTGGAAATATGTAGGTATGCATATTTACAAGGATCATTTTCAGATAGCCGTTGTTGACTACTGTGGACATAAAAAGAGCCAACCAGTCGACTTCCGCACCCGTGGAGCATGTGGAAGATGTCCCCTCAGCTGCGGTCTGTATAGATCAAGCGGCTTATATGTCTGGCGATGAGGTTGTAGATGACGACTGCGTCTCTCTCTGTTCAGACTTAGCTGCTTTAGACACCGCATCTCAACCGTCTCCCCTCGTTGACTTCCATGAATCCGGAACGGATGAGGAGCAGAATGTCACGGTGTTGGAGGTAACATAATGATGAGGTGTCTACAGATCAACCTTCACCATTCAAGGGCAGCTTCAGCTGCTCTCATGTATCGTCTACTCCAGGGTAAGGACGACATCGTTTTCGTTCAGGAACCCTTAGTGGGAAAAGATCTGGTCAGAGGTCTTACGTCTCCCGAGTTTAATATCTTTTACATCTCTGGACAGGGTACACCGCGATCCTGCGTTCTTGTTAGAAAAGCCCTTAAGGCGTTTCTGTTGCCTAATTATAGTGATAAAGATTTTGTTTTGGTTTGCCTGGAGCTACAAGGTAAGGTGTATTGGGTTGGTTCGGTATATATGGCTTATGATAGTACTCTACCTTCTCCCAACTTAAAGGATGCCATTGCGGCAGCAAAGGCTTCAGAAACTAGCGTAATCCTCGGGTGCGACTCTAATGCACATCACATAGTCTGGGGCAGCTCGGATACTAATGAGCGAGGTGAATTGCTTCTAGAGTACCTTTTGGGTACCGATCTTTTACTTTGCAATGTGGGCTGTGAGCCTACTTTTGTTACAAAAAACCGTCAGGAGGTTTTGGACATCACTCTAGCATCGGAGGATGTAATTCATTTAATCAAAGAGTGGAGAGTTTCGTCAGAGCACTCTTTCTCGGATCATCGGTATTTACAATTCAGCCTATTAGAGAGGCCCGAAGTGACTCCGCACACAGTCAATCGCAGAAGGACCGACTGGTCTAGATTCCGAACTGCTCTCGCTGAAGCGTTGCCATAATTACCTAATCTGCCAGACAATGAACAACAGCTGAATGAGATGGTTAACAATTTTACGGCAGCTATGAGGGCAGCGGTATCTGAATCGTGTCCTGCCACTTCTTTTGCTGGAAAGCGAAAACCGTCATGGTGGAGTAGCGAGATCTCCGAGCTAAGAGTCGTGTGCAGGAGAAGCTTCAATAAGGCGAAAGCTTCGAGAATGGAGTCGGACTGGACGTCTTATAAGAAACATCTTAACTCGTTCAAAAAAGAGGTAAGATCAGCAAAACGTAATGGTTGGAGAAACCTCTGTCAAAATATCGAAGGATCTTCGGAGACCTCTCGATTTCGGAAATTGATGGCTTCGAATCCATCTATGCCCAGCTTTCTTCAAAAGGAAGATGGATCGTGGACGTCCTCTAGTACTGAAACTATTGAATGTCTACTTGACGCGCATTTTCCGGGAAGTTCGGTAACTTCCCCACCTGAATGTCCCACAAGCCCCACAGAACCATGTGACAGTGATTCTATTCTATCTCGTGAGAATATATTATGGGCTATTTCTAGCTTCGAACCTTTTAAATCAGCGGGACCTGATGGAATTATTCCCGCAGACTTGCAGCAATGCCTGGAGATTACTTATCCATGGATAGAGAACATACTAACAGCCTGCCTTGGTCTAGTGTATATCCCTCGCACATGGAGAGAGGTGCGGGTTACGTTTATCCCGAAGACAGGCAGAAGCTCGCACGCACGACCTAATGATCTTAGGCCAATTAGTCTCACTTCAACTATGCTTAAGTTACTGGAGCGTCTCGTCGATATTCATGTACGAGCTAGTATCCCACCGCATCTTCTTTCAACGGCTCAGCATGCTTATTGCAAAGGAAAGTCAGTGGATACAGCTCTGCACTCATTAGTCAGTTACATCGAAAAGTCTCTTTATCAGAAGGAATACACAATGGCTGTTTTCTTGAGACATTGAAGGTGCTTTTAATAACATCAAACCTAGTGCTATTACCGAAGCACTTCGAAGTCTTCACGTCGAAGGGTCCATTTGCACACTCGTAAATACGCTATTAACATATAGACGAATTCACACCACACTGGGCTCGTCATCTGTAAGTAGGTACGTGTGCAGGGGTACACCACAAGGAGGTATTTTATCTCCCCTACTCTGGAACATACACCCAGAAAAAAAATTACTTTTATTAAAGAAAAATTACATAGAACCTATGAAATTTCGGATATGATTTGGAGCCGATGAAATAGCCTCTTTGGGACAATGATAGAAATATCATTGAAAATATGAAGTGAAAATTCGATTATATCAATGAGATTGTTCATCGATTCTATGTAAAACTTTCATTGGATTTTATTAAAAAAAAAAATAGAAAAGAATATTTTTTATTTTTTTTTATTTTTTTTTATTCTTTTTTTTATTTTTTTTATTTTTATTTTTATTTTTTTCTATTTATTTTTATTTCAAATTTTTATATTTTTTTTATTCATAAAAAACCTTATGCCGCAACTTGGATTCGAACCCGGTCCGCCTGGGTGCCAGTCCGTTCACATTGCCATGAGACCAGATCTGGAATGTTGTCAACGTTTCTAAAATCTTTACTACTTGATACGCGGTGCAATACAACATTAAAATGTTTATACATAGAGGCTATGCAAAAAAATCATAGTTCCCATGAAGTTGATTTACTAGATTCTAAGTAATTTGTTGCATTAGTTGTATGTCGGCTTGCTTTAATTCTATTACTACTGAAATTTTAAATTCTATGAAAGTGTATTTGATCCAATGGCATTTTTAATTAATTATATTCAAACTTCATACGTTTAAAGAAATTTTCTGTTTACTAGAAGTAAAGTAAAAACTTCATTGGTTTTAATACACGTTTTTTGCTGGGTGTAGCTATCAATCAATTGCTTGTAAATCTCGAGGATATTGGTTGCAAGGTCACGGCATATGCTGATGATGTTGTAATCGCTGTGACAGGTAAGTTCCCGGAAGTTCTTAGCGGACTATTGGAGAACGCCTTGTCTATTTTGGAAAACTGGGCAAACCTCAGCGGGGTTGGACTTAATCCAGCTAAGACTGAATTGATGCTCTTCACAAGAAGACGCAACATTCCTTCTGTTAACCCTCCCATGCTACGGGATAGGCATCTCACTTTTGCTGAAAAGGCTAAATTCCTCGGACTGTTGCTCGATAGGAAGCTTAGCTGGAAACCTAACATTCAAGAGAGGGTGAATAAAGCAACTATAGCACTATATTCGTGCAGGAAAGCAATAGGAAAGAACTGGGGCCTACAACCAAAGGCACTGTATTGGATCTACACTGCTATCGTACGACCCATTCTACTTTACGGCATTTGCGTATGGTGGTCGGCACTCAGTAAAACTACTTACTATAACCTGCTGGCGAAAGTACAAAGAATGGCTTCCATTGTTATAACTGGAGCCTTACGTTCTACAGCTTCGGCTGGACTTGACACTGTGCTCAATCTGCTGCCGTTGGATCTATTCGGCCAAAAAATGGCTGCCAACACGGCATTACGCTTACGTGAAACTAGTCAGTGGCAAACCCTAGAGTACGGCCACTCAACGATACTTCGAAACTTTAACCTCCCCTTGGAGACTGATTATACTAGTCCCAAGTATGCTTTTGGCAAAAACCACGATTGTTTGATTCCGTCAAGGGATCACTGGAATAACAATGCTCCCCTATCTACAGGGTATTTGGTATTCTATACAGATGGCTCTAAGAGAGATGAAGGAGTCGGTATTGGAATCCACTCGGATGGACTAGACATTAACTTGGCCCACTGTCTACCTGGCCACTGTAGTATTCTTCAGGCGGAAATTTCTGCAATAATGGAAACCATAACCTGGTTGAGAAATCATGTAGTCACGATGCGGGATGTCATCATATACACTGACAGTCAGGCTGCAATTCGATCTCTGGATTCTGTGCTGATTACATCGAAAACTGTTGATAGCTGTCGCTCAGCGCTTAGAGTGATGGGTCAATATTTTAACATCGTTCTCTGCTGGATACCAAGTCATAGTGGATTTGAAGGAAACTACAATGCGGACCGTCTCGCTCGTAATGCAGCCACTATGACCTTTGAGGCCGACCGCAATAATATAAAATTACCAATCGCTTCCTGTAAACAGGAAATAGAAAGAACTGTAATGCACAGGGCTAGTTCAAGGTGGTCTAACGGCACCACATGTGCTACAACAAGATTAATTTGGCCACGACTTGACGTAGCCAGATCAACTAACCTACTGTCAGTAGACAGGAAACATATCGGCAAGGTGGTCGGGATCATAACGGGACATTGTCCTATCGGGGAGCACGCCAGGAGGCTCAGAATTCCTTATAACGACTTCTGTCGCAGTTGCGATGACGAAGAAGAGGAAGAAAGTGTTCATCATTTTCTTTGCCATTGCCCGGCATTGGCCGAGAAACGCAAACGTTTTCTTGGCTCAATGAATTTTCACGATACAGATGATCTGCGAGATGTGAGCCCACTATTGCTCAACAAATTCATTGCCAGCACGGGCTGGTTTTCAGCTTAGGAGTTAACTTTAAGGTACACTCGGTGGTATCACAATGGACCTATTTTTGGTCTAAGTGCGCTAAGTGTTTTATCACTTGGCGGCCACTACACCTAACCTAACCTGACTACTGTGGTAAACAAATTAACAATAATAATTAATTAAGGTGGGATATTAGTGGGCTTAAATCAATCGAATGCTTTTCTTTGGTAATTTAAAGATAACTCTGGCATCGAATGAAATTATATAATATGAATATTCGAATTTTGCAACAAACATGCAAGAACAAAATTTTATATCAAACATTTGTCCCTTGGTCTCCTTCTGGCTTGAATTTCATTTTAGAATAATTTTGTATTTTTGTTGGCAGACGGATATTCTTCGATTAACTTGGAGTACATACATATATGCGAAAACCGATACCTTGCAGACACAGGAATAATTTCACGCTCGAAAGCATTGGGGAATAGTAATGCGATTCTATTTGAAGGTTCCATTTATCTTTCTGTAACTGGTTCAATAATATACCACGAGTTCTAGAATAGATACCAAAGGAAAGTCATTTATTCAAATGTCCCAATTTCGGTAGATAGGTGATGTGATATCCGTGACTATTTCTTTGTGGAGTATACTCCTGGCATATATTTTCCTCTTAGGGGGAAGGTTTAGGTTGAAATGCTCCGTCCGATTCCTATATACATATTTTTCAGTTGTGGCAAAACTGCGGACCCTTACCTTTGCAGGAGGAGCTTCATAGGCTGAATCGGCTCTAGCCATTTCCTATGGTCCTCTACGGGGCGTTTCTTTCCCGCATTATCCGAGTAAGCCCCTGTGGTGAGGGGATATAATTCACCACAGTTTTCCCGGCTTGTCGTATAAGGCTGTCGTGGATTTTAATATTAATAAAATTCACTTCATCAAAGTAGCTTTATAAAAAATATAAAAAAAATAATGGTTAGTTAGTGTCGAATATTTATCTAAATATTTAACTACATATATTTTTACATTTAAATTTAAATAAATAGATATATAAAAATAAATTAAATATTGTAGAAATTATTCTCTACAAAATGGTGACCCCCAGAACAAAAAAAAAAACTCGTAGCTGACTAATTTCGTAGTCCGGAGGACAATGTATAATATTCTTCCGAAAAGTTAATCGAATTTTCGCCGAGAATTGCCTACCTCCTCCTAGTTTGCCTGATCGCTGGACGAATAAGTTTCTCTGTCTCACACGACATCAACTTTTATAATCCGGCGAAATATGGATACACGGCAGTATGTTTGTCCGATGGAACTCCGGACATCAACTGCATCATCATCATTCCAATTTTTGAAGCCGGTCGTTCGAACATGATTAAACTTGGACAACGCCGAAGCTCAATTGTGGATTTCATCTGCTCCACCAGCGTCGAATATTATGGATGTTTAAGTATGAATTACACTCCCATCGCCTGGATGTTGAAGCTACCTTCCAGAAGACTGTAGTCTCTGGATAATTAAATATAATTATATTATGTATGTATATCGATAAGTACCTATTATGCATTGTACTATCTAAATAATTAATATACTTATGTATAAATATATACTTTTTGCTAAGGAGGGGGTAATGTCGTGGATTTTAATATTAATAAAATTCACTTCATCAAAGTAGCTTTATAAAAATATAAAAAAATAATGGTTAGTTAGTGTCGAATATTTATCTAAATATGTAACTACATATATTTTTACATTTAAATTTAAATAAATAGATCTATAAAAATAAATTAAATATTGTAGAAATTATTCTCTACAAGGCTACTGAGGGGATAGGATGTGTATGCCAGCAACTTGTGCATCTATCGTATACAATGGCAAAGATTTTCTAGAATTTTCGCACTCTACTTGACAATGCTTCAGAAGGCCCACAGAACGCACGATTTCTGCAATAAGAGAGTGAATTCGAGCGGTACGAGCTAAACATCCTGGGGCTGAGTGAAATTAAACGGAACTTCAAGGCGATAGGGAACACGAAAGTGCACATGTGTGGACATAGCAATAGCAAGCAAGAGGACCAGGTACAATTCCAGATTGAAGCAAATAGATAAAAATATAATTGCCATGGATAAAAAGGTATAAGATATAATACATATGTCTGAACTATAAAAGATAAAAAAATTGTCAATTTCGAAAAAGAAAAAGTGTGATTGTTTTTGCATACGAAATTGTAGTTATATTCACAACCATTTTACAACTACACTTACGGACAAAAGTATCGACTCAACCTATAATCGCGCAGGGGCGAACCCAAGGTAAATTAATTTTATTAGTTTTGATTAAAAATATGTACATATATAGTTGCGGATTATACAGGGTCCGGCAGTGAAATTGAAAAAAAAATCCCGAATGGTGAGTTGGGCGGGTAGAGAGGTAGGAGGAGGAGCATCTCGAGGGAGAAGTCCCAAAATTTGCTTCTCATTCTAGTCAGTTGACATCGTGCTCTGGTCTAGAGAGCAGCGAGCCTTCGCCATTGAGACCTACTTTTCTAACGGTCGCTTACTTGTAGCTACGCAATGTGCCTTCCACGCTCGATTTGGGACTCCTGCGATTTTTTTATGGGGTTATGTGAAAGCCCTGCTTTATGTTGATCGACCACGGACCATAGCCACCGCCGTCTCTATATTAAGGCCGCAATGTAGAAATCGTTTGCCTACTGTATGCACTGTTTTGTTGTTACTTTTAATGACGTCATATGCTTGTTGTGTTTGTTCGTGTAAATCCAAAACTTAGTAGGCAAACTATGACGACATGGAACGGCTGAGTTACGTCCTTGATGTATCTAGATGGCGTCGCCATAGCTCACCTCAAGAATAACATTCGCGACGCCATGCCATTGCGAACATACCGATTAATATGCGGCAAAGAGTGGAAACGAGCTTTAAAAATGGACTTAATCAGTTTATGCACAATGGGGGTCGCCATTTAACCGATATCATTTTGAAGACTGTATGAAAAAAAAATTCGGATATTGTATTCTCAAATAAAGGAAGAATTCAAACGAGACCGAGTTCTAATCGTGCGAATAGCACGATGAGTGTATACTCTATACTCATGCATAGACCTAGAATGCGCGTAAAACCGAAAATATTCAATTTAATCTTTTTTTATAAGGGCGAAGGGGTAGATGGGTCGAATCTCGCACATCTTTAATATCTTACAACGGCATCCAGCAGCTATCATTTGCTATATATTTCAAGTTTTTCGGGACATTCTATCAAAAGAAACACATATGGCCAAAAAAAAATAAGTACACCCATACGAATTTGTCTTATCACCCTGCAGCCAAGTAGTTATTTGAGTAAATAAAATCATATGTAACGGTTTAAATACTTAATTGGTAAGGAATCAAATAATATATAAATTAGCCAATTATAATAAATAACAGCTTTCATTTACCTTGAAAAAGTACGAACCGGCTAGAAAAGGCTGGATAAAATAATAAGTACATTTCAGTTAATTTGATTAAAACCGGTTTTAATTAAAATATTATGTTCTGATTCCACAAGAATTTGATTTCTTTTGATATTTCGCATTATTAGTTAAAAACAAAAAGTTTTTGTTGGCCCCCTGGAGATAATTCTTACGGCATGTTCCAACACATACCAAATATCCAGTTACTACCAGGGTTCTCCGTAATTGTTCCGTTTTGTGGCAAACTTTTTTTTTACTATGTTCCAACCCTCCCCAAAAACTCCCGATTCAATTTAACTCTAGCAACAACGTGAAAATCCACTCGATTTGAATAAAGCGGATCCCTAAACAAGTTGTGAGGTATGGTTAGGGTTAATATCCTGCCGAAATTCGCATTTAAAGGGTATGGGCTCATCAGCATAATACTCTAGGGTTCTTAAAAAACATTTGTTATACGGGAATTGCCTCATAATAACGGTTATTAGGTGTATTTGAACGAAACCAAACTATGCAAATTAAACCATAGACCATGTTTTTTTCGCCTCCATAGGAAATATCCAGTTGATGTAGCGTGTATCATATTATTATTTTCTTGAATGAAGAATATTACGATAAGAGTCGTTTCCAATCAAATTTATCACGATCTCAGGAACATTACGCTATCAGCTCAGTAAGGAGAATTTTCTAGTTCTTCTTATCGACACTAGCGACACTTATCTTACAATCCGCCATATAGCGGACACATAGTGGAAAATATCGGAAACACAAAAGTTCTCCCTATGAGAACGGATAGCAGAACAAGCCTGTTTAGCTGAATTAAACCGTTATTTAGCGAATACTTTTTTCGCCATTTCAAAGTTTTTGAACTTAGACGTCTTTTTTCGTACCTACCATATGTGTTTTTCTTGTTTGCTTTTAATTTGACGCTTGTCTTATACACAAATGAATAAAAAAGAAATCCTTACGGAAAATACCAAGGAATTGTCAAAAAATTTAAAAAAACCCATGGTGTACTTATTATTTTGACCAAGATGAATACCCACTTCAAAGTTTATATCGGGAGGGACTAAGATAATAGGGGGATGCCATTTATTTTTTTCGGGTCCGTTGCCATTGTTGTATCCTATTTGTTATAATGGCTATCTATTTGGAGTATTCCAATTTTAAAAAGGCTATGAAAGTGGGACATAAAAAGGTACATGAGAGGTGTACTTATTTTTTTGTCCATATGTGTATGGCGGAATATGGCTTTGTAGTGGATGTAGGGGTAGGAGTAGTCAGACCTTCTGCACTTTCCACTAACTTCAAGCATATATCACAATTAGGCATTGATGAAAATTTCAGGTCCCTAGCGATATTCTGTCGAAAAATATGGCGGAATTACGCTATCACGGAGGGGTCATTTGTATGGGAGGTAGGGGAACCCATGGTCCGATTTGGCCGATTTTCAATACCATCCAAGCTTTTATCAAAACAATCATCTGACCAAAATTTTAAAACGCTAGCATCATTATTTCGGGAGTTACCGTGCGAACTGACAGACAGACGGACATGGCTTATTCGAATCAGGGACCGACCCTGATCATTTATATATATTTCTCTGCCGCACCCTGTATAATTGAAATACGGAAGAAGATAGCATATATCCAGTAGTTTTTAGTTTTTTTGTAGGGTAATTTCAAATGTTATTATTAGCGAGTTTTAAAAACCACAAAAATCAAAATATGAAAAAAATCGGTAAATCATATCTTTATTTTGTTGGACTGGGATGGATGTAAAAAAAAATAAATAAATTTGCTATAAATGAAATGAAGTGATTGAACTCCCCGACAAATTTTCGTGACGATCTGTTACCACAACTAGTTTGTTTCTCAAGGTAGCATTAACAAAACAGAAATTTATATTTTTTATTAAAAACCGTTTTTTTTTAAATTCAGAATATATCTTATGGGTTCATTTGAAAATGATTATTTAAGCGTAAGGTCTGAGAACATTTAAAACGTGGGACTTCATGAGGCACTTTGCAAATACAAACCACCCCCCGAAATAAATTCCTGGGTTCGCCCCTGTAATCGCGTATATTTGTATACATATGTTTTGAAAAGTACGATAGTTATCCATAAAACTCGTATGTGATTTCAAAGTTTGAAACCTTAGCTACCTGTTGGTACCCTTTTTTATCAATATTTGCAGCGCACTTTTTAAATTAATGCCACTTGTAACAAAAAACTCAGAAAAATTGAATTTTATGGTGGCTAACTGTCAGGTAAATTACCCCTGCAAAAGCGCCCGAAATCGGTTTCTCATTATCAGTTGCATGTGGAAAGTTAGCTTACTTACATCTAAAGTAATTTCAATCAATGTTTTGTCATCCATGAGCCCTATTGTCTGAAGGTCTTAGTCAGCGAACCGTCGCTCACCGTCTTGGAATGAGTCAGTCTGCTGTCTCCAGAGTTAGCAGGAGATTTCAAGAGACTGGTAGCTTTAATTCGAGACCAGGAACGGGCAGCCCTCGATCCACCTCAGAGAGAGAGACGACCGTTTCATTGTTACAAGTACGTTACGAAAGCGGTACCTCACGGGTGTTGCTGCGCAGCAGAACCTGAGGCGTGTTTGCGGAGTAGCCGTCAGTGGCCGGACAGTGAGGAGCCGATTAAGAGAAGGGAATATCACTCCAATACGGCCTGCCACGGTACCCAAATTGACTGCAGGACACCGACCAGGGCGCCTCTTCTTTGCTCGAGATCACCTGAATTGGAGCCCTACGGAATGGATATTGTTCACTGACGAGTCGAGAATGTGTGTGCATGGCAGTGACAAAAGATGCAGAGTCTATAGGCTTCCGGGTGAGCGATTTGCGCAGTGCTCTTTCACTGAAACGGTTGCATACGGCGGCCGGCGTTTCCTGTATGATGTAGGCTGTCATTTCCTTGGAGGGGAAACGGAGCTCGTATTCGTGCCCGGAGGAGGCCGAGGGGGAGCGCTGACAGCTGGTCGATACGTAAACGATATTCTCCGTGCCCTATGCGAGATCTTCACTTTGATGCACGACAATGCCCGGCGTCACGCATCGCATCTCACTCGGCAGCTCCTGAATGAATCCAAAATGTCGACAATTAACGGGCCTGCCCGCAGTCCAGACATCAATTCCATTAAACACTTATGGGACGAGCTCAAGAGAAGAGTCCGAGCCAGAAATCCAGTCCCCTTGTCCACTGAAGAATTGAAGGCAGCCCTATTAGACGAGTCTAACGGTATTCCTCAATATACCATCAACAACTTTATCAGATCAATGAAGAATCGACTGGAAGCTGTCATTAAAGCAAGAGGAGGCAATACCAAATACTAAAATAATAAATACTTAACTTATTTTCCAACAGTTTTTGTTTTATTTTTAAAAAACCTAACCACAAACCGTTTTCATAAATTCCCATTTTCCCTACGATTTCGTTCAAAGAGCAATAATTTTAAAAGTCATCATCATCAATGTGGCACGATAGCCCGACGTCGGGCCTTGGCCGCCTGAATCGTTGACCTCCAATTGTCGCGGTTACGTGACCTCGTCCTCCAGTTTCGGAAGCCCAGCAGCTGGTGGGCGTCTTCACCTACGGAGTTCTCCCAGCGAGCTCTCGGTCGTCCACGCAACCTCGCTCCGTCAATTCGTTGTGCGTTCATCACTTTCTTTGGCATGCGATTATCGTCCATCCGTTGTACATGCCCCGCCCATTGCAAACGTTGAAGCTTCACGATTTTCGATACTTCCAGCTCATCGTACAATTGATACAACTCATGGTTGTACCGGATACGCCATTGGTCTCGCTCGCGAACGGCCCCGAAAATTCGCCGAAGGACCTTTCGTTCGAATCGGTCTAGCAAAATTTCGGAGGCTTGGGTGAGGGTCCATGTTTCGCAGCCATAACATAGCACGGGTCGGATGATCGTTTTGTACACGCGGAGCTTCGTGTTCCTGTGCGCAAGTTTCGAATTAATTATAGGGAGGACCGAGAAATATGTCTTATTGGCTAGTTGTATCCGTCGCTTAATTTCGTCGGTTTCGTTGGCGTCCTTTGATAAGTTACAACCCAGATAGTTGAAGTTGTCTACATACTCGATATTAAGGTCCCCCACTGTGATGCTTGGATTTGCTGGCGTCCTTGTTTTCGATTGCATCATGGCCTTTGTTTTGCTTTCGTTGATATGTAGTCCAACTTCCTTTGCGGCGTTATTGAGGTTATGCAGAAGGCTTTCTGCATCACCCAACCTTCGAGACATGATGTTGATATCGTCGGCGTACGCTACTAATTGAGTCGACTTGATGAGTAGCGTTCCGCTGCTGTCCATATTCATGGCTCGAATTACATACTCCAAAGCAAGGTTGAAGAGCGTCGGCGCCAGCCCGTCGCCCTGCTTGAGTCCAGTACGAGTTTCAAATAGGTCAGTGAGTCGATTCTGCACTCTGACCTGCGAGACGGTATTAGTCATCGTCATCCTTGTGAGTCGCACTAACTTTGCCGGTATACCAAAATTCAGCATAATGTTGTACAGTACACTTCGATCGATACTGTCGTATGCCTGCTTGAAGTCGACAAAGATTTGGTATACGTCGATGTTATATTCCCAGCACTTTTGGAGTAGTAGCTTCACTGTGAAAAGCTGATTGGTCGTTGATCGACCAGGTCTGAAGCCGCCTTGATACTCGCCAATGATTCGTTCTGCGTACGGATTAATTCTCTTTTCAAGAATTTTAGATAATATCTTATAGGCCGTACAAACTAATGATATGCCCCTGTAATTCTCACACTTCAGCTTGTCACCCTTTTAAAAGTACTCACCAAATATTGGTTAAAATGGTACCATAATAAAGCTGAAACTACCGTACTTAAAAAAAAACACGTACAAATACACGCGATTATAGGTTGAGTCGATACTTTTGTCCGTAAGTACCTATATATAATGTCTCAAAGGCAACGATCTTACAACAATAATGTTACGTTTAAATCCAAGCAAAAACCTATTTTTTACAATTACTGTATTAATTCTGGTTCCCAATTTCGTGGGTGCGAGTTTTAACTAATTGTGAAAATCTTGACTTATCGTTCCATTCTATACACCAACTGCGGTGCATGTCTGTAGTATTTATGGCATGGCAACTTACCAGCTCTATGGGAATTTTTCAATTTTCCGAAAATTGAATAACTCGATATTTCTCCCGCTGGGGCTCTTCTCCTACAAACAGACAAAGTTCCGCTAGTTTCCATAGAGCTGGTAAGTTGCCATGCCATAAATACTACAGACATGCACCGCAGTTGGTGTATAGAATGGAACGATAAGTCAAAATTTTTACAGCTATTTTTTACAGTTTAGCAGACGTTTTTAAAACAATATTGTAATATAACCATGGTTGTTGTATTGTATAACCGTTTTATAACTCGTTTGTGCTACTTGGGATTACAACAAAAAAACCAAACGAGACCGAGGATACCCTTCGCTCTCCTCGGGCTAAAAATTTTGTTTTCGGGGGTACCTACGACTTGTATTTAACAACCCCCCCCCCCCCAATTTTTTTTCGTTCCGTCTTCACAAAATTTTCTTTGCGTCGACAAAACAATATTTGTGTGGGGTTTGGTAGGAATAACTGGGCAAATACAAATATTTACTCAGAAATTTTATTGGGGGATGCGGGAGCATAGCCCCATAGCACGATACCATTTGTTTTGAGCTTTTTTTTCTTAGAAGAAACTAATTTGGGGGGGGGGGGGAGGGGGGTTGGGTTTGCGTGTCATCATTAGAAACACATTTGTGTAAAATTTGATTGGAATTGGTGCACAAATAAAAAAGTTTTTCTTAGGAGGACATAATTTGGGGGGTTAGATTTGTATGGCAGCCCCATGACCCCAATGTATGATTTTACCGATTCAAACATACAAACTGCCTGCAGCAAAATGAAGCATTTCTGCATATTTCAGCTTCATAGCTTTTAAATTGGCCGAGTAAAACGCGTCGCAACAGACGGACACACAGACAAACGGACAGACGGATATCACACAATCGACTCCCCAAGATATGCTGATCATATATGTATACTTTTTATATGGTCGGAGATGCTTCCTTCAATGCGTTACAAACTTCATGACAAAGTTAATGTATCCTTTAACTCTATGAGAGAAGGGTATAAGAAATATCAAAATATCATGCTTACTTCGTATTATATCAGAAAATCTTGTTATTTTGTACATAATTTTAAAAGCTGCACAGAAGTTGATGAACGCCCCAAAACATCTTAGTACATAGTATATGAAATACTGTGTTATACAGGGTGTCCGGAAACTGCGGCATAAAGGCACCGGATTGTGATTCCTCGTGTGATTTCCAGCAAAAAAATTGTGAGGAACATACCCCCTATTCTTAACCCTTTAGCTGATACAGGCATTCGAAGATTTTTGCAAAAATTATTTTCTTGTACCAGTTAAATCTCAATATATCCAAAGATCGACTAGCTAATACATATGGCGAAATAAGGTGATTACTACAGCGAACAAATTTGCCTAAAAAATAGAACTAACTCCACTAAAATCAGATAAGAGGTTTGGTTTTTACAGAGCTTCACAGTCAAATTTTTGTGATTTCACCCAAAAACAATCTATTTTTATACCCTTCGCTCATAGAGTGAAGTACAAGTTCGAAATAACGTTGACCGATGACCACGAGCACACACAACGAAAAACTACGCAGTTAGATAAAAACTCGTCTTATTTATTCAAGAACTTTCGTGCAAGTGACAATTGGTATAAATTCGTTTGAGATTTTGAATATTTCGGTTACAGCGCCAATTAACCAAACTATGATGGACTCTGGAACTAATCAGTAAAAAGTAAAAGGGGTCATGGGGCTGCCATACAAACCTGACCCCCCAAATTAGGTTCTTCTAAGAAAATATTTTTTACTTGTGCACCAATATCAACCAACTTTCATCCAAATGTATTTCTATTGATGACACACAACATATAGGGTCCGCCAATAAGCGCGCTCGAACTTTAAAATGAAATAAAGCCAGTTGTGTGAGAGGTATAAATGAAATTTATTTTTTGTTTGAAAGAGTATTCGAAGGCATTATGTATGGCAAATAACATCGTTCAAGTGGCCACCTCGGCTTCGCTTGGTGGCGCGCATTCGAGAAGTCCAATTTTCAATGACTCTGGCGCACAAATCGGGCTGTATTTCATCGATGGCGTGGCGTATGTTGACTTTGAGGTCATCAGTGTTTTGTGATTGGTTTGCGTAGACCTGCGATTTAAGAAAACCCCACAAGAAATAGTCTAGTGGGGTTAAATCGCACGATCTCGGTGGCCAGTTGATGTCGCCTCCGCGCGAGACAACCATTCCTCCGAAGCGCTCGTGCAGAAGATCCATTGTGGCGCGCGCTGTGTGGCTCGTAGCGCCGTCCTGCTGAAACCACATATCCTCGACATCCATATTGTCGACTTCATGCCAGAAAAAGTTCGTTATCATGGATCTGTATCGTTCGCCGTTTACGCGCGGAACGTTGCTCGAACCGATGAATGATTTTCGTAATAAGTTTTAATGATTTGCACATGTTGCTCGCGGCTGAATTGGTTCATGGTGATTTGTGAAGATACACTGAATAATTACAACTAGGTTTGATAACTCTACCACAAACAACATGGCCGCCATGAGCTGTCAAAGATCGAGCGTCCCTATTGGCGGACCCTTTATATGTAAGAATAGATCAAATCGGACTTTGGGGTCATGGTGCTGCCATACAAACCCAACCCCCATTTTGGTTCTTCTAAGACAATTTTTTTACACCAATTTTACAAAACCTTGAATTAATGTGTCTTAATCAAAGCAACAAAAAAGGTCAAAACAAATGGGATCGTAATATGGGGTCATGTTCCCGCATACCCCAAGAAAATTTTCTGAGTAAATATTTTTTTTTTGCCCCCACTTATTCCAACCAAACCCCACACAATATTGTTTTGTCGACGCAACGGAACTTGTGTGAAGACGGAAGGAATAGAATCGGGTGAGTGGGATTAAATACAAGTCGTAGGTACGGAGGAGGGCCAAGGGTATCCAAATTTCGGCCGCGCACGAGATTAGCTGTGGTCTCGTTCCATCTCAATTTTCTCCAACTTCTGCCAAGGTGAGTTGCTTGTACGATTCTTTTAAAAATTGGCGCATAGTTTCCCTATCATACCTCGCTTACATTATTTTATACTAAATCCATTATTTCTAACAGTTTTAATGCCTTATGTGCAGAAAACTAGTGTTAATTTTAGCTCCAACTCAATTCAATTCAATTCAAACTGCCCCTAAAGTTATGCAATTTGGTAACATTTATTCAAATTAAGTCAAAATTGAGCCAAAATTAACCCTAGTGTTCTGCACTTAAAGCATTAAAACGGTTAGAAATAATGGAGGTAGAATTAAATGACGAAAGAAACATATGATTTTAAGACTGTGCACCAATTTTTCAAAGCATCGTCCAAGCACCTCACCTTGGCAGAAGTTTGAGAAAATTGAGATGGAAAACAGATTGTTTTTGGGTGAAATCACAAAAATTTGATTTTGAAGCTCTGTAAGAGGGGATTCACAATATGGACAGGATTTACTGAAACCACTAAATTAATCGAGCCAAAACCCGCCTACTAGATTCAATCGTATGTCATTATATTCAAAATCGTAGAATGTACTTGCATAATTCAAATTGCAGTAAAATATGGTACAACTGTTAACTAAATCTAGGATTTAGTAAATCTTGTCAATAGTCTGAATCGCCCCTAAAAACAAACATCTTATCCGATCTTAGTGGAGTTAGTTTTATATTTTAAACAAGTTTATTAGTTGTAATAATCATCTTATTTCGCTATTTTAGCTAGTCTAGCTTTGGAGATATTGATGTTTATGTCATACAAGAAAATAATTTTTTCAAAAATCTTCAAATGCCTGTGGCAGCTAAAGGGTTCAAATTTTTTTTGCTGGAAATCACATGAGGAATCACAATCCGGTGCGTTTCCTTACACCCTGTACAAAGCAACAAGTGAATCAACAAAAGCAGTTTTTTTCTAAAATAAATTCAGAAGTCTCTCCGTCCGTAATCAAATATCAAGCCCGAACCCGAATTTTGTTAGGTATGTTATTTTTTGCCAAATAATAGGCAATCAGAAAAGGTATCAGATAACCAGGTTAAAAATACATGATAAAGGACAACATTTGAAATATCCTGAGGATTTTTTTTTAATGCTGTGTATTCATACATACCTATAAAGATCTCCCTCCACATGCCATGCATGTTTCAATGGAGGATTTATTATTGACAGAAATATAGTTACCTACTTCATTTTCATAAATATGATATTTTGTATAACATCAACAAAGATTCAAATTCCTTAGTACTGCATTTTTCTAAGGGAAAATATAATATACATCATGAAATGAACACTGAATTTAATTCGTATATTTCATTTCTAAAATTGTTATTCTTAATGGTGTCCTCTGGACATAAGGACTTGATTGTTGTAAATGTGTATGTATTTTTACTTGGTAATATATTTACTCCACAGTGACGTGCTGAATTTCCATAAAACTAACTGTGCAGTGACACCCTTAAATAAACATACCATATATAACACACCAACACAACATGGCAAATCCTTAATGGCTGACCTGACACCCTCAATTTGCGACCATAATCCTACAATCGACCCAAGCAGCAGAGTGACAAATAATCCCCTGATAGGCGGAAAGATAGATTGTCTGTGGAAAATGTCTACATATTGACATTAATGGGGTTTCGCCGATGTAATCGAATGTTAGTTTAATCTATTCTTGTAATGTAATCGGATTGATACACGCATATCTCCTTTAGTAGAATATTATGATTTACGAGATAGATAGTACAAATAGATGTTGATAATTCCACCACAATATCAGAATTATAATTAAAGGTAATTCAACAATCATGACAAATACAGAAAATCGATGCTTCTACATTTTCACCTCAAATTTACATTCCTTTTTTCTGAATCTTGACAACGTTTCGTAGAGGTTCAGCCTTTGTCTTTTGTCGGATTTCAAACCCACACCCCTTTTTTTTAAAGCAAATCGTGCTAATCCGTACACAATCTAGACTGCAATTTGATTGTCGTGGTGTTACTTTCAATTGTTTTTTTGATTTTTAATTTTATTTAGATATTACTCGTATTCACCCCAAAGTATTATTAAAGTTGTTAATTTGTAGTGCAAATGTTAAATATGTTTAAAAAGCACAAAATCTGACTGCATAACTAGCCATCCAGACTGAATCCTTTTCCCGGAAAATGTAATTAATTCTTGTTCCCATCTGACAAAATTCATTTCAGATTCAGGATATATTGCATCAACCAACCGGCCACTCATTCAATTAGTGGAAAGGATTAGAAAACTTGCCACGAAAGTACAACTGTAAAATGAAAATGTTCGGTCTTGTTTGCGTGCTACAAAATGGTTAAACTTTGGCATACACGCTATTGTGTGAAAACGGATGTTTGTTCGTAGTTTGTTTGTGTTAGATATCATCACTATGTGAGGAAAAGATTTTTAATTGAAATTTTCTAGATATGAAATAACGAAACTCGACATTGCCTCGTCAGATGCTATGAGATGGATAAAGTTTCATGATAGCGTCGGAACAAATGGTGTTTACTGAGAATTATTTGTTTAATATGATAAAGGGATGCAGCTTCAAGCAAACTATTGTTACGAAACGAGTATATCCACCGCCGTCTATATATTAAGGCCGCAATGTAGACTCGTAAACGTCAAATCCGCAGTTGAAATTGTCGTCATCATCTCAAGTAGTGACGTCATGGTGGCCATATGGCATTTAGCCAGTGGCTTGTTACTTTTTATTTATCTGTGCGGTTGTACGATGGCAGCACCGCCGTCGAAACGTTTTACGTACTTACTCGTTTTTTTCCTACAATATCCGTACTATCTATTCGCGATCACAAATAAACTGATTGGTATCCCTAAATGGGGAAATCTTTCACTCTATGACACATTCTCCATGCACTACATTTTGAGTATAAAAACTTCTGCACACTGTCAATAACCCACATAACCACTATCTTTTTAATTAATTGTTTGTCGTTCAAAGAACACATTTTCTAAACGAAACTCGCGAAAAAAGTACACTCGCCCATCTGTGTGCCACTTTGTAATGTTTAGTCTCACTGCCTTGTTCTTGCTGTTGATGACGTGCTTATGTTTGTTTCTGTTTTTTTTTGCAGCCGTCAATAAATTGAATACGGATCCATGGCGTCATTATCCAGCTGAGTTGCGGCCTTGATGTATCTAGATGGCGTTGGTATATCACATACCGACATGCTGTACGCTTTTCTTTGACATCAAGAACAAGAAAGAATAGCCTAATTTATCCTACAAACCTTCACTCCTATGCAGTACAAAAAATAAGTTGAAAACGTAAGTAATAAATGTTTTTAATTTGCATTTTCATTATTCTCTACATCTATCCCGTTGCATATTGTCATTCTCTGAATTTACTTCTCTCATGCAAGACACATCAATCTTCCTCCCTTCCCATCCAAATACAATTTTCACATGATTTAAATAAACTAAAATACACTTTCAAACGTTTTCTCTGACAGCTACTGTAATAGCGCAACAATATTTCACGCTTTATCACTAAACTTTCATTTAGCAGTCACATGCTTGACACGATTAATGCCACCTCACTTTAAGGCGAGGCACGTACTAGTGAAACGTATAGGAATGCATATCCGATGATAAGCTCCTTCTTGTCAACCGTCGTATCATCGGCAAAAGAAAGGAGAAGTAGGTACACTGTTGTACTGTATACCTAAGGTGACCATTTTTCTTTCAACTCAAAACGGGACATCGGAATATTTTGTCAGTAGTGAGGTCACCGTAGAAAAAACACAATGATTAATAAGTAAACACATTTTTCTATTGGGACTATCGGATCCAATTTTTTGATTTGACGTGTGGAACGTATTGCCAATGCAATTTTCCGTACATTCATTCTCCATCAAAAGTAGCAATGGATGTCCATCTTCCATCGCCAAAAATGGTATAATTTTCGCTATTGTGTGGTGTGTCTTGTGAACCGTGAGACTGTCAATTTCAGATTGCCCGATAAATTGCCTAATGGATGTGCTGTACGGGCAGCAGATAAATTGTGACCAATCGATGGGCCGAGAAATCGTCAGGTTTGTGGCGGCCTTAAGATTGTTGCTGCAAAAGTGTTTGAATACTTCCACCCAACGGGTTTCTGTGGGAATATTGACATCATTCGATTCGGTTACTTTTTGCGAGGTAACGTATTTCGAAATAATCGAAAATACTTCTGTGTCTTTATTGCAATCAATGTATCCCTTTTCAATCGTGACATCCAATGCTTTTTGAACGTCTCCCCATGCAGGCACTTTTTTTTAAATCTGCCCAATAAAATATATCCCTTCTTTAGTTAAAAAGCTATTCCACTGTTCCAAATATTCACTACTTGTTTTATAAAATTATGTAGCCTAACATTTTACAATTCGTCAATATCAGTGCCACTATTTTTCAATTCCATCATCAAGCTACGGACGGCAAATAGAAGAAACTGATTTGTCTCTTTCTGAGCCAATTTAGCTTTCAGTTGGTTAATTTCTCTTGCAGCTTCAGTTCCGATAAAGTCTGACCTTCAATTTTCAATATACATACATAGTTTGATGAAAGCTTACTGACTGACCGTGTAAAAATGAAGGCACAATTCTGATGTGCGGTCTTCAAATTTTTTTTTATATTTGAGGGCATTTTTCAATGCTCAAAAAGTAGTTCTGCAATGGCTGATACATTTTTAAACCCCTTTCCACGGCCCGCATGAGCGCAAGCCACCTGGTTTTGCTATAGCCCAGTTTTTTCTGGTTTTCTGTTTCAGTTTCGGCACAGAACTCCTTTAGAGCCTCAACTAGAAACATATAAATATAACAAAAATGATTATATCTGTAATCCGTTGGAAGCCAAAAACCGGATGCGTTTCGTGATACGAGCGTTTGTAATATGAAATGGTGTGAAAATAATTTTTTACTTTCCAAAGCGGGACAGAAGGGCGTCCCAAAGCAGTCTGCCGGGACAACGGGACACATCTTTCAAAAACGGGACTGTCCCGTTAAAAACGGGACGTCTGGTCACGTTATGTATACCAGAATACAATACTAACACCATAAATTCCTTATGTCACGAATGCCTGTTTGGAGATACGGTGTGTGTGTGTAGGAGGAAGCTGGACTTGGAAATGAAAATGACCTTTTACACCAATGTTAAAAGGGACGCGTTGTTTGTTGTTGTTTCGAAGATGTTTGTGAAAATATGACCTTGTGGATATCGAGCCTCGAATATGGTCATTGATGGTACGAGTATTTTTCGCAACTTATCTGAAATGGGTCCACGGACACGTATCGTATGGCAGGATAGTTTCAGCAAAAGGTTTGACTGTCGACATACTATTAATTAGGATCGGAAAGGATTAGCAAAGTTGTGGCGTGTTTAGTGATAGATTAAGGCTCCAGGCACTCGTTACGCTTAAGTACGTAAATAATAATTATAGTACAAGTACTTTATTTATACCTAGCACATAAGTACATAATAGGTACGTATTTTGATTTCAAAAGCAAAGCTTCTTGTCCAGGTGAGGCTAAAAGCGATGTCCATGTAAATGAAATATGTACCTTACATTATTCAAACCAGGTTTATGGATAGCTTCATTTGGATTATTGTCTTGAAAAAGTTCCCCAGAACGCGGTGCCTTTAGTTCCTACTTAAATAAAAAGTAAATTTAGGACGGAGTTCATAGTACCCAGTTAAGGAATAGGATCCGCTTACGGAATAAGGATTTCCTTTATACAGTGCCGCTCACCAGAATAGGTTCAAGAATTTTCCTTTACATTTACATTTCAGAAAGTATAACATGTAGATAATACTTTTAGGGAGCGTTTTAATAGTTCTTTTGCTTAAATTTATTACTGCAAAAATTAGCACATTTGTCAGACTGTACCTATGTTCAATCTCGCTTCGATTGTTTTGTTCACTCTAAATGCTACATTTTTTTGGCTCACCAGAATAGGTTAAAGAATGATTCATAGTTTGCGATGTGCAGTGGCTAGTAAACCATAGGTAAAATCTTTTATGTTAAGTAATTTCAAGTGTGGAGAGTGATTTTAGTGCAAAATGGGTAGCGGGAAAAAACTGGATGACCTAGAAAACGGTCAAATAAAAGCCTATCTTGAATTTGGCCTAAATCAGCGAGAAATAGCTAAAAAAAATGGTCGAAGTCAAAATGTTGTGAGCAATTTTATCCGCAAAGGTGTGAAATATGGAAAAAATATGAAAGGAGTATTTATTCAGCAACAACAGCCACAGACAGAAGATATATTGTTCGAACTGCGTCGAATTCTCACCATTCTGCGTCAAAAATCAAGGAAGAAAGCGTTGTTAGGCCAAGCTTAACCACTTTGAAACGTGTTTTACGTAATAACGCAAATAACTAAAGAAAAACCACCACTTACCGAAGCTCATAAGGATACTCGTCTTCTTGACCTGGAATAGGGGGTGGCACAGGGTTGTATTTTCCGACGAAAAAAGTTCAACCTCGACAGACCCGATGGATATACATAAGTATTATTTCTATGATTAAAGAAAGGCAGAACACTTTTTAAGTCGTCATCACAGCTGTGCAGGCGGTGTAATGGTGTGGGGAGCGATTTCGTACTAGGGGACTTGTGAGGTGCCACCCTAAACTCCCAAAATGAATGCAAATGCATACAGGACTGTACTAAAAACGGCATTTCCCCACTTTTTCAATATTTTTAGACCAATTACATGGACATTCCAACATGATAACGCCCCCATTCATACGGCGAAAGTGGTAAAACAGTGGATAGAGGGCCAACATGTAAAATTTCTCGAGTGACCGCCTTACTCTCCTGTCCTTAATACATATTATCGAAAACATGTGGGGATTATTATCACGAAGAGTATATGAAGGGGAGACAGTTCGATGATACCGAGACCCTAATTGATGCCATTAAAAGTGCCTGGTCGAAAATCTCCCTTCAAGATATTGAAAATTATTATAATATGTATATTTATCTTGAAAAAAAGAAGCAGCACGCGCTATTAAAATATTTTAAAACTAATTAATATTTACGCCAACATCATTTTCGACTGTGAATTTTTGCTTTAAAATGAGTTTTTTTTTTAAGATTCTGTTCTTGAATCTATTCTGGTGAACCAAAAAACATGTTACTTTTTGTTAGGACTTTTCGAAAAATAATTATAAATAGAAAAGAATTTGTGCCTTAAACCCCAAATTTTCGTGTTTTATTAAAAACTTCCTGGACTATCTATAAAACTTTATTTCATTGAAATCGTTATGGAGATACAGCCTTTTTCCTTTTGCGCAAATATTGAACCTATTCAGATGAGCGGCACTGTATAAGGGAGTCCTTTTTTCGCCGAATCACAGCAGGCGGGTAAAATTTTGGTTGACGTTAAGGCTAAGTCCCATTAGACCCTCCACAAAATATTACTTCGATCTGATTAAAACAAAGGGTACCTTCCATACAAAATGACCGGAAAATTGCCTACGAGCTAAACTTTAATTTTGGTTGACTTGTTCCCTTATTTCTTAATAAACTAGTGGCATTGAATTTGAATAATTTGTATGGGAGGTACCCTTTGTTTTAATCCGATCGAAGTAATATTTTGTGGAGGGTCTAATGGGACTTAGCCTTAACGTTTACCAAAATTTTTCCCGCCTGCTGTGATTCGGCAAAAAGTTACAGGCATGTCTTTTTTTAAATGTTAATAGGGGGTATAGAGGAATGCTTTGTCGGGGCAGCCTGAGTCTCCGTGTGGAACAGCTACATATTGTCAGGAATAGTTATCTCAATTACCATGACTCCAATTAAATTACTTCAGGAGCTAGAGCGCCAAATGTAACTATCAAAAAATCTAAATTACACCAAATGTTTTAAGGTCTAGTATATAATCTGCCAAGAGAAGGTATATGATATAACATATCATTAGAAAGGAAATTTTGTGTAGTTTAAATCGTCCTCAGAACATTTTGCTGTAAATATTACAGTTAACAAGATATTGACGAAAAATCACAATTTCACCCCTTTGCCACCCCCTCCCCCCAAATGTGACGCGCAAAAATAGTCTAACTTTTTACTGCGTAATGCGGTCAGGCCATAGAACAATGTGGCATCAAAAGTCAGCTCTTTTTTTGGATGTTTGGGTCTAGAGCTAAAGTCACTATACTATAAGTAATTTTTTTTTTTGATTTTGTATTTTTCAATGTGCAAAATACAATTTGGATGTTAGAGTCTAATTAAGGAAATTCCGAAGAGATTTTTTTTTGTAAATCAGGGGAGGTCAGGGGGCACTGGTGCATTTTTGTACCAATGGGATGATATGTGAACAATATATTTTTTTTATTCACAAAATTCATTTTGAATGAAGAAAAAAGCGTTGGAAAAATAGATGGATAAAAAATAAAATAAATTAATTCAAATAGAATAGAAAATTCGGAAACATTTGGGATGTAGATTTATTTTACATTTATTGCAAATAAAGAAAGTGTGTTTATGGCATTTCTGACACCTTCTCCGTGTTTGATGGCTTCTTTGAATTATGTGATCAACTTGATCTCCTCGACCAGCATTAGGTACATGGAATGTGGCTGAGCTATGTCCTTTTTCTAACCTTGAGGAGGAGTTGAACGATACTGATGCAGACACCTATTTGGTGCATTATGGATACATTGACATTAAGGTTTCCATGCATTTACCATTGCTGCATCCAAAGCGTTGGTAAGCAACGGCCAATGCCGCGAACTCGAATCCGTTAATTGTTGGTTCCGTTGTCAAATAGGTCGACTCCTCCCATATTTTTATTTAACCTCCATTATGACGTGTGGGATCGGCAATATTTTTCCCTTCGGTTGTATCTTTTCCCTCGCTGCATAGATTTAGCCCTGAGATAGTTCGATGCGACCGTACGACCGACACATCCACTAGCTGCTTGAAATCGTTGGTTCTTTCTTTGCCCAACGATGGGTCTTTTCATTGCCTGCGGAACGCCTAGTTTTAGTTTTAGCTGCTTTTGGTGGTGCATAATCAACGTTTTTATCATCGTTATTGCATACTAATTCTAATTCATCTGCTATTTCCAGTAGACTGTTTGGCAGCGCCCGCTCTAGCACTTACGCCGCCCCGGGCAAGAGGACAATTTGCCGCCCCTCAGGTTCTATACCAAGCATATTGATAATTAGTAATATGTACGTCGTTGAAGTAGATGAGTAGTTTTCCATAAAATCCTTGCAGACAGCGCAGCCGATAAACTTCAATTAGCAGGATTTCTTCAGTGTGGGACATCCATGGTTAATTTTTTTGAGAGTCATGGTCGTAGCCCAGCAGGTTGAGGAGGCAGGGCAGGGATTGGCGTTTCACCCTCCCTCTGGCGGATGATCAAGGATACATTTTTGCCCTACTGCTAAACTACCTCATAAAAAAACTAGGGGGCTTCGCTCGCCAACCCCAGGGGCCGAGGCTAATTTCGGGCGCGGCCGAAATTTGGATACCCCTCGCTTGGGCTAAAAGTTTTTTCGGGCGTACCAATGACTTGTATTTAATCGCCCTCCTCATTCTTTTTCTTCCGTCTTGACAAAAGTTTTGGGCTTGGTTGAAATAAGTGGGCAAATAAAAATATTTACTGGGAAAATTTTATTGGGGTTGCCGGAGCATGACCCCACAGTACGATTCCATTCGTTGTGAACTTTTTAGTTGCTTTGATAAAGACACATTAATTCAAGGTTTTGTGAAATTGGTGTAAAAAAATGTTTCTTAGAAGAACCAATATGGGGGGTTTGGTTTGTATGGCAGCCCCATGACCCCATGGTCCGATTTCATTCAATCTTACATATGTTTTGTGTCATCAATAGAAATACATTTGTGGGAAATTTAGTTGAAATTGGTGCACAAATAAAAAAGTTTTTCTTAGAAGAACCTAATTTGGGGGGTTGGATTTGTATGGCAGCCCCATGACCCCATGGTCCGATTTCATCTATTCTTACATATGTTTTGTGTCAACAATAGAAATACATTTGTGTGAAATTTCGTTGAAATTGGTACACAAATAAAAAAGTTTTTCTTAGAAGAACCTAATTTGGGGTGTTAAGTTTGTATGGCAGCCCCATGACCCCATGGTCCGATTTGATCCATTCTTGCATATATTTTGTGTTATTTATAGAAACACATTTGTGTGAAATTTGGTTGAAATTGGTACACAAATAAAAAAGTTTTTCTTAGAAGAACTCAAATTGGGAAGCTAGGTTTGTATGGCAGCCCCATGACCCAGTGATCCAATTTGGGTGAATCAAACATACAAACAGCCTGCAACAATAAGAAGCACGTGTGCAAAATCTCAGCTTGCTAGCTTCAATACCTGCCGAGTAAAACGCGTCGCAACAGACAGACAGACAGACGGACATGCTCCAATCGACTCCCCAAGTCATGCTGATCATATATGTATACTTTTTATATGGTCGGAGATGCTTCCTTTAATGCGTTACAAACTTCATGACAAAGTTAATATCCCTTTCACTCTATGAGCGAAGGGTATAATGATGCTCTACGTATAAAAATCTCCGTACTACAAATCTGCGTATTGTCAATGTTCAGTTGGCGCCTGGTCTTAATCGCAATTTTAAGAAATATTTCAGTCTGGTTTATCATCCGCACAATTCTAATGAGACAGTTTTAGGCATTTGATATTCGAAACTTAAACACCCACATGTAGGTGTCGTTAACATCATAATATCCATATCGTACCTGCGTTTGCGTGACCTAAAAGGACAAAAGTCGTTTTGGATTTACCTTTCTCACATTTTGAACCCTTTTTCTAAAAATATTTTTGTTGTCATATAGTTTAATTACATACCCTCGACCCGCTAAAAAAATCGGGCTAGGGGCATGATATTGAAAAAATGTTTTTGCCTTTAGGAAATCCAGCCTACGCTCATACTGTGAATTTTTATAAAGAAGAAGGTCAGAGCTAGGAAAATCGGAGGAACCAAGCCAAGTCCTGATTTGACATGTCCGAAAAATGGAAGTACTACTACTGCGGCTCTGGTAATGGTAACCAACTGAGGCGATCCATCCACTTATGGAGATCGGGCGAATTGAAGACAAATTGCCGCTAAAGGTTAATAGAATATTTCTCATTTAATATCAATTTCTCCGGAGGTTCAATATTTTTTTAGGGAACATGCTCTACTCCGATTCAATAGACTAAGAGAAAGTTTTAGACCTTCTCTCTCTTGATTACCGTAACTCCTAGTGGAGCATGGTGCGTTGATGACTACCGAGTGTAGTCATCAACGTTACAAAGACAACTGAATTCGGAGTGTGATACGGTTGTCAGCCTTACCACTTCCTAGTCGCATTGTTAGTTTATTATTCTACGATAAGAATATTTCTTATCATCTTCTTCTGAATAATAAACTTGCGACGAGTCGTGCCGAGTTTGGAAACTCGTTTCTCTATGAGTGTCTATTTCACAGAGTGGCGACCGAACCATCACGGCCACAGAGCACGACATCCAGATATTAAATTGTGACGTATCGCATACAAACTCAATAATAAAATTACGTTCTATAATTTAGTCCTCTATTTAAAACTTAGGTATGGCCATCCCCTTGGGTAAGAACATGGGATCATGCATAGAAGGTTCAAATATAATCCTTAATGCTGGTAAAAAGAAAAGGACTAATTAATCAATTGGAGGACGAAATTAGCACATGAATCTCCAATTTCTGTCTTACCGCATAACTGAGCGAATTGACCCACTTCGGAAGTAAGGCAGGTTCTAGCATCACTCACGTACAATTTACGCAACTCGTATTCAGGATTTTACAATTCTAAATGCAGCACCTTGTATCAATTGTGGTCTCTTCAAAGCCTCGCAAGGACTTTACATCTACAAAACACAACTTTCAACTTTTTATTTCATCTGTAGGTTTCGTTTCCACTAAATGGAAATTGATATATAATTTTTGCTTCTGACTTTTATAATTTTTTTGTTCGAGTGCTGGCCAAAAAGCCGCCCCTAAAATTGCCCCCCCCCTTAGAGCGGGCGCAGCTGTTTGGGAGAGTATTTCCTAGAAGCTTCACGTTGTCGTCGATCTCTTCCCCATCACTAAGATCATCTATTCGCGGTGGTGGCAACCCTGCAAGAAACGTACTGGTTAAATTACTACTTGTTACCCAGTCAGACTTTAAGGTAAACCATTAGTTAGCGTGCAAAGGCCATCGGGAAAAAACTCACCTATTTACTTCACATCGCATCCATACAATGTGACTTCCCCTACTAAATTTCCCTATAAGTTTATACAATGATTAAATAAACTAATACGAATCGGGTATTTATCGGCTATTCATTGGGTAAAATACCCGAAAATTATAGACTTCCTACGTTGAATTTATTCAAATAATACTTGGAATTCTTGGTAAAACATCTAGGAACTATACTCGGTATAATCGAGGTCTAATACTAGTAATTTCACCTTTATAATGTGGATAAAATACCGCGTTCTATCTAAACCCTTAATTTTTTTGTGGATTTTACTTAAAAAAGGCACTTGAAACATATCAATTATGCCAATATTTGAAGTGCATTTTATAAGTAAATCGTCATTGCTGTTTCAACAAGATCATTTTAACTATAATCTAATTTTGAACTAATTTTAGGAAAATGTAATTTACTTCGCATGTAATTACTCCACCAGACTGCTTGCGAGAATGCCGCATATTGCATTTCACAATACTTTACCTTGTCTGATAATAAGGTATTTTGCCGGTATCGATACATCGAAATTACCTATATGCAGGAAACTGCCCGTCTGAAAAACCACCCTGCAAGAAACGTACTGGTTAAATCACTACTTGTTACCCAGTCAGACTTTAAGGTAAACCACTATAGTGTAGTTCCGAGGTGATTTCAGATTGCAAAGTGTGGTGGAGAAAATTTTTTTTTGTTTCTTATGTTTTTTGGGGTGCTGAGCTCGAATCCGGAGCTTCCCACCAAAATTTCGTTGCGGGACAGGATCAAAACCGCGAAAAACCCCAAAATTTTCGGAGTTTTCCCGTTTTTTTGTTTATAACTCCGAAAGTGTACATTTCTCCGAAGACCTGTCCATGAAAATATTAGAGAAAACATAACTGCGGGTCCAACGCGCCATTAATCATTAAAATGTGTTAAGCGGTATTGCTACAATTGATAGTCATTTTTTTGGCGTTTTTTGCAATTTTGACCCTGTTTTGCAACGAAATTTTGGTGGGAACTTACAGATTCAAGTTTTGCATTCCAAAATACACAATGTACAAGATAAATGCAATTTTTACGACCAAAAATGAAAAACCGTTCAATCTCAAAATTTTTTTCATAAAATGGAACTATTTTAAAAATGGCAAATTTAAATTATCCACTGTAGTAATACCGCTCAACAGATTTTTAATATTTATGTCTCTTTGGACGCGCAATTATGTGCTCTCTAAAATATTCATGGAGAGTTTTTCGCAGAAATAAATAGTTGCAGAATTAGGGGGCGAATAACGGAAAAACAGCAAAAATTTTTGGGTTTTTCACGATTTTGACCCTGTTCCGCAGCGAAATTTTGGTGGGAAGCTCCGGATTCGTGCTCAGCACCCCAAAAAACATAAGAAACAAAAAAAAATTTGTCTCCACCACATTTTGCAATCTGATGTACTAGGTTTATCACGTAGTAACTACACTACTAGGAGTGCGTTCCGGAATAAACTATAGTCGTAGCTGTAGCATAAAGTAAGAAATTGGAATAGAGATGGAACTCCATATAACATTAAAACCTACTGAACAACATTTTACCTTTGAGTGTGTGCTGTATGTAACGTGTACATACAGGGAGATATCTTCCAGTATGTACACGTTACATACAGCACACACTCAAAGGTAAAATGTTGTTCAGTAGGTTTTAATTTTATATGGAGTTCCATCTCTATTCCAATTTCTTACTTTATGGCTGTAGTCATCGCATGACTATTGTCGTAGTTATGAGCGTTGTGAGAGGGCTCTCAGGAGAACATAATATGGAAATGTCACAAAAGCCGTTGAATTCAAAAATTTGTTTACCAAAAATAATTTTTAACTCGATGGGATCCATATTAAGTGTTTACATTCATCGAAATCTATCTGTACACTTAGTTTATTAACTTTAGTGTCATTTAAAAACAACACATTGCCTAAATAGTAATTAATAATCGCAACATTTGATAATAACATCAACAACCGACCCGACATAACCTCACATACTTGAACTTGCCAACGGACATTTTCCATAGCTATCGATGGATCATCTCGAGAGTGCGAGTGGAAATAGCTATCAACGACAGTGGACCATTTGAAATTTGAAACGTCAAAAGTTGACTCGGAGAGATAGCTATTTGTGACTATTGGTGTTTTGGAACAATGGAAAGTCAATGTTAGTAACTATTTTCACTCAGATCGTATAAATGGAACGTACTCTAGTTAGCGTGCAAAGGCCATCGGGAAAAAACTCACCTATTTACTTCACACCGCATCCATACATGTGACTTCCCCTACTAAATTTCCCTCGTATTATGCATGTCAAACTGATGGTAAATAGCCCGTAATTATAAGTTTATACAATGATTAAATAAACTGATACGAATTGGGTATTTATCGGCTATTCATTGGGTAAAATACCCGAAAATTATAGACTTCCTACGTTGAATTTATTCAAATAATACTTGGAACTCTTGGTAAAACATCTAGGAACTATACTCGGTATAATCGAGGTCTAATACTAGTAATTTCACCTTTAGTATGTGGATAAAATACCGCGTTCTGTCTAAACGCTTAATTTTTTTGCGGATTTTACTTATAAAATGCACTTCAAACATGTCAATTATGCCAATATTTGAAGTGCATTTTATAAGTAAATCGTCATTGCTGTTTCAACAAGATCATTTTAACTATAATCTAATGTTGAACTAATTTTAGGAAAATGTAATTTACTTCGCATATATGTAATTACTCCGCCAGATTGCTTGCGAGAATGCCGCATATTGCATTTCATCGCTAACCGAAACTACAACCACATATAAGGTTTTGTCTGAGAAAACGCACACAACTAAATTGTTTACATACTTTCAGTTTCCCCAAGGAGGGAAATTGGTGTTTCAGACGGGCAATTTTCTGCATATAGTTAATTTCGATGTATCGATACCGGCAAAATACCATATTTTTATCCCCAGACAAGGTATAGTATTGTGAAATGCAATATGCGGCATTCTCGCAAGCAGTCTGGCGGAGTAATTATATGCGAAGTATTTTAAATTTTCGTAAATTTATTTCAAAATTATATTATGTACATATAGTTAAAATGATCTTCCTGAAACGGCAATACTTATAAAATGCACTTCAAATATTTGCATAATTGACATGTTTGAACTGCATTTTATAAGTAAAATCCACAAAAAATTAAGCGTTTGGACATAACGCGGTATTTTAACCACATACATACTAAAGGTGAAATTACTAGTATTAGACCTCGATTATACTGAGTATAGTTCCTAGATGTTTTACCAAGAATTCCGAGTATTATTTGAATAAATTCGATGTAGGAAGTCTATAATTTTCGGGTATTTTACCCAATGAATAGCCGATAAATACCCGATTCGTATCAGTTTATTTACTCATTGTATAAACTTATAATTACGGGCTATTTACCATCAGTTTGACATACATAATACGAGGGAAATTTAGTAGGGGAAGTCACATGTATGGATGCGGTGTGAAGTAAATAGGTGAGTTTTTTCCCGATGGCCTTTGCACGCTAACTAGTGGTTTACCTCAAAGCCTGACTGGGTAACAAGTAGTAATTTAACCAGTACGTTTCTTGCAGGGTAGTGGTCATCTGCGCTTTTTATTTCGATGCACTTTTCATCATTGTCATTTTCTTGTAAAAAAAAAAGCTTGTATTAGCTGCCGTCACGAACTTTCAACGGTACATTTCGCAGTTTTACGGAGACACTAGACAAACAAACAGAACTTTCAGAAATTATATGTGCAATGACCATCCACAATTTCAAATGGCTCTTTGTTATATTTTCGCAATAGTGGAAAAATAATATGTATCAATATATCAGTACCCATATCATCCCATTGGTGCAAAAATGCACCAACGTTATTCTTATCAAAACCATTGCTACAAAAATAATAAAATGTTATTGAATCTATTTTTATGTAAACTATTCTTAAATTCGTTCAAAAAATTTGCTTTTCAAAATTGTTAATTAAACCAACCAAATATCAAAATAAGAAAGTGGTAAAATCTAGTTATGTCAACTACATGCCAAACAATATTATTAAAAAAATGTAATATTTGTTTTCATTATATGTTTTTAAAAAATTCCAAAGTTGCTGGTGCTTTTTTGCACCAGTGCGATGATATGGGTTAACAAAGTTTTATTGTAGATTATTCTGCACAAACGCAGAGCTTACTGTTCCAGCCGATATTTCGTTACTTCGACTATTATGTTTACCATGTTGATAAGTAAATCATCTGAGGCCTAATCGATCATTTAAACAACAATTCTAAGCAGGAGCTCGTCACATTGCTTGTCTCGTTTTGGTCGTCAACAGTACCCTCAATGTCAAGAAATACTCACAGTTGCGTATCTTTGTTATTCATGGCCTCTTTGACTTTTTCCACTAAGTTTGCCCAGTTGATAGGCGAACGGCTTTGGTAAAAACTGTCCCATCATTGTAAATTAGTGCTTAATAAAAAAGACCAAAATCTCTTAAATTGATTTCTTAATGACAGATAAAATTAAAATGTTTGAATGCGGGGACCTAGAGCACATCTGGGCGGTCTTTTTACTGCAGATTTCCGAGTCTCGTCCACGCAATCTGGCTCCGTCCACTCGTTGCGCGTTCATCACCTTTTTGGGCATGCGATCGTCGTTCATCCTTTGTACATGTCCCGCCCGTGGCTCACATCCAATCTCGGGCAAAGTATATGTATATAACAATGTATACACCATTTAAACAACCGCTGGTCTATATTTTTAAATATGATGATTAACAGTATGATTAAGCATTTAGTATAGAATATAATGAAACGAAAAATATTTAATATAACTTTATTACAACAGTAAAAAAAACATAATATTCGGAAAAACCTTAAATCTATGGCCACAGCTAAAGTCGGGACTCAAATTTTTAACAATTTTAGTCATATTCAATATTTTTTTGCATACCCTTTCTGGTTTTGCACGGCCCTTAGCCTTTCTTGCATGGACTGAACTAATTTCCTGCAGAAATCAGGACTTATTTTGTCCCATTCTTCCTGTAATGCAGCTTTAAGCTGCTCCTTACTGCTGCACGATCTATTTCTCATTTTACGCCCAAGTTCTTCCCACAATTGTTCGATAACATTTAAATCTGGGCTTTGGGCTGGTGTTTTTATTACCTTAGGACAGTTATACAGGAGCCTGGCTATGAGTGATGTATGCTTCGAGTCATTGTCCTGATAAAACTTAAAATTTTCTGCAATGCCCAACTTCTGCGCACTCTCCTTAACATTTTTCTTTAAAAATATCTACATACATGTTTTTGTCCATGATGCCATCTATAAAATGCAGATTTCCAACCCCTGAAGCTGCCACGCACCCCCAAACCATCACTGATGAGCCCCCGTGCTTCACTGTTTTCTTCGTGTTCTTTGGGCAAAATTCTGTGTTGGGATTACGCCAGACATATCGACGACCATCGGAACCGAACATATTAAATTTACTTTTGTCAGTAAAGAGAACCTGTAAAACATTACTTGTGATACTTTTTTCAACATAGAAAACCAATTTTACCGTGCTCCAAAAAAACACGTCTAACCGTTTCTGCATGAACTTCTTTACCATAATATTGTCTTTAAGAATATATAGCAAGTTTCGGGGCAGAAAGAAAGGGATCCGTCTGAATCTCACGTATTATAAACTTTTCTTCTCTTGAGCTGAGCTTCTTCATTACTGACGGGCGCTGTTTATTTGCTAATCGTCCACCTTCGCTGTAGTTTTGGATGATATCGTGGACTGTCGACTTGCTTTTGCCCACCAAAATCGCAATTTCACGCTCGGTCTTTCCGTTCAAAAAATTATGAACAACAATTTTCCGTTCCTCTAATGTAGACTGTTTAACGGTACGTGGCATGGTTTCAAACAGTTTATGATAAACTGAAGACTTTCTATCCACTAAACAAAGTAATACTCAAACGTAACGGTTAATCGGAAGTCATTTTTGTTGTTATATTTGTTATTAATTGCCCGACTTTCAGTGTGAGTGTATTTCATATGATAGAGCAGCACGAATGGACTTGTACTTTGTGTTCATCGATTTGGAGAAGGCATTCGATAGAGTACCTCGTGATCTGATATGGTTGGCCTTGAGAGCACTTAATGTCCCCGAGGCATACGTCAGGATGATACGAGACATGTATGAAGGATCTACGACTAAGGTTAGATGCACAGCCGGTGAATCAGAAGAATTTCCGGTGAATGTCGAGTACAACAGGGCAGTGTATTGAGTCCGTTGCTCTTCAACATCATCATGTGCTACTTATTAACACGTGTCTCCGACGGCCTAGAAATATATCTTCTTTTTGCTGATGATATAGTCCTCAGTAGCCCAAACATCGTTGCCTTGCAAGTTGCGCTTACAAAATGGTGTGACATTCTGGAGGAGCATGGACTGAGGGTAAGTATAACAAAGACTGAGTTCTTATGCTGCCAATTCTCAGAACCAAATTCACCGATACCAGAAATGTACGTCAAAGGAGAGCAGCTTAAGTCTTGTACCAAGTTCAAGTACCTTGGCTCGATGGTGAACAGCGGAGCTACATGCGATGATGACATCAAACATCGCACAAAGGTTGGGTGGATGAGGTGGCGAGAAAACTCTGGAGTTTTCTGCGATAAGAAAATGCCACTGAAGCTAAAGGGCAAGTTGTACAAAACGGTTGTACGTCCCGCACTCATGTATGGATCAGAATGCTGGACCATGTATGAAGGTTACGCGAAAGAAATGACACATCAAGAGTAGCTACATCCGAGGCAGCTTGTCCATAGACCAACCAATCACCGAAAAGCTTGAAGACCGACGAATGGATTGGTATTGCCATGTTCAAAGGCGTCCGCCTGAGAACCCCGCAAAGAGAGCGATATCAATGGAAGTTCCACTTGATGGACCCAAGGCCAGAGGCAGACCGAAGAACACCTGGATGTGTCAAATGAAAAAGCAACAACAACGCATTGGTCTCGGCGATGACACGATCCAAGATAGAGCTGCCTGTAGAAATATGCTGAGAAATTATCGCCAAAACGGGCGAAGTGCCTACACCGCAGGTCGAGCAACGCGGAACCATGGAGCGGTATAAAGAACGAGGCAAGGAAGAAGTATTTCTTATGATAGTATGCAATATGAGCTTCCAGCACCGTTACATGCAATTTTTATAATTTCAGAACTAATTAATTTTGTAGAGTGCTAAGCAACATAGTAGACCAATCCATAATGAATGCAAAAAAAAATTGTTAACCTAACGAAAACTGTTTTTTTTTTTATAATAGTTTGCCCGACTTTGGATGTGAGTCACTGTATGTATAGGGCATGATAGGGTGGTCAGGGTCGTCCGCCGGTCTCTTACCGTCATTGATCTTCAACCAGTTAGGGTATATCCCGATTCAATGCTAACCAAGAATGCCGAAAAAAAGATCCCTTTTTTACCCAAGCCCAGATCTGTTAGGTCTTATAGATGCGTTCAGCCATAAGGTTATCTCGGCAGTATGCATACGTTGTTTCGGCCTCTGTGGCAACAACCCCATTGTCTTCTGAATGTTAATCGAACTGCAATCGGTTTTCGTCAGTCGATAGCTCCATTGATGATGCTGTCCCTGAAATTTGCACAGTTAAGTCTTGATCGTCTTTGATCGTTCTGTTCTGTTCATTGCAAATAGACGGATCATCCCATTCACGCCAATTGCGAAGCCGTTGCACCATTAACCTGTTACACCGAGTTATATCAATCAGAAATTTCTGCCTAATTCTGCTTTTAAAAGTAGGTTGACCCGACCCCAGGTCAAATAGAGCTTCCGACTTTTAACTGTGAGTCAAAAAAGTGCGACTATCTCGTTTATATAGAGCATCTAGAGAGGTAATCTTTGAACGGCTACAACTGCTTTCACATTTTACTAAACGCTTTTATACTCCTACTTTTCGAAAATTTTGAATTTGAAAACAAGTGAATAAAAGGCAATTGTTAGGTCTCCTGAGGACGGTAGTGGTAAAACAGCTATAATATTACAATAATGGTCTAATTGTATTGTTGGATTAAAAATCTACGATAAACAGTTATTTTCTTTGGTTGACGGTACGGTAATGAAACTACATAAAATGACAGTTTGTTTTACAATCGATTGGACAGTGTATGGCGAATCTCGCTGATAATTTTGTCCTAGTAATGCTTTTCCCAAAAATGTATGCAAAATTAGCAAGCAATGAAAAATATGACTTTTTAATTCCACCATATAAGCATAGACGAAAAGTGCCCCCCATCGCAATTATGGACTCCCATAATAACTTCAACTGAACCTTTTCGGCATTAGATGAGAGCATTTTTCATGATTATACTTACATCTCGGTCTATTTGTAAAAGATATTTTTTGCTCGGTCCTGACGGGGTTACACATTTCAAGATGAACTTAGGCCAAGGCTGCAGAGCAAGAGGTTTTTCGTGAAATGCAGATAGAATACCTACCTATATGTTTACGAGTATAAGTATCCCAATAGGAAAAATAGAAGCGCTTCCGATAGAATCGACCTAGAAGCGCTTCCTCACCATTTCCAAATGTGCTTCGGAGGAAGGGCTTCCACAGAAGCGTATTTACGAATGGTGAGAAAGCACTTTAAGATCGTAATAGAAAAGCATCGACTATTTGCGACGATTGCAGCACACGTCGAATATACACTGTTGTTCTAGATAATTTCATAACGTGAAAAGTGTACGTCATTCGTCTTGTTAAATTGAAAGTGTTCAAGTCGTGACTTTTTGCAGCAAACTTATAATTTTAAAAAAGAACGGATGAACATATTTTTCTAATAAATTTGAAAATTTCACATGTTCGTTTTCGCATTCAATCCTCTAAAAGCGCATTTCATTCACTTAAATGAGTGAAATGTGAAATTCTTTTGGATCGCTTATAGCACACTGCTCCAGAAGTACTTACCACTCACTTCTCTAGAAGCGCTTACTACTCACTTCTCTAGAAGCGTTTCTGAAGCGCATCTTAAGGAACTGCTTGCCTCTGCGGACATGCAATGTTAAAAAGTACATGAAGAGGAATTGAGATGGGAAGCGCTTCTCTGCTTCCCGAGAAGCGCTGCTTTTGCCCTTCTGAAGCGCTCTTTTTCCTATTGGGATGTTATACCGTGTATGTAACTGTATGCCTACATACTATGAGAATGCCCCTCAAATATTTAGATCCTTAAATCACAGCACACAAAACAAAAGAATATTCGTACACACTCGTACAACAATGTGAAGGAGGAAGGTTATTTAGGTTTAATGACTTTTGTCTTGTATTTTATGGGTTTTTTTCCCGTGTGCTTTAGTTTTTCTAGATGATGCTCGACTGAGGGCAATGTTTTCACATTCATGGTTCACCACATCTTTTGGCAGATATTAATGTTCATGATATATTTCTTCCTGTGTGAATAATACGGAGCAATCATCAAAACGAATGTTATTACCATAACATTGAAGAAAATATTTGACGAGACGAAACCTTCCCCCGATAGGTCGTAACTTCCATGAATGACTTCGTAGAATTGTATATTTTCGCAGAACGTATTATTATATGTATTTATTATACACAATAAGTGCATTTTTTTTCATTTAGTAAACAAGTTCAAATATGTGGACGAAAAGTAATAAAATAACGGGTGGTCGATCTAGAATGCACGATGTTAATTGAGTGTCACACCTTAACGGTAAGTTTCACGCCCAAATTTATTAGACATTTCTTTGCTTCAGTGTTTGGCAAATTCAACCATGGAGAAGTACACAATTGAGCAGCGCGTTAAGTTTGTTGAAGCCTTTTACGAAAATGGCCGTTCAAATCAAAAGACTTTTCGTGCACTTCGTGATTTTTTGGTCAACATAATCGACCAAATAACGGACTTCTTGTGGATATGGACCTGGACGATATGTGGTTTCAACAGGATGGGGCCACTTGCCACACAGCCAACGAATCAATGGCTCTTTTGCACGAGATATTCAATGGCCGTGTTATCTATCGTCTTGGCGATGTTAAGTGGCCGCCACGATCATGTGATTTCTCTGGGGATATTTAAATCAAAAAGTGCACGTGAATGAGCCAAAAACAATTCAAGAGCTCAAGGATGAGATAATTCGGCACATTAACGATATTCAACGTCAATTATGTCTCAGAGTCATTATGAACCATCGGATAGAAGTATGCCACGGTAGCCATGGC
Organism: Microchrysa polita; assembly: GCA_949715475.1. Taxonomy (NCBI): domain Eukaryota; kingdom Metazoa; phylum Arthropoda; class Insecta; order Diptera; family Stratiomyidae; genus Microchrysa; species Microchrysa polita. Next base: position 39,929,189 of record OX454421.1, read on the forward strand.
GAGCATTTGGCCGATATTTTGTTTCACACATAATTGCCATAGATCCTTCTATCATAATAAAAAAATTTAGATAATTCTCTAAAAACTTTTTGTTTTATTAACAATTAACTTCGTGCATTCACGTTGGACCACCCTTTATAAAAAACAACCATCTAAAAATGTAATGTAAATAATATATTTAACAAGAAAGGCTAATCTCCAATTACATATTTTAATTTGTTCTTTCGTACCTTAAATATAAAAAAAAAGTTTTTAGAAAAGTTATACTATTTTCGGACTAGGACATCCTAATTTTTCAATATAAAGCAAACAAAACTTGTCCACAAGACATCACAGTTTCAATTTGAGAGATTGTTTTTCATATCAACACTTCCATTCAAAAGTTGATTTTGTTCATTCATTTCGACATCGGCATCGATGTCTTCCGTTTTTATTGGCAGTCCTTGAAGATGTAGTGGGATTCCCCTTTCAGTATTTTCATTATTGTATTTTATCGTTTCACTTTCATGTTCGGCGATTTTCCGTTTTTCGTCGTGTTTGTGCAGACCATACATCCAGCTAGGTATATGAAGAAAAATTATGGTTTTGTTGGAAAAAAGTTAATGTAGTAAAATATGTACGTACAAAAATATTAAGACTGCCGGAACAGTAAGTCCTGCGCCCAACAAAAAGAACGCTCCCGGCAAAGTATTCAGTGTAAATGTGTACAATGTCGTGTACATGGGCACATAGAACAGTGGCATCAGTCCTTCGGCAACGCCAAATAGCGAATTAACTTTAGCCAATTCTTGTTTGCTAACCAGTTTCGAGGCAATCGAACGCATTGCTATAAAGGACGTGCCATTTAGAATTTCCAGAATGGGTGCAAAGTAAAATTGCCATTCCGTAACGGCAAAAGCATAGAGGAAGCTGGACAGAATCTTTGACATTGATGACATTACACCGATGAGAGCATCATCAATTTTAAGGACATGCGAGAATATGCTGACTGAGAGGAGAGTGCCTGCAAATAAATTCATGCATGAAAAATAATTCATTATTATTCATATTCAAACATTTCAAGAGTATCGTATTCATACTTACCTAGCCCATTGGTGATAGCGGCATATGTCGAGAAAAAACTATACTCCACCTCACTCCAATTAAACCGATATCTTGTGAACAAGTACATAATTGCCATTTCACCTGGAAGAAAGAAACCATTAGCATACATTTGGAGTACCTGACAAAGAAAAATTAAAAGGGGGCGATTTTTCATAACTCTTGTCTAGTACTTGTCGGCTGGTTAGTCTTATCGTATAGATAAGACGCACACTATTTTCAGAAGGCTTTTACATTATGAATTGGATTTTTGTTTATTTTGCATAGTGCCGATTTCTCGTACATCTTATTGGCTGAATTCAAATTGTAAGACAAAACCGGACGGGTAAACTTGCAAGACAAGAACCATCGTTCCGTTCTCCGTTTATTAGCACAAACAAACACCCGGCGAGAGCTTTTGTAGTGGCCAGCAGACAAGCATTGTGCAATTCAGATTGTAAGAACGATGGTTCTTGTCTTGCAAGTTTACCCGTCCGGTTTTGTCTTACAATGTGAATTCTCCCATTGGCTGATTTCAGACTATAAGACGAAACCGGACGGGTAAACTTGCAAGACAAGAGAGCTTTTGTAGTGGCCAGCAGACAAGCATTGTTCATTTCAAATTGTAAGAACGAGTCTTACGAAAGAAAAAAATCGTGACACGATTGTTTTTCTTTCGTAGGAATCGTACGATCGATAAGACGATTGCATCTACCAATAGTTCAGGCGTTCTGCAAAGACAATTAGCGCGTGTTTTACTTGCATTTTAATCTTGTCGACTCGTCACTTCATTGTACACTAACTTTGGAGCGTGCATGGCAACATTTATACATACTTGCTGTGTGATTATTGTTCGCCGGTCTGTGTTTTGATCGGATAGTGTGAAATGATCATACGATGGTTCTTGTCGTGCAAGTTTACCCGTCCGGTCGTTTTCTTACAATTTGAATTCAGCCATTGGCTGGTAAGTCTTATCGTATAGATAAGACACACACCATTTTCTGCAAGCTTTTACATTATATTGAATTAAATTGATGTAAAAAAATAAAATAAAAGGCGCGAGAATCCAGCATTGGACTAAGGCCGCAGGATGTGTTAGTGACATCCTATTTCCAAGATCTTATCTGCTTTTTGTTAAGGTAATGAGATCAGCATCACGCTCAGCAGTGTTATTTATCCCCATAAATGGGTACTCGTTTAACATCTGAGTGAGATCATAGTCCGCCACAAGCTTGTTAGTTCGAAAAACTCCATGATCCACGGTGAGATTCGAACTCATGACCCTGTGCACCGAAGGTGCGCGCACTAACCGCTAGACCAGCCAGACTACAATTGATGTAAGACGTACGAGAAATCGTTCCTTATTCATGCCATATCTTGCTTGGTTACGGCATCATCTGAAATTTTTAAAAATCATTGCGCAATTTCATACGATGACGTAACCAAGCAAAATATGGCAAGCAGGTAAGTAAGGAGCAAGGAGTAGTAAGTAGTAAGTAAGTAAGTAGAAAGTACTTCAATCATAAATGAACGTCCACCCTCGAAACTCCCAATTTAGAAAATGTTCATATAAAAACATAAAAATGCGAATATCTCGAGAGTGGTTAAACTTTGCTCTTTCTGGGGCACCTTTGGACGGCTATAATATCATTTGAACGGTGATATCTAGGACTAGGTTAGGTTAGGTGAAGGGGCTGCTGAGTTTATCCCCAGCGCACTTAGACCAGACTTGGTCCGTTGTGATACCTCTGTAGAATTCGAATATAATAACCTATTAAGCTGAGAACCACCCCGTGCTAACAATGAATTTGTTGAGCAGTATTGGGCTCACATAACGAAGATCGTCCGTATCATAAAAATACCTGGAACCAAGATAACGGTTTCGTTTCAGTAATATGGTTGATCGAACAAAATCTAGATATCAACCTCGTCGTATTGCAAGTACAACCATAGGTCCATCTTGCATTGGCCCTGCGTTCAACAGCGGTTTTTATTACCATTGCACAAGCAGCAGATGGCGTTTTTATGTTGTAACGATCGCCTTCAGCGGCACTAGCTGAGGCAAGTCGCGCCAAGTCGTCTGCGCGTCGATTCCCTTCGAAGCCACTATGACCCGGTATCCAGCATAGCGTAATATCGAAGAAACGACCCATCTCTCTCAGTACTAACCGGCACTTCTCGATGATTTTTGATGTGGTTAGCACTGATTCAAGTGATCTAATAGCAGGCTGACTATCGGTGAAGAGTATAACGTTCCTTCCTGTGACGACGTACCTACCCAACCAATTTAGGGCCTCCAAAATCGCTGAGACCTCTGCTTGTAGAACACTACAGAAGTTTGGGAGACTGAGAGACAAGTTAATGTTCAGTTCCTCAGAGTATATTCCGATACCCACTCCTGCGTCCGTCTTCGAACCATCAGTATAAATTGCAATGGATGCACTAGGGAGGGATATCCTGTTATCCCACGCTTCCCTTGACAGGATCAGGCTACAATGGTTTCTTCCAAATAGGTATTTGGGAACAGTGTAGTCAGTTGCTGGGGGCAGGTTGAAGTTGCGAAGAATCGTTGAGTGCCCATAGTCCAGCGCTCGCCACAGGTCAGTTTCACGAAGACGCAACGCCGTGCATGCCGCCATCCGTTGACCGAAGACGTCCAGTGGCAGTAGTCCCAGGACTATCTCTAGTCCCAAGGAAGGTGTTGTATGAAAAGCTCCAGTTATGAGAAGAGAAGCCAGCCTTTGAACTTTGACGAGCAAGTTATAATAGGTGGCGGTACTTAGTGCTGTCCACCACACGCTAACTCCATAAAGTAGAATAGGCCGCACAATAGCTGTATACAACCAATACACAACTTTTGGTTGCAGGCCCCACGTTTTCCCGATTGCTTTCTTTCATGAGTAAAGTGCCACAGTAGCTTTGTTCACCCTTTCTTCAATGTTGGGTTTCCATTTTAATTTCTTGTCTAAAGGCCTGAATAGACCTCGGTCGGAATGAAAATGAAATTTTTGTCCGCTGCGATTTTCTCAATGAAAATGCATGCCTACTGTCGTGGAACATGTCGGTAATGATGGGGAATTCCATAAGCTATAATCCGAATATTGTTCCAAAATTTTTCTCGGCCATTTTATGTATTATTTTTCGATTCCCCCGTCATTAGATATTTTCCACGGTGAAATGACCGGGGAATCGAAAAATAATACATAAAATGGCCGAGAAAAATTTTGGAACCATATTCGGATTGTAGCTTATGGAATTCCCCATAATTTCCGACATGTTCCACGACAGTAAGCACGCATTTTCATCGAAAAAATCGCAGCGGACAAAAATTTCATTTTCATTCCGCCCGAGGTCTATACTGCGCTTAAAATTAGACCAAGAAATTTGGCCGTGTCGGACAACTCTAGTTGTGAGCCCCCTAGTCTAGGCAAGGTAATAGTAGGAATCGTGCGCCTCCTAGTAAAGAGGACTAAGTCCGTTTTTGTTGGGTTAATTCCCACGCCACTGAGGTTAGCCCAGTCCGTTAAGATAGTCAGGGCGTTCTCTATTAACCCGCTAAGAGTGTCAGGAAACTTGCCCCTAACAGCTATAGCAATATCTAGGACTAGGACTCTGATATTTCCATAGTGAAATGCTCGCCTCAATGCGTTCTACATCGACTCTCGCCTCTCGGAACCCTAATTTTCGAAAATTTTCATAATGAAACATAAAAGTGCGATTATCTCAGAAACTAAAGCAGCTAGACTGGTCAAACTTTGCATTTCTTGGGGCAGCTTTGGACGGCTGTATCTTGTTACAAAATAAAATCAACACTAAACTTACCGTACATTGGCCCAATAACTACCATCACTACAATCATCAACATGATAACTCGTAGCCGTCGTTTATTCGCTCCGTTTTTAAACGCCACCCTAAACGTAGCAAGAACATGCTTCCAATCAAAGAAATCGACAAAAATATTTGTCTTTGTGGTGGTGCCTGATACTTTTTCCGTAGCAGCTTTTTCGGCCGGCTCCTCAACCAAAAATACTCCATACAGGAAGGATATCAGATAAAGTAATTCACATACTAAGTACATAGCATAGAAGCCCAAATATCTGCAAAGGAGAAAACTTGAAATCCGACTGAATTTAACATAAAATCAAAGGAACTTACTTTAGCATAACACCACTAAGCCCCAAACCCAATGGCAGTCCGAGAGTAAAACATATATTTAAAATGCCCACCCGGAAAGTTCGCTCCTCTTCAGTCGTTACGTCTGCTATGTAGCTAAACACGGCCATCATCATTGTTGTCCAACCTCCGGTCAGACCTGATGGTATGGACTCCATCAGTCCAGCCGCCTCCATTGGAATATTTTTGAAATATGCACAAAGAACCATTCCAATCGTTGTTAACATTTCTCCTATTAGGGGTATCAGCATACATGGCTTACGTCGAGCGTGCCTATACGGAAATTTGATAGCTTTTTGTTATTAAAAAATCTTACCATTAATTAGGGCAGGGACGTAGCCAAAATTTGGTTTCGGGAAGGGTCCAAATTTTCAACAGAGAAAACAAACAAAATCCACATTATAATCAAAGGACCTCTGGAGATTTGCGCATGTTAGTAATTTTTTTTTCATGAACGGTTGTTTTTCTGCAAGTTTTCATGATGCAGTCATGAGTCACATCGTTATTCAACATCAATCGCACCAAATTATAAAATGTCTGAGTCCTGGCTGTCAGAAATGTTCAGCGTCCTTTAAAATTCTAGCTATCCGTTTCAAAGGGAGGTTACCGCACATGGTATCATATTTCCGAAAATGATGAAGAAAAGAAGGTGCCCAAATATCTATGTAGAGCATGCTGAGGCACGCATTTGCTGAAATTCAAAATCATGGCTATCAGAAATTTTCAGAAGTCTCAGGGCTCTGTTTGGGCTTTGTCAAAGGAGAAAGGAATACCAGGGAAATTTCAGGTTGATTAAAAACTTAAAGTGTTCGGTGGATGCACACAATTTTATATACAAATGTAAAGCCTCAAATGCTACTATCGTCAGTTGTTGCAATTAGAACGATTGTAAGCACTGGCAATATTTGCCGCGAATTATAATCATGGAATTCGGCTTTGGTACTCGTATTTTGTATATTCTCACCATTGAGTGTATGTATGGAGAAGAAATACCCATATATTCCCATGGTAGCTTAGCTTGGCGATACAAGTCCTAGAGAAATGTTAACATTTAAGAAAACAATCAATCTTCAATCTTCCATACAAAATCCAGTTTCGTAACTTTATCCCTACCTTTAACTTCACGACTCATTCCGCAGCCAAATTCGTTCATCTCTCACGTAGTTTTTCGTTTCCTTAATACTCTCTCTTCTGTGATTCTCACCAAATTTCAGTTGAAGAATATGCATATACATATCAAGAGAGCTATTTTTTTTATTCAAGAATGACAAGCCAAAGTCGCTACTGGCTAAGTACCAGTAACCGTCTAATTTTCGAAAATAAATATGTCTTTTTGGTTTTTTTTTTCACTAGATTTTCTTGACAAAATTAAAAAAATCATCCAACTAATAAAAAACGCATTAGCATTTGTAGCTGCATATCCGGTCATGGGATCATTTTAGGCCACACAGACACTGTGAATCCATGGACTTGAATCCAACGAAACTTCACAAAAAATGATAAAAATGGGCAAGTTGTATTTTTTTATATGCAGTTTTGTTATCGTATATTCGCCGTGTGTGTGTGGCCTTTATCAACTCTTCTACTGGTCCTTGCACTGCCCTTTCGTAATTTACGAATGCCATGATTTCATCCTGGCAGGCACGTAAGCAGAAAATTATTCCGGGAGGGTTTTAAGAAAAAAGGTTTGCGGTTCCATTGAATCCAACGCGAGTGAATATCCCATAGCCGTTTTTTTCATATCAACAAATTTCGGAGGAGGTTTAAGCTGCGAAAATTGCTGTTCGGCTGGAATTGGGGTCACCTAGAGAGCGACGTGTTGTAACCCTGTCCAATGCACACTTTTATATGATAGGAGAAAGTATATTTCGGACATCGAATAATTCTTTGCATTACGCAATTTTCTGGAACGTTCAGAACAAAACCATCTACAGAACAAGCCATCACGTAGACTTTAAGCATGTGTTGGAATGGCCGCTAGCGATTTCCTGTAGTTAGTAGTAGTATGAAATTGGCTTTCTACTGCAAAATGCTCTATTTCAATCTCACTACAGGGAATCGTTATCCTGCAGGCGGCCGATTTAACTGAGGTTTTTATTACGTCATGACTTGTTCTGTAAATAGTTTTGGTCAGAGCCCATGCATTATACTACAGTCCAACTAAAGTAATGTTCAGGGCCGGATTTCCCATATGGGAATCCTGGGCTACTGCCCGGGGCGGCAGAATTTGAGGGGCGGCAAATTCTTAAATTTTTTCATTGGTCTAAAATTATGGGAAAAATAGATTTTGAAAATTCAAACATAATTGTAGAAAATAATTTGCTTTTTGAATTTATTCTAGTTAGATGTACATATTCGTCTTAATTCAAAGCACCTAATCGCAACCTCAACTCAAATTATAATCTGATTCCGCCTCCAAAAATTAGGACTACTCAAAAGTTTTGCTTGAAGCATACACTCATTCACTCTGAATGGCGTGGCGGCCTTTAGTTCAGGAGTATATTTTTAGAGTAGGAGTATAAATCATCTTTGGCTTCACTTTAAACATTATGCATGAAGCCACATTAAATGTTATAAATACGCTACTAGTACTTGGCTGCCAGCTCCTGTTTTCAAGCCTCTAATATTGCCCCAGACTTGAAGGAAAAATAGTTTTGGTGATAGCGATCCTTTGAAAAGTTCAAAACGCCCCCAAGCAAGTAACTCATCTAACCAAACATTTTCGTGTGTTCAATTACTTCTTAAATTTGTCCCCACATCAAATTCGCTGGAAAGCAGAGATTTGGTTTCGGGAGAGGTCCAAGTCTCGATATTAGAAATGCGGCATTGGCTATCAAATTTTTGAGTTTCTATCGGGTTGAACTATATTTTTAAGAATTTTTACGCTTAAATTTTCGGATTTGCAAATTTTTTTTTTTCAGAGAAAAACGGAAAATTCCCCCGAAAATATTAAAATAATTTAAAATAGTTGAAATCAGGAAAATCTAGAACTTTTAAGGCACCGAATGATTTTTGCTGAATAGCATCAGTAAGGGTTCTATACAAAATCCAAAAATACAAAATCCAAAAAGACAAAATTCAAAAAAAATGAAAAATCCACAAAGACAAAATTCACAAAGACAAAATCCGTAAAGTCATAATTCACAAAGTCAAAATCCAAAAAGACGAAATCCATAAATTCAAATTAACATCAGTTTGCTTATCACAATTGAATTGAGAATATTTATGTACGTTATTACGTTAACTAGACAATTACCAAATCCCGGAGCATATGCGCTTTACCTGAAGACACGGAAAAGGATTCATCCGTGGCATATACGATTTAGCCGATGACACGGAGAGGAATGCACAGGTAAAGACAGAGACACCTAAGGCGCATATGCTCCGGGTGCATCCTTCTCCGTGTCTTCAGGTAAAGCGCATATGCTCCGGGGTTTGGTAATTGTTTAGTGCATACGCAATAAGCATTATGGCTCTCTTCATACAAAAATTTATGGATTTTGACTTTGTGGATTTTGACTTTATGGATTTTGTCTTTATGGATTTTGTCTTTATGGATTATGACTTTTGGATTTTGACTAGTGGATTTTGACTTTGTGGATTTTGTATAGAACCCCATCAGTAATTGCTTTCCCAATTCGTTTTCGTTATCTTTATCACCGAAAACAAATTAGGTCAAGGTGTGTTCATAATTTACCGTAAGCTTTCTTAATTTTGGGTTTTTTTTCGGTATGACGTTTTCTGGTTAAATATTATGCTAATATAGGAAATTTCATTTGTTGAGGTAATTTGCAAATTATTTCCAAAACGATCGAAAGAAAAAATTTAGAAAACATGAACGCATTTCTATAAAAACCGAATGTAATAAGAATTGTACAGTTTTTTTATGTTATCATTGGAGTTCCAATCATAACTAAAACAATTTTGGTATTTTTGGAAGCAGCATAAAAAATTTTCAAGCAAACAAAATACGCTTACTGGTAAAAAATATTAAATTTTCAATTTTTCACATACGCCCGCTAACGTTTTGCCTACATTCCCTTTTTGAGCTGACAACTGCTACCTTCAAGCTTATCTGGTGGCGGAGGGCGGCAAATTCGTTACTGCTCAGGGGCGCCATAGAGGCTAAATCCGGCCCTGTATTTTTCCCATGGATATAATTAATTCCAAACCAATCTGCAATTTTTTTGGCATCTGCATCCTCCAAACTTCGTGTCAATTCGGAAAAATACATAGGTATTTTCACTAATATTGAAATTGAATCTCACCGCCTCACTGATAAGAGAATACTAACTAGTTTTCACTTTCCAATCTGTATAGCAGTATCAATATTTTAACGGCAAATGTGATGTAGTAAGAAGGTAAGTACAGTAAAACTTCGTTATAACGCTCTTCTGGGGTCTAAGCCAAAAAAGCGCTATAACCGGGAAAACGCTATAGCCGGGAAGTCCAAGAAATATACTTCATAGACGCATACACCTCTTAGGTGACAAAATTTATTATAATATATTATTCGATTGATACATAAAATGGTTATAAAAAAACAGATATTTGTTGTTGTTTTAGACTGGCAACAGACTTCAGTAATACTGAGGATTTCAATTTATTGAAAGATCCTTCCTCTATGTCCATGCTATAGGCAAAAATTGCCCGAATCTTCTTTATTGCAACTAAGATTGCAAATGTTTTTGGCATGCTTGACGCCTCTTTCATGTTCTCTCCGGTGTCGACGGATGCTGATGCAATTACGAGATCTTCAATTATACTTTCAATTGTTGTTATGTCTTTCCCTTTTCCAGGAAATTTGACCTTGATGTGCATTAACGGAACAACTTGTGCATTATGGTCTTGTTTTTAATTATTACAATGTAAAGATAGACTACATGCTCAATGAATTTGTCAATATAAATTGTTTTAAGAAAATGAGACTGGTAAAAGAGCGTTATAACCGGGAAATAGTAACGTTATAACGAATCAAAATTCCCTATAATAAATGCTAATGGGAGCGGGACCGAGAAAAAAGAGCGTTATAGCCGGGAAAGCGTTATATCCGGAAGCGTTATAACGAAGTTTTACTGTATTCTTTTCTGTCCCGCTTTTCAATATCCCGTCACAAAAGGTAAGTATTCTTTCATAAATCGCGCGCGATTTTTTACGGGACGGGATATTGAAAAGCGGGACAGAAAAGCGGGATTTTGAATAAGCGGGTTATTGAAATGGCGGGATTTTGGATTGGCGGGATTTTGATTAGAAGGGATTCTAATTGAGCGGGATTTTTAATTGGCGGGATTTTGAAATGGCGGGATATTGAATGTCGGGATTGTAAAAAACGGGAATATGATGGGCGGGATATCGTACCCAACCCGACTTAAGTATCCCCTGTATCACAGTCCTGTTATGTAGAGGCTCAATATTGTCATCTTTATCGACGGATTGCTAAGAGAAAGTATTGCATTAACTGGTGGGAATCACTTTACGTAACTATTGATTTTTTTGTTAGCAATGAAAATAATTTTTGGCGGTATTTTGGCGGTATTTTGGCGGGATTATTTCACTCTCCACTAGCGGGATTCTAAAGCGGCGGGATTTTTAGAGGGCGGGATTTTGATGTGGCGGGATTTTATAATGGCGGGGTTAAGTAATGTATGGATAATGTTAAACGGGATTTTCTGTAAAAAGCGGGATTATAAACGGGCGGGATTTTGTTTTTCGGGATTATGTAGGTATCCCGCGGAAAGCTCAAAGCTCCTTAGAGCTTGGGATGTTGGGAAAATATTTCCAATTAATTATGAAGAAAAGTATGTTCTGAATAAGTAATTTTTTTACAAAAACAAAATATTAACATAGTTTCGAGAATTTGGCCCCTGAAAGCGACTCAACTAAAAACTAAATTTATAAGTCAAAAATATAACAATTCCAGTGTTTTTCTAGTAAATTGTATCCATTGTATGCGCTCTATGATTTTTGCACGTATGACTTTTTCGAAAAAAAAAATAATTTAATTGTGTCAAAAAGATTGACATTTGGTGTATGTACAATAATATCCAGACCCACAGTCTGATGAAAACTGCTGAAATAATATGGGTGCCTTTTTCCAAGTAAAATTTTTGATGATAAATGCAATTTCGATGATTTTTGAATATATTTCGGGAGGGGTCCAGACCCCATGGACCCCTCCCCTAGCTACGGCCATGAATTAGAGCTGTGTAGAATTTTGTTTTTCAGGTTTCTTTTTATGATTCATCTGCCAGCTGAACGAAGAATGTCTCCTCCTCTTAAGTTTACCAGAGGTTGCATACAAGAGATGGAAGGAAAGGGGAGGGTTATTTATCACTCCTCCTAAGACGTCACGTCAAACGGCTTCTACATACAGGGATATTCTAACGTTATGGTTATGGTGGATAAGAATAACTTCGAGCAAGTACTACCACACTCACTTGAACAGCGCTAAAAATACTACAAGAATGGTGTGACAAGAACGCACTCTGAGTGAACTCATCCCAGGAAAAAATGATCATATCCTTCTCTAGGAACCAAATTTCACCACCTCCCCACATCAAGCCTCAATATTTTCAAGGCTGATTATTACAGCCAACAAATTTACCTAAATAATAAAACTAACCACACTAAAATCGAATAGGATTTAGTTTTTAAAGGTTAATTTTTTTTGTGATTTGGCTCAAAAACAAATTATTTTTCCATCTCAATTTTCTCCAACTTCTGCCAAAGTGAAGTGCTTGTAGGATCCTTTTACAATTGGCGCATAGTCTTGCAATCATATCTTTCTTACATAATTTTACTTTAGCCCCATTATGTCTAACAGTTTCAATGCCTAAAGTACAGAAAACAAGGATTAATTTTGGCTCGATTTTGCCATAATTTGAATAAATTTGACCAAATTGCAATTTAAATTGAATTGAATTCGAGCTGCTGTCTTGGAACACACTTTTTTTGTAAAAGATGTAATGATGGCGGCGCATTCGGTTAATTTGAGGCCATATTAACAGTGAAACTGCGGTAGGCGAGAAAAAAGTACTTTCCCACACCGCCAACATGGTCAATCGATATTGATCTCATTAGTCAACTAAAAAAAATGTCGACTATAATTGAAAATTTGGTTCGGGTACTATACCTCTACTAGTTGAATCTCTCTTCAAAATCTCAACTTACAAATTCCGGACTTAAAACATATCGACTGCATAACAATCTCGATTAGTTAAAATATCGCTTCTAGAAAATTTCGATTTTAAAAATCTCGACTTTTGGTCAACAAATCATATCTTAAAGTCGGCCAACTTTTAAAATATATTTTGTTAAAAAAATTAGCAAATTTGTACAGTTAGTAGAGGCAGATTGTTTCACGGTTGTACACGGCATAAATGCTACAACTGGTTCTAGATATCCTTCAATGCGACAAGGCTTTTATCAACACCGTCTTTTTTTATCAAAAGCCAGGATTTTTAGTACCGGACATAACTCGGTTGGTGCCCAATTTTTATGGTTTTTAGGGTTAAATATTGCTTCGACAAATATACAGAGTGGCATACGCGAACTGACGATTTTTTCCAATTTTTACGACATTTTAAAAATCGTCAGGTTGGGGCCATTCTGTATAACGGCGTTAGACATTACATTGATACCATCAAGAGAACCTACAGCAGGCGCCGGATATTATAGAATCACATCGGTTCTTCCTATGATAATTATTTTAATCGGCAGTTATTTTAACGAATAACGATAACGTGTAATGAAATATTATTTTCTGGAAAATGCATTCGCATTTTTTTAAGTCCAATGTGAATATGTACACGATAGTTTGTGGGACCTTTTTTTTGCATCAAAACAATCAATTTCAAGTTTTTTGTCTGTTTTTAGTTTTTTATCAACAATTTCGTTTGGACTAGTATTTAGTTTGTGTGTTATTTTGATTGACTGGAAATGACTTAAATAAAAACAAGGTTAATGGTGAATGAATGAATGAAAGGACAATTTTTAAGTTTCTTGGTGTAGTCATCCTAATGAAATTGACGTGGTTGAGTTAAATTACGCTGATAACATAGAACTACTTACAATTTAGATGTAGAAATCGTTTCAAAAAGAATTATGACAAACATGTTACATTTCTAAGGCAAAATTTTATAAAAACGAGTCTACATATTAAATCGAAAATGTGGTAGCTTGGCGATATTTGGACAAAAATCCAGACTACGTCTAACTGATCTCGACATATTCGCGGGCGTCTGAACTAGGGTGATAGCCAAAAATGAAATATAGAATTTTGCAAACACTGCAAAACAATATAGACGTTGTCCTTAACATTTAACGTGAACCGCTTAACCCGATCCAAGACTTCATGTTTGGGAGGCAAAAACAGTCACGAGGGATCAGGTTATCAAAATAAGAGTACCAGCCGAATAAAAATAAAACAGGAATGTGGCTATCGAGCGGTGTGGATGTTTGCAGGATTGTTAACGTCCTCTGATTATGGGAAAAACAGAAACCTGACCGATAGGGATTCCGTAACATGAAAAAGAGGGTGTTTTTGATTTTTTTTTGCGATTTTTCCAAAACGGCAAAAGATACCGAAAAATAGTCTGAGAACGAGGAACGAGCCCACGAAATCGTCTTTTTCTGCTTCTGAGACGATTTACACCTTGAACTTCTACTGTTTCGTTGCGAAGTCGGCGATGCATTCTTTTTTTACAATCAGCGAACAAATTTCACTTAAACATGGTCAAACACTTGCACGCAGTGGTCACAGAATTTTATTTGTGGTTCACAGCTAGCAAACGCGGCAGCCCTCGCGCTAAATGCTTCTTCGTGTCCTAATGGTCGTGCCCGATGTCTCGCACTTGCTCATATGATCTGCCCCTGACCTTCCCTATGTGCTCAAACTCCAGTTTTCAAAAGGCCCTCGTACTATCGTGGCATTCCATGTGTTATTCTCATTCATTATTTATTACCAAAAATTTGCAATTCTACAACACCTTCATATTACGGGCGCATTGTACGCTAGACTTGTTATACCCGTCACTATGTGAAAGGAATAATAACTTTGTCTTGAAGTTTGCAACGCACAGAAGGAAGCACCTCCGACTATATAAAGTATTTATATTATTGATCAGTATGATGAGAGAAATCGATTGAGCGATGTCCGTCTGTCCGTCTGTCCGTCTGTTTCAATACAAACTAGTCCCTCAGTTTTGAAGCTATCGGACTGAAATGTTGTGTATAAGTTTCTTTTTAGTGTAAGCTGTATATGTATATGTCGGAACGAATGGAATCGGAATCGGACCATGGGGTCATGGCGCTGCCATAGAAACCAACCTCTGAAAATTAGGTTCTTCTAGGAAAATTTTTTTTTATGTACCAATTTAAACCAAACTTCACCCAATTATGTTCCTAGTAAAGCCTCAAAACATATCTACGAACGGATGAAATCAGAACACTACGTCTTAAGGCTGTCATACAAACCACCCTGCAAATTAGGTTCTTCTAAGAAAAACTTTTTTCTATATGTACCAATCTAAACCAAACTTCACCCAAATGTGTTCTTATAGTAAACCCTCAAAACATATCTAGGAATGGATGGAATTGGAACATTACGTCATAGGGCCGTCATACAAACCGACCTGCAAATATTATGTTCGTTTAAGAAAAACTTTTTTTCTTTTTGAATGCGTAAACAAAAATTCATTCAAGTGTGTTCCTGGACTAGCGTCAACGCATCCAGGAACAGATGGGATCGGAACACGTCTGCGGCTGCGGTAGAAATTGTTAACACAAAAGAAGCTTAAGTTTAATTCAAATGTGACGGGTATTCAAATTTCGGCCGCGCCCGAAATTAGCCTCGGTCTCGTTTTTATTATTATTTGAAAAATATATTTAAAATTGACAGATTCATCATAAACTTACCTGTCACTCCATGAGCCCCAAAATAAAATCAGTAAGCTTGGCAATATACTCGTTATTATTGATTTCCAACCTTGCATCCCTGCCACCAATTGTTGCACCTTCTGTTCTTGCCTTAAATACAAGAGGAAATTAAAAATTCGAATACCCAAAACTAATGCCCAAAGGATAAAGCCTACAGAATAGGTAAGTGTGTACATATTACTTACATAGTGTAATTGGCTGTTTCGCGTCGAGTCAAGGCATCACAAACTTCGTCGTCATAGCCCAAATTCACTCGACATGCTTTCTCCAAATATAAATTCTGATTTGCCATTCCAACCAAAACACTGGGAATAATGAACAATATAAGCAGTGGCTCCACCGTAATATTTCTTCGGATACGTGTCCATTTTTGTCTTAATGTTTGCTTTCTAATTTCCGTCGGAGCTCCTTTCGTTTCCGCCATTTCCCGCCACTATATAGGTACGTAGAAGAGCTGTTCAATAACAAAAACTAAAATTTGTTATTGTTTACAAATTTTCCGTTAATTTACACTTTTCTTTACTAATTTTTAATCTTTATTATTGGTTAGATTTGATCGCCCTAATAAAAAGTTACCTTGGGTAGATTCAAATTTCATCACTCTAACACTAGCGATTAGATAATTTATTTATTAATTTACTCGTATTTGTAAATTCTACTGTACGATCGCCGCACACCGCGCGGCAGTAAGTAGAATCTTCCTATTTGGTGATTATGATGGCCTGACTGAGCCTTATCCTCACAACGGAAAATATTTGCAAGCTTATATTGAACATCTTATAAAAAGTTGGAGAATTTCGATAGTGAAGTTATTTTGCTTGAGCTAAAATCTTATTTCCGTGGGAGAATGGAAGTAATTTTGAGAAAGAAAATTAATGGAATGTCTTCGTTTAAAATAACATTTTCGTTATTAATTATTCACTCGCTGAATTTATGTTTGAAATAAATTATTTTATAAACTGCAGAAAATTTACTTTATTTAATAAATCTTCAGTGATTTACTATTTACCTGTGCTAGAGCGAGACTTATGCACTGAAAACCTCTTAAAACTGGGGTATGTATGCAAAACCGATATAATAAATCAGTAGACATTTATTTAAACAACAAAATGTACTATAATTTTATACATACATATTTGGATATCAAATTATTGAAATAAATAGCACATTTACCTTCATAGATTCTATAGAGATAACAACAGATTTGTTATTTGATATTCTCGTATTTTAATGTAAACACAAATCTTTTAAAAGTCACATTCATGTGGATAGTTATGAATTTATCTCTTATGCATACACATTCGTTGCACTAATCAAATACTTATTTATTGTTTATCGTTACTATTCAATTTCACTGTCGACGCTATTCAAACACAATTAAATCAATCAGTTCCTGAATTTTAATGTTTAGTTAATTTAATTTTGTTATTTTTTTCAACCAAATATTTACTAATCCACCAATAACGTCCGCTACTCGAATACTGAATGACAAAAAGTTAAATCTACCAATTTGTTCAATTGATCTTAATTTTTGGATTATAATGTAATATCTAATCACTTGTGATAAATTGATTGATTGATATCACCGCGTGGTGACAGATTTTCTTTCGGGTCTCCTGTGGAAGCAGGCGATTGAAAAATCTCACATATAAACCCTATAAGAAATTATGACACTACATATATGTTCACGATTAGATTATAATTCTCACTTACCTGTTGATATTACCGCGAGCACGCACGAGACTAGAATTAACGTGCAAAATGTAAATCTACCGTGAATTACGACAATCAGGTGGGGACTGCCGACCAATTTATTGAAATCTTTTATCAAACCTTATCAAGACTACCTTGTCTACTATAGAAGTACCAGACGTACTACGTATTCTCATATTATCATAATGCACAATCATTACATATTGTAAACAAAAATTATCGCGATTGTTGTATTTTGCACATCATTCTTGTTTTTGGAGAAGTGTGAACTATCCCAATTTCACCACTGAATATATATGGACAGTTTGAGAATGCCTCGCCCTATGCCCTATACTATGGTCAAAAGTGACAAACTATAAAATGAATTGTCTAGTTTACAAGATCTTTTTGATCTCACCAGGAGGTGATCCTAAAATGTATGTTGTGCTGTGATCCTTCAGTTATTATCTCCCTAAATTGCACAGTACAGTTGTTTGTTGAAATGGCAAAGAATATGCTAAAAATTCCAAAAATCATTACCAACAAATTTCAAAACATACTTGGAGAACTCTATACTAAAACGCAGAGGAGGCTATGAGTTATTGGTATTTTTGTGGATTTGAAATTGACATGATTTTTTAAATTTTCTCTATTTTCTTTGCACTATAACTCTGTTAATTTTGATTGTAGAGTACAACATCTCCCATTTTGTAGGAAATTTTGTCTTCTACAAAATTGCCTCGGCAGATTTTGTGCTCAATGGACTGTAAAGAAGTTACAGGCCAAAAACTGATGAAAGGGCCGATTTTAGATGGTTTTTTCAAGATAGCAGCGAGAGCACAGGGGGGAAAGTGACGCAAACTTGGATTTCAACTTACCCCACCTGTCTTTATAACATATAAAAAATTTGAGACATCCCCAAATTTTGCACGCTAACCCCTATTATTTCGTCTCTATTGATTGGAGTAGAAAAACTGCAATAGCCAGCACGATAGATCAAATACATAATGTGCTTCAGATGCGGAGAAGATGGCCACAAAGCGGCATCCTGCGACAATAAGCCTAAATGCATTTTGTGTAAGGAAACAGCTTGGGCCGACTATAAGCACCAAACTAGTGGAGTATACTTTGTTTTAACGATACACATCTCGTCATTAAAGCTGCAAATAGGTCTATTGTTGATGATATCGATACTTAACTGATTCACCTCCTAGGATGTGAAAGGACAGAACTATTGGGTGGAAGAGCAAAAAGCAGCAACCAAAGGACATATCAATGGTAGTCGAAAATACTAACATTGGTCATGCAGGGTTAAAGACTGAAATTGAAGTGGGAAAAGGACCAATCTGAAGTCCATCGTATTTGCACTCAATTCTAGGTAAAGGAGAATAATTCATGCATACAGAGAGCCCTGTAATTGGAGGATTAAATATAGCATTGGACCTTGTGTGATATGATGGGACGCGGAAGTGTATTTGAGAAGTTAATGACGAATGTAAGAGTCCACGACAAATCTTAAAAAGAAAACATTCATCAAGCATAATTCTACGCTTCTGTGGCGATAGTAACCTGAGATATTTTAGTCTTTCGGAATATTTAATTTATACAATTAGAACCTGGTAAACTTACGTTGTACACATTCTAAAGAGTCAGTAGAAGTGATTGTTGTGGGAGACCAGAAAACCGAGGCGTATTCCAGGACACTGCGAACAATTGAAATCAATAGATTGATCGCAGTAGTTACGGAATTGAAATCGCGACAACATCTTAACACGAAACCCGAAACCTTAGAACCTTTGCTGACAATATCGTAGTAATGTCCAGAAAATTTAAGTTTCGAATCGAATGTTACCCCAAGACAGGGCCGGCTTTAGGGTGGGGCGAGCGGGGCGGTCGCCCCGGGCGCCAGGTTTAGGGGCGCCGGAACCCGTATTTTTAATTTAATTTATTTTTACAATTTTTTTTGTTGCTTAAGAAATTATATTTTTTATCTGCTGAATTAGTATGATGTAAGAATACTAATGAAGACCATAGTACCCGACCATCCAAGTATGAATGTATACTATATAATGCCATCAATTTCACGCGTGTTCTAATCACAAGTTAACGGGATATTTTTATACAAACGCAGACCTGCGACAAGAATTCTATGTGCAATTCCACAACGTTCACTCACGACACAAAATGTCACCTGTATCTTTATAGAAATCAGCTAAGAATTTAGTTGGGAGCTCATCTCATAATATCAGATTCACACTTCCCACTTCCCACTTCACTGCGTTCCAAAGATACAACCTTAATTAAGAAAAAGCAGTACACAATTCTAATAAGCACATTCGTTTTCGAACCATCATCATCAATATTTTCTATGTGGAAATGCAATTTCTGGATTATGTTTATGCTGTGGTCTTTATTAAACTGAAGGGCGCCACAAACCTGACGATTTCTCGGCCGATCGATTGGGCCCACATTCGATCTGCCGCCCATACAGCACATACATTAGGCAATTTATCGGGCAATCTGAAATTGACAGTCTCACGGTCCACAAGACAGAACACCAAATAGCGAAAATTATACCATTTTTGGCTACTTTTGATGGAGAATGACCGCCACAACCACAGTATGAAGAACGACCACAGGTTTATGTCAAAAATCAGCAACTGAGCAACACATAATTGTCATGACAGCTTGTAGGGAAAATTGCACTGGCAATACGTTCCACACGTTAAATCAAAAAAATTTAATCCAATGTAATACACCTTCCGATTTATCTCGCAATCAAAAAATCTGGCCGATCGATCGGAGGGTCTGTGGCGCCACTTACGTTTATTGATATTTATGTATGTAGAAAAGTTTTTGGATTTTTGTTAATATGTATGTAGGTATTGCATTTTAGAGCAAACATTGTTGTCTTTTCTCGCCCAATTAAATTTACAAAAACTGCTTAAAAAATAGAAAATTTTATAAACGTATTTGCAAAATTATTAACTTAATGAACGTTTAAATGTAAAAAAAAAAAAAAAAAATAACAGGCGCGACAATCCAACATTGGACTAAGGCCGCAGGATGTGTTAGTGACATCCTATTTCCAAGATCTTATCTGCTTTTTGATGAGGTAATGAGATCAGCATCACGCTCAGCAGTGTTATTTATCCCCATAAATGGGTACTCGTTTAACATCTGAGTGAGATCATAGTCCGTCACAAGCTCGTGAGTTCGAAAAACACCATGGGAACGTTTAAATGTTGGTGATTCAAAAATGAACCGGTGGTACCTACATAGTGTAACCTGCAGTAATGCAAAAAACTCAGGTTTCCCGAACAAACCATTTCTAACCACGGTTGAAATTACAAAATGAAATGAATTAATGTTTTGAAAAATATGGACTACTATACGTAAAATCGATACTGACTGAATTCGGTACATACCATCAAATTGATGGAGCTTAATCACTTGCTAACCTAGTATTATGTATTACAACACTTTTTATGTATTATTGGTTGAATAAACACTTGAACTTGAACCATCAAATTGATGGGATTTGGGATTTGCTATCGTCTTCCCATTCAATATAATGAATGTTTGTGAGCTAAGATGTATGGTTCCTATGTTTCTGCGACGTGAGATTGCCTGTTTTTATTTTTGAACTATTATTAAACTGACAAAGTATTTTGTGGTTTGATTTAAAAATTTAAAAATGAACACTACCGCAGATCCTGCAATAGATCTACTCTTGCTTACACAAAACTTGTTTTTTTTTTATAGTAATAACGAAATAATGATTTTCTAGGACGAATTATGAACAAATGTGAATGGATAGAGGCATACTTTTCTGTTCGCTTTAAGCAATCAATTGATTGGGAAACAGGGCAATGGAGAAAAATATTTCCATAGAACGTTGAAGTTCAACTTCTATTGCAATTTTGTTCCATAAGGGGCGCTTCTTTGAAGTTCGCCCCGGGCGCCGCTGCACCTAAAGCCGGCCCTGCCCCAAGATCATTCATAATATCAACGTTTTTGAGGGGATGTGAATTAATTAAATAAGGAAAGGAAAAAGGCCTATTTATTTGGAAAACTCCTAACGGTTCTTCTTCTTTGCATTCTATTGACTCTGGTGTCTGTCCGAATAGTTTTTCAAAAAACTTTTGTAGGGCAAACTTAGTAAGTGTTAAATTTGCTTTAATTTGATATACTTCTTTTTGGCTTGTCTCCTATCATTCGAGAGTTAAAAGAGTCTCAACGAAGTAATATTCTGTATTCATCAGAATGAAGACAACCATTGTGGAAAATCGGGAGGGGGGGGGGGAGTGACGGTTTTTTATTTCTCAGATCTATAAGGGATGGTTCGGAGTAAAACATACTAAAAGCTTGCGGTCACGAGGTGTGCGCTAACGTGGGGAGAGCGGGTTAAAGAATACCATTTTGTGCCTATCAGTCTTATCGCTGCCATATCACCGAAACCGCGAACTTAACAAAAAAAATGTCGGAGCAAAAATGAAAGCTTACACAATTTCCTATAAAGTTATTCTTACATGCTTAGGCCGAATTCCTAACAGTTATCCAGATATAGCTAATTCAAAAATCAGAAATTTCACATAGAAAATATCAACACAGCATAATTGGTATACGTGTATCTATGTATAATTTAAATATATGCATATAGTACGCTGTGTGAAATTTCACAACTTTTTTCTCTGCGACTTACCGTTTTCGAGATATAGCCCAAAACAAAAATTGCACCTTTAACCTTCAAGCGGGCGCGCATTTTTGCGCTTATCAGTTCAATCCCAACTACCCAGCCAGCATCGGCGTAATGTACCGTGAAAATAGCCACAAATAAGCTTTACTTCATGAATCACGAATCGGCATTATGTATCGATAGGACGCATTGAAAATTAGATACATGATGGTCAGCTGAAGGAATGTCGACGGATCATGCATATAGGAAATATAATGGTTTTCTCCTCAAGTGTGATTTTTGTTGCTGGGGTGAATAGAATCGCGAATAAAAGATGATCATTCATATAGTCTGGCTGGAGCAGTGGTTAGGGCGCGCACCTTCGGTGCATAGGGTTATGAGTTCAAGACTCTCCGTCGCCCGTTTTTTTTTTTAATTATTCATTGATGCATTGAATATATATGATACTTAACTATTACATAATGTTTACGAATAACGATTTTATAATGATTATCCGTAATAAGGCGCAAATGCGTATATACATGAAATAGGGGGACATCGTCATATACTGCTTGTATGAAAACGTGATGAATGAATAAGCGATATTTGCTTACGCGTGTTGCATGAAATAATGATTACAAATGTGTTAAATGCTGGCTGGGTACATCTCCGTAACCGCCAAAACTACAACAAAACTGTCTGAGCATGAATGAAAGCTTAAAAAATTTCCAATAAAGTTCATCTTACATGCATACATCGAATTCTTAACAGATATATTTAGCTAATTTAACCTTCGGGCGGGCACAATGCATCTGACAGATTAAGTGACCAGTTTTAGTTGCGCCAATTAGCGATATGAAAAGGGAGAGATCTGAAACTCATAGTAGCTTAATCTTTATCGATCAACTACCCAAAGCAGTTTTCAGTTTCTATCTACCATATGTCTGAGGGGCGGGAGGGGATGAAATAATCTCTCAGATGTATTGCGCCCGATTGTGTTATTTTCTCCTTTTCTATAGAAATTTCCACTTGTTATACTCTTCACATTGCCTAATAACGTTGTGTTGACTTTTAGGCTCCCCAAATCGTTCAATAGTGTGTTTTTAGTAAAATAAGCTGATCTTTTTTAAGCGGTCGAGTTGATGGAGTTATTTTAAATATTGAAGCGATTGAAAGCGGAATATTCTTAGAAAATTGAAAATGTGAAGGGTATCAAATTTTGTGAGCCAGTTTTTGTTTCTAAAATTTCGTAGAACTGTTTCAAAAAGACAATGCAACAATAAATAAGAGTCTAAAATATACAGAAACTTAGTTTCATCCTCTTTTCTGCACTTAATCTGTCAGATGCATTGCGCCCGATCGTGTTAGGATTAGTATTGCGCCCGCCGGAAGGTTAAAAATCAGAAATTTCACTTAGAGAATATCAACACGAACACATCGTACATGCATACATCCAATCTAATCTATAGATATTTATAGGATAAAAAAAGTTTAAACATGTGCACGAAATAAAAAAAAACAACCATCTAAAAATGTAATGTAAATAATATATTTAACAAGAAAGCTTAATATCGCAATTATTTTAATTTGTTCTTTCGTAACTTAAATATAAAAAAAAACGATTTTGGAAAAGTTATAGTATTTTCAGACTAGGACACCCTAATTCTTCAATATAAAGCAAACAAAACTTGTCTACAAGGACATCACAGTTTCAATTTGAGAGATTGTTTTTCATATCAACTCTTCCATTCAAAAGTTGATTTTGTTCATTCATTTCGACATCGGCATCGACATCTTCCGTTTTTATTGCCAATCCTTGAAGAAGCAGTGGGCTTCCCCTTTCAGTATTTTCACTTTCATTTTCGGCAATTTTTCGTTTTTCGTCGTGTTTGTGCAGACCATACATCCAGCTAGGTATATGAAGAAAATTACAGTTTTCTTGGAAAAAAGAGAATGTAATAGAATACATACAAAAATATCAAGACTGCCGGAACAGTAAGTCCTGCGCCCAACAAAAAGAACGCTCCTGGCAAAGTATTCAGTGTAAACGTGTATAATGTCGTATACATGGGCACATAGAACAGTGGCATCAGTCCTTCGGCAAC
This sequence comes from Microchrysa polita, assembly GCA_949715475.1. Lineage (NCBI taxonomy): Eukaryota > Metazoa > Arthropoda > Insecta > Diptera > Stratiomyidae > Microchrysa > Microchrysa polita. The sequence goes on from OX454421.1 coordinate 39,952,853, forward strand.
GCCAAATAGCGAATTAACTTTAGCCAACTCTTGTTTGCTAACCAGTTTCGAGGCAATCGAACGCATTGCTATAAAGGACGTGCCATTTAGAATTTCCAGAATGGGTGCTAGGCAAAGTTGCCATTCCGTAACGGCAAAAGCATACATGAAGCAGGACAGAATCTTCGACATTGATGACATTACACCGATGAGAGCATCATCAATCTTAAGGACATGCGAGAATATGCTGACTGAGAAGAGAGTGCCTGTAAATAAATTCATACATTAACAACCTTTTTTATTATTCATATTTTAGGAGTATCAAATTTTACGAATATCGTATTTATACTCACCTAGTCCATTGGTGATAGTTGCGTACGTCGAGAAAAAACTATACTCCACCTCACTCCAATTAAACCGATATCTTGTGAACAAGTACATAACTGCCAATTCCCCTGCAAGAAAGGAACCATTAGCATAGATTTCGAGCACCTAATATATTGACAAGAAAATCCTAAGAAAAGTAGGTAAGTATAATTCAATAATAAATGAAAGTAAGGAGATATCAACGTGATGGCTAGGACTCTAAACTTTTCATCAAAATGTGCGCCCGATGGGCTCTACGTCCACCCTCCGAACCTTAACTTTAGAAAATTTATGCATAAAAACTTAAAAATGCGAATATCTCGCGAGTGGTTAAACTTTGCCCTTTTTGGACACCCTTGGACGAATGTATCTTTTAAACGATGATATCTGTCACTATTTTTATATTTCCAACAAAATAGGCGCCTCGATGCGTTCTATATACATCGACATTTGAAACCCCAATTTCCAAAAATGTTTATATGAAAACATAAAAGTTCGATTATCTCGAAACCTAGAGCTAGAGTGGTCAAACTTTGCATTTTTCGGCCAGCTTTGGACGGCTATATCTTGTTATAAAATAAAATCAACTCTAAACTTACCGTACATTGGTCCAACGACTAGCATCACTACAATCATCAACATGATAACTCGTGGCCGCCGTTTATTCGCTCCGCTTTTGAATGCAACCTTAAAAGTGGCAACAATATGCTTCCAATCGAAAAAATCTACAAAAATATTGGTCTTTGTGGTGGTGGTTGACATTTTTTCCGTAAAAGCTTTTTTGGCCGGTTCCTCAACCAAAAATACTCCATACAGGAAGGACATCAAATAAAGTATATCACATACTAAGTACATAGCATAGAAGCCCAAATATCTGCAAAGGAGAAAACTTGAAATCCGACTGGATATAAAATAAAATGAAAGTAACTTACTTTAACATAACACCACTAAGCCCCAAACCCAATGGCAGTCCGACAGTAAAACATATATTTAAAATGCCCACCCGGAAAGTTCGCTCCTCTTCAGTCGTCACGTCTGCTATGTAGCTAAAGACGGCCATCATCATCGTCGTCCAACTTCCGGTCAGACCTAATGGTATGGACTCCATCAATCCAGCCGCCTCCATTGGAACATTTTTGAAATATGCACAAAGAACCATTCCAACCGTTGTAAACATTTCGCCTATTAGGGGTATCAGCATGCATGGCTTACGTCGACCGTGCCTATATGAAAATTTAATAGGTTTTTGTTATTAGAATCGAACCATTAATTAGGGTTGTTTAGAATTTGGTTTTTTATTTTTTTTTTATCTGCATTTTTCTATTATCTAGAAAATTCATCTGCCAGATGAACGAAGAATCTCCCCTCCCCTAATTTTACCAAAAGATGCACATAAGAGATGGAGAGGCGAGGGCTATTAATCACCGTAAGATTACTGCTTGCTGGCAGCCTATTGTTGCAGCTCATGTCAAACGGCTTCTTTGTACAGGGATATTCTGACGTTGTAGTTATAGTGACTAAGGGTTACTTTGAGGAAGTACTACCAGACCTAATTAAACAGCACTAAAATAGTTCAGGAATGGTGTGACAAAAACACAATCCGAGTGAACTCATCCCAGGCAAAAATACACACCCTTCTCTAGAAACAAAAATTCTTGGGAACTAAAACACCCGGTAATGTACTCTCCATTTCCATTTGAGAGTCAAGGCCAAGGCCAAACTTGCACTGGCTCGACTCTGACGTGCGATGCTAATATAAAATATAACACTTACTGATTAGACCGTCACTTGTTCTTGTCCTTGTTCGGCGGAGCTCTTTCAACTTAGCAGAAGCAAAGAACGAACTATGTATTTGGGGACTTCTTAGAGGCCATTCTTCCCTGAGATCCCTTCTTCGTACAATATGACATAGGCTTATGATGAATGTACTATTGGTATTAGAAAAAATGATAATCATCCACAGTTTGGAGCTAAAATGTCCTGCATTTCCTGTGGCTGTACTTTAGGGGTAGGATATACATACATTATGTACCGAGAAAAAAATAGTGGAGAGTAGTTTTCCACGAGGTTAACTGAAGTATGCGTCAATGACACCAGCCTTAAGCATCTGGGTTCAAAGTATGAAAATCTTTGAAAACCTCTATTAAATAATCCTTTCATAGTAAAGCCTATATCAATTTTAAGCTAACAGCAGGTTTTTCTTTAAATCAGGGTAGGAGTTTGATAATGCTGGCTTGAAGTTTCTTTGTCGATCGTTGGTGGAGCTTGACTCACCTACAAATCTCAGATTAACAGCTTGTAAGAAAAAAAGTGGTTAGTGTACACACCTGCGGTGCACAGGGTCGTGAGTTCGAATCTCACCGTGAACCAATTCAGTTCATGGTGTTTTTCGAACTAACAACCCATATGACGGACTATGATCTCATTCAGATATTAAACGAGTACCCATTTATGGGGATTAATAACACTGCTGAGCGCATGGGCGGAGCCAAGGGGGGGCAGGGAGGGGCGGTCGCCCCCCCTGGTCGATGAAGATGGTAAAAAATCTTTATTGATGTAGTAAAAAAATCGCTGCACTATATAACATTTTCAAAAATGTTCTGCTGCTGGCGCAGCAAATGCCTTTTTCACCAATCCAAGTGCTGCCGGAGAAGCCATGATTGGGATGCAGTGAGGAGGCGCATACATATAAATGACAGCGAGTGGCCTTTCGTAACTGACGGAGGCTGCGTACCAGCACACTCATTTCACTTTTGAGTGTGCTACTGTGGCTGCGTGCATCCCATATTTCCTGTTTCATTTCATGGCTTCTAAACAGGAGTACACAATTTCAACCGTTAGTTCCCTTCGGGAAGTTAGTGGAATTCAACTTATTTTCATCTGAAAGGATGACAAATGGTATACAGCTTTGCTTTGTTAGCCCTGGAAGATCATGCTTTGTCGGATCGACTACGCATCATCAAATTTATCCCATTTTTCGTGACAATTCTTATTATTTGAAGCTGAGTTTTCGTACAGCACTTACCGTGCCGATGTACGAGTACTTGCCGGGTACATTGCGGCTAGAAGAAGTAAGCAGGGTAAGTTGTTTTTCTGGAAATTGGCGTCGTCGAAACGACGAAGGATGAACTTAGTGTAACTTTTAGAACTCCAGTATTTCTTATGGCTAGTTGTTGATTCGACGATAAGTCTGTGTCTATATAACTAGCTCGTAACAAATATGTTTATTTTGGACCTATTTTTTCAAAAATTATGGAAAAAAATATTTACTAGGACAAAAATAGGACAAATCAGGAAAATGGCTCAAAATTCTTCCTTATTTAAGGAAGATTGCATTTCGAACTCATAAAAATCGGCTCCAAAATCGATGTTTTTCCATTCTAAATAAACTAACGATTGAAAATCTGTCAAATTTATAAATATTTTGAGAAAGGGTGATTTGTATGAGGCGTCAAAGTAGAGTGTCGTCGAATCGACGAAGCATGACCTTCCGTACTAAAAAGAAGCATGACCTTCCAGGGTTAAGGACCTTGTAAAGAACGGGTCTCATATTTCAGTGTTTTTCAAGTTCTTCTTTTTCTTCTCAGTACCGTATAGCCCCTTGTGGGGTCATGGTGCGTTAACTTAGCCGTTTATAGGCAACGAGTCAACGTTACATTACATATCATTTCGAAGTGTGTATAATGTTGAAAGCACTACATATATATATTTCCATTCACATGTACGGAAATTTTGGACCACGCCGAGATTCGATCTACGGATTACTAGCATCGTAGAGTGCGACTCAACCAAGTGAGCCACAGAGCGGGTCTTTCAAGTTATTAAATCAAAATTTATTTTCGAGCTGAATCATCAGCAATAAAATATAGCCACTGTTAATACTTTGATAAATTTAGAGGAAATCTTATTAAAACCGTTAACCATATTTCAATCAATAAAGGATTTATAAATATTCTGACGTTGCTACTATGCTAAGATGAAAGTGACAAGACGAAACAAATTGATTTCGCAAGTGGAGATCCAAAAAAATGCACTGAAAATACACAAAGTACGCCCTAAAGGCAGATATTGGAGGCCAGTTGAATGTATAGTCAGAATGCAAAAAAAAATCATTCTCAGCTCCATTTTGAAAATTTGACTCTAAAAAAACAAATGAAATAACATGCGTGGCAGTCCACCAGTAAACTAGGGCCGCACCGTAGATGTGTGAATGACATCCAATTTCCAAGATCTAAACTGCTGTTTTGTTAAGGTGTTGAGATCAACAATGTTATTTATCCCCATAAATGGATACAATCTGAGCGACATCATAGTCCGTCACGAAGGTCGTGAGTTCGAGAAACTCGATGAAATGAATTCGTTCGCGGTGAGTCTGGAATCCATGAACTTGTGCACCAATCCAACCACAAGCCAGGCTACTCTAACATTTGCTAACAATATTTCTGCGACCGGAAATTTCAACCCCTAAGAAAATCATGATGTTGAAAAAATTTTGGGCTTGCCCCCCCCCCCTGACCGAAATCCTGGCTACGCCCATGGCTGAGCGTGCTGTTGATCTCTACACCTCAATAAAAGAAGCAGTTAAGATCTTGGAAATCTGCGGCCTTAGTCCAATGCTGGACTGTCGCACTTGTAATTTATTTATTCTGTGAGTAAGCACTGACCAAAAATTATGTTAAGTTTAGAGAGGATTCGAACTAACGACAGGATTTACTAAGACCGTATGTTTGACCACTCGTATGTCATTAAATTCAAAATGCATCGTAGAATGTACTTGAATTATTAGAGAGTTTTAGCAAGTCGTAAAACGGTTGTGGTGTAGTCGGCATTATACGTATTGAAACAGGTGATGATAAAGTTATGAATCGTCATTGCATCGAGTTCTTCTGGTTTAAATTAAGCAAAACACATCTTTCACTGTATACTAGGATACGTCGACAAGGAAATATTTCAATTTATATTTGACGTTTTTAGCATATTTACGGCTTGCTAAAACTCTCTATTTAAATTGCAGTACAATATGGTACAACTGTTAACTAAATCAAGATTTACTAATCCCCTTTTAGAGGGGATTCACATTATGGACAGGATTTACTAAAACCACTAAATTAATCGAGTCAACACCCGCCTACTAGATTAAATCGTGTGTCATTAAATTCAAAATGCATCATAGAATGTACTTGCATTATTTAAATTGCAGTACAATATGGTACAACTGTCAACTAAATCTAGGATTTAGTAAATCCTGTCGATAGTCTGAATCGCCCCTTATACTGATTATTTTTGCTTAAATAATGGCCAGGGTGTATTTTTCTATGTAGCAAATTTAGCAGCTGTCAGACACAAGTCTTTAAACAGAATCATTTAAATTTTAATTTTAATTTTAGTTGCAAATGAAAAAGTATTTTTTTTTGCCTTTGAACAGCTCATGTTGGCTGCAATTTTTACAACCACAACTGAAAATGATTTTGGCTTAACCTCGTTATTTCAAATTTCAAAAAAGCCACCTCTTCATTAGAGTTCGGGTAAAAGGTCAACTTTTTTTAAGGGATATAATACTCGTAAAGTAAAGTAAAGTCGACTTTTAAAATCTCAATAGTCCAAGTAGAATTTTTTTTTTCCTTTTTAAAACTATTTAAATGTCTAGATTTTTGAAAATTTGACTTAATTATATTCGAAAATTGAATATTTCGCCAAATGAAAAAACAAAAAAATGTCGACTATACTTAATTGAAAATTTTGCAGGGGTACTAAAAGTCAACTTTTAAAATTTCGACAGCCTAAATCAAGATTTTTTTCTTTCTGAAAAATATTTCAATATCTTCATTATAGAAAACATCGACTTTACAAAATCTCGACAGTTGACCATATCAACAAATTATAACCTCGAAAATCTCGACATATTGAAAATAATTTATTATCCGTTTTTTTTTTCGTATTTATTAAATGTAAAGAATGTCCTTTCGTCATTCGATTTATTTTTTTTTTAAGTCAATTCCAGTCAATAAAAATTGAATTTGTGTCTCGTTTTCTGTTTTTCCTTAATTACTCCTGAATCCTTGCGTTTCCAAGACGAACAAATGCACAAAACAACTAACAAATGTCTGGCTTTCGATTAATACCAAATTTATATTTATCTGACCATATTTAACCATGGACGTAGCTGGTCGATGAAGATGGTAAAAAAATCCTTATCGATGTAGTAAAAAAATCGCTGCACTATACAACATTTTCAAAAATTTTCAGATGTTTTTATTGCTACTCCGAAGAAGCCATGATCGGGACAGTTTGCAGTCAGGAGGCGCATACAAATAGATGACAGCGAGTGGCCTCCCATTTCACTTGTGAGTGTGCTATTGTGGCTGCGTGGATCCCATATTTCCTGAGTCATTTCATGGCTTCTGAGTACACAATTTCAACCCTTGGAATTCAACTTATTTTCATCTGAAAGGGTGACAAATGGTATACAGCTTTGCTTTGTTAGCCCTGGAAGGTCATGTTTCGTCGAATCGACTACGCATCATCAAATTTATCCCATTTTTCGTGACAATTCTCATTATTTGGAGCTGAGATTTCGTACAGCATTTACCGTGCCAATATACTTGCCGGGTAAATTGCGACTAGACGAAATAAGCAGAGTAAGTTGGATTTTTGGAAATTGGCGTGGTCGAAACGACGAAGGATGAACAACTCTAGTATTTCTTATGGTTGGTTGTCGATTGCACGATAAGTCTGTGTCTATACAACTAGCACGTTCAAAAATTATGGAAAAAATATTTACTAGGGCAAAAATAGGACAAATCAGGAAAATGTCTCAAAATTCTTCCTCATTTTAGGAAGATTTCATTTCGAACTCATAAAAATCGGTTCCAAAATCTATGTTCTTCCATTCTAAATAAACTAACGATTGAAAATCTGTCAAATTTTATAAATAATTTGAGAAAGGGTGATTTGTATGAGGCGTCCAATTTGAGCGTCGTCGAATCGACGAAGCATGACCCTTCCGTACTAAAAATAAGCATAACCTTCCAGGGTTAAAGACCTTGTAAACAACGGCTCTCATACTCTCATATTTCAGAATCTTTCAAGTTCTTCTTTTTCTTCTCAGTACCGTATAGCCCCTTGTGGGGCCATGGTGCGTTCACTCAGCTGTTTATGGGCTACTTCGAGTCAACGTTACATTGCATATCATTTCGGGGTGTATATAATTTTGCAAGCACTATATATTTCTTATCTGCACATGTACGGAAATTTTGGACCACGCCGAGATTCGATCACCGGACCTCTAGATTACAAGCATCGTACAGTGCAACTCAACCAAATGAGCCACAGAGCGGGTCTTTCAAGTTATTAAATCCAAAATTTATTTTCTAGCTGAATCATACCAGCAATAAAATTTAGCCACTGTTAATACTTTGATAAATTTAGAGGAAATCTTATTAAAACCGTTAACCATATTTCAATCAATAAAGGAATTTTTAAATACTCTGACGATGCTACTTTGCTAAGATGAAAGTGACAGACGAAACATACTGATTTCGCAAGTGGTATATGCAGTCCGAGATGCAAAAAATGCACTGAAAATATACAAACTACACCCTAAAAGGCAGATATTGGAGGCCAGTTGAATGTAATCAGAATGCAGAAGAAATTCATTCTTATCTCCATTTTAAAAATATGACTCTAAAATTAGCAAAAAAAAAAGAAATAACATGCGTGGCTGTCCACCAGTAAACTAGGACCGTAGATGTGTGAGTGACATTCAATTTCCAAGATCTAAACTGCAGTTTTGTTGAGGTGTTGAAATCAACAGCACGCCCAGCAATGTTATTTATCCCCATAAATGGATACTTTGTTCACAATCTGAGCGACATCATAGTCCGTCACGTAGGTCGTGAGTTAGAAAAACACCATAAAATGAATTCGTTCACGGTGAGTCCTGAATCCATGACCCTGTGCACTAATCCAACCACAAGCCAGGCTACTCTAAAATTTGCTAACAATATTTCTGCGACCGGAAATTTCAACTCCTAAGAAAATCATGATGTTGAAAAAATTTTGGGCTTGCCCCCCCCTGACCGAAATCCTGGCTACGCGACGCCTATGTATTTAACGATGGCGGGCTAAGTTAACACTCAGAAATTTAAAGTTGCTATAATTAAATATAGAGACGAAAAAACGATTTTAATTGACGAACAAACGTAGCCATCCCCGATCAAATGGTTCCGAGCGTGATTTGAAGATGTGGGAGGGCTAACTTCGAGTCTCTGCTTTTACGACCAACAATCGGCGAACAAATTTCAATTAAACATGGACAAACGCTTGCTCGAAGTGGTCACACAATTTCATTTGTGGTTCACAGTTGGCAAAAGTGGCAGCCCTCGCGCAAACAGCGCCTTCATGTCCTAATGGTCGCGCCAGATGTCTCGCACATATGTTTATACATTCCCAATCAATAGAATCTTTGTCGACTTCAAGCAGGCATACGACAGTAGCGATCGAAGTGTACTGTACAACATTATGCTGAATTTTGGTATACCGGCAAAGTTAGTGCGACTCACAAGGGTGACGATGACTAATACCGTCTCGCAGGTCAGAGTGCAGAACCGACTCACTGACCTATTTGAAACTCGTACTGGCCTCAAGCAGGGCGACGGGCTGGCGCTGACGCTCTTCAACCTTGCTTTGGAGTATGTAATTCGAGCCATGAATATGGAGAGAAGCGGAACGCTACTCATCAAGTCGGCTCAATTATTAGCGTACGCCGACGATATCAACATCATGTCTCGAAGATTGGGTGATGCAGAAAGCCTTCTGCATAACCTCAATAACGCCGCAAAGGAAGTTGGACTACATATCAACGAAAGCAAATCAAAGGCCATGATGCAATCGAAAACATTAACGCCAGCAAATTCAAGCATCACAGTGGGGGACGCGGGGACCTCAATATCGAGTATGTAGACAACTTCAACTATCTGGGTTGTAACTTATCAAAGGACGCCAACGAAACCGACGAAATTAAGCGACGGATACAACTAGCCAGTAAGACATATTTCTCGGTCCTAACTATAATTAACTCGAAACTTGCGCACAGGAACACGAAGCTCCGCGTGTACAAAACAATCATCCGACCCGTGCTATGTTATGGCTGCGAAACATGGACCCTCACCCAAGCCTCTGAAATTTTGCTAGACCGATTCGAACGAAAGGTCTTTCGGCGAATTTTCGGGGCAGTTCGCGAGCGATACCAATGGCGTATCCGGTACAACCATGAGTGGTATCAATTGTACGTTGAGCTGGAAGTATCGAACATCGTGAAGCTTCAACGTCTGCAATGGGCGGGGCATGTACAACGGATGGACGATAATCGCATGCCAAAGAAAGTTATGAACGCACAACGAATTGACGGAGCGAGGTTGCGTGGACGACCGAGAGCTCGCTGGGAGAACTCCGTAGGTGAAGACGCCCACCAGCTGCTGGGCTTCCGAAACTGGAGGACAAGGTCACGTAACCGCGACAATTGGAGGTCAACGATTCAGGCGGCCAAGGCCCGACGTCGGGCTATCACTTAAGAGTAAAAAGTTTTGTGGTGTGGGGTCCATATATTGGTGTGGAACTATTGAGCTTGTTGAAGTGTGGGGCGGGGACGTAGCCAGGATTTTGTTTCGGGAGGGGTCCAACGGAATTTTCAGACGCGCGACAAATTTATTGTTGAAGAGTGGATACACTAAATATTAGACTGGTATGTTATAAAACGTTGAGAATAGCTGGAACCGTGTAACCTGACTTTTTAGTGTAATTATAACCATCATGAGTGAAAAGGATGTGCCTATTGCAGAACGCATCATTATTTGTTGTTTAGTCAAAGCAAATATAAAATCCGGGGAAACTTATTAAAAAGTACTAGAGAAGTTCCAGAATGAGTGCCTCTCTAAAACTCAAGTGTATGAGTGTTTGGAAAAAGTTGAGGGAAAGTAGCCACATGCGCGCCACCTAGGGTCACCGATGAAAACGTAAGCGCCGCCACCGTTGAAAAACTCATTGTGGAAGACCGACGAAGTAGTGTACGCTACATGACTGGGGAGTTGGGCATAAGCTTAAGTAGTATGTATTGGGAAAATATTCATGAGCGGCTAGTCTACCGAAAATCTCAGGCATTAAGTATAAAGTATTAAGTATAAATTCTGGCGCTCGGAAGTTTGTACACATCTTCTACAGCATTGAACGAATTGAGAAAGTTCCAATAAATGTTTCAAAAGCTATGAAGAAGTAAAATTGTTTGTGCGAGAATGGGTCCGTGAAAAGCCGCGAGATTTTTACGAAAAAGATATCCAAAACCTTGCCGGGAGATGGCGAAAATGCATACAGTGGTGTAGGGGAGACTAATTAGAAAAACTAATTTTTACCATTTGTATCTTTAAAATTGTTTTGCTTCGTTAAAACTTGAGCGTTTGGTCATAAAAAAAAGGCTTAACTACATAACTATTACTTGCACAGACTATTAAAGCCAGCGTATATATTCCGTTTTTCAATAAAAGTAACAGATGCAAACTCTCACTTCATTCTTTGTCTACGGGCTTCATGTACCTAAGTACCTTTATATCTCCGCGATTAGCTTAGGCGAGCGAGAGCTAAGTTTCCGTTTAGTCCAACAATCGCCATGCGCAAAATATTTGGGAGCTTATCTTTCACTCGACCCAAAGGGCCGATAATCGCACGTAATTATTTTGTTTTTATAAAAAAAAACACAAGTCATCACGTACCTTCACGATTGATATTAGTCAAAATTTTCAAAGAAATTGTTTCCTTGAAAAAAAAGCTCTGTTTAAAGACTATTTTATCGCATTCTCTGATTTTTGTAGCAATGCTCAGAACCTGCGCAGCGGAAAGTTTAAAGTTCCAAGCTCGCATGAAAACACGTCCATACGTCCAATAAATAAAATCAGAGTGAATAATAATTTTCGACAACAGACATTATTTGCATAGATTCCGCGCAATATATTTTGAAGGGTTGTGTTCAGAGAAGTGTGTATTAATATTCGGATTTATCTAGTTTTGAAAAGAAAACCTCCCTCAAACCAATAAATTTTCCATATCGGATATTTTTTATGATATTCAGTCCCACAGAATTTAGAGAAAAATATGTTACCACCTGAATATTTTGATATTTTATACTGTAATAACGAAAAATTCCGTTATAATTGAAAACATTTCGGGAGGGGTCCGGACCCCATGGACCCCTCCCCTGGCTACGTGCCTGGTGTGGGGTATTCAGAACGCCCAGGCTTACAAAAAGATTTTGTCGTTCGCATTTTCCATGCAACTCCTATAAGATTTCAACAAGATAATGCCATTCATAAAGCAAGTCAAATAAAAGATTGGTTTCGAGGCCTATATATCAAGGTAATGAAATGACTACCATTCTCTCTAGATCTAAGTATCACCAAAAATGTTTGGATGTAGATGACAAAGAACACGTCGACAGTTTAACAACACTGAAGAGATTTGGCAAGTGTTTATGGGAGCTTGGGACAAGACTAACTTAAATTATCGTTAAAGCCTATACAATTCTATACCAGATTGACTTTTTGAGCTCAACTGACTTAAAGGGAGTTCTACTCATTACAAGCTACATTTTCCAGACTAAAATTATCCTTTTTTACCGTTATGTTTTATTTCCTCTGGAACTATCCTAATGACTTTTACGTTTGTACTGTGTAGAATCCTTAAGATTCTCATAAGAAAATCCGAACGGGAGTCAGGATTTGAGACTTTGTGTTATTAAAAGAACAAGCAGTCTACTGAAAATATTGTCACTAAGTTTGAAGAAAATACCGTTATCAGTTTCCGACATACAGACATTTTTCAAGTGACACTATCCTGGTTGGGAGTATATGATCTGCCCCTGACCTTTCCTATATGTGACCAAATTCAACTTATCAAAACGCCCTCGTACTATTGTGGCATTTCATTGATATTATTCGCATTTCATATCTATTACCCAAAAATTACAAATCTACAAAACCTTCGTATTACGGGCGCAGCCCTCTGTACGCAAACCTTGTCTGTTTCATAATTTTAAAAATGTTGCTTAACTTTAAATTTACAGCTTCATAATTAATTTACCTGTCACTCCATGAGCCCCAAAATAAAATCAGTAAGCTTGGCAATAGACTCGTTATTATTGATTTCCAACCTTGCATTCCTGCCACCAATTGTTGCACCTTCTGTTCTTCCCTTAAATACACCAGAAAATTCAATTCAATTCAAAATTCGAATGCTCAAAACTATTGCCCGAAGGATAAAGCCTACAGAATAGCTAAGCATGTATTACTTACACAGTGTAATTCGCTGTTTCGCGTCGAGTCAATGCATCGCAAACTTCGTCGTCATAGGCCAAATTCACTCGACACGCTTTCTCCAAATATAAATTTTGATTTGCCATTCCAACCAAAACACTGGGAATAATGAACAATGTAAGCAGTGGCTCCACCGTAATATTTCTTCGGATACGTGACCATTTTTGTCTGAATGTTGGCTTTCTAATATCCGTCGAACCTCCTTTCGCTTCTGCCATTTCCCGTCACTATACGTAGAAGGGAGCTGTTCAATAACAAAAACTACAATTTAAAATTGATTATAAATTTTCAGTAAATTTACACTTTTGAGGAAATTGATTTGTTTACTCATTTTTAATCTTTATTATTGGTTAGATTTGACCGTCCTAATAAAAATTTACCTTGAGTAGATTCAAATTTCATCACTCTAACACTAGCGATTAGATAATTTATTTATTATTTTATTTGTGAATTCTACTGTATGATCGCCAAATGCCGCGCCGAAATAGTAGAGTCTTCCTGTTTGGTGATTATGATGGCCTGACTGAACCTTATCCTCACAATGGAAAAAAGCTGCGAGCTTAAATTGAACATCTTATAAAAAGTTGGAGAATTTCGATAGTGAAGTTATTTTGCTTTGACTAAAACCTTATTTCCGTGGGAGGGTGGAAGCAATTTCGAGAAAAAAAAATAATCCTATGACTACGTCGAGCTGATGTCTTAAGCAAATTAATTTATAATCTGCAGAAAATTTAATTTATTTAATAAACCTACACTGATTTACTATTTAATTGGGCTAGAGCGAACTAAACCAATAAAGTTATGGGAAAAGAGTAATAATTCACGCACTGAAATAATAATTAAAACTGGAACATGTATGCAAAACCGATATATAATGTACTATAATTTCATACTTAGATATCAAATTAATAAAATAAATAGCACATCTACCTTCATAGAGTCTATAGAGATAACAAAAGATTTGTTATTTGATATTCTCGTATTTTAATGTAGACACAAATTCTATTAAAAGTCACATTCATGTGGATAGTTATGAATTTATCTCTTATGCATACACGCAGTCACATTCGTTGCTCTGATCAAATACTTATTTATTGTTTATCGATTCACTTCACTTCAAATTCACTGTCGATGCTTTTGAAATATAATAAAATGAATCAGATCCTGAATTTTAATTTCAAGATTAACTAATTTTGTAATTTTTACAATTAAATACATAATACTAATCCACTAATAACGTCCGCTACTCGACTACTGAATGACTAAAAGTTAAATCTACCAATTTGCTCAATTGATCTTAATTTTAGGATTATAATAGGCGTGTTTTTTTGTACACCGGTGTAGGTTAGTTTACTGTAACTATTGTTGACATTGTTGTTGCAATTGTAACCCCATGTATATACCCAATAGGAAAAAGAGAGCTTCAGAAGGGCAAAAGCAGCGCTTCTCGGGAAGCAAAGAAGCGCTTCCCATCTCCATTCCTCTTCATGTACTTTTTAACATTGCATGTCCGCGGATGCAAGCAATTCCTTAAGATGGGCTTCAGAAGCGCTTTTAGAGAAGTGAGTGGTAAGCGCTTCTAGAGAAGTAAGCACTTCTAGAGCAGTGTACTAGAAGCGCTCCAAAAGAGTTTCACATTTCACTCATTTAAGTGAATGAAATGCGCTTTTAGAGGATTGAATGTGATAACCGAACATGATGCATTGTGAAATTTTCAAATTTATTAGAAAAATATGTTCATCCGTTTCTTTTTTCAAAATATAAGTTTGCTGCAAAAAATCGACTTGAACACTTTAACAACGAGACGATAATGACGTACACTTTTCACGTTATAAAATTATGTAGAACAACGGTGTATATTCGACGTGTGCTGCAATAGTCGCAAAAAGTCGATGCTTTTCTATTACGATCTTAAAGTGCTTTCTCACCATTCGTAAATACGCTTCTGTGGAAGCGCTTCCTCCGAAGCACATTTGGAAATGGTGAGGAAGCGCTTCTACGTTGCTTTTATCGGAAGCGCTTCTATTTTTCCTATTGGGTGGTTACACTAAAATAACCTATACCGAAGTCCAAAAAAAAAACACGTCTAATGTAATATCTAATCGCTTGTGCTGATTGATTGATATCACTGCGTGGTGACTGATTTTTTTCGGGTCTCCTGTGAAAGCAGGCGAGTGAAATAAATCCACATAAAAGCCCTATAAGAAATTATGCCACTATATTGACGATTAGATTATAATTCTTAATTACCTGTTGCTATTACCGTGAGCACGCACGAGACTAAAGTTAACGTTCAAAATGTAAATCTACCGTGAATTAAGACAATCAGCTGGGAACTGTCGGACAATTTATTGAAAATCTTTTATCAAACCTTATCAAGTCTACCGTGTCTACTAGAAGTACCAGAGGTGCTACGTATTATCATATTAACACAATGCATAATCTTTACATATTGTAAACAAAAATTATCACGATTGTTTTTGGTTTTTTTTTTTGCGCATCATTCTTATTTTTGAAGAAGTGTTATAGGAAGATGAACTATTCCAATTTTGCTACTGAAAACATAATACATAGTCCGATTTTTTTTAGTAAACTACAGTTTGGACAATTTGGGAACGCCTATACGAACGCCATTGCCTAGTTTTTGAAACATTTTCACCTCACTAAGAGGCGTTAGCCTTTCTTTATATTTCATGCGCAGATGCTTAGGGCTTAGCTTTCTTCAGAACTAATCTGATTGTATAGGTATCCCTTAGGATTATGCCATTTTTGACATATTGTGAAGCCCATAAGATGAACCTAATGGCAATGAGGATAAACGTATAGAGAGCCTACTCCATAGAAGCAATTTTTCTGAACAAAAAATTGCACGAGCGTGACGACTATATTATAAGTAGGCAAATGCGTATGTAGAAGAGCAAGAGAAAATCTCTGATTTCCAAAGAATGTGTTTGTATGTGTACATCTTTCCGAAAAAAATGTTTGTATGAATAAAAACTATCTCTCCGTTGAATATGTATGCGTGAATTATATCTCTCGCTGCAGTTTGGGAGCATTGCGTTTTAAATAATCATCTGGCAACACCTACTTCGTTAAAACAATTTTTCGTCAAAAGCGTTTAGCGCGAGATTCAAACGTCACAATTAAATTAACGGCGATAGCACAACTGGCACAACTTTGACACCAACCGAAAAAAATTTTCTGTAATTTTACGATTGTGTTGCAAAATTATATTTTGTGTTATTGTTTGTGATTTTTGATTGATTTTCAATAAAATAAAGCAAGCGAAAAATGGCGTGTATTCTTTGCGGGCCAATTAAAAATCGGAGACTATTTAAGTTACCTCAAGATCGGCTAGCGTAAGTAATGTTTTCAATAATAAGTATGTATTAAATTTCCGGAATCTAGTATTAATCTCGGCATTGCGTGTTTTGAAATTGCAAAATATAGTGGAGAAACTTTTTCTTTTGTTTCATATGCTTTACATTATTATACATTATTGCGAAAATTGGATAGATTCAAGTAAACATACAGCGAGAATAGCAGTATAATTAATACAATAAAAAATAGAAACACCACATTTGCATTTAAAGCGCAGGATGGACATCGAGAGTGACATTTTTGTCCGCTGCGATTTTTTCAATGAAAATATATGCTTACTGTGCTTACAATTCTATGAGCTACAATCCGAACACAGTTTCATAATTTTTCTCGGCCATTTGATGTGTTTTTTCGATACCCCCGTCATTTCATCGTGAAAAGTCGAATGACCGGGGAATCGAAAAAAAAACAACATAAGATTGCGGAGAAAAATTATGGAACCGTTTTCGGATTGTAGCTTTTGGGATTCCCCATCGTTTGTGATATATTCCACGACAGTAAGTATCCATTTTTATACCTTTCGCTCATAGAATGAAAGCGTATATTAATTTTGTCATGATGTTTGTAACGCATTGAAGGAAGCATCTCCGACCATATAAAAAGTATACATATTATCAGCATGACTTGTAGTTGAAATAGATTACACGCGTCAGCAGCAGCATCGGCAGAATTTCATAGCTGACAAATATGCTGAATGCCTAGTCTTCTGCCCAACATTTTTGTCAGCAATGTAAAATGCATTGGGCTTGACGTTTCGCGATGCCGATGCTTCTGCTGACGCGTCTAATCTATTTCAAGCATTGGGAAGTCGATTGGGCTATGTCCGTCTGTCCGTCTGTTGCGACGCGTTTTACTCGGCCAATTTAAAAGCTATGAAGCTGAAATTGTGCACAAATGCTTCTTATTGCTACAGGCAGTTTGTATGTTCGAATCGGTAAAATCGAACAATGGGATCATGGGGCTGCTATACAAACCCAACCCCCCAAATTAGGTTTTTCTAAGAAAAACTATTTTATTTGTGCACCCATTCCAACTAAACTTCACACACTTGGGTTTCTATTGATGACACAAATCATAGGTAAGAATCGATCAAATCGGACCATGGGGTCTTGTGGCTGCCATAGAAACACAACTCCCCATTTTGGTTCTTAAGAAAAATTTGTTTCCCCAATTAAAAAAAAAACTTAAATCTTAATCAAAGCAGCAAAGAAGGTGTAAACAAATGAAATCATACTAAGGGGCCATGCTCCCGTAAAATTTTCTGAGTAAATATTTTCATTTGCCCACTTATTCCAACCAAACCCCATACAAATATTGTTTTGTCGACGCAACGAAACTTTTTCGAAGACGGAAGGTAAAGAATGGAGGAGGACTAAATACAAGTCGTAGGTACGCCCGAAAAAACTTTTAGCCCGGATGAAAGCCAAGGGTATCCAAAAGGTATCCTGAACTGACCACTGGGTTAAGTTATGTAGAATCCTCCTTACTGTGCAGTCATCGACAATTTGAAATTTACGATGCGTTCCACCTAGGAAAGCAGCAACAGACATTTGCAAAACGCGGTATACATTTTGATAACGATAGGCATTTCATGAATGAATAAAAAAAACTATCAATTAAATTTAATTTAGTTTGCAAAAAAAGGATCCATATTTTATTAGCACCTTTTGGTATTTTCTATCACAGACGCCAATATTGGCTAGAAATAATTCAACGGGTGGATTTGATTGACAGCACGAAAACTTTGAAGCTGTGTGAAAAACATTTTCATCCTGAAATGTTTAAGTCCTCAAGATTAACCAGGACTGCTATACCGTTCTTGGAAGAGGGTAACAACTTTCCGATTGGTACTACTAACCCTATTTCTTTTCAGGAACCTGGCTGTTCCAAAACATCTAACAGCCTAGTACAAGTAAGGCATTTCTATAAAGAAATGAGTTCAAAATAATTAATTGCACCCTTATTTGTTTCTTTTCTTTGACATTCATTTTATATTTATTGGTTATCCTTAAACCCATCCTCATCCGTCTTTATTTTCATATCATTTTTTATTTGTTTAATATTTATGTTGCTTTAATAAGGTACAGATCCCGATAGTTAGCCAGCCAAAAAAAGTTGATGCTTCAACACAAACTGAAGCCAAAAAGAAAATAAAAAAAAAAGAGACTAAGAAAACAAAAAGACATAATGCCTTAGAATCTTTAGAAGGGCTGAAGGATATAATTCCGTTGGAGCTAAGTTCCATAACGGAATGTTGCATTAACAATTATGGAAGAAAAAAGCAAGAACACCGCTACTCCCCGGACTTACTACAATTTGCACTGAGCATACACATAGCGTCGCCAATGTCATATAGATTGATTCAGGACGCACTACAGCTCCCAAGTGAATCAACATTGAAAAGAACAATGGCAAAACTCCCGAGCGGCCCAGGAATACTAAATTTCTATTTTGATGCATTGCAATTGAAAACCGCTAACTTTGAAGAGCGCGATAAGCAATGTATTATATGCATCGATGAGATGGCCATAAGGCCACATTTAGAATACGACCGCGGCACGGATAAGATCATTGGGTTCGAAGACGATGGAGAAACGCGTACTGAAATTCCAGCGAAGCATGCTTTTGTCCTTATGTTCAGAGGTATAGCGGCAAACTGGAAACATTTCCTAGGATACGCTTTCGTAGCCAATAGTTGCTCGGCCAAAACGGCAAAAAGAATGCTGTTTGAATGTATAATCAAACTAAGAAATATTGGCCTAAATCCAAAGGGATTGGTATGCGACCAAGGGACAAACTTTATAAAATTGTCGCGTTTGCTCGGAATTTCAATCGATAACACTTGCTTTAAAGTTGACGGCGACGATAGAAATTTATATTTTTTCTTTGACCCGCCTCATTTAATTAAAGCCTTACGCAATAACCTCATGAGGTGCAACATGGAATTTTACGACGGAAAAGTAGCTCGTTGGAAACATATTGTCGAATTTTATGAAAAAGACTCAAAGCAACAATTTAGAGCGGCACCTAAATTAACTAAAGAGCACATCAATCCGAATCCCTTTAAGAAAATGCGCGTGAAATTAGCGACACAAGTTTTTAGTTTCACACTACAGGCGGCTATTCGCTCAATGCGGATATCTGAGGGATGTATTGATACCGCAGATTTCTTAAGAGACATCGACAACCTTTTCGACATTTTCAACTCGAGCAAATTGGCAGAGATTAAATTGTTGCGTAAGCCCTTCGAAGGAACTGAGGCGCAAATAAGCCATTTAGAAAAAATGCTCAATACTTTCGAAAATTTGAAAACAACTGACCGGAATGGACATGATAAAACGGCTAAAGTAAACTTTATTAAAGGGTGGATAATTTCCATTCGAAGTTTGCTCGCACTTTTCGATGATCTTAAGACCACCGGCTTTAAATATCTTTTGACACGTCATCTAAATCAAGACAGTTTAGAGAATGCCTTTGGATTTATAAGAAGGCTTGGTGGAACTAATACAAATCCAACGGCATTACAGTTTGTAGCAACGATGAAAAAAATTACGTGTTCTAAATTTGTTGAGATTGTTAGAAACGGAAATTGCGAGCAACAAAAGGAAATACCCTTACAATTAATTAATGTAACAAGAAACTTGGATAATGAAGTTTCAGCACCGTCTCTAGTCATTGAAAGCAATGACCTGAGAATAGATATGGAAGAAAGGTTTTCATTTAATTACGTATGTGGGTACATATTGAAGCGTTATAAGGAAAGCCATAGCTGTGCATATCTTTCAAGTGACAATGAATCAGCTGCCAACGTTTTTATAAACTATAAAGAATACGATGGAGCAAAATTATATCGACCGTCACGGGAATTCATTAAATATATAGAGAGGCTTGAGCTACAATTTCGAGAGAACTTTGATGACATGCTCACAAGTAAAAACCTTCTAAATACGCTTTGCCAGAAATTAAGGAATGTGCCATATGAAATCTGTCCGTGTGAAGACTCAAAACCAGATTTTATAATACAACTTCTTTTGTCAATAAGAATAAAGCATTTGCTGAAATTCTTTAACAAAAACCCCGGAAGCAACATATCGACAATAAAACAGAAGGAAAAAGATATTGAGATGCAAGAATAGAATAAAATTTTCAATAAAGTAAAGTTAAGGGTTTCTAGTAGCTTGCAATTAATTATAATGAAGGACATACAGTTTTATTATATATACATATTTATATATTTTATATACAACTTTTATAAATGCAATACATAGTTTTTTTTTATTATTTTGTAAATACATTTTTTTAATTTTTTTATTAATTAAGATTAAAATAAAGAAAATACTATTAAAAATTTATTTTAACTTCGCACAATGTTGTTTAGTTGTAATCAATCGATTGAAACTCGAAAATAACAAACAAATAATTATATTAAATTGTCAGAAACAAAACGCATTGATCTCGGCGATGTCACGATCCAGAATAAAGCTACCTGCAGAAATATGCTGAGACATTACCGCCAGAACGAGTGATGTGCCTACACCGCAGGTCGAGCAACGCGAAAGCATGTGGAGCGGTATAAAAAACAAGGCAAGGAAGAAGAAATGTCAGTTTAGAAATCATTTTGGACATGTGTAAAGGCAGTGCAAAAAGGTTTTCGGAGCTGGCTAACTGTAAGGGTTTCAATAAGAATATAAGTATGGAATTAAAGGACACTGCATTGAACGTAAAAAAATAAAATGAATCAACAGCGAATTAATATAAAAGTATATTTTTGTTTATCTGTTATTGAAATTTTAAAAATTATTTTATCATGCATACATAATGTCAGAATATGAAAACATGCAAAATGAAATCAAAGAACATTTATTTTTATTATATACATATTGTATAGTCATATTAAACTCGTAAAAAAAAATAGGGCCCACCCAAGATTTTTTCTGAATTTCATCTAAAAATTGCTTAATTTAAATTCCGTATTGATGATATGTACTAATTTTCTTTACTGTAGCCTCAAATAATTCACAAAAACAAAAATATGTTCGCTAATTTATTTATTTTTTAAATGGGTGCCAAAAAAACTTAGTGAGCCCTATTTTATTTTGAGCAGTTTATAGTAAAGATACTATTATATATTTTTTATAATTAAATGTATTATGGTCGGTTCTGTTATCTGCGAAGCAGGCACTAGGCAACCCAAACAAAACATATTTTAAAGAATAGATTAAATGTTAATCTAATATAAGCTTGGAGAACATAAAGTTAAGAAATATACTGCACAGTAAAAAACGCTTCGCTGTCAGAGAAGCAAGGATTCAAACGCTCGAATGTATTTCAGAAATGACAACACAATAAGAAGTGTAAAGAACTTGATGAAACTGAAAATGACACTCATTGGCACAGGATGCTAAAATGAATATATAGAAAAGAGAGACAAATAATAACGAGTATAATGGGCGGGTGGAGGGCGGCATCATAAAGGGGAAATAAGTGCAACATACAACCTCTGTTTCCCAATCTCCTTTTATCACCTTCTCTCGGTGGTGCTGTTAAATATAGGTTGCAAGCGTCATCATAGCTGGAAAGAAAATAAGAATACATACAGTGCGTACTCGATAATCAAACGCCTCGAAACCTCGAATTTCCAGTAACCCGGATTACCTCAAAGATTGCATTGTACACTCTGTAGTCCGAATTTCCGAATCCGAATCTGACTTTTTCCTCATATTATGTGATATTATCGTCCGAAATACATAAAAACAAAATTTTTCTTTGTTCTTGGAAACAACAAAATTCTTCGAAAATAGAAAACAGATTCTTCGAACAATTTGATTAAATTCATCCATTTACACGAAATTTAGAGCAAATTAAAGGCTTCCACTAGTCCGAATTCCTCTGTAGTCCGGATCGATCCCGGTTTTCATTAGTCCGGATTATCGAGTACGCACTGCATTACAATATGTATATGTAACTGATTCACAAATTATGTTATAATTACTGGGAATGCTCACTTCTCTATTGTTTTATCGAAAAATATGTACGTCTGTGACATATTTTCGAAATATTCCCACTGCTACCATGATTAGACTCGAAATTACAGATGCGTTTACAACTCGAAGCCAGCTTCATTTCCAAATCCGTTTGTTGTTGGCAATTTTGTCCTATCCTGTATTCGACTCGACTCGTCTCAATTGATTCAATGTATCCATATAAAAATTAGACCACAGTCCCCTGTTGGTGTCATCGAATTTATGAAACTATCGTAGAGCTATTTAATTAAATATTTGTTGTTGTTGTTATTCACTTTCATGCGGCTATCCAAATTATTTGAAATGTGTGAAATAGCGTTCTTGTCGGATCGGATTGTCCCTCAGATTGAAATGAATCGAACTTTAAGCTAGTGTCTTGACGCGGAAGTAATGTTATGTTGCACGCGGTTAAGGCCTAAATAGACCTCGGGCGGAATGAAAATGAAATTTTTGTCCGCTGCGATTTTCTCAATGAAAATGCATGCTTACTGTCGTGTAACATGTCGGAACTGATGGGGAACTCCATAAGCTACAATCCAAAAACGGTTCCATAATTTATCTCGGCCATTTTATGTATTATTTTTCGATTCCCCGGTCATTAGATATTTTCCACGGTGAAATGACGGGGAATCGAAAAATAATACATAAAATGGCCGAGAAAAATGTTGGAACCATTTTCGGATTGTAGCTTATGGAATTCCCTATCATCTCCGACATGTTCCACGACAGTAAGCATGCATTTTCATTGAGAAAATCGCAGCGGACAAAAATTTCATTTTCATTCCGCCCGCGGTCTATCCAGACCTTTAATTAATAAATGAAACGTACAAGATTGTTGCATAAGTTGTGAATTGTGAAGCTGTAATGACGCTTGAACCTTAAAACAAAGTATAAAAGGTGAAACTTACTGAAAAGTTACTTCGCAGTAATCTTTTCTCAAAATTTCATAAATGCAATTTTGAATTTTATTACGCTAATTGCGAATACAAATCTTTCGTCAAAAATCAGCTGATATGAAACGTTCGTCTGATCAGGTAACAATTGAACAGTGATTGAATGAGAATTTAACTAACATAGTTGCCGACCTGTCACGAAGTGAACACTGGATTTAAAAAATTAATTTATAACACGGGATGCGCGAATGGACAATTGCCGGACCTTTTTAATACACTTTGTGACACCCGCGAACAAACTAGAGTTGAAAAACGCGATTTTCACTATGTGTATTTGGTTCAAATCACACTCGCGAAATATGTAAACAAATTTTCGGGTCGGCTCGCGTCGTTCAAGTCCAAATTGAACAAACATGGTGGCCGACCGGTCACGAAGTGAACACTGGATTTTGGATACACATTTATGACACGGGATGCGCGAATAGAAACTTGCCGGATCTTTTAAATACACTGTGTGACACCCGCGAACAAACTAGTGTGGAAAAACTGCGATATTCACTATATTTTGTTCAAATGACATTCGCAAAATTTGTAG
This sequence comes from Microchrysa polita, assembly GCA_949715475.1. NCBI lineage: Eukaryota > Metazoa > Arthropoda > Insecta > Diptera > Stratiomyidae > Microchrysa > Microchrysa polita. The sequence continues at coordinate 39,976,449 of OX454421.1, forward strand.
GCAATTTGTCGGCTCCGCTCGTGTCAGTTGAATGAAATTGAACAAAAATAACAGCCGACCGTTGACGAAGTTTACTTTAAACTTCATCATGCACTTTATGACATAAAATGACAAAACACGCACTTACACAACATTTCAAATGCATTTGCCTACATCTGGGAGAAAATAGATTCGAAGTAAATGGTATTTCCTACTTTAGATCCTGTAGTTTAAACTTTGAAAATTTGACAGGAATTGACTCGTGTATCATCGTGTACTCAACATTCTAAAGAGAGAAATACGTTTCGTTAAGTTCTCAAATTTCATTCTTCTCGTTTTTTCATCCGTGTAGATATATTTTTGTTCCATTCTGACAATTTCGACACCCTATAGTATGCCTATAGTATACGTGTGAATAAATTTAACACATAGGTACTCTCTGGATGGTGCCTTTTTTATATGGAGTGACAGTTCTATTAGTTAGTGTTCCCTGCTAATGGCTTTAGTTTGGACACGTTCAATAATGTCCCGATTGGACTTTTTTGGTGAGCTCCAAAGTTAGAGGTCATACGTCCATATTGGTTTTATAATGGACTTGTAATTAGGAAGTTTTGTCAGTACCCATAGTTCAAATTTCTTTTGAAGCAGCCAGTTTAATTCACGTAGCTTCTCTTTGGCATGGATGCGAGTACGCCAGTTAATCTTCTGTCTATGTGAAGACCTAAATAAGAGGCTCAGTTGCCAAAGTGACCAAGTCCAATAGTGTCAAAATCGAGAACATCTTACAAAAACATCTAACATCTTACAAAACCTTCTATAGTAAAATATTTGCTAAATTTTGCACACAACAACTAGGGGGCTTCGCTTCGCCCCCTAGTCGCTACGCTCGCCAACCCCCGGGGCCGAGGCTAATTTCGGGGGCGGCCGAAATTTGGATACCCTTCGCTAGGGCTAAAAGTTTTTTTCGGGCGTACCTTTGACTTGTATTTAATCCCCCTCCTCATTATTTTTCTTCCGTCTTGACAAACGTTTTGGGCTTGGTTGAAATAAGTGGGCAAATAAAAATATTTACAAGGAAAATTTGATTGGGGTTGCCGGAACATGACCCCACAGTACGATTCCATTCGTTTTGAACTTTTTAGTTGCTTTGATAAAGACACATTAATTCAAGGTTTTGTGAAATTGGTGTAAAAAATGTTTCTTAGAAGAACCAAAATGGGGGTTTGGTTTGTATGGCAGCCCCATGACCCCATGGCCCGATTTGATTCAATCTTAGCCCTTGGTTTGCATGGTGGTGAAAACTACCTTAAAGTGTATGGTGGAGTCCCAGGGACTCCTTACTTCAATCTTAATAAAAGCAAAACCAATGTTGTTTTCGTAAAATTATTATCTATAAATATAGTTAATATTGTCCATCAACAATAGATTTTAACTTACATTAGGAACTTTTAATGAGTTTATTTTCTAGAACTTCCAGTTAAATTTACAGTCTCAAAAATCCAATAAAAGAATGCTCACTCCTTAAAAATAGTAAAATTTAAACTTTCAATAAAAATAATTTCCATTTTTTACTAATTTTGAATAGATAAACATATCCAATTAAAAAATAAACATAAATCTTCTCAAATAGCATGTAAATAAAAAACGTGCATTGCTTCAATTCAGATAATGTTCTGTGAATTTTCTTCATACTTTTTTGATCATGACGGGAATATTGGTTTGCAATAAGCTAATAAGAGTTGCGAATATAAATTGTCTTCCTTCATTATTTGTTTCAGCACGAGAAACAGTATATTCTCTGATTCCGAGGAATTTATCCCAACTCCATTATCAATTTCATCAGTTAGAAGGTTTACATTTAGGGTTTCTAATGCTGTGACCCTGTTGTTCTGGGCAACATTAGGTACGTTTTATTGTGTTTATCCCGTGCAGGTTTGGGTAGAACTTCATATAAAAAAAATGACACTTAACCAGGTAACGTTCACGCGTGCAACTATCCTACACGGGATAGAGCTTCTATGAATCAAATGTAGATGGCGCACGCATAGGGAAAACATGAGGGAATTTGTTTTTTCAAACCAAATGTGAGAGTTTTTCTCATCACGAGAAAAGATTTTGCAAAAAAATAATCATCTTTTGTGATAAAATCCACCACAACTAAAAAATAAGCCGGCGAAGGTGAGTCAAAGATGCGCAAAAACTGTCAAATGTCAGCTGTTTGGTCTTAACCGGGATGTTATCCGCGATCGTTTTTTTCGAGTCAGATTTACCCGCGATACGAAAAAAACGTCGCTAATGTATGTATTGTACATACGTGAAGTCGGGTTATCTTTTTTCAGTTGTGTAATTAATTGTGTCAGGAACTAAGGTCTTTTTAGTTTTGTGCATACATTTTAATATTAATTGAAGACATTGGGATTGACTCCACAAATGTCGAAAATAAGAAACATAACTACTATAGGTCATCGAAGAGTACGACGGCTGCATGAAAAAAACAGTGTACATTTCGATTGCATCTACTTCACCCTTGGTGTAATTATAATATACATAATTATAATTTCTGGTTAATTTGTCTCAGAAACAATTGCTCTCATTGCATAACACAAAGTGCATGGTGGAGTCCCATGGACTCCTTCTATCGTTTTTACTCACCGAAGCAAATAGCGCAAGCACACGTCGTCTTCTGTCCAAGTCCACCGCGCTACTGGAGGAAGGTACTAAAACGCACTGAAACACGCATTGATAAAAGAAATCTGAGGAGGAGTCCCTGGGACTCACCATGCAAATTAAGGGTTATGTTTTGTGTCATCAATAGAAATACATTTGTGTGAAATTTGGTTGATTTTGGTGGACAAATGAAAAACTTTTTCTTTGAAGAACCTAATTTGGGGGGTTGGATTTTTATGGCAGCCCCATTACCCCATGGTCCGATTAGATCCATTCTTACATATGTTTTGTGTCAACAATAGAAATACATTTGTGTGAAATTTGGTTGAAATTGGTACACAAATAAAAAAGTTTTTCTTAGAAGAACTCAAATTGGGGGGCTAGGTTTGTGTGGCAGCCCCATGACCCAGTGATCCAATTTGGGTAAATCAAACATACGGGAATGGTCCCACAATACGTTTACTTTTATTTTTGCATTTCCGGTTGTTTCGATAAAGATATATGAATACAAGGTTTTCTGCGCAATAGGTGCAAAAAGGATGTTTCTTAAAAGAACCCAATTGGTTGATTGGGTTTGTATGGCAGCCCCATGATCCCACAGTCCGATCCCACCCATTTTTACATATGCTTTGTAGTATTATTAGAAGAACATTTTTGTGATGTTTGGTTCAGATTAGTTCAGAATCAAAAAAGATTGTCTTAGAAGAACTTAATTTGGGGAGCTAAGTTTGTATGGCAGCCCCATGACCCCATGGTCGGATTTGATCCAGTCTTACATATGTTGTGTGTCATCAATAGAAACACATTTGAGCGAAGCTAGGTTGAAATTGGTACACAAATAAAAAAGTTTTTCTCAGAAGAACCTAAATGGAGGGGTTAAGATTGTATGGCAGCCCCATGACCCCCTTGTCCGATTTAAGCGATTCAAACATACAAAAAGCCTGCAACAATAATAAGCATGTGTACAAAATTTCAGCTCTCTAGCTTTTATAGCGGCCAAGAAAAACGCACTGCAATAGACGGACAGACAGACAGACAGACGGACATCGCCCAATCGACTCCCCAAATCATGCTGATCATATATGTATACTTTTTATATGGTCGGAGATGCCTCCTTCAATGCGTTACAAACTTCATGACAAAGTTAATATACCCTTTCACTCTATGAGCGAAGGGTATAATAATAGTTAAGATGTAGGATATCCAATCTAATATAAAAGAAAGTCGTGTTAGTTATTCCATTTATAAATCAAGAACGGCTGGACCGATTTCCATAATTTTGGGTTTGTTGGATTAGGCTCTGGCCGAAATAGCAGAATAACTATTGAAACACGCGAAAAATGAGCCAGAATTCACAATGGATTCTTTTTCGCCTATTTCTGCGTGTATTTCTTTAACATATCAGCGCATTTCAGTAAGTTTGCTCCACAGGATTGTGGTCTACCCAAAGTAACAGGACAACTACTGAGACATATGAAACATTCACAATGGGCACAATTATGAAGACAATTCTTTTCCACATACTTCTGTATGTATTTCTTGAACGAATTACAGGATGTCGGTATGTTGACCCCATCAGACGGGTCTACAATAGGCTCCGTCCGGAATAAAAGTATAACCATTGAAATAAGCAGACAATTCACAACGAGCAACAACTCACAATGACTAATTTTTTACCTTAATTTTGCCTATACTTTTTGAACGTCCAACGGATTATTGATATATTTTTCCGTCAAATTGATCTCATCCATTAATAGCAGAGTAACTATTGAAATACGCAAACAAATTCACAATGAAAACAAAAAAAAGAAGACAGTGGGTGCGTTTAACTTATCGAGTAACCTTCTGTTGGAAGCCAGCATTTTGCTGGCAGAAGCTATTATATGTACGCCAACATAGAGAAACAAACTGCCTAATTGTTTTTTTTTTTTAATGAATTGGCCATCGACATTTCATTTTCCTAAAAATTATCCGTTTGGGATGAATGAATGAACTTGCAAGACAAGAACCATCGTTCTTACAATCTGAAATGCACAATGAGTGCATTCAGCGAGCACATATTGGAAAAACCAACTGGAAAGTGTTCTCCCTTCGCGTCCCACTCACCCGCTAATCGGTCCACATGCGATGTATCGAAAATTTCCCCTATTTAGCGTTGAATTGGAATGCTACATTTAGATGTGTAGCTGCTACTTGGACTGCTCGATCAACTGTCACGCACAGCTGCTCGACCATCAATACTGGAATTTGTTTATTCACAGTTCAGCTGAAAAATGTTATTTCTGAGCCAGGTTTTAGTGAACGTTATAATATTGTGCGATGAGAGTACGTATTTTGATTAAGAAAGTTGCAGTCTTAGGATTTTGAATTTTTGATTGCCGCAATGTCTGCGGATGTATCAGCTGGTTAGAGAGAACTGACGTTTCATGTAGCAAGTCCATTCAGCGAACACAAACTTAGCAGTTTTCCAATTTCTTGTGGTGGGGATATGTAGCACATCACAATATGTGCTCGCTGAATGCACTCAATGCTTGTCTGCTGGCCACTACAAAAGCTCTCGCCGTCCGTTTATAAGCACAAACAAACGGACGGCGAGAGCTTTTGTAGTGGCCAGCAGACAAGCATTGTGCATTTCAGATTGTAAGAACGATGGTTCTTGTCTTGCAAGTTTAGCCGTCCGGTTTCGTCTTACAATTTGAATTCACCCATTGGCTTCTGAGCGGCTCCATATTAAACCATATTTGCCTACATATGTATGTACATATACTCTAAATTGAGAAATCCTGTTCTTGTTGATCCGCACTGATTTGCATGTGCGTTTTCTCACGGTGTTGTTAGCCCACTCCATGATTTTGTTTGTTTGACTCTGCAATTCCCTAGCCGCCGTAATAGGATTCTTATTTTGCCTTAACTACTAGTAGAGCATGGTATGTTCACGATTACCGTTTGCCCACTACCGTGTGTAGTCGTCAATGTTTCAATTCGTGAATTCGAAGTGTGATACGCTTGTCAGCCATACCACTTCCTAGCCGCATTGTTAGTTTATTATTCTACGATAAGAATATTTCTTATCATCTTCGAAATAATAAACTTGCGACGGGCAATGGCGAGTTTGCAAACTTGTTTCTCTATGTATCTCTATTTCACAGAGTGGCGACCGAACGATCACGGCCACGTAATAGGATTGACATGGGAGTAGTGTCGCTATATTATCAGCAAATGTGGCGGTTAAGAATCTTCCGGCAGTGGGAAGATCAGCTGTTAAAATTAAGTAGAAGGAGTGGACCAAGAACGCTCCCTTGAGGTACTCTTATCCCGATGCCATAAAATGAATTTAGCCCGTCGTTATATTTTATTAAGCAGGTTCTGAAGCTAAGATAACTCCTTAGAATATCATGAAATTTACTGTTTTGCATTAAAACTTCATTCCATACTTTGTCGAAAGCTTGGAATACATCCACAAAATAGTTTTCCTCCTCGAGGGCAAGCTTGATAAAAATAGTTATTTTGCGATTGAGTTCTATTGTGCCGTGCTTATTTATAAAACCGAACTGGTGTTCTGGTATTATATCGTATGGCATGATTTTGTCTAATAAAAGCCGTTCGATAATCTTTGAATGAATTGGAAGGAGGCATATTTGTCGGTAGGAACCTATAATGGTCTTGTCCTTACCCCGTTTAGCAATAACAATAATATGTGCTGCTTTCTAATTGCTACGGTAGTAATGAAAGTTTAGATGAGCATTAAAGATGTAGAGAATGCCAAGCCTACCATATGGGGGTAATTCTTTTAGCATTTTTCCTGCTACAGAGTCGTGACCAGGAGCCTTGGTGTTAATTTCACTGATTTTGTTGTTTAGGTATTGAAGGGTGAATTTCAAACTGTTAGATGTGTGTGTGTGATTGATGCTTATAGAAAGCATAGCATTGGCTATGTCCACACATGTGCGCTTTCGTCTTCCCGTCTTCAAGCGCCGTATCTACTTTCAACATTGAACATGTCATTGATTGCGTCAAGTGAACAGAAGAGATCAATGTCTCATTCTATCCATATCTGTTCATTATTTATCGTTAAATATGTGTCACGGCTTTGGTCAGGACGGGTAAATGATAAATTCTTTCATGAATTGTATGAATAGATGATGTGTTGTTAATATTTAACATTGGCAATTGCGTTCAAGAATTATTTTGCAAGAGACCTATACTTTTTACGGTTATCAAATATTGAAGAGTAACAATTTCTGTGTTTATTACTCCTCAAATTAGCCGTTTTTAGCAAATTCTGGTGCAAAATAGATAGCAATTTTGCAATACTGAGTCCTGAAAATATTACATCGGTAATTTGTGTTTTTTTTTTTACCACGGTGAGGGATTTTACTAAAAATGTTCGCTACTGTGATTGGAGAATATAAGTTTATATTGGGTTAGATCAGTGGTTCCCGAACTTTTCGGAGTCATGGAACATCTAGCCTCGCCTCTTTTCTTGCCGGAACACATTAAAAAAAAAAAAAGGATTAAAATAAATCATATATGTAGTTGCGTTTGCTTTGGTGGCTTAGAGTAAGCTTATTGTCAGATTCTCATATGTGGAAGGAAGGAACTGGAGGCAAAGCTAGACTCCATGGCTCCGCCTAAAGATGATTGGTATTTTTTAGTTTAAGATTGCGTAGCGTTTTGCGCCATCAACCGCTCAAAAGTTTCTTTTGTCTGAAATATTGTCAAAAGCAGAACTCATTGCACAGATTTCAATAAAATTAGTAGAAGAGATAGACGCATTGTTCGGTTGGCTTAACAAGAGAAAATTGTATAAAGATAGTGGGCAAAAAGTCCCTTACCTATTTATGTGTATATGTCTAACAACTTTTAAATGAATAGCTTAAAATTTAAGCAAGATGCTAAGTGGACCTTAATTTGTGGAACTCTGTTTTCTCTAAATTTTCTAAGAATGATAATCTGACTTTCTGGAAAAAAAATCTGAAGCCTTTAGATCAGATAATCGCAAAAATCATTTGATGCCATCATTTTTTGACGGGCCGAATTTCAGAATGCCAGGCTTCAGAGTTTAAATAAGGTAAAAATGTTGAACCCCTTTTTAAAATCTGGCGCATCAATCCCCACTTAATAGACAACTTGAACGTGTCGGCGATGTTTCGCCGTCCTCCGAAACAATTTCTCTAACAAACTCTAAGAGACTTTTGGCCCATTCTGTATTATACAGTGGAGGTGGAACCCCCAATTCAATTTCGAACACAATGTGTTTTGGAAACGTTATGCCACTGTGAAGCAGCGACGAGGATAATGGATGGATAATTCTTCTATTCCTTATTAATGGAAATTTGCAAATTCATTTGTAATGAAAGCTATTTACGAGTATTTTGTAGAAATTACCTTATGTTGGCCGGGTTTCTGATAGCTCTTATTCAGTACCTGTCGGCTGATTAGTCTTATCGCGTAGAGAAGACACACACCATATTTAGAAAGCTTTTCCATTGTATTGAATGGAATTTTTGTTTATTTTGCATAGCTACGCCATATTTTGCTTGTTTAAGCCATCATCTTAGATTGAGAAAATCATTGCGCACTTTCATCCAACAGCGTAAATAAGCAAAAGATTACATAACTATGCAAAATTAACAAAAAATCAATTCAATATAATGGAGAAGCTTTTTGAATATTGTGTGTGTCTTCTCTGGGCGATAAGACTACCCATTCTATAAGATCTACGAGAGAATGGGCCGTTAAATAGTTGAATTGCTTTGATAAAAAGTTTTACTACTTCATGGAAATATCAACGATTGTTTCTAGTTAAATTTTATATTCGAATATACACTCAACAACTTAAGTGGAAGAATTCATTAAACTTCTTCTTCTAATCTTGCAGGGTTAACTTAACGAATTTAATAGTATTAATAGTAATCGAATGATTGTACGCCGGGGAACTTCTTTATTTCGGGGGTTTTGAAGGTAAAGCTCTTAAACAACAAGCTGTCAATATCCATTTAATGAAAGAGGGAAGTAAAGGACACCCAAAAGAAATTCAACCGCATTTATGGTAAATTTCTATTGAAAAATGAATTTTGATAATATTGCGATTGGTATTTCCTACTTAGTAGTCTGGCTGGTCTAGCGGTTAGTGCGCGCACCTTCGGTGCACAGGCTCATGAGTTCGAATCTCACCGTGTTCCATGGTGTTTTTCGAACTCACGAGCTTGTGACGGACTATGATCTCACTCAGATGTTAAACGAGTACCCATTTATGGGGATAAATAACACTGCTGAGCGTGATGCTGATCTCATTACCTCAACAAAAAGCAGATAAGATCTTGGAAATAGGATGTCACTAACACATCCTGCGGCCTTAGTCCAATGCTGGATTGTCGCGCCTGTTATTTATTTTATTTCCTACTTCAGTGCTTATAGAAATGAACATCAATTTGACAATGCATATTAGTAAATTTTTAAGGTCGAACAAAATAACTTTTTTCTGCCATACCTAATGCTCTGCAGGTTCCTGAATCACAACAATGCTACCAAAGGACCCATGTTTTGTCAATTCTCCTATCCTCAAATGCCTCCGCGGCAAAGCCACTAGTAATAAACAATGCATAAATAAATCTAATTTGTATATTTATTTTAATTTATTATAATTATTAACAAATGTTTATGGTACAAAGATAATAATACTTGATATATAGTCAATATCCGACTTAAGCTAGGTAACTGTGGTTCTTAGGAATTTATTGCTATGTTGTCAAAATAGACCGCAGCAAAAATATGGATTACAAAATCGATATTTATATCTAGTTCTGAATATTGAAAATTTTATCTACACAACAATGACAATATGTGCAAAATTATCCTGATATAATTCCTTTAATATTTTCTTAGCTTGTTCTTTTGCTTTTTGCATTTTTCACTTATGTATATAGTAAAATGTACAGAAAAAGATTATTTAGACCATTCTTAATCTAAGGGCCATTCTTTCGTACATTTTATAGGCTGGTTAGTCTTATTGCCTAGCGAAGACACACACAATATTTGGAAAGCTTTTCCATTGTACTGAATGACATTTTTGTTTATTTTGCATAGTTATGTTATCTTTTGCTTATTTACGCTGTTGCATGAAACCGTGCAATGATTTTTTTAATCTAAGATGATGGTGTAACCATCAAAATATGGCAGAACTATGCAAAATAAACAAAAATTTCATTCAATAAAATGGAAAAGCTTTCTAAATATTGTGTGTGTCTTCTCTAGGCAATAAGACCAACCAGCCTATAAGATGTACGAAAAAATGGCCCATAATATAACAATATTAAATTAAAAATAATAAAAATATCAAAGATTATTTTCCCCTATTATACAAAATAGGAAGTATCACAGTTTACAATGTTCTACATGTAAAGTTGAGAGATCCTTTACAATATCAATCGTTTCGTTCAACACTCGATTTTGTCCGTCCAATTCGAAACCTTTATTGTCCACACCGGCAGTATTCGTAGTCGTCTCATCAGTTCTTACAACACCATTCGCTTTGCCAATTTTCTCAATGTCGTTTTGAAGATGCGTGATTGCAGCAAGAGTACTGTCACCATTGCTCATTATTGCAGGTCCGTTGTCAACTTTTTCGTCTGTACTGGCATTATTGTTTGTTGCTTCCAATGCTTTTCGTTTTTCGTCTTGTTTGTGAATACCATACATCCATCTGCAAGAAAAACAACGCAAAAAAATATGTTTGCGGAATTAGATTTATATCTTTAAGATATCTTAAGATTTTCTTATGATGGTGAATGTACTTGTAGATTTATTAAGTGTCTATCGATTCGATAACCTAGTGTGGATAGATGGTGCTTATCGCCTATATTAAAACTACATACTTAGATCACATGATCAACACGTAAAAAAGTCAAGGCTAAAATACTTAAATTTCAAATTCATACTTAACTATTTTTCTCCGCGATTTTGCCATTTTTTTTTGCTGTACCAAATGACGAGATGTAATGCGATAAAGTGCAATCTTAGAGGAAGATTGCAATTATTATTACAATAAAAATAGTAATCAATGATATTCAATTTAGTTTTACAAGAACTATACATAATTTTTTAACAACATAAATACATATTCAGGGTTTTCTATGGAAGTTATAAGTAAAACCTCTGCGAATTAAAAAAAAACACACAGACAAAAAAAATAAACGTAAACTTTGCAAAACCGCGATCAAATCAGAAGCCAAGAATAAATAAGTTTAATAATAAGTTTAATAAACGAAATAAAAGAATATAATTAAATTCTTTTTTTAGGAAGCTATTTAAACGAAATAAAAAAGTTTTTAATAATGAATGAAGTCATACATTTATCAAGAACCACACAATTAGAAGCAGTTATGCATTTAATACAAAAAATCATTTAGAGTTCATGATTTCCAAAGAGCTGTATCTAATTAAATCGATTCTTTCAACTAGATTAATGGCAAAGTGTTATGTAGGATTGACAATGAAAATTGATTAAAAGTTTCAACTGCTTTTAAATTTTCATAGCTATAATCACGAAAAAACCATACTTACAAAAATATCACAACAGCCGGAGCGGTAAGTCCTCCGCCAAGCAAGAAGAATGCTCCCGGTAAAGTATTCAATGTGGCAGCATACAAACTTGTATACATGGGTGCATACAAAAGTGGCATTAACGCTTCGGCAACACCAAAAAGTGAATTGACTTTTCCCAACTCATTGCTATTAACCAGTTTCGTTGCAATCGATCTCATTGCAATGAAAGAAGTACCATTCAGAATTTCCACAATTGGTGCAATATAGAATTGCCAATCCGTAACGGCAAAAGCATAAACGAAACTCGATAGAATTTTAGACATACTTGACATAACACCGATCAATGCATCGTCAATTTTTAGCATATGTGAGAATACGCCGACCGAGAAGAGGGTGCCTATAAAATAAAAATTAAATAGGGTTAAGACAAATTTAAAGTGTTTTTTTTTTCTAGTTTTAAATTTACTCACCCATCAAGTTTGTGATCATGGCATAAGTCGAGAAAAAGCTGAATTCAACTTCACTCCAGTTGAATCGATAACGTGTAAATAAATACATAACCGACATTTCACCTGAAAGGAAAAGAAATATTTAAATTATATTATGATGTTTTAATTCGAAGAAAAAAGCATTCAAATAGGTTTGAAGTTAAGGAAATTTGCGCTATACAGAAAAACATAATAATTGAAAAAATTGAATTAATACAGCTAAATGTGTTTAAAACGGGGAGGAGTACTTAACCCTCGGATAGTTCAGTGGGCAGGGACGGATTTCCCATATGGGCAACCTGGGCAGCTGCCCGGGGCGGCAGATTTCCACCCTCTACAAGTTTAAGCTATACCCATAGCTATTGAGTGCATTCACTCACAAATGAGTGGTTCCGAGTTCGACTTTTGCTTTTATTATCCTTCGCCAGAAGGCACACCCAAGCGAGCAACAAAAATGGTGGGAAATCATCAATCATAAAAAATATGAAGCTGCCCGATTTTCATTGTAACAATACAATTATTCGTCATAATTTTTGAAACTTATTTTCCCGCCATCTATACTCGGTTTCGTGGCTACATAGTTGAAAATCGTATAAAACTTGCCCTAATTAGAGGACGTTGCACTCCCTACAGCACTGAGTCATTGTCTCATTACCTTTATGTTTTTTTTAAGTCAAGTCATAAATTAATGACTTTTATGAGCGTAAGAATTAGGTGGGTATTCTACATAATACATAATGCTTCCTCGACGAAATAAGACAAGAAGCGAAAACGTGAAAATATGATTGATCTGCAAGTAACCACAATTGCATGATTTGTTCCAAATTTTGGACAGATGATAAAAAATGCTTAGCACCCAAAATAACATTGGGAGGTTAAACAGTCAGAATAAATTCATTTCAGCAGAAAGGTGGCTAAAAGAGACATGTGATATGGTTTTAAACAAACTCATGCACTGCTTGATACGTATAGGTCTAAAAATCATGCACTTTGGCTCTAAGTATTATGGTGGAATTTCACATCCAGGTGATTTAGTCACCAATTCCAAGATTTCCGTAGTTTGCTTTGTAATTTTTCCAAATCAATCTCAATTTATGTTTTATAAAGCCAACCAATTTTGTATTAACTGCATTTCGGGGCAGAACAGTTTCATGAAGAGACTTAGTATTGTCCTGTACAAAAAAGATGTCTTTTAAAATCAAATAACCAGCCTCAAATTTAGAGAAAAAAAACCTAAAATAGTCTTTCATAAGCCACTGACGAGTTTTAGTACTTTTTGTAGACTTGAGTTCAACTTCTGAATTTGCTCACCTTACCAATTTCACCATTTTTGTGTTGATACAGATTGTGCTGCTTCGACATAGCTATACACTTGTCGAACCTTTTCTAAGAAGAAAATCAACGGGCAATATTCGCCGAAGTACAGTGCAAAATATTGACGACATTTTCGGCATTGTTCAGCTTACCCTGATGGTCCCCCATAGAGGCAAAGATGTTTTCTTTGCCCACGAGCAAAGGATCGGAAGTCAAAATACAATTGCAACGAGTGCAAAAAGCCAATATGCGAAGACCATCGAGGAAAAAGCTGTGAAGAAGAATGCTTCTAAATATTGACTAACCTTGGATACCGATTTAAGAAAAAATATTTACCTTAGCTAAAGAATTTTGATGTACTTATCTTTGTTAATTAGTATTAATACGTTTTATAAGATGTTCACAGTGAACCAAATCATATGTATAATTTGGGGCTATTTTCATGTTTTCGTATGAAAACAGCCCAAAAATATTTCAATTCCCATACAAATTGACACATTGAAAATACGCTATTTTGCGTGTTTTCTATGAAACCTTGATTATTTTCAAATAAAACGTGTAAGCACCCAGGTCTCAAACCTAAATTCCCCTATTCAGCACATTTCGGCTCACTCCAATATTTTAACTGACACCCGACCAAATTGTTCAGTTTCGTGTGTTTGCCAATGTTCTTAATTTCTCCATGATAAGAGAATGGACGGTCAGTTTGAAGTAACGAAATATGTTGTAAATGACTATAGATGACTGCACTAGCTCATTTTTAAACTTAGAACGATTTATAGGCAAAATATTATTGTCGGTTGTCATATGAAATTACAAACAGTGCACTGTGAGCACTTTTCGGTAATTTTTGAGAACGTACGGCGAAATCAATCCGTTTTCGTCCACTCTGGATAGAATATTAAATAATAAAAACAAAATTCTGTAAAAATTTATATATATATTGGTGACTTTGTATCTTGTATATATAGCAAAAATTGCGTTATATTGGGTGACATGAATTTAGATTTATTGAGTGATTCAGTTGATGTCGTTAAGTATAAAATGCTTATGGCTGCAAATGGTTTTTATTCATGCGTTGACGTACCAACTAGGGTCACAGATTGTAGCCAAACATGCATAGATCATATCTTCACTCGTTTGAGCAATAATAGCAGTTTTTCCTTAACTAGCTCTGCCACCTATATTAACATTTCGGATCACTATATGACCAGTCTTTTTTTGAATAATACAGTTGTGAGTAATGAGAGTACAGTTGATGAAACCATTCCCTTAAGGAAATATGATTTGCACAAATTTAATAGTTTACTAAGAATGGAATGCTGGAACGATACATATAATAGTAATAACCCCTCTGTAGCATTTGATAATTTCTTACGAACTTTACTTAACCATGCTAATAATTGTGTACTTTCTAGTCCTCGTAGGAAACCTATCAAAATGCTGAAGCCGTGGATTACTAATTCATTAGCTTTAAAAATAAATAAAAGAAATAAATTGAGGTTAAAATGTTCTAAGCATCCATCTAATTTGAGCTACCAGGAACAGTTTGCGACGTTGTGTCATGAAATCAAGACAGAAATCCCTAAGTGTAAAGAAATGTATTTCTTAAATGAATTTAATAAATATAAGGGTAGCCCAAAGGGTGAGTGGGCCACAATAAATAAAATACTGAATAAAAAATCCAATAAAGGCATTGTAAAAAATCTCAAAATTAACGATTCAATTATTTCAGAGCCGACACAACTTGCTGATATTTTCATAGACTTTTTCTGTAATCTTTCCCACGATATATCCGGTAGTTCATGTAATAACTTCTGTTCTAAGCAACTGAAAGAAGATATTATTCAAACACATAGCTTCGTCTTCGAACGTATTACATCTTTCGAACTATATCGCTTAATCATGTCCTTAAAAAATACTCATTCTAATGTTGAGAATTGCCTCTCAAATTGGGTCCTTAAAAATATAGCATTAAATATTGTTGATGTCTTAGCAGATATTTTCAATAAAAGTGTACTTTGGGGGGTCTTTCCTGATATTTTGAAAATAGCAGAGGTTGTGCCTTTGTTCAAAAAAGGTGATACTTCAGACCCTAATAATTATCGCCCGATCTCAGTTTTGTCTCCCTTCACTAAAGTTTTTGAAAGAGCAATTAAAACTCGTATGCTTTCGTTTCTAAACAAAACCAATTTCCTGAGCGAATGTCAGTTTGGATTTAGAAAAGGCAAATCAACTGAAGATGCGTTATTATCTTTTTGTACCCATATTTTTAATGATGTTAATGAAGGCAATCTTTCTGGGGCTTTGTTTGTCGATATTCAAAAAGCATTTGACTCTGTAGACCACCAGTTGATGCTCAAAAAACTGTATAATGCTGGTTTCAGAGGGTTTATGTGGAAGTGGTTCTCCTCTTTTCTATCTGACAGGAAACAAAGAGTGAAAATTGGAAACACTTTTAGTAAAACTCGGGCGATCGATTTGGGAGTTCCACAGGGATCCGTATTAGGGCCACTTTTATTTCTAATCTTTATTAACTCACTGTTTGTTCAAAATTTCAAAAGTAAGCTTACTGCATTTGCTGACGATTTAGCCTGCTCTTTCAGTGAAAAATCAATGCTAAATTTTACCTGCAACATAAATCATGATTTGGAAACACTTAGGATTTGGTTCTCTTCTCACAAGCTCTCCATGAGTGTAAAAACGAAAATAATGTTTTTTAATATGAGGGACCATAGCTATGAATCTCACACTTTTAAGTATCATCATCTCAATTGCAAACGTTTTCTGTTGCCTAATGATAATGACCATTCTCCTAGCTTGCGTAACCACTCTACCACTTTTTATTTCGATGGCTTTTGTTCTGATAAATGCTTCTCAATTGAGGTCGTTCCTAGTTTTAAATATCTGGGAGTAACTCTGGACAATAAGCTGAACTGGGCTAATCATATTTCGAACGTAAATGATTATCTGTCCTTTGCGATCAGGCAAATGTATCAACTGCGCCCTTATTGTTCACTCCATGTATTGAAAATGATTTATTTTAGTCTTTTCCATTCTAAGATTGATTATGGCTTAGCATGTTGGGGTGGTACTTATAAAACTAGATTGAATCCTGTGTTGTTAGCTCAAAAGCATGCTATAAGAATTATTTGCAAGAAAAATAGACTGCATAGTAGCTATCCCTTATTCAAGGAACTAAATATTCTTCCAGTAATCCATTTATACTGCTTTAAAATTTTAAAGCTATTTTTCATTCGTTGCGGCTACCTTAATACTCGAAACTCGTATCTCTATAACCTACGACTGAATGATGCATTCTTAGTAAACATCCCCCGATGTACAAGAGTTAGTTTTTCAAAATTTTTCTTATGTTCGGCTCCTAGGCTGTTTAATAATCTACCTCTCTCAATTAGAAAAATTCGTGTTCTTCCAAAGTTTATCAAAGAGGTAAAAGTCTGGCTTATGAACTTTGACTATACTGGAGTTCATTCAATTTTAAACAATATTATGGTTTAGTGTTTTGTAATATGTGTTAGCTCTATTTAAGATTAATTTATGCAGAATAATCTTGTTTATTTATTTTAATCTATGTTTCATTCTCGTCTGCACGCTTATCTTTCCTTTGCTTCTTCTCTTCTTTCCCCCTTCTATATCTCTTTTTTAATTATACATATTTATTTAAATTATTATTTCTTATGTTATTCTGTTTCATTTTATTTGTCTTTTGTGTTTGCTTATTATTTAATTGTTAATTTTTGCTATTTATTTTTACATTTTTTTTTTATATATATATAATTAATACTTATTCCGTTCTTCGCCTGGCAATTTATAATATTACTATTTGTTTGGGAATTTTTTTTTTTCATCATTTTGACATTCGAAACTAATTTTTATAATTATAGAATGTATTTTTGGAGAAAAATAAATAATAATAATAATAATAATAATAATAATAATTTATTTGTGATAAGTTCAAATTACCCTCAAATTTGACACCACCTAATTTTTTCTTCCACATACTAAAAACTAATGTCCGAAATCCACTTTTTTTATATACCGCACTTAATCAAAAGGCTTCACAATTACTCCTATTTCACACAAATGTGCCAAAAAAGCAAAAATTTAAGTTTTAGAGCGATTTTTGCCTTGGGGTCTGTCGGACCCCACTGAACCATTTACGTATGTAAAATTTACCTGAACCATCCGAGGGTTAAAGATAAACACAGGCATAACTTTCTTGAAGAAATGGTCTGTTGAAGGTTCTAGCGCTAAATTGGGCCTTAATGAGCTCAAGTGAAACTGCATCAAGAAAAACATATTACGGGTTTGGATTGGGCTATTGAAAAAAACAACGGAACTATTGACCGATTTGACTGTAGACCAGATACGCACTGTTGTTATAGTGTCTTAATCCAGGTCCAAGTCATAAGTCATAAGGAGTTGAGATCCGTTCTCTGAAGTCAAGACCTTTCGTTAAATATAAAGTGTTTTGGCAAATGATGGTAAAAAAAGTAAAATGCCCGATTTTTTGGTACCGACAGTGCCGGATTAACCACGTGGCAGAAGGTGGCAAATGCCACGGACCCCGCGCTTTGGGGGGCCCGCGTTTTTCTCGAACAAAAATTATAACAACCAAGATGCTTCCAAAATTGTTATAAGACTTTATCGTTGAACAATTTACGCTAGGGTGTTCCAAAATTACAGCAAGGTTTGTATTGCATAAAAATACAGAAATATTTCTTTCTAAAGGCTAGTACTGAGATCGAGAGTGAAATTTTTGTCCGCTGCGATTTTTTCAATGAAAATGTATTCATACTGTCGTGGAATATGTGGAGAATGCTGGGGAATTCCATACGCTCTCTCTGGTTCCTGTTAACCCCTTGTGGGGCATAGGGCATCAACTACGCCTACTTTCCACCTCGTTCTGTTCTGTGCCATCGTCTTTAGGTCTGACCACTGTTTGTTTAATGAAGCATCCTCGCTATTAACCGATCTTCTCCACGTGTTTCTTGGCCGTCCAACACGGCGTCTAGCATTGGCTCCCTGAGGGTTCCAATCTAGGGCCTGTTTTGCAATATTTGTTGGCCCTCTTCGGAGAGTATGACCTATCCATTGCCACTTTCGCCTTTTGACAGAAGTGCCTATCCAATCCAGGCCTGTGATACTCAGGAGATCATCATTGGAAATAATCTCCGGCCAGCGGATTTGTACACTCAGAGAAAAAAACGCACATTCATATTAAAAGCTCCACATTTAAATTGAACGCAGTATTCGTTTGAAAAATATCGTTTGATTTGAACGAGTTCTCATTTACGCCAAGAGAATTTCTTTTAAAACAAAAGAACAGCTAAACCCCAAACGGCGGTCGTTTAAATCAAAAGATTCCGCATTACATATAGTATACATTCCTTTACGTAACAAATACACTTACTTAAAGGACGCGATGCCAAAATATCATTTGTTTCAATACTTCCGGCCGGTCCGATGAGTCTCACGTGTTCATGTTCATTCCAAAAAAATGTGTAGTGTCTAACAACAAACGCGTATTAGAATCTTCGTCGATGTTAAGAGTGTTTTCGATAATGTACTGGAGGAATGGACGCTTGCACACGTGCAATTTAAGTTTAGCGGATGTTAGAATAAAAGTGTAATGTATTAACCATATTAAAATTAGACCTAAATAAAAAGTAAAGTGTTTTTCTAAAGTTTTCATAAGTTTTATTCTTTATTGATTTGTCAACCCAGGTAACAGTAAGTATCTAATCGAATGGAGAATGGACAATCAAACGGAATGTATTATTTTATTTCAGAAGAGTTTGCTTTTAATTCCATGTAAAACTCAATTATTTTGAATGGGGTAATTTCTATGAAATGAAAACGCGATGCGTTACTTTCTTAATACATACCGTTTCATTAAAAAGAATGCTTCGTTTATTTTAAATAACAAAAATGTTCAATATAAAAACGAAGACGTTTGATACAATTGCCTTTCATTTATTTAAAATGTTTTACCCGTTTACAGTAAAAGAATAAGTGTTTATTTCAATGAAAAATACGTTTAAATCGACTGGCTCCTTCTTTCCAGGTAAACGTAAATTCTTTTAATTCAAACGCTTTTTTACAACTCATTATGCTTTTGAAAGAAACGCCGCTCGTTAGAATTAAACGCATTTGCGTGTGGAGCCAAATCAAAAGCGCAAATCGTTTGAATTAAATATATTTTGTTCAATATTAATGAATTTTTCTCTGAGTGTAGGATGCGCCGTAGGCACTGGTTTACGAAAGTTTGCAGCTTAGTTGTTATCTCGTTGGTCACCTTCCAAGTTGAACAGCCATAAAGAAGCACAGATATTACAATAGAATTGAAGATTCGGATTTTGGTGCGCCTGGAAATGTTGTTATTATTTTATTTATTTATTATTTTGCCAGAAAGGAGTCAAAGTGAAGAAGGCTGCCCTAGCCTTATTGATACGCGATTGTACATCAGCGTCTGCGCCGCCATCTGCTGTGACTATGCTTCCGAGGTAGCAGAGTTCGTCAACTTTTTCGACTGCCTGGCCCGAAACACAAATTCCGCTTTGTCCACCAGGATGGGAGCTCAAGTACTTGGTCTTGGCAGCGTTTATCTTGAGCCCGGCATTACGGCTTTCGCAATGCATAGCATCGGCCATTTGAGCTACATCCTCCTTTTTATTTGAAAGCAGACAAATATCGTCAGCATAGTCCAGGTGTTGCAGGTAATCAAACATTTTCCATCTGATACCTTTCCTCTGGTTTTGAAGCGCGCTCACTAGTACATCGTTAATGGCTATGAGGAAAAGAATAGGTGATAAAATGCAACCTTGTCTCACTCCACTGTGCACCTCAAAAGGATCTGAAAGCTTACCCTTGTGCAAAACGTGACATTGGGCTCCCCGATAAGATTCCTTGATGATGGAAATTATTTTATCTGGTATGCCCCTCCTACGAAGAGCTCTCCAAATATACTCCCGATCAACACTATCGAACGCCTTCTCGAAATCAATGAACATGAGGTGTAATGGGGATCTCCATTCGGCGGATTGCTCAATAATAATTCGGAGAGTGTTTATATGGTCGCTACATGAAAAACCCTCACGAAAGCCAGCCTGTTCATTGCTTAAAGTGCGATCAACTTCATCCTTGATCCAGTTCAAAATAATTTTAGCCATCAGCTTGGATACAGCTGGAAGTAGGCAAATACCGCGCCAATTATTACAATCCTTAAGGTTACCCTTCTTAAGAATTTTAATAATTACGCCCTTTTTCCATTCTACTGGAAGAGTTTCGGTTTCCCAACACTCTCTGATGAGGGGAAGCAGAATATCCGCTGTAGCATTCGAATCCGCTTTAAATAGTTCGACCGGAATTCCATCTATCCCCGGGGCCTTACCGGCGTCCATAGATTCGATAACCCGCTTTAATTCCGTCTTAGATGGTGGTCTGGAATTAATACTGGCTACTGGAGGGACGTCTTCTTCTGCCGATGAAAATGCACTTGCAGGCCCGAAACGGTTGTTAAGGACCTCAAAAAAGTGCTCTTTCCATCTCTGAAGCTGCTGTTCTTCACTAACAAGCAGTAGCCCTTCTTTATCTTTCACAGGATGGTCCGTTGTGAACGACTTGCCAATTAGTGATTTAATTAGCTTAAATAGGGTACCGCTTTCACCACGGTAAGCCGCATCATTTGCCTCCTTCGCTAAAGCGTTGATGTAAGTACGCTTATCACGCCTCACACTTCTCTGCACGCCTTTTTGTAGTGAACGGTATTCAGCACGAAGTTGATTTTTAGCTGAATCATCAGCAGCAGAGTTAATCTGTTCCTTAACTCTTTTGCGTGCTGAGATAAGAGACCAAGTAGCATCACTGATAAATGGTCTCCTACCACGATCCAATCTTCCCACAGTCGCTTCGCCACATGAAATAAAAGAATCCTTTGCAAAATTCCATCTATCTTCAATTGTAGGATCCTGAAGAGATGTTGCTGCACAAGCTTTTTCGTGCAAGGCGGTCGAATATGCACGTCTAGTTGAGGAATTTTTTAGCTTTTGCACATTAAATCGTGGCAAGATTCGCGTGTTGTGAGATCGTTGAATCGCTGCCGTTCGTAAGCGAAATTTCGCGATAACAAGGTGGTGGTCGCTGCCAACATCAGCCCCACGCTTCAACCTGACGTCTAAGAGGCAGTTTCGCCATGTGTTAGAAACAGCAATATGGTCAATTTGGCTCTCTGTTCTGCCATCAGGAGAAATCCAAGTTGTTAGGTGGCAGGGTTTATGCTTGAACAACGTTCCGCCAATGACTAGTTGCCGAGAGTTACAAAACTCCACGAACATTTCGCCATTGTTGTTCCTGTCGCCAAGCCCGTGATTGCCCATAAGATGTTCCAATTCCAATTCCATACGCTGCAATCCGAAAATAGTTCCATATTTTTTCTCGGTCATTTCATGTATTTTTTTCCGAATCCCCAGTTATTTCATCGTGAAATGGCAAACAACCGGGGAATCGAAAAATAATACATAAAATAGGCGAGGAGAATTATGGAACCGGTCTCGGATTGTAGCTTATGGAATTCCCCACCGTTTGTGACATATTCGACGACAGTAAGTACGCATTTTTATTGATAAAATCGCAGCGGGAAGAATTTCACTCTCGATCTTAATTCTGCCCTTAATTCATGATAGCATTCCCGTAAACCTACGTCCCCATTGTTTCAGACTCACGTTCTAGCGAGAAATAAGATTTTTGGAGTTAATGTTAGGAAATGTGCTTGCATACATCCCTAGAATTAAGAAATTACAAATTTATCTCTCATGCACAGTGGCGTACCGCTTTAAACGTTATGAAAAGAGCGGAAAAATACCTGTTTAAAAAATTATTCAAAACGCTTTCTCAAAAATGTTGGTTTTCATTGAAGTGTGTAAATTTTAGATTTTTTTTTACTAAAAACCGTAAAACCTTTCTGGTATATGTGCTACGTGAGTATCTTTATTGTGGGCATCTTTTAGCTAAATGTTTGGTTGTCAGTTTTTATGAACCTGAGTAAACCTGAAAAAGGACAATTCAATCGAAAGCTATATTAAGAGGAAACACTTATATAATGAAATAATTTTCCATTTTTTATTACTTTCGGGAAAATGGTAAATTTTTAAATTTTTAGAGGTCGTCCAAAAAGGGACTTCTAACATCAATTCTTCTTTGTCAAATAAGTACAGTTTTTCTACAGAAATTCGGTTTAACTAATTAAAATAAAAATTCTGGCAAACTCACACACGTCAATGAAAAACATTTTTTGAAACAATTTTCAAAACAGATAATATTGCCCCCACTTTCATAATTGATGGGATGGGAATATTCTCACGGGTTGAATTAAAACACCTTGGAGTTTCTCTCGACACGTTTATTCCGCAAAATGTATAACCCGGAAGAGCCAAGGCAAACGTCAACGTAGATTGACAAGTAGTTATTCGTTAAGTAGTGGGTGCGTTCCCAATATACACGTTTTTATAACAATAATGCTTTTTTGATTTTTTTTTCGCTGGAACAGTGGTTCCCAATTTTTTTTCAGCTTGTGCCTCCTGTTGCGAGATCTGCTGATCATGGCACCTCCTGAGAAAATGTTGGCCAAAAACCGAAAATAGATGCAGAAATTGCCTTGGGCAAGGAATGCTTTTAATTTTGGAAATAAGTTCCGAATCCATTGTCGCAATTTAAACTGTTTGAACATTGTGAGTTCGGCCGTCATCATGGCTTTAGTGATATGTCGAGCAGCAAAATTGATATTATTACTGGAGCGACCAAAATCCGTAATTTTTTTTATCCAAAGACTATAGCTGGCTGATGCGGTTCAAATCAGCCATATCAAATAGGCCCCGCGCTCTACATATGCCACGGGCCCCGCGCTTGCTTAATCCGGCACTGGGTACCGAGTGTATTAATTATTCTGTGACTAAATAAACATGTCAGTATTGATAAAATAGAGTCAGGTGAACTTGCAATAAGAACAGTTGTTTTTATTTAGTAAATCTTTTCAATGAACAGGCTTAAAGTCCCAATCTTAACCCATTAATGCCTGATGTTACATATATGTAACAGTAAGACATCCTTCGTTTCAAACGGCTGCTAAAGGAATAGGATATCAATTCGGGACTAAAAAGTATTTTATCCTGTACTGGACACTATTAGCAATGCGTAGAAATCAATTTAGCTGAATTTGATTGACTATTGTGGAAGTTATAGAGGTTTCTTTCTGATGGTTTTTTCGATGTTGACGAAAATCGTCACGATGGCAAAAGTAGTAGAGGAATTTTATTTTTATATTTAATTGTATGAAAAAAATTGGGAAAAAATTAATCGTATGTCATTACATGGTCTTTTTGAAACAATACAAAAAATAAATGAAATAAATATTGTCCGTAGTTTACGTTTTATAAGTACTTTTATAACACTGTTACATATATGTAACATCCGTCCTGATATGGGGAAAGTGCACTCTTCGTATACGAGGTGTATGAGTATGTACTTTTTTAGTTTTCTTTTTTATTTTATGGATTTTTTACACTATTGACGCGATAGTCCGGATAAATTATCAAAAAAAAAAAGAAGTCCGGATTCTAAAAAAATCCGGATTAACGAAAATTCCGGATTTTAACAAGACATTTTTATCTAAGAAAATAGCATAAATAGTCTTCATAAATGTTAAAATTTAAAAGAAAAAATGCTATTATTTAGGTTTTTCCTTAAAATTAGTCATGTCACATGATTTTCTAGACCCTTGTGTCTTCTTGACTGGCAAATTGAGCGGCCATATTTGGCATAACATACCAAAAATATTAAGAGTCGGAATTAGAATTGCTCTAGAAATCCGGAATATGGATACAATAGTTGTCTTACGTGGATTAAAATGATAGCCGGATTCAAGGGTATCCGAAGCAAGGAGTCAAGGCTTTATTTTCATGAGGCCAAGGATTAGTTATTCTATTTAATTCTGCTAATATAATATTTAAATGGATATATTTTGAGCTAAGAAAGAAGAAATGGTTTCTAATGTAGACCAAATTATAGACAAGGAGGAATTATAGGCTCTTTATTTAGTCCTTTTTAGACAAATTGGGCGGATGGACAAATTGACAAAAAAATTGAAACAATAATTTTATAGTTTACTGGCAAATCTTCCATAATCCTCAAAATCTGTATTGTCAACTACTGTAGTTCTATAAACTTTTTTCCTATTCACAAACTGTCAAATCTATTTGTTCTGTGGGTGTTCAAGAAGCTTCTTAATAAAACCACAACAACTCCACATGCAAAAACACATATATAATAAAATAAAATAATACAATATTTGGCATAATATTTTTGTAAGGCTGCTCAATTTTCGCACACATTTCGTATTATTTCTACGTTATTGTTGCATTATCTACATTTCAAACTTCATGTAAAATATCGGCTTTCATATATTTTTCGCTTTATTAAAAAAAATGTACTAAAATGTTTTCGTTTTGAAAAAAAATCAAAAATATACTTTGAATACACTTTCCCCGTATCATGCCTGATGTTACATATATGTAACACCCTCGAGTACTTCGAGTGCCTGATGTTACATATATGTAACAGTGCCGGGAGCCTGAACCCGGCATCCGGGGAAAATTTTTTTTTCTACAAAATGTGTTTTTAGCCATTTTAAGCCGACGTGGAAAATTTCAGCTCAATCGGTAAGATTTTAGGGTCTCGTCGTTAATGGGTTAATGACGCTCTTAGAGTTGTTAAATGTTTCCTTGATCATTATATCATTAAGAGAACAGATACAGCGGAAAAATGAGGAAATTTTCTTGTGAAACGTTCACCACAATCAAGTATGTATGTACAACCTTTCAGTTTTTTGAAGAAATTAGTCGAACAGGTAGTGAAAACTTATGCTAAATTCTTTAAATATCTTCGAATTATCCATGATTTTGTATAGCATCCCTACTATTGGAAATTCTAGGGACCGAGAGAGAAGTTCGAATTATCTAGGAATTATTCGAATTATTTGAGTTTCGAATTTATTGAGTTATTTGAGTTTTATGTAAATCCAGTTTTTTTTACTCCAACCAGTTTCCAATCAAAGAGTTCTTTGATCAGCTTACATAGGTACCTACAAGCTACAGCTTGTTCAAAATATTATCTTACAAAAGTACATATTCGTAAAAAAGTTGCGTAGCTCGTCCCAGTACTAGTATTGATTAATTGATTACATACCCAATTAAAGAGAATTGTTTGGACAGTACAAGCTGACTATGTATACAATCATTCACAACTTAACCATAGATTTATATGTTTAATATGCTCAGATCTCTTTGAGGCACGAGTACACTTATATCTCTACACGCACGTATGTATACAGCTTTTTCTTCAAAACATACATTTCGCGATTAATTACTGTTGAACTTGACATTATAAGCACTCTTTGTAATTTTTTCTTACTTTCTGTAACTTATAAAATGGTGATATTGCAAATGTTCAAACGTCGAGGAAGTTTTAACACATTTCAATGGGCAAAAATGTGAACATGTTTCTTGAAGGTTGAATTTAGGGAAAAAAGTACATATTTGGCGATCATGGTTCTAAACAATGACGGATCTTAATTCTGAGTGACGGATTACGATTTTTTGTTTGTTTTTGTAAACAGGCATTATAGGCCTACGCCCTACGGTCATGTAAATTGCTATTATACCAGCCCACAAAACTAGAGTAGTTGTTATGTCTACATGTTTTTTTTTTGACTGGAAGATCGAGATCGCCTGTTAAGAAAACTTGACGAGGGTTAAACTTAATCATTTTTTTCTTTGTAATTTACGAATCCAAAAACTAATGTGTAAATTCAGTTGGCAAAAAAATATGCTAAACAGCTTGCAAATTTAAATTCATTATCATTGTAACAGGATCAGGAACAATTACAAGAAGGTGGGTTTTTTTTTTATTTACTGCAAAAGCGTTTAAAAATTTTCTGGTTCTACTGAATGACCTTGTCAGTTAATGTCAATGTCGACATGCAAACTTGACGCAATGTTTCGGTTTATTATCTATGATGCGTACACGCTTACAAAATACCAGTGCACTGTGCACTAGCGTCTTCTAAGCCGTTAATAAGGAAATGAAGAATTACAAACAATCAAGTGTAGCAAACGATAGACGAAGCCTAATTCTATTACTAATGCAATCTTCTGGCGTTATGCAAGACTATATATGAAGCTCATTATTTATGTGTTGATGACAACAACACAATGTTAGCATGCGGTCGTAGATATGTGTGAAAAATACAAATGCGGAAAATATTACCTATTTACGAATAGTATGTAAAACACTAAAATTTCAAGCAACTAATAAAACTAAAACTTACCATGCAACGGTCCGATGACTACCATCACAACGATTATCAACATAATTACACGAAGTCGTCGTTTGTTTGATCCCTTTTTGAAAGCCACCTTAAAAGTTTCCACAACATGTTTCCGATCGAAGAAGTCCAAAAGCAAATTTTTCTCTTTGGCTGCTGCCTGAATAGCTTTCTCCTTTTCCGTCACATTCTTTCGTTCGGGTTCCTTGACCAAAAACAATCCATAAAAAAACGAGATCAAGTACAACGTTGCGGATATTGAGAAAATTCCATAGAAACCAATGTATCTGTTGAGATACATAGAAGAAAGAATGAAATATAACTTTTTTCCCATCCGTACTATATATCAATAAAAATGTAGGGACTAAGAGAACTTAATCCGTTCGCATGTGAAATGAAAAAAGGTTATCTTTTCAAACAAACTTACTTCAACAATATTCCGCTTAGTGCCATCCCAATCGGGATCCCAAGGGAAAAGCACAGATTCAGGATGCCAATCCGTAAAGTGCGTTCCTCTTCTGTCGTAACATCTGCAATATAGCTGAATACTCCCATCAGCATAGTGAACCAACCACCTGTAAGACCGGGTGGTAGAGATTCGGCTAAGCCGGCCACTTCCATAGGAAGACTTTTGAAATATGTACAAAGAATTAGTCCGACTGTAGCGAGAAATTCACCTATGACAGGAATAAGCATACAGGGCTTACGTCGTCCGTGCCTGAAAATACGGAGAAGGATAATTATTATCATTTTATACAAATATTTTTTTTTTTTGTAAATGCGTATACACAAAAAATATATAATATTCTTTTATCCTTTTTGTGTACATTCAAAATTGTGTATTACCTGTCGCTCCACGAGCCCCAGAACAAAATCAGTAAGCAGGGGATAAGACTTTGTATCACCGTTTTCCAGCCTGCCATTCGTGCGACCAGCTGTTGCACTACTTTTTCTTCCCTGTAAATACATAAAGAGACACGGGTAAATAAAACAACTAATTGAAGCTCAACCCTTAACAAGTAAAGATGCGACTCACACTAAGTAGTTATAGCTATAATAGCGGATTCACACTATCGACAGGTTTTACTAAGACCACTAAATTAATCCAGTAAAACCCGCCCGGTAGATTGATATGCAACTAAATTCAAAATGAGTGTTCTTAGGCGCCACTCTCCGATCGATCGGCCCGATTTTTTGATTGCGAGATAAATCGGAAGGTGTATGGGACCATCGGATTCAATTTTTTGATTTGACATGTGGAACGTATTGCCAATGCAATGTTCCCTACAAGCTGTCATGGCAATCATGTGTTCTCAGTTGCTGATTTTTTGACGTAAACCTGTGGTCGTTCTTCATGATGTGGTTGTGGCGGTCATTCTCCATCAAAGTGGCTTCAGTTCAAGATTTGGGTATCACATTAGATTCATCGCTTCAATTTTCTGCTCACATTTGCAATATTACTGAAAAAGCAATGCGAATGCTAGGTTTTATAATGAGGAACACAACACATTTCTATAATATTAATGCTCTAAAAACGTTATATTTCTCATTAGTTAGGAGCAAATTGGAATACATAGCTGTGTTGTGGAATCCTCATTATCAAACTTACAAAGATTTGATTGAGAAAGTTCAGCGGAAATTCTTAAAATATTTAGTGTATAAACTGCATATTAGTTGTGATGAAATTGACTTTGCAAATATATTAAGTTTTATAAATACTGGCACTCTTGAAGAAAGAAGATCATACTATGATTTATTATTCTTATATAATCTTCTAAATGGTTCGATTGATGCTCCGAACATCTTGGCGGAAATATCTTTCAGAGTTCCCCAAAAGCGCACTAGAAGTAATGTTCTTTTCCAATTGCATACCTGTAGAACAAATTATATTCAATTTTCACCAATTGAACGTTTTAAAGCAATTGGCAATACTACTTGTAGTCAAATTGATTTATTCAATACTAATACTAGTTCATTGAAAAAGGTTATGAACATTTAGTAATAAATAAAAACGTCATTTCAAAATAATCTTTGTTCGAAAATAATTATAGATATCGAATTAAAATTATACTGAATTTATAATGATTTAGAGAATATATATAAAGTTTTATTTTTTGTTAAAACTACACTGAATTGTAACTATCATTATTGTATGTATAAAGGACGCAAGTCCGTTGAAATTGAAATAAATAAATAAATAAGTAGCAAGGGATGTCCATCTTCCATCGCCAAAAATGGTATAATTTTCGCAATTTTGTGTTGTGTCTTGTGGACCGTGAAACTCTCTATTTCAGATTGGCCGATAAATTGCCTAATGTATGTGCTGTACGGGTGGTAGATCGATTGTGGGCAATCGATTGCCCAATCGACCGGCCGAGAAATCGTCAGGTTTGTGGTGCCCTTTAGTAGGATCACCACGGTTTTTAGCAGAAGTCAATTCAATTTTCCTACCATAATCCCTATAATGTCTTGGCTGAACTTTTATTTTCCGAGTTATAGTTGTCCCATCACTTTATAGTATGGGCGAGTTGTGATTTATTTGGGAAAAAATGCGAGATTTTTGGTATACACTGCGCGACAAATGTTTAGGTTCATGGATATTTTGCTTGATATAATTTCTATATACTCTGACTGGAAATAATTTTTAATTAATGCCCAATTAACGGTTATTTTAATAAATATTATAATTCTATCAAGCAACTCGCTAACGGAATTTTTTAAAATGAAAATCGAAATTTCCACTGCGACAATTGTATAGGTTCACTTACTTTAAAGAGTTATCCCGTCGTGGTGAGAAGTGTTTGAGGAAACAATTTTTTTCGTGTTGTACTCTGTGAGTCATATAGTGAATAATGTCAACGAGAAAGCAACTTTATGCCGAGGAAAAGGCGACAATTTTCATACTGAAGCAAGAAGGATATTCAAACCGGCAAATGACAATACGGATTCAGCGGAGCTCGAATGTTGTTAAAAATGTTATACGAGATAGTGAAAATTATGGCCGACGATACGCAGGAGGCAGAAAAAAAGCTATTTCCGGTGCATCACGGCGACGTGTCTTAAGATAAGCCTCGAATTCGCCCCTTACTGCGCGTAAGCTTGGGGAGAATTTGGAGTTATCAACAAGTGTGAGGACCATCGAACCTTGTTTGAAACGTTTACGGTTACAGAAAAAACCAGCCTTAACCCCGCGATAGGCATGTTCGATTCATCGAATTGTAACCGATTATTATCAATAATCGATTAATCGATTATTTTTGTTTCGATTATACGATTAATCGATTATTAAAATAATCGAGAAATAATCGAAAAATAATCGAAAATACGATTAATCGAAAATACAATTATTAGAAAAACACGATTTTCGCCGCTTGTCGGAAGATGTCTGCCTGGCACAGACCGAAATTAAAAACTCACGTCACCCCCGTTCTCCCGCTGCAGCTCCACAAAGTGGTTGTTTCGTTGCTTTCGCGAAATATCTGGCAATAGACGAACATGAAAATATTCGTCTCACCGAACGAAATTGGTGGCAAATGAATGGTCTCGACTCTCTATCGCCGATCTCGAAGTCATTTTTCGCTAGTCACCCCCGTTCTCCCGCTGCAGTTCCACAAAGTGGCTGTTTCGCTGCTTGCGGGAAATGTCTGGCACTAGACAGAAATAACATTTTCATATCACCGAACGAAATTGGTGGCAAATTAATGGTCTCGACTCTCTATTGACGATACGGCAGTCGATTTTCGTTAGTCACCCCCGTTCTCCCGCTGCAGCTCCACAAAGTGGCTGTTTCGCTGCTTGCGGGAAATGTCTGGCAGTAAACAAAAATGACATTTTCATGTCGCCGAACGAAATTGGTGGCAAATGAAAGGTCTCGACTCCCTATTGGCGATTCCGAAGTAATTTCTCCCTAGTCACCCCCGTTCTCCCGCTGCAGCTCCACAAAGTGGCTGTTTCGCTGCTTGCGGGAAATGTCTGGCAGTAAACAGAAATGACATTTTCATGTCGCCGAACGAAATTGGTGGCAAATGAAAGGTCTCGACTCCCTATTGGCGATTCCGAAGTAATTTCTCCCTAGTCACCCCCGTTCTCCCCTATTAACGGTTCCGCAGTCATTTCTCCCTAGTCACCCTCGTTCTGCCGCTGCAGATCCGCAAAGTGGTTGTTTCGCTGCTTGCGGGAAATGTCTGGCAGTAGACGAACATGAAAATATTCGTCTCACCGAACGAAATTGGTGGCAAATGAATGGTCTCGACTCTCTATCGACGATCCCGAAGTCATTTTTGCTAGTCACCCCCGTTCTCCCGCTGCAGCTCCACAAAGTGCTTGTTTCGCTGCTTTCGGGAAATGTCTGGCAGTAGACGGAAATGACAATTTTCATGTCGCCGAACGAAATTGGTGGCAAATGAAAGGTCTCGACTCCCTATTGACCATTCCGAAGTCATTTCTACCAAGTCACCCTCGTTCTCCCGCTGCAGATCCGCAAAGTGGTTGTTTCGCTGCTTCCGGGAAATGTCTGGCAGTAGACGAACATGAAAATATTCGTCTCACCGAATGAAATTGGTGGCAAATGAATGGTCTCGACTCTCTATCGACGATCCCGAAGTCATTTTTCGCTAGTCACCCCCGTTCTACCGCTGCAGCTCCACAAAGTGGTTGTTTCGCTGCTTGGCGGGTGAAGTCTGGCAGTAGACGGAAATGACAATTTTCATGTCGCCGTAGCAAATTGGTGGCAAATTAAAGGTCTCGACGTCACCCGCCAAGCAGCGAAACAACCACTTTGTGGAGCTACAGCGGGAGAACGGGGGTGACTAGGGAGAAATTACTTCGGAATCGCCAATAGGGAGTCGAGACCTTTCATTTGACACCAATTTCGTTCGGCGACATGAAAATTGTCATTTCCGTCTACTGCCAGACATTTCCCGAAAGCAGCGAAACAACCACTTTGTGGAGCTGCAGCGGGAGAACGGGGGTGACTAGCGAAAAATGACTTCGGGATCGTCGATAGAGAGTCGAGACCATTCATTTGCCACCAATTTCGTTCGGTGAGACGAATATTTTCATGTTCGTCTACTGCCAGACATTTCCCGAAAGCAGCGAAACAACCACTTTGCGGATCTGCAGCGGGAGAACGAGGGTGACTAGGGAGAAATGACTGCGGAACCGTTAATAGGGAGTCGAGACCTTTCATTTGCCACCAATTTGCTACGGCGACATGAAAATTGTCATTTCCGTCTACTGCCAGACGTCACCCGCCAAGCAGCGAAACAACCACTTTGTGGAGCTGCAGCGGGAGAACGGGGGTGACTAGGGAGAAATTACTTCGGAATCGCCAATAGGGTGTCGAGACCTTTCATTTGCCACCAATTTCGTTCGGCGACATGAAAATTGTCATTTCCGTCTACTGCAAGACATTTCCCGAAAGCAGCGAAACAACCACTTTGTGGAGCTGCAGCGGGAGAACGGGAGTGACTAGGGAGAAATGACTGCGGAATCGTTAATACGGAGTCGAGGCCTTTCATTTGCCACCAATTTGCTACGGCGACATAAAAATTGTCATTTCCGTCTACTGCCAGACTTCACCCGCCAAGCAGCGAAACAGCCACTTTGTGGAGCTGCAGCGGGAGAACGGGGGTGACTAGGGAGAAATTACTTCGGAATCGTCAATAGGGAGTCGAGACACCAATTTCGTTCGGCGACTTGAAAATTGTCATTTCCGTCTACTGCCAGACATTTCCCGAAAGCAGCGAAACAACCACTTTGTGGAGCTGCAGCGGGAGAACGGAGGTGACTAGCAAAAATGACTTCTGGATCGTCGATAGAGAGTCGAGACCATTCATTTGCCACCAATTTCGTTCGGTGAGACGAATATTTTCGCCGACGTCAGCCGCCAAGCAGCAAAACAACCACTTTGTGGAGCTGCAGCGGGAGAACGGGGTTGACTAGCGAAAAATGACTGGGGAGTCGTCAATAGGGAGTCGGGACCCTTCGATTGCCACAAATTTTGTTCGGTGAAACGAAAATTGTCATTTCCGTCCACTGCCAGACATTTCCCGCATACAGCGAAACAACCACTTTGTGGAGCTGCAGCGGGAGAACGGGGCTGACTATCGAAAAATGACTTCGGGATCGTCAATAGAGAGTCGAGACCATTCATTTGCCGCCAAGTTCGTTCGGCGACATGAAAATTGTCATTTGCGTCTATGCCAGACGTTTGCCGCCAAGCAGCGACACGGCCACTTTGTGGATTGGAGGGGGAGAACGGGGGTGACTAGGGAAAAATGACTCCGGGATCGTTAATAGGGAGTCGACAATTTTCATTTGCCACCAATTTCGTTCGGTGAGACTAGGACTTTCATTTTCGTCTACAGCCGGACATTTCCCGAAAGCAGCGAAACAACCACTTTGCGGATCAGCAGCGGGAGAACGAGGGTGGCTAGGGAAAAATGGCTGCGGAATCGTTAATAGGGAGTCGAGACCTTTCATTTGCCACCAATTTCGTTCGGCGACATGAAAATTGTCATTTTCGTCTACTGCCAGACGTCACCCGCCAAGCAACGCAACAGCCACTTTGTGGAGCTGCAGCGTGAGAGCGGGGGTGAGTAGGGAGAAATGACTTCGGAATCGTCAATAGGGAGTCGAGAGCGAGACCTGTCATTTGCCACCAATTTCGTTCGTTGAGACGTAGATTTTCATTTTCGTCTATTGCCGGACATTTCCGGAAAGCAGCGAAACAACCACTTTGTGGATCAGCAGCGGGAGAACTAGGGCGACTAGGGAGAAATTACTTCGGAATCGTCAATAGGGAGTCGAGACCTTTCATTTGCCACCAATTTCGTTCGGCGACATGAAAATTGTCATTTCCGTTTACTGTCAGACGTCACTCAGCAAGCAGTGAAACCACTTTGCGGAACTGCAGCGGGAGAACGGGGGTGACTAGGGAAAAATGAAACGAAATCTTCCGCTAAGCAGCGAATAGCGTGTTTTCCGATTAATCGTATTTTGATTTTTTGTAGTTTCGATTAATCGTATTTTCGATTAATCGTATTTTCGATTATTGTAGTTTCGATTAATCGTATTTTCGATTAATCGTATTTCCGATTATTTGTAGTTTCGATTAATCGTATTATCGATTAATCGATAATTTTTTTCGATTAATCGTATAATCGATTATTTTTAATAATCGATTATAATCGATTATTTTCAATAATCGAACAGGCCTACCCCGCGACATCGCCTACAGCGCCTGGAATTCGCCTCAAGATTCATGAACTGGACATCGCAATAGAGACAGCGACAGGTAATATTTACGGATGAAAAACGGTTTTGTGTGGACGGTCCAGATGGGTTCTCCTACTATTATCATGATATTAGGAAGGAACCTATGTACCTGCCACGCCATCGCTCCCGAATAGGTTCCGTTATGGTATGGGGAGCCATATCATATCATGGAACTATCGACTTGGTCACCCTACGAGGTCGCCAAACGGGTTTATCTTATAAACAGCCCTTAGAAGTGGATATCCCTAAGATAAATGTCATAGAAGCAGGCGGTCCTTGGATATTGACATATGATCTTACCCCAATTCATACAGCGAGTGTGGTTAAATCGTTTATTGAGGCAATGTGACTTTGTTAGACTGGGTGCCCAACTCCCCTGATATTAACATAATAGAAAAGAGACCGAGGCTAATTTCGGGCGCGGCCGAAATGTCGATACCCTTCGCTCCCCTCGGGCTAAAAGTATTTTCGAGCGTACCTACGACTTGTATTTAATCCTCCCCCTCCCATTATTTTCCTTCTGTCTTAACAAAAGTTCCGTTCCGTGGACAAAACCTTATTTGCGTGGGGTTTGGTTGGAATAAGTAGGCGAATAAAAATATATACTCAGAAAATTTTATTGGGGGATGCGGAAGCATGGCCCCATAGTACAATTCCATTTGATTTGACCATTTTAGTTGCTTTGATAAAGACACATTAACTCAAGGTTTTGTGAAATCAGTGTAAATGAGACCGAGTTCTAATCGTGCGAATAGCACGATGAGTGTATACCCTATACCCATGTACATACCTAGAAGGCACGCAAAACACAAAATATTCAATTTCATATTTTTTGTGGGGGAGGGAAGGGTAGATGGGTCGGAACTGACACATCTTTATTACCTTGTCAAGGCATCCAACGGCTACCATTTGATACTAATTTGAAGTTTTTCGTGACATTCTATCAAAAGATATGGCTGAATATAACTTTGTAGGGGAAGTAGGGGTACCTACTTCACTTTCCATCAACTCACAGTATATGTCAGAATCATATATTGATCAAAATTTCAAGTCGATAGCTATATTCTAGCGAAAGTTATGGCCGAATTAAAATATAAAGGAGGGGTAGTTTGTATGGGAGGTAGGGGAACCCGTGGTCCGATTTGGCCCATTTTCAATACCGTTCAAGATTTTAGCAAAACAAACATTCGACCAAATTTTCAAACCGCTAGCTTCATTATTTCGGGAGTTATCGTGCTAACAGACAGACACACGGACAGACAGACAGACATGGCTTATTAGATTCAGGGACCGACCCTGATCATTTATATATACTTTGCCATACCTCCGGTGGCTCCTTTGAGGTGTTACATAATATCGGCGTAACAAAAACAATGCACCCTACCATCTTATGGGTATAGGGTATAAAAATGTTTCTTAGAAGAACCAAAATTTGTAGTTTCGATTAATCGTATTATCGATTAATCGATAATTTTTTTCGATTAATCGTATAATCGATTATTTTTAATAATCGATTATAATCGATTATTTTCAATAATCGAACAGGCCTACCCCGCGACATCGCCTACAGCGCCTGGAATTCGCCTCAAGATTCATGAACTGGACATCGCAATAGAGACAGCGACAGGTAATATTTACGGATGAAAAACGGTTTTGTGTGGACGGTCCAGATGGGTTCTCCTACTATTATCATGATATTAGGAAGGAACCTATGTACCTGCCACGCCATCGCTCCCGAATAGGTTCCGTTATGGTATGGGGAGCCATATCATATCATGGAACTATCGACTTGGTCACCCTACGAGGTCGCCAAACGGGTTTATCTTATAAACAGCCCTTAGAAGTGGATATCCCTAAGATAAATGTCATAGAAGCAGGCGGTCCTTGGATATTGACATATGATCTTACCCCAATTCATACAGCGAGTGTGGTTAAATCGTTTATTGAGGCAATGTGACTTTGTTAGACTGGGTGCCCAACTCCCCTGATATTAACATAATAGAAAAGAGACCGAGGCTAATTTCGGGCGCGGCCGAAATGTCGATACCCTTCGCTCCCCTCGGGCTAAAAGTATTTTCGAGCGTACCTACGACTTGTATTTAATCCTCCCCCTCCCATTATTTTCCTTCTGTCTTAACAAAAGTTCCGTTCCGTGGACAAAACCTTATTTGCGTGGGGTTTGGTTGGAATAAGTAGGCGAATAAAAATATATACTCAGAAAATTTTATTGGGGGATGCGGAAGCATGGCCCCATAGTACAATTCCATTTGATTTGACCATTTTAGTTGCTTTGATAAAGACACATTAACTCAAGGTTTTGTGAAATCAGTGTAAATGAGACCGAGTTCTAATCGTGCGAATAGCACGATGAGTGTATACCCTATACCCATGTACATACCTAGAAGGCACGCAAAACACAAAATATTCAATTTCATATTTTTTGTGGGGGAGGGAAGGGTAGATGGGTCGGAACTGACACATCTTTATTACCTTGTCAAGGCATCCAACGGCTACCATTTGATACTAATTTGAAGTTTTCGTGACATTCTATCAAAAGATATGGCTGAATATAACTTTGTAGGGGAAGTAGGGGTACCTACTTCACTTTCCATCAACTCACAGTATATGTCAGAATCATATATTGATCAAAATTTCAAGTCGATAGCTATATTCTAGCGAAAGTTATGGCCGAATTAAAATATAAAGGAGGGGTAGTTTGTATGGGAGGTAGGGGAACCCGTGGTCCGATTTGGCCCATTTTCAATACCGTTCAAGATTTTAGCAAAACAAACATTCGACCAAATTTTCAAACCGCTAGCTTCATTATTTCGGGAGTTATCGTGCTAACAGACAGACACACGGACAGACAGACAGACATGGCTTATTAGATTCAGGGACCGACCCTGATCATTTATATATACTTTGCCATACCTCCGGTGGCTCCTTTGAGGTGTTACATAATATCGGCGTAACAAAAACAATGCACCCTACCATCTTATGGGTATAGGGTATAAAAATGTTTCTTAGAAGAACCAAAATGGGGGGTTGGGTTTCTATGCCAACCTTATGACCCCATGGTCCGATTTGATCCATTCTTAGATATGTTTTGTGTCACCAATATAAATACATTTGTGTGAAATTTGGTTGAAAATGGTGGACAAATAAAAAAGTGTTTCTTAAAAGAACCTAATTTGGGGGTTTGGATTTGTATGGCAGCTCCCTGACCCCATGGTCCGATTTGATCCAATCTTACATATGTTTAGTGTCATCAATAGAAACACATTTGTGTGAAATTTGGTTGAAACTAGTGCACAAATAAACAAGTTTTTCTTAGAAGAACCTAATTTGGGGAGTTGGGTTTGTATGGCAGCCCCATGACCCCATTGTCCGATTTTACCGAGGAGGAGATTTCAGATTACAAAATCTTCTTCTTCTTCTTCCTTGCCTCGTTCTTTATACCGCTCCATGGTTCCGCGTTGCTCGACCTGCGGTGTAGGCACATCGCTCGTTTTGGCGATTACAAAATGTGGTGGAGAAAATTTTGTTTTGTTTCTTATGTTTTTTTTTTGCTGTGTTTGAATCCGGAGCTTCCCACCAAAATTTCGTTGCGGAACAGGGCAAAACGACAAAAAAAAACCGTACATTTTCGGAGTTTTTCCGTTTTTGGCTTATAACTTCAAAATATGTAGTACATTTCTCCATAAACCAGTCCATAAACATGTTAGAGAAAACATGATTGCGGGTCCAAAGCGATATTTATCTTTAAAATGCGTAAAGCGGTATTGCTACAATCGAAAGTAATTTTTTGGCGATTTTGACCCTGTTTCGAAACGAACTGTAGGTGGGAAGCTACGGATTCGGGCTTAGCACCCCATGCAAACTTTTGCGATTTATGTCTTTCTGGAAGCGTAATCATGTTCTCTTTAACATATTCCTGGAGAGTTTTTCGCAGAAATGAATAGTTTCGGAGTTAGGAGCCAAAAAAACAACTAACATTTTGGGGTTTTTTCGCGATTTTGACACTGTTTCGCAACGAAATTTTGGTGGGAAGCTCCCGATTCGTCCTCAGCACCCAAAAAAAAAGAAACAAAAAGAAATTTCTCCACCACATTTTGCGAT
Source organism: Microchrysa polita (assembly GCA_949715475.1). Classification (NCBI taxonomy): domain Eukaryota; kingdom Metazoa; phylum Arthropoda; class Insecta; order Diptera; family Stratiomyidae; genus Microchrysa; species Microchrysa polita. The sequence goes on from OX454421.1 coordinate 40,014,240, forward strand.
CTTATGTAGGTACTACGTTTATCATCTGGATACTACAATGTGTTTAATAAATTATAATTTTACTGTTAATGCGATCCGCGTTTGACCTATTTTCAAGTTTAAATGCTGAGTAACTAGGGTATCGCAGTAACATCTTTCTAGCGGGAACTTTCGAACCTTTGAAGAATGTTCAGTTTTCGTAGAGAAGATTTCATTTCCGAATTCATTCAATAAAGGTTGTTGCGTTTTCTTGTTAAGAAAAATTAGCAATTGAAAACGCTAAAACGCATTCCTATTACCATTGGTAGAACTCAAAGATTATTTCATTATTTTATAAAAGAACTTAATTGAGTTTTTATCGTGCGTGAGTAGAATAGAATTCTTGAATGAAATATGCAACAGATGCATCTTCACATCTTCAAATGTACTCCTTTTTAACATGAGTGGTTGTTTTGCAAGCATTGGCCAATTCGGCGTAATTCTGTAAATTTCGTCAAGCTACGGTGAAGTATGCAAGCCTTTCAAAATGTTTCTATTTAAAGGGTCGACAGTTCTTGCATTCCACAAAGCACAGGTATGAACAGCAAATTTGAGCTATTTACTCTATGGTCCAGAGCTACCTATCTTTACTAAATGCACCAGTAAAAAAATATCCAGGACACCTCCAGTCAAGGAAGTTAATTCTGTCCAATTCTGGATGGAAATTTAGGTCGTGGATTTCTTGAGAAGATAGTAGCTTTGAAATCTCTCACGTTAGATTTAATTTAGGAAAAAGTTGTACATCGCCTTTAAATTGATGAATTTGTTCCCTAAATTCATTACCCTTATTAAGCGACCACCTCTAATAGCGACCACTTTTTCTGTATATTAAAATTTAATTCTTTCACGTATAAACTATAAACAAATGCTAGATTTGATTCAAATGAATCAAGTCAAAACCAACCGACTATATCGAATCGTCTGTCACTAAATTCAGAATGTAAATTTCAGTAAAATATGGTACATACACTAATCAAATCAAGGATTTAGTAAATCCTGTCCATAGTCTCTAGAACTTTTTCTAACCTTTAAATTGAAAAAAAAACAAATATTATCACTCGTTTGGCAATGGATAGATAATATTCATCAAAATGATGACATTAAAAGGTAAAATGAAGACCACAAGTAGAAATGGTAAACTGGTTTAGTAAGATGCTAGCATAAAAAAACATGTGTGCTGCTTATTCCAAGAGATAATAGAAATAACAAAACAAACGATATTTCAAGCTATACATACATAAAATCTTAAACAGTATCTTCAGCGCAGTGTTGCCAACTGAAAATATAGAATACGGCCGGAAAACCGGTAATATTGCGAATAAAATACGGATATTATGATACATAGTCATCGTGTTTCACTATTCTAGCTTGTCTAGCTTGGGAGATATTGAGCTTTAAGTCGTGCAAGAAAATTTTGCAAGGCACAGGAAGCACCTCCGACTATATAAAGTATATATATTATTGATCAGTGTGACGAGAGAAATCGATTAAGCGATGTCCGTCTGTAGGTCTGTCTGTCTGTCTGTCTATGTCTGTCCGTCTGTTTCAATGCAAACTAGTCCCTCAGTTTTATAGCTATCGAGCTGAAATTTTGTATGCAAGTTTATTTTTAGTGTACGCTGTATACATATATGTCGGAACGAATGGAATCGGACCATGGCGTCATGGGGCTGCCATAGAAACCAACCATTGAAAATTAGCTTCTTCTAATAAAAACTTTTTTCTTTGTGTATCAATCTTAACCAAACTTCACCCAAGTGTGTTCCTAGTAAGGCCTCAAAACATATCTAGGAACGAATGAAATCGGAAAACTACGTCGTAGGGCTGTCAAACAAGCCAACCTCTGAAAATTAGGTTCTTCTAAGAAAAACTTTTTTCTTTATGAACCAATTTCAACCAACCTTCATCGAAATATGTTCCTAGTAATGCCCCAAAACATATCTAGGAACGAATGGAATCGGAACATTACGTCATGGCTGCCATACAAACAAACCCCAGAAACATAAGTTCTTCTAAGGAAAACTTTCTTCTTTTCAATCCGACTTAAGCCATACTTTACCCAAATGTGTTCCTAGTAAAGCCTCAAAACATATCTAGGAACGGATTAAATCGGAACACTACGTCATAGGGCTGTCATACAAATCAACCCCTAAAATTTGGTTCTTCTAAGAAAACTTTTTTTCTTTAAGAACCTATCTCAGTCAAACTTCATCCAAGTGGGTTCGTAGTAAAGCCTCAAAACATATCCAGGAACGGATAGAATCGGAATATTACGTCATAAGGCTGCTATAGAAACAAACTCCCAAATTTTAGGTGCTTGTAAGAAAAACTTTTTTATTTTTGAACCTTAACCAAAATTCATCCAAGTGTGTTCCTGGCTTAGCCTCAACGCATCCAGGAACAGATGGAATCGGAACACGTCATAGGGTTGCGGTAGAAATTATTAACACAAAAGAAGCTTAAGTTTAATTCAAATGTCACGGGTATTCAAATTTCGGCCGCGTCCGAAATTAGCCTGGTTACAAACCCAACAACAAAATGTCATGCATATACGAAAATTTATAGGTTGTATGAATCGTCCTAGAAGGTTTTCACACTTCTGCTTAATCTGGCATGATTACTTACGTTATTTGTGGTAAAGAAATGACACGTTATGGAAAATGGAAAAATCGGTAAAGAACTTTATTTGAAACTTCTATTTTGCAAATTATTCAGGATTTTGGTGGTTAGCTAGTTACATGCTTACAGTAGGTACCTAATAGTGAGTTTTATCATATCGTTCAAATATAACGACCTATTTAGTTTGACATTTCCATACAAAAATTCGCTTGCCGACAATACGTAAATCAGTAAACCACAATTTTGCATCTTCCAAGTAGGCATGGGTGTATTTCCGTATATTGGATATTCTGTAAACAGTCGAAATTGAGTATATTATTTGTCGTGATTATAACCGTCTACTTCGGACATGAGCAAAATTATTTTGCGTGTTATCGGCAAGCGATATTTTTGTATGGAAATTTCAAACTATGTCGTTATATTTGCAACGATGTAAAACTCTCTAATAACATCGTCAGTTTACGTGAATCCAGTCAAATATTGTCAAAATTTTGATGATCGTGAAATCCAATTCGCTTAGTGATACTCACTTCGCACGAAAGTCTCCCCATCGGCTTTTGACATGTCGCTAGCGAAAACAATACAGTTGCATTCACAAGGAAAATGTCATCGATAATAATCAATCAAGCCGCGAGTGCACAACTATCCTAAATTTATTGAAAAAAGGCAAGTCGCGACGGCACATTTTTCCTGGGAGACATACATATGTATATATGTAACTGCAATTTTTCCACTCGGTGGATATACACGACATAAGTGTGTAGAAATAATTTCTTCTCAGTACCGTATAGCCCCATGTGGGGCCATGGTGCGTTAACTCAGCCGTTTATAGTCATAGTCATCGAGTCAACGTTACATTGCATATATCATTTCGGAGTGTATATAATGTTTCAAGAACTATATATTTCCTTATCCGCACATGTACGGAAATTTTGACCACGCCGAGATTCGATCTCCGCATCGTAGAGTGCGACTCAACCAAGTGAGCCACAGAGCGGGTCGTTTCGAAATAATTTCACGGCGATTAATTATTTTGGTTGTAAATTAGCCGGAAAAACGGCCGAAAAAATCCATTCCGGCGGCTAAAAATCCGGTAATAGTAGTAGTAGTAATTTCTTCCGGCTGAACAGTACAGTTTCAGGCTAAATTTGGCCGGAAAACGGCTAAATTGGCAACACTGCTTCATCAGCATACTTATGCAGATTTTAAAAGCATATATACATACATATGTGCCTAATATTGAATAGAGCAGACAAATTAGGCATTCCAATTGGAAAGTAGATTTTGTATTTTATTAGGATATGAAACAATCGAAGATAGTTGTTTATTGGAGAAATGTAAAATTACATTTTTACATTTTTGTTCATTCATGAATTTTAATTAGATTAGAATTAGATTAGATTAGAAATCTAAAATATTCACACATATAGGATCAGTAGCGGCACTACCCCACTTACAATCAGTAGCGGGCTCTCGACAATCGGATGCCTCGAAGGTTTTGATAAATTTGGTTGAATAATAAATGGATCATCCTAGATGAGCCCTAACCAACCAATTCAAACATTTGAGCAAAAGAGGTAGTTTCATTATTTGTCGAGATTGAGGACACTGATATGAATTGCTGTATTTCTGGAGACGCTTAAGTTTTCTAAAAGTTTTGATAATGTATTAATATATATGTACATATATATCAAATCTATCATTTGTTAAATTTACATCGACAATGAATTTCGATTCTAAAGGAAACCTCCAAATTCTGTCTACGCCCATGCAGGTGTCTAACAATTAAGAATATAAGTCAAAGGTGTAAAAAATATCTTATACTGGTTACATATTTTATTGCTACTCTTGTGATGGATTTATGTAAATCTGAACCTGTTTATAATAATTGAAATACGGCGGTTGATGGTGACAAAAAGGGAAACAAATTATTGCATGTTTTGTAAGTTAATTAAATGCTATCTGGCAGTGAAAATAAACCACATATAGACGTAGATGAATGTTCGATGTCTAGGCATAATTGTTTCCATAAGATCGTCGACCTCATAATAAAATTGGCTGACTAATGTTTTTTATGGGTTTTTACGCAAAAAAAACAGGATCAAAAAACATTCCATACCTATTATTATTATATACATATGTAGTTACAGATAGTTTACTCTTGTCAATTTTGATCATAAATTTATTGCATCCTTGCGAGATCTGCTGATCCTGGGGCCCCCGACAAAATTGGTGCGGTTCTGAAACACACCGGTCGCATATGTTCCGATAACTGTAACGCATTTTACGAACTGTTTTCTATCCGAAACAGCACCACTGACCAACACCTCCAGGTTACCTCAAACGAAGTCAAGCTTGCAATCAAAAATGCGAAAAACTCCAAAGCGTACGGACTAGACGGCATTGCCATGACTATGCTCAAACACATCGACTCTCCGGCCATTGAGTATATCACTGCTACGATGAACCTGTCGCTGAAAACCTTCATCATACCCGAGCTATGGAAAAAAGGCCGTATCACCCCCATACCGAAGCCAGGCAAAGATCATACTCTAGCAGAATCATACCGTCCAATAACGCTACTGTCCCCCGTGGCCAAAATACTTGAGGCACTAGTGTTGCCTAAACTCCTGGAGCACGTCCAGCTTGCCAATCACCAACACGGTTTCCGGAAAATGCATAGCACTACAACCGCTATAGACAGGATCACCTCCAACATTTTCAATGGACTAAATCAGACGAAACCCTGCAAGCGCACTATCCTCGTAGCTCTCGATTTGTCAAAAGCATTTGACACTGTTAACCACACAGTACTTTTGACAGACCTACGCAACACTACTCCTCCGTATATTCACAAATGGATCGCGAATTATCTTGCCGGTCGTCAATCCTGCACCGAGTTTAGGAATGGGAAGTCCAAACTCAGGAAAATTAAACAAGGCGTTCCACAGGGCGGAGTCTTATCTCCCACCCTCTTCAACCTCTACATGTCAGGACTGCCCACACCACCCACGGGACTCGAAATCATCTCTTATGCTGACGACTGTACCATCATGGCGACTGGCAACGACATTCCCGAAATGTGCGACCACATCAATGAATACCTGCTGACACTCAACGACTTCTTTGTGAGTAAAGGCTTGAAGCTCTCAGCACCAAAGTCCTCCGCCACCTTATTCACCAGCTTCAACCAGGAGTACAATATGCAACTCCCGATATCTATCGACACAAACGTCATCCCTACTATTCGGACTCCCAAGATCCTAGGTGTCACGATAGACAACTCCGGCAAATTTAACACACACGCTGATAACATCTGCTCTAAACTCAGGAGCAGAAACAAAATTCTTAAAGCTCTTGCCGGTAGTACTTGGGGCACCGATAAAGAAACACTTCTGACTACCTATAAAGCCATCGGTCGCCCCCTAGTAAATTATGCAGCACCGACGTGGTCAAATGGTCTCTGCAACACAAATTGGGGCCACATACAAATCTGCCAGAACACGGCACTTCGCACCATCACCGGCTGTGTTAAGATGTCCTCAGTGGATCATCTGCACCAGGAGACTAAGATGATGACTTTGAGAAACCACAACGAACTTCTTACCAAACAGTATCTAGTCGGATGCTATCGTACAAATCACCCGAACAATGAACTCATGGACAAAACACCACCGCCACGACGAATAAGACGCTCTATCAGGGACAAAGAGCGCGAAGTCCAGCGATACAAAAAGGTTCCCTTCGATAACTCCGACTACAAGGCGGCGATTGCAGACATACACACACAAGACGTTCGTAAAGCTACTCAAAGCCTCACAAATAATCGTGTACTTGGCACCAAACCTCCAGCCATATCTCCTGACGAAGAACAATTACCGAGAGCTACCCGTACCACCTTAGCTCAGCTCCGATCCGGTTGGTGCCCGCGACTAAATTCTTATTTATCGCGCATAAATAATGAAGTTGCAAACACCTGCCCAGCCTGCGGAACCAGTCCACACGATGTAGACCACATTTTCGATTGTCCAGCTGCTCCCACGCAACTTACACCACTTGCGTTATGGTTACAACCAATCGAAGCAGCTTTTTTTCTAAACCTCGACCTCGAGGATGGAATGCCCACCATCTTCGAATAAATATGATGCAACAAATTAAACGTTTCCTGTCTGTGCCGCTAATACAACAACAACAACGAACTGTTTTCTATTTTGTTCTGTAAACGCATAGTTTCAAGCCTCGCAAGGGGGCGCTTAGGGAATATGTTTGTAAGGAGAAGTTTCTGATCCGCAAATTTTTAGGAACTACTATTCAAATTTTATGTTTTCCGCGTCCCGAATTTTGTCGTGAGTTCAACTACCATCATGGCTTCAGTGAAACGTCGAGCAGCAAAATTGATATCAAGAGACGCGAGAGCGTATCCCCCGCCAAAGGAAAAAAACTAAAGCGAACAAGTCTATGATTACCGGACACAACTTGTTTTTTTCATTGACAGGGCTACAGTCTTCCAGGTAACATCTCCCAAATAATTCTTTTACCAAAATATTCCACATATCCTGTTCTAGTGCCTTTCCAAAAAAAATCTTCGATCGGCACAATAACGGGTAAGATATATGCAATAAACGGTGAAATTTTCACCCTGATAGACTTTAGCGAGTAGACTGGGGTCTACAGTTGCAGAAAGACTTGATTCTTCTGTCTCTCTCCGTGATGGGATTTATATGAAATTTGAAATGAATGATCCTCTGGTGGTCCTCCTAAAGAATCATTGTCTTCCATTTAGATAAGTGGATGGAATAACGGTAAATTAATAGGTAAAATTCACAAACGATTTTCAACAATTGCGTCTTTCAGCTCATCGCATTAACAATTTTTTAAAACACACTGCGACCTTGGGACACTGGGACATTGAGACATTAGGTTATTGGGACACTGGAAGACTAGGATCTTGGGACAGTGGGATATTAGGAAATTGGGACATTAGGGTCTTGGGACATTAGGACATTAAGGCATTGGAGCATTAGGCACACTGGGTGAACTAGGACGTGGGGACATCGGGATATTGGGGCATTGGGATATCGGGATATTAGGGCATTGAGACAACCGGATATTGGGATATTGGGACAATGGGACATTGGGACATTGGGATATTGGTGCATTGGGATATTGGGACATTAGGAGACTGGGACATTGGGGCACTGGGATATTAGGAAATTGGGGCACTGTGATATAAGGACATGTGGACATTTGAGTCTTGGTACATTAGGACATTGGGATATTAACACATTACGACATTGGTATATTAGGTACACTGAGGAAACTGGGACGTAGGAACATTGGGGCACTGGGACATCGGGATATTGCGACATTGTAACATCGGGATATTAGAACATTGGGACATGGGAATATTGAGATATCGGCACACTGGGATATTGGAACATTGGGATACTGGGACATTAGGGCACTGAGAAACAGGGACATGGGGGCACTGGGATATTAGGACATTGGGACATTATGACCTTGGGATAAACGAGTAGGACAATCGGACATTGGGACACTGGCACATAGGGACATTGGACCACCAAGACATCGGGATATTGAGACATTGGGGCACTGCGATATTAGGACATTGGAGCAATGGGATACTGGGACATTAGGACATTAGGACATTGGAATATTGAGAGATTGGGACAGTGGGACATTTTTACATTTGGACATTGGAATATTAGGCACACTAAAGAAACTGGGACGTGGGGACATTGGGCCACTGGGACATCGGGATATTGGGACACTGGGATATTGGGACGCTGGGATATTGGGACACTGGGATATTGGGACGCTGGGATATTGGGACATGGGAACATTGGGATATTGGGACATTAGGAGACTGGGAAGTTGGGCATTGGGATATTAGGACATTGGGACACTGTGATATTTTCACATTGGGACATTCGGACATTAGGACATAAGGACATTAGGAAATTGGGACACTGGGACATCAGGATATTGGGACAATGGCACATTAGGATATTAGGACATTGGGATACTGGGATATACAAAAATATATGATATCTGACCAAAAACAACAAAGTTGTAAAAGTTACCCCGCCAAAGAAAAATTCATCTGCCGCAAAAAGAATACATATCACTCCAATCCGCCGCGCATATGTAATTTTGTTTTAGGCGTAAATGCTGGAGAAGTTTAAATGTACAGGACTTCTTCTTAATTTTGTGGAATCCGTCAAAGTGGCACTGAATAAAATGTTAAAGCCGCCTCGGAGCTGAGATTTGACCCCTTTGGACTTTTTGTTTTGTGGGGAACCGTGAATTACCGATATTATGCCAATAATCCAGAAACGATTCAAGCATTTAAGGCCAATACCATCCAAGCAATCCGTGAGCTACAGCCCGAAACCATCAACTTCGTCTGGGAAAATTGGTGTGACAGAATGCGCTACTGCGACGCCAGCCGGGGCAGCCACTTGAAATTCCATCATTAATGGGAGCTTACTTATTTTCTAATAAAGCCATAGGACATGGAAAAAAAATAATTTTGTTCATTTCATTGCATTTTTAAAAACGAACTTGTAATTGGCCCACCCGTTGTTAAAATAAACACTATATTGACGTGAGCCGTGCGTGTTTAAATGCCATTTCAAATCCTAATTCTCAAACTTCTATGACAAGTATACTGATTTTTGTGACGTCGAATTGTCTATTGTCTGACCCCAAATTGGATTTTACGTCGCACATTTCTATTATCGCTGAACAGGGCAGACGAATGATAGGATTTATCCAAAGAAACACTCAACCTTTTTGTAGTATTCATGCATTAAAAACTCTGTATTTCTGCTTGGTAAGAAATAAACTAGAATACACCTCCATCGTTTGGAGTCCGTATTACACAACATACATATACAGGGTGTCCCGCATTGGGTGGTCAATACTGTAAGGGTTGATAGCGCAACTTGTTTCAGCAAGAAAATTACCAATACAATCGGAATTTTTTTTACCGTTACCTTGCTATCCCTTTTTTTGTGAAAGTCATCGAAAATCGTGACTTGTCACGCAAAATCGTAATTTGCAGCACTCCTGATGACTTAATCCAAGATTTGATTTCAGTTTCAGAAACTACATAAAATTTCACAAAAACTGAAGTTTTTCCTGTTGCCAATATTATCGGCACTTTCAAGATACAGTTACTCAAACTTAATAGAAATTTTAAAATAGATTTTTTACCGAAAATTCAAACAGTAATTTCATAACGGTGCTTTATACGTACAACTCTGCAAAGTTGATAAAAGTTGCTTCAACATGTTGGCTTTGCAACGGTATATCACTTTTCATATTTACATTACGGGATTTTGGAATTACACATATTGAATGTAAAAAACGAGGTAATTATTTTGTTTTCGGATTATTTAAACTGAAATTTTATTGATTTATTTTTTATATTTTACTATCGCAATTTTGAAAATTTGTTAAATAAAAATGAAAATAACGTCTTGAATATGAGAAAGAACCAATAACCTAAAAATATTAACTAATGATTAAATGGGTCTGTTTGATGAATTGGAATAATGCTGCTGGAATTGGCCTCCTCCATTTTGTATGCAGACACCTTCGGCGCATGGATGAAACGTCCCGAAGGATTTCAGGAGGGGTTTCCTTAATGTTATCACAATCATTATTAGTTCGCTGCAGCAGCTGTTCCCGGGAGGTTATCGCCTCGGAATAGACATTGCTTTTTAAGTTACCCCATAAATAAAAATCTGGGGGAGTAAGGTCGGGACTTCTCGCAGGCCACGCAACTGTCCCAAATCTGCCAATCCACTTTCCAAATATTCTTTGATAGGTCTCGCATTATGAGCGGGCACCCGTCTATCTGCCATAAATAGCAAATATTAAATTTTAACTGTTATAAGTACCGTTACATTTGCCAAACAATGTACCAAATTTCAAATATCTTACAGTTCTGGTCAAAATAATGTAGCGACATTCTATCCCGAATTATAATTGCCTTTGTATGTCATTTTTCGAGTCAAGGAAAAATTGTTAACGATTCCACTGAAGCCATGATTTTACCATTCAATGCGTGTTTACCTAAAATTCTGCAATGTAAATAAGAAAAGTGATATACCGTTGGAAAGCCAACATGTTGAAGCAACTTTTATCAACTTTGCAGAATTGTACGTTATGCAATTACTGTTTGAATTTTCGATGAAAAATCGTTTTTAAAATTTCTGTTAAGTTTGAGTAACTGTATCTTGAAAGTGCCGATAATGTTGGCAACAGGAAAAACTTCAGTTTTTGTGAAATTTTATGTAGTTTTTGAAACTGAAATCAAATCTTGGATTATGTCATCAGGAGTGCTGCAAATTACGATTTTGCGTGACAAGTCACGATTTCCGATGACTTTCACAAAAAGAGCGATAGCAAGGTAACGGTAAAAAAAATTCCGATTGTATTGGTGATTTTCTTGCTGAAACAAGTTGCGCTATCAACCCTTACAGTATTGACCACCCAATGCGGGACACCCTGTATAGACATGATCGAAAAAGTGCATAACAAATTCTTGAGATATATTGCATATAAAGCTCACATACCTCGAGAGGACCTTGGCTACTAGAAGAAAATACTTTAATGCATTATTTTGATTTAATTTATTGAATAATAATATGGATGCTCCTGAAATTTTGGAAAAAATAAGCTTCAGAGTTCCTTCAACCAATACAAGGTCTAATGACTTATTTTAAATTTTTACTTGTCGAACAAATTATTTACGTTTCTCGCCTATTGAAAGGATGAAAGATATCGGTAACCATTTATCATATCATATTGATTTTTTCAATGATAATAAGTGTAAACTGAAGATGACATTTTTCAACTTATATTCTAATTAATTCATAGTTTGCTATTTGTTTTATTCGATTTTTATAACTTTTGAATTTGATGAAATCTTTTTGAAATCCATTTTAACTTTAACCTTTAACTTAGCTTTAAGAAAACATAGTATGTATTTATAAAAGGACATTGATGTCCGTTAATTTGAAATAAATAAATAAATAAAATAAAAATAATAAGCTGCACAAGATTAATGTTGTCAATTTGCAGAATAGCCACAAAATTCAAGGTTGCAATAATTGTGAAAAACACCATGTGCTCGCTGCACGAAAACCTAATACATGCAAAGAAAATTACTAAAAACTACAAAATTTTAATCTTGACACAGATACATGCAGTGGGTCACAGCTTATTTCGACCACAACATATTAAAGACTTAAAATGCACGTAAATACTAAATAAAAGAAGATTTCAAATTTTGTGAATCGCAGATTTATGGGTCGAATGTTCTACATTATCGTTTATTAAAATTTTTGGTTTTTATGCTTTTTTTTAATATTTGAAAACAATTAAAACAACAAAAAGGTAACAAAATCAATGCCACAGCTTATTTCAACCAAATACTTAACAGCTGTCATATTATATCTTGTGGTACTGTTTAACAGTTTTTTTGCATGTCTACATTTGAATTATTATATTTGTAGTGTGTTCAAGTTCAGTTTCATGAAATTAAAAAAAAATCAAAGAAAATATGTAAATTGTGTTGTGAGGTGAGTCTCAGTGCGAAGCCTCAACAACGAGGACCTGCTCTCAGTGATTTTGATCATACAAATATGCCATTGGTAAAATCGTTAATTAAGTTGATTTTTGCCAGCTCAGAGAATAATTACTCACAGATTTGTTTACAAAATACGGGAAGAGAAAAATCCCCGAGTAGAATTTTAAACTCATCGAACAAACGCTATTTTGTCTGCAAAACACAAGGTAGCCCAAGACTAGAAGCTTCGAAAATTATCAGAGAATTCAAGGCTGGGTTAAGAAAACAATGCCAGTCAAAAACCTTACCCCATTTCATGTAACCGCATGGGTTTAATGACGTAATAGCGCCGAAGAAACAATTTATAATTACTAGGAAGCAAAAGGGTTGTTAAAAAGTTGACAAAAAGGACCGTTGGATAAAGATTTTGTATTTTGAACCACCGTTATAATAATGATGAGTAAGAATCTAATATATTCGGTTCTGATGAAGCCTCATAAGTTCTGCATAGGCCAAATACAAACATGCCAAAACATTAATTCGAAACCTACAGTCAATCACGGTGTTGGTAGCATTATTTTGTAGGCCTGTACGTCCTGTTTTGAGGTAAAAACCTTGGGGCTTGGGACTACAATTGATGAGGCAAATTTTCCTGAAATTTGGAAATCCAATTTACTTGAGTGCTCGGAGGGAAGGGTTTTGTAGAGACAAATTCACTGCGGTAATAATGGCTCGAATAATAGGTGATGTATTACACAGGAAATGACCATGACTTTAAATTTTCGGCACAACAAATAACATTTGAAACCGTCGCCAAACTTTTATGTTACTAAATATTTTGAACACAAACATCCGAAAACGGGAAATATCCAAGAAAACGGTTTAAGAACTGCATTAACTGAAAATATTGAAATAAGCTGTGACATAGTTTTTACTTACTTTTTGTTATTAATTCTTATAAATAATTGAAGGCATTAAAATTTAAATAAAAAATGTTAATAAATTATATCTGTATACTCTAGAATATTAATCTGCGTTGAGAAAATTTGATTATCTTCTCCAGTTTAGTTTTTATGGACATTTAAATTATTTCACAGCAACTGGTTGAAATAAGCTGTGACCCACTGTATGTATGTGATTTTTTTTTTTCTTCAAAAATCCCCAAATGCTATTGCCTTTTTGTTCTTTTGTATAATCTATTGACATGCTAAATAATGTTAATTTAAAATCATCAATTTTATTCTAATGAAATGACAAAAAAGATTTTAAAAGCATTGCTTAGAAGTTATTTGATAACAACAAAACAAAAATGCAACCAGTTTACCATCCAGTAATTAAAATGGCCAATATGGCACAACAATTTAATGTTTTTGTCAAGCTCATCAATTAATTACGTGTTAGAGTTTTTAGGATTTTTTAGAACATTTTTCAAAAAATGCCTATAAAATTTGTGTCCGTCCATCTGTCCGTCCGTCCGTCTGTTCACTAAATAACTCGCGAACGGCTCAACCGATCCATATGAAATTTGGTAGAAATGTGTAGAACGGTTAAATTCTTTGGCATATAGAATACCTTAAGGTGCATTTAAATTTGCTTCTAAATGGACGCGCGCCCAAAAACTGGCATCACGAACCGCCATTTGGTGGCTACTTAGCATCTACACTACCAAATGGAGACAGAAAACGAGACCGAGGCTAATTTCAGGTGTGGGCGAAATTTGGATTTTCTTTCGGGCGTAGTATCTACGACTTGTGTTTAATCCCCGTTCCCCCATTCTTTTCCTACCGTCTTCACAAAAGCTCCGCTGCGTCGACAAAACAATATTTGAGTGGGGTTAGGTTATAATAAGTAGGCAAATCAAAATATTTACTCAGAGAATTTGATTGGGGGATGCGGGTACATGGCCCCATAGTACGATTCCATTTGTTTTGACCTTTTTTGTTGCTTTGATAATAATTAAAGGTTTTGTGAAATTGGTGTAAAAATGTCTCTTAGAAGAACCAAAATGGGAGTTGGGTTTGTATGGCAGCCCCATGACCCATGGGTCCAATTTTATCCATTCTTGCATATGTTTTGTGCCATCAATAAAATTGGCCGAGTAAAACGCGTCGCAACAGACGGACCAACGGACATCGCCCAATCGACTCCCCAAGTCATGCTGATCATATTTCATCATTATATGGTCAGAGATGCTTCCTTCAATGCGTTACAAACTTCATGATAAAGTTAATATACCCTTTCACTTTATGAGCGAAGGGTATAATGACATAACCAAAATGTCATTTTGGTGATTTTTTTAAATTTAATTATCAAAATCATACTCTGCGCGGTTGAATTATTACACGGCCATCCAAGAATTATTCAATTTCACACAAAAGAACGGACAAAAGATGCAAAATTGTCACTTTGTCGAACTAGCGTCTTTCCACCTGTTTACTAAATATTTCGTTATTGGCTCAACTGGTCGACATGAAATTTTGTAGAATACATAAAATGGAAATGCTATCTGTTATGAATAGTTTTGATGTTTGTAGGGCCGCGTTAACAGGGTGTCCCAGAAAAGGGGCAAAAGTCATTATCCATCGGAGAGAGGTGTGTGTGTGTGTACTCATATCAAAGGGCTCATCAAAGACATCTCCTATCAGGTATTCTTTGTTGATTCGGTATAACGGTAACGGAGTTAGAACTAATTAATTAACTTTTTGTATCTGTAGCCTAATCCTTAGGACTGCAATTCTACGTTTTCGGCTAGGAGCTGTGCAGAAATGATAAATCCAAATTGGGTTGTAAATTTGCCGTTGAGTACCTTCATTCAAACCGGAAAAATAGGAATTTTTGGATTGGCCTTATTTTAAGTTTTTTTTTATTTATTAGCCAAAAAGGATGATGTACAACAGGTATTACGTGTACGCATCAAAATTATTGTATTGCTGGCGCAGCTTCTCTGTACGGTCGGTATTTTTAAATGTAATGCAGTGATATAACGTTGGAGGTTTCGAGGTTTCTTATGAACATATTTCCTTGTTCTAATAAACAAAAATTAGAACAAGATTCACTATTTCGTATTATTCACATGCAGATACAAAATTATAATCTTGACCTTGATTTAATGAAAGTTAGATAAAAAAAATATTTGCCTTAAAATTGCCTTGCTGAAGTTGACATACATTTTCGATGCCACCGTTTATTGTAAAGGTAAATATACTCAGAAAGTTTGTGTATGTTCGTATGTGATATTACTATACAAAGGTCAACCATACGAATTCACTGAATATGTTGGTGGCAAAATAAAATTGTTTGATTATTATTACCAAATATTCGGACCCAATTGTCATTAATTACAATTATTATGATATTACACGTATTGTACGTCATTGAAATACAAATCATTGAGACGTTGATAACATTCAAAATCAACACAAAAAATCTACATATGTACATATGTATATATACTTTACATATGTACGAGTATATTGACATCTTGATGCACAACATATTCAAATTGATGCTGTCAAATATGGCTTACGAGTATTAGTTTACTCTTCTATTTATGTGCATACAAAATTCAAAGAAGCGCCGCGACGAATAAAGACGAAACAGCTGACAATAGAGAATTATATTTTCCTGAAAACTATATTTACTACGCACAAAACTAAGTAATCAAACCCAAAATTTACAAATTCAATCATAAATATTATATAAATAAAATTAGATAGAAATAGATTTTCTTGGAAACACAAACATGATAATCAATTGATTTACTTACATAGTATAATTTGCTGTTTCACGACGTGTGAGCGCGTCACAAACAACATCGTCGTAGGCCATATTTACACGACATGCTTTCTCTAAGTTTAAATTTTGCGTTGCCAAACCGGCCAATACACTTGGCATAATGTAACAGGCGAGCATCGGTTCAACTGTGATGTTATTCCAAACGTGTGAACATTTTTCTTTAAATGTCATCTTTTTCCACGGACTCCCTTTTTTTTCGACCATTTTGATGGATTGGATGTATCTATGTGTTTAATAAGGCACTGTGAAATAAGAAAAGAAAAGGATTATTAACTACTTGAGTAAAAATATGAAATGTGTTACATACTATTATTACGAGTATATACATTACAATATTTTTTTCATTTTGGTGCAATTGGGTTAATGTTTTATGCCAGAATATAGATCTTTATAAGATTTTATCCCGGACATTCAAAAATCTAAGCTAACGGTTTGTCTTTGTTGTATATGTTGATAAAAGCAATATTATTGTGAGTTTTTATTGTTGCAAACTTTTTTCTGCAATAATGCTGAAGCTGAATTAAAATCAGACTTCTATCTTCTCGGAGTTAATCAACACTTAAATAAACTTATAAATTGGCAGCTATAATATATTTTCTAGGATTGCGTAACTATTCGCACAGCACTCGACAGTATCGAATGTAACGTTTTATAAGCGGTAATAAGCACACAACAGACAAAATAACAATGACAAAAAATCATTTATGTATATGTACATACTCTTACAATTGTAATATAATTGATCACCTATGTGAACACTGAATGCCATTAACTTAACTGAGAATACAAAATCAGAATTAATGACCATCTGCCGTACTATATTGATTATTATACATAATTAAATTATTGTATGTATGTAATTATAAAAAATACAATAACAACGCGCAACGTGGAAATCGGTTTGTTGATTTTTTCAGTATTTCTATCATAACTTCGCATTACATCTCCCTCAAGATACGAGAATAATTAGTTTCATATGTATCGTTTATCGAAACGGTAGGTACACTACTGTTTAGCATGCAGTATTCATTTTTTATTTGCAAGCACACTTTTTTAGTGACATTCTTAAACCCCTGTAAAAAATACATTTTCAATAAATAAATTAACTTTGCAAATTATTAATAACGGGTGGTCCAACTAGAATGCTCGATATTAATTGAGTGTCACACCTTAACGGTAAGTTTCTCGCCCTACTTTATTAGACATTTCTTTGCTTCAGTGTTTGGCAAATTCAACCAAGGAGGGGTACACAATTGAGCAGCGCGTTAAGGTTGTTGAAGCCTTTTACGAAAATGGACGTTAAAATCAAAATGCTTTTCGTGCACTTCGTGATTTTTCGGTCTAAATATGAGGGGGGTCTGATAAGTACCTAACCTACAAAAGAAAACAAAATTTTGGAAAAGTGGCGATTTATTTTTCAATATTGTCTCCTTTTAGCTCGATACACTTGATCCAGCGATGCTCCAACTTCTTTAACCCGTCTGAATACTCACGTTTTTTCGAGGCCTGCAAAGTGGGCGTCCGTGGCGGCGATAACCTCCTCATTAGACTGAAATTTCTGCCCGGCGAGTGACTTTTTCAAGTTAGGAAACAAAAAAAAGTCGCACGGGGCCAAATCCACTGTTTCGACTGTTTCTTGGCCTCTAGTGTATCCAAGTTTCGTCGACTGTCACGAAACGACGCAGAAACTCCTTCGGATTGCACGACGTTGTCCGGAGTGAGCGATCGCGCCGACAGCTTTCTCATGCCCAAAATTTCTTGCAGGATATGACTCACGCGATCTTTTGAAATGCTTACTGTCTCAGCTATCTCTCGCACCTTCAATCGGTGGTCTGCCAATACGAGATCGTGGATTTTTGTCACGTTATCCTGCATGCTAGCCGTTTTCGGGGCACCTGGACGTGGCTCATCAAAAACCGACGTGCGACCACCAGGGATTTGGAGCGGAGCTACCTTAAATTTCGGAGCGAAAGAGCGGAGCGTGGAGCGGTTTTCGGCAGGCTAGAGCCGAGCGATTTTTGCTTTGAAAGTCGCTCCACTCCGCTCCGCTCCGAAGTAAAAAATCAAGAAAATTCCGAGATAAAAAATTTAATTTTTTCGACGAAATTTTTCATTTTATGGCACTATTTGATGATTTTGGACGATTAAAAGGCGAAGAATTTGTTGAGAGACTTGCAAAATTTTAGATTTCATTTCATTTCATTTAATTTCATTTATTTAAACAGAAAAAAGTTTCTTTTACAATTTTATACATTCATTATTGACTTTCTTGGATAGACCCCATGATAAGCAGTGCTTGTGGAAGGGGTTTTATTTTTATATAAGTTTAATTCTTATCTATCAAATTTCATGTTTTGTTTTTATTTAAAAAAAAAAAAAAGGAATATAACAACTATGTACTATATGTGTGAGAATAGTAGATACATATCGTGAGAACTGATTTATAAGAAGTTGCAATTTCAATACAATATACATTACATACATATTTAATACAAATTCAGATTAAAAAAATATAGAAAAGCAATATATGTTGGAACTAATTAAGGCAGAATAGCAGCACCAGAGAAAATTTAAGTCGATAGATCGTACTCGTATTATAGCAATAATATCTAAGTTTAGTTTAAAAAATTGAATTTACACAAAAACTCTGCATCCGTCAAACTAAGAAGCCAAAATTTCAATTTACACTTAAAATTCGCTAAGGAAGGGCTTGCTTTGATATTATCAGGCAATTCATTAAACGCTTTTGGCCCGGTATAATTTAGATATCGTTGGCTTTGCGTTTTGTTACAAAATGGAACAATCATCCTGTTTTGGTTGTACCGTGTGGTGCGTAATTGATTTACTGGGATGATTGTCCCATATTTATAAACATAGCAAAGGATCGATTTTAGATAGAGCCTTCTCACTCCCAATACTTCAGATTTACGGAACAATTCCAATGAGGGAAACAGACGTGGTAGTTTAAATATTAGCTTTAATATGCTTTTCTGTGTTACTTTTAGGTTTTCAAGGAGAACATCATATGTACCTCCCCATACTGATATACAATATTGAATTACCGACTGCCCCATTGCAAAGTATATAGCCTTCATTTGTGCGACTGTTAATAATCCTCGTAATTGGTAAAAGATATTGATACATTTCCTAAGTTTAGAGTTGATATGCTCAATGTGATCAAGCCATTTTAAATTCCTGTCTATTTTCACCCCCAAGTATGTTGTATTCGGCACCAGAAGAGATTCCTCACACTCATAACCAAAACCACCTTCACTAGAAGCCGGGAAGCAGCAATACATGCACACAAAACGAGCCTATGAACATGTCGTATATACGTTGCACGATGCACTAACACAAGCACAGCGAATGTAAAAAAACCGTGTCTGCTCTGATAAAAATCGCGAAAACATGTGGAAAATTCACTTTTTGTCGGGATTTTGTTCTTTCACTGCATTCTAGACACTTTAATTCACGACACATTGCACTTTTCGCGACGAAAATCGACCGGGAACCAATACTTTTCGTGTAAAGTTTGTCGCGACCCAACCCGATTTGCCTTTACCGCAATGTAAATTTTCGATCTGAACAGGCCTATGATTTGGCGCTTAAGTATATGAACGTGTTCTGCTTCCGGGCTTTGTATAAAGATGGTTTTGCTCATAACAGTCAGAATCCTCGTTTGAGCAGTTTATATCATGAAACTTGATTTTTTCATATGTGGGTTGACCAACAGATGTTATGGAGAAAGCCATTACTTTTGTTTTGCTCATATTTAGTTTTAGCCTATGATTACAAAGCCATCTATGTATTTGTTTCATAAATATTTGTGCTTGTCTTTTAGTTTCATACCAGTCAGGGGTTGATATTATAAGAGCAGTGTCGTCCGCATAAGCTACGATTTGGCTATTGTTATTATCTAATTTTAAATTGCAGAGGTCGTTTACATATATAATGTAAAGTAATGGAGATAGGACTGTACCTTGTGGTAAGCCAATATTCAAGTTCGGTTGCCATTCTCCCATTATATTATTTATTTTCGTTTTTTGCAGCCTTGAACTTAAATATGACTCAATTAATTTTAAATACCGATCTTGTATTCCTATATTTTCCAACTTTTTAAGCAATAATGAATGTGGGACTGTATCAAACGCCTTAGAGATATCCATGAATATTGCTAAGGGCTTGTTGTTTTTATCAATTTCATTATATAGAAAACTTGTCGCAGTTACTACCGCTTCTTCTGTGCTCATTCCACTTCGAAACCCGAATTGATTAGGTGAGATTAGCTTATTGTCTTCTAGGAATTTTACTAATCTTTTCTTTAGACACTTTTCGAAAACTTTTGAAAGTGTTGGTACTAGTGATATTGGACGATAGTTATTTACTTCAGTTTTATCGCCACCCTTATGAATGGGAACTATAATTGCCCTTTTGAAAATACTTGGAAATGTACCTTCCGTTAGACATTTATTTAAGAGCATTGCTAGAGGACTAGAGATTTCTTTTTTTATATTTTGCAGATTAGTAGAAGAAATATTGTCCCAGCCTGCTGAAGTGTTCGGTTTAAGCTTAGCAATTACATCCAGTAGCTCATTTTCAGTAATTTTATGCAAGTGAAAGCTTGCATTTACTTGGCTATTGGTACATATTTCATTTTCATTAATTATTGTTTCATCAGTGACAATGGAGCTAGATAAAACTGATCCGACTTTAATAAAGAAGTCATTAAAGTGGTTGGCTAGATCGTAATGAGCGGCTTTTAGGCTAACTATATCATCGCTATTTGTACCAAGAATTTCGATTGGGATAGTATCCTTGGAAGTATTACTTCCTACTGACTTTTTTATCAACTGCCAAAGTTTTTTAGAGTTATTTTCAGATTTGGATATTTCTTCTTGAAAGTATCTTCTTTTAGCTGTTGCTTTAATCTCATTAAGTTTGTTTCTGTAACTTTTATAATATGATATGAGTTTTGTGTTGAAAGGTTCGACTGTTATTCTTTTTTTTAGTTTGTCTCTTGTTCTTATAGAGTGTACGATGCCTTGTGTAATCCATGGTCGCAATGGTCTGTCTCTACTAGTTACGTGACATGTTCTAGTTGATATCAGTTTGATTTTAGTGAGTGTTTCCAAGAACTTAGTTGCGGATATACTTGCACTGTCTCTTTCGTTGATGATTGACGTCCAGTCAGTTTGACTTATCTCTTCCTTCATGCGATTGTAGTCGATTTTCTCTAGTATTTGTTTCTTCTCTTTATGCCTATGTTTATCTCTTGCTTTAGAAGAGTAGTGTACATCAATATTTAATATGATAGTGTAATGGTCTGTAATAGAATTTTGATAAACTATTGGTAGAATATCCGAGTTAGGGCCATTTTTTCGTACATTTTATAGGCTGGTTAGTCTTATTGCCTAGAGAAGACACACACAATATTTAGAAAGCTTTTCCATTTTATTGAATGAAATTTTTGTTTATTTTGCATAGTTCTGCCATATTTTGATGGTTACACCATCATCTTAGATTAAAAAAATCATTGCACGGTTTCATGCAACAGCGTAAATAAGCAAAAGATAACATAACTATGCAAAATAAACAAAAAAGTCATTCAGTACAATGGAAAAGCTTTCCAAATATTGTGTGTGTCTTCGCTAGGCAATAAGACTAACCAGCCTATAAAATGTACGAAAGAATGGCCCTTAATATTTTTGCTAGTTCGCACAAATGCATGGTCTATACAGGAGCTATGATTATAATCTATTCTAGTAGGCTTGTTTATATAAGAAATAAAACCTAAGCTACTGATGGCATTTACGTAATCATTCGTGAATTTTGATGTATCAAGTAGATCAATGTTAATGTCTCCGATGAGTATATCGTAATCATTAGTACCGCCTGTAGACAAAGGGCCATTTTTTCGTACATCTTATAGGCTGGTTAGTCTTATTGCCTAGAGAAGACACACACAATATTTAGAAAGCTTTTCCATTTTATTGAATGAAATTTTAGTTTATTTTGCATAGTTCTCCCATATTTTGATGGTTACACCATCATCTTAGATTAAAAAAGTCATTGCACGGTTTCATGCAACAGCGTAAATAAGCAAAAGATAACATAACTATGCAAAATAAACAAAAATGTCATTCAGTACAATGGAAAAGCTTTCTAAATATTGTTTGTGTCTTCACTAGGCAATAAGACTAACCAGCCTATAAAATGTACGAAAAATTGGCCCAAAGTGTCGTACAAGTCAGATGTAAAGTCTTCATTTCGAATACTAGGTGACTTATAGATACAAAAAATTTTTGCCACTCTCTTATTCGATAAATTAATTGTAAGAATCAGTCCCGTCATTGTGTCTGGTACTAGTTCTTCACAATTAATTTTTAAATTATTTTTTACATAAATAACTACTCCGTCATTTTTGTTCCTACACCTTTTTGTCCAATATAGAACATAACCTGGTATTTGGAGTGAGTGGATCATTTCACTGAAAGGAACTACATAGCTCCCATGCTGTGTTTCTGAAAGTATGATGACATCAAGTTTACCTTTCAGATCTTCTAGCAAAAATAGCAGTTCGTCAAAAAATTTTTTAATACTTCTGATGTTCAGATGCAGAATTCCTAAATTGTGTGGCTGAGTCCTATTTTTTAATAAATATTCATAGCTTGTTATATTATCTACAACTTTCGTTTCGATATCTAATATATTATGTGTGTCTAAATGTGATTGCATTTTATTTAAGAATTTAATCTATTGGTTTATGTACTACTTGTTATGGGAATTACTTAAGATAATTGATATCTAAATCTGTTTCGCATTTAATTCTGTAGACTTTGCTCTGTGCTGCTTTCCGAACAAGAATACAGTCATCTTTAATCCATACATATGCAAAATTATTTTCTTTAGCAAATTTTTTAGTTAAATACAATAATTTTTTATTAGTTTTTGTTAAACGGCTATTTATATAAAATTTAGCAGATGGTAAGTTGGAGTTAAGATTATTGCAACGAAGATTTTGTTTTGATGATTTGGAACTTTTTATCCAGATGTCTCGACTTTCCTTTTTTTCGAAAAGGAGAATAATAGATCCTGGATTTTTATTCTCTTTATTAGCCGGAAATCGCTTAATCGATATGGGTTTATGCGTAGCGTATTCAAACTGTGCTAATTCAGCAATTTTAGCTAGGATTTGGTTGAGATCTTCGTTGGGTGTTTCTATAATTCCATTTATTTCCAATTCGTTGCCAAGTTTGGATTGCTCAAAATCATTTGCCTGTAGAGTAAGAGATTTGATTTGTTTTTTAAGCAGATCATTCTCTTCTCTAAGCACGTTGCAAGTTGATGTTAAGCTGTCTATCTTGCTTCCATACGCTTCAATCTTGATGTTGAAATCATCGATTTTCGAGCAACAAAAGTCCAGAGACTTTTTATACTCTGATAACTCTTCCTTGAGCATTTTTTTCATTTCGATAAACTCTCGACTGCAGTGCATACTTAGCTCTTTTTTCATAGAGAGTAAGTGTTCATTGATGCCGCTGACATCCGAGCTTGCCTTCTTAGTCTCAGGTTGGAGTTTGCATTGATTGCATAGCCAGGCTCGTTTCTTCTCGCGCGTGAGTTTACTTAGTGCTGCCTCCGATAACCCGGCACATTGTAAGTGAAACGATTTGTTACATTTTACACAAACTATCGAGTCATCGCTATCAGTGATAATTTTATTGCATCCCGTACAGTTTTTGCCCATGTTTTGATTCGTGATGTTGTGAAAAAATCAAAGTGGTGCTTAGAAAATTTAGGAGATGACAGTTACTCACTGTTGTGCGGATGGTGCTGATACGTGCTACTTCGTTGGTGTTAGTGATGGCGAGCCCCCTTTTGTGTCAGTGATGTCGCTTTGTGTGCGATGGTGAGCCCTGTGTGTTCTTTGTTCGATTTGAGTCCCGCTTTGCGCTTAGTTCTCAGTCGTCGAGATTGAGGAGTAAGATGAAATATACACAGTTCTCTGAAGATTTTACACTTTGAGCGAGTTGTTGGTATTTTCTCTTCACGATGATTCACTTTTGAATGCTCTGAGATTTGGTTGTTATACTTTTCAAAAATAAAATTTTGGAGCTAGAATTTAGTCGACTGGAGTGGTTGACAGATGTCAAGGGAAAAGATTAGATTATTGTGAAATTCATTGTGATAAAAGAGGTTTTGCGTTTAGTCATCATAATCATCACTCTTCATTATTAAAAAATTCAAGATCATCCATGACAGAAAAGTCCTGTCCTGTACTCGCTGAATGAAACGCCCGTTTTAATTTAAATTAGTTATTAGGTGCATTTTATTGAATGGAGTACAGGACAGCTTCCATGACAATTTTGCAGATCTCGTTCTATACGGGATGACCGAAAACTATCGCATAAAGGCACCCAAATATGATTCCTTGTGATATTTCCAGTAAAAAGGAGTATAAAAAAAGCCCGAATTATTAGTTCTTCAGCTAC
Source organism: Microchrysa polita (assembly GCA_949715475.1). Classification (NCBI taxonomy): domain Eukaryota; kingdom Metazoa; phylum Arthropoda; class Insecta; order Diptera; family Stratiomyidae; genus Microchrysa; species Microchrysa polita. Next base: position 40,038,765 of record OX454421.1, read on the forward strand.
CACAGACATTTAAAGATTTTTCAAAAATTTAATACTCATATTACCTACATATTTTCTTTCGGTCGTGGCCAAAATTTTTTTTCCTAAGAATAAACCCAATAAAAATCGGATAAGCAGTTTAAGCTGTGTAAAAAAGCTTCAAAGACAAAATTTTGTGATCTTATTTCATATAATTTTTTTTTTCCGACGGAGGTCTTAGTGGTAGAATTTTTGTAAAATCTTTAAATGCTTTTGGTATAGCTAAGGAGTTAAGAATTCAGGATATTCCCGGTACACCTATTTTGCTGGAAATGACCTTAATAATCATATTTCGGTGCGCTTATGCGACAGTTTAGTTTCCGGACACCCTATCTAGAACAACTCAATTTGATGTTCAAATTTGTACGAAATTGGTGCTATCCTGTTCTGTACTTGATCGAATAAAACGCAACTTTTAAGCCATATTCCATAATACGTAAGAAGATATAAGTTGAATTAATGAATTCGCGGAAAATTATAAATATTTACTAAAAACAATGAAGTTTTGTTGTATGTTTGTAATGGAGCGGAGCGAAAAAATTTTAGTCGGAGCGGAGCGCTGGAGCGGAGCGGTTTCAAATTGGTCGGAGCGGGAGCGGAGCGGAGCGAAAAACAGTGTCGCTCCAAATCCCTGACAGACATTTAAAGATTTTTTAAAAATTTTATACTGATATTACCTACGTATTTTCTTTCGGTCGTGGCCAGCAATTTTTCCTAAGAATAAACCCAATAAAAATCGGATAAGCAGTTTAAGCTGTATAAAAAAGCTTCAAAGACAAAATTTTGTGATCTTACTTCATATAATTTTTTTTTTCGACGGAGGTCTTAGTGGTAGCATTTTTGTAAAATCTTTAAATGCTTTTGGTAGCTAAGGAAATAAGAATTCGGGATATTACCGGTACACCTATTTTGCTGAAAATGACACCGTTGGACTTCTTTCTCTGGGGATACTTAAAAGAAAAAGTGAATGTAAATAAACCAAAAACAATTCAAGAACTAAAGGATGAGATAATTCAGCACATTAACGATATTCAACCTCATGTCGCAGAGTCATTGAAAATATGGACCATCGGATAGAAGTATGCCACGGTAGCCATGACGAGTATTTGGCCGATATTTTGTTTCACACATAATTGCCATAGACCCTTCTATTTCAATAAAAAAAAATTGATAATTCCCTAAAAACTTTTTGTTTTATTAACAATTAACTTCGTGCATTCACGTTGGACCACCCTGGCGTTTTCAAATTCTAGAATAATTTCACTCAGAGTCCTCTCGGGAACTTCTGGAATGAACCTCGCATGATCAAATCGAAATGGGAACACGCTTTGTGGCTCACTTGGTTGAGTCGCACTCTACGATGCTAGTAATCTAGAGGTCCGGATATCGAATCTCGGCGTGGTCCAAAACTTCCGTACATGTGCGGATAGGAAATACAAAACTATATAAAATGTAACGTTGACTCGAAGAACCCTATAAAAACGGCTGAGTGAACGCACCATGCCCCACAAGGGGTTACGGTACAAAGAAGAAGAAGAAGTAGTATATTTGGACAAATTAAGAAAGCACTATATTCATAGGGAATTCACACTATCACCGAATATACTAAAAACTCTAGATTCAATCAAGCAAACGGGCTGGACTGAATTTATTTAGTTTAGATAAATAACAAAATAAAAAAAAAATATTTTCTAGAACATCATGGTAGGCAAGTCAATAGCAGCCATTTTACTTCCCAACATTTTCTAATTAAAAAATAACGTTTTTGAATTCACCCTTCAACCAAAATACGAGATACAAAGCAACAACAATTCGGAAGCAGGAAGTTTGCATTTAGCTTTTGAAAGCACTCTCAGTCTTAAGTACAAATTAACACCATAAATTAAATTAAATTAACTACATAAATAGGGTGCAATAATTTGTTTGCATTTTTCTGGTATGGGCCTCGCAAAAGCCAAGGCCATCCCTGGTAAAAAATGCCGTTCTTCAGCGCAATAATAAAATATGTATTCCTTGAAGTTCTCGCCTGAAACTGCTTCGAAGCAAAGAAAAACGTTTCTCTCAAGAGCACTCCTATTTTGTTCGTCCGCTTCTAATCTGGCTTCAATGTTCCCAGAAATCATATAAAAAGTTTTTTTTTTATCACAGTTCAAAATTATCCACCGATATGTCCGCAACGCTAAAAAAAATACCGGCGTACAGAGGGCTGCGACCGCAATACGAGCGTTTTTAGGGTTTTTTAGAAATTTTTTTTCAAAAAACCCTTATGAAATCGATTTTGACCGTCCGTCCGTCCGTCCGTCTGTCCGTCTGTCCGTCTGTTCGCTAAATAACTCGCGAACGGCTCCACCGATTGTCATGAAATTTGGTAGGAATGTGTAGAGTGGTTACAGTCTTTGGCACATATACCTTATTAGAAGTTGGTAGGAAGAAGACAACAGGGTGTCCCGAACGTTTGAAAAAAGTCGACTTTTTTAGTTTTTATCGGAGATTGACGTATGGGTATTTGAATCAAAGATCTAAACGAGTACTCCTCATATCAGTTAAAATTTTCCAGTTTCAAGTAACGGTAAAAAAATTATTGGCGTTTAAACTTAAACTTCCTTTTCGAGCTCCGTTTTTCTGAACCGTTATACGGATCGATATGAAACTTTGCACAAAGATTGGTCGGTAGGGCCTTATATACGTTAAATATTAAGACTTTTGACTTTTGCAAAGGAAAAGTAAATAACAGTAAATTTGTAAAATTTCAATTTGATCGTGTGTAGCCCCTCTTAGGTTTCCAAATATGAAAATTCTGCTAACGGTTTTTAGAAAATTACATATAGAATATGTCTACGAATTTTCATTCGAATAACTGTATCCAAACCGGAAATATAGCCAAATAAGTATTTAGTAAGGGCCTTTCACAATGCAAGCCTCTTAAGCATTTGTTCAATGTACCTATATCTTTTAACTTGATGAAACAATGAACTAAAAAATTTGGTGGAAATGCATAGAATGGTAATAGTCTTTGCCACAAAAATTTTTGAAGTTAGTAGAACCAAGTTAACAGGGTGTCCCTGAATAGCTGCAAAAGTATACTTTTTCAATACTCATAGGAAAGCTTGCGTTGGCTCTTATGACAGGGAGGGACACAATGGAATCATTTTATATAAAGTTTCTTTTCCTTGATTAAAAAGCAGTAACAGTAGATTTAGAGCTAATAATTCAGTTCATATAAAGCCAAGCCATCCTTACGTTTGCCTGAGTTTCTTTTTGGTCAAAGGCCATCAGAAATCTTAAATCGAAAAATGCCTTTAGATTTGCCTTGGACTACTTTTATACAAACTAGGTAAATAGTAAATCTATTTTTGGATTGGTCTAATTAAAGGTGGAACAGAATGAAAGGCGCTAGCCTTTCATTCTGGAACGCGTTTATTTAGACCAATCCAAAAATAGATTTACAGCAAGCATTTCATTAATGTTGTGCACAATACTTATTTATTGCTTATAAAATATATGTACAAAAAATATTCACTATGCATTAAAATTCTAAAAAACCCTCGTATTGCGGGCGCAGCCCTCTGTACGCCGGTATTTTTTAGAATTTTAATGCATAGTGAATATTTTTTGTACATAATATTTTATAAGCAATAAATAAGAATTGTGCATAGCATTAATGAAATGCTTCTTGTAAATCTATTTTTGGATTGGTCTAAATAAACGCTTTCCAGAATGAAAGGCGCTAGCCACCTTTAATTAGACCAATCCAAAAATAGATTTACTATTTACCCAGTTTGTATAAAAGTACTCAAACGCAAATCTTCTGACATTTTTCGATTTAAGATTTCTGATGGCCTTTGAGCAAAAAGGGCAAACGTAAGGATGGCTTGACTTTATATATGAACTGAATTATTAGCTGTAAATCTACTGTTACTGTTCTTTTAATCAAGGAAAAACAACTTATATGAAATGATTCCATTGTGTACCCTGACATAAGAGCCCACGCAAGATTTCCTATGAGTATTGAACAAGTATACTTTTGCAGCTATTCAGGGACACCCTGTATCTTGGTCCTACAAAGTTCAAAAATATTTGTGGCAAACACTATTACCATTCTATGCATTTCCACCAAATTTCATGTTCATTGTTTCATCAAGTTAAAAGATATGCATTGAAGAAATGCTTAAGAGGCTTCCCTTGTGAAAGGCCCTTACTAAATACTTACTTGGCTATATTCCCGGTTTGGATACAGTTATTCGAATGAAAATTCGTAGACATATTCCCTATGTAATTTTCTAAAACCGCTTAGCGCCTATTCATATTTGGAAACCTAAGAGGGGCTACACACGAACAAATTGAAATTTTACAAATTTACTGTTATTTACTTTTCCTTAGCAAAAGTCAACAGTCTTAATATTTAACGTCTATAAGGCCATACATAACGCCAATAACTTTTTTACCGTTACTCGAAACTGGAACATTTTAACAGATGTGAGATGTAAATCTTTGATTTAAATACCCATACGTCAATCTCCGATAAAAACTAAAAAACTCGACTTTTTTCAAACGTTCGGGACACCCTGTTATCTTCTTCCTACCAACTTCTAAGGTATTTGTGCCAAAGACTGTAACCATTCTACACATTCCTACCAAATTTCATGACAATCGGTTGAGCCGTTCGCGAGTTATTTAGTGAACAGACGGACGGACAAAATCGATTTCATAAAAGTTTTTTGAAAAAAAAATTCTAAAAAAAACCTAAAAAGGGGGTATTTTTCCGTTTTTTGCGACTATTTCAAAAACGGCAAAAGATACAGAACAATGATCTGAGGACGAAAAAAACTGCCCCCCTTTCCCTCCTTTTATAAGGTTGCGGACCTCGAGTCGGTGAGGACATTTTTTCTCATATTCAGGGGCCATCCCCATTGCAGGATGGTTGCAAAAAACCAGTGAAGAAGAATTTTTGCCGCTCGAGGGCAATATTTTGGATTATTTTTTTTTCGGCTATTATTTGTATGAACTTTTGATTTCTAGAAAGAAGAGAAAGAAATCGAAGTATACGTAGTGTGCTGAGACCACAGGTTCGTAACAACAAATCTTCGTCTTTTCAGCTCAGAATGCATTTTATCAACTGAAATGAAACGTTTTAAGGAATGAAATTCTACAAAATCAATCGCGATAATCGCGAGATTTCTGGAATTAATTTTATAAATTTTATGATTTTGCTACGTCATCTTCTTCACCCTGTGTAAAAGTTCGGAATCCAGTGGCGGCTCGCCCATATGTGCACAAGTGCACGTGCACCCCCTGAGAAAAAAATCGTAAGAGTACGTAATTCACTTCTACAAATCTGTTATCTCAAATCGCACATCTAGCCCGCATCGTGTCCTTATTTTATATTTATAGATAAACCTACATTCCATCTACTGAATCTATGCCCATAGACATAAATGTACATACATACATACATATACTGCCGACTGCTCACTGCACATACAATATGGTGACGCACGACACTGCGACCAACAACCTGCAATCACGATGGGTGCACAATTTGGGTAGAGGAGCACACGCTCTAGTTTTGGATATCTTCGAGGTTTCCGGGGCAAGGGGGTAGTGCAAAATTTACACTAGAGCTTGTGCACAAAGTGGTTGTGCACAGCGTCTTGTAAATCGTGTGAGCTAAATTCTAAAAGAAGAAAGGTTGTGTCGCATACGTCTGTTCTGTTGAAATCGGGATGAATAAAATTGCAACGGTCAATTTCTTTAAAGCAAATTTAAAAAATCTTCTTGGAGAAAATATGATTAAAATAAAAACTCGGGAAGACACTCCAGTAATTTTCCGTAATTTAGGGCAGAGTGCAAAAAATAACGAGGAATAATAACAATTCTGAAGTGAATTTAAAGCGGCAATTTTCGCGAAAAAAAAAGCAAGTAGATTTATGAGAATATGTGGAATTCATGGATTTTCGTTCTGTCCAATGAACTTATCCCCAGGCCGATTTGGATTTTGACAGAATGAAAATTTAATAAGATCCATGGATTCGCCATGTGTGCGCGGCTTAGAAAACTCTTTTGTTTACCCTGTTTGTTGTGCGGGAGTGAAAACAAACATTCCAGTTGACGAAAGTCTGAAATAGTCTGGGGAAGAATAATACGTATACCTATATAAACAATAATTTCTGTAGAATTTTTGGCTTTTTTGTAGACTATGTTTTTTTTCCAAACCATGAAAAATTTGGTTACATCATATTCTTCCCGAAGTGAATACATTTGTATATTTCCTTGTGAACCCCCGGTATTTTCCACCACGAGCCGCCACTGTCGGAATCAGACGTAAGACCATTAAGGTAAGGGGTTGCACTCAGTACAAATTTTTTGTAGAAGGAGATGCATGAGATGCATGCACACATTTTTTAAATGCAAAATTCCATTGGACAGAGTATGACGGAACAAATTCATTTGACATTTGCTAGATTTAGGGTCGCCAAAATCCCGAAATAGCAGAACTTTTTGGTTTCCGAGCTCAACATTAAGAATCAAATGAGCATTAACCGAAACGCTTCAGTTTTCCTTCTCTTTCAAATTGACATGGTCGTTATGAAGGTTTAAACATTAATAACTTAATTCTCTGTTTTGCAATTTCTCACAACTTGAAAGTGCACGGATAGAAGAAATTGAACACATTCATAAAGACGAGCTACGGAGCCAATTATAAGGAGTGACAGATCTTGGTATAGTTGATCGCTGGCTCTAGCTTGTCCAATCATTTTAAAAAGTTTTGAAAGTACCAAAACTTGAAAAACATATTTTTTCCAGCTAGGAAAAGTGTGGCTTTCCCCACCATCTGAAAGTTATGCAAAAAAACAAACAATTTCCAACATTTATGATACAGAACAATGTACCCCTCCCGAAACTAAATCGTGGCTACGTTCCTGCCCCTTATTCAAATTGCGTTTTTAATTTTAATTTGATACGGGAATCATCGGACACCATTCCACTGAGTTGTTGAACACTATGGTGTGGAGCAGTGTCTCGACTTTTCCGCTTTTTTTTCAATGTTTTACAATCTACCACTAAAATTTCTAAATTTTTGCGAAATTTACAGCAATTTCAAATTACTAAAACAAAAAAACATATTTTTTCAAATTTTGCAAACGTAACTCTTATAATAAAGTTCGAAAAAAGCGATTGTTGTAAATGCGGTTCCATAGCCACATGACAGCTCATTTTATCAGCTGATAATCAGGCCAGGTGTTTGAAGTGTAAACCAAATAATGATTTATTTTTGCCATTTCATTTCAAATTTAGTCTGGCTGGTCTAGCGATTAGTGCGCGCACCTTCGGTGCACAGGCTCATGAGTTCGAATCTCACCGTGTTCCATGGTGTTTTTCGAACTCACGAGCTTGTGACGGACTATGATCTCACTCAGATGTTAAACGAGTACCTATTTATGGGGATAAATAACACTGCTGAGCGTGATGCTGATCTCACTACCTCAACAAAAAAGCAGATAAGATCTTGGAAATAGGATGTCACTAACACATCCTGCGGCCTTAGTCCAATGCTGGATTGTCGCGCCTGTTATTTATTTTTATTTCAAATTTAAATTAATTTTAATATTCTCCAACTACACTTAAATTTAAATCAATGTTCAACTTTTCCATTAGGGCCTCATACATACATTTTCCGCAAATTTTAAATTCAAAAACATATGCACACCCAACCAGTCCAATATTAATGTTCACATTTTAAATATGTGCCACTTTTCGTCCTCATTTCGGGTTACTCGTCCGTTACATTCTGCATGAAAAAGTAAACCTACAAACTGTAATCAGTGGCATGAATATTAACTGAAAGGTAAGTTAAGGTAAGTGAATAATAAATCTAGTTAATAAGATAAAACCGGAATTTCCATATTGCAAACATAAATCGAAGGAAAATATACGTATAAAATCAATCTCATTGCAAAAAGTAGGTTTCACTTTCTTTTACGACACGTATATAGTGTCAACCTTAGAAATCTGAGTCGACATACCGACTATTGCATCGTTATAAATCTCTGCATACATTACATTTACGGTAAGACCAACGACATCTACCTCTATGAATGGCAGTCGACCGGCGCGGTGCATAAGCATCAAGAGCAAAATAGATGTAATTGTAATGGTACATGAATACTCGTACTTTGGTAAGTTATACATTATAGATACGTAGATGTTGAAATTGAAAACAGATAAGTATGCGCCCCATTGCCATAAACCTGCGATGTTGCAGTTAGATCTCGCATCCGTCGCTGATTACATACAGCGCTCCAATAATGTCCTCGTACAGTTTTAGACACTTTCGTTAAAAATCATGCCGGAAATCCTTACAAATTTCAAACGTATCTGTCAATTCAGCACCCTACTAAACATTTATTCCACTTTATTATTCACCATAAAGTGAACTATGTAATTGGAATATATTTTTGCTTTTTTTGGTGCTTTTTTTTTCACATCTTCAAAATGTGAATGACATAATCGGTCGATTCATTAATATCCTAAGAAAATCACTTCAGGGTGCACGATAACGGGCCAATTTTAGGAATTCTAAGAGTGCATAAAATGTCCATATGTGCAAAATAGGAAGACTACTAGAGGGGGTTTCGCTTGTTATACCCGTCATTATGTGAAAGTATATATTAACTTTGTCATAAAGTTTGCAACGCACAGAAGGAACCACCTCCGACTGTAAAAAATATTTGTATTATTATCAGTGTGACGCAGGAAATCTATGGAGTGATGTCCGTCTGTTTTTATACCAACTAGTCTCTCAGTTTGGAAGACATTGGGCTGAACTTTCGTCTACAAGTTTCTTTTAAGTGTACATTGTATATATGTCGGAACGAAGGGAATGGGACCATAGCATCATGCGGCTGCCATACAAACCAACCCCTGAAAATTAGGTTCTTCCTCGATCAGTATATGGCCGGCATTTAACCAATCTTAACCAAAATTAAGTAAAGCCTTAACACATATCTAGGAACGGATGAAATCGGAACACTACGTCATACAAACCAACCGTCGAAAATTGGGTTCTTGTAAAACATTTTTTTCTTATTAAACCAATCTAATCATGCTTCACCCAAATGTGTTCCTAGTAAAGACTCAAAATCGATCGCGCCCGAAATTAGCCTCGGTCTCGTTTTTAAATTCATAAAAAGGTTCGGGTTATCTTAGTACTGAAGAAGTGTTGAATAGACCAGTATTAAATTTTTTTAAGCATTCGTTGGATTCAAGGAGGAGGATTCATGGAAATCCTCCTCCCTGAATCCAACGAATGCTTAAAAAATTTAATACTGGTCTATTTAACACTTCGTCAGTACTAACATAGGATTTGACACTTGTCTTGCCTGAATCCATGCTAAGGCGAAAAAAGTGCCAAAATCGTACTGTGCTAAAATATTGTTCGATGACTGTATACGAACGCTTGGAAATTTGAAATTGAAATTGACTATGTATACATATTATACATAGGTTGTACCACCTTACTTGTAGCAACTTGATATTGCAAGAAGCTAGGCGCTAGCTTACCTTTAACACAAGTAGCAAAAACAAGATGACAGATGAGGCAGATGTCTATCATTAGTCAATAAAAAAAAGTCGGTAGCCGCTACCTATAAGTAAGATGCATATCGGTTTCACTTTTCATCCGCTTAGTATAATAATGGTTATGTAATTGACGTGGTGTAAATAAAGAAGTCAGTTGTCACGTGTGTCTGCATATCGGGGACATGGTGACTCTTCTATTAGAAAGGAAATATGCAGAGATACATATTCATACATATATATGTATATATACGCAGTGGCGGGTTTGTGCACCCGCTGGAGCCTAGAGCGGTAAATTTTATGTGGAGGCAAATTTAGGGCAAATATTTTTTGAGGTTTTATTTTCCAATACCAGCCTTGTTTCAGCCTTTGTATAATGTTGGATCTAACGCGGAAAACTTTGTTTAACGGCTGAGTCAGATGTTGCTAAAATGTACTAGAACATTACTTTTGAAGAAACTTATAGTGACCTACGTAACATTTTAAAACCGGCTGTCATCGGAGCATTTTTATAAAGACAGTACAAACACAAATGGTCACAGTGGGATTCGCTCTTTCAATTCAGAGTAATTATGATTTTTATCAATATCTTTCTTGTCAGTGATCCTAGAAAGAAGTGTTTTATAAGTTCTATTGCTTATCTATGCAACGCTACCTAAGTCAGAGCCATGGGTCAACTAGGCAATCAATTGCAGTCACCGATCAAAGGCCACACTTTAGTTTTCGATTGCCGAAATGCTACTTACTTTAGAAATGTTTTTGAGCACACATTTGAAATGTATTTTTGTGTATTTGATTAATATGTAGACAATAAGCACAAACAATCTAATACTTCGACAATTTAACGATTAATACAAAACCCATCCAACATTTTCAAACTTTGACCGGCCACTATGATTGACCCAATTGATCTGGGGCGACGATTTACATAGGTACCGTTAGATAGATAATTGAATTCTCAGAAGAACTTGTATACAGTATTTTACTGAACGGTCAAAAGTAAAAATAGCGAGCAAAAACCACTGAACGTAGAAAGAGAAACATACAATTTACCGTTACTTCCCCCACCATCTCGAATACGAAAACTAAGTTTAAGATAAAGGACATGTCTCCTAACATACGCTAAAAATGTGAAAGCGATTTTCTGCCTTTAATTGTTCTAAGACGCTTGTTGTTCAAGTAATCGATATTTTATCACGTATTTGTGTTAGGTAACGATTACTATTTTAACAGTATATCAATGTTGACCAACATAACATGGGCAAAACAAATCTAAAATGTCAATAGATACCGTGGAAGCCTAGACACTCAAGTAACTGTTGTCAAGTATGGTCTTATTAAAATTATTGTTAAAATTTTAAACAATAAATCAATATTGAAATTTCTCTAAGTTAATATTTATTTTTTTTACATCACACACTGTGATACACATACAGGGTTATTGGTTAAGTCGACCTATTCCCTGCAACACGTTATAATAGGGTCAAAATGCAACAAAATGAGGCCATAAATGTTAGGCCGATTTTCAATGGTCATACTGAGATATATGAATTTTTATGTTTTTTTTTAAAAACCTAGAATTTTGCTATTTAAAGTAAGAATTAAAAAAAACTACTAAGGTAATGGGCTTAAACTTATTTTTGGATTTTAGTCAACACTATAGCAGACATTTCTTAATCATTTAAAATTTCAAAACCCATCACAATTCGAAATTTTTAATTTTAAATAAAAAAAAAATACTTAAATTTTTTTAAAGATATTTTTTAATGTAGTATTACTAAAAAATATATGACATGGAGTCTGCAGACCACTGGAAAAACATACGCGTATTGTTCAAAAAGGTGTCAATGTCAATACAAATATTTGAAATAATTGAAACAGCTAGCTGCAACTTGTTCGGGGACCATAATTTCCTTTGATAAAAAATGAAATAAATGTCATTAAATTCAAAATGCATCGTATAATGTACCGCTTTATTTCATATTTTATCAAAGGAAATGATGGTCCCCGAACAAGTTGCAGCTAGCTGTTTCAATTATTTCAAATATTTGTATTGACATTGACACCTTTTTGGAAAGCTGACAACACGCGTATGTTTTTCCAGTGGTCTGCAGACTCCATGTCATATAATTTTTTTTAGTAATACTACATTAAAAAAATTTTTTAAAAAAATCTAAGAAAATTTTTTTTTTTTTATTTAAAATTAAAAATTTCGAATTGTGGTGGGTTTTTGAAATTTTAAATGATTAAGAAATGTCTGCTATAGGGTTGAATAAAATCCAAAAATAAGTTTAAGCCCATTACCTTAGTAGTTTTTTTAATTCTTACTTTAAATGGCAAAATTCTAGGTTATTTCAAAAAAACCTAAAAATTCATATATCTCAGTGACCATTGAAAATCGGCCTAACATTTATGGCCTCATTTTGTTGCATTTTGACCCTATTATAACGTGTTGCAGGGAATAGGTAAACTTAACCAATAACCCATATGTATGTACACATCGTCGTGCTCTGTGGCCGTGATCGTTCGGTCGCCACTCTGTGAAATAGACACTCATAGAGAAACGAGTTTCCAAACTCGGCACGACTCGTCGCAAGTTTATTATTCAGAAGAAGATGATAAGAAATATTCTTATCATAGAATAATAAACTAACAATGCGACTAGGAAGTGGTATGGCTGACAACCGTATCACACTCCGAATTCAGTTTCTTTGTAACGTTGGTGACTACACACGGTAGTCATCAACGCACCATGCTCCACTAGGAGTTACGGTAATAAAGAGAGAGAGATGTACACATATGGACAAAAGAATAAGTACATCCTCATGTACCTTTTTATGCAAAATTTTCATTCCCTTTTTAAAATTGATTTACTCCAAATAGATAGCCATTACAACAATTAGGATACAACAATGCCAACGGAGCGGAAAAACTAAATGACATCCCCCTATTATCTTAGTCCCTCCCCGATATTAGCTTTGAAGCTTGGTCAAAATAATAAGTACACCATCGGGTTTTTTTATTTTTTGACAACAACTTGCTATTTTCCGCAAGGATTTGTTTATTTAGTTATTGGTTTATGCAACAAGCGTTAATTTAAAAACAAACAAAAATTCTTAAGGGGCGAAAGACGCATGCTAGGTACGAAAAAAAACCTTATTATTCTCTCAATAACGAAATAAACCAGCTAAACATTGTATTTAGTGTGTAATTCGTTAAAAACTAAAGAAAAGCAGTCTCAATTGCGATTAAGTCCATGTAAGGGCCTTCAGGATAACTGTCGATCTCATTATTACTATGGCGAGAAAAGTTCTCTTGGCATGACTGATGATTTTCTCGGCAAATATGAAAAATATAGAATCGCTTTGAAAAGTTCATCGGAGAATACAAGAAGTAAAGCAGTTTTGGCAAAAAGTTTAGAACTTTCCATGGCGATGTCAAAAATTGTTGACGGTACAAGAAAATTTTTGAGAGATAGTTCTTCTTTTTCCAGACCAACCAATGAAAACTCACTGAATATTCTGTTTTATTTATGAGATCGTAATAAATTTGATTGGAAACTACTCTTATCGTAATATTCCTCATTCAGGAAACAAAATAATATGATATACGCTACCTTAACTGGCTATTTCCCATGGAGGCGAAAAAACATGGTCTATGGTTTGATTTTCATAGTCTGGTTTCGTTCAAATATACCTAATAACCGTTACAATGAAGCAATTTCCATATAAGAAATGTTAGTTGAGAGTCCTAGAATATTTTGCTGATGAACCCATACACTTTAAATGGGGATTTCAGCAGGATATTAACCCTAACTATACCTCACAAACTGGTCAAGGATCCGCTACAACCAAATCGAGTGGCCTCGCACGTTGTTAATAGAAGTAAATGGAATCCGGAATATTTAGGGAGAGTTGAATCAATGAACTAGAAACAAAGTTTTCACAAAACGGAAAAAATTACGGAATTTCCTGGAAGTAACTGGATATATGGATATATGGGAACATGCCATAAGAATTATCTCCAGAGGGCCAACAAAAACATTTTTGTTTTTCAAAATAAAGAACCATTTGTTTTTAAATAATAAAATAAATCAAATTCTTGTCGAATCAGAACATAATATTTTAATTAAAACCAGTTTCAATCAAATTAACTGACATGTTCTTATTATTTTGTCTAGCCTATTTTAGGCAGTTCGTACTTTTTCAAGGTAAATGAAAGCTGTTATTTATTATAATATGCTAATTTACATATTATTTGATTCCTCACCAATTAGGTATTTAAATCTTTCCATGATTTTATTTGCTCAAATAACTACTTGGCTACAGGGTGATAAGAAAAATTCGTATGGGTGTACTTATTTTTTTGCCCATATGTGTATGTAATTATGTAGCTATGTTATATTGACATTCACTTGACATAATATCAAATATTTTTCCTGTCCTTTTTCGGATTCTCTTGTTATAAAAGCGAGAAAATATAAGGACGTAATTTTGTTGTGGCATAAGTATTTTGTCAAAATTTTATTCTTTTATTGTACAAGATTGAAGAAGGAAGCTAGTTCTTATTAGCTTTTTAGCTCTTCATTTTGTACTTTAAATATAATACGTATCCAATGGTTCAAAACATAGGAAAAATTCAAAAGTTAGTAGTTTGGTTTTAACCCTCCATAAAACAAACTTTAATCCTGGTGTAAAGATTGCAAACGCTGCTATTGAATTCAATTTCTTGCAGTGAGCTGTCCATTACTATTAATATGCCGAATTTAATAAAATAAAAGAAATAGAATACGAGTCACCTCCTGTTACTACTACAGATCTCGCTTCGGACCATCTTCCAGTGCTATTTGACCTTTATGATCATGCAATTTTGAAAGATACTCCACGTACTTTTCTATTTCGCAAGGCGAATTGGACTCGTTTCATGCTAAAAACAGGCAGTCTTACATGCCTTGATAGTACGAACTCGAACATCTTAACGGTGGATGACATTGACCAGCACATTGTGAAATTTAGCGATATTCTCTGGAAAGCAGCTGAAGCATCTATTCCTCAAATACAACATAATAGATCAATTGGTGAAATAGTACTTACGCCAAACATTAAACGCCTAATTACGGAACGAAATTTAGTGCGGAGACGGTGGCAACGTTCGAGGTGGTTAATTTACAAGTATGAATTGAAGCGGTTGAAATGTCAAATTGATGAAGAAATGGTTAAACTTAGAAACCTCCATTGGAATAACCGGATAAAATCGCTTAAAAAGGGAAGCAAAAACTTCTGGAATATTTCAAAGGCACTCAAAAAACGTGGAAACACAATTCCCCCCATTCGCGACTCAGATTCATTTCTGATGACAAGTGCTGAAAAAGCACAAGCCTTTGGGAATTACTTTCTAAAGCAACACCTTGCTACTCGTGCAATGGGAAATGACGAAACTAACCTTATGGTCAATGCATCCATCGAGTATATTAATAATATATCTAATTTTGATGTACCTTTTCTAACTGTTGCCTCTATCAAGAATGCGATTGAAAAATCAAAAAGCAACAAAGCACCCGGTCCAGACTCGATTTCTATGAAATTATTGAAAAATATGCACAAGAAAACACTCATCTACTTATGCAAAATATTAAATTCTTGCATTAAGTTGGCTTATTTTCCAAAAGCATGGAAAACTGCCTCTGTTATCTGCATCCCAAAGCCAAACAAGCAGAAGTCTTTAGTAAGCAGTTATCGTCCTATAAGTTTACTGAGTAATGTAGGAAAAGTTTTTGAACGCATTTTAAAAGATAAAATCGAAGAGCAAGTGCGAGTTAAAAATATTCTTCCAAATGAACAATTTGGATTCAGAAAACAGCACAGCACTGTACATCAACTTGCGCGAATTAAAAAAATTGTTCAATCTACTTTAGATGCAAAGAACTCCACAGGTATGCTAACTTTAGATATTGAAAAAGCCTTCGACAGCGTATGGCATGAAGGTCTTATTCACAAAATGCATAATTATGGATTTCCAACTTATTTAGTGAAACTTACCTTGAACTTCCTTACGAATCGCTTATTCAGTGTAAATATTAATGGAACAAATTCTGCTCCATTTGCTCTTCCAGCAGGTGTTCCCCAAGGATCAGTTCTGAGTCCATTATTATATAATATTTACACTAGTGATATACCTATTCCCGCCCACTGTAAAGTATGTCTCTTCGCTGATGACACGGCACTGTTATGCAGCTCACCGTCACCAGACCTCATCTCTAACGCTTTAATAAGCGGTTTTAACAACCTCGAAAATTATTTCACAAAGTGGAAAATTAAAATAAACCCTATTAAAACTGAAGCGTTCTTCTTCACTAGAAAACGTAAACCCAGCTTAGTCCCCTCAGGACCTCTCTTACTAGGAACCTCTACTGTAAGATGGAATAACGAGCATATAAAATACCTTGGTGTGCTCCTGGATAAAACCATGACTTTCAAGGCGAACACGGACAACCTGTTAAAAAAAGGTGAGAAATTAATAAAAGTGTTGTATCCGCTAATAAACAGGAATTCCCCCTTGTCTGTTGACAACAAAATGCTTTTATTCAAAGCTATCCTCCAGCCTACACTAACTTACGCCGCTGCTGCTTGGGGATCTTGCGCGCCATCCCACATCGACAAACTTCAAGTTAAGCAAAATAAATTTCTTAAAATGATTAATAATAAGCCTAGGTATTTTTCCACATCTTTGCTTCACAATATTGCTAAGGTTCCCTTAATACATGCTAAAATTGCACATATTGCTATTAACTTTAAACTATCCTGCGTTTGCTCCACCAACCCTCTTATCAGCGACCTCTCTATGTAGTACGTCACCTGTAATCAAGTCTCTGTTTGTCACGATGCTCCTTTCATTATCTTTGCATGCAATCCATTAAGCTTTTTTCTAAAAATCAGTCGTTAATCGCATAATTTAGTTAGCACATAGTTAGTTCTTAAGTCTAGTATAGTTTAGGTTAAGTTTTTATATATAATTATAAATTCGAATAAGAGGTTTTTTCGAACCCACTTTTCCTCTTACCAATTTTCTTTACATTTCTTTGCACATTTTCCTTTTCTGTTTGAAAATAATATTTCACTACTAAATTTTATATTTAATAGATGCAAGAGAATAATCTCGATCACTTAATTATAAACTTTGTATGTTGTATCACAAATATGTTATGATTGGTTGAATAAAATTGAATTTGAATTTGAATACGAGTCACTATATGGCAGAAAGCGGATGTGGACTACGAGTGGTTGGCCAACCATGGCGCAGAACCTTAGGAGATTAAAACCGAACTATACTTCAAATAATTCATATATCACTTCCAGTGATTAAATTAGGATTAAAGGAAGATTTGGAATCAGTGATCGGTCATAAATCAGCTCAGCCATTTTCGGCCCAAAAACAATTTCTTGAAGGTTTGAATTATATGTTTTAGCCAAAAAGATTCGCCTTTGATAGCTCCTTCGACCTTTGGATTTTTTTCTGCGTTTCCGTGAATTTTGATTATTTAAGACAGCCATGCTTCTTTTCTGTGCCCCGACTGCGATGTAATATTTTCCATATATAGTCAATCATTTCGTTTACCTGACATTTTTTAAGTTTCTGAAATTTTGTTGTTATTTGAGTAATGAAGTCACGCTCTGTGGTTCACTTGGTTAAGTCGCACTCTACGATATGCTAGTAATCTAGAGGTCCGGAGATCAAATCTCGGCGTGGTCCAGGAAATATACAATAGTGCTGGCAACATTATATACACTCCTCTATATGCAATGTAACGTTGACTCGAAGTAGCCTTTAAACGGCTGAGTGAACGCACCATGCCCCACAAGGGGTTACGGTACAGAGAAGAAGAAAGAAGACGATTTGAGTAATATATTAGCTTTAATAGGATAAGGGAAAATCATTATCTGCGGAAAAGGGGTCACCAATTGAAGCTTACAAGGAGTCAGGACGGTCAAAAATTAAAATTTAGAAAACAGTTAATAAAAATCGATAAAAATCCGAATTCGTATGTAATAAGAAGCGCTAAGATAGATAGGCCTTAATAATAATTGAGTGCTTATCAATCCTTATGAGTGAGTAATTTTGAGAGAAGCATCGAGCCCTCATGACTCGGTCGCAGAGATAAGAGTAAATTTTGAAATTACGCCGAGCTTATCTATTATTCAAACAGTGATTAGAAATGATCTACATTTAAGGAACATAAAACTAAAGAAAACAACTCAACGTAACTTTGCCCGAAGGAAAATGCGCTTAAATTAAGAACGACAACACTTGGCGTGGAATAAAGAATGGCGCTATGTGGTCTTTTCGGATAAAAAGAAGTTAACTTTAGCAGACTAACACGGTTATGACGTCTACTCTCATGATCTTCGCTAGGAAGATCGCCTTTATTGTCGGATGGAGGGTGTAATGGTCTCGTGAGCCATCTGATACGATGGTACCAGCGCATTACAGTTTTTAACAGGAAATAAAAACGGAAACACTTACAAAAACGTGCTTCAAAGTTTTTTAACGTATTTACAAAATTTGTTCGGTAGTGTCAACGCATTTTTAACACGATACCCCTCCGTTCCACACTGTCCGGGTGGTTAAATCATGCATTGAGGACCAAAAGAAGCAGTGTACAACAATGGCCGCCTTCCTTTCCCGACATCAGCTATTCCCCTAAATCATGTAAGAGTCAGTCCGCATCGTAAAAATTTTAAATTGCTATTTTAAGCGTTCTTTTTTGAAAAATAATTATGAAACAATATTAAAAAATGCAGAAACAATAATTGTTATTTTAATTAACTAAGAATTAATTAAGCTATTAACTGTAATAATTTTGAAATTTTAACTCCTTTAGTTTGAAAGGAGTTCAGCCGAAACTACACATGCGAAGGGGTGTGCTAATCCGATGACGAGCAGTGTAAGTATGATTTTTCCACTTTTTGACGAACATAAATCATTGATTTTTATAAGTTACATTCTACTTCATGTTGCAACAAAGTAATGTAGTCGTGCATCAAATTGTCGGAGTGGCAATTTTTACGGACTCTCTCCAATCGAGCATTCGAACAGCTACTTCTAATAGCACCTTTTCTAACAAATTACATACTTATGTTAATATGTTATGCAACCTTTTCGTTATTTTTTCAAATGTGTATTATGATTAAATTTAATCAACTAAAACTAATTGAAATTCGAAGTCTGTAGTGATAGCCTGAGTTGTATGAATCACTCTAACTGTTGGTAACAGTTTTATAATATTAATAAATTTGTACACGTTCACATCAAAGAAGATCGGCTTATACAGTGATACATTATTGCGTCATTTCATATCCGTTTTACCGCATGTAATGGTGCATCAATAATATACATAAAGGGTCTTTCATTAGGTGAATTTAAAGATAGGTTTAAATTTAAATAAAACTATGTATTTATGTATTTGCCGTATAGTGTCGGCTTAAAATGGGAAAATGAGTTTCACTACATTACTTGATTGTTTTTTGTGTAGTGTTATTTTAAATGGCAGAATTTCTCGAAAATCCGAATATCTCAGTAACCGCTATAAACAATATCGGTAGATAATTCAGTATTTCGTTCCATTTGATTATATCTTCCGTGTTGGAAGGAATATGTAAAATTACTACATAATTACACTATTGTATCTGGATAAAAATACGCGATATACTTTTTAACATGCTTAGTCCTTTAACACCATTTGTCTAGAAGTCAATCAGAAAATTCAATTAGGTTTTGACGCTGTATTCTGTTCTTCTGACTACATATCCATGTATGTATACATGTATCTTGTTAATCAATTTTCCAATTACATAACTAACAATCACACTATCCATCAGCAAAATTATCCCAAACAATCTCTCATATGTATTAGATCTTCGAAAACAATTTGTTTATTTCTTGCATGACGTTCAACTTCAACTTAATTAAATTTTGATAGTGCATTGTAACGATGCGTTGACGATACCTGCCGTGGAATGCACAACAGCATTATGCAAAATTAAACTATAATTGACCAATGGATAAAAAACGTGTCATTTTGTCGCACAAATTATATACATAGAGATCGACTTGTGTGATACTGTCCGTCTGACACAGTGCACTTGATCATGCAATAATGGCTAAATCCCGGAAACTGTTTCCTAGTTGTCTACATACTGTATACAATGTACATTCGTAGAATATTCTGTTCAACAGAATAAGTGATGCTGTAATGAGCGAATATACATATTTCGCGTGTAGGGATGATTTTGATTTGTACACAAAAGAGAGTCATGTTTCGGTCAATTAACGATAACGACCTTGACTTAAACATCATTTGTAAGATAGAAAACATTTTAGAAAAAAACGTGTGTGTCGGGGGTGGATGGCAATTAGATGCCGGATAGTCGAGTTTTGGATTCATTGATTAAAAGTATCTGTTAATAAATGATGTTTGACAAACCTGTAATTTGATACACGCGACCGAAATACGTGATTTCTATTTTTTGAATTATGTAGGTACCTAACCTACAGTGCTGTTGTTGAATGGGTAATTTCAGTCGTTTATTAGATTTTTTCTAATTCTTTGGTTAGCTAGAGAGTCAATAGTCGATACAATTTGCAGGTCAATAACATTTAAAATGTGAAGTATGTATCTAAGAACGAAATTAAGCTCAGCGATTTTATTACAAATTTCAAGAGTTGTGCATACATCAAATGCACATAAGCGAGGTGTTTAGAATAAAAATGTCAATTTAAAGTTCCAGGCGTAACCTTTTTTAGATTATTATATTACGGTTAGAAGCTTGTGTCCTTTACAAAGCTTTTTGACTTTCATAAATATTTATCTAAATATTTATTAGATATGTACCTACATATATTTACAATATTAATGTAAAGCGCAAAATGTTCTTAACAAAAGGAAAATAATATTCTTTAGATAAGCTTAAGGAAACTAGAAAACTGTGCACTAAGTTAATTTCGCATTATTCTTACTGTGTACACATTTTATATTACGTGTATGCATACTCGTATTTGTCATTTCAATTTATCCTTTTTTCGGGTGTGAATCAAAAACGCACGACAAATTTGCGTTCCATCGCAAATGCAAACACTCGTCCATCATTGTAGTAATTTGCCAATTCATATGAAATTGAACCGATCATAATTTAAACGGATGCGAATATTTAAATTTAATTTGGGAGTTTGTTTAGCATAATGATACAAAATACAATGCGCATGTAAAACATTTGACGTGAGATCACTGTCCAAAATCTGAATTAATTAAACTTGATAAAACAGGAGATCACTGCGTAACGTCAAAGACATATTCATCATTTATCTAATTTTACCGTGACATATGAGGGTGCTGAACAGCGCTACCACTCGTGTTACAATTGTAACATTTTGTCACAATTTCAGTTTTTTTGTTACAATGTTACACCGCAATCATATTTGCTACAATCAGCAAAATTTGAACATAAATTACATTTTAAAGTTTTTTTACTGTTAGTTACGTAAAATATTTTTTTAAGTTTCTCCTTAAGTAAATGTGTCTTGTATTGGGCGAGAACTCCCATCAAAGATGGGCTCCTGTTTATTATCTCTCTATTCGATAGAGGCCATTCAAAGACATCACTTGATTTTCAAAGGGTTCCAGTCAGTTAAATAAAAAAAAATTCAACAGTCTTGAAACGGTCAAGATTTGAAAATAGTGAATCTCGAACCATCTATGGTAACCAACACTGAACCAAATATTTCTTCATATGAACGAATTTTTCTTCGTAAACTTTTGAATAAAATTTTTATTTGATTTGAATAATAATTTGTTCCATTGAAAAAGTCCGGGTAGATTTTTGGAAAAAATTTGCATATTATTCAATATGAAAATTTGGTTTTTCGTTTTATCAAATTAACTAAATTTTCATCAGTTTTATTACTATTCGCTTACAATTTTTAATCAATTTGAAGAAATCGCACTTTGTAAAAGTTTTTCTTCGTATAGAAGAAATTATTCAAACTGACGATTTGTTTGCGCTAAATTATTGAAAGCAATTGTAAGATTGACAAAAGTTCGTCAAAATAACAAATTCACAATTTGTCAGATTCGTCAAAAGGATAAAACTTAATCAAATGGAAGAATAGCATCATTCTTATATTTTATATATATTATATTTTATCACAGTGAATAATTTAGTCATATTGATAAAATCAATTCTTCAATTCTTCTCTTTTACGAAAATTCTTCACACTGATGAATTTATAGTAACGCATTTTCTGTTTATTTTCGATTTTCTGAGTAATTTTTGCCTTTAAATTTTAATGGAAATCTCAATTCCAAAAAGAAATTTTTTCATACAATTTGTCAGAAAGAAAAAAAATAAAAAGTGTCCTGGCCGAGTCTCAATAAGGCGTCCGCCATGCAGTGTGTATCAAGTAGTGCTTGTCTTGAGAACATTGGATGTATATTTCCTTTCTGGCGCAATGGCAGTGTGAGTGGACTGGCACGCAAGCGGACCGAGTTCGAATCCTGATTCTAACACAATGGGTAATATGGTTATTTGTATATAAAAAAGTGTTTAATAAATATTGTGAGAGTCTTGAAGACATATAATAATAAATGAAATTAGTTTCAATACGAATAAGACAAGACGCAATGATAATTTTTATATTTAAAAAAAAATGAAAATTTCTTCATATTGACAAATTATTCATCAATTTACAATAATTTCGTAATTATTCAATATGACTATGGTATTCTTCAATCCAAATAACAGCTTCATTGACCGTATTTTGATGAAATATTCTTCATATTAAATGTAAATTCGTCGAATTTACGAATTTTTTGGTTCAGTGAATGATTATGATCTTTTTTATTTCTTCGTCCAGAAAGCATTTAATCTCATATAAAATGAAAAATTGTAAGAAGCTTGAAACTTATTTTTTGATAACCAAAAAGCCTTTGAGGCTACGAATAAATGAGGCACACGAGCGCTGCAAAGCCCAGCCCCAGTGTTTCCTAAGCCCCAGTGTTTCCTACCTACCTTAATTAATAGGTGACGCAACAAATTTTGAAATATATTTTTCCTTGCAATTAGTCCGCATCATATCACAACCCGTTCCGTATAAGGAAAAATCTGCTATTGCATACTGAAATCCCTTTCGAGTCATACAGTATCCAAATGATATGGGAGATGCATGCGAAAAGCTTTGTTTTCGATTTGTAGTTATTGTGATTTATGTAGGAATATTCGGGCCAATCGGGTTATAGTTATTCTTTGAAAAACGTAAAAAAATACGTCATAACTCTGAAAATTTCAAGTATTGGTAGATGTCGGTTCGGCGGAGTGGTAGATTGTAAAATTTTAGAAAAAAGAGTAGATCAACCACGATAATGGTAAAGTCGAAACACTCCACAAGCCTTAGCTTATGTTATTGGATGCATCCTATAGATTGCCACAATCCATACAAACTCAAGAACTGGTCAGTGGTGGATTTACTTATTTGCCGCCAGTAGGATACTTACATTAGATAGTAGGTGAAGGGAAGCATTCCAGATCAAATTGTGCAAATTAGTATGTTCGCATGATGTATACAGCTGTCCTCAAAGGGTGTCCACCGGGGGGTATACTTTCACCCCTCCTGTGGAACTTTGTAGTGGACAGCCTACTGGTCCAGCTAAATAACACTGGCTTCTATATCCTAGGATACGCCGATGACATCAGTATCCTGATAAGGGGAAAATTTCCAGGAGTTCTTTCTGAACTCATGCAACAAGCTCTAACCCAAGTGGAGGATTGGTGTAGGAGGGTAGGCCTATCGGTCAATCCCGCCAAAACAACACTAATAGCCTTCAGTCGCAAACACAACTTGGAAGGGCTCAACGCTCCAACATTAATCAACCAACAACTGAAGTTTACCACGGAGGTAAAATATCTGGGAGTCACCCTTGATAACAAACTCAAGTGGAACAAGCAGCTGCAAAACACAATTGCAAAAGGCAAACAGGCAAACAGGCAACTAAAAGAGCAATAGGGAAAACGTGGGGGTTAAAACCACGAATGATACACTGGATATACGAAGCTGTGGTCAAACCCCGTCTGACCTATGGCTCGATAGTCTGGTAGACTAAAATCAAGCAAAAAACAGCAGCAGCGAAGTTGGGATCAGTACAGAGACTGGCCTGCGCAAGCATAACCGGCGCCATGCGCAGTGCACCAACTTTAGCTCTAGAGAAACTACTAGACCTGCCACCACCACCTCATAATCACAGAAGAGGCAAGACTCGCAGCGTACAGACTCCAATCATCGAACATGTGGACACCTCAAAGGGTAGGACACTGTACGATTACAGAAATCATTGCAAACCCAATCCTAGATATGGGCAGCGACTATACCCCGGCCATGTACACCTTCGACTCCAACATCAAAACCTCAACGATTAGGGAAGACTGGAGTAAAGGAACGACAACCATCTATCAAATCACATCGTGTGGTACACGGATGGGTCGAAGACAGACGAAGGAACAGGGGCAGGAGTATATACTAAAACCAACAACTATAGTATCTCCAAACCCCTAGGTCGATATACAACTGTCTTCCAGGCAGAACTTATAGCCATAAACCTTGCAGCAGGGGAGAGTACTCGAAAGGGATATACCAATAAGACCATAATATTCTCTCCCCGCTCTAAGGGGGGGCGAGCCGGGCGGTCGCCCGGGGCGCCAAATTTTAGGGGCGGCTTTTTGACTAGCACTCAACTAAAAAAAATTGTAAAAAGCCGAAAAGAAAAATTCAATATAAAAATGGAATTAGTGGAAACGAAACCATAGAAACTATAGGTACATCAATCAAAATCAATTGACACCCACAAAAATTATTTTACATTTTTGTAGAGACGGTGGAACATATTTTTATAGCTAAATAAACACTTCCTAATTTAATTTGCAGAAGATGAAGACCAAAAATGTTGTTTAGCCTCAATAAATATAGAACTCCGAAGAAATTCATGTGAAATTAGATAAGGAATCGCATAAACACTCAGCATATGAAAGCAGTCATATCCAAGAAGCATCATTTTCATTACTATTTTTTTGGAGTCGTTTTCGATAACTTCCACCCACTTTTCGCATCAATTCGCCCGATGTATTTTCGAATTTCTCCGCCGCAGAGTCCTCCCTAATTTGTTTCTGCCAAGATGCTAATATCAGAATTTGGTTAGGTTTTCCCGATTTAACTAGTTTTGATTTTATTCTCCAAGTATTCTCCACATTTATGGAAATAAGCCGCGGACGTTGAAACCATTCGGAAATTCGTCTGCGAAGATATCCGGCTTATTGAAGTTTATTTGTTGCGAAGTTTTTCTGAACTACTCCGAAATGCAAGTAATGAAAAGAAGAACAATTCTTTGGCACAACATTTTCCAGAGTAGCATTTTCAAAAATATGTTGAATGTTATCGGGAAACAAATGTTTTAGCATTAATTTTTGATGTCCTACGTCGGTTTTAAAGCTGGCAGTTTCCCGTGTGGCATCTGTATATTTTTTTTTTTGATGAAGGCGAAAATGGGTGGGGCTATGAAACGGACAGTTGCCTATGTTCCGCGCACAGGTTTGACATTCTGATTTTTTAACTGCCATTTAGCGGATTAGAACTAATCTTCGGTTGTTTTCCGTAACATATTCTACAAAGGCAGACAAAGGAAAAGAACCGGCGATTATTTTTGATCCGCTAAATGGCAGTTAGGGGATCAGAATGGCAAACATGTTTGCGAAACATTGCAGCCAAAATTGTTAGGTTGACTTGCCATAAATTACGTTTGGACGGATAGGTGGTTAAATATGGACAAAAATTTGTTTGTGATGTTGCCTGAAACTTATTAGGCTGAAAGGCAAAGAATCGGGTAAGATGCTTAAATTGTTTTGTTTACGATAGTTCACATCCATGTGATCTCCTAACCAAATACAGAATTTCTGGGTCTCGGCCTTCTGTTAAAATAAATTCCGTTAAATAAAATGCAACAATTCAATAAAACTATCTTTGTCAACGACTTCTTTCTTAACCGAATTTTGGGACAAAGCAATTTGACGAAGAAGTTTAATAATTTCTACACAAAGGCCGTCTTAAACGAATGTACCTCAAATAACCGTCAGCAAATTGTTTGTAGAACTAAGAAAAAGATTTCTACAATACGTAATTTAACCTCGCATAAGCCACCATCTTCTTGACGATTTTTTGTAAATTTCTAAGACTTTAGTTCAACACCTACAAATTTGTGTTTCTTGGCTAGGTGGACCGCATGCGACCCGCAGGCCGCGAGTTTGATAGTCCTGGCTTAGTGGGTAGAGTGGCTAGGGATTCCATTCTCCGGTTCCGAACTACCCTTAACTGGTCCTGAACCTGCAATCGGAATCAGTAAATCTACTGCCAGAACCGTTGCTAGACGATGGACCGAAGATAAATTCCAAGATCGATGGAGACTCGCTGAAGGGCTTAGGCATAGCAAGCGTATGCTGGAATCTAACTGGCATACCAGCTGCACCGAAGCCCTCAGTCTTAGTAAAACGAGCCTCAGGGCAGTGACAGGCCTTATAACCGGTCATTGCACAGTACGGAAACATCTGCATACAATAGGGATATACACACAAGACCTACTATGCCGCCTCTGCAACGAAGATGAGGAATCAGCCTTGCACGTTATTTTCGAATGTCCCGCTCTTATGAGCTGGAGACAAAACTTCTTTGGGGCTCAAGCTCAGTATGGGTGCACCCAAAGTAAACCTGGTTAACTTTCTTCTTAGCCTTTTACGTAGGACAGAACTCATAACCTGAAACTTTCTCGCTTAGATGGGAAATACAATAAGCCAGCAGGCTGCAATATTGGGCGCTACCAGCCCAACCTATCTCAGCGCCATATCCATCCATCCATCCATCCATGTTCGCATGAGCTTCGAGCTTTTCGTTTCGTAGGTTCTGAGTGTTCTTACAACTTTATCACAGGGCAAAATTCAATATGAGATAAAATTGAGATATTTTTTATACCCTTCGCTCGCAGAGTCAACGATTTGAGTGAAATTTTACTTTTTTAATTTTTTTTTATAAAAGTTAAAGTGATCGTGGGTGAAAAGGATATCTTTGGTGTTTTTTCTCGGGGCGTGCCATTTGTTAAAAAAAAGCAGACATTTTGCTGTTGCCTGTGGAAAGTGTGAAAAGTTTTAACAATCGCAATTTACTTTTCCTGTAGAAAAAAACGATAATTTTGGATGTCTTTTATCGACCATATTTGAAGTGCCGCACAGTGTGAGCAACAAGAAGCAAAAACCTTTAAAGTGCCTGTGAAGAGTTCCCCTGAAAAAAAAGAAGATATACCAACCCAAAACGAAAACTGAAAGTGCATTTTTCCGGAAAAGTGAATTTAAAACTATTTCATACAAAAAGTAACGAAAGGAAGAATTGTACAAACCGTTTTATTTCGCTATTTTGAACCGGAGCCTGCGATACACATACTCATTGTCTCCCCGACCTAACGATGTACGCGAGAGTGTACAACATATTCGAAAGTGAAACATATTAGATGAATTGGGAAGCGTTTAGCGATTTTTATTGAACTGGATGTGATTTGAGATACGCGCACAACTATTTCTATCCTGGAACGAGACTGAAAATTGGAGTTTCTTTGTTTGTTTTAATTTATCATCCTGTAAAAGGGCTCTTTAGTTTTTATTCCTCATTTCATAGTGCTAGTGTACGAAGGTAACAACAACGATCGATCGTCGTCGAGCTTCCAGCAAGTAATTCCTTTTTCTCTCATTTTCTTGCATCATTAATTTTCCGTCTTACATATTATTTTCATGCTGTTTGCACTTACTTTGATTTTAATGAATTCATCCGTTTTCTTTAATTAATTTTTCATATTTTACTTCACTTACTTTTAGTTTATTTACTCTTTCATATTCCTCTACAATTTTGTTTTCTTTTAATTACGATTTGTCAGAGCCCTTACGATTCATATTTTTCTTTCTTACTGAATCAATTTTGTTACTATGAGTAAGTAATTTCTTTTATATTTGAGATCTTCCGTGCCCCGAAGGATGGGTGCAATCCTTCCTCATCCTTCTTCCTACTCTCTTTCATCATGATTTTTATTCCTTTATCAACAGGACAACGTGTAATAAGGAATTCCTCACACCTTAAAGTGATGCCCACACCGGCGCGTCAGCGAATATTCGCGGCGAATTTTTCCGCGGCGTCAAAATTGTAACACACTACGTTGTATGGAGATGCCCACACCAACGCGAATATTCGCCAGTTTTGCAGTATTTAGGTATTAGGTTTTTACTCGTTGTTTGGACTTACACAAATAAATTGCCCTATTGTGGCAATCGTATCGCTCGGCCGAAGAATTGCAGAGATATCGACGATTTTCCAAAGTGCATAGTACGAAGTTGATCGTGAAATTGCTGTGACCGACATCTAGGTTGACAACTAATAAAAGCATACATTTTGTGCGTTATTGTACTTATCTCGGTTATCCCCTTGTGAGCTGCGCAGGAAAGATGCTCCGACGCCACCTTAAAGAATTTTGTTGCAAGTCCAGCGAAACCTTGATTCAAGGATTCCGCTGGACTCAAGGATTCCAAACATATCGACGGATTAACGAAGTAGTACGAAGCTGATTGTGAAATTGCTGTGACCAACATCCAGCTTGATGGTTATCTCTGACCACCCTGTGCACTGACCGGAAAAAAAGTGGATCCGATGATCCCTTCGGCAATTTTATGGTGAGTCTAGCGCCACCTTGGTCGTTCTGCCACACCAAAGGATTGCAGAGATATCGATGGATTTCCGAAAGAATACAAGGTCAATCGTTTCATTCATGAATAGTATACGATAGGAAATGAGGATCCTGGTGGTTCGGTGCTTTCGTTTGTCCCTAAGTAGTTACATACAAGCTTGAATATTTTATTGAATTGAATGTTTACTTTGCATAGTTACGCCATATTTTGCTTGGTTACGCCATCGTAAGGAATCACGTAAGGATTCTACTAAAAGTTATTATGCAATTTCATACCATGGCGTAACCAAGCGAAATATGGCGTAACTATGCAAAGTCAATATTCAATTCAATAGAATATTCAAGCTTGTATGTAACTACGCATTTTGCGTAACCATGCTAAGTAAACAGTTACATTATATTCAATTCAAAACAGCCACAAAACAATGTTCAAGCTTTGTGTCTTTTCTATACGATAAGACTAACCATTCGACGAGCACAAGATAAGATGTAAGAGTTTTCGGGTACACGATAGTCAATTCAAACAATCAAATCGAACACTGCCGCAACTTTTTTTTAGGGTACGGTATAACAAGGTTGTACTGCACTGTATATTTCCATCAATTTGCGCATGTCAATAATTTTATCCTTAGAATAAGTTTAGACATGAGAGGTAAAATGTCGAATTTCACGTTGATTTCTTCCGTTTACGCTTTTACATAATAAGTAAAGATGCCGCGACATTTGCCTATAGTGCACGAAAATTGCAGCATGATTATTAATGCTAAAATAATTGTATTTGGCCAGTTTTTGCAGTTAATCTCTATCATGTCTAAGTCCCTTCCTTACATAAATCTAATACCTTTTCTAAGGCAACAACATGATATCAGCTGTGAGTGACAGTACCCAGCGAATTATTCGCGACGCGCCGGTGTGGGCACCAAAAAATGTGCCGCGAATTTCCGGCGCGGATTCGCGACGGAAAATTCGTGACGCGTTGGTCTGGGCATCACTTAAAACGAAAGAAAATTCAAGAAAATTCAGAAAAAAACTCCGTTAGACACAAAGAGGAAAAGCCATCCTCTGGATTTTGCACACCAAAATATGTCATGGCGGCAGGGGTGGAACAGGGTAGTCTTTTCGGATGAAAAGAAAGTCAACCTGGATGGCCGAGATGGGTTCCATTTCTATTTCCACGATCTACGTAAAAACGAATGGTTTCTGTCAAGGCATCATAGCAGAGAAGGTAGTGTCATGGTTTGGGGAGCTGTCTTTGATTTTTTTCTAAGTTTTCTTTCGTTTTAGGTGTGAGGAATTCCTTATTACACGTTTTACTGTTGATAAACTAGCTGTAACGCCGACTTTACCTCCAATTCTAGCCGCTGATAGTGCAAAATTAGAGGCGGCTCGCAGAATGGCCCTTTTCTCTTTGGCGGTTTGGGCACCTCGCGTACGCCCTTTTAGGTTTCGTCCATATCCACTTTTGTTTTTTTAAATAGTTAAACACAACCGATTTGCTTTTTCAACTATTTTCGAAATTTTGCGTAATCTGTGATGTTCATTTCTCAAAACATCGATTTGAGCCATTTGCGCGGTATTTAATGCTTTTTCTTCTACCCATGATTACCGAAACTTACAAAAATTAAAGTCAAAACACAATCTGAGTGGATTAAAACAAAAACAGTTAGGATACGATACTAGCACTTTCGAAATAACGACCGAATCGCAACTGTCCCTATTCAAGTGACCCAATTTTGAACATAGAATTTATTAGTGCATCAGCATAATGTTAATGAAACATAACTGTTGTTATTAAATGTTAAATTTTTTTCTCGCAAACTATGAGCAACATAATAGCCTTTGTAAACAAATACTGAGTTATCCTCTCCGCTGCAAGGAAAAGGATATTTTGAGATAAACAACTCTTGAAAAGTTTGTCCCTATTCAAGTGACTGGGAGTGTATATGTATAATTCATTCCATTATCCTCGTATAGCGTTTTTTTTTTTTTTTTAAATTAAAACGTTTCACCTCCCTATTGACTTTATCTAAACTTTTATGTTCATGAAACTTCACAGTTTATTTCTTTCTTTGACTTCAAATAGCAAAAATCTCTTCAAAGAAATATTCATTTATTAATGTTTTAGAAAAATCTAAAAATGTATTTTTCTTTGAAAATGCTGATAAAAATGTTATAACGGTGCTTTGAGAACTGGCAAGTTTTTAGTATATCTAGAAATGGGTGAAATCAGAATTAAAAATGTATCAAACTAACAAAAAACGCATTTCCTTTCCCTCAGACGTAATAGTCGTTTGAAACTGTAAATTTATATTCACGGAGAAAACGTATTAGCTGTGAAGTGTCAATTGTCACATTTTTTACTTTCCGCGAGATGGCGGTACACCAAATCTGATCCGATCCTATGTCGTTTACAGAATAAAATAGAAAACCGTTTGCTAAATACGCCACACTTTGCAGAAAATATGCAACTGTTTTTAATCTAAGAATGCTTAGAGGTATACGGATATTTCGTTTATTCAAAATAGATGCGAATTTCTGCGAAAATTTTTCAATTTTGCGAATATATGCAAAAAGTGCTAATTTATACTTTGCCCACGATTTAAAATAATTTACAAAAAAATACCGGCGTACAGAGGGCTGCGCCCGCAATACGAGGGTTTTTTAGATTTTGAATACATACATAGTGAATCATTTTGCACATATATTTTATAGGTAATAAATAAGAATTATGCACAATGTTAATGAAATGCTTCTCGTAAATCTATTTTTGGATTGGTCTAAATAAACGTAACACGTAACACTTT
This sequence comes from Microchrysa polita, assembly GCA_949715475.1. Taxonomy (NCBI): domain Eukaryota; kingdom Metazoa; phylum Arthropoda; class Insecta; order Diptera; family Stratiomyidae; genus Microchrysa; species Microchrysa polita. The sequence continues at coordinate 40,069,974 of OX454421.1, forward strand.
TTAATTAGCCCAATCCAAAAATAGATTTACCATATATTATGGCTCCACATATTAACTGGATTTATTAGCTGTAACGCCGTTACTATTACTCCAAACTGGAAAAAAGCGACTGATATGAAATGTACCCATCGAGTTCTTTGATTTGATAAAAACTAAAAAATTCAAATTTTCAAATCTCCGGGACACCCTTTTTGCTTTGTCCTACCAACGTTTAAGTATTTCGTGCTAAAGACTGTTACGATTCTACACATTCCAACCAAATTTCATTACGATCGGTTAGTGAACAAATTTGTAAATATCCGGGACACCCTGTTATCTTGGTCCTACCAATTTTTAAGTATTTCATGCCAAAGACTGTTACCATTCTACACATTCCTACCAAATTTCATGACGATCCGTTAAGCCGTTCGCGAGTTATTTAGTGAACAAATTTTCAAATGTCCGGGACACCCTGTAATTTTTGTTCTACCAGCTTTGTAGTATTTCGTGCCAAAGACTGTTACCATTCTACACATTCCTACCAAATTTCATGACGATCGGTTAAGCCGTTCGCGAGTTATTTAGTGAACAGACGGACGGACAGACGGACAGACGGACAGACGGACAGACGGACGGACAAAATCGATTTCATAAGGGTTTTTTTGAAAAATCTAAAAAACCCTAAAAAATCTGTTATGGAATAACATTTTCTCTCAGATTAATTTTTGTATTCAGAAGATCCTATAAATGAGAATAGAGACATTTCTAAATGCAAGGAGCTCACGAAGATTCTCAAAAACATTTCTTGACTACTGAATTCGGAGTATTATCAGCGCCCGCTGTAAGGGGGGGGGGGGTAAGCCGGGCGCTCGCCCGGGGCGCCAAATTTTAGGGGCGGCTTTTTGGATAGCACTCGAATAAAAAAAAAGGTGCAAAAAGCGGAAAGGGGAATTTAATATCAACCTTTAATTTAGTGGAAAGGAAACCATAGAACCTAACAGATGAAATTGAAAAGGGGGCGAAATCAAATGTTGGAAGGGAGGAAACTAACAGATGAAATTAAAAAGGGGGCGAAATAAAATGTTGATACCCACAAAACGCGTCGGAATATGTTTTTTTTAGGTAAAGAAGCACATTAATTAATTTAAAACGCGTTAGAGATATTTTTCATTTAACAACTCTCCCATTAATTCTTTTTTTGGAAGTTGTGTTTTAAAAATGCAAAGTCCTTGCGATGATGCTTTAACTAGATTAACCTTCACAATTGATACGAGGTGCTGCATTTAAAAACTTTAGTAAGAGTTGCCCAAATCTTACTTCCAACAAGCAGGGGCAATTCGTTGAGTAATGTGCTAATTAAAGTATGCTCAAAAAGAAAGTCTTTGACGAACTATGCGGTAATTTTGAAACTTACAATTTAATTGCTCTTCTTTTCACCATGCTTGCATGATCCCTCATTATTTCTGAAGTGAAGGGATGTGGTGCGATATGATTTCCAGAAGATAAAGTCTAACAATTTTGATTAGCCTGTTGAATAACAGGAGCGCACGTAACTCAATAAATATTGAACCCCCGAAAAAATGCATATGAAATTAGCCAAGAAATCGCATACTCAGCAAGTTAGGCCGCGCGCAAACTAAAGGCGTATTGGAGCGTAGCGTAAAACCTGTCGCCCAATACAATCGTTGTATAGGGCGACAGGTTTTACGCTCCAATACGCCTTTAGTCTGCGCGCGGCCTAAGAGCACAGCTATGAGAAAATTCAAGCCAAAAAGCACCTTTTCATCGCATTTTTTTTAGTCATTTTCGATAACTTCTTCTCACTTTTCGCATCAATTCAACTTCAATTCTCGGTTGATTTCTTTGCCAATTCCAATTGGTTGCAATTGCATTGATTCGTTTAGCATTGAGAGGACATATTCCGAACAAGGTGTTTTGGGTTTTAGCATGATGGGGTATGCTGTAAAAGTACACACTGACCGAGCCGCAAAGTCCTCCCTAATTTATTTCTGCTAATATGCTTAGAAGCTACTACCGGAATTTCTAGCTCTGATTTTATTCTCTAAGAATTCTCTGCAATTATGAAATAAGCCGTCAGAAACCATATTCGAAAATTTATCTGCGAAGAGATCCGTCAAATTGAAGTTGCTGCGCAGTGTGTAAGGAAGTTATCAATAACTACTCCAAAATGCTAGTAGTTGAAAAGAGCCCCATTCTTTGACACAACATTTTTCAGAGCAACGTTTTCGAAAATGTGTTGAAGGTTTTAGTCGAAAAAATATTTCCAAATTAACTTTCGATGTCTTACTTCAGTTTTAAATCCGCCAGGTTCCCGTGGGCCATCTGTATATTTTTATGATGATGGTGAACAATATGTCACTCGTATAATTCAATAATGACCTTAATTTTTTAAATTTTAAACAAACTCTCTCCAAAGTTTTGCTGAACTTTGCTGTATTGTTCTCAAGAATCTAAATGATAGCAGAACAGGGGTCTACTATATACTACTTGAGCCTTCGGTAACTCATTGGGTAGGGATCTTATTCTCTGAATTACGGAGGGTTGGTCCGAATCAGTTACCAGGAATTTTTGTGTTGTCTTTATAAAAATTCTAAAATGTAAATCGTTTCAGAGCTATTTGCTGTTATGCCGCACACAACCGTATGACAACCAGCTGGGCAGGTCATTTTTTATTTGGAGTTTGAAAGAACGAAGAAACCATGGATTGGCCGTGTGTGTGCGGCATTACAACGACAAAGAGCGGAAAAAATCTCTTGAATCGCTTCTACAAAAATAACAACATAAATATCTGTCTGGTATAGTACAGAAGGGGCGGCAAATTGTGCACTTGCCCGGGGCGGCGTAAGCGCTAGAGCGGGCGCTGAGTATTATTCAGTTGTTCTTATGATCATTGAATATTTCTTAATAATACAATAATAACAAGTGATGACTTTTTTGTAGTGACGAATTTTTGGAAATTAAATTGGAAGAAAATTATCTTAAAAATAAATCTAATTTCATAAATATTGAAGACATTATTTTATGCAGATAGGAAAAATAAAACTTAAATACGGTAGGAATAGTTAGCCAAGAAATTAGAATTTTCAATAAAACACATATATGTAGTTAGCCATGAATTTTCATGTCACATCTAAAGTAAAAGTAGTAATTAAGAAAAATATTAGTGAAAATTAAAATATGTAGTAGATAAGTGCTTAAAATATATGTATAGTGACTAGTGATTAGTGATTTAGTGATTTTATACATACATATGTATGTACATATATCGGAGGACACACGATGGATGTACGAAGTAAGTGAAACAAACCTACTATTATTACAAAAATTCAGAAAGACCTACTAATGATTCTCTTTGGGCGGGGACGAAACGCGTATAGTTGCCCATCTTTTATAATTAAACAGTAGAACTTGAAATAACGTATAAATTTTCAAGTTCTACAAATTAGTAAATTTTCATAATCCTTCTACATATATATAAAAATGCTAACTTCGGAAATGGAAAAATCTATTATTGTTCTGATTGGCTACGATGAATCCCGAATGTCGATAACTATAGCATTCAAGAACGAAAAGCAGTCAGTCAGTGCTGCGAGCGCGCAGCGCGAGCACGTCTGCTCATAGCGGGGAGCAGGCGTTGGCTGGTGGCATGGGAGGGGCAGGGGCAGGGGCGGGCGCGGGTTGGAGGGGAGGTAATCAAAGCGAGGGGGGTTGACGAGCGTAGCGAGTAGGGGGCGAAGCCCCCTAGTATGTATACAATTTTTTCAAATTGTCAATATTACACATAAAATTTCCAAATTTACTAATTATTAAATTTTCTAACTTCTAACAGATTTCAAATTTTCAAATTTATAAAATTTAATAAAACCTTGATCATCCAACGTAGTCGCCCGTTCCAAATTGAGATAGATTAGAAATCCACAATAAAAGATAGGAAATATTTAAATAGTAGAATTGACTACAACATGCTTAGCTAGAGAAAAAGAACAACAATGGCGGCAATGGAGTCAAATAATAGGTATTTAAGTGTAATGATTATGTTAAATGATTGCTCAGCAGAAGACACTTGCTGAGTGGTCGGAACATTCATAAATCATACACACCAAAATATCCTCAATTATTAGGATATGAGAACAAAATAGGCAGGGATAATGACACTAAACGTGCAAAAAGAGGAAATTGTAGAGTAGTAAATCATGAAGACATCTAATTGCGGTCAAGACTTCTAATCCGACTAAATGGAATATGAAGACTTCCGGGATGGAGGTAGACCAAAACGTTCTACACGAACAATACAAAAAGTAAATAAAGCTTCAATTATAAGAATCCAAGTACCAACACGGGTTATTAGAGGAAAATATGTAGGTTAAATACACCGGAAAAATATTAACTGCAACAAATCCCCTGCACATGGTTAGAACCGCCATCATCTTAAATATGTATGCATACACGCTACAAAAATTTACATGTTTTAATTGTCAATTTCCAAAAGCTCATTTACAAAACATGACGTTCATAACCCGTTCATAATGTGTCGTTGTTTCGTGGTTTAGAAAGCTCACATATTTTTGCAGTTTATGAAACCGGTTTTTGCCATAGTGTCAGGACTATAAAAGGTTTCATAAAATATTTTATACAAAAAACTCTTTCAAAAGCCTATGCAAGCTTGTCATGTTTTAGGAGACGAGACAAGGGTTTTTAAATACATTCTGTACTCAGTCACTGGAGAAGCGGATCGACTTCGTCACTTCCAAGGAGACCAGCTGATCAAGGTTTTATAACTGTTCTAAACGATAAATGTACGCAAAATCCACTGTGTGCGACTAAAATCCAGAAGACGACAAAACCGAAAATAGCCCGTTTGTTCGTTATGCGTAAGCATCATTTTTCAGCCTAATCGTCCGGTATTTGACACCACTAGTTCAACATGATCAAAGCTAAAACGTGTGGATATATCCGGTACAAAAGAACTAAACTTTGCAATAAATATTCCTAATATATTTTGAATAACGTAAACTTTGAAAATAAGGCAACAAAGATCTAATGAAGGATTTATAGTCTGGGTTTTCCCGGAAACTTTGGTCTAAGAAAAATACTATATTTGATTGACAAAGTCAATATGCTGCGTAGGAACACTGGTGTGTAAAACGATAATCCGACCTGTGCTATGCTATGGCTGCGAAGCATGAACCCTAACCCAAAACTCTGAAGATCTGCAGTACACATTCGAGCGAAAGGTTCTCCAAAGAATCTTCGGGGCCGTTCGCGAACGAGGTGAATGGCACGTTCGGTACGGTATGGTACAGTATGAGTAGTATCAGCTGTACAATAAGCTACATGTGTCGAAAGTTATGAAATTGCAGCGACTGCAATGGGTGGGACATGTATGTACAAACGATGACCGACGTTCGCATGCCGAAGAAGGTGATGAAGCGCAATAATCAGTTCCGTTCCGTTCCGTTCAGCTGTCAAAAATAGACCTTACGGACTGGGCATGTAAACGCATACAATGATTGTAACGGAACGGAACGTATCGGAAGAGTTGACCAAAATTCAATTTTTACGGATCACATAACCTCACTTTATGGAAAATGACAGTTCAGGAGCATAACAAACGGATATGGATATGTATGACGAGTAGCACATCGAAGCCGTACATTAGATACATCCATCCTACGTCTACCACGTATTTGTCATTGAGAGTTCCTGAGCCTGATGGCCCTCCCTTGCGGGACGACAAGATTTATCCGACTGATAGCCGGAAGGGTGTTCTCCGCCGGGATGCCTCCTTTTGGAACCCCACCTTGGGTTGCGACTCTAGCTGGTCGGCTTGTCTAACACCACAAACCCCCTCGAGTCGAACGATTAGATGGGTAAGGACCATGGTCCCCTGGGCACGCCCATCCCCGAGGTACACTATTCGCTAAAGATTTCTCAATAGCAGGTGTGATCCTCCCTTGGCCCCCTTTCGGTAGACCTAACGAATTCGGCTTGCCAGCCGCTGGATCTTTACTGGACACGTACGCTTATAATGTGTTTCTCCCCTACGAAGAAGCACTGCGTCGTGTAACCTGGTATGGCTGACTTTTCGGAGGAATAGGGAAAAATTCAGCCATGGTGTGTCACCCATACATGACTAGGGAGCTCGGCAACGTCATCGCCCGACGGTCTTTATACAGATCCACGCCATGTCGTATCAACCATATCAGGGGCCTCCCTGCGCTGCTCAGGTACGTGGTGTCGCAACCCACCAAAGGCCTGTGCCACAAGGACACTGACCCCCTTGCGGGACGTACATTAGGTACAGTAAGCATAAATGAAAAAACAATTCTAACATTTCAAGAAACTCCGACAAAATAACTGCTATACGTATTCGTCACGTATGACAACTGCCAGAACGGAACGGAGCATTGTGCTTTGCACTGATATTTTGACAAAACGGAACGGATTGGATGGTTGACGGAATGGAACGGAACGGAGTATTGCGATTGAGGCTTTACATTGACGACCGAGAGCTCCATAAGAGCAATAAGTAGGCGATGGCGCCCATCAGATGCTGGCCTTCTGGAACTGGGGGATAAGGTCGCATGATTGCGATAATTGGAGATCATTCACACAGGCGGTCAAGGTCCGACGTCGGACTATCGTGACATAAAGAAGAAGAAGTCTAGCGTATAATTTTTGAATGAGATACCTTACTCAATGATCGTCAATATTGTTTGACTCTTAATAAATTTCAAAGCAGCTATTGTCTATGAAGGCTCCTTGTAAAGAAGGCCTACCTTAACATTTAAATTTATTCATGAACACGAAAATTTAAATTCCATACCACACTATTAAGAATACTTAACCTTCATGATGCACTTATTGTAAGCTTAGTCCTACTTCAATCATGTTGTTTGCGGTTATGTAAACCATCCGTGTTTCTTAAAAGACTTTTTTTAATAATACATACCAGTACATACATATATGCATACAAATTATTTTCATAAATTTGATTTAACACACTGCTTTAGAGAATGGCACGTAATCGATGCATTCAAGAAAAATTCATAAACAGAAAATGCTACGCGTATCAGCCATACACCTGATTAAGCGTATAGTGGACATTAATATTTAACTGAAGGTCTAATTGAAGTTAGCGCACGTACTTCAATCAGTTCACAATGAAGAACGATACAAGTTCATTGCTATGTTATGAAAATGCAAATGAAAATTGTTATCGTAGATACTTAAGAGTGCGCTGATCTTGAAAATCGGATATTGAACTTATTTCCGTAAATATAATAGGTCGATGTAATTTTTATGAGATAGATAAGTCAAGACAGTATAGAATTAATTTTAATTTTTTTTTATTATTATTCATGATTCCGACTTTGAAGATTTGAGGAAAATTCATTTAAATTAAGATTACTTCATATTTCATCAAGTACAAAAGTACGCTAGGTTCAAGTACCGGAGTGTATTGGCCAGTAGTCTGAAATAAAAACAATTTAAAACAGCATGTTGCGTGTACCTACATATTCACGATTCTTACAATTTTGCATTATCATGCTGTAAATAAAATAGCAATTAAAATATACATATATTTTAAAATTAACTATTTGTTTTCAAACAAAAATATTTGAATGAAATTATCTTTCTGAAGTTGCCATAAATATTATATATTATTATATTATATATATATAAGTTATTCGCTGCTAATATATATTTATGGAATGAAAAAAAGAGATTCGCTTGATGATTTGTGTTTTTTTTATAAGATATACATTTTCATATAGTATGTACATAATTTATCTAATTTTCAAACACACTATAGTGGAAATAATTACATTAAATTTGATAGGACCATTTTTAGCCAAATCATTTAATGTCAGTTGCTTCTAATTTTGCTATTATAGTTAACTTGTTGCTGATTAAATTTTTTAGTTCGAATCTCCAATTATTTTTTTTTATGGATGCAAGGTAACCTAAACTACCCCCATTTGACTACAAATAATAAAAAAAGATTTAATACGATGAGTATGAGTTGAAAATTGGCACTGTGAATCGTAGAGACATTTATGTTAAAAATGTTTTTTTAGCATTTTATCAATTACATGTATGCATGTTCATATTCATAATTCTTCAATCTATACCTTGTAATTATAATTTTTGAAGGCATTCGTATAATTAGCTTGTTTGTTCGTATTACGCAATTATTATCGTGCAACTTTATTCGGATAATTCACGGATATGGAATTTATATCTACGGTTCCAGATACTAAACAAACAATAAAGATGATACCACATGTGTATAAATTCCGACTGTGATGATGTTGATCAGTTGATCATCTTACCCATATATTAATATTGTAACTACTGGTATTCATAAGTCATAAATAAGTGAATTGTTGAAAGTCGCCAACGTGTGTATATGTATATATATACAGGGTGTCTCAAAACCCAATTTCAAGCTTAAAACCGTTCAGAGCACGTATAGTCGCCGATACAAAAAAAAAAACTTAAAAAAACCTTCATAGAGAGATAGTCGAAAATACACATTGCTGTTTTGTGATAAATCTTCCCGGAGCTGAGAGATTAAACTCATTGTTTAAAAACTGTAGATACTGTAAAAATTTCTCCAGGCGCGCGGTTGCGGCAAATAATTTAAATAGATTTTGTTTGGATTGTTATAACGGCGTCAAATTTGGTTCATTAAGGTCGATCCACACTTTTCCGTTATCACATTTTCTATACAAGTTGACAGATTGCCAGTTTATTGATTGACTGACAATCTGTCAACTTATATGGAAAATTACTATGACTGCGACTGGTGACTGAAAAGTATAGATCGACCTCTATTCGTAATTTTTGTGAGCATATTTTTTAAGATATAATATGATAGAGTATTTTCAGCTGTATATATATTGACAATTTCAAATGTTACTAATTAAGGGTATCTATCTGGAAGTCCGTAAAGTTCCAATTTGGATGGGAAATGACGTTGTTTGTCCAAGTGTGAAGTTTCAGGACACCCTGTAATTATATTTAAATATGTATACATTATAGCCGATCGTATAATAAATGTTCTTATAAAGATTGTTTATTTTCGTAACGAATAACATACGGTATATTTGACGATTTTCTTCAATTATTCAATGATTGTACGCGATTGCCTTCCTTCTTACATGCGCAGGGGTTAATTTTGTTATATTTGCAGTCGGATATGAAAATTGAATTAACTTAAATCAGTCACCGTCATCGTTTACACTTGTTAAGGCGATTTTTCAACGCCAGCATGTGGTCACGAATTGATAAAATATTTAATTTGATTATGTTTACGATAAAGCCGAAGCATTATGAATTCAAGGAATGTACGTCAGTAACCGTTCGCGCAACTGGCTGTAATTAGTACCGTTAGATTTGCCAGAGGCTTGTTGAAGATGACGAAGGAGACAAAGGTAGTGTTGCAAGCGCCCCTCTCTGATCGATGATTACAGATTTTTTAGTTACTGCGTAGGTATAGCATAGTACAGACAGCTTTAAACCCAAACATATAAAAAATGCCAAATTTTCAAATACACTACCCAATATACGCAGTAAGAAGGTACACTACTTTGCGCCATTGGTAAGAGGGGGTGAAAAAGAAGCTTTTTTGTCTGGCCGCAAAATGCCCTGACGACAAAACAAACTACACAAAATTACCTTTGTAATGAATGATATATAACACTCTAGACATTTGCTCAGAAAATTATACCCTACACCCAAAAGTATTAAAGTGAATTTATGTTAGGTTAGGTTAGGGATTGGGGCCACCGGAGGTGAGACCAGCGCACTTAAACCAGTAATAGGTTCATTGTGATACCGCCAATGAGAGCCTTAAAAATTCAAATATTTGTTTGGAACCATCGTGTGCTGGCAATATATTTATTGATCTGTATTGGGCTTACATCTCTGAGATCATCCAGATCGTAAAAGTACATACAACCAAGAAACCTTAAACGTTTCTCAGCCAAAGCCGAGCAATCACATAGATGTTGATGTACACTCTCCTCTTCCTCTTCATCCTCACAGCTTCTGCAGTAGTCGTTGTGAGGAATTTTGAGTCTCCTGGCGAGCGCCCCGATAGGATAATGCCCCGTTATAACCCCGACCACACTGCGAATATGTATCCGGTACAATGACAATAAAAATAACAGGCGCGACAATCCAGCATTGGACTAAGGCCGCAGGATGTGTTAGTGACATCCTATTTCCAAGATCTTATCTGCTTTTTGTTGAGGTAATGAGATCAGCATCACGCTCAGCAGTGTTATTTATCCCCATAAATGGGTACTCGTTTAACATCTGAGTGAGATCATAGTCCGTCACAAGCTCTTGAGTTCGAAAAACACCATGGAACACGGTGAGACTCGAACTCATGACTCTGTGCACCGAAGGTGCGCGCACTAACCGCTAGACCAGCCAGACTACGGTCCAATGACAATAGAGCGGATAAAATCTAATTTTGTCCCGATCATCTTCGTTGTAGTACAAATGCTACCATTGATCCATCTTGCGTTGGTTCTGCGCTAAGAATCGGCTGTAATTGCCAATTTTTAGGGTCTTACAATTTGGACTGTAACTCTTGATAGAATAGACTTAGAGACATAAGATCTTGTCCATATATTGCTAATAAAATGTATTTGATTTATACCATGTCTGTAGCTTCTTTCAAATCGAGCCAGGCAGATCAAATTTGGTGGCGTGCGGTCGCAAAGGGCGCCAAATTTCAGGGCGTTATATTATTTTCATCATTATTATTTTTTAGTCGTTTCCATAATTTCCATTGACATTTCGCAGCATAATTTAACTTCAATTCGCCAAACCTTCGCTTTGATGGATTTCTTAGTTGGTTCCGATTACATTGACTCATCTAGCATTGGAGCACACACTATGAACAAGGTTGTTTGGGTTTCAGCAAGATGAGGGAACACATTTGTGTTCAGACATGCTAATAACGGAGTTTGGCTAGGTGCCCCCGATTTAACTAGATCTGCACTTATCTATATATATAAAAATGGACGTGTATTTGTGTCTGTTGCCAGTAAACTTCTAAACCACTGGACCGATTTGGATGATTCTTTTTTTGTTTTATTTGTCTTACATTGGAGAAGGTTTATGGACTAACATTTTTTTGAAAATATCAAAGGAAGTGGTGGTAAATATCGAAATTCCATTTTGTGTGAGAGTAAGTGATTAAGCCTACTCGATTCATACGCTTTAAATTTTTATACGTGTACTAAATGAAATCGAACCGGCTTAAGGATATGATAGAAATATGATGAAATGACGTAGTGTAATGGAGCCATAATTATCCAGAGAAGTTTTAACTGTATTAGAGGTGGTTACATCAACTGTTAAATGCATAAACAACACTGCTTAACACTATTGAGCAACTCTGTCAAAAATTTGTAGTAGGGTAGGCTACCATGGAACACTTGATAACGTCACTTCCAGTATAGGAAAAACTCTTAGGATTATCCTGACGATAAACTGCTTCGTTTTTTACAGAAGATAGGACACATAACGGATTTTTGTTTGTTTGTTTAATCCATCTTACGCTGAAGAAGGTTTACAGACCGAGAAAATTTTGAAAGTCTCAAAGGAAGTGGCGGTAAATTCGATTTTGTATGTATGGAATATTTAGTTGTCATTGGGTAAAATACAGTGTAACTTAGATAAATGTGACTACGTTTTTGCGAACATTTATCCTGGATGTTGGTCACAGCAATTTCATAATCAGCTACTACTTCAGAAATCCGTTGATACGAGTATATCCGCAATTTTTTAGCGGAGCGACACGGTTGAGGTGTTGCCGAACTCACGACAAAATTACCTAAAAGGTCATCGGACCCTCTTCCCGATCCCCTTCTTACGTCGATCCCAATAAATTCAAAATCGCTCATAAAGTTAAATAAGTGTAAAGTTGTGAGTCAAACGAACAACGCGAGCGCAGCGAGCACTAGATAAGAGAGCGAGCGAAGCGAGCTCTCTTAGCTAGTCCTCTATAAAAATTATCGAAATGACGTATTTATGAAAATAGGCCATGAACTTTGAAAACCCTGGGGAAATCCGGCTAATTCAAGTTTTTTGGCTGTGCATTCTTTGAGGAATTTATGAAAAAAAAATACTGAGGTGAATTGCGCTTAAGAGTATGAATGATATCTGTGACCATGAATTTTTGTGTTGGCTCTATAAAAATGTTCCTATGGTCAGCAGGTTTCACTATGTAAATCGTTTCGGAGCAACGACCATGAGCTGCCACAAGCGATTCAAGAGGATGAAATCCTTTGAATCGATTCTACAACGTCCATCCATACTATCTACGTTCACTCTGCCTGGTGCAGTACCTAAGGGGTGGCAATTTGTCCTCTAGCCTGGGGCGGCGTAATTGCTAGAGCGGGCGCACTTTATAAACTCAAATGATTGCCTAAGTAATGAATTTATGAAAAAAGGGAAAATAGGATGGCCTAAAACATAATTTTGTTGAACGCCTATTTCAGTCACATCCAGTTTTTATTCTTCTTTACTCTTCCACTAAAAAGCTACTATCTTTGACTTCACCATATGTGTACATAGATATACATATGACTAAAGAAATATAACAAAGCATCCTCAGTTGACTTGCCCTTTCTGAAACCAAATTGACTTTTGCTGAAAAACCTTATCTAAGAAATAAGTCATTCGGTTTTTTATAAAATATCTTACAGTAGTAGACAGTAATTATTTGCCTTTTTTAAATAAGGAGATGACTTCCGCTATTTTCAGTTTTGAATAAAAAATGACACAAAAAATGCTTTTGTTGAAAATGTAAGATAAATGTCTACAATGTTAAATACTTAATTTTTAGCACAAAATTAGAAAGACTATTATCAACAACGGAATTAGAATTACTTAATGACATTATCAAGCGATAAAATTCTAGTGGAGAAATACATTTTCAAAGAATAAACTTTTCGGTTTGGGTTTGAATGATATCATGAAGAAGCCAACTTGAAAGGCTTCAGCTACAAAATATTTAGACCACGAATTGTTAAGAAAAGGTGCACTATTGAACAATAAATTGAATTGAATTGGAAATTATAATGGATGCAGAAGACGAAAGACATTTTTTATGTCGGAATTTGCTTCAAAAGCAAGAATTCATATTTTTAATGAATCTGTAACGAAACGCAATGTTTCATATTTAATTTTTTAATTTATCGTTTCCAAATTTCTGGGTGTGAAAGGGGCTTGAGCCCACTTAGCCTCTCTCATGAATATCAATACGAGTATATCCACTGAATACATCAAATAAAGTATCAGAGAGGCACGGAAATTTTGCAAATAAAAAACAGAAATTTCGCATAAACTAATTTCTGTGGCTCACTTGGTTGAGTCGCACTCTACGATGCTAGTTATCTAGAGGTCCGGAGATCGAATCTCGACGTGGTCCTAAATTTCCGTACATGTGCGGAGCGGATAGGAAATATATAGTGCTTGCAACATTATATACACTCCGAAATGATATGCAATGTAACGTTGACTCGAAATTGCCTATAATCGGCTGAGTTAACGCGCCATGGCCCCACATGGGGCTATACGGTACTGAGAAGAAGAATTTCGAATATTCGAAATTTCGCTGAAATTCGCATAAAAACCGGATTTTGTACATTTTGGTATTATTAAACTCCAAATACAACTGGAGAGTCTAGAAATTCAGAGCTCAGAACTCACCAATGCAAAAAAACGTCGTATTCAGAAATATTTAATAATCATAAACAAAAAATCATCAGTATAAGTATTGGCGTGACAACTAAATTATACTTCGAATTCAGATGTGGTGATATATGTTTTTGACATATAAGTAGTCGACAACGCTCCTCCCGGAGTTATGGCAAAATAGAAACTCTTTCTTATGTTCAATTTTGGACTTCGCCGAACAAAGAGAAAAGCTCTTCCTAGAAAAATGGCATTGAAGAAACCAAAGTTCATTAATCGAACATCCGAATCAGTCGCTTGCTCAATGTTCAAAAAGCCATTTGTGCTCGTGATTCCGCGAACTCCTTGCAGTTTAAAATGTTTATATTCCCATTAATGGGAATCTTCTGAAAAAAAATTAATCTGAGATTAAAAACAATCTTCTATGATTTGATTATTTTAAGTGAAAAATCTACTTTTTCGTGGATTAAGTTCACATTTGAACATTTCGCATCTATTCGCATCTATTTCGTAAAAATGAAATTTCCGTATCCCTACACTATTGCCAGGGGCGGCGCATAAGGGCCCGCAGGGCCCGCGTCGCGGGGGGGCCCACGAGACTTAGGGGCCCAGAAACCACATGAAAGATTCCTCGAACCACAAAAAGCACGATTGCGAGAAAAAATACTCCGACGTATATATTTTTTTTGTAGACAGAGAAATACACTTTCGAAGCAAAAACAAATACTAAATTTATTGTTGCTCTTTCACCAGGTCCTTTAGATAAGCCTCTGTGCCCAAAAAAGTTCATATTGTCCTAAAATTTTTCCAAATTTATTAGACAATCCGGATCCTCAAATTTTCACAAAAAAAAACTTCTATGGTTGAAAAAAGTTTCTCTATATCTTACGACGAAAAGGAAATGATACTTTAAGTCCCACTATAAATAAGCTATTTTTAAACATATTTGAAGATTGTTCCTTTTCTATAAGGTGTTTTTACCTGAGTAAATTTAGATCCAATTAGTCATCCACTGTCAAACTCGAACAAAATTGTTCGCGAGTGGTACTAAACTAAGTTCAAACTAAGTACGGGTTGTATAGCTCGTTGAAGACTCAAATATTTTATCTTCCATGCGGTATATACACAATCATTAGGTCTGCGGTGCTTAGGCCATATTTGATTTGAACGGAGTTTTGTCAATATTGTTGTATTGAATTTAATAATTAAGAACAAACGTTCTTAAAAATGAAGGATTTCAATTAGAGCACACTTAAATTTATGGTATGTACTATGTTCACCGAGGAAAAAACTTGCATTTATGTCTCCCGTGAAAAATATGCCGTGGAGACTTGCCTTTTATTCACCCAATTTAAGATAAATTTGCATTTGCGGCCCGATTGATTGTTGATGGCACCTTTTCCCTCCGAAATTAAGTGCAACTGAATTGTTTTCGTTAGCGAAATGTCTAAAACCGGTGTGGAAACTTGTCGTTTTTTCAATTGTCTAGCAAGTTACAAACTTCCTCACGTATAGTCTTACTCGTGCGCTCGTCTTGAAAGCATATGTTACCGGGGTCAAATCCCACTTTAAGGCCTGGATAGACCTCGGGCAGAATCAGAATGAAATTTTTGTCCGCTGCGATTTTCTCATTGAAAATGCATACTTACTGCTGTGGAATATGTGGAAAATGCTAGCGAATTCCATAAGCTTATAATCTGAAAACGGTTCAATAATTTTTTCGGGCATTTTGTCTATTATTTTTCGACAATTTCATCGTAGAAAATATCTAGTGACCGGGAAATCAAAAAATATTACATAAAATTGCCGAGAAAAATTTTGGAACCATTTTCGGAATGTAGCTTCTGAAATTCCCCAGCATTTGCGACATGTTCCATGACACCGAGTATGTATTTTAATTGAGAAAATCGCAGCGGACAAAAATTTCATTCTCATTCCGCCCGAGGTCTATCCAAACCTTTAGGTATTTTATTATGCTTTTAGGAGCGTAATGAGATAAATCTGAATGTCGCCAACACCTATAAAGGTCAATGCTGGGCTGTGTGAGCTTTTTCATTAAAAAAAAAACTATTGATGAAATCATTAAATTAATAAACGTTACAACATGGACACCATTCTTAATGTCAGAATGCAAAGAGTCAAAGCAGCTCTTAACAAAGTTATTTTAAGTACGAATTAATTTTAGTAGAAACACTCTAGCGTCAAAATCACAGACATACACAACCTTCCTGCATCGAGACCTTCGAGGCTCTTGCCAGGGAGGCGTTTTGGCAACTCTTGGCCGTTTGTTGTTGCAAACGGGTGTGGTCCGCCCCGGAGAGGCGTATTGCAACTGCAAAATAATGCAATAGTAATGGTTGCCAGTAGGAGATTGCGGACGAAAACGATGACGAACTATTAAACGAGTCCATATAGATACACAGCGGTTCACACCTTTCTGTACCGCTAAAAGAAGAAGAAGCGTCAAAATCATGTTTGAAAAGAGTAGATTCGATCGTGTTTTCAATTAATTACACTCTGAATTTCTCTTAGTGTAGGGGGCCCATTCAAGAAGGTGGCGGGAGGGCCCCGAACAAAGTTGTTCCGCCACTGACTATTGCAGTGAACTTTTCCATCCAACCGAGCTACTTAATGTTTCAATTTTACCAATTTTTCACAAAATTTAATAATCTACCGCTCTACTACTAAAAATTTAAATACATGTATGTACATATGTATGTGTATATCCAACTTTACCAACATTTGTGGCTCGACTATTTTCTTCTCTCCTGTGTAAAGTGATCAATGGATTTGTCGATTCACCGTCCAATTTCCATTAGCAACAACCCAGTCTGATTGATTCTGATATGATTCTGATTATCGAATCGTGTTCTGCTGAATAGGGATGTCATAGAATTCAGGAGTCAGATAGTTAAATTTACTTTATTCATATAATTTAAAGCAAAAAAAGGTGTACAGAGGTTCAAAGTAAAATTTTTGTGATTTCGCCCTAAAAGTAATTATTTTTCCTTCTCAATTCTTCACATTATTTCATGCTAGCTCCAGTTCTAACGGTTTCAATGCTTTAAAGAGATTTACAGTGGAAACACGTTAACTCGAAACTCCTTAACTCGAAACTCCTTAACTCGAAACTCCTTAACTCCAAAAACGCTTAAAGTCGAAGAAATTCCAATAACCCAGCACATTATAACAAAAAAAAACAATGAAAAACAAACTCGGTATAACTCAAACCAGAAACTCTATAACTCGAAGAGAAATTTTCGATTCCACTGCTTGTGAAACTCTGTAAGTCGAAGTGCTGACATTGGAGAAATTTTAGATACTCTCCAGGTCGAGTTAAAATTTCTTAAACGGGCGAGACTCTATTAGTCTAGACTCAATAAGTCGAATTTATTTGATTCCTCCAAAGACGATTTTTCTGTTGAAAATTAATTGCTGCATATTCCGGAAGCGAGAATAACGGTAATTTGCTGCGATAAATTGTTTCAGTTTTCATTTGAATATTGCGTTCAGCATAAGGTTGTTACTGTCAAAAGAATAATCGTTTCGTGCAGTTTGACGAATTCAGCCATTTAAACATGACTGCGTCAAAAATAACGTTACAAACCCTTACTCTACAACAGAAGAAAGAGCTCGAAAAAAGGATATAGCTGCCGAATTTAAAATTCCGTTTAGTACTTTCTCTACGGTTTTGAAGAAGAGAAGAGTCAACATTTTGTCATCTACCAGAAAAGAGAGGAAAAGGTAAATATTGCCCAAATATCTGGACATGGAAAAA
This sequence comes from Microchrysa polita, assembly GCA_949715475.1. NCBI lineage: Eukaryota > Metazoa > Arthropoda > Insecta > Diptera > Stratiomyidae > Microchrysa > Microchrysa polita. Next base: position 40,087,474 of record OX454421.1, read on the forward strand.
TGCCTCTACAAATGATTTTTGAATTGCCGAGTTAGAAACATCAAGTGGTCCACTAATTCAAGAGAAGGCATTATATTTTGCCGAATCTTTTAGTTATCATGATTTTATGGCGAGTGTTGGGTGGCTGGGGAAATGAAGGAACGATATGAAGTATCCTGCAAAGTAATTTGCGGTGAAAGTAACGCAATCGGCGATGAAATATGCGATTCGAGGAAAACAAACTTGCCGTCAATTATTAAGTCCTACTTCACAAGGGATGTATTTAACGCTGATGAAACGGCTTTATTTTTCAAATGTCTTCGACAGAAAACACTGACATTCCGAAACAAAATGTCGCGGTGGGAAAATCAGCAAAGAGAAATTAACCGTTCTGTTAGCAGTTAATATGGATGGATCGGAAAAGCTCACACCGATGATCATTGGCAAAGCAAAGAAGTCTCGATGCTTTAAAGGAATCAAGACTCTACCAGTTGCCTACAACGAGAATACAAAGGCATGGATGACATCTGATTTATTTGCTGAATGGCTAAGAAAGTTGGACAACTTCAAGAACAATAGACATACCAGATCACGCGGATAGCTGTACGAAAATTTTTCGTTATGCGCATCTACGTCACAATAGACCGGTACTGTAGGAAAATTGTCAAAATCACGAACAATTTTTAAAGAAAAGTGTAAATGCCGTGAGACGGCCGCAAATTTTTAATATTTTGGACGTGGGGAGTTGTCATGTTGCTCGTTAGGGATAAAATGCCGAAGGGAAATCTCAGACAAATTATTGTAAATACTGATACTAATTTCGTACCAAAAAAATAACTGATTATTATTTGATTCCTTCGTAATTTGCATTATAGTTGTTTCTAAATTTTCTTTTTACCAGTATAACTCATGAATTCCTTAAATTTTCGTTAGCTGTTTGAATTATAATTTATTAAAGTTGTTTAATTTTGTTGATTGACACTACTGACAGGATTTACTAAAACCGCTAATTAATCGAAACCCCTAGTAGGCGGGTTAAATAATATGTCATTAAATTCAGAATGCAACGTAGAATGTAAAATTATTCAAATCGCAGTACAATATGGTACAACTGTAAACTAAATCTCGGATTTAGTAAATCTTCTCGATAATCTGAAACCCCTTTTATAATGAAATGTTGATATGTATGCATGTATTTTTAAAAAACTCTTCCTAATTTTGAATAAAACGAATTATATCACAATAAATATGTTTTTTTTTAATTTCCAAAAATACACAAAACTCTATAAGCTGAATTTTCTTAAAAATATCGATATCTCAAAATCTCTTTACGTAGAAAATTCGAAAGAAAATTTTGGTTCCCTTGAGCTTCGACTTATCGAGTTTCCACTTATATGTACTATTAAAAATATAAAAGCAACTTCGGTAATTAATTTTTTATATTTTTTTTTTTTTTGAAAAGCAAATATGTACATACTTATATGTACATATGTGAAAATGTATGTTCATCTAAAAAACGTTGTCATCGTGCCAAACTTTGAACAAAAAAAAACAATATTACATCGACGACTCAGAAAATAGTTAATAATATTTTCAGCTTCTTTTACATAATTTTTTTTTTTAATTCGCAAGCTGGTCAAATATTTTTTTTTTTCAAATTTGTGTACAAGTTGTAATGAATAAAACCTAACTAAAATTCTTTTATTTAACCACACAACATAACTAACTTTACTCAAATGGAATAAAATTCACATTATGTACATAATACATATAATGTACTCGTGTACTTACATAAATGTATTTATGGTAACACGACTTTATTTTATATTTCCTCGTGTACAAATATCTGAAATGCTGCTAATTGAAACTAACACTCAACTGAATAGATACCGCTATAAACTACCCAAATTGGTCAAACACTCTTCAATTCAATCACGTCAATTGCACTATTAGCGTAATCCAATTTAGTCCAACACTAGCACCATAATCAGTCGCAAGAATTATTGCAAAAATTTTCTTATACGAGTACGTACGTTGATCGCAGTGTTAAGACACTATTAACTGGAAAATATACACTATACGTATTTCAAGGGTAAATGGACCGCGATTATTATAGCACTCTCTTAAGATAATCCTCGTTAATTATTATGGTAAATAGGATTGAAGATTCTCGTCACTATCTTGAAAATTCAAAGTTCACATTGACCATTGTCAATTGCAAACAGCAGAACTTATGCACTTTTACACTACCCGGAATTTACTATTTATTATTGTTCTGATCGATTTAAGTTTAACTGCTAGATTATTCGTAACGGACGACGAAAGAAAATATTGTTTTTCTGCAATATAAATATTTTGCCATAATTTTATTATGGACGGAGAACTCAAAAGGACTCCCGAAATAAAAGATGGTAACTACGCGCGATGGTCAAAATTCAAAACAGTCTTTACTTACTAGAAGACACTAGAAGACTATGATGATGACCGCAAGAGGTGCTAAAAATTTATCAACCGTCGATCGCGACAATCAGCAATGGACTGCACTGGAATCTACTGGAAATCTTTTATCATCGTAGAGCCGCGACAACATCAACCAACCCTCCAATATACGTGTTTCACGATGTCGCTGATTGCTGTAGGTTCAAACTGTTGGCAACAAATTTTGTTGCCTGTACACAAAAGCAGCACACAACAAAAATTTGCGGATTGCGTTTCGCGGATCGCTCCTATAATAGATGAATATGAAATGTATCTTCGGATCTTCCAACGCAGATACGCTGGAAAGGTGCACGAGCTTCCACATACTAAACGGTGGGGTAAAGCTTATGATTTTAGGCCGAGTAAGAAGACCACGTATAGGTCATGTATGCAAAATTTTTAAGTCTTCATAGAATTCTTGATAAGAGTTGTAAGATCTTAATTCACTGAAATGATCTTCGAAAAAAGAATCTAGCACATGATGTTAACGATACAGTTATCTTTTTGGACCATTAAAGTAATATTTCTTATGAATGCTACTTATAGCTGATTATTGGTTTGTTTTCTTGTCATGAGTTTCTTTCTGCATACATACGAGTAAACAGTGTCGGAAAAAAATGGTCACCAACATTGTCTCCGATAAAAACGTGAAAATGTTAAAAATGTGTCAAAAGTATCGGGCCACCCGAAACTTTCGAACTCTAACCCAATTTTCCAAAAAAGTATGAAACTTACAACTATGAGGCCGGGTTTCTGATAGCTCTTATTCAGTACCTGTCGGCTGATTAGTCTTATCGCGTAGAGAAGACACACACCATATTTAGAAAGCTTTTCCATTGTATTGAATGGAATTTTTGTTTATTTTGCATAGCTACGCCATATTTTGCTTGTTTAAGCCATCATCTTAGATTGAGAAAATCATTGCGCACTTTCATCCAACAGCGTAAATAAGCAAAAGATAACATAACTATGCAAAATTAACAAAAAATCAATTCAATATAATGGAGAAGCTTTTTGAATATTGTGTGTGTCTTCTCTGGGCGATAAGACTAACCATTCTATAAGATCTACGAGAGAATGGGCCTGAAAGTTATATCTAAAGAAAGTGCGTTTAATGGCAATTTAAATGACTATCAACTTTATTTAAATTACCGTAAACTCACATAGCAATCAAACAACAAACACAATTCGATCGATTTGCTAGGTTTTGACTAGCCTTTCCCTTTTTTTCGTCTACAGTGGGGGTATCGGATTTTTTTTATAACTTCTTTAGTTTTTATTCATTGCTAGACGCGTGTATTTTTGCTACTTTTGTCAACCGATAATGAATACGACACCGGAGAAAGTAACTCAAGTTGTAGCACTACTTCAAGCAGGCTTTGCAAAACGTGAGGTCGCTCAGAGACTTCGAATCAGCAGATCATCGGTGCAAAGAGCTTACAGACGATACTTAGAGACTGGAGCATTCGATCGGCGTCCAGTTACGGGCAGACCTAGGGCTACATCAACAGCAGCAGATGATCGTTATATCCAACTCAGTGTTGTGCGAAATCGCCGCCTCAACGCAGTTCAAGTCCGATAAAAGCTGCATGACGAACGCCAAGTGGGAAGGAGACTTGCTGAGCGGAACCTGACTCCAAAGAGAACTGCAACAGGTCTAAATTTTTAATTAACGCCAGCCCACCGTCGAGCACAACTTGAATTCGCTCGAGAGCATAGGGATTGGACGTTAGAAGAGTGGGCTAATGTACCTACTCTTTACTGATGAGACCAGGGTGAGTCTATATCAAAGTGACTGACGTCAGAGAGTATATATCGTCACCATGGAGAACGTTATTCTCAGTGTTGTATCACGGAATCTGTTGCTTATAGAGGAGGATATGTAATGGTCTAGGCCGGCATCTCGCTAACCAGACATACAACACTAGTTTTCATCGAACCGACGGGCCGTACACGTGGAATGACTTCACACCGCTATATCAATGAAATCCTTGCAGTCCATGTGATACCTAACGCAGATTATATTGGACTTAATTTCCAGTTGATGCAGGATAATGCACGGCCTCATGCTGCTCATGTGGTGATCAACAATCTTGAGGACGTCGGCATTCGTACGATGGCCTGGTCAGGTCGAAGTCCGGACTTGAATCCAATAGAACACTTATGGGATAAGATAAAACGTCAGATCCGAGCCCGCGTTCCTGCTGCAACAACGCTTCCAGAGCTCGGAATCGCATTTGAAGAGTATTGGAATGCAATTCCCCAAGACTTCATCATCAGCCTCGTGAGGTATATGAATACAAAGATGCTAGCAGTTATTCGAGCAAGTTTACCATCTACGAGGTTTACCGTCAGGGGAGCACCTAGCCTTTCGGCCTTTATCTCCCGGTCCCTCGAACTGTTTGGACCTTCGGCGTTTTACTGGCAAGGTCTTATTGCCAGAAGGGGATTTCTCCATCCGGCGAATGCACTCACCTTCAGGAACCCAACCCCGGGGTTGCATCACCAGCTCGATGACTCGGGTAACAACCTCCAGCCACCACGAGGCCAACACCTTGATGGCAAGGACAATGATCCCCGTGGTACACTATTCGCTAAACACTTCTCTATAGCAGGTGTGATCCTCCTTCGGCCCCCTATTGGTTAAGCCTAACGTTAAATTCAGATGTGCACATCCCAGGTTCGTTGGACCTGTGACTATGAGCCTGTGCAGACTCGAAGCGCTGCTTTTCACATCCAGGCGGCCCCTTCAGTTTACTAGTCAGCAATGCGATTCGGGCAGTGTGGTCATCAATCCACAAACTAGTTAGATATAGGCGCGTAGGCATTTTCCACCAAGGCCGTTCTCCCTAACTAGCCCCTTCATGGCTCGGGTTATGCGAAGCCGCCAGCTCCGAGGCTCACACGATTAACCGTAATGGTGAACCCCCCACCAGGGAACACCGTTTACGTGCTCGGCCTTTAGTGACTTCCCTCCCGTAAGTTGTGGGAGGAGGTAGGTCACGCCAAGAGCCACCCGTACATGACTAGGGAGCTCGGGAACGTCATCGCCCGAATGGTCTTTGTGCAGATCCTCGTCATGGCGTATCAACTGTACCAGGGGTCTCTCTGCGCTGCTCAGGTACGTGGTGTCGCAGCTCACCAATGATCTTTGTCCCACTACAAACAGCCTTTTTGGCTGATGTCACAGGGATCCAAACCCCCTGCGGGGGAACAGTTATTCGAGCAAGGGGACGGAACACTGAGTACTGACCAAACACTTTATTATACCCTATACCCATAAGATGGTATAGGGTATATTGTTTCTGTTACGCCGATATTATGTAACACCTCAAAGGAGCCACCGAAGGTATGGCAAAGTATATATATAAATGATCAGGTTCGGCCCCTGAATCGAATAAGCCATGTCTGTCTGTCCGTGTGTCTGTCTGTTAGCTCGATAACTCCTGAAATAATGAAGCTAGTGGTTTGGAATTTTGGTCAAATGTTTGTTTTGTGGAGTTGGTCCGAATACCCCTACCCCTACCTCCCCTACAAAGTTGTATTCAGCCATATATTTTGATAGAATGTCGCGAAAAACTTCAAATTAGTATCAAATGGTAGCCGTTGGATGCCTTGATAAGATAATAAAGATCTGCCAGGCAGAGCCGTGCGAAGACAATTTGGCGCCCGGGGCAAAATTTTGATCAAGGCGCCCTCAATAAAAATTCATACTTACTGTCGTGGAACATGTCGCAAATGCTGGCGAATTCCATAAGCTGCAATCCTAAAGCAGATCTATAATTTTTCTCGGCAATTTTACCTACATATTTAATTGCCGGTCATTAGATATGTATTTTTCACGATGAAATGACCGGGAATTCGAAAAATAATACACAAAATGGCCGAGAAAAAGTATGTAACTTGTTTTCGGGTTATAGCTTATGGAATTCCCCAGCATTTACTACATATTCTACGACAGTAGGTAGGTATGCATTTTCATCGAAAAAATCGAAGCGGTCGAATATTTTATTCTCGAGGTCTATCCAGGCCTTAACGTGATATTTCAACTGTAATTTGGCAAAATCCAACGCAATTTGCAGAAGTACATTACATATATCCCATTTACGAATCGAGATTCTTCTGTATGTTTCAAAGTTCAAACTCTGCATTATGGTATCCTTTTAAAGGTACACTGAGAAAAAAAACGTATTTCAAACTAAAAATTTACGTTTTTCATTTCAACATTGCAAGAAACATGTAACTTTGACAAACTTAATTTATTTCTAAATAATATAATACGTTGTTCGAACATATTTTCTTTTAGACTAAATCGTATGCATTTTTTATTTCAACACACGAAAAGTTTTCATTGATATTCCGCAGTCATATGTAATACTGAAATACAAAATATTTCAATATCTCACTCTACAGTATTTGCCATTAAATCATTTTAAAAACAAATAGTTTAATGATCTATTCAAAATTGACTGAAACCTCGATTTAAATATGTTCAACTTTGTTTTAAAGTTGTTTCATTTTGAAGGCTGTGTCCGTCACATGTACATAAGTCCGCCGCTTTGTTGCTCAGTGCTAGTAATCTCAGATAGCTTAGGTGGTAGGAAGTAGGACTACAAAACGATAGGTACCCGGTTCGATTCCCAGTAGAAGCAAAGTGAGAAAATAAAGTTTTTAAAATATTGTAAAAAAAAAATAGTTAAAAAAAATAAAAGAAAAATAAAAAAAAATAAAATTTTTTTTTTTTGAATTAAACGTAAAGCAGCTTTTCAATATGACATTGCAATAATTTTAATTCAAATTACAAACATTTTGAGAATACAGCTAGAACATGTACATATAACATTTTATGCCAATGTAAAATTAAACATTTTTGCGTCTTACAAATGAAATGCAAGTTATTTTGACTAAATTCTATATACGTTTTTTCTCAAATTTACATATGAAAACTGTTAGATTGAAGATTTTTTTTTCTGCGTGATTTTCGATAACATCAACTAATTATAATAACTGTTAAGGCCCAGTTAAAATGGTCAAAATGCAAAGACAATCATCGCAGTTAATAAAGTTGCTTTCAAATTAAATTAAAAATTGGGAATATAAAAAATTATCTATTTCATGCCATTTGTGACAAAATACGAAATAGAAATGCCCCTAAAACTAACCATTATTGTAAATCGTATAAAACTCATTGAAGCTACAGTCCCCTGTTCGCTGAAGAATATATATATTAAAAGATAATAACTTTGGTGGCCTTTATTTTGTTGTTCTTAGTGTATTTAACAAAATTGATGTACATAGTAAAAAATATGTTAAAAATTAAAACATAGTTCCGAAAATAAACAAAAATTCTCAGCTTCTCTATATTAGATTGTCTGTATCTTTCGAACCTTTATTGTTGGAAAATAATCAATGCTCTTATCTAAATGGAGCTGTTTCGAGATTTAATTCTCAATTAATATTATTGATTAATTGGTTAACCGTTCTTGGCCGATTGAAGACCTCAAATAATTCTTTATTATTTTAAGTTTGTTAAATGAACATTGAGCAGAAGCAGCAGACACGTGCATTGTCAAAAATATTCTGTACTCCATATCCATAACTCGGTACTAAGTCAACGCTATGAATAAGTTGCAGTATTTCAAAATAGTTAATACATATTTTGAAAATTTGGATTCAAGGACGGTAAATTTTTTTTGCAATTAAAATTTCATTTTGATTTCATGTTCATTAAAATCAGCTGAACACTTTTGAGTCAGTTTAGTTATTTTTTCGTCTAGGGTATCTTCGTCAAGGCTGGTCTGTTTTTCGTCAGATGAAAAGCCAAAATCGTTTGCAACCGTTTTAAGCTTTTAAACCTTCATTGAAGCTGCGTGATAATTGTGTCTAGGACTTTTATATAATTTCTACGAAATTTTTCATTAGGGCTTATTTCTGGAGTGTCATCATCGGCCTCATAACTGATCATTTTTCGATCTTTTCTTTTCCTTCTTCTTAGAATTCTGGGATTATAACCAGAGATTAAGCGTGGTCAATGCTGTAGTTGTATAATGTGTCAAGTCCTTCATTTCTCAATGTGTTCATGGACGAAACCAATTCTTCAATTAAGTTGCTAGCTATTGCTACGCTAATGTATATTTTATCGATACAGGCATCCCGTTTGAGGGAAGATGCCGAAAAGAAAACAAACAAACTCTGAATTATTCCGAAAAATGGAACATGGAACAAAGTGTGCAATAGAAGCTTTAAACGGGATTGAACACCTCTGTACTTTCCTGCCACCTTTGCGCCATTGCCGGAGCATTGAGGTCGACAATATTCCAAATCTAGATCGTCGGACTTAGTAAGTCTTCAATTTCATTTGCCAATCCTTCAGCAGTTTTGGACTTCGATTCGACAAAACAAAGAAATCTTTCTTCGATGGAACATTTTCAGAAATTTTCACGTATCAAACGATTTCGCTCAATTGCTCTTTGTGCGATACGTCTGGAGTACAATCGAATGAAATGGCAAAGTTTTTCGCATCGTGAATTTCTTTGATAAATTGGACTCGCTTTTTCCTATCCTAAACGAGTAATTACTTCATTTTCAATGTTATTCGAAAAGTATGTAATTTATCGACCAGAAGGTCTAACAGAATTATCTTATTGCTGACGGATTTCAGGATCATATTTTCCTATCAAATCGATAGTTTTTACTCAGTGATAGACTACGACTTTCTCTTCGGTTTTGAATCATCTGCCAGATGACTTAAAAAGTGGATGTACTCGTATTAACACCTTTTATTTACAATTCCGGTTTCCTAAAGTGGGCGCCTTTGTTGACTTACAGACTAGCTTCCTATCAGTTTGGTCACCATATTGTCATCGGAATACCTTCCAATTTTGACCTTATCCTGCGCTCCCTAGGGGGGCGCGTCCCACCGGTTAAGAATCACTGATCCACAATATTAAATTCGTGAGTGTGTGGCAGTATGCCCAGGATATGCAAATCGCTATAAGCATAAGCAACGTAGATGACTGTCTTAAGTTGCAATCCGAATTTAGAAAAGCTGCAAATTTTGTGCCAATATATTGTTGTAAAGCGTGTATAAATTGAAAAGTCCACTCTCAAAGGATTTCTGAAATTGAAAAAAGTAGGGGCTTAAAAAATGTATAACGAGGTCAATAAATGTATATGATAGTTTAAAGAACAAAGACTTACTTCTTTAAAACCAATCCTTTACGGCGCCCTTTGGCCACGGCGCCACCTTGGAACACGGCGCCCGGGGCAAGTGCCCCCTTCGCCCCCCTCTTCGCACGGGCCTGCTGCCAGGTCCGACCCATCTACCTCTTCCTCCCCTATAAATAATATGAAATTGAATATTTTGGGTTTTGCGTGCCTTCTAGGTCTGTACATGGGTATAGGGTATGCACTCATCGTGCTATTCGCACGATTAGAACTCGGTCTCGTTTTAAATTTTTACTTTCCTTTGAGCTTAAATTTTAGCTTTTCACTTTGTGATTACAAGACCAGAAAACGACTGGAAACGACTCTTATTTGTAAAATCTTTAATAAACGCTTAATAAATTAATAAATCCCAATGTGTTTCCATTCATATTAATTCTCATAAAATGCACTTCCTGTAGATATAGCTTTCATAGTTGTAACTTTTGTACTTTTTGAGAAAATTGGGTGAGAGCTCGAAAGTTGCGGGTGGCCCGATACTTTTGAGATAAGAGATGGTTGAGATAAGCTGCATCTAAACTGGCTCCCAAATGGAGGCACGTACAAAAACTGGCATCGCCATTTGGCAGCTAGTTAGCATCTACATGGCTACCAAATGGAGGCTGAAAATTACATAACCCAACTTTCATTTTGGAGATTTTTTTTTTAATTTAATTATCAAAATCGGACTCTGCGCGCTCGAATTATTACTCAGCCATTCAAGAATTATTCAATATCACATAAAAAAGAACAAAAGTTGCAAAATTGTCACTTTGAATTCGACAAGCGGTTGTCAAAGCGTCAGCTGGCATATGATTGAGTTACAACATTGAATATTAAAGCTGGACGGCCAACCAAATGTCGGTAAGTATGGATGCAATGACAACTGCCAGTTGGTAGCACGTCCTGCCATTTGGGAGTCAGTCTGAATGGACCTTTAACCAGGATTTAGGTCAGGGGCTCTTAGCCAGTATGCTAATATTTATTGTTACAAAGATATTGTTTTTTGACGAAGTGTTCAATCAGCTTTTATCCGTTGTATCGCAGCAACAGTAAGTTTCGCTAGATTTCATGAAATTTTTGATGCACATAAAGGGGTTCAACATTTGAGTTTTGCTCGCGACCTCCTTTCAAAAGCGTCACGGCTCCGTTTATTTACGATAAACTTAGGTTACATATTAGCTCCGAAATGAATAAATTGCTTTTGTACCATTTTTCCCGTAGACTAGCAAAAAAACAGAATCCTTTACTTTTTCAAGTTGTTTTTTTTTATTTGCCTTTCACCTTATAGCTCCCCTGGTCCTGGTCTAAGCTTTGGTTACATGTGCATGCATATTTTTATTTTGTATTGCGTCATAAGTCATAAACGTGACTCACTGGAATTAATGTTTAATTTTGTGCAATTTTAAATAAACGATTTAAACGGATTGTTATTTTCTTAAATACTTTTTGCTTATTTCTTATCTTTCGGACACATTTAAATTGCATTGGAACATTGTAGCCTCTTTTTTTAGTTGTGTTGTCTTCATTTGCTTTCACTTTAGAGAAATTCTGCGGAATTGAATTTTAATATAAAATAATCTCAAGGCCTGATTGGCGACATAATGTTTTTTTTGCCAATACAATAAGCAGTTAAAACGGCGCAAAATAAATAATAAAGTACAATGTTTTATTGACACGATTCGGATTGGTGTTAATGTGTCTCAATTTTTACATTATTTTTTCTTCAGATGTATGTCGAACACAAACTAATCAAGTCAAGCGTATACAGAGAGCTGCACCTACAAAACGAGGATTTTGTTGAAACTAATGATTATTTAGTACTTGTTATTGTAATATTCCGACTTTTCCACATAAAGTAAATTTTTTTGAGTCATCCCTTGTAGTTGGGTAACGAGCTCCATATAAAAAAAAATACCAGCTCACCCTGTAATTTTTTTTTGTATGAAGTTTCGTTACCCAAACCTACACGGGATAACCAAAAAACCCACTTATTGACGTTCCACCCAAGTAACATTTTCATCCCTATAATACTTCATAAAATACTCTCTTCTAACAATAATAGGGACACTTTACAGGGTATAACCACTGAATAATAGTCCAATAATGGCATTTGGCGCCGTTTTTTAGTCCAATAGAGGCTTATTATAGCACTAAATTATGCTTCAAAAAAGGAGTACGTCATTTGCTTTATATCATCATTTTCTGTCATTGAACGAATTTGCAAAAAAAAAAAAATAGAAAAAAAAATTTCCGCAGCTATAGCATCGAACCAATGTCTGTTAATTGCCCGTCCTACACGCTACAACTCAGCTAACCTCACACATGGTCGGCATTGCTCGGAAACACTACAAATGGTTGTTGCTACTATAGAAATGCTTGACAATTCTTTATCGACTCTTTTGCAATGCACGCTATCACACATTTATCAATGAAATAGAGTGAATTTCTGCGCAGAGATCACCTTAATAAATTTCGAAGATAACAATGAGTGCATACGTGTGGGTTTCATGCAAGATTTCAAGGATTCCTAATGTAGAAATTATGTATTTCAGAGCACAAGTGTCAATTCATTAAAAAATCATAAAGCCCATCCTTCTATAAAACTATAAAAATGACACCGACTGTGCTATAGAAGAATATATGCATGTGTGTGAGTTAACTTATAGAGAGACTATTGCATGTGTGTGCTTTATCATCCAATAAACACAAGAGTGGAGTATTTAAAGGGGTATCTTCTTCTTCTTTTAGCGGTGCAGAAAGGTGTGATCCTGGGCAGACATCAGAAGGCAACCTGTCGCAATGCGTAGAGCGGCATTTTGGCAGACCTGAACTTTGGACCAGTTTGTGTCACATAGACTATGTGTCCAAACTAGGGCTGCATAATCAGCGGCCGCTCGACCCACCGCTTTATAAGTAGCTAGCATGGTTTCTTTATCTTTGCCTCAGGTGCTACTAGCTAGAGCTTTTAGGATGTTGTTCCTACTGCGCATTCTTTCACAGACTGAAGCTGCATGATTCCCAGACGTCATCATGCTCTCTAGGTGAAGCCCGAGAATTTTGGGGTTTGCTACAGTAGGAACAGAATTGTTGCCAATACGTATATCCATCTCCCATCTGATGTCCTCCCACCAAGTGGTTAGAAAAGTCGCAGAGGATTTGGACGCAGATGGTGAGGTTTCGGCTTTGGAAAAATGCCTGTAATCGTCCTAGATAGCGATTAATTCGGAGGCACATTTCATCCTTATCGTTCCCTGTGGCGAGTACGGTGCAATCGTCTGCATAGGAAATCACCTCGATTCCTTCAGGTGGTGTGGGAAGGCCGGACATGTAGATGTTAAACAGAGAGTACCCCTCCCTCTGGAACACCTAATTTGATTTTCCTAAGCTTAGAACATTTGCCTCGAAACTCGGTGAAGGAGTGCCGACCTGCTAGATAATTGGCAATCCAACGAATCTCTTGTGCAGGAAGATGCATATTCAACAAGTTTGCTAAGAGCATTGAATGATTGACCTTATCGAATGCATTTGATAGGTCTATTGCCACCAGAATGGTTCTGTGACAACGACTGCGTTGATTTAGCCCATCACGAATGCGTGTAGTGATCGCATCGAGGGCAGTGGTGGTACTATGCATTTTCCTGAAGCCATGCTGGTGAGGTTCTAGCTTCGCATGTGCAACAAGAGTGGGGTGAATAAGGGCCTCCAGCGTCTTTGCGACAGGGGAAAGTATCGTAATGGGGCTGTAGGATTCCCCGAGATTTGCGCTCTTCCCTGGCTTGAGACAGGGAACAATTCGACCTGTTTTCCAGATTTCAGGGATAGCAAGCGTGGACATCGACAAGTTAAAGGCGGCCGTGAGATACTCAATGGCTGGAAGGTCGAGATGTTTCAACATGGTCATCGAAATGCCATCTGGTCCGAGAGCCTTGGAGTTTTTAGCATTCTCGATGACTTTTTTAACCTGGTCCGCGGTAAAAGATGGTATGGTGTCAACATTCCGGCTGCGAAACCGTCTTCTAATTTTGCGCTTGAGGCCGTCACACTTGGGATATTCAATAAATTGTTTATTGGACAGGCTCGCACACTGAAGAGGATCGCAGGTTTTTGGGTTGCCAAATTCAATGGCGTTGTTGCCCTTTTCTTTCCGAGGATTGGAAAGGGCGCGGACGGTAGACCATAATTTGCTGACACCTTCATTGAGGTTACATTCATCGAGGTGCTGATTCCATTTCGCCCTCCTATAGTCTTTAATTTGTCGGTCGATTTCGGAGTTAAGCTCCTGAATTCTGGGATCATCAGGGTGAGCGCTTCTGATCTGATCACGTTCATCATCGCCGACGAGTAAGCTTTGAAACCATCCCAATCGGCTTTCTTGTGATTGACAAACGTTCGCTTCTCAGACTTAGTCATGTTCGCTGGTTTGTCAATTTTTATAATGATTGGGAGGTGATCTGATTTGATTGTGGTACGTACTTCCCATCGGGAAGCAGCGATTAGGATGGCGATGGCACTCACAATAGTTATGTCAGGAGAACTACTACAAGTGCCCACGACTCTACATAGTCGGCGAGTCTTCATTGAGTGAACAGAATTCTGAGGCGTCAAGTGATTCGGCGATAATTATACCCCTGGCATTGTTGTTGAGGTCCGAATGCCAGAGCTCATGGTGCGCATTAAAGTCGCCAAGGATGACCCTGTACTCTCCGGAAAGGAGAGGACCAATATCGAAACGATAGCCTGAAGGGCAACTAGAATGAGGTGGTACATATATTAAAAATTTCGATATTAGTACTCCCTGATGGAACTGAGATGGCTTGAATTTCCGCCGTACCGTCAGCAACTACATCTAATACACAGTAATGTACGGACTTGTGTATTAGGAAGGCAAGTCCACCTCCAGGGTCAGAATCATCCGTGGCGGCCGGTCGATCTTTACGCAGTATAACATATTTGCTATGGACGCTTAGAGACGAGTTTGCGTGAAGCAACGTCTCTTGGATGGCGGCGATGAGAATTCTGTTGGAACTCAAGAAGTGTGTGATCTCAGCGATTTTTCGGTGGATGCCATTACAGTTAAACTGTAATATAGATAATGCAGTTAAAACTGCTGGAGGAGGAGGGCCAGGCGTAAGACTGGGTCTGGCATTCCTTATCATATTGTTTGGCGGTGTAGGGGGCAGTGGTGGAGATGGTGGGCTGGGAGCAGCCCTGGGTTGCCCAGAATTTATACAACCTGCCGCAACATAGGCTAAGGAGTGTTGCCCTTGTCTTCGTAAGCCTGAACACCTAAAGTGAACCCATTCCAAACAGCAATTACACTGCACTGATTTGGCATTCGAACCGATACGTTGGTTGCAGACACTACAAATCCATACCATTGAGCCTGGATTTGTTTGAACACCGGCGCTAATTAGTAAAATTGAGAGCAGCCGCGCCGAGATGTAATGCTCCCAATATGACGAAAAAACACATATATCGTACCCACACATATATACAGACAAACACAACCTTCCTGCATCGAACCTTCAGGGCTCCTGCCGGGGCTCTTGCCAGGAAGGCATATTGGCAGCTTTTGGCCGTTTTGCGATAACAAAACGGGTGTGGTCCGCCCCGTAGAGGCAGTTGCCGTAAGACCACTTAAGTTTTCAATAGACTTGACTTCAAGTGAAGTTGACTATAGAAAATTTCAAAGTCTCCTTGAGTTTCTCCTTAAATCAAGGATGCATTGACTCGTGAATATAAGTGATTTCTACGAAAAAGTATGGAAAATGACATTTAATTTATTGAATTTCGGCATCCTTGACTCAAAGAGCGCTTATATACCGGCTCTTAATTTAAACTATCTTAAAGCATTTTTGGAGATAGTACCTTTTCCATAGGGTGAATATACCGTCCTAGTCTAGTTCGCGTATTAACTTTCTTCTTCTTCTTTTTATTCGAATTGGTTGTGGAATGTGCAGATGTTTAGAAATGATTTATCTGACATTTCGATTATTTGGACAATATTATGATTGGAATTTGTTAATCTCGCGTTTTTACTAACCAGGAATTTCATATAAACTTTGTAGCGAAATGAAAATCGAAAACGATATCATTCCAGTAACAAGACGACTTCGCTCTTCCTGGATAAATTTCAGAGACAGTCGCTTGGCTAGGCATTATGGATTGGTAAGCACCTCGCCATCTGTTGCGAGCGGGACTAAATTTAGTTTCGATTAGTTAGTGCAGCCCGTATATGCCGTCCAAAAATAATTTAAATTTGTCTAAAACTTTTTATCTTTGCTCCGGTATATAAGCGGTCAAAGGCTCCTTGAGTTAAGGAATGTTCATAAATAAGGGCCTTAGACAATTTCTAAGCATTCTGCAGATACGGCTGTGTGAAGTTAGCCAGTCATTTTTTGAAATTAGGTCCTTTTTCTCGGTGAACCGTTTGTTCTACAGCGGCTACGTTTGTTCTTGATTGTTCGCCAATTAATATCGTTTGTTCTTCTCTAATTATTTAATTATAGCAACTTTAAAATTGCGAATGTGAACTTAGCCAGTCATTTTTAAATATGGGTCGGAAAGGTTAGGTTTGGTATCAATCGAAAGCCAGACGTTTGTTCATTTTGTAGGGCGTTTGTTCATCCTGGAAACGGAAGGATACAGGAATTATTAAGGAAAAAGGGATTAGTTGTGACGTCATCTACACTCGACTAGCGAAAACGAGACACAAATGTGTAGGAGTTATAGTACGACCATTGACCACACCTAACCGATTGGCGCTGCTACCATCAAATTCTTATTGACAATTACTTTAGCGGCATCCATTGCCACTAAAAATGTCAAATCATTTTCGCTAGTCGAGTGTAGATGGCGTCACAAATAATCCCTTTTTCCTTAATAATTCCTGTATCCTTCCGTTTCCATCTTTCCGTTTCTTATCTTGTGTTCCGTGGACTATCGTTAGCACAAAATCTTTCAATTGTGTGGGAACACTAGAGACGCGCTAACGATGTCGGTGGCAATTCGTGTTCGAGATATGATATGATGATATGATGATGTAGCTTGTACATATATCGTGTGCATGTGCGTGCATGTGTACAGCAGTCACGGCGACCTTTGAATAATAAAGTAATGGAATAGTATTAATCTCTATTTACGTGATGTTATCAGTTATACCACTTCCAACCGAAACTAAAATACATAAGCCAAAATACGAGAACCACACTCCACCGGATTCTGAGGACAAAATTTTATATACCTGGCAAAACCGGTTTTGCAATTTGAACCCAAACGAAACGTAAGACTGGCCAAAATAGATCCTGGTGTAATACAATGCAGCTACACATACTGCCGCATCTATGTATACATCATTTCCATTCCACGGGGGATATTAATGGGAAATATTCAAATGTTGAAGACGCCGAGATTTAGAAATTCGACATCAACAAAACCAGTCAATATTTGACTGCTTGTAAGAAATGCTTCGTGATCACGATTCGGATATAACTGTGTCAACGACGAGGTGTTGGAAGAAGGTGGGATGAAATTGCAATTTCGGCATTTGGAAGAGCTTGTACGACCCGAAATACTATCGCAAAAGTATGGACCAATGTCAGAGGCCTTATATGCCATTTCTCGGCCAGGTTCATAGCTTTGGAAATTCATTTTCGTGAGTTTCAAATACCAAATTCGTAAATTTGAAACATCAAAACTTTTTTGTCCAGAATACAAAATTTTTCACCGAAACACTTAAACGAGTGTCAACGTCTTGTTGTGTCTGCTTGAATAACGGTTTAACTTACAAAAACCGGTCTGAAAATGGGGAATTACAAAAGGGGAAATTATGGCAAAGGGGAACGAAAGGGAATTCGACTGTTTCTAGCTTAGGGATGGGAATTAATAACCGGTTTTCGGTAATCGGTATTTTAAATTTAAAAACCGTTTTTTTTTCGGTACTATTTTTGCCCGGTTATTAATTTGTACCGAAAATAACCGGTGATCACTTTTAAAATAGGGTGCTCACCGCAACGACACACATCGCCACACCGGCGGCGCCGTCTTCTCTAATTCGCCCTCTATGAGGAGGCTAAGCTGGCGTAAATTGGTTCTAAAGGTCGATCTAGATTAGGTGTGTTACTTATCCGCTCGCAGCATAGCCCTAAGTCTTGAATTTATACCTGCGCAACAGGATTATCGTTATGATGATTTTGATGTGATGTGTCTTGGGCCTACCGTATACAGTTTCATCAAAGAGTACAAAAATAAAGAACAAGATGACTTTCTTTGTTAATCGGTTTTTAACCGGTTATTCCAATAACCGGTATTTTTGGCCGGTTAAAACGAGCCGGTATAACCGATGAGGAAAATAACCGGGATAACCGGACAACCGGTATTTTTGTCAAAAAGTCCCATTCCTAGCCAGAGATTAGCGAAACGGGTCTTGATGCGGATCGCACATAGCCGCTCGTTTATGGGTTTCAAGCCGATAACGTGGTCCTTGTTGCCCTCCTCTTTACCACTCGTAAAAATTGTGTGCGATTTGAGGTCGTTAATCTCGCTTTTGAGCCATTTAGTTTCCTGGACTCCAACTATGCTCAGCTTGTATTGTTCTACCTGATCCAGGAGGGCCCTTAAGACCCCCGGTCTATTCAGGGAGCGTACATTCCAGGATCCGAAAGAGTAATCCGTTGTTCGTTTGCGGGGTCGTCGTTGTTTTGTATCCGTCTAATCCGAGGCTTTTGTTTCAGGTTTCTTGACTTGAAGTTTTTTCTTAGGATGAGTTGTCGGCACATCGCTAAGCCATGATAGGGTTTAATCTTTGAGTAAAGGCCATCATGGGCATGCCTCGAAGATGCTGCTTTAGTGGTTGAGTTAAACGTTTTCTGTCACCTATCACGTTAAGTAACCTGAGACGCTGCAGATGTAAATACAGCACTCAGGCGCAGCGGTGCTTCTTCCAAATGACACATCAGATGATTTGACTTAGCCGTTAGAGGTTTTACCCACTACCGTTACCAGGGGGCGCCCGCGCGGAGGACACATGAAGAAGTCTTTTGTCCCCCAATTCTCGGATTTTAGTTTATGGAATTTCCCAGCACTTACCACGTATTGCACGACAGTAAGTATACATTTTCATTGAGAAAATCGCTGCGGACAAATATTTAATACACAAGTACATTTTTGGAATGCTGCTCTCCGAGCGATTTCCCGATTTACGGGCATATCCTTTGGAAAGTGCAAAAAATAATGACATTCGTCGTCGATTGGGATGCGTCCCAACATCCACATCTGGCTACAAAAAAAAATTCATTCTCATTCCGCCCGAGGTATATCCAGGCCTTTAATTCGTACCTTTCTCACATAAGCCCAGACATCCAAAACATCTCTCCAAATTGCAATGGCACTCCTCACGATGTGGATCATTTATTTCAATGCCCAGCTGCGCCCACCGATCTTACCCCTATCTCACTGTGGGGAAACCCTATCGCAGCAGCTATATTTTTGTCTCTACACCTCACGGACACAAACATTGACGAACCAATAACTCGAACCCACACAGATGCACAGCGGTTCCACACCTTTCTGCAACGCTAAAAGAAGAAGAAGCACGAATAGGTAGGACCTTAGAGGAAATGTATGTCAAGCAGCTCTACAAGTTTGCCAAATTTCAGAAATTTCGGTCGGTTCTCGAGTTATGGATAATTAATGATTGGCAAACATAAAAGTGCGATTATGTCGCTTAATATCGATCGTACCGGAGTCAAACTTGACACCTTCAATCGCATCTTTCGACGGCTGTAACTTCTGAACCTTGACAACCTCGAAATTTTCACCAAATATGAACAGTACGATGCTCTACAAGTTATTTAAATTTCAAAGTTTTGCGCTTACGAATTGTCGAGTTATGCTTGAAACAGATTAGACGCGTTGAATGCTGCCGAAGAAAGCAGCACAATGCATTTTAAATGGCTTACATGTTTTGCTGTTTTTGCAGCTTAGGTAACCTGCTACCTCGTCACACACAATTTGCCAAAACCACTGTGAATAAATTCCATAAGAAACACAATTTGTTATTTTCATACGAATATATTACATTTAGAAGAACGAATCAACAACACTTACAATAATTTAAAAAAAGAGAAAAACTATTTTGAATTATAAACTTAAAGCCTATCCTTTGACTCTGACACAATAATTTAAAAAAAAAAGAGAATAAAACAATTTGTTTGTTTCTTGTCGTGCGTAAATGTATAATTGTTTTGGATGAATGCTAAAATATGCAGCATTTTATTGTAAAATATATTTAAAAAAAGAATAGTATATAATTAAGCAAAATATTATCGTTTAAATGAAGCAAATTAAAAAGAATTAAATTAAATACGTTATACGATCTTACGACTGGATCTGGGGGGCGTTCACAATTATTTTTGTTGTACATTTCAAACAGAAACGATAAAAATATTTTCGTAATTATATTATTACGTTTTCGGTTCTCTTGTTTTTCGCATTATTCATTTTCAATTTTTCTATTACAACAAAATTAATATTTGCTAGCTTGCTATGTGGAGGGGTGAAAGTAGGAATTTTGGATGAGTTTTGTCTGTTATTATGCATTTATAAGATTTGTCATCATTGTGTATATAATAAAATTTCCATTCACATTTTCACATACTACTACAACACGCTCTACATTTACTTAGACGACTTTCATTTCAAAACTATTCTTTTGTAGCTTATATGGATTTGATCAAGGCGATTTGGCATTGAGACAATCAGTTTTCACAGCGCGATGATAGTTGCAGGCATCTCGTTATGACAACTCGTCGTCTTAATGTGAAGTCGCCTTAATAAAATAGACTAGTATAAGTGAATCATGAATTTCGAAAGATTCATCAGTGATAAGCCGCTTTCAAAATTCATGATTCAATTCAATTTTGAATATTTCCATTAAATTCTTTTTCAGAATTAGTTTAATTTTTTTCTGCATTTTTATATTTTTTTGTAAAAACCATTTTTCATTGTCACTGACTCGAACAGCGATCAATAGTTTGATAAGGCCAAAACATTCTTTTTTCTTAAGTATTGTATTTTTTACATAGTCGCTTTCATCTTACACCGAAACTATTTTCTGCATCTAGGTTATGTTATCATATAATTTCTTAGTTATACAGTACCTTAAAACTAATTGTTTTGCTTTGTAAAACCTTTTTTATGTACACCATTTTTTTTTGTAATGCCAGTTGTGGTAACTGTAGCCACACCGGAACTGTTCTACATCTGATCTGGGATGATTTTTGTGTCGATGAGACGAAATGTTTGAAAATAATATTTAAAAACAAAAACGATGAGAGCGCATACGATGCACAAACGCATAATTTTGAGAGCTTAATTGAAACCGATTAGGATGCTCTGATAAGATTAATCCGAAAAATTGGCTACATAAGCATTTACAAGTGTACGCATGCGAGTATGATGATGATTTCGAGAATGTGTTAAAATTTCTTGCGCTTACTGGCGATACACTGTCCATTGGATGCATTTCTTTACAGTTTTGGGTTATCAAACATCGGTCCTTTTGTCACACAAATATCACCGTACGGCTTTTCTTGGGCAATTTCCAATGCACGGAACTTTTTAAGCACCAGCAATGAGTAGAACTTTTGCGCGGCCTGTATAAAAGCAAAAAAAAAGAAAAAATTTTAGATCATGACAAGAAAATCGGAAACAAACAAAACAACTCACCTGTTTTCGATTGTTTTTATGTGTCATTTCACTTAAGTAAATTGGATCCCGCTTGTTTAGACGATTTCGAACGGCAATAAACATTTGTGCCGCCCGCTTATTCAACACACGCTCCTCGAACTGTTCGTCCGTTTCATTTTCTTGTTGTTCATCTCCGGGTTGCTGTAAGGAAAATCAAATTAAGTTAAACCAACCATAATCCACCCAGCCAGGCATTCAAAACTTACTGCTTCCACGGAATGTGGTTGCTCATATTCCTCAGTCCAATCATGAGCAATTTCCGCCGAGGTATCGGCCCCCTTTGAATGATGATCTTCAAACGACGCATCGCGACCGGAGCCATTTCGTTCTTCTTCGTCAAGTATTGACGTCAATTGATCCGCAGGTAGATTTGGTATTGATTCAATATTCTCCATAAATGGATGATGTGGTGTAATGCCACCATGATGAGCGACAATACCGCCGTGTTGTGGTGTCATACCACCATGCACAGGCGTCATGCCGCCGTGATGAGGTGTCATGCCTCCGTGATGAGGCGTCATACCGCCATGATGCGGAGTCATACCTCCGTGTGGTAGTCCAGCAGGTGTCAGGCCACTATGATGGAAATCATCATGCATATCCATACCCGGTGGTTGTGGCAAACCAGGCAACAGAGGCGTCATCGTGTCCGACGGTCGCATCGGGAAGTGACCAGGACTGAGCTGATCGAAACTGGGCGTTTGTGGTGGAGGCATGAGAGATTCATTGACCACACTCGTTCCCAAGTCCAACGAGGCACCATGATCTCTCGCCGCGGGCTCATCACGAACCAAATCGTGTTCTGACATTTCTGCGGGTTGTTCGGCAATGACCGGGAGCTTACGTTTACGACCTCGTCGGCCGGGCGCCGTTGTGGGTGATTCTTGCTCTTGCGCCTGTTCAAGCGCCAACAAATCGCTCGGGCCGAGAACTGAAAAGTCTTCAACGCCGAAGGCACGAGATGATAAATGTCTTTGATAAGCCTAAACAAAATACAATTGTCAATAAAACCGTATTCCGAAGAATTGATTTCTGTACATACTTTGAACAGCCATCGGGCAGGTATGTCTCTCGAAGGTAGTGCAAACAGCTTCTCAACACCGCCCGTCTCCTTCCAGTACATTAACCTGCAAATAAAAATATAATATTAATACGAAGCTCGGCATGTCTACAAGATTCAACGCGATTCACCACCTCTTTGTTGGCGGCGCTAGATCAAGCGTCGTTACAATGTCCGATGTGTTGGCCAGTTGGGATTTCATTTCTTCACCCGAAATGTTCTTTACATCGTCGACAATCAATTTTCGTTTTCGTTTTGCCTTGCTCACACCCTTGTAGGCGGACGCATCGACCGGTGCCAACGCGAAACTTTCCTCTTCGTTATTCAACAGTGTTGTTTGATCGGCAGCCGCTCCGCCTTCTTCGTGATGCTCTTCGCGCGGCACTTCGGCGTCCGTAGCATGCATCGGAGACATTGGTGGCATGGCAGATGGCGCACGAAAACGTTCACTGCCAACACCCGCTTGATCTAAGGCCGACGGCGGTCGTGATCCCATATCGCTGTTCATCGGTGACATAGCACCGCCATCATCAAAATGATCCAAATCGGCGTCCGAATCGTCGTCGCCTGCTTGCAACGCAGCGGCATCCGGTTGTGCTGGTTCCTCCGCGGCCGGTTCGCCAAAAATGTCGCCTTCAAAGAGTCCAACGGCTGTTGCTGAAAATTAAGAAAACATCAAAATAAGTACATAGTAGTAGTAAATTAGATAAACGTAACTATCAACGCGCTTGCGAAGGCAGCGGATACAGCTGGTCCGCGGTGACACTGGAACCCTTTAAACTTATATTAAGCCATTAACGGACAAATCCTTCACAACGGACCACCCTGTGAAAGATAAGGAAAAACAACCGCTGTGGGTACTGACGTGTAAGATGAGTAGGCGCAGTTGAGCATTGAAACAAATGGCCCACAACATGAGGTGCGCTGGCGCAATATGGCAGTTGTTTTGTATGATCATGTATATACGAGATATACGTTTGATGCCACGTGGTGGATCAATTCGGTCCATGAAATCACGATTAGGATGATCCTACCGATAGCAACCAAAAAAATTCTGTTTTTTAAAGTAGGCGATAGTGGTCACGTATTGGCATCAAATGTATCTCCTGATGAAAATAATCCAGAGCACACATCATGAGGCGTAGAGCAGCATTCTGGCAAACTTGGATTCTATTTGTTGAAGATCGATCTACAGTCGATACGAATCAGTGCATTCGTATTGCGATGGAAAAGTATAGAGCAGCACGAAAGGACTTGCACTTTGTATTCATCGATTTGGAAAAAGCATTCGATCGAGTACCTCGTGATCTGATAAGGTTGGCCCTGAGAGCACTTAATGTCCCTGAGGCATACGTCAGGATGATACGAGACATGTATGATAGAGGTACGACTAAGGTTAGATGCTCAGCCGGTGAATCAGAAGAATTTCCGGTGAATGTCGGAGTACACCAGGGCAGTGTATTGAGTCCGTTGCTCTTCAACATCATAATGTGCTACTTATTAACACGTATAGCCGACAGCCTACAAATATCTCTTCTTTTTGCCGATGATATAGTCCTGAGTAGCCCAAACATCGTCGCCTTGCAAGCTGCACTTATAAAATGGTGTGACATTCTGGAGGAGCTTAACAAAGACTGAGTTCTTATACTGCCCATTCTCAGACCCAGATGCACCGATACCAGATATGTACGTCAAAAGAGAGCAGCTTAAGTGTTGTACCAAGTTCAAATACATTGGCTCGATGGTGAACAACGGAGCAACATGCGGTGATGAAATCAAACATCGCACAAAGGTTGGGTGGTTGACGTTGCGAGAAAACTCCGGAGCAATAAAAAAATGCCACTGAAGCTGAAGGACAAGTTGTACAAAACGGTTGTAGGTCATGTATGGATCAGAATGCTGGACCATGTATGAAGGTTACGCGAAAGAAATGACAGCGACTGAAATGAAAATGTTACGCATGTCAGTGGGTGTAACCAAAAGGGACCACATCAAGAGTAGCTACATCCGAGGCAGCTTGTTCATAGACCAACCAATCACCGAAAAGCTCGAAGACCGACAAATGGATTGGTATTGCCATGTTCAAAGGCGTCCGCCTGAGAACCCCGCAAAGAAAGCGATATCAATCGAAGTTCCACTTGATGAACCCAAGGCCAGAGGACAGACCGAAGAACACCTGGATGTGTCAAATGAAAAACAACGCATTGGTCTCGGCGATGACACAATCCAAGATAGAGCTGCCTGTAGAAATATGCTGAGATATTACGCCAAAACGGGCGATGTGCTTTGAAAAGCACTTGCCGGAAGTACATGGGGCACAGACAAAGAAACCCTCTTGGCTACGTATAAAGCGTCAATTACGCAGCACCAACGTGGACCAATAGTCTCTGCAACACTAACTGGAGCCACATTCAAACCTGCCAAAACACAGCACTACGCACCATCACCGGCTGTGTTAAGATGTCTTCACAAGATCATCTACACCAGGAAACAAAAATAATGACTTTGAGGAGCCATAATGAACTAAGCAATATTTAGTCGGATGTGATCAAACAAACCACCCGAACAACCTACTCATGGACAAAACACCACCGCCACCGTCGAATCAGACGTTGGATCAGGGACAAAGAGCGTGAAGTCCAGCGTTACAAAAAAGTTCCTTTCGATGACTCCGATTACAAGGCGGCGATTGCAGATTTACACACATCCGAAGTTCATAAAGCTACTCAAAGTCTCGCGAACAACCGTGTACTTGGCACTAAACCTCCTGTCATATCTCCAGATGAGGAGTCACTACCAAGAGCAACTCGTACCACCCACCCTAGCTCAACTTCGATCCGGCTGGTGCCCGCGACTAAACTCCTACTTATCACGAATAAATAATGAAGTCGCCAACACCTGCCCGGCCTGCGGAACCAGTCCATATGACGTGGACCATATTTTCGATTGTTCAGCTGCTCCTACGCATCTCACACCACTTGTGTTATGGGCAAAACCCATCGAAGCAGCTTTTTCTTAAATCTAGACCTCGAGGATGGAATGCCCACCATCCTCGAATGACAATGTGCAACTTAGATTAAATGTTTCCCCATTTGTGTCGCTACTACAACAACAACATGTGCCTACACCGCAGGTCGAGCAACGCGAAACCATGGAGCGGTAAAAAGAACGAGGCAAGGAAGATGAAGGAATCTACTCCAATTTGTGTAACATAAACTATGCGATGAAACTGGAACACAAAATCGGCCGGTGCTCGACCCACCGCTAGCATGATTTTTTTAGCTTTGCCCAAAGTGCTACCGGTCAGTGCTTTAAGAATTTTGTTCCTACTGTGCATCTTTTCGCATACAGCGGAGGCGTGATGGGCAGAAGTCATCATATTTTCCACGTGAAGCCCGAGAATTTTAGGATTAGCTACAGTAGGAACAGATTTGAAAAGTCGCAGAAGATTTTTCCGCTGAAATATTGAGGTTTCTGCTTTGGAAAATAAGCTTGTAATCATGCTAGGTAACTTTAAATGAGGAAGCGCATCCTTATCCGCCCCCGTGGCGAGTACGGTACAGTCGTCAGCATAGGTAATCACTTCAATGCCTTCCGGTAATGTTTCTAGACGATATAGATGTTAACCATAGTGGGAGAAAGTATCACGCCCTGTGGAACTCCTAATTTGTAGGAGTCAATTGTATGTTATGAGGAAAGGCCTGATGTTGCCTGAGGCCGCCCAGTAAACCTACAACCCGCCGCTACATATGACCCATTGTACTGACCCATTCTTCTAAAACCTGAGCACCTAAAATGGACCCCATTCATACAGTTATTACACTGCAGTGACATGGGATTTGAACTGATACGTTAGTTGCATACACTACAAATCCATCCCCTTACTGGGCCATGATTTGTTTCAATACCGGCGCGTGTAGGGAGAACTGAGAGCAACCGCGTCGAGATGAAATGCTCCTAATAACACGAAAAAAACACATAAATCGAATCCCTAAATATACACAACACAAACACAACCTTTCTGCATCGAGACCTCTGTGGCTCTTGCGAATCTTCGAATCCATATAGATGCACAGCGTTTCACACCTTGTACCGCTAAAAGAAGAAGGCTTTTGCCAGGGAGTGTTTTGGCAACTCTCAACTCCGCCCGGTAGAGGATTGAAATTGCCGTGAAGAACCACTGGTTGCTATCGTAGCGACCATCCGAACAATCAGCTTATGGACAACATCCCACCACCACGTCATGTTAGACGTTCACTGAGGGACAAGGAAAGAGAAGTCCAAAGATAGTTCCCTTCGGTCACACAAACTACAAGGCGTCATTAACTGATATACACGCTAATGAAGTTCGGAAATCCATCAGAAGTATATCTGCGAATCGGGTACTTGGCACCGAACCACCAGCCAACACTCCCGAGTTAAAACTCACAAGAGCCACACTCTCTCTCTGATTTTCTGTTAACTCCTTGTCGGGCATCAACTACGCCTACTTTCCACCTCGTCCTGTTCTGCGCCAACGCAGATAGCTCGGGCCATGTTGTAGTTAATGTTGCCACTTCGCTATCGACCGATCTTCTCCACGTATTTCTTGGCCGTCCATCATTGCGTCTAGCATCAGTGCCTTGCGGATTCCAATTCAGGGCCTTTTTTTGCAATGTTATTGGGTCCTCCTCTTTGGTGAGTGTGACCAATCGATTGCCATTTTCGTCTCTTGATGGAGGTGTCTATCTTAGCCTGGCCGATGACGGTGAGCAGGTCTTTGTTAGAAATAACCTCCGGCCAACAAATGTGCAGGATGCGCTGTAAAAATTGATTCACAAAAGTTTGCAGCTTAGTGTTCATTTCGTGGAATCACCTTCCACGTAGAACAGCCTTATAGTAGCATAGATTTTACATTGGAATCAAAGAATCGGTGTTTAATGCGTCTGGGAGTATTGTTGTTTTCCCAGAAAGGAGTCAAACTAAAGAAAACTGCCATGGCCTTGTTTATCAGTGATCTCACATCGCCATCTGCTCCACAATCTGTTGTAACTACGCTTCCAAGGTAGCAAATTTTGTCAAATTTTTCGAGTGCCTGTCTGGAGATACAAATTCCGAGCGAAGGTTGCGACTCTTCCCTGGGGCAGGAACTATAATAATGTGGAGCAGCCAGAAAGTAGGACGCACTCGAATTCGCAAAGTGGAACAATATATATAATACAATTAGTGCAATAAAACAAACTTATGCTTAATACTGTATTGATAGCACTTTTGCATTTTAATCGTGCATTATTGTTTATAGTTGTTAAAGGTATTTAAGTACCAAATGTATATTTAATCAGTTAGTTCTGACATGTAATTTTATTATAACGTTGCCGTCGCGTTTCTTTTTATTAATAATTATTCTACTCTCGTTCGAAGCGTGCCTAGTTAACCAAGCTAGTCAGCAAACGGGAAAAAAGTAGTCATTTCGTCCGAACATAAGTGGTCCGTTGAGCCGGATACACCGCGCGCCGCGTTAAATTTTTTGCGTTTTGCCGTAGAGTTAAGGATAATTAGTACTCCTTGTAATTATGAACGTGTAACCGTGTGTGTGTCCCCTTATTTTCGCCAACGCAACGTCGGTTTTTTATTCCGTTAGTCCTTCCAAGTGACCTTGCTATATTTGTGGTTGTGATGATCAGTAAGTTAAACTGTCTTTTAAGGAATTTGATCTTGACCAACCAGAAGAACAGTGATGCCTTAAAATCCAAGGAGGTTTGATGAGGATTTTGGGAAGCATACGAAAGTAAGCCGTAAATTGTTTACTACTGTGCGAATTTCTTGCCGTGGCGTATCGGTTGTTTTACGGAGGTTTTAGGACTCCACTTTGCCTTCAATATCGGGGTTCTGATATTTCTTGCCGTGGCGTATCGGTCGCTAACCAACAGCAAAGGGTCCTGAGAAAAGAAGAGAAGGTCTCTTAAAACCCTAATCAGGAGAAAATATCCTTAGAGACGTTTGAGTCAGCGTGGCAGGAAATCAACAGACATTGAGTGCATTCAGCGAGCACATATTGGAAAACCCAACTCGAAAGTGTTCTCTCTCCGCGTCCCACTCACCCTCTAATCGGTCCATATGTATGTTTCGAAAATTGTCCCTATTTACTGTTGAATTGGAATGCTACATTTAGATGTGTAGCTGCTACTTGGACTGCTCGATCAACTGTCAAGCACAGCTGCTCGACCATCAATACTGGGAATTGTTTATTCACAGTTCAGCTGAAAAAAATGTCATTTCTGAGCCAGGTTTTAGTGAACGTTATAATATTGTGCGATGAGAGTAGAGATGTAACGGATGTCCGCATCCGCAATCGAGGATTATTCGCATAAAAACTAAACTCCGCATCCGCATTCTCATCCTCATCTTATCAATATTTACATCCGCATCCTCATCCGCAATCCTCATTTTTGTATGCAGACAATTAGCGGATATTTGCGAGTCAAGTGCTACTTTGTAACTATAAAGACATGCATTGAGACAAATTGTATTCTGTATAGTATACACAACTGAACTTCAGTTTGTCGGCCAGCACAGCAGAAGCGCGTTCCATTTATACGATCTGAATTATGGAACGAACTCCGTCTCATTCTCTCACACTGCTTACAACTCTGACGGTAGTCAGCGATGACTACAGCTACGACTACGAGTGAATTATGGAACGCACTCTGGGTCGCAGTTTTGTGACTAGTTTTTCAGTTGTTTTGTTTTGAATGAATTGAGCTGAGGCGGGTGAAGTGCTATTTTTTTTATGGTGAAGCGAAGTAAGGAAGTATACAAACTTTTTAATTTTTAACCACACTAATCAGAGGAATTTCAAATTTTTTCATCTTCATGAAAAGTGTGAAACCTAAATAATTTTGTTTCCATCATATCCTCATCCGCATCCTCAAAAATTTCTCCATTAATATCCGCATCCTCAATCTTCTACTATTTTGCCTCCGCATCCTCATCCGCTAAACAAGATCCGTTACATCTCTAGATGAGAGTACGCATTTTGAAAGGAAAGTTGCAGTTTTAGGTTTTTTGAATTTTTGATTGTCGCAATGTCTGCGGATGTATCAGCTGAATAGAGAGAATTGACATTTCGTGTAGCAAGTCTATTCAGCGAACACAAACTTAGCAGTTTTCCAATTTCTTGTGGTGGGGATATGTAGCACATCCGAATATGTGCTCGCTGAATGCACTCATTATGTTGATTTTATGGTTGACCACAAAGCACTCCTCTTCCAGAGGATCTTGTCTATTTCAAAGAGGACAAAATATTATTAATGGACGAAGTATATGAAAAGGCGAAAGCGCTTATAATTAGAGTACACCCCAGCATATTCAAGGGAGACCCATCTAACCAAGTCAACGCACAAAAACAAATGCAACCCCAAATGCTTCTGGATACTGGAAATTCCCAGGAGACAGTAGCAACAGTAGCCACATCTGCATCTGGCCCTTCACGGTCAATGATTAGTGGCAACGGTCCTGAATCATTGCAGTCCCCACAGTAGTGACCAAAAAGAGAGAGGAGTCCCTCCTTCAGTCGGTACCTCGCGACCAACTATGAGTCAGGGACAACTTTGGTACTAAAATTGCGACTCGATTCGGTGGTAGTATTCCGATAAGCAACACTAGCACGAGTCTCCAAGCTCCCCTATCAGGAATAGTCCCTCGTCCCAAATTACGAAGGCTTTCAGGCCAAATCCACCAGAGTAAACAGAGTAAACTTTGCGGGGATGAGAAACGAGTGAGTGAGCACCTTGGTATATATGGAGGGAACTATGCACAGGCTTGGGAACTCCTCGTTAAGAGATACAGTAATCATCGAGCGCTTGTGGATAAAGAAATCCAGACTCGGATGGATTTGCCTCAAATTACACAGAAGAATTTGCGGACTTTAGGTAAAGCTCTGGATACCATGAGGTCAGTCAGCCAGAACTTGGGAAAATCCGGTTTCAATGCTGATGATGGTGTACCTTTCATTCCATTTATTCTTGTTAGAAAGATTGATGCCTCGACTCGTCGCGATTTTGACTCTTCTTTAAAAAATCCTAAGGAACCAGTCTTAATTTCAGACATTGATCTCTTCCTCGAAAATCACTTTCTTACTCCGGCACAGTTCTTCCTACAGTCCTTGCTAAAATAAAAGCAAAAGATGAGGGTAGAATCGCGGTATAGAGCAAGACAGCCAAAGCTTTTACATTACAGAGGAACTAGTCTAAAGGATACGGTAAGTAAAAAGAAGACAAATATAGTGTCGGGTGTTGGTGGAATTTCAGCGGGCATAGTATCTTCTGTAGTCAATTTAATAATCCAACTGGAGGATGGATGTGAAATAACTACAAAAGCAGAGGTAGTAAAATGTGTTAACAAAGGGTGCCTCCCACGGTTACCTCAGAAAATTAAGTCAATATTGAGTGATAAGAAATTAACCGAACCTGTCACCCAGTTTTCTTCACCGATACCTACATACCTACATAATGAAAAAAAGGGGCAAAGCAATTAATCAGTGAATTAGAAGTTCAAATTGGCACTTACATCCAAACTCATCGCCAAATCCGTCGTCTGCTATCCGTAACGCACTCATATCATCGTCCCTCGATGTCCCGGGCATAGCATCCTTCGCCCGTTCAATGTCTTTTTGTTCCTCAGCGAAAAGATTTTCCTGTAAATTAAAAAAACGATAAAAATGGATTCAAATGCGATGAGACATTTCCAACTTACATCGATATTCGGATCCACCCCGGCGTCTCGCATCAAATCGGGCGTATCCTCGTCAAAGGCCAAATCGCCAAAGCCATCATCATGGATTGACATGGGCATGCTGCCGTAATCCTCGCGCATTGTAATCTCATCGGCTCGCGACTGATTGATGGAGAATTGCGCCTCAATGTCAACATCGTTCAGCTCGGGGATCGCAGTATCGAAATCATGGAAAACCTCGGGCAGGGTGATGGCATTCACGGCCGCTTCGCGGTGCTCCTCGGGCAGATCGACCATGCCCGGTCGGAAGGCCATCTAAAAAAGAAGTTTCAATAGAAATGAGAAAACATGTCTAGGGTGAAAGCTTTGGACTGAATGGAATTACCTTGATTTTGACGAACGCCTCATTGCAATCCGCCAACAGGTACTTAGCCTTTCGCGAGTAGATTCGCACCACGCCCAGCAACAGATGACCGGACGTGCGAAGCGCCAGCTTCACTTTCGGTTGCATGATACCGTCCACAGACTGTTCGATGTTCGTCTCAAAGACGTGCGCTTTGGTCAGTTTCTTGTCCCAATGGGCCGCCAACCAGATCCGGGCCAGCGGGCCCTTCTTGGCCAGCACAATGTGCGCGTAGAACATGTTCTTTCCGTTAAGTTGTCACACAAATATTTACAAAAACACTTTTTGCATACAGGAGAGGTTCACTCACAGGTCCACACCCCCACTTTTTGGGAGCGCTGAATAAAACAAAAAAGAACGCAACAAAAAAAAAAACGAAAAATAAAACGCGCCTATTCACTCACAATATTTCACACCAAGTTCGTTTGGCACAGCCATATCTTATCAACAAAGGACGAGGGAAGAAAACAATATCCCCCGCTTGCACAGGGGGTGAGACTTCGTTGTCCTTTCTCGGAATTTCTCTGACGCGCTTCACAATTCATTCACTGGTTGATATGGGGCGCCGCGCATCGCATCACCCACTACTATCGCCCCAATCGCAACGTCGACGGCACAATTTCACATAAAACTTAAATTTCAAAATTATTCCGAGCGGGTGCATTGCTTTTCAGCAAACGTACTGCACGGATTGCGCCACTTTCGCGCGAACTTCACAAACAAATTTTTCACGGTCCACCGTCGTTTTACTGTTTTGCTTCTTTTGTGGTGCTGTTCGCGGGTTCGGCTAGGCTGCAGTGTTGGCGCCTAATTGGACGGCGGTGATTTTCACTTCAATTCTTAGCGCGTATTTTTCACTTTCACGCCGGTATAATATGCAACAATCACTTATTGGGACTAGAGGCACTTTTTCCCGATATACTTGTTGGGAAATTTCACGGTAAATTTGAGAAAATGCAAATTGGAACTGCAACTGGCTGGGAAACAGTACGCGCGACGTGTGATGAACTTTTTCTGTCTTTCAAAATGGCGACGCGTTCATCGACAAACGGACGAAGATGAAAGATGGTCGGTCGTGGTCGTTGTGCGTTGTGCGAGCAGAGCCGAAAATGAACGATGGCCGGAAGTGGGGAAATGTTTTTGGTATGTTTACACGGCGCGGTGATTGTGTGTGTGTCACGTAGCCAGAAAGTTTGGTTGTGTGCGTAAGCGTCATTTGAAGAGACAAGTGGTAAACGATAGATGGCGCAATTTGACGGTTAAATTTGAATTGATGATTCATTTCGTACGGGTTGGTGTATAGAGTATAGTTTTTCCCAACTAGTTTTTTACACAATGGGCCTACACGCGAAACAAGAGCAAAATGAGAACCGTTTTTTTAATAGATTCGTGGGGAGCAAGGCAAGGAAAAATTCAATTTTCATATAAAAGCCGGATTTGTTCTCGCGTTTTTGTTTCCCGTGTAGTTTCACTCAATGAGAATATATCTCTGGCTTGCGCTGGAAATATTTGGAAATAATAGGCCGAACACGTACGCAGAGTCCAAATATAATAATAATCAAAATCCAAGAGAATGTTTGATTTTGACAGAGCGAAGAACAAAAAAATGGATTCGGACTCTTTGTGTGTTTGCAGCAATAGAAAATACGCAGGAAAATCTTTAACTCTATTAGTTTTGCAACGCTTGATGGTTTATGAAAATTTAGTAGCTTAGCTGTTTCGTTTCGTTTAAATTGGCCCAAGAAATTACAAAAGGCACGTTTTATTGTGTTTATCCCGTGCAGGTTTGGGTAGAACTTCATATAAAAAAATGACACTTACCAAGGTAAAGTTCACGCGTGCAACTACCCTACACGGGATAGAGCTCAAATGTAGATGGCGGACGCAAAAGGAAATTTCAGGGAATTTATTTTTTTGTGGGTAAATCTGACTCGAAAAAAACGATCGCGGGTAACATCCCGGTTAAGACCAAAGACAGTTGACAGTTTTTGCGCATCATTGACTCACCTTCGTCGGCTTATTTTTAGATGTGGATTTTATCACAAATCCCTATAATACTTCGTAAAATACTCTCTTCTAACAATAATAGGGGCACTTTACAGGGTATAACCACTGAATAATAGTCCAATAATGGCATTTGGCGCCGTTTTTAATCCAATATAACCTTATTGTAGCACTAAATTATGCTTCAAAAAAGGATTACGTCATTTGCTTTATATCAAAACCATCTACATATACAGCCAGGCTGTACAACGAAAACTTATACACATACAAGGTACGAAAGTCCAGAGTCAGTCGAAAATTTACACGGGATTATATGGACGGAATACGGTCGGTCGTCCTTTTTTACGCGAAAAATACGGGATATTATGTGTTTTAGACAGTGAAATTCGAGTATGTTGTGGCCTAATATGTTTTCAAAGTGATATAATAAAAATTTGATCCATATCGTTAATTTTCGCCGAAAAAATTAGTTTTTTAGATGATGGATTCCCGCAATGTTTACATCACTCTGCGCGTGTGAAAAATTGAGAGTGCGTGAATTTCACCGTGTCGAATCGTGTTATATTTATTTTAAAGCATCCAATTGGTCGTTGCAATGTCCAATTTAAGTATTGATGATAATTAATGAAACATGATCTGTAAAACACAAAATTTTATTCAAATGTAGAATGAAAATATTTTCTAACAAACGTACCTTTTAACTTCACCGCCAATTCGAAAGTGAAAATGACAAAAGCAGTCAGATTCTCTCATCGTAATTCTCTCACATGCTCACAATTCTGTTAGTTATGCGGCTGCGCTCTCCCATGGTGGAATTGTCAAACGTGCATGAAAGTCAAAGCCAACTACGTACCGAAAGTCTACGCACACAATCAAACAACCTTGGTTCCTGGCTGTATATGTAGATGGTTTTGCTTTATATCATCATTTTCTGTCATTGAACGAATTTGCAAAAAAAAAATAGAAAAACAAAGTTTCCGCAGCGAGCATCGAACCAATATCTGTTGATTGCCCGTCCTACATGCTACCACTCAGCTAACCTCACATATGGTCGGCATTGCTCGGAAACACTACAATAATGGTTGTTGCTACTATAGAAATGCTTGACAATTCTTTATCGACTCTTCTCCAATGCACCCTATCATACATTTATCAATAAAATAGAGTGAATTTCTGCGCAGAGATCAACTACGGTGGACAATTTATTGGATGACCATACGAATGTCACACTATAAAAATGACACCGACTGTGATATAGAAGAACCCAGCCAGCATCGGCGTCATATACCGTGAACATAGCCACAAATAAGCTTTACTTCATGAATCACGAATCGGCATTATGTATCGATAGGACGCATTGAAAATTAGATACATGATGGTCAGCTGAAGGAATGTCGACGGATCATGCATATAGGAAATATAATGGTTTTCTCCTCAAGTGTGATTTTTGTTGCTGGGGTGATTAGATTCACGAATAAAACATAATCATTCATATAGTCTGGCTAGAGCAGTGGTTAGGGCGCGCACCTTCGGTGCATAGGGTTATGAGTTCGAGACTCTCCGTCGCCCGTGCTCTTTTTTTTTTAATTATTCTTTGATGCATTGAATATATATGATACTTAACTATTACATAATGCTTACGAATAACGATTTTATAATGATTATCCGTAATAAGGTGCAAATGCGTATATACATGAAATAGGGGGACATCGTCATATACTGCTTGTATGAAAACGTGATGAATGAATAAGCAATATGTGCTTATGCGTGTTGCATGAAATAATGATTACAAATGTGTTAAATGCTGGCTGGGAATATATGCATGTGTGTGAGTTAACTTTGAGAGACTATATTGCATGTGTGTGCTGCATCCAGCTCACAGAGAAGAAGAAAGGAGAGGGTATACGTAAAATGAGACGGGACAAGTTTGCTTGTTGAATGGGAGAGGAAAACAACGGTACATTAATTTATAAGTGAATCATAAACAACCCATCGATAAC
Source organism: Microchrysa polita (assembly GCA_949715475.1). Lineage (NCBI taxonomy): Eukaryota > Metazoa > Arthropoda > Insecta > Diptera > Stratiomyidae > Microchrysa > Microchrysa polita. Next base: position 40,123,064 of record OX454421.1, read on the forward strand.
ACACTACGTTTGTCTTTTATGACATAAAACAGCACCTAATAACCACAAGTTACCCGAGCAACGTAATACTATAGTCAATAACGTAACTATTTCGCGCAATCGAATTAAATCAAACGAGATTCCCGGCGAAGACACCGGTTTTTGACATCGCCAGCGAAAATAATGTTGCACAGTTGCACTTTATTTCACAATGAAAAGATGTCATCGAGAATCAATCAGAACGCGAGTGAACATTTATCTTACATTAGCGACGTTTTTTTCGTATCGCGTGTAAATCTGACTCGAAAAAAACGATCGCGGGTAACATCCCGGTTAAGACCAAACAGCTGACATTTGACACTTTTCGCGCATCTTTGACTCACCTTCGTCGGCTTATTTTTTAGATGTGGTGGATTTTATCACAAAAGATGATTATTTCTTTGCAAAATCTTTTCTCCTGATGAGAAAAACTCTCACATTTGGTTTGAAAAAACAAATTCCCTCATATTTCCCCTATGCGTCCGCCATCTACATTTGAGCTCTATCCCGTGTAGGGTAGTTGCACTGGTGAACTTTACCTGGGTAAGTGTCATTTTTTTTTATATGAAGTTCTACCCAAACCTGCACGGGATAAACTCAATAAAACGTACCTATTGAGTGAATAAAAAGTAAGTCTCCACGCCCAAGTAACAATTTCAGCCCTATAAACTGGATTGATTACATGCTAAAATAGCTTGAATGTTGTCAGGAAGATGCTGCAGCCATAAAGACTTCAGTAAATCTTCACTGATACGTTCTCCTGCAAGTTGCTGCATATCACGAAATAATTGTGACGGCAACTTATCTCCCAATGAAATATTACTGGATTGATTACATGCTAAAATAGCTTGAATGTTGTCAGGAAGATGCTGCAGCCATAAAGACTTCAGTAAATCTTCACTGATACGTTCTCCTGCAAGTTGCTGCATATCACGAAATAATTGTGACGGCAACTTATCTCCCAATGAAATATTATTAAATAATTGTCGTAATTTAGTCGTTTCGCTTACAGTTAAGCGAGAAATCAATGCTTCTCTCAACGAAGTGTACGGTCGTTCTTGAGGAGGAGAATTAACTAAATCAGCAACAATCTTACTAGAATCTGAATCTATCATAGCAAGTATATGATTAAATTTTGTTGTTTCGGATCTCAAACCAGAAATTTCGAATTGAGCTTCCGCACGTTTAAACCATAGTTCAGGTAAATCCTTCCAAAAAGATGGCAGTTTAATGCTCACCCGACCTATATTGGAAGTGGCAGCGGAAGAGGTATTGTCGGTCTCCACAGACATTTTGAATCAACGAGAAAAATAAACTATCAATTCTATCACTGTAACAAAAGTGGAGGAATGTAATAGTAATATTAATATCTAATACTTAGAATGTATTAATTTTTAAACAAGTCTTCGGATTCCAATAGAAGATTGATGATGAAGTTGCTGTTAGAAGATTGATTCTTCAATCATCAACATAAATATTCAAAAGTTGGCTTGACTTTGAGGATGTAAACGGAGATCGTATTTGGATTCTTCCAATAAATTGTTCGATGTTGTTACCGTAAAAATGTTAACGAAGAATCGCATGTTTTGCTAATGATGCAATCGTAGTGAACCCGTAGTGGACTTATTAATGAATTACCTGAAACTATTTATGCAGATTGACCATAACTCGTTCTCGAATCGAAATTTATTCTGTAGCTGTTATTGCAGATTCGACGATAGCAGCTTCAATGGTAATTTCACAATCGTGGTTGGGTCCTAATATTTTTTATCGGATTCTTCCTTGTCCAGTTGGGTTCGGCTCAGGTTAAGGGTATGAGACTTCCTTGTCGACGTCGGTTCCGGTTCGGGTTAAGGATAGGTTTCCTTGTCGACGTCGGTTCCGGTTCGGGGTTGTTACTCCTTTTCTTGATTAATATATTTTATTATTATAGTAACATATTATTTAATTATAATTTGTTTATTATTTTATATTTATATAAACATTTTTAAATAATGAAATCATATTATTATTTTTTATAATAAGTGCTATCGTTTTGAATGTTTTACAAAAACTTAAATTTATTTTTTTCTTTTTTTCAAATTGACTTATTAAAAAAATCAGTGATAGAATTGATTTTTTTAATTTTGCAATTTTCACAAAGTGAAACTAGATAGAGACGCCACAAGGGTATAACCACTGAATAACAGTCCAATAATGGCATTTGGCGCCGTTTTTTGATCAAATTGAACCTTATTGAAGCACTGAATTACACTTTGAAAAAGACTGATATATATATACATATGTGTTATGCAAAATGCGATTGCGATTGCAAAAAAAAAAAGAAAAAAAAATTCCCGCAGCCAGCGTCGAACCAGCGACTGTCGTACGCAAGTCCGACGCCTTAACCACTCGGCCAACCTCACATATAGTCAGCATTGCTCGTAAACACTACAAGTGGTTCGTTGCTTCTATCGAAATGCTCAACACTTCTCCGCAATGCACCTTCTTCTTTATATGTCAATCAGCTAATTAAATTCACACGTTCATCAATAAAATGCAGCCAGTTTCTGGGCTGAGATTATCTTAATTGATTCATAAGTTAAGAATGAGGGAAGAAATGTTGGTTTCATGCAATATTTCAATGAATTCAATTCAAGAAACGTGGTGTTCCAGAGCACTTCATAAGTGGCAATTCTTTAAAAAATCACAAAGTTCATCCATAGAGTAGGAATAGAGTTGGAACTCCATACAAAATTAAAATCGGCTGAAAAACATTTTACCTTTGAGTGTGTACTGTAAGTAACGTGTACATACAGGAAGATACTGAATAATCGAAGCCTTCCCCTTAGCATCATTTAAATCCATAAGAAAGAATAGACTAACTAGCTTAACGATTCGATCTCTTTCTTAAATGTAAAAAAAAATCTCCTCCTAAATAGTCCACCTCCACTCTCCCGCTACAGGCACACAAATTGACGGTTTTCAGTACTGGGTCGAGATGGGTGGAGTCTCCATCTAAAACTGGAAATGCCCCGTGAACAAGCAGTTCATATTTGTTTATTGAGGATGAAGATCATATTCGTTCAATTAACATATTATAGAAAATTATGTAAAAAACACAAACTATCAACATTTTTCGTCTCCAAGTGGATCTGCACGCAAGTGTACATAAAAAAAAATTCATGCAAAATCTCGTATTGTTCACGAAATGGTCGTGTAAATTTTCGTCTACATTAGAGTTGCCGTGTTATATTATTTCCCTGACCACATTGGATTGTCTTCAACACATAACATCAAATCATACTATTTTACGCACAATAAAACGATTACCGACAATTTAAGAACGCTTTTCTATATAACAACCACTCTAAATAATAAAATAATAATTTCAATTGAAATTTTGAATATTATGCACACTACGCTATTGTACATACCGAAATGGTAACACCGAGCATCCATTGTTTTTAAACGAAAATGGCACCGGGGCGGGGTTTGTGTCATTTTCGTTTCGTTTTCGGTGTTACCATTTCGGTATGTTCAATAGCGTAGTGCGCAAATTGTTAAAAATGTTAATTGAAAAGTGTTATTTAGAGTGGTAGTTATATAGAAAAGCATTATTAAATTGTGAATCGATTTATTGTACGTAAGGAAGTATGATTTGATGCTCTGTGTTGACGACAATCCATTTGCGGTCAGGGAATTGATATTACACGGCAACTCTAAATGTCGACGAAAATTTACACACTACTGCAATTCATTGAAAAAGTTAACGCACACGACTGAAATTAATGTTTTCGACCACGCATACACTTAAAAGTAAAAATTTATGACTCTCTGGTAAACACAAATTAGCTATGATCTGTGATCTGTGATCTGTGGTACCACAGATCAGATATACATAGATCAGGAACTTAGAACAAAATAATTTTGCCAGAGGGGAACCACTACAAATAAATAATGTGAGACGAATAGAATTTCCATTAAACTGCCCATTGTATTGAGAAAGACGGCTATAGCTAATTTGTGTTTACCAGAGAGTCATAAATTTTTACTTTTAAGTGTATGCGTGGTCGAAAACATTAATTTCAGTCGTGTGCGTTAACTTTTTCAATGAATTGCAGTAGTGTGTAAATTTTCGTCGACATTTAGAGTTGCCGTGTAATATCAATTCCCTGACCGCAAATGGATTGTCGTCAACACAGAGCATCAAATCATACTTCCTTACGTACAATAAATCGATTCACAATTTAATAATGCTTTTCTATATAACTACCACTCTAAATAACACTTTTCAATTAACATTTTTAACAATTTGCGCACTACGCTATTGAACATACCGAAATGGTAACACCGAAAACGAAACGAAAATGACACAAACCCCGCCCCGGTGCCATTTTCGTTTAAAAACAATGGATGCTCGGTGTTACCATTTCGGTATGTACAATAGCGTAGTGTGCATAATATTCAAAATTTCAATTGAAATTATTATTTTATTATTTAGAGTGGTTGTTATATAGAAAAGCGTTCTTAAATTGTCGGTAATCGTTTTATTGTGCGTAAAATAGTATGATTTGATGTTATGTGTTGAAGACAATCCAATGTGGTCAGGGAAATAATATAACACGGCAACTCTAATGTAGACGAAAATTTACACGACCATTTCGTGAACAATACGAGATTTTGCATGAATTTTTTTTTATGTACACTTGCGTGCAGATCCACTTGGAGACGAAAAATGTTGATAGTTTGTGTTTTTTACATAATTTTCTATAATATGTTAATTGAACGAATATGATCTTCATCCTCAATAAACAAATATGAACTGCTTGTTCACGGGGCATTTCCAGTTTTAGATGGAGACTCCACCCATCTCGACCCAGTACTGAAAACCGTCAATTTGTGTGCCTGTAGCGGGAGAGTGGAGGTGGACTATTTAGGAGGAGATTTTTTTTTACATTTAAGAAAGAGATCGAATCGTTAAGCTAGTTAGTCTATTCTTTCTTATGGATTTAAATGATGCTAAGGGGAAGGCTTCGATTATTCAGTATCTTCCTGTATGTACACGTTACTTACAGTACACACTCAAAGGTAAAATGTTTTTCAGCCGATTTTAATTTTGTATGGAGTTCCAACTCTATTCCTACTCTATGGTAATACCACCTATAGACAAACCTACTTTGGAACCTATATACCAATTTCAGCGGTTCTAAATAATCCCCGTGGATGGGATCGTTACACAGTTCGTTTCTAATTTTTATCTGGTATAAAGCTTTTCCCCAAAAATTAGATCCACTGGCAGCACTTAACGCGAAAACTGTCATCGAATTCGACCAATTCGTCCCCACACGTCTTCGTCTGTCAAATTCTTGTCATCATTCGTTCGTGATCCATTCACTCGCCAGTACGTGCTGCGTGTGCATATTTCGCTGTTGGTTGGATTTTTATTCGGTGCCTGGTTGCGGTGATTTCGTTTTTCATTCTTTTTTTTGCCTCCCTCGCTCGTCGCGTATTTTATCAACCCACACCGTGCGCGCCTATCGCTCCCATGCTCGCTATTGTGTCGTGAACTGTGTCTGAAAAGTGTTTGCCATAATTACTGTGAATTCGAGACGACTGGAAAATGCCGAAATACTACAAAATAGACATCAACAAAACGGAATGGGAGGTTCCGGAGCGCTATCAAAACCTGCAACCTGTCGGCTCAGGTGCCTACGGGCAAGTCTGGTGCGTATTTATTGAAGCTACTTGTCCACTTATGACTAGAGCCAAACAGTGGAATTTATATCTGTACTGTACTACGATTGCGATGCCGCAATAAAAATTTAGCTGATGGACGTGTCGTGAAGAATGTTGGGCATTTCAAGAATTCATAGACGGTTCGTACGACGAAAGATTTAGAGAGATTTCTCATATTGCGATTGACGACCGCCGGATTGCTATCGACGATCACCTCGCGACCAGCACCCAGGTGACAACGATGGCGGCGAGGCGACCGTGAGAGCGCGACATTCAACACGAATGCAAAACTCGCAGTCCGCTGTGCACACATTCTAGGCCTTTCCCAGCTTTCCTGTGTGCTTCCCAATTTCGGTTAAACCGCCGCATCGAGTGTTTTTATTTTTATCATCGCATAATGCCCTTCGCCAGCGGCTGGCCAGCCGGGCGACCATAGAGTCGCCACCACTATTGCTCTTTGGCACGAGAAGAATGTTCACACATTCTGCTACTCTGTGTGGAGCTTGTCTCGGGCGACCGTCCAACTCTTCATCGGGGGGCAATGCTGCCAAGATAATCGTGTAGAAAAGCAAATAGAACAAAAATGTAGCGTACAGAGTGCGTTCACAGAGCGTTCGCAAGGGGACACCTTATCTCGGATGGAAGGATGGGGAGAGTGGTGCAGGGGGTTCGCGAGATATCAATTGCGATACAGCCGCGATAGCATTGCTCGCTTGCGTACAACATGCGAGATAAACATTCGCAGTCTGCTCTGTTATGTATAAACAACAAAGGCCAAAGCAAAGCAGCAAATGTACAAAACGCGAACATGTTTATGGTATTCCGGCTGTCAGCCGTCTTGCAATGAAAATAAATTCACCGCTTTATGAACGCAGCTAGCTCGTGGCTAGATTTTACGTAAATTTAATGAAAGAGCCAGATGTATGACTAGAGCGGCTGCTTCGAGTGGTGGTCGCTCGGAATTCCCTCCGATTTCAATTTCACGGGAACGTCCCACGCATTGTACAGCGGAAACGTTGACATATTCACGTTACTACTGCACTGTGTTCTTGAAGTTCCCAAATAATTGACATACTAGCGCTGATCAACGAATGTCTAATTAGCCTGAAACGAGCGCATCAAAATGTTCCTGGTGGGATTTATGTGTTGCACTATTTCTTCTCACCCCAGGGATTAGCGATGCTTTGCTAATTTTGTTTACGTATTTAATGAATGAATCTGAATAAATATTTATAAAGGGTGATTTTTTGGGAACTTTCTTTTTGGCAGCTCACGCGGGTTTCGTGTCTTGTGTTACTGTCAAACATGTTCAGTGTGGTCTATAATAGAACAATGAATCGACTTACAAACGAACAACGCTAACAGATTAATGAATTTTATTATCAAAGTTCATGCTCGGTTAAGAAAGTGCATCGTGCACTTCTTCCATTTTATGGTCAGTTCGGGCAACTTTCTGAAGCGCTACCGTGCGATGATTATGAACTGTTTTTGCCTAAAATGGAAGAGCTGGGCTTGACTGACATGTGGTTTCAACAAGACGGTGCCACATGCCACACAGCATGCGAAACCATGGCCCAATTGAGAGGCGAGCTCGGTGAACAGTTTATTTCACGTTTGGTTCCGGTCAATTGGCGCCTAAATCGTGCGATTTAACGCCTTTAAACTATTTTTTGTGGGGCTATGTTAAAGCTCATGTCTATAGCGACAAGCCCGCAACTGTTGACGCACTGGAAGCCAATATTGAAGAATTTATTCACCGGCCAATATGTTGGAAAGAGTATGACAAAATTGGTCCCAGCGTATGAACCATTTGAGGCGCAGCCGTGGTCAACATTTACATGAAATCATCTTTAAACATAAAATTATATAGATCGTTCTATCGACTCAAATAAAGATTTCATACATTTTTCTGAATTTTATGTGTTTTTTATTTAAATCAAATCCGAAAGCTCTTAAAAAACCACCCTATACATTGGTTTGTAGAGAGAGGTTCGGAAGCATTTCTAAAATCACTTGTTGACAACGCAGACAGATGTATCCTAGATCGGCATCACTCTTATCACCCACCCAGACCATAGAGTGTCATCTACGGGATAATACCGTCAGGAGAGTGTCTAAGATTTACGCTCTTACCTCCCGGTCCTTCAAAATGTTTGGACCTTCGGCATTTTATTGACAGGATCTAATTGCCAAATGGAGATTTCTTCGTCCAGTGCATGCACTCACCTTCAGAACCCCAACTCCGGGGCCGCAATTAGAATTGGTTGACTCAGATAACAACCTCCTCGGGTCGAACACCATAATGGGAAGGGACCAAAGTCCGCTGGGCATACTCATCCCCGAGGTAGGTACACTATTTGCCAAAGATAGCAGGTGTGATCATACTTCGGCCCCTTAAAGGTTAAACCTCACTCTGAATTCAGACGGGCATATCCCAGGTTCGTTTGACCCGTAACTACCCATCAGCTTAATATGGTAGGTAGCGCTGTTTTTCTCATCCGGATGGGCCGTGTGGTCAATAATAAACAAACTAGCTAGGTATGGGAGCGTAGGCATTTTGCCAGGGCCATTCTCTCTTCAAGACTCGGGTTATGCGAAACCGCCAGCTCCGAGCCTTTACACGCTCGCTTATGGCGGATTCCTCCACATCAAGAAATCACTGCGTCATGTTCGGCTCGTATGACTGTTCTTCCGAATGAAGAGGGAGAAAGTCAGTCATGCCGTAAGCCACCCAACATGACTCGAGTGCATCAGGATCGTCAATGCCCGAAGTTCTTCGACATATTGCTGCAATGACTTGAATTAATAAAAATATAAAAACCAAAAATTTGGTGACTGATTAAAATCCCTTCGAGGCCTTAGGCCACCCTGTACATTCTAAGATTCCGGACATCCTAAAATGCTGTCCATTGACAAAACACAGATTCCCCTTCAAACTGGTAACGTTTGGTTGGTTTGCATTACAGTACGTACATTTAAATGACAAAAAATCAAAAAACAACAGAGGCAGACTAGAGATACAAAAAAAAATATTACCAGATAGTCTATTTCAGGGGTGTCCAGCTTATTTTTAACGGGGGTACATTGATAGTTTGAAAAGCGATTGCACGAGGCTGTAGCTGTGCGTAGAGCAGCATTTTGGCACACCTGAATTTTGAACCAGTTTGTATTACATAAACTATGTGCCCAAACTGGGGCTGCGTAAACAGCGGCTGCTCGACTCACCGCTTTGTAAGTGGCTAGCATGGTTTCTTTATCGTTGCCCCAGCCCCCAGGTGCTACCAGCTAGCGCTATAAGGTTTTTGTTCCTACTGCGCATCTTTTCGCTGATGAGCTGACGTCATCATGTTCTCCAGGATTTTAGGATTAACTACAGTAGGAACACGAATGTTGCCTTCCGATGGTGTAATAAGGCCGGACATGTAGATGTTAAATAGATTGGGGGAGAGTACCCCTCCCTGTGGAAATCCTAATTTCATTTTCCTCGGCTTAGAATGCTTAAACTCAGTGAAGAAATGCCGACCAGCTAGATAGTTGGCAATCCAACGAATCTCTTGTGCAGGAATATGCATATTCAACAGGGAGTGATTCTCCTTACCAAAAGCATTTGATAGGTCAATTGCGACAAGAATGGATCTATGGCACGGACGTCGTTGATTTAGCCCGTATCGAATGCGTGTAGTGATCGAATCGAGTACTTGTACTATGCATTTTCCTGAAGCCATGCTGGTGGGGGCTTAGCATGTGGTGAATAAGGGCCTGCAGCGTCTTTGCGACAGGTGACAGTATAATGATGGGTCGGTAGGCTTCGCCGAGACTAGCGCTCTTCCCTGGCTTAAGACAGGTGACAATCTGTGCTGTTTTCCAGATTTCAGGGATGGCAAGCGTAGAGATCGACAAGTTAAAGGCTGCCGTGACATACTCAATGGTTGGAAGATCGAGCTGTTTCAACATGGCCATCGAAATGCCATCTGGTCCGAGGGCCTTGGAGTTTTTATCATTCTCAGTCACTTTCTTGACCTGGTCCGCAGTATACAATGGTATAGTGTCAACAGTTCTGCTGCAAATCCGTCTTCTAACTTAACGCTTGGGCGGGATGTTCAATGAAGTGCTTATTGAACAGGCTCGCACAATGAAAGGGATCGCTGGTTTTCTTACGGCCAAAAGTTATGGCATTATTGCCCTTTCCTTTCCTAGGATTGGATAGGGCGCGGACAGTAGACCATAGATTACTGACACCTTCATTAAGCTTGCAGTCATTGAGGTGCTCGTTCCATTTCGCCTTCCGATAGTCTTTAACTTGTCGATTGATTTCGGAGTTAAGCACTGAATTCTGGGATCACGCGTCTCCCATCGAGTTGCACTAATTAAACTGGCACTTACAATAGTATCAGCAGAACAACTACAAGTGCCCGTGACTCGAGTGGCGAGTCTTAATTAAGTGAACAGAAATATGGAGCATCGAGAGATTCGGCGATACTTACACTCCTGGCATCGTTGTGTAGGTCAGAATGCCAGAGCTCATGGTGCGCAATGAAGTCACCAAGAATGATCCTGTGCTCTCCAGAGAGGAGAGGATCAATATCGAAATCATAGTCAGAAGGCAATTAAGTGCGGTGGAAAATAAACATTAAAAATTTCGATATTGGCACTTTCTGATAAATCTGAGATGATTTGCATTTCCGCCGTACCATCAACAACTATATCTAATACACTAATACTTGTGTATTAGGAAGGCAACTTCACCTCCTGGGTGAGAATCATTCCTGGCGCCTGCAGTATAACATAATGGACCATGGACGCTAAGCGAAGCTTCGTCTCCTGGATGGCGGAAATCAGAATTTTGTGGAAACTCATGAAGTGATTAATCTCGGCAATTTTATGGTGATTGCCATTGCAGTTAAACTGCAATATAGACAGCGGGGCGAAAACTGCTGGTGGAAGGGATGGAGTGGAACTTTGTCTGGCATTGCTGATCATATTGTTGGGGCATATAGGAGCACATATCTCGAATCCACACATACGCACACCCAGGAACTACACACAAGAGCCATTGAGGTTATGTGTCATTGAGCAAAACTGCAAACAGCTTTTCTTCAATATTTCATCGAAATCGTGGAAATGAATATATCTTCGATATCAACTATTTTAATTCCCGCATAATTAAAATTTCATACTTCAAAGTAAATATATACACAATTTATGATACGGTGGCATTCCTTAATTTCCTTCTCGTGGCAGATGGATGTAAACAATGCGGAGTATACATCATCTAAAGTACTTGATTTCTCGGGGAAAATTTACGAAATTGATGCACATTTTTATTTAATAATTTTTTTAGACGCATCAAAACACACTATACTTCAATTCAAGTGTCGAAAACATATATTATATCGATTGCGAGCGACCTTACTCCGTCCATATAATCCCGTGTAAATTTTCGACTGACGCAGGCCTCTCGTGCCTTATATGTGTTGGCGTCTTCGTTGTACAGCCTGACTTTATATGTAGATGGCTTTTGGCCAAACACAACCTTCTTGCATCGAACCTTCAAGGCTCTTGCCATGGAGGCGTTGTAGGCAACTCTTGGCCGTTTTGAATTAAAACGGGTGTGGTCCACCCCGAAGAGACTAAAATTGCCGTAAGGCAAGCTTGCCAATAGGACCATTTAAAGGTAGATTTCAAACCGGCAATCGTTTTTAAAACTCTGAGAGCTACAGTTAATTCATAGTTAGACGCCACTACTAACTGAACTTGAGATTATTCGTTTTGCATTATACAGTAGAATTCAAAGTGCTAAATTCTTCACTTTTTACAATCGGGATTGTTTCGTGTCTCACCCGCTGAGCTAAAGGTTTGTGTTCGTAGAGGCGACTCATATGATGATCGCTCAGCGATCGTAGTTCATCAGCCAAATCTGGGCTCTATTAACATATTTTTTGAATGTAGTGACATTACTAGTAAGGAACATGTCTGTAAAGAAAATATACCGATAAAGTGTTCAGAACCGGTTGTCTAACTACAATCGCTACGAGTGATCATTACATGAGTCGTCTTTCGACTCTACAAATCTTAATACTGCCGCAAAGTGAACATTCCATAAAACAATTTTGTTTTGCTTCACTGCCTACCAATTCGTGCCCATATTTAGCTGCATATTTAACTTTTAAATCTTTCTGGTTCCTAACTGAAATGCAACAGAATATGACTAGCATTTTCGCACCCACGACCTTGGAAAATATTAAAGAAGTTGTGTATACTGCAAACATACTTCATACTTCTTCGATACAATTTAAGCATGCACTTCCATCCATCCACGTCTGTATATGATTGGAACTAGCAAGTTTGTTATTATATACCCATTCAATTAAACATTATTGTTTTTTGCATAACTTGCAACATATTCTATTTAGTCACGCCTCGCACTGTGGGATACAGTAACCTTTTTAACTTTATATGTACTTACATATTGTTTGATTAATAGTTTTCCGTGTCTTAGCATTGTCTTTCATAGCCTCCAAGCCATTGTACAAATATGTGATTTATTAGAAAGTTTACTCGTTCTAAGTGCTCCTATTATTGTGAACCAAGTACAGTCTTAGTTTCCAATGACGCACTACATCCGTATGATTAGTAAATCTACACAAATTCTTAAGCTGCAAATTCTTTCCAACTTTAGTAGTAAATAGTAGTAGCAGGTTTTTTCAGTTACTCAGGTCAAGTTTAGAACAATAATTGGAGAGGCAAGGTTTTATGACTTTCACTGGTTATGCATCAGTTTAAGCGATTAATAACACTGAGTGAGATCATAGTCCGTCACATGGGTCATAAGTTCGAAAAAAAAAACATCATAAACTGAATTGGTTCACTTGAGACTCGAACCCACGAGCCTGTGCACCGCTATATTTTTTTACTAGATGATAGATCTCGGAAACGGTGGGTGTTAGGGGGAATCGGACTTCATATTCTGATTCAGGAGGCAAATTTACGTAAAAATCGAAATGGTGTCAGAAGTAATTTTGTTACAGCAGTGGCGCAACTGGCTGCCTTAGCATATACAGCTACAGGTGTAGATGAAGTGGGGGCACTCCAACAGGAACTGGCCCTTTCACTAGGAGATCAAAGCTTCAAAGGTCTTTCCCTGCAACAGCCCCTGCCAGTTCTCGCAAAGGGTTGTGCGAATGAAGAAAAACCGGCGGTAAAAATATACATGCTTTGCAAATTGGTTGAGTTGATAGTCTACCTTATGGACTTTGTGGAGTCCAAATCAAACATACACGGTGCCGTGAAAGAAAAAGTGAGGAATATACGCATTATGTATAATGGCGCCAAAGACAAACAATGCGAGAAAAAAATCCAAAAAAGAAGAAGGATAAGAAAGTGCAGACATCTCCCCAAGCCCCGAAAGTCTTGCCAGGCGATCGTCCAAAACGCAGACGGGAGTTTGGGTGGCAGATAAGGATGATCAAGTAGCCATCTGGACGTGCGCAGACTATCCTTTCCATCAAAGAATATCAGGAGAACTTAGAGGAGTCGTAAAAGCAAAGGTTAATGGCATATATGTATACCTTTATATTTATATGTACATATAGCTTTAGGAAGGAAAATGTGGCATCCATTATTGATCTCACATTTGTCAGCAGTTCGTTGGCGCCGTTTATTGAGTGGTACGTCAGTAGGTTTTATACTCAAATCGATCACCAAGCAATTTAGCACTCCGTAGCAAGCAGATCAAATCGACCAGAGATCCAATCACGCACCATTTGATGAGATTCAAAGTGATTCAATTGAAGGCACTGCCAGAGGTCAACACAGATCGCAAGGCAATTGATGACGGCCTGTGATGCATCTATGCCCCGGAAGAAGTCACCAAGTCAAAGAAATGAGAACTACTGGTGGTCTGATGAAATTGCAGAGCTCAGGCGCAATTGCTTGAAAGCGCGACGTCTTTGTCCGCGGGCGACTCAAAGAAGCGGTCATGATAGCCTACTAGAGTCTTATGAACATGCTCGGAGATAACTGAAGCTCGCTATTAAAAAAAGCAAGCAAAACTGTTGCGATGACGCGGACATAAACCCGTGGGAAATGGCGCCCGGCGCTGCTCCAAAATTCCTGCAATAACATATGATGAACTTTGGCAAGCTGCTTCAATATTAGAGGAGGGCAAAGCTCCAGGATCAGATGGGATCCCTAATATGGCGCTGAAGGTTGCAATTCATACCTTTCCACATGCTGTTCTGTGGTGACGCTGTCGATGTCAAGAACGCTTTCAATTCCGCAACTGGGGTTCCAGACTATCTTACAGTTATAATCGGGAGCTACCTATCGTGTCCTTCAATACGTTACCAGCAATGGACCCACGGAGTATAGGGTTACAGCGGGAGTTCCACAGGGGTTGTAGCAAAGAAACTAGAGTGTGTCGGAGAAGCAATATCATAACCTCCAAAAAGCCAATAGGTATTTTAGGGGTAATGATTGATTCGATACTGAACTTTGGAGAGCATCTGAAGTTTGTATGCGGCGGTCGCCACCGTGTCACTATAGCAAGGATTATGACGAATATAGGAGGCCCAAGATCAAACAGGAGATTGTTGTTGACAAAGGTTGTTTCATCCATACTAATGTATGCCTCGCCGGTTTGGACTACTTCACGAGATTCTTCTAGGAACGCCCAGAAATTAAGCTCGGTTTACCGTAGGTGCGCGCGTACCGAACAACTTTGCACGAAGCTGCTTACGTCGTTGCTGGAATGATTCCAATAGGAATTCTGGTAGGAGAGACACGCAAATTGTACTGTAGTCGACGTAAAGAGACGCCTGTGAATTTGAAAACTCGAAAAAACTTGGAAAGACAGGAAAGCATGAGACAATGGCAAGAGCGATGGGATGAAGCTGTAACCGGTAGATGGACTCGTTCTCTCATCCCTGATATTGCTAAATGGGTTAAACGCAAAAAAGGGTAAGGTGAACCACTTTTTAACCAAATTCCTAATGGGTTGTTGTTGTTGTTGTAGTAGCGGCACAAATGAGGAAACATTCAGTAAAGTTGCACATTTATCATTCGAAGATGGTGGGCATTCCATCCTCGAGGTCATGATTTAGGAAAAAAGCTGCTTCGATGGGTTGTGTCCATAACGCAAGTGGTGTGAGGTGCGTGGGAGCAGCTGAACAATCGAAAATATGGTCCACGTCATGTGGACTGGTTCCGCAGGCTGGGCAGGTGTTGGCGACTTCATTGTTTATTCGTGACAAATAGGAGTTTAGTCGCGGGCACCAGCCGGATCGAAGTTGAGCTAGGGTGGTACGAGTTGCTCTTGGTAGTGATTCTTCGTCTGGAGATATGGCAGGAGGTTTGATGCCAAGTACACGGTTGTTCGTGAGACTTTGAGTAGCTTTATGAACTTCAGATGTGTGTAAGTCTGCAATGGCCGCCTTGTAGTCGGAGTCATCGAAAGGAACTTTTTTGTATCGCTGGACTTCACGCTCTTTGTCCCTGATTGAACGTCTGATACGACGTGGCGGTGGTGTTTTGTCCATGAGTGGGTTATTCGGGTGGTTTGTTCGATAACATCCGACTAAATATTGCTTAGTGAGAAGTTCATTATGGCTCCTTAAAGTCATTAATTTTGTCTCCTGGTGTAGATGATCTTGTGAATAGGCCTGTTCCAAAAACCGGGATCCCGGTACAAAACCGGTGTTCACTTGGTACCGGACCCGATATTCTAAAGTACCGATATCCCGGTTTTTTTGGTACCGAGTTAAAAAACCGACCAACGAGTCGGTTTTTTGGTACCGAGTTAAAAAGAACGATTCACTTCAACCATGAGCCGGTTTTTTTCAGGTTTTTTGGTACCGGTTTTTTACCCGGTACTCAAAAAAACCGGCTCATGGTTGAAAAAACCGTCGGTACTGAAAAAAAAACCTGAGTCAGGGAAACCGCTTGTGGTACCGGGTATTGAAAAAAACCGGAACCCGGTACTGAAATCTCGGTACCGAACAGGCCTACTTGTGAAGACATCTTAACACAGCCGGTGATGGTGCGTAGTGCTGTGTTTTGGCAGGTTTGAATGTGGCTCCAGTTTGTCTTGCAGAGACCATTTGTCCACGTTGGTGCTGCGTAATTGACCAGGGGGCGACCAATCGCTTTATACGTAGCCAAGAGGGTTTCTTTGTCTGTGCCCCATGTACTTCCGGCAAGTGCTTTTAATATTTTATTCCTGCTCCTGAGTTTGGAACATATATTTTCAGCGTGGGTGTTGAATTTGCCGTCGACACATTCGGGGAAACAAGAAAGTTCCTAATGGGTCGTGGTGGATACCGGCAATACTTGCACCGTTTCAAGCTGGATGACTCACCAGAGTGCCCTAGCTGCAAGGGAGTCGTACAAGACGCAAGACACGTATTTTTAGACTGCCCTACATTTGGCGTGCAGCGCATGCAACTGAATATGAAATTGGGAGAAACGTTAAGCCCAGGGAATGTGGTGAACCATATGCTGGAGTGCGATCACGAGTGAGTGAGTTTGTCTGCAGAACTGCAAAGAGAAGAAGCTTGACGGTAGTCAACAAATCAACATGAGGGCTAATTAGCCGAAGTCGCCCTGCGAACTAATACCGAGAGATAGTCCCGCAAGGAACGTGACAAAAGAGGTGGTCTGGCTTTAGCCGGTAGAAATCCGGTATAACTGCAGTAGCAGAATCTATGAAAATTTCCCCACCTCGCAATTTACGCAATTTTTTTACTAGTTAATAAATCTCGGAAACGGTGGGTTTTAGGAGGAATCGCACTTCATATTCCAATTCAGGAGGCTATTTTACATAATAATCGAAATTTTCGTGTTTTTTGCCAAACAGTGTTGTTGTTGTTGTAGCGATTCAAGATTTTTTTTTCCTCTTGAATCGAAGGGGGTCTTGGCAGCTCTTGGCCGTTTTTAACAACGGGTAGCTCCGGGGCGATTTACATCGAAGAACCGGCTGCCGTAGTAGCATTTTATGGACAACACAAACATCCATGGGTCACAGTGGGATTCGAACCCACGCACCGTCAACTCAGAGATAGAGTGACATCTCTGCCACTGAGCCACCGAATGCCGAACAGTGTAATTATTCAAATTTCTCATTTTGATGCGTCCCTGTATTCAACAATGTGGAACGATAGTCCCGGCCTGCGTCCCTGTATTGCGTACATTATTAATAATAAAAAAAGACGAAAACCAGTCTATTTGGAATATCCTCAATGATTCTATATGATTTGAATGGCCTGCGCTTGAAGGGTTTGGCCTTTTTTTCTACGACAATGTGGTTATCTTATGTAGTACAACATTTAACTTTTGTATTCTGTTATCGATATGCACACCGAATTCATTCTCCTAACGATCAAGTTAACAGCTGGTGTACTAAAACAAAATAAATCGATAAGGCGCGACATGACATCTGGACAACTCGCTTGTTCACGGTTAATGGAATCAGTTGACAAATTTGCATTACGCTAATGTGAGATGATTGCGTCGATAGACGCATCAAAGGACTTAGAGCGGATTTACTCGATTTAGAACACACTTGTCAGTATGCGCGCATTGTATACTAACGGATTAGCTGCTTATTATCATGTTTGGTTGAAGTGTACTCATTAGAATCCATGCATAACGCCTAATTAGGTAGAAAAGGCAGACAGACAACGATAAGATTGCATCGTCGTTAATAGATCGATTGGGAATATAATGTATTGTAATTATTACTGCATAGTTGTTTGTCAACCGATAATTATGATAAGAGCTGGAAGGAATGGAAATTGGGAGCAAGTGAGATTGATTTCGTGAAAACACTATGGGAGCAATCCCGAGTAGACGAGCGTATAGTATTAGGATCAATTTTGATGCTAAGCTATAAGAGCGTCAACTTGGTGACGCGCCCGTTGTCCGACCAAGTCTAGTCTGCCTTTTTGATTTTTTAAATCACCCATGCCTAGTTGATTTTGGTCAATTGTTTACAAAAGGGCTCTTCTCTTAGTTATCATTAAATCTTAGTCGATATCGATACGCAATAAGACCATTAAAATATTGCGTATCCGTCAGGCAATAAAATTATTGCGTACCAATGCATTTTTATTAGAACCTAAACAAAACACATTGGTACTGGCCAAGCACTTAAACAGTATCAGCCACTTGTGTAAACAATTACTCAATGCTATCTAGGCATGTCGGACCACGCCACCAAGAAGACTTAGTCTTAGCATATAGTACAAGGTGCTACAATGTTATACTTTTCGACCCGGGATTTCGGTCATATAACATTCGGCCAACCTACGATTTCACTGTCCTCAGTGAATGACACAGACAACACTGAATTCCATATACAGTAGCGAGACTCATCTGCTTCCTGTATATCAACTTCATTCAGTTAGCAGCCTGAAATCAATTCAAATCATACAATTCCTAGCACATCATTTCTTATCGAGTTATGTGCATTTGCCCTTGAACATCAACCATCAATTCACAGCGCAATCATCGCTTCATCCAAATAACTCCCTTCTGAGAAACGAATCGTTCAGTCTCGGACCTAACATCTCCTGGACACGACTAATCAAAAATTCTGAGCGTTTCGCTTAATATCCAGTTCCGAGCCTCATCTGCTCCTGGATCCAACAACATGTCCAGTTCCGAGCCACACCTGCTCCTGGACTAAGTAGTCAACGATTCCGAGCCTAACGCTCAACACGTCCAGTTCCGAGTCTCGCCAACTCCGGGACCACTATTCAACAATTCCGAGCATAACGCTCAGCACGTCCAGCTCCGAGTCTCGCCAACTCCTGGACCACTATTCAACAATTCCGAGCATAACGCTCAACACGTCCAGTTCCGAGTCTCGCCAACTCCTGGACCACTATTCAACAATTCCGAGCATAACGCCCGACACATCCAGTTCCGAGCCACACCTGCTCCTGGACCATTCAGTCAACACTTTCGAGCATAGCGCTCAACACGTCCAGTTCCGAGCCTCACCTGCTCCTGGACCATCCAGTCAACACTTTCGAGCATAGCGCTCAACACGTCCAGTTCCGAGCCTCACCTGCTCCTGGACCATCCAGTCAACACTTTCGAGCATAGCGCCCGACACGTCCAGTTCCGAGCCTCACCTGCTCCTGGACTATCTCTTTACACTCCAATCATGAGCCTTCCGCTCACCTCGTCCAGTTACGAGCCAATCGTGCTCCCGGACCACCGCATTACATTCCAATCACGAGCCTTCCGCTCACCTCGTCCAGTTACGAGCCAATCGTGCTCCCGGATCATCACATTACACTTCAATCACGAGCCTGCCGCTCACCTCGTCCAGTTACGAGCCAATACTGCTCCCGGACCATCTCATTACACTTCCATCACGAGCCTGCCGCTCACCCCGTCCAGTTACGAGCCAATCCTGCTCCCGGACTATCACATTACATTTAAATCACGAGCCTGCCGCTCACTTAGCAAATAGTGCTCCCGGAAAGTCTCATTACAATCCGTCCATTTCGTCCAGTTTCAGCCAACTCTTCTCCTCAACTATTTAAATACATTTCAATTCCGAGCCTGCCGCTCATACTAGCGATATGATTATTATAGAATCATTGATATCATTGAAAAGGTTGGAGATTTAGAAAAAAAAAATAATAATAAGAAAATTTTATTTTTTATTTTTCTTAAAGCTGATCCCTACTTAGTCCACATATCTTCTGAATCAGTCCAGCCAACTTCAATTGCTACTTACACTTACTCTTTTTATTTGGTGAATGTCAACATGTTAACGTTGATAATCAACCCTTTTTTCAAACATTCTATCTATTGTATACATTTCTTTATTCAAACAGGTACTCATTACCCTTTTTTTTAAGATATGCTTAAACTATACCATTCTCTTCACCGTGATATACAGCATCTCCAACTGCAATCCTTATCAAGCATGTAGACCTATCTGTAATGTTTCTCCAATTTGAAAAGAAATGTGCCCTCAGCACCACATCAAGCCTTTTCCAATTCTGTGTTTTTAAGAACATGCTTCCAGGACACTAACATTTATCCATACCACTTTGCATGAATAAATATTCACTATACTCAGGTTTCAACGTTCAATACCTTCCTTTATATGTATGGAAATTCTAAAGCACACAATAAGTGTATCATCTCCGACTTGTATTAAGTCAAAAAATCTTGAATCAGAAGATTTTCTATTTCCAAGAAGCTATCCAACTCTTCCTTTTCGCAATTACTCAGCTTGGTAATCCGAAAGATGCTTCACGTCATATTAAGCCAACAACCATAAAACTTCTTTCACCAAAATTGATATATTTAACAATAATTATTTTTATCAATCGCATAACTACGACTTCAGCACTTCACTTTATTGAAGTTTATACTATCGAATTCATATCAATTCATTATTATTGTAAGAAGTCACCAAGAAATTCATTTATAAAACGTGAATAAACAATCTTCATGCCATATCATAATACTGAGGAAACCTTGCACAGCATTTTGAACTCAAAAGAATCAAACGGTTTGGTACCAACCAACACGTACCATTGATTCTCACATCAATGATTTAATTTGTTTATGTTAATGAACTACTTCAAAAATTACTCAATTGGTGTCATGGAAATGAACTATGTCATAATGCGCATAGAAAATAAGAAAGTCGGACATTTTGCGTCAAGAAATCTTCCTAGATCTCGCAAAACAACGGCAGAGCAAAAATCCTTTCACAACCTGTAGACAACTTAAAGTAGTATACCTTCTCCTTCGGTTTGAATTTTTTTTAACAGTTTCACCGTTTCAACCATAATGGAGTCCTCTACTCCTACTCATATTAAGGCATCCACAGCATATAGTATGAGCTTTTCCCGCACTGTCTAAACTTGTCGATCGATGTTTAACGTGATCATATGAATCAGAATTAATACATACTTTCCTTCTCAGTAATATTCACTGCGAATCTGTTGCTACAGCGAATTCCAATTCTCCCGATCAGATCGACAACAAGCAGTTAACTGCAACTGCGATTTAACAACCAAGCATTGAAAACCAAAACTGACAAGTTTTTTTTTTTGCACAAACATTTTCTTGTCAGGAAATATTTAACTTTAAAACACAATTTGCAACAATAGCAGCAAAAACCATGCCACATGCCAACTACAGCAGCAACAATTATGCCGATAATCACAATTAATACAGCAAAGGTGAAAAGCAACATCAATGATTTCAACCAAATCAACTGAAACATCTCATCTGTTATCACTGCAATATCTTTGAAAACATAAATATTCAACAGGCAAATTTTAAGAATTCTGTAAGTAAAGCTTATAAATAGATTTGAACCACTATCAACAACAAATACAGTAACACTTTCAACCACACCCTTTTCGATATTTCAAAATCAACTCCGTCGTCAAACTTCACGATCAGATCGCGCAAGGGTTTACTCTAATATTTACGACAAATACAGCATGAATTTGCTGCTCGATTTCAGGCCTGCAATGAGTAGCCGTTCAAAAATCATAATAAAATCTACTTCAGCATCTGAATCAAATCATTACCGCTAAACCGCGCAGACACTGGTAAAAAAAATTAAGAAACAAATACGCTGAGTGGACTAACAAGCACATTACTCTAACTGCAAAAATAATGGGCTTGACACACCGATTCTCGAATGACGAAAATGCTTCATCATTACATAAATTATAACCATCATTAGCACATTTGCCAAATTACGCATTTGAAACAGCATTCACTCAATAATGTCCGGAGACACCCTCTGATATGAAAGAAGACGACGTTTTACAGAAAATTTTAATTTGTCATCAACCTTCACTCCTTTCTTTTTAAATTCTTGAAGACAAATGTGTTTTTAAATTTATCGACATTTTCTTGAAAATATTTCACTTTCATCTCTTACACAAACGCCAAAAGTAAATGAAGAACTTCAACGACGAAAACATATGTGTCACCTCAATTTCGAATTCATCATAGTAATCCTCGTTATCATGATTTTTCTGTATGACTGAACCCTTAACGTTCAAAATCAAATAACAACAATAATCAATAGGTAATTGAACCACTACTTTGCTCATCTGCTTACTCCCAACACTCATTTACATATATGTATTTTTAAATCTCAAAAATAATAGTGCATACACAAGTGCGAGACACCTCGTTGTTATTTTATTTTCCTTCTGGCCTCACACTCAAAATCATTCTGCCGACACCACCGTATCAACAGCACCTTTTAGAATTCACACATCAAAACAACATTTTAAAATTCTGGGACATCAGACAACATTTGCAGGACCACAAACCCGCAAATATGGGAATCCTCAATTTACTGGACCATCCCAATACCTCAATTCACAGTTGGTCCATTCTTCCTATGGATTCGGATCGAGCCACAAAGAATGTATACCATTTTACTCACCATGCATTTCTCCACTTGCATTTTGTTGAGTGCATACTTACAAAAGATCAGCCGTCTTTTTTCCTGTAGGTCACTCACTCATCCTTTGGATCAGGTCGTACCAAATGGAAATGCCATTTTCCTATCCGCTTCAATCCACTTCCTTCGTGAAACACACAACTTCACAATCCTCCGTTCATCAAATTTCAATCGGTGCACATCACAATCACAAACTAACTTTCGCGATATATTTTTCTATCATGGGCAAATGGATTAACACAACACACGGGATTTGGGATTAAACCCCACACCTGAATTATTAGGATCAATTTTGATGCTAAGCTATAAGAGCGTCAACTTGGTGACGCGCCCGTTGTCCGACCAAGTCTAGTCTGCCTTTTTGATTTTTTAAATCACCCATGCCTAGTTGATTTTGGTCAATTGTTTACAAAAGGGCTCTTCTCTTAGTTATCATTAAATCTTAGTCGATATCGATACGCAATAAGACCATTAAAATATTGCGTATCCGTCAGGCAATAAAATTATTGCGTACCAATGCATTTTTATTAGAACCTAAACAAAACACATTGGTACTGGCCAAGCACTTAAACAGTATCAGCCACTTGTGTAAACAATTACTCAATGCTATCTAGGCATGTCGGACCACGCCACCAAGAAGACTTAGTCTTAGCATATAGTACAAGGTGCTACAATGTTATACTTTTCGACCCGGGATTTCGGTCATATAACAATAGTAAATTACATTTACCAATCATGACACTCAGGGCCTGTTCTATTTCTTCTTATTGTTCAAAGTCAATTGTCATTGTTAGTCTAAACTTCTCCATAAACTATGTTTTCTAATTACCGACGGTCAAGGCCAGTGTGAATTTATAACATTTTTAGGAAATATGCGAAACTAAAAAATAATACAAATCACACTAGCGTGTATGCTCGACATATACTGCTTTACCATAAACCTCACAGCGCTCACACTGTGTTAAGTAATAAAGATACCAGCATCATCCTCATTTCATCCCCATAAATTTTCGTTAAACTTGACTCCTTATCGCAGATTTTTCTTTTTTCTATGTACAATTTTAGCTCGGCACTCGACACACGCAACAATATGAAAGTGGCAATTAAGAAATTAGCTCGCCCATTTCAGTCGGCCGTACATGCAAAACGTACGTATCGCGAGCTACGTATGTTGAAACATATGAATCATGAAAATGTTATCGGACTGTTGGATGTCTTTCATCCGGGTGGAAATTCGTTGGAAGATTTTCAACAAGTTTATTTGGTCACAAATCTGATGGGTGCCGATTTGAACAATATCATAAGGACACAAAAACTTTCAGATGATCATGTACAATTTTTGGTTTATCAAATTTTGCGTGGTCTTAAGTATATACATAGTGCCGGAATTATTCATAGGGTGAGTGTGAGAAGAAATGACTTTCTTATGAGCATATTATATTGAAGGTTTGTTTTTAATTCCGTAGGACCTGAAACCATCCAATATTGCCGTCAACGAAGACTGTGAGTTGAAAATTTTAGATTTTGGCCTAGCCCGACCGACAGAAACCGAAATGACAGGCTACGTTGCGACAAGGTAAATTTCATAAAAAAAAAATAGCTCAACCAATGATCTTACCTTTTTATTTTTGTTTCCTTTCCAGATGGTACAGAGCGCCGGAAATCATGTTGAATTGGATGCACTATAATCAAACTGTAGATATTTGGTCCGTTGGTTGTATTATGGCTGAATTGTTGACAGGGCGAACATTATTCCCTGGGACAGATCGTATCCTTTTTATAAAAACTTTTTTTTTTAATTTATTGAAAATGTTAACCAACATTTTTGTAGCTACTTGCACTTAATTATGCCAGTTTGCCTCTCCCTGATTAAGTTAGGTTGAAAAATCATTCTAATATTTTCCACAACTTGTTAACGTATTACAATTAATTGGGATATAGTAATATTGATGGCTAACACACTTTTGGTAGTCCATAAGAGAGGATTTGAGAATTGTGTTAATATAAATAACAACGAGAATTAATTCGGGAAGCAAGGTGTATGAAAAGTACTCGTATCTATTTACGAACTACTTGCATCCTAATCCATTAACTAGTTTTAAGAGAATTTCTAAAAGAGAAACTGATTTGATAACTTCGTATTATGGAGTATCATCAATCTCTAATGATCGTGCCCAGAGCCGACAGGAGCCTTAGTTGCACCCTAGGCGGAGCGTCCATATTGCGCCTCTTGTCTTCGGGGAGTTAGTTGGAAGCACCGGGTATGTTGGGCTCAGATTAATTAAAGTTAACAACAATCATAAGCCCCAGAAGTAGACCAAATAAAAAAAAAGGAATTCTGAAGGAGCATCATCAGCACATCAGGGATGTAGCTGTGCAAGTAATGAACCGTAAACATTGCGAAGTGAACCGCTAACCGAACCTATAACGTTTCATTGTTGTTGCTTGCAATAATTGCTTTGCAGTCCAGTCATATTAGCATTTCAAATAGAAAAAAAATAGAGTAAGGCTAAGTTAAATTGTTTATGAATCAGTGGGGTCCCAGGAGTCTAAAACTCATTTTGCTAAAAAAAAAATGATCGGAAAGGTCCCGAAAAGGATAAAAAAGGACACTATTTCAGCCTTTCGCATGGTATTTTGTTTGTATTTTGGGCTGTCATGCTTGGTTAACAAGGCCGAGAGAGAGAGGTCCAGGGATACAATCGGGACCCTTACGATGAAGAGACATACCGGACCACCATTACAGCGATTCAGACTGAAAGTACGAATAAAGTCCTCTGTTGAGAGATTCCTAGATTTCAACGACTTTTACAGTATATACACAGGTGATACTACAGAGGGGCGCAAATTAAATATCGGAAGATGTTATAATTTTTACGAATGGCGTGGCAGTACACGAATCATATTTTATATTGGGGAACTAAACAGCTGCAGAATACAAACAGACAAGCAATAGAGCGCTGTACACGGCAAGAGCGTGGAAGCCATAATGAGATAATGTGAATGAAACGTTTCCAGCGTAATCGTTCGGTTTTGTTATCCAGACTTCCTTCTATGCGGAACTTTAAGTCAGGGGTTTGAGTCAACAAACCTCAGCCAATTTAAGGTAAATATTCGATAGTAGTGCACCGGAAATTCATTAGTCAAAATATTTTTTTTTTTGGTTTTGGAATGACTTTTGTTACTACAAAAGTCATTCCAAAACCAAATTGGTCGATTCTTCTTCTTCTTTTAGCGGTGCAGAAAGGTGTGAAAACTCTGAGCATCTATGTACGATTTATGGTTCGTCAATGTTTGTGTCCGTGAGGTTTAAGGACAAAAACATAGCTGCTGCGATAGGGTTTTCCCACAGCGATATAAGGGTAAGGTCAGTGGGCGCAGCGGGGCATTGAAACAAATGACCCACATCATGAGGAGTATCATTGCTGTTTGGACAGATGTTTTGGGTGTCCGGGTTTATGCGAGAAAGGTACGAATTAAGGCGTGAACAAAAGCCCGACCGAAGTTGAGCTAGTGTTACTCTGGTGGCTCTCGGGAGCCTAATCTCCTTAGGCGAGATTGGTGGTGGGCGCTCTGAGAGGACTCTTTTCGCACCTAATCTGTTTAAGCGCAATCCGAAGTAGTTTCTGCGTGGTTTCGTGACAGTCGACGAAACTTGGATACACTGGCTCACACCACCGCCCGCCAACGCCAAATTGGTCGAATTGGGCTACGAACTGCTGCCCCATCCACCGTATTCTCCAGATTTGGCCCCGTGCGACTTCTTTTTGTTTCCAAACTTGAAAAAGTTACTCGCCGGGCAGAAATTTCAGTCGAATGAGGAGGTCATCGCCGCCACGGAGGTTCACTTTGCAGGCCTCGAAAAAAACGTATTATTCAGACAGGTTAAAGGAGTTGGAGCATCGCTGGATCAAGTGTATCAAGCTATATTGAAAAATAAATCGCCACTTTTCCAAAATTTTTGTTTTTCTTTTGTAGGCTAGGTACTTATCAGACCAACCTCGTAGATGCACACGCACAGCGGTTTCACACCTTTCTGCACCGCTAGAAGAAGAAGAAATGCAATCGGGTCCGAGGGCCTTGGAGTTTTTAGCATTCTATTTGTGTGTCCTATGACAACCTTGCTGTTCTACAGCAATATCAGCCTCTTCGGGCGGACAACACCCGTTTTCTACGCGAAAACGGCCAAGAGTTGCGACTACGCCTCCCTGGCAAGTGCCTTGAAGGTTCGATACAGGAAGGTTGTGTTTATCCTGAATTTGTTGTTTTCCTCTGGTTATTTTTATATGATTAGCAGTCCGACGCTATAAAGATTTGAAAAGGGTAAAGCAGTATGGACTTATTTCTGAACCCTAACCCTTACAGCAAAAGGCGTGTATAGCAGGCTATCCAAGCTGATCTTCTCCCGAATGCTTTCAGTACAATATTGTGTGGGAGCAGCACGTGGAAAGTCACTGCAAATGTGATCATGAAACTGCAACTGCAACGGTTTTTGTGCATTCCGGTCTTCGTTGAACATTGACAATTTGCTGGTCCGAAACAAATTCGAATGAAGAACTTTGCTGGCCTACAGATCAGATGCCCACCGACGAGTTTTTTTTTGCCACATTGCACTGTGTTGTTTCACAAGCCATGAAATATAGCTCAAGATCGAGTACAATGGCACGAAAAAATAGTTGACACACTACACTATGCCCCCATAGTGGTTAAGGCAAGGTAGTATGTGGGTGAAACATAGCCGTGTAATATATCCAAATCTATCAACTTGGCGCTTGCGTCCTTTGCAGGTTTATTCTGGCTTAAGGCCGAGGTTGACGAGAGCGAAGTCAATAAAAAAGTTAACCATTTACATACGATATTTCCTTTAGAAACGTATTTCAATATTGTTAATATGCATGCTTTTGTGTAATTTGCATAATGTCACTAATTTATTATAAACGTGTACTTACTTACATGTCTGACACTATTTATGCCCTTTAATATTATTAGCACATATTATAAGCAACACGTATATCTTGTATGTACATATAAATAAGATTATTTTGTTTATACAATAATTTCAAAAATACAATATTTTATGGGCATAATTGTATATCTCGCCAGTTTAAAATCCCGCTCAATTGCAAACCCGTCTAATCAAAATCCAGCCAATTTAATATCCCGCTATTTCAATAACCCGCTAATTAAAAATACATACCACTTTTCAATATCCCGGCACCAAATTTACCGTTAAAATAATGGGTCTCTTGCATGGGGATACTTGATTCTCGGAGACCCACGGACCAGGTGACTTAATTTGAGAAATAGCAGGTCTGGTCTTTCGGTAGTCGAGATTTAAGTATACCCTGTCTGAGTGAGAGCCTTGTTCTGTAGGGGCTAAATTGTCATTATATCGAAGAAATAAACAAATATTCCGACGGATTTATGCTAAGAGAAAGTATCGCATTAACTGCTAGGAATCACATTACATAACTATTGTTTTTTTTGTTGGAAATGAAAATAATTTTGGGCGGTATTTTGGCGGAATTATTTCACTATTCACTAGCGGCATTTCAAAACGGCGGGGTTTTTAGTGGGCGGGATTTAGTAATGTCGGGATAATGTTAAACGGGATTTTTCGTAAAAAGCGGGATTATAAACAGACGGTATTTTGTTTTTCGCGACTATGTAGGTATCCCTAAAATGTTGCCAGAACTGCTGGAGTTTGTTCCCTAACTATTGAAAAAAAAGCCTGGAGTTCCGTACCCGGAAAGGAGGTATTCTTTCAGTTTTTGGCAATTATTTCAAAATGAGTTAAGGCTACCAAATAATGATTTAGTTTTTGGTGGGGAGTATAGTAGCGATATGCCTTTACGACACACCAAAGTTAAAAATACAAATTTTAGCAGTCTTTTTTTGAAACAATCGCCACAAATGTCACCAAATTTACACCCAACTTTCATCGGATAGGACATTTTTTCACAATCATGTGACTATCTACAGCACCTCGATTGCTTTATTTGGAGATATTTTTTCTTTTCTGTATCTATAAGCTTTTTTTCAAAATTATTTCATTTGGCTTAGAGTTTGTTATCCAATTTTAAAATAGGGTACGTACTTGCCCTACTACATATTTCTAATATTATTATATTAGACGTCTAATAATTATACCATATTATGTATTTCAGAGTTGTTTTAGAGCAAATGTCTAAAAAATTAGTAGTTAATTTAATGAAATATTCTACTATTGTTGAAATCTTCTGAAAATACGTATAATATTTAGTCTATATTTGTTATATCCACATTTTATCATTCGTATTTATCCACTATATTACGCTATTGATTGCATGTAATTTTCGAACTTAGTCATATCAATTTAGACATTCATCAATTGAACCTAATCATAGAAGTATTGGGCACGCCAACTGATGACTTTATGATGAAAATTTCATCAGAAAGTGTAAGTTAAATATTTTTGTTTATTACTTTGTAAATGTTATGTCCACTTATTTTGTCTTGTCTCACTGTTTTGGTTGCGTTGGTAATAGGGTGTCTTAAGCTAGGTTAAATTTAAACTAAACCGAAACACTAATAATGGGTTACCCATTTTCTCTTTCGGAAAGTAAACTTAAATTAAACACAGTAAATATTTGAATTTGGATTATGCCATTATACGTGGAATACAATATCTGTCAAATGTCCCCCACGGGACCGCTCGCAGGACTCGAACCTTTTGAGGTAATTTTCGATTACCTTTTCACAAATTTCGGGCAATAACTCAACGGATTTCGTCCTTCAATTGACCAATCGTCGTGGGATTGTTCGCATAAACACGGTCCTTCGTATAGCCCCACAAAAAGAAATCTAACGGCGCCACTGGCCACGCCACATCGCCGAATTTGGAAATTATGCGTCCTAGGAATTTCTCAGGCAATAAAGCCAAATTTTGTCGTGTGGTGTGGCATGTGGCCCCGTCTTGTTGAAACCACATATCGTCGAGATATTTCATATATTTTCATTGTCCGACCCAAAAATGTGCAGTAAGATAGGCCTAAATGCTGGTATCGGCGCGGAATCGACAAATTCGGGTCTTAGGCCACTCTTTCACTCACAGCGGCGATGTTTTCGGTCGAAGAAGTAAAATGATGATGCACAGGTGTAGAAATGTCTGTCACCGATCCAGTTTCTTCAAATTTTCTCACTGTGTAGGCAATTGTGCGCTCATTGGGACGATTATGTCGACCGTAATCTGCGCGTAATGCACGAAACGTGGCCACCGCAGATTCACCATTTCGGTAGAATAATTTAATAATTTTAACGCGTTATTCAGCCGTAATTCCATGTTGTAAAATGGCAAACCTTCAACTATACCAATACCAGTTCGGAATACACTGACATTTGACAGATGTCCAATGGCAGCGCTTTACTTTCCGAAACACGAAATGGATAACCCTGTATTTTAAATTTATTTGTAATGTAATAAAATAAATTCGTTCTATGTAAATAAA
This sequence comes from Microchrysa polita, assembly GCA_949715475.1. NCBI lineage: Eukaryota > Metazoa > Arthropoda > Insecta > Diptera > Stratiomyidae > Microchrysa > Microchrysa polita. The sequence continues at coordinate 40,152,749 of OX454421.1, forward strand.
AATTAGTTATTTATTTTAACCTACAGTAGGCAATATAACACTAATTGCACGATTTATGTAAAATATGTATTTATTTGCAACGTACCAAATTGTTATCCTTTTTTTGAACAAATTGCAAAATAATGCCTTAACATGCTCAAAAACCACAAAAAAAAACAATCAAATTGGAAAATATTGATTTCAATCAACTAAAATGCCTATAAAAATTCAGATCTTGATCATTTAACAAGAATACTTGTATTGTGTGGTACGCCTGAGCCAGATCTAATGAATAAGATAACAAGCGATGAGGTAGGTACATTTTTATTGTTTTATTAATGAAACAAACAATGCATATTATAAAAAGTGCTATTTAGTTATTGCTTGGCATATTTTTAAAATATATTTCTGTATTTATTGAATGCTTAAAAATGGTTTTGTTCTTAATTCCGTAGATACATAATAGTCTTCTTTAGAGTTGTGTTGAGTATTTCACCTTAATGCTTCATCAAGTATAGAAAATTAACAAAAACAGCATGGCTTCTCTTATAAAATAAGTTTTTAAAATTACTATTTATTTTTACAAAACTCATTGATAAACTGCAATTGCATCGATTTTGTACAGCATAGTGTATACAGGGTTATTGGTTAAGTCGACCTATTCCCTGCAACACGTTATAATAGGGCCAAAATGCAACAAAATGAGGCCATAAATGTTAGGCCGATTTTTAACGGTCACTGAGATAATTGAATTTTTAGGTTTTTTTTATAATAACCATGAATTTTACCATTTAAAGTAAGAATTAAAAAAAACTACTAAAGTAATGGGTTAAAACTTATTTTTGGATTTTAGTTAACACTATAGCAGACATTTCTTAATCATTTAAAATTTCAAAAACCCATCACAATTCGAAATTTTTAATTTTTAATAAACAAAATTTTCCTTAAATTTGTTAAAAGTTGATTTTTAATTTAGTATTACTAAAAAAAATTATATGACACGGACTCTGCAGAACACTGGAAAAACATACTTGTGTTGTCAGCTTTCCAAAAAGGTGTCAATGTCAATATAAATATTTGAAATAATTGAAACACCTACCTACAATTTGTAAGACCAAATTGGGTCAATCAAATATTGGATGCAACTGTAACCATAGGAGAAGTAGAAGCGGCCCTAGCGAAATGCAAAGATGGAAAAGCTCCAGGAAGTGATAGGATACCCGTTGAATTTTATAAGTACGGCCCTGAAATACTTAAGACCACATTGACTAAAGAGTTCAATCAAATTATGGATACGGGGGATATCCCTAGTGAATTCTGCGACTCAATCATTTTCCCCATATTTAAGAAAGGAGAAGTTAACGATCCGGCATGTTATCGGGCTATTTCTTTCCTAAACGCATCGAGCAAAATATTTACAACCTTGCTGCAGAGAAGATTTGCCGAGTGGTTGAAAGCAGATGACATCATTAAAGAAAACCAGGCTGGATTCCGGACGGGATATTCTACGAATGATAACATCTTCGTATTGCAAAGCTTTGCACGGCATTATTTAAATGAGAGTAAAAAACTGTACGTCTTTTTCGTGGACTTCAAGGCTGCATTCGACACAGTTGACCGGCATGCTTTATTCTACAAACTGTACAACAACGGGATGAGCCTCAAGTTTGGAAATGTCTTCGAACAACTATATAAAAATACATCTGCAAGGATCTGGACTGGAAAAGAGCTGTCTTCGTCATTCGATACAAATGTCGGTGTTCGCCAAGGCTGTATGCTGAGCCCGGATGCGTTTGCAATCTTCGTGAATGACATTTTGGATGATATCCCCGGTGGTGCGGAGGCATTCGGCATTCGATTGAAAGGGCTAATGTATGCAGATGATATGGTGTTCCTTGCCCAATCACCGAAAGAACTACAGCGCATGATCGACCATATACAAGCTTACTGCATACAATGGAGTCTTACGATAAACCTGCAGAAGTCGAAAATTATGATTTTTAAGAAGCGATTTGTGTTAGCACAGGATGAGAGGTGGACGTATGGTGGACAGGAAATTGGAGTAGTGAAAGAATACAAGTATCTCGGCATCTTAATCGCAAGTAACCTTTCAATGGAGCCACATCTGAAGCAAAGACTCAAGGAAGCAAAATGGTCAATGAATAGCATCTGGAAGAACTGCTTCAGCAACCCAGTTTTATCACATAGCGCAAAGCACAGCATATTTCAAGCTGTGTCGAAGTCAGTGTTACTTTATGGTGCCCAAGTGTGGGGAGGAGTAGAATATGATGAAGTTGAAAAACTGCAAAGTTCTTAAAAAGAGTATTCCACTTACCAATGAACACCCCAAACTATATGCTGCTACAAGAAACTGGTCTGCCTAAGCTTTTCTCCGAAACCTTAAAATTGCATATGAGGTATCTTCAAAAAATAGCAGCGATGAATAACGAACGCCTACCTAAGATATTACTGGCATATGAGGTATCTTCGAAAAATGTATTTTATGCTGACTTACAGGCGCTAGCAGAAACCACGGGTATGCAGTTTAATTGGAATGGCTCAACGGAGACGGCCAAGGATCTTTTTACTCTAATGGAAGAGGCTAATAAAAAAGCAAGAATAGCAACAGCTGAAAGGGCGCTATCGTCACAGCATCGCGATATATATTCCCGCCTAAATCACAATCTCAACGATAACACGTATCTCCTTAATGAATTTCCGTCAAAGAAAATCTCTATCATTTTCCGAGCCAGGGGAGAATTGCTGCCACTCAACTATCAACCGCATCGCGATGATCTGCCACAGCTATGCAGCTTATGCAACATGAGAGCGAGAGAAGATACACGGCACTTTCTTGGAATATGCCCTATACTAAAGGAGACCAGACGTTGGTTCTTTGGAAAAGATGTACTGAGTGATACCGAAATATATGCAACTCTAAATGGACAACCGAATTGGGAGAGTTTATATGACTTCTGTGAAATAGCGCTAAGTTACAGATACAGGATAGTGAACGAAAGCATATAAAAACCATTATAATAAAAACCGCATAAGGAGGGAATTTCGGGTAGATGAACACCCAGAATATGGAGTTGGGTGAACTTCATCATCCGGTTCCTTTCACATGCTAACATATAGAACTAGTCATCCACCAATAAACAAAATAGAAATAATACTGGATTAAAATAAAAATAAAAAAATAAAACATATAACATTAAAATAACGCGAATAATATATATATACTACTAAATAATAATATACTCAATATAATAATATAATATATCTAAATACATCAAACTAATTAGGCAGACGGCAAAAGCCACGCCGCAACTTTGTTTTGAATTGAGTGAACTAAATGTACAAATCTGAATTTTTGAATAAAACAACTTATCTATCTATCTATCTATCTATCACCTAGCTGCAACTTGTTCGGGGACCATAATTTCGCTTGATAAAAAATGAAATAAAAGCTATGGTGTAGGGATAAGTTTTTATGACGTCTGTCAAGTTAGCACTACCACTTTAAAATTTCGACAAACGCTATAGCGCATTAAATGTCGCGATTTTGTCGTAATTCAATGGAAAAAGAAAAACATTTTTCGCGCCCCTTCTTCCCCTTAAAAACTACCATTAAGTGCATTTGAGCCTCAGTTAACCAAATTCGAGTTCCAAGAATCTCCCCAATGCTAAAAGTGACCAGTAAGATATAACAGGGGCTGGTTAAGAGATTACCACCCTGAACAAAATTGTCGCGCCCCTCCTTCCCTTAAAAATTATCTCCATCAACTTAGCACTACCACCCCTTTCGGTTCCTTCGACCTAATTGGATACTTTTTGTTTTACGGAAATGCTTGAAGTGGCCGCTACCGGGGTGGTAGTGCTAACTTGACGGGGGTAGTTTTTAAGGGAAGGAGGGGCGCGACAATTTTTTTTTCAGAATGGAAATCTCTTAAGCAGCCTCTGTAATATCTTACTGGACACCTTTAGCATTGGGGAGATTCTTGTAACTCGAATTTGGCTAATGCCAAATGCACTTAAGGGTAGTTTTTAAGGGGAAGGAGGGGCGCGACAATTTTTTTCTTTTTCCATTGAATTACGACAAAATCGCGACATTTAATGCACTATAGCGTTTGTCGAAATTTTAAAGTGGTAGTACTAACTTGACAGACGTGTTTTCATTGTGTTTTGGATTTGTCGTTTTTTATCAAGCGCAATTATGGTCCGCGAACAAGTTGCAGTTAGCTGTTTCAATTACTTCAAATATTTATATTGCCATTGACACCTTTTTGCAAAGCTGACAACACGATTATGTTTTTCCGGTGGTCTGCAGAGTCCGTGTCATATATTTTTTTTAGTAATACTACATTAAAAATCAACTTTAAAAAATTTAAGACAATTTTTTTTATTAAAAACTAAAAATTTCAGATTGTGATGGGTTTTTGAAATTTTAAATGATTAAGAAATCTCTGCTATATTGTGGACTAAAATCCAAAAATAAGTTTTAACCCATTACCTTAGTAGTTTTTTTTTAATTCTTACTTTAAATGGTAAAATTCAAGGTTATTTAAAAAAACCTAAAAATTCAAATATCTCAGTGACCGTTGAAAATCGGCCGAACATTTATGGCCTCATTTTGTTGCATTTTGACCCTATTAAAACGTGCTGCAGGGAATAGGTCGACTTAACCAATAACCCTGTATAGGATAACTTTGCAAACAAATCCCGTCTTTTGGATAATTTGTATCCTTCCCCGTTCTGGGCCCACAAAATTTATTTTTCAGCATGTACATAGTCGTGTACAGGGTGGGCTAATTACAAGCTCGTTTTTAAAAATGCAAAAATATGAACAATTAATTTTTTCCATGTCATGGCTTTATTAGAAAGTAAGTAAGCTCCCATTAATGATGGAACACAACGATATCACAGCGATATCAATGGAAGTTCCACTTGATGGACCCAAGGCCAGAGGCAGACCGAAGAACACCTGGATGTGTCAAATGAAAAAGCAACAACAACGCATTGGTCTCGGCGATGACACGATCCAAGATAGAGCTGCCTGTAGAAATATGCTGAGATATTACCGCCAAAACGGGCGATGTGCCTACATCGCAGGTCAAGCAACGCGAAACCATGGAGCGGTATAAAGAACGAGGCAAGGAAGAAGAAGAATGATAGAACACAACTTCATTCAAGTGGCTGCCTCGGCGTGTAGCGCATTCTGTCACACCAATTTTCCAAGACCCTGTTGTGGTTTCGGGCTGTAGCTCACGGATTGCTTGGATGATATTGGCCTTAAGTGCTTGAATCGTTTCTGGATTGTTGGCATAACATCGGTCCTTCACGGTTCCCCACAAAAAAAAAACCATTCCAAACGCCGATTCCGAGGCGGCCAATTGACATCGACAAGACGGCTGATAACACGATTTGGGAATTTGGTGCGTAAATGATCGATTGGAGGCATGGGCTGTGTGACACGGCGCGCCATCCTGCATGAACCAGAGGTAGTCCAAATCCATGTCTTCAATTTCAGTAAAAAAAAAAGTCGGATAACATGGCTCGGTAACGCGCACCGTTGACCGAAACGTTGTTACCACCCTCATTTTGGAAAAAAAATGCTCCAATGATGCCAACACTCCACAATCCGCACCAAACTGTCACTCTCTGTGGATGCATTGGCTTCTTGACAACAACGTGCGGGTTTTCCGAGCCCCAGATGCGGAAATTTTGATTATTAACGTAGCCGCCGAGATGAAAATGCGCCTCATCAGAAAAGATAATTTTTCGCTCAAAATCGTTGTCCATTTCAAGCTGCTCTAAGGCCCAAACTGCGAAGCGATAACGAAGTGGATGGTCGTGTGACTTTTAATTTAATTGCTGAGTCAATTGGACCTTGTAAGGGAATAATCCGAGATCTTTGTGCAGAATTCTTCTCAGGCTAGTGCGTGAAATGAAATGTTTAACTGTTGAGATCGATGGCGTGTTGATGTCGGTGGATAGAGTCTCTCACTCTGGGCTACAGCAGCCACATTTTCATATGTGCGCACCGTACGACGACGGGGACCGTGAGTGTTATCCACTAGCATGCCAGTCTCACGAACTTTTTGCACAAACTTGCGTACGTGACGCTCGGTGGGTGCTTCATTTCGGCCAAACCTTCTTTTCAATAAACGCACTGTTTGGGCTAGACAGCACTCACTTTGAAAATTAGTTTTCAATATTTCCCAACGTTGTTCAAGCGTAAAGCGACTCACTTCGTTCCGCGGAGGTATGATACTGACTTTCTATCCAGATTTTGAGCGAAAAACAGCTGTCAGTGTCAAACTAACCTATGATTTAAAAACGAACTTGTAATTGGCCCACCCGTTACTATGCTGTCCAGAATTGCTTGCACTATCAAAATCAGGACCAAAAACTGCCATTAAATGGAAACATTACCGTCACCGTTATCAACGTACATTTTATCAATACATATTAACTTTGGATCAGTACTTATTTGAGAAGCTCGCAACAAGTTGACAATAGAAAATTAAATACTCCCAAAGTAACAATTATTATTCTTGAATTATAAAGATTGGAAAGTCATTAGCGGGATGTAATAAAACATGCTAAAGGTGTGAGCATTCAATCCAAATCTTAAGATATTCTGTGCCAGAACAAATTTAGAAGAGGAAACTTTTTACATTCAGACCAATATCATATTATCTTTATTTATCATCGTTTTTTATGTATAAAATTTATTACCACTTTATTCTTTTGTTCTGTGATAGTAGTCTTATTTGTTCTTTTGTCAACTTGTTGTGAACTTCTCTATGATCTAAATTTTATCTCACTGCATTGAAAACTCACCAAATTTTCAATTGTGCAATTGTGGATTCATTGGCACTTGCCACGATTTATGTATTTACATAGGCCTTAAATCGAAATCCCTTATTATATTTTTACAGGCGCGAAATTATATCAAATCGTTACCGATCATGAAGAAACGTAGTTTCAAAGATGTTTTTCGTGGTGCAAATCCCTTAGCAATTGATCTCTTGGAGAAAATGCTTGAATTGGATTCGGAAAAGCGGATAACGGCCGAACAAGCATTAGCACACAAGTAAGTATTTTTTTTATAAAATCCCCGTTAATGAGATAGGTACAGACAAAAGGTTGTGGCAACCAATGGGAGCGGGAAAGATCAACGACTGCACGATTGTCCATATTGTTCACTATTCAAACTATAGGGTGGACGAAATGAAACCTTCCAATGTAAAAACCGAATATTTTTTTTATTATAAACGTTTTTATACCCTTCGCTCATACAGTGAAAGGGTATATTAACTTTGTCATGAAGTTTGTAACGCATTGAAGGAAGCATCTCCGACCATATAAAATATGTATATATATGATCAGCGTGACGAGCTGAGTCGATTGGACGATGTCCGTCTGCCTGTCTGTTGCGACGCGTTTTGCTCGGCCAGTTTAAAAGCTATGGAGCTGAAACTTTGCACACATGCTTCTTTTTGTTGCAGGCAGTTTGTATGTTTGAATCGCTGAAATCCGACAAGGGGGTCGTGGGGCTGCCATACAAACCTACCACTCAAAATTAGGTTCTTCTTAGAAAAACTTTTTTATTTATGCATCAATTTCAATAAAATTTCACACAAATATGTTTTCATTGCTGACACCCAATATATTTCAAAATCGACCAAATCGGACAATGGGGTCGTGGGGCTGCCATACAAACCTAGACCCCCAAATTAGGTTCTTCTAAGAAAAACTTTTTTATTTTCTCATCGTTTTCAATCAAATTTCGCACAAATGTGTTTCTAGTTATATCACAAAACATATATGTAAAAATTGACCAAATCGGACCATGGGGTCATGGGGCTGTCATACAAACCTAGCTCCCCAAATTAAGTTCTTCTAAGAAATTTTTTTTTATGTATACACCAATATCAACAAAACTTCACTCAAAAATGTTTCTATTGATGACTCAAATTATATGTATGAATGGATGGAGTCGGACCATGTAGTCATGGGGCTACCATACAAACCTAGCTCCCCAAATCAATGTTTTCAAAGAAAAAACGTTTTTATTTGCACACCAATTTCAATCAAACCTCAGAAAATTATATTTCTATTGATGCCACATAACAAACGTATGGGGTCGTGGGGCTGGCATATAAACCCAACCCCAAAATTAGGATCTTCGAAGAAAAACTTTTTTATGTATCCACCAATTTCCACCAAATCTCATAGAAATGTGTTTTAATTGATGCCACAAACATACGTAAAAATTGATGGAAAGGCCATGCGTTCATAGGGCTGCCGTACAACCACCCCCCCCCCCCCTTCCCCTTTGGTTCTTCTAAGAAATCCACATCCCCCGCTTCCCCCACTTATGTGAAAATTCAAGGAAAAGCATGGAAGCGGGAAGGACTAAACACAAGTCATAGATACGCCCCAAAAAACTTTTAGCCCGAGGGGAGCGAAGGGTATCCAAATTTTGGCCGCGCCCGAAATTAGCCTCGGTCTCGTCCTTTATTTTTTTTGTTGCTGCTTATCATTTAGTTCTTCTTCTTTTCTAGCGGTGCAGAAAGTTGTGAAACCGCTGTGCATCTATGTGGGTACGAGTAATGGTTCGTCAATGTTTGTGTCCGTGAGGTTGTAATAAATGCATCTTTATCCGTGCATCAATTATTGTCATTTTCTGCTAGTGTCGTCGTCAACGACACAACTGAAAATGACACAGCACAATTGCACTTGTACTAGCAGCAAACTATCTAATACATTCTCTCATATCAGTACTCTTATACAGAATCGCTATGCTGTGTGATTCGTTATCAGAATTTCTATTTCTGATCTTATCACACGCACAGACCTAACACGCACTTTGATCTATTGTTGCAGTGAGAGTAATGATATGAGAGGATGCAGTAAGAGCGAGTACTTACTATTCGTGATGGTACGCATAGCATGAGATATGCATACTTTATATGCAAATTCTATGCATTTTTGCATACAATATGTAATTGACAAATTTAGTGGTGGGTGCTATATGCACTATATGAATTTGAATTTTGGAAGTTTGGAGGAGTGGGAACTCTTATGTGAAAATGGGCAATGATTTTTTTTTTTCACTTACCATTTGCCTATTTTTTTTTTATATGGAATTAATATGGAATTACGGATTTCATTTTTTTTTCTATATGGGATTGAAATAGAATTTACCGATTCTATTTTTTTTTCATATAGGATTAAAATGAAATTTACCGATTTTGTTTTTTTCATATAGAGTTTAAATACAAATTGGAAGATTTCGGTTTTTTCTATTCCGGTGAATCGATTTTGCCGTGTAAAATGGGAACAAAGGAAGAATAGAGGATTCAGTCTTTGTTCGCGGAGAAGTCCGGATGTAAAATTGCCGGCAACATTTTTTTAAATTTTTAAGTTAAACTTAGAAAAAAAAAAAGTTTATTTTTTTGTTTTGTTAGAAAAGTTAAAACTTAAATTAAAAGTCACACCCCGTGGTCTTAAAGTTAAGTCCGAAATTGTTTATTTGTGGTGTTTTGTGCTTTTGGCGCTGTTAAAAAACGGAAGTGCTCCGCCAGCCACTTAAGAGTGCTCGATTGGCGAACAGGTGCTACGCCACCGCTCAGCTGCATGTGCTCCGCCACCAGCAGTTTTGTGCGATTTCGAATAGGGTTCACTCGAACGGATGGAAAGGCATGTGCATCGGCAAGCGACCTTGTCCACAGCGTACCCAAGTGCTCTGTCAGCACGGAGTGCTCCGCCACCAGCAGTTTTGTGCGACATTCGAACGGTTGGAAAGGCGTGTGCATCGGCAAGCGACCTTGTCCACAGCGTACCCAAGTGCTCTGTCAGCACGTAGTGCTCCGCCACCAGCAGTTTTGTGCGACTTCTAATAGGGTTCACTCGAACGGATGGAAAGGCGTGTGCATCGGCAAGCGACCTTGTCCACAGCGTACCCAAGTGCTCTGTCAGCACGTAGTGCTCCGCCACCAGCAGTTTTGTGCGACATTCGAACGGTTGGAAAGGCGTGTGCATCGACAAGCGACCTTGTCCACAGCGTACTCAAGTGCTCTGTCAGCACGTAGTGCTCCGCCACCAGCAGCTTTGTGCGGATTTTTAGTGGAGTGCATTCGGACGAACGGAAAGGCGTGTGCATCGGCAAGCGACCTTGTCCGCAGTGTACCATTTAATGCGACTGAGGATACGAGGACACACGGTCGAAAATCTTGGACTATTTTCTAAACCAAACCAAGGAATAGAATCATATTTAATACTACGTGGTATTAAAAAGTAATACTTGGAATATATTAGGCTGATTTTTAATACTTCTTAGCATTGTTTCTAATACATTTTCAACTTAAAAGTTATTGTAGTATGGATAGTGTTAAAATCAATCTTTTCAATGTTAAAAATAATTCCCGCCAGTAATAGATTGGATTCCTAAAGCCAGAATGAAAAATTCATTCCCACCAATGTATTAAAATGCAATCTTCGTTGGTTTACATTTTAATAAAATTGTATTAAAAATGAAACTGCTTTGGTTTAAACGTAATTGCTCATCAGGTCATCCAAGTGCTGTCATGCTAAACGTGTCGTGTGCAATTAATTCCAAAACAAAATGTTTGTGAAAGTAGAGGTGAATGAAATTGTGAAGTTTGTGAAGATTGTGCTTGACGAATCATCATCATCGGCAACTGGAAATGATATTGCCTTTTGCAGTAAGTGAAGTAATTTAAAAATTAACGAAGCAGTTGGGACACCTATTCGAAATTTGCGGAGAGCATTGCAAAGGATACATGTGGATCAATTGATGTTATCATAGAAGGTAATTCTAATGCAGAATTGTAAATCTTGATGTAATTATTATTTTAATTCAGAGTGGAATAGCGAAATTCGGCCATTTTTATTTATTCTTAGTCTATTACCTGCGACTGCAACCGGCAAGAATGATAAGCATAGACCAAATTTCAAAAACTACGTTAAGAGTTTGATCCGTTTTGATAAGGTATAACTAAAGTTGTAATGAAAAATATTAAGTTACAATCCTTTTCAAATTTTCATTTCAGCTAAATACTTCTAGAGACGAATACGACGTTGTTGGGTCAGCACCGTTCTTAATTGCAGTAGGACCAAATCAACTAGCTTTAAGTCAATATTTTTTAGCAATCGACCGTTCCATTGCACTTCAATTTTTCAAAAGCTTTCGACCTACTGTTTAAGTCATTTTTCATTTTCAATCTTAAATTTGACAAAGCGGAAAAACGATTTTTTGAATTTTTTGAAATTTTTATTTATAAAACCACCGATAAAAAAAACAAGTACAAGATTAACTGAAGTTAATTTAAAATTTGAAAATTTTAGAAACTAGATCCACAAAAATGAATTACTTTTGCTTTGTTTGTCAGAAAAAATAAATAACTAATATCACATTTCACTTAAAAAATGATAATTTATATGTTTTAGTGCAGGCTAAATGAATGAATTTAAATAATAAACTAAAAAATTGGATTTTATCGATTATCTTGTGTTGTTTTCATTTCTAATACATATTCTAATATAGGTTTCACTACAGGTTACAGAACGTGCACATTAAATGTAATACTGGATGTGATAAACTGCATTCATTGCCAGTATTAAAAAGTAATATTCTTTGGTTTAAATTATAATCAAATTTGATTACAATTTCGTATTGAATATGGCCTACTTTCTAACACAATTTGTATTAGAATGTATTCCTTAAAGTAATTAATTTTAACACTACTAGTATTACATTATTTAACACTTAATAGTATTAGATTGCAAGTCGGAATAGGGAATTGATCTAGTTTTAATACTTATGAAGTGTTAAAAATTAATATTATTTTGGTGTTGTCATATATGTAACACAAAAAATGTTAAAATTTAGTCCAAGATTTTCTACCGTGCACCGAACAACGTAACATTTTTTTTAATAGTTTATTGCGCGTCATGCATTTTCTTCTTTTTATTGGCCTTTTGCCTGCACTAGTTTTGTTTTGTTCTGGATCTTAACGTACTTATTTTTTTCACGATTTAGATTTTTTTTTCGATTTTCTGTGTAGTTAATTTCTTATTCCCCCAAATTTACCATTAAAAAAAAATCTAGCCTCGTCGCATCTTCAACGGCCGTTCGAGTTGCAGCTTGGTGAGTACTCCATTTTTTTTGTATATTGTACATTTTTTCTTGACCTAAATAGTAATTTTACCTTGTGTTGGGGTTAGAAAATGTAAATTGAATAGACAGACAGACAATCGAATGTTCACACTAGCACATACATATATTTTGTATTCGCGCTATAACCAATAAACATGTGGTAATTTATACCCCTTGAATCTATTCCTTTCCGGGCTCTTCCTTTTCAGAGTGGATATGTAGGCGCACCCGAACGCATTTTTTTTTTGATTTTTTTTTAGGGAGGTCTTCTAACAGTGGCCAGAAGATCTATAGGTTGCGGTGGGACATGGCCCGAATCCCAACATCTGGATTCCGTGCTTGGATGCTTCGATGGTGTTTCAGTTCGCTCGTTTTTTTTCCCCCAATTTTAGCTCCCAGTGTTTGTCCGTGAAATGGCATACGTTTTTTTTTTTTTTACTGTGATGGAAAGGAGACACCGGACTGGCAAGGACCCATCCCACTTCCCGTACAGAGCTGCCGACCATCGTATGCCGCCGCCGTGTCCGATGTCCAAGCTTGAAGGATTTTTCAGCCACCCTCATTACAGTAAATGGCGCCCAACAAATAGGGCCCAAGTTTGTCTTTGTTTTTAGAAGACATAATTTTGGGTGCTTACCAATTTGGAATTCACTCAGGTCAAATTACAGGCTTCTACAGTTCTGACACCGAGTCAGTTCCAAACAAATATCAGCACTTTGCAGTCTTTTGTCTAAGCTTTGACTTAGATTTTATTGATTATTAAGTGTTTTCCTTGCAGCATCCCTTCTTCGCGTCCCTTCCTTTTAGCGTAGTTTATCCTGTAGAGTCAAAAGCTACAGGGCAGCTCTTTTGTTGTGTTGTCCCGTGGTTCGCCACGTATCAAATCACATACAGGAACCTCGAGATTTACTGGCGATTTTGAGGTTTTGGAGTTGCCTATCCGAGTTTCCTGGATGTTTTTTTTTTGGTACTTGTCTGTTTGAAAGAGCTGCCCTCATTTTTTTTTTTTTAATCTTACAATTTGTATTTGTAAGTTGGACTCTGAGTTTCAATGAAGAATTATGTGAAATATGTCAATTTGGTGCAGTTATTGCGCATTTGCGTCCATTATTTTTCATTGAAGCTCATAGCCTAATTTACGAATGCAACTTTGTAATCATTTTTTGCATTTCTTTTCTTGTAAATTTTATCCCGGAGCATTGTCGAAGAATTCAAGCACATTATTTTCTTTACTTTTAATCTATTACTTATCGGGTGTAGCATCTTCTACATTTTCTGGTTCGCCTTCATTCTCTGTGAGGAAGAGTTTTCAGAGAGGAAAAGATTCAGTATTTCGCGAAAGAAGGAAACAAAACTGTTTTTGGTATAAATTCTAGTTTCTACTATCTTGTCAATCCTAAGTAAAAATTTTGGGATTGTTAATTTCTTCGTATATAAATTATTTCGAATTTTGTTCGTTTTTTCGGATGTGTTATAAACTCTAAATATTTATTTATTCTTTATTTATTCGTCGTATATTTATTGTTAATTCAAAGATGCCTATTGTGAGACGTTGCACTGAGGATCTCCACCTAGTGGTTGATAATGAAGATCCTACCAAGTGTTCAGAGTGCCACAAAGATTTTGTTATGATAGATGAGGTGCTTCTGGCAGAGTGCACGCATTCGTTTCACAAATTATGCATTGATAGCTTATTACAGCGTAATGATAAGTGTCCGGTCTGTGAACGTCCGTTCAATCTAGGCAGATTTACAAGGGTTAACCTTAGCGAAAAAGATGTTGAGGAATCAGAAGAGATCGGTGCTACCGGTTTTACTGCACCAAATACGGGAGCCACACCGAAGGATACTGGACGAGTAACCCGGTCAAAGTCCAAGACTCAAGGGAGCCAGTTAATTTCTGCTTCTACGCAAAGGCTATTAAATCGGCCAACATTAGGTACTAATTCATTGTCGCCCTCAAGTTCCCAGCAAAGACCACCAGCTGTAGAACCTCCGGTTGATAAAAGTTTGGGTGTAGAAATGGTTTCCCAAATACGTAATGTGATAGAAGAGGTGATGCAGAAGCAGTTGCGTGGATTGGTAGTTACCGAAATCCAAAAGATGACGCAGGAACAGTTGTTGTCACAGCAGCCACTGCATCAATCACCACTTCATCGTCAACCTTCTAGTTCACCACCACAAGTGCAATCACATGTATCTCAACTAGCACTAAAGCCACCAGCTGCATCAACACCGCCTCGATCAATTCCTCCCCTCCCTAGTACAAATAACACCTTAACGTCGTCGGAACCACAACCGCCTTCAATGCCGCACCAACAACCACGTCTTAATGACAGAACAATTATTTATCCACCTCAACAACCAGATCCTTTTATAAATCCTGGTGCTTCACAACAGCTCGGTATGCCTTTTAGTCAAGGGCCTCCTCAAGAACATCTGTTTCCTCGGAACAATCCACCGGTAGGTCCTGCTGCTCCATCGTGGCGGTTTGCTCCAGATTTTCGTGCTCGATCAAGTTTTAACCCAGAGCGAATCAGTAAGGCCATTATGGCTTGGAACTTGAAGTTCTCTGGTGAAGACCGAAATATGCCAGTGGAGAAATTTCTGTACCAAGTACGTACTTACACCTCTAGCACTTTGGGGAATAATTTTGAAGCTGTCACCAGTTATCTTCCCTGGCTTCTCACAGGAAAAGCGGCCGACTGGTTTTGGAGGTATCATCGCAGTGTGACTCATGTAGAATGGTACTCCTTTTGTGAAGCTCTCCGCGCACAGTTCCGCGAAAGACTTACCGATTATGAATTAATGGAGCAACTTAAGCTTCGAAAACAGGGGCCAAAAGAGTCATTTGATTCATACTGTGATGGTGCCCTAAAACTAGTCGATCGCTTGGAACATGGGATTTCAGAGTGGCAGCTTGTAGAGATCTTGAGGAGTAATCTCCGAATAGAGCTCAGAAGAGAGCTCAATCATTTCCCCATAAAAAGCCTTCAGGAGCTTAAAAGCTATGTTTATCGCTCCGAACACCTCGAAAGCGTCTACAACAAGAGCCTTCAGAGGGGAAATCAGTTCTCCTATCGAAGGGATATATCGGAGTTGGTACAGGATGAAATAGAGCAACCATCTTCAGCCTTAGTCGTTGAAACTGATTCCATTGCTGCACTTGCAAAGGAAAGCAAGTGTTGGAACTGTCGGTTGACTGGTCACCAGTTCGCTGACTGTTTAGCGGAACGTACTATCTTCTGCTTTGGTTGCGGCGAACCTAACACTTATCGCCCACAGTGCCTTAAGTGTTCAAAAAACTTGAGAGCGAAACCCTATCTGCCCCAAAAACCCAAATAACGACTTTTGATTCCCACTTATCTTCAACTTCTAAATTTGTAAACCCACTATTTGTTACACGATCTCATGACCTATCTTTAAGAACACTACCACTTGATCATTCTTCCTCTTCATCATTGTCTACGGCCACATCCAAACCTTCGTGTGCTGATGTCAACATGACACATGCTAATAACACATGTCGATCGATACACCATAGCTTCAAGCCGCTACATGTTAGGTTGCTAGAGTATCAGGCAGCCCGTCGTCGTCTTTTTGGTATTGACGAATTGAAAAAGCGGCGTCCAAAGCATTCTACAGTACGCCAGAGACAATTCTGGAAGACAGTTCGACAGAATCGACGACGATATTGTTCTGCTATTCTAGGCACTCCTCCGAAAAACGACATGCGGCCGTATGCTGATGTGACTCTTTTCGGTGAAAAGGTCTGTGGCCTAGTTGACACGGGAGCCAGTGTTAGCTGTATAGCTGCTGATTTGGCACAGAAATTCTTGGCAGATAAAAATCATTGTTGGGAGAAGTTCTATCTCCGTCTAACAACTGCAGATGGTACCCCTCATTCGGCTGTTGGAAGAGTATCAGCTGATATCTCTTTCCGCGGTCATACCGCAAAACTCACGTTGCTTATAATGCCAACATTAACACAAAATCTTTATTTAGGAGTAGACTTTATTCATCTTTTCGGGCTTGCTTCTGACTTATTTAATTCTTCAATGTGTTCAGCGAGCTTGTCTTTGGAAACCTTAGCCCCAGACTGTAACAAGCACTACCTTTCATCAGTCGAACAATCTCGTCTCAATGCCGTAATCGCAATGTATCCGTCTTTTTCTTCGGAGGGCTTAGGGCGTACGTCTCTTGTAAAACACGCCATCGATGTCGGAGGTAGCAAACCAATTAAGCAGAGACACTTTGCAGTCTCTCCCGCCGTCGAAAAGCTCCTCTTCGCGGAAATCGATCGGATGCTTGCGTTAGGTGTGATTGAAGAATCACAGAGTGCCTGGTCCTCCCCAGTGACACTCGTGGTGAAACCTGGGAAGGTAAGACTTTGCTTGGATGCTCGGAAAGTGAACGCTGTAACTGTCAAGGATGCTTACCCGTTGCCCCTCATCGATGGTATTCTAGGTCGGCTTCCCAAAGCCGAATACATTTCAAGCCTAGACCTAAAGGACGCCTTCTGGCAAATACCACTCGATGAGGAAGCAAAAGAGAAAACGGCTTTTACTGTTCCGGGTCGGCCATTATATCAATTTGTAACGATGCCGTTCGGATTGTGTAATGCTCCGCAAACAATGCAGCGTCTCATGGACCGAGTCATCCCAGCTCACCTTCGTCATCAAGTCTTCATCTACCTAGACGATCTATTATTAGTCACAGAGACCTTTGAGGAACATCTGTTGCTTCTACATGAGGTGGCCATATGCTTCCGGAAGGCTGGTTTAACCATTAACGTTGCGAAAAGCAAATTTGTCATGAAGCAAGTCCCATACTTAGGCCATATTATAGGCAATGGTACCATTTGTACTGATCCCGACAAGGTTAAAGTCATCACTGAATTTCCGTTGCCAAACACAGTTAGACAGCTGCGCAGGTTCCTCGGCATGTGTGGTTGGTACAGACGGTTTGTTAATAACTATGCGACGGTGTCCGCACCGCTGACAGACATGTTGCGCAAAAACCGTAAGTTTTCCTGGACCGATGAGGGCATGGAAGCTTTTAAAACTCTTAAGGAGTGTTTAACTTCGGCTCCAGTCCTGCACAGCCCGAACTTCTCGCGACCTTTCGCCATCCACTGCGATGCAAGTCATTTTGGACTTGGCGCAGTGTTGATGCAGTCAATAGAAGATGGTTCAGAAGTTCCTATTGCGTATATGTCGCAGAAGTTCAACAAGGCCCAGAGAAACTATACGGTTTCTGAGCAAGAATGTCTGGCAGCGGTGATGGCCATAAAAAAATTTCGAGCGTACGTCGAGGGACATGAGTTTAAGGTGGTAACCGATCACGCGTCTCTGAAGTGGTTAATGTCGTTACCCGATCTCAATGGTAGGCTTGCCCGTTGGGCGTTAAAGCTACAATGCTTCAAGTTTACCATTGAGCATCGTAAGGGAAGCCAAAACGTTGTGCCAGATACGCTTTCTCGAATGTATTCAACGGAGGCAATAGCATCAATTGAGCCGTTTGAGGAAACGATGGAGATTGATTTGTCGTCTCCTCATTTCCAATCGGAGTCCTATGTTGCCTTGATCCGAAAAATCGAGGAGAACTCCCATCTTCTTCCGGATCTAAAGGTACTAGACGGGTTTGTGTATAGGCGCTCGGAATATGCGACGGGTGATGAGACCCAGGAGGAGAGCTCTTGGAAACTTTGGATTCCGGAGGAGCTTACGTCGACCATGATTGCTCGTGCCCACAATCATCCTTTGTGCGCGCATGGAGGAATCGGCAAAACGCTCAGACGGTTAAAGACCTTTTGTTATTGGCCGAAAATGACCAAACAGGTTAAGAGCTTTGTCGATTCCTGCGTCATGTGTAAGGAGACGAAAGCTCCTAACCAGGTTCTGAGACCTCCAATGGGGCACCTCATTATGCCCGATCGTATATTCCAGCGACTGTACATAGATTTTCTAGGACCTTATCCGAGATCCAAATCAGGCAACATAGGTGTCATCGTTGTCCTCGATCATCTTTCGAAATTTTCGTTCGCGGAACCCATTCGGAAGATGACAGCTAACGTCCTTGTTGAATACTTAGAGAAGCGTATCTTTCACGTGTTTGGGGTTCCAGAATCTGTCACCACGGACAATGGGGTTCAATTTAAGTCCGCCCTGTTTAAGACTTTATTGGATTCCTATGGAGTCAAACATAATTTAACAGCTTTATATTCCCCCCAAAGCAACACTTCAGAGCGCGTGAATCGATCGCTCGTGGCCGCCATTCGCGCTTATGTCTCCCCAGACCAACGCGATTGGGATCTCAAATTGTCGTCCATCAATGGAGCTTTGAGATCCGCTTACCACTCTTCTGTCGGCTTTTCGCCGTATTTCATTGTTTTTGGACAAAATATGGTTAGCCATGGTACCACTTACTCTCTATTACGCAACCTAAATTTACTCACAGAGCCTAGAGTTGACGTAACGAATGATGAGAAGTTAGAATTACTGCGAAAAGACGTACAGGAGAGTCTTAAGCGGATGTACGAAACCAATGTTCGGACGTACAATTTGAGGTCACGTCCGGTAACGTTTGCTCCCGGAGACGTAGTATTTCGACGTAACTTCGGTCAAAGCAAAGCGTCGAAGCACTACAACGCGAAGCTTGATCGCAAATTTAAACAAGCCAAAGTCGCTGCGAAAGTTGGTTCACCTTGTTATCTATTAACAAACATGGCAGGGAAGAATGTTGGTATGTATCACGCTAAGGATATTAAAAAGTAGCCCTCAGCATCTTCCGCTCGTAACACCTTGCGTAATAAGCTGTGATGTAATAAATGCATCTTTATCCGTGCATCAATTATTGTCATTTTCTGCTAGTGTCGTCGTCAACGACACAACTGAAAATGACACAGCACAATTGCACTTGTACTAGCAGCAAACTATCTAATACATTCTCTCATATCAGTACTCTTATACAGAATCGCTATGCTGTGTGATTCGTTATCAGAATTTCTATTTCTGATCTTATCACACGCACAGACCTAACACGCACTTTGATCTATTGTTGCAGTGAGAGTAATGATATGAGAGGATGCAGTAAGAGCGAGTACTTACTATTCGTGATGGTACGCATAGCATGAGATATGCATACTTTATATGCAAATTCTATGCATTTTTGCATACAATATGTAATTGACAAATTTAGTGGTGGGTGCTATATGCACTATATGAATTTGAATTTTGGAAGTTTGGAGGAGTGGGAACTCTTATGTGAAAATGGGCAATGATTTTTTTTTTTCACTTACCATTTGCCTATTTTTTTTTATATGGAATTAATATGGAATTACGGATTTCATTTTTTTTTCTATATGGGATTGAAATAGAATTTACCGATTCTATTTTTTTTTTCATATAGGATTAAAATGAAATTTACCGATTTTGTTTTTTTCATATAGAGTTTAAATACAAATTGGAAGATTTCGGTTTTTTCTATTCCGGTGAATCGATTTTGCCGTGTAAAATGGGAACAAAGGAAGAATAGAGGATTCAGTCTTTGTTCGCGGAGAAGTCCGGATGTAAAATTGCCGGCAACATTTTTTTAAATTTTTAAGTTAAACTTAGAAAAAAAAAAAGTTTATTTTTTTGTTTTGTTAGAAAAGTTAAAACTTAAATTAAAAGTCACACCCCGTGGTCTTAAAGTTAAGTCCGAAATTGTTTATTTGTGGTGTTTTGTGCTTTTGGCGCTGTTAAAAAACGGAAGTGCTCCGCCAGCCACTTAAGAGTGCTCGATTGGCGAACAGGTGCTACGCCACCGCTCAGCTGCATGTGCTCCGCCACCAGCAGTTTTGTGCGATTTCGAATAGGGTTCACTCGAACGGATGGAAAGGCATGTGCATCGGCAAGCGACCTTGTCCACAGCGTACCCAAGTGCTCTGTCAGCACGGAGTGCTCCGCCACCAGCAGTTTTGTGCGACATTCGAACGGTTGGAAAGGCGTGTGCATCGGCAAGCGACCTTGTCCACAGCGTACCCAAGTGCTCTGTCAGCACGTAGTGCTCCGCCACCAGCAGTTTTGTGCGACATTCGAACGGTTGGAAAGGCGTGTGCATCGACAAGCGACCTTGTCCACAGCGTACTCAAGTGCTCTGTCAGCACGTAGTGCTCCGCCACCAGCAGCTTTGTGCGGATTTTTAGTGGAGTGCATTCGGACGAACGGAAAGGCGTGTGCATCGGCAAGCGACCTTGTCCGCAGTGTACCATTTAATGCGACTGAGGATACGAGGACACCGAACAACGTAACATTTTTTTTAATAGTTTATTGCGCGTCATGCATTTTCTTCTTTTTATTGGCCTTTTGCCTGCACTAGTTTTGTTTTGTTCTGGATCTTAACGTACTTATTTTTTTCACGATTTAGATTTTTTTTTCGATTTTCTGTGTAGTTAATTTCTTATTCCCCCAAATTTACCATTAAAAAAAAATCTAGCCTCGTCGCATCTTCAACGGCCGTTCGAGTTGCAGCTTGGTGAGTACTCCATTTTTTTTGTATATTGTACATTTTTTCTTGACCTAAATAGTAATTTTACCTTGTGTTGGGGTTAGAAAATGTAAATTGAATAGACAGACAGACAATCGAATGTTCACACTAGCACATACATATATTTTGTATTCGCGCTATAACCAATAAACATGTGGTAATTTATACCCCTTGAATCTATTCCTTTCCGGGCTCTTCCTTTTCAGAGTGGATATGTAGGCGCACCCGAACGCATTTTTTTTTTGATTTTTTTTTAGGGAGGTCTTCTAACAGTGGCCAGAAGATCTATAGGTTGCGGTGGGACATGGCCCGAATCCCAACATCTGGATTCCGTGCTTGGATGCTTCGATGGTGTTTCAGTTCGCTCGTTTTTTTTCCCCCAATTTTAGCTCCCAGTGTTTGTCCGTGAAATGGCATACGTTTTTTTTTTTTTTTACTGTGATGGAAAGGAGACACCGGACTGGCAAGGACCCATCCCACTTCCCGTACAGAGCTGCCGACCATCGTATGCCGCCGCCGTGTCCGATGTCCAAGCTTGAAGGATTTTTCAGCCACCCTCATTACAAGGTCTAGGGACAAAAACATAGCTGCTGCGATAGGGTTTTCCCACAGTGATATAGGGGTGAGATCAGTAGGCGCAGCGGGGCATTGAAACATCATGAGGAGCACCATCGCAATTTGGACAGATGTTTTGGATGTCCGGTTTTATGCGTGAAAGGTACGAATTAAGGCGTGAACAAAAGCCCGACCGAAGTTGAGCTAGTGTTACTCTGGTGGCTCTCGGGAGCCTAATGTCCTGAGGCGAAATTGGTGGTGGGCGTTCTGAGAGGATTCTATTCGGACCTAAGCTCGCAAATGGACCGATTCACTTCTTCAGTGTGGATCTCTGCGATGGCGGCTCGGTATGTAACTAAGGGTCTCGTTTGTATCCTTGAACCTCTCTCTGACATGTCGTGGTGGAGGAATTCGGTCCATGAGATAAAGATTGGGATCACGATAGCAACTACCAAGATACTGTTTTGAGAGTAGGAGATTATGGTCAAGTATTGGCATCAATTTTGTTTCCTGATGTAAGTGATCCTGGGCAGACATCAGAAGGCAAGTCGCTGTGCGTAGAGCGGCATTTTGGCAGACCTGAATTTTGGACCAGTTTGTGCCACATAAACTATGTGTCCAAACTGGGGCTGCATAATCAGCGGCCGCTCGACCCACCACTTTATAAGTAGCTAGCATGGTTTCTTTATCTTTGCCCAGGTGCTACCAGCTAGAGCTTTTAGGATTTTATTCCTACTGCGCATTTTCTCACAAACTATATCTGCGTGATCCGCAGACGTCATCATGTTCTCTAGGTGAAGCCCGAGAATTTTGGGGTTTGCTACAGTAGGAACAGAATTGTTGCCAATATGCGAATGCGTGTAGTGATCGCATCGAGGGCAGTGGTGGTACTATGCATTTTCCTGAAGCCATGCTGGTGAGGTTCTAGCTTCGCATGTGCAACAAGAGTGGGGTGAATAATTTTTTTTCCTAGGATTGGAAAGGGCGCGGACAGTAGACCATAATTGCTGACACCTTTATTAAGGTTACAGTCATCGAGGTGCTGATTCCATTTCGCCCTCCTATAGTCTTTAACTAGTCGGTCGATTTCGGAGTTAAGCTCCTGAATTCTGTAATCATCAGGGTGAGCGCTTCTGATATTATCACGTTCATCGGCTAATCTAGCGGCACTAGTGGGGAAGTTAGGCCGAACTTTCGGGATACGTCCTGCAGGAATAAAACGTGCCGCAGTTGTGGTAATGACGTTCCTTATATTTTTCTCGGCCTTATGTACGTTAGTAGGTGATGGTAGCTCGATGAACTTCGCCGACGAGTATGCTTTGAAACCGTCGCGTCGTCCCAATCGGCTTTCTTGTGATTGACAAACGTTCGCTTCTCAGACTTCTTCTTCTTCTTCTTCTTTTAGCGGTGCAGAAAGGTGTGCAACCGCTGTGCATCTATGTGGATTCGAGTTATGGTTCGTCGATGCTTTCGTCCGTTATGTCAAGGGACAAAAACATAGCTGCTGCGATAGGGTTTTCCCACAGTGAGATAGGGGTTAAGTCAGTGGGCGCAGCTGGGCATTGAAACAAGTGACCCACATCGTGTGGAGCGCCAGCGCAGTTTGGACAGATGTTTTGAATGTCCGGGTTAATGCGAGAAAGGTACGAATTGAGGCGTGAACAAAAGCCCGACCGAAGTTGAGCTAATGTCACTCTGGTGGCTCTCGGGAGCCTAATCTCCTCAGGCGAAATGGGTGGAGGGCGCACTGAGAGGACTCTGTTCGCACCTAATCTCGCAATAGACCGACTCACTTCTGCAGTGTGAATCTCAGCGATGGCAGCTCGGTATGCATCATCGTCGTAAGGGTCCCTCTTGTATCCCTGGACCTCTCTCTCTAGGTCTCGCAAATCACGCCTGACATGTCGTGGTGGAGGAATTCGGTCCATGAGACTGTTGTTGGGATGATTCTCACGGTAGCAACCAACAAGATATTGTTTGGACAGTAGGAGATTGTGGTCACGTATTGGCATCAATTTTGTCTCTTGATGTAAGTGATCCTGGGCAGACATCAAGAGGCAACCTGTGGCTGTGCGTAGAGCAGCATTTTGGCAGACCTGAATTTTGGTCCAGTTTGTATCACATAAACTATGTGACCAAACTGGGGCTGCATAATCAGCAACTGCTCGACCCACCGCTTTGTATGTGACTAGCATGGTTTCTTTATCCTTGCCCCAGGTGCTACCCGCTAGTGCTTTTAGGATTTTATTCCTACTGCGCATCTTTTCACAAACGGATGCTGCGTGATGAGCTGACGTCATCATGTTCTCTAAATGGAGCCCGAGAATTTTAGGATTTGCAACAGTAGGAATTGGATTGTTGCCAATACGTACATCAACCTCCCACCGACAATCCACCGACCAGGTGGTAAGAAATGTCGCAGAAGATTTAGACGCGGAGATGGTGAGGTTTCGGCTTTGGAAGAAAGCCTGTAATCGTCCGAGATAGCGATTAATTTGGAGGCGCATTTCATCCTTATCCTCCCCGGTGGCGAGTACGGTGCAATCGTCTGCGTAGGAAATCACCTCGATTCCTTCCGGTGGTGTAGGAAGGCCGGACATGTAGATGTTGAACAGAGTGGGGGAGAGTACCCCACCCTGTGGAACACCTAATTTGATTTTCCTAAGCTTAGAACGTTTGCCACGAAACTCAGTGAAGGAATGCCGACCAGCTAGATAGTTTGCAATCCAACGGATCTCTTGAGCAGGGATATGCATATTCAGTAAGTTAGCGAGAAGCATCGAGTGATTGACATTGTCAAAAGCACTCGTTAGGTCAATTGCCACAAGAATCGTTCTGTGGCAAGGACGACTGTGGTTTAGCCCATTACGGATGCGTGTAGTGATCGCATCGAGGGCTGTGGTGGTACTATGCATTTTCCTGAAGCCGTGCTGGTGAGGTTCTAGCTTAGCATGCTTAACAAGAGTGGGGTGAATAAGGGCCTCTAGCGTCTTTGCGACAGGTGAAAGTATTGTTATGGGTCGGTAGGATTCACCGAGACCAGCGCTTTTACCCGGTTTGAGACAGGGGACAATCCGTCCTGTTTTCCAGATTTCAGGGATGGCAAGCGTGGACATCGACAAGTTAAAGGCTGCCGTGAGATACTCAATGGCTGGAAGGTCGAGATGTTTCAACATGGCCATCGAAATGCCATCGGGTCCGAGGGCCTTTGAATTTTTAGCATTCTCAATGACTTTTTTAACCTGGTCCGCAGTATACGATGGTATAGTGTCAACATTTCTACTGCGAATCCGTCTTCTAATTTTACGCTTTAAGCCATCGGACTTGGGATGTTCAATAAATTGCTTATTGAACAGGCTTGCGCACTGAAGGGGTTCGCTGGTGCTCTTATGGCCAAATTTGATGGCATTATTGCCCTTTCCTTTCCTAGGATTGGATAGGGCGCGGACAGTAGACCATAGTTTACTGACACCTTCATTGAGGTTGCAGTCATTTAGGTGCTCGTTCCATTTCGCCTTCCGATAGTCTTTTACTTGTCGGTTGATTTCGGAGTTAAGCTCCTGAATTCTGGGATCACCTGGGTGAGCGCGTCTGATGTCATCTCGTTCATCGGCTAATCTGGCGGCACTGGTAGGGAAATTAGGTCGAACTTTCGGGATACGTCCAGCAGGAATAAAACGTGCCGCTGCTTTGGCAATGACGTTCCTAATATTTCTTTCGGCCTTATGAACGTTAGTTGGTGTGGGTAGCTCGGTGAACTTCGCCGACGAGTATGCTTTGAAACCCTCCCAATCGGCTTTCTTGTGATTGACAAACGTTCGCTTCTCAGACTTAGTCAGGTTTGCTGGTTTGTCAACTCTTATTATGATTGGGAGGTGATCGGACGAGAGAGCAGTGTGCGTCTCCCATCGAGTAGCACTGATTAGGCTGGCACTTACAATAGTTAAGTCAGGAGAGCTACTGCAAGTGCCTGTGACTCGAGTCGGCGAGTCTTCATTGAGTGGACAGAAATCTGAGGCGTCTAGAGATTCGGCAATAGCTATACCCCTGGCATCGTTGTTGAGGTCAGAATGCCAGAGCTCATGGTGCGCGTTAAAGTCACCAAGAATGATCCTGTGCTCTCCAGATAGGAGAGGACCAATATCGAAACGATAGCCAGAAGGGCAACTAGAGTGTGGTGGAACATATACATTAAAAATTTCGATATTAGTACTCCCTGATGAAACTGAGATGGCTTGCATTTCCGCCGTACCGTCGACATCTACATCTAATACACAGTAATGTACGGACTTGTGTATTAGGAAGGCAAGTCCACCTCCAGGGTGAGAATCATTCCTGGCGGCTGGTCTATCTTTGCGCAGTATAACGTAATTGCCATGGACGCTAAGAGACGAGTTCGAATGGAGCAAAGTCTCCTGGATAGCAGAAATCAGAATTCTGTTTACACTCATGAAGTGAGTGATCTCGGTGATTTTTTGGTGAATGCCGTTGCAGTTAAACTGCAATAAGGACAGTGGAGTGAAAACCGCTGGAGGAGGAGCAGGGGTTAAACTAGGCCTAGCATTCCTGATCATATTGTTTGGGGGTGCTGGGGGCTGAGGAGGAGGTGGAGGGCTAGGAGCAGCCCTTGGTCGCCCTGTATTTATGCATCCCGGTGCAACATATGCTGTGGAGTGCTGACCAACCCTTCTCAGGCCAGAACACCTGAGATGTACCCATTCCAAGCAACAATTACACTGTACTGACCTGGCATTCGTACCAATTCGTTGGCCGCAAACACTACAAAACCATACCTCTGGGCCTGGATTTGTTTCAATGCCGGCGCGAATTAATAAAATTGAGAGCAGCCGCGCCGAGATGTAATGCTCCCAATATGACGAAAAAACACATAACTCGAATCCACACATATACACAGACAAACACAACCTTCCTGCATCGAACCTTCAGGGCTCTTGCCAGGGAGGTATATTGGAAACTTTTGGCCGTTTCCATGTAGAAAACGGGTGTAATCCGCCCCGTAGAGGCAGTTTCCGTAGGACCACGCTTCTCAGACTTAGTCATGTTCGCTGGTTTGTCAATTTTAATAATGATTGGGAGGTGATCTGATCTAAAGGTGGTACGTACTTCCCATCGGGAAACAGCAATTAGGCTGGCACTGACAATAGTTATGTCAGGAGAACTACTGCAAGTGCCCACGACTCTAGTCGGCGAGTCTTCATTGAGTGAACAGAATTCTGAGGCGTCAAGTGATTCGGCGATAGTTATACCCCTGGCATTGTTGTTGGGGTCCGAATGCCAGAGCTGATGGTGCGCATTAAAGTCGCTAAAGATGACCCTGTGCTCTCCGGAAAGGAGAGGACCAATATCGAAATGATAGCCAGAAGGGCAACAAGATTGTGGTGGTACATATACATTTAAAATTTTGATATTAGTACTCACTGATGGAACTGAGATGGCTTGTATTTCCGCCGTACCGTCAGCAACTACATCTAATACACAGTAATGTACGGACTTGTGTATTAGGAAAGCAAGTCCACCTCCAGGGTGAGAATCATCCGTGGCGGCCGGTCGATCTTTCCGCAGTATAACATATTCGCTATGGACACTTAGAGACGAGTTTGCATGAAGCAGCGTCTCTTGGAAGGCGGCCGGCGATGAGAATTCTGTTGGAACTCAAGAAGTGTGTGATCTCAGGGATTTTTAGGTGAATGCCATTACAGTTAAACTGCAATATGGATAGTGGAGTGAAAACCGCTGGAGGAGGAGGGCCAGGCGTAAGACTGGGTCTGGCATTCCTTATCAGTTATCACATTGTTAGGCGGTGTAGGGGGCAGTGGAGGAGAAGGTGGACTGGAAGCCTAGGTTGCTCGGAATTTATACAACCTGCCGCAACATATGCTAAGGAGTGTTGACCCTGTCTTCGTATCCCCGAACACCTAAAGTGAACTTATTCCAAACATTCGAACCGATTCGTTGGTTGCAGACACTACAAATCCATACCCTTGGGCCTGGATTTGTTTCAACATCGGCGCGAATTAATAGGATTGAGAGCAGCCGCGCCGAGATGTAATGCTCCCAATATGGAAAAAACACATATATCGTTTCCACAAATATACACAGACAAACACATCGACTACATCGAACCTTCAGGGCTCCTGCCGGGGCTCTTGCCAGCTTTTGGCCGTTTTGCAAAAAAACGCCCCGTTGTTGTTGTAGCGATTCAAGAGATTTTTTTCTCTTGAATCGAAGGGTGCCCGGAAAGACTCCTGGGGGTTAATGTCATTACAAAATAACAAAAAGATTAACTGATCCATTGGATGATTCTTGCATTAGATCGCAACACAAACAATATTAAGCTAGTAGATAGATAGCCGGATGACCCGATCAGGACTAAAAGCGAAAATAAAACGAAATGGTAGCTTCTAAATTGAAAATAGCAATGGTTCTGTAAAATAATCATCATTTTGGTAACATATTTATAATTTCTCAAGTAAGTGAAAATAGAACTCAATTCGGGAAGCATATTTTTAGGTAGGCTTAGAAAAACTATGAAAATTAAAGAAAAAATATGAAAATACACTATTTATGAGGCAAAAATATTTGATCTTCGACCTCTATCTTTTTCTAAATTGTTTCAAAACCTGTTGAAAACAATCGTAAAGTTTGACAAAAGTGTTGTATTGCCTCCTTTGTGAAAGGAGGAAATACAACACTTTTGTCAAATTCGAATCCGATCCCGGCAACACAAATATCGTTTGGGTAATTGATTCATCATATTATCCAAATATCAATCGTAAAGTTATTATATTTTTTCATTTTCTAAAAAACACCAGATTTTATAGGATTTTTCAACATTTTTAAAATTAAATATTGACTTAGGGTAGATGCCCGATCTGCCCGTGTCGTATGAAATAGCATACGCTAAAAAAAAGTACACTTTTTGCAAAAAATATTTAAATTTTGCACTAAATTAGTTTCAATCAAACCATACATACCGGAAAAATGTATTGAAATTAGTCAAAAAATTACTTGGGCATTATTGGGTTAAGTAGTTTCATATGGAATGGGCGTTTAAGTGCCGATCCTAGGAGCACTTTTGGAATTATTTTTTACATCCTCGCACGCTATCATCGCAACATGGTTTCACTGTGGTCTTGATTGTGGTTTTTAAAAATCTAGCCTTGTTTTTTATGGCGAGATGAATCGGGTTTATGACAAATAAACCGACTTTTTTAAATATTTAAACTTTGTAGACCTCACTGCGAGCCCCAATGTTGCGTACAGTCTGCAGCAAAAAGTGGGTTCTACAAAAAAAATGTTTTTTTTTTTTTTCATTGTCCAATCTTGACCAAACGCAATAAATTCATTCATAGATAGAATAACGCAAAAACAAGCTAATTTCGGACGTTAGCTAAACAATATTTTTCAGATTTGAGTAAATTTTTAGATTTTTTAATAATAGTTTCTGCGGCAGCCCTATGATGCAGTGTTCCGATTCCATCCGTTTCAACACATTTTGAAGATGCATTATTAATATTTCTTAGAAGTTTGGTTATGAATTATGATAAATAATATAATACGTTGTGTTTTTGAGGAGATAGTTCTGCTTGATCGAGGGCAGAATGGTTCCTGCTAAAAAGTTGAAAGTCCTGGTTTGTCCAGTTTTGGATAGCGAATTGGCATTTGACCAAATGACGAATAAATTAAATGAAAACTCCACTTAAATGTCATAGAAATTTACAAATTAAAAATTGTATGAATACCATCAAGGGTTTGCATTCAGTAAGGGGATAGGCGACCAAATCGCTCTTTCATATTGTCCTGCAAAAAAAAAAGGAATTGAAATGGTTCCGTACTGTAGTAACACAAACCTTACTAGTAGTGACTGATAACGTATCAGTCATTGGCCGACATTTGCTTTTTTATCAATACTGCATGATTTTGAAGGTTTATACGGTAGCCGTATGGCGTTGTGTTTCATTTCATCCATTCCTATATAAGTTGTGCAGCTTGTCCCTTTTATTGGAGCTGTCTGTTTAATAGCGTTCGGTTATTTTTTTATCTTCTTTTTTTCTACCAACCACAAAGAGACACAAATCCCACCAAAAATGAATTACTGCTCATAACTCATGTATGTCTAGAACAAAACAAGCAGACAAATTACACCAAAATTACTGATACTGGGCAAAGTTTCTGAATATCTAGACGGGAAATTGCATTCATGGATGATCTGTTGAACTGTGTGCTTATTAGAGGTTCGCAAAATCCTTGTCCTTGTTCGGGTAATAGAGCGTCCGATTAGAGGGATCTATTTTGTATGAATACAGCGTATATTATTGTAATGGGACCTTCAAATGTGTCCGGTTGAAAGTATTGTTCGGTAATGGGGAGTGTTCGTACTTTGATTTTCTGGCTCGTGCTTTGCTAAAGGTACGTTGTCCTTGACACGACTGCGCCGGCTCTAGCGACAGCGACTCGCTCATTTCATATAAAAACTGGTTTTTAGAATGAGAGAAAAATGAGTTTTTATATGAAATGAGCGAGTCGCTGTCGCTAGAGCCGATGCAGTCGTGTCGAGGACAACGTACCTTAAAACTAAAAACTTACATCATATTCTCTGAAAGTATTTACAATAAAATTAGTAATAAAATGAAACGAACGTTTCGGAGCACTTCATATCTCCAGAAATACACGATGAACACGTGAATTTTGTGAAAATGTTCAAATTGTCTTTTAATGCTTAAATTAAACCCATAGTTCCTGCCGGTGAATTGAACTGACGTGTGACATGTAGAAACGAAATCGGAGTTCATCGTCATGGGTCTGCCGTCGAAATCCCACTACCAAAATTATGTTTTTATCGTGGTTCACAATTTCAACGTATTTCATTCAGACACTTTTCTAACATGTCCTTTTCCTTTACAGATACATGGAAAAATATGCCGATCCCTCGGATGAGCCCACATCCGCGGCGTACGATCAAAGTTTCGAAGATATGGATCTAGCTGTTAGCAATTGGAAAGAACTAGTATTCAAAGAAGTCGTCAACTTTACACCGCATACAAATATGTTTCCACAGGAAACGCCGAAATAAAATCAAATTTCGTTCATTTATTAGAGTATATGATATTAATGCAGGCATGAAAACCCACTGTGGGTATTTTCGCCATTCAGACATGAGTGAAAAGATAGTAATATTTATACTGCAACATAAACAACATTTATAAATATATTTTTTGATTTGATTTCTTTAATGCCTTAATATACAAAACTTACATACAAAAACAAACAACAAATAGAACAATTCACAAAACAATAGTGTAATTGTGATAAAACGAACCCAATTTAATTTGTAAGATGTAAAACGAGCAAGAAAAACATAATAAGGTATTGATAAAATTGCAAGGTATTGGTTTAACATTTGTTAAGTACATCTATGAGTAATTACTAGTAGTGCTACTAGATCTTAGTGTGGAAATCATTTAAAATGAGCCAGCAAGTGAAACTTAAACTTAACTTAAAAACAAAGTGCCGTATGTAGAGAAACTCACAAACAAAGATATAAACATTTACTTATATCCGTTAGTCTGTATTAAGAACTTTCTTATGAATGGAATGTCGTCCCAGTTTTTTTTCCGTTATACATATTTTATAGTGATTTTTTTTGTTACTTTCGGCCATTACTATATTAATTAATTATGTGCACAATGTCAGGAGTAATATTTTAAAAAATTGTTTCAATAAAGTTCAAATTTTGCACGGAACAATATGCTATTTCAATTATGTGCCTTTCATCGGAGTTGAAAAATCACGTCGAAAAAAACATACATAGTATGATAAGGGGCAGATCATAAAGGAATACTACCAAAATTCGTTTAGTTCGACTCACAATTCAAATGATTTTATGTTACATTAGAATCACATCAACATGTATTGCAGTGGCGTGGCGTCTTTGGAAGCAAGGGTAGTATTGCTTCCCTTCTTCTTTCAAAATAAAAAAGCAAAGAAGCATGACGTATTTTAATTTTTTTTTTTGAATTTTTCTTATACAGTACACAAGCTCTTTTCGAGAATGCATTAAACATCATACGCAACCCTGTCGCAACGTATAAAATTACTTTAGCATGCGCACTATCCATCAAACCCAATACTCGTGAAAAATACACAGCGAGAAAGTTGACAATCGACAGTCCCGGCGAGACAGAAGCAGAGCCTGTATGAGAGCTTGTGGAGCAGACTTACCAGGGGACTGGGCGGCGGAGGGAAGTTAGTGCGAAAATGAACGCCGTTGGAGGTGGTTTTTAAATTGCTAATTATAAAATTTACCGACTGATCTGTACAGCTCGTACCAAAACTAAGTTGCATCTGATATCAATTTTTCGATTCCAATTGCAGAAAATTTGTATAGCGAAGTGAAGCCGTGTTTTGTTTTTAATTTTAAGTTTTAAGTGCGATTTCATGCTTGTAAGTGTTTGTGTAATTTCTTGTACGTGGCGAAGTTATTTTTTTTAGGAAAATGAGTAATTTTCAATAAGCAAGTAAAACAAAAAAAATTTCAGAAGAGTATGGATTATCAAAATTTAGAGTAATAGAGCGATTTGATATCTTTTCAAGCGTTCTGATAACTTTTCGATAACGTTTTTTTGGTAAAATACATTTGCGGAGTTCATGGATGGATGGATGGATACGGTATCCATCCATCCGCGGAGTTCATAATATACACTGCGTTTCACTTGAATAACACACTGACATTAAATTTATTATCAATATCTTTTTAAAAAAAAATGTAGACAACAGATATTTTGTATTTTTTTATTGGTCATTTGATTAATTAGCTTTAATTTGAAATAAAAAGAGCTCGAATTTTTCCAACATGTAATCTTAGAAAAAAAAAAGTAAAACACCAATGAAAAAACACATGAATTCTGTTTCACTTGAATAGCACATTTTTTTAAAACTTATTTTAATTAACTTTTTATGCAGTGAGGATTGAGGATAACTTATTATTGTTCAGAATACAAGTTGAGATCAATTTGAATTAAAATTAGCAATTTTCGTAATGGGTTGAGCCTTCCCCGTTTGAAATAACCTCCTAGATCCTATTAGGCACAGAATCGTACAAACTTTTGATGTAAGCAAGGGAAATGGTATCTCATGATCGCTGAATGGCTTCAATTAGTTCAGTATTTGTTGAAAACTGTTTACCAGACTCATAAACTTTTCAGACCAGCCATCCGCAAACAGTTTCTATTATGTATGTTTAGATCCGGCGAGTATGGTGGCCAGTTCAAAAGAGTAACATTTTTGGACTCGATAAACGACTTTACGACACGGGCAGTGTGTATTGGTGCATTGCCTTGTTTGAAAGTCCACGGCAATGGTACAAAAAGACTTTCGAATGTCAGAAAAGCCCTTTTCTAAAACACCTTGATACGACTTAGCATTCATAGTGGTGTCTAAGAATTGGAGTTCACAAGTGCCGTAATAGGATAAGGCTCACCAAACCATAACGCCGCCAACACGACTGTGCAAACGATCCAACTGGTGAGTCTCCTTCCTTAAATCATAATAATAACAGTTTATCCGTCGGGCCCTTCCAAATTTCTTCTCATTAGAAAAAACAATGCGATACCACTCTTTGGTCCATGACATGTTGGTACGACAAAAAGTCAACCCAGCTTGTTTACGAGCGGGGTTAAGTGGTGTTTTTCTTTTATTTTTAGACGCTTAAGGTGTTTAGGTTTTGAATTAGCACGCCATACAGTTGTTTTAATCGCACTGAAACCAACTTTTAACCGAATTTTGTCTACAGAATCATATGTGAACTCGATGCTTCACGCAAAATAGATCGCTCATATTTTCCCATAATTTTCACCATTTTTAATAAAATTGTAAATCACGTTTCTGCTTTTTCCATTTTTTTTTTTGATATTTTAGTAACTGAATGGTCACAATCCCTGTAGGTTTTTATTTTAACTTGTTCTTCGCTTGTTAAGGCTTTACCACGACCCATTTTTTTTTTAAACAACGAATCGTATTTAAAATACTCAAAACAACTATAGATTGTAATATTTTGACTACGTGCACCACGTATGAGAAGCTTAAACCCAACTGTGCTATTCTAGTGAAACAACAAATCTGCTCGCTTTTGAAGCAAATTGGTGAAAAAAGGTAACGGTAAATTTGGAGAGTACAATTTTTCCTTCGAGGAGCCCACACCAACAAGACAAAAAAAACTACTAGCAAAGTCATAAGAATATTGATATACATATAAGCAAATTATAATGAAAAAACTGAATGTGCTATTCAAGTGAAACGCAGTGTATACTCGCATGTACATATGTAGATATTTGAATAATACATACGAATATACTGTAATAGAAAAAAACGCTTAATTGGGTCTTCTTAACACTACAGAATATTTTTTGTTTAGTTTGTAGTCATCTTTATTGTATAAGGATTTCATTCTTATTTCTGAACAGGTGCGCAGGTGCTTATTTCATTTATAGCATAGGCAGTGTTGCCAACTGGAAGTTTAGAAAACGGCTAAATTTAGCCGAAAAACCGGCTATAGTTTTTTTAAAAACGGCTAAAAAATCCGGCTAAATAAATTTAAGCGAGAAAAACGGCCAAAAAAACCGGCTAAATCATACAAAAGAGTCACATTACGAAAAAATATAGTCAAAAACTGATTTTAATAATTTTATTTCTTTTCTGGAGTACTATCCGTAAACTATGCTTTAGGCAGATTTCTTAGTTTGATTACATACATATGCTCCAATTGCTGGCATTACAGTCCAAATTTACATTGTTCGGAGATAGCTCAACTAGTCAAAATTGTTGTATAGGTACAATTTCTCGGTTAAGTCCATAACCACATTAGGTTCAAAATTGTGGAACATAAAATTCGTAAGAGGAACGCCCAATGCGTAACTATGGGCAACGGCAACCGCATTTATGTATGGATATCCTGCTATCATCGCACCTGAAAAATCTTATATTTTGATTGAAATTTAACCATCTTAGGCCCAATACATATCCAAATCATCATGAAGATAATCTATCATTATGATGAAAGTTCGAAATTGGTGGGACACATATGCTTTCGTCATTGGAATTCGTTATTTACTTTTGGCGTTTGAGTAAATGGAGAAAATATCCCTCACAATTGCGATATTTTGATGAATAGTTCAATAATTTGAGAACACACTTTTCTTAAAGAATTTGAATAAAAATGTGTAAAGATTGATAACAAATTTAATATTTTTGTAAACATTCTTGTTCTTGAATTTTACAACAAATGGCGTCCCCAATGATGGTCAAAATGCGTAATTTGGAACTCGTGCTAATGATGATAAATTGGCGTCATTCGAAAATATGTGTGTCAAGCTTGTTATTCATTTTCGAATTTGAGCCTTCCAAATTTTATTTTATTTTTCATAGTTACAAAATTGACGTTCCATTGTTGATGTTCCGCAATTACGAATTTGATGCTCCAAAGATACGAAATTGATGTTCCAAAATTATGAGCTTGGCCGGGAAATGGTATAGATTTTTGGTAAATATGCTGCTACAAACCCAACAACAAATTGTAATGCATCTACGAAAATGTGTAGTTTCTATGAATCGTCACACGTTGTGCAAGTAGCTTGCCCAGTAAACTACAAAAATTAGATTTAAGTGAGTATATATTTCGAGGTCAACTTACCCCCTTCTTCAGCATTTAGCTTTTGTGCTGAAGAAGGGGGTAAGTTGCCCCCGAAATATATACACATTTAAATTTAATTTAAACTGTTTTCCATTTTGCAAATTATTCAGCATATTGGTGGTTAGTAAATTACATACTTAGACTAGGTACTAATATAGTCAGTTCCCTCTACTCCAAACTCATGCCACTTGTCTCGGACGGCTTACGCGACCTGAAGCACAGCGTATGTTAGGGAAGGGGCAGCACTGTAACAAGTACTGGCGGCTTAAGTTAGATTAAAATTAAATAATACAGCGATACACTGCGTTTCACTTGAATAGCACATTCAGTTTTTTCATTGTATATCAATATTTTAATGACTTTGCTAGTTGTTTTTTAGAGTTTTTTAGAAAAAATTTTTCATAAAACCCTTATGAAATCGATTTTGTCCGTCCGTCCGTCCGTCCGTCTGTCCGTCTGTTCACTAAATAACTCGCGAACGGCTCAACCGATTGTCATGAAATTTGGTAGGAATGTGTAGAATGGTTACAGTCTTTGGCACATATACCTTAGAAGTTGGTAGGAAGAAGACAACAGGGTGTCCCGAACGTTTTTATCGGAGATTGGCGTATGGGTATTTAAATCAAAGATCTAAACGAGTACACCTCATATCAGTTAAAATTTTCCAGTTTCGAGTAACGGTAAAAAAGTTATTGGCGTTTAAAGTTAAACTTCCTTTTCGAGCTCCATTTTCTAAACCGTTATAGGGATCGATATGAAACTTTGCACAAAGATTGGTTGGTAGGGCCTTATATACGTTAAATATTAAGACTGTTGACTTTTGCAAAGGAAAAGTAAATAACAGTAAATTTGTAAAATTTCAATATGTTCGTGTGTAGACCCTCTTAGGTTTCCAAATATGAAAATTCTGCTAAGGGTTTTTAGAAAATTACATACAGAATATGTCTACGAATTTTCATTCGAATAACTGTATCCAAACCGGAAATATAGCCAAATAAGTATTTAGTAAGGGCATTTCACAATGCAAGCCTCGCATTTCTTCAATGTATATCTTTTAACTTGATGAAACAATGAACATGAAATTTGGTGGAAATGCATAGAATGGTAATAGTGTTTGCCACAAAAAGTTTTGAAGTTGGTAGAACCAAGTTAACAGGGTGTCCCTGAATAGCTGCAAAAGTATACTTGTTCAATACTCATAGGAAAGCTTGCGTTGGCTCTTATGACAGGGAACACAATGGAATCATTTTATATAAGGTTGCTTTTCCTTGATTAAAAAACAGTAACAGTAGATTTACAGGTAATAATTCAGTTCATATATAAAGCCAAGCCATCCTTACGTTTGCCTGAGTTTCTTTTTGGTCAAAGGCCATCAGAAATCTTAAATCGAAAAATGCCTTTAGATTTGCCTTGGATTACTTTTATACAATACAAACTGGGTAAATAGTAAATCTATTTTTGGATTGGTCTAATTAAAGGTGGAACAGAATGAAAGGCGCTGGAACGCGTTTATTTAGACCAATCCAAAAATAGATTTACAGGAAGCATTTCATTAATGTTGTGCACAATACTTATTTATTGCTTATAAAATATATGTACAAAAAATATTCACTATGCATTAAAATTCTAAAAAACCCTCGTATTGCGGGCGCAGCCCTCTGTACGCCGGTATTTTTTTGTTTTGTTGGTGTGGGCTCCCCGAAAGAAAAATTGTACTCTCCAAATTTACCGTTACCTTTTTTCACCAATTTGATTCAAAAGCGAGCAGATTTGTTGTTTCACTAGAATAGCACAGTTGGGTTTAAGCTTCTCATACGTGGTGCACGTGGTTACAATATCACAATCTATAGTTGTTTTGCGTATCTAGGGACGCGGGAGCGTCCCGCCCTCAAAGAAGAATGAAGAATTTAAACAAATCAAAAGTGAGAAGCGACTAAGACTATGTTTACACGACCGAACAAGTACGGGTTTTCGGACATCTGTAGCTCGGACTCTGGTTGGTCCTGAGTGTTCAAATTCGGTAAAGGTTGTCGTTCGCGCCGTCTTACGAAGTGTAGAAAATTTCAAGAAGATACGAGGGAAAACACTGGAGATATAAGAGTTTGAAAATAGCATTTTTTCAAAAATCTTGTTCTCGTTGTTCTTGTTGTTCTTGTCGTTCATTGACAGGGCTACAGCCTTGCAGAGGGCATCTCGGGAGTTGGTCTCTTTTCCCATTGATAGAGTCTGTCGTAAAGGTGTGCATAGGCTATCGTTTGCTCCGATCCGTGGTGTAGAAAAAAAGATACAGCGGAAAATGTGAAAAAATACATAGAGTTTCTCGCTTAAATCTTTTTATATGTTTTAAAGGAAGCATTTTGCAAAAGTCGGAGATTGGCCCGAAAAATGCCTAGAAAAGAATCGTATAGTTTTGTTATTTGGCAGGACTGTTTCGAACAATCTCTTGTATATGTTCTCTAAAGTTTTCAGTTGTAAAGCGTCTGCAAGAGCGGCGGCAAGCAAGGGCTCAAAGTTCCAGATTTGGTTCGTCTCTTATACGAGTACGTACATATTACTATAATATTGAATGAACAAATAACATCCCGATGATCCTAAAGCTTCCAGCAAACGGTAGAGGTTCGCAAAACACACACACCTCAGGTTACGAAGAACGCTAAGGTTACAAAGGTTACCAAGAGGGTTATTATTGTTATTATCTTCTCAAACATGGTCGTGATAAAAGGACAGTGAATATCGTCTTCATTTCAAGAAAATAAACGCATTCATTTATTGTTATCTTAAGTTGATTTTGTCAATTGAAAACTGCAAAAAAATATGATATCTCACAAAAACAACTGTCGACGTTATGACAATTTAGTATCTACATATAATTTCCACAATTATTGCAAAGTGCAATAGGTGCAATGTACGAAAGTACAATGTATGACAGTACATTGCACCAATTGCACTTTCTTTTGCATAAGTAGAATTAATATACTATGTAAGCAATTTTTTATTATAAATACATGATAAGTGAAATAAAGAAAAGGCCAGTAAATAGAGATCGGTTGTATTAATTGCGCGACATAATTTGGTCCGTCGAGCTTCGAAAAATTCTGTCAGATAGAGCAAGTTCTATCCTTTTTAGTTTTTCGCGTGGTTAAACCGTAAAGTATCTGGTCACTGATTTTTAACAGATCTTGTTAATTAGTTCACCCTTAATTTGGAGATTACTGCTGATTCTTAGCAGTTTCGAGTCCTGGATTGCTATTGCTGATTTTTAACAGATTTTGTTAAATAGTTCATCTTAATTTGGAATTTACTGCTGATTCTTAGCAGTTTCAAGTCCTGGATTGCTATTGCTGATTTTTAACAGATTTTGTTAAATAGTTCATCTTAATTTGGAATTTACTGCTGATTCTTAGCAGTTTCGAGCCTTGGATTGCTGTTGCTGATTCTTAACAGATTTTATTAATTGGTTCGCTCGAAAATTTTAATTGGGAGATTGTTGCTGATTCTTACAGATTCCCGGTTCATGTCATACAAATACATGTCATATTTCGGTTTGGGAAAAGCCGTTCCTTAAAAAAAAAAATAAATAATAACAACAAGAAAAATCGTTGTGGAGTGTTCACCGTGTTGGTGTGTAATAATCATCGTTTAAAATTTTGCTTATTAAGTGCAAATTTGTGTCGTTATCTTTTAAATTTGATGTATTTTATAGCTCAGTAAATTTAGAGCATCAATTCTTTTCTAATTGTGATTTCTTGCATATTAGTTTGTGATCTATTTTTTGTCAGTTTGTGAAGTTCTATCATTTGTTCTTTGTGATTGTGATTTTTTGCTGAAAATTAATTGGGTAAGTGATTTTAAATTTTTATTCGGCGGATTCATACATAATTCCCTTTTCTATAACTATATAATATCCGAAATCTAAATCAAAATGAGTGATCTTATTCAAAAACAAAAACTATTATTCGATTCCATAGTTAAAATTTTTGACAATGCAAAAAAGCTTGCACATCCCTTAAGGACGGTTACAAGACTCAATAATTTGAAGTTTGAGCTTCAGTCGTTGTGGATAACCTTTCTCGATAATGATAGGTTACTACAAGCAGAAGCTGACAAAAAAGTTTCCTATTTTGTTGATAACAAATTTGAAGAGGCTCAAGCAATTTACAACAGTGCGATAATATTTTTAAATTCGAACTTGAAGACTCCCGCTGATGAGCCAATAGCAAGTACCTCAAAAAGTATTGACAGTACAGACAAGGGCAATTCGATAGCTGTTTTCGAGGAAGTAGTAAGCCGATTGGTGCAAGCTATGTCCACTCATACACCAAAAGAGCAAGGCATCAAAATAAAGCCTTTGTATATCGAAAAATTCAAGGGCGAGGCCTGCAAATACCAATGTTTCAAAAATGTTGTCAAGCAGGTTCTTGATGCACAACGGATTACCCCCTTACAGAAGCTTGTACACTTAAGGTCATATTTAACAGGTGAGGCGCTGGAATTGGTGTCCCATCTCTCCTTGCAAGAGAGCAATTATTCTGTAGCTTGGAAACTACTGAATGATCGCTACGACAACAAGAGATTAATTGTGGAGGGCTATATATACCTTTTTCAAGACAAATTTCCGATATCTCAACACAAATTCACGATCCACCAAATGAAATTATCGGTATCACAAATGAAAACAACGCTCTCACAAATGAAATCAACGGTCTCACAAATGAAAACAACGCTTTCACAAATGAAATCAACGATCTCACAAATGAAATCAACGGTCTCACAAATGAAAACAACGATCTCACAAATTAAATTAACGGTCTCCCAAATGAAATTAACGGTCTCACAAATGAAAACAACGCTCTCACAAATGAAAACAACACTATCACAACACAAATTAAGCATTGTTCAACACAAAATTTCGATCTACCAAGTCAAAACAACGGTATAAAAAATCGAAATAACGATTTTACAAGTGATGTTAAGCACTTTAATATTAACATTGATATTTTTCTATTAATTGCTGATTTTTACATTAATGTCAGTATTATAAGGAGGATATGTTAACAAAATCATGCAATCGAGGATAATTGTCAATGTACAACAAAAAAAGGTTGCATTACACACTCTATAGTCCGTATTTTGAAAGCTTATGCTTAATGTAAATAATGCATGTCGTGCTCTGTGGCCGTGATCGTTCGGTCGCCACTCTGTGAAATAGACACTCATAGAGAAACGAGTTTCCAAACTCGGCAAGACTCGTCGCAAGTTTATTATTCAGAAGAAGATGATAAGAAATATTCTTATCGTAGAATAATAAACTAACAATGCGACTAGGAAGTGGTATGGCTGACAACCGTATCACACTCCGAATTCAATTGTCTTTGTAACGTTGATGGACTACACACGGTAGTCATCAACGCACCATGCTCCACTAGGAGTTACGGTAATCGAGAGAGAGAAATAATGCAACAAGAACTCCTAGGACCTAACTAGTACCTCTCGGAAGTATGAATTACTTACCCCTTTGTATATTACCATAGATGAACTCTACTCACCGGGGTCTCAGAGAAGCCAGGGGTCTTCTAACGTTGAAGCGCCACAGCCCTCACTGGCTTCAGGGACGTCGAATCGGAATCGGCGAAGAAGACGAAACACCGGTCGCTATTCAAAATACAGCCGACAACAGAAGGAGCTGCTCATAAAATTTTATGAGGATGGAATGTCCATCAAGAAAGCCGCTGGAGCCTCGAATATCAAATATGATACGGCTAGGACAATCATAAGGCTCTACTCCCGAAACGATTGTACGTTGGTGGAACAACCACGAGGAGGTTGTCGGCACAAGAAACTGACGGAAGACGTTCTACCAAAAATTGAATGCTGCATCGAACGGAATCCGTCAGTTTCGATTAAGGAAATGAGAAGGCAGTTGGCGCAGGAGGGGTTCAATATCAGCATGACGACAATCAGCAATGGTCTGGCAAGACTGGGCATAACATTAAAGCTGGCACATTTTGAGCTTATCAATGTAAACGCTCCACGAATGATTGAGCTTCGAAAGGAATATGCCACAGAGCTACCGCGAAGGTGCCAGCAAACACGACAAAAAATGATTTTTATCGACGAGTGTGGATTCAATACTTGCAATGCCGAAAAATTTTGCTGTTTCATGCGTGAGCTAATGGAAAAGCTTGGCGAATCTTGGCAAGAGGCATTGGTTATTATGGACAACGCGAAAATCCATAAGGGGAGAGAAGTCAAAGAGATTGTGAATACAGCCGGCCTGTTATTAGAATTTTTACCCCCATATTCGCCAATGTTGAACCCGATAGAGAAAGTTTTCTCTAAAGTAAAATTACACGTTCGTCAAACTTTGGCTGATACTTCGAGGGAACACGTACTGACCGACTTAATCCATGCAGGAATCGCGAGTATATCACCATCAGATTGCTCCAATTTTTACATGGATATGATGATGCAACTTCCCACCGCTGCTGCTGGAAACGAGTTGCATTAATATAATATCAAAAAGTCTCTAAAAGTCGGTATTTGTTCCTTCGAAATACCACCCATAGTTTGCCGCATAGGCAGCTTTACTTTAGAAACCCTTCCCGAATATGGGGGCGAAAATATGAGCAAATCACTTAAACTTATGGATTCTTCCATTGCCCATAATTACTTATTCGTCTTGCGAAGGTTTTCCAAGCATTTCTATTAAGTAGTGCACGGAACGGACTTTTTCGGCATTGTAACTAAAGTTTGCTACTACTGATACTTTGATACTTCTGATTAGTCCATAGTTATAGTTATGTAGTTAAGCAATGAATATTTAATATTATAATCTAATTAAATATGGTTATATTAATCGGAATATTAATGTTTTTATTAATAATTACAAATTTTTAATATTTCACAGATGATGTTTAATTCGACTTGGAACATCGTTATTTCGATTTTTTATACCGTTGTTTTGACTTGGTAGATCGGAATTTTGTGTTGAACAATGCTTAATTTGTGTTGTGAAAGTGTTGTTTTCATTTGTGAGACCGTTGATTTCATTTGTGAGACCGTTGTTTTCATTGGTAAAAGCGTTGTTTTCATTTGTGAGACCGTTAATTTCATTTGGGAGACCGTTAATTTCATTTGTGAGATCGTTGATTTCATTTATGAAAGCGTTGTTTTCATTTGTGACACCGTTGATTTCATTTGTGAGAGCGT
Organism: Microchrysa polita; assembly: GCA_949715475.1. Taxonomy (NCBI): domain Eukaryota; kingdom Metazoa; phylum Arthropoda; class Insecta; order Diptera; family Stratiomyidae; genus Microchrysa; species Microchrysa polita. The sequence goes on from OX454421.1 coordinate 40,194,918, forward strand.
TGTTTTCATGTGTGATACCGATAATTTCATTTGGTGGATCGTGAATTTGTGTTGAGATATCGGAAATTTGTGTTGAAAAAGGTATATATCAATTATTAGATCTCCACAATTGTGTATCAAGAGACACCAAATCGTTAAAGAAGCTACTTGATTCCGTCAGGGAAATCCTACAAAATCTAAAAGCGGTAGGTCTAGATATTTCGGGATGGGATCCAATTATTTTTCCTATCATGTACCGTAAATTAGATACAGGCTCGAAATTGGATTTTGAGGGTTCACTCCAAGACAAAAAGTCTTTACCATCTGTAAACACGTTAATTGAGTTTATGGAGTCACGAATCCTCAAATTTGAGAGTTGCCAACTTTCCTCAACAGCTAGCAATAATAAACCATCTAAAACATCGATTCATATCACTCAGGTTAATGGCAATAAAAAGTACTGCCTTGTTTGCAAATTAAAAACTCACAATACTCTTGTATGTGATAAGTTCTTAAAAGCAGTGGCGGCTCGTCATAGTGGGCAAGGTGGGCACGGCCCGCCCTATAAATAAATACACTTATTGTATATTCTCATCTTTTAACATCAGTAGAAATGTACAACAAAATTTTACCTTTGACTATTAGGTGAACATCATTCATATTAATAGTTTTTTCCCATCACTACCAAGTCTCTCGCGAATCTATCAATTACTGTTTGGGAGCCACTGCACAAAAACATTTCCGGTGTTTGTTTTAATCAACAAATTAGGCTGCTTTTAGGCTTTTTTTGTTTGATCAAAATCGAAACTGCCTATGTGTATGCAATAATCAACTCGCATATTCAAACCTTTAGGTATTGTTGAAAATCTACTTACCATCGACATAAAGACGAGGCATCTAGTTCACAGTGGGCCACTTGCGCGGGTGACCAAATTACAGCAACAAATCATTCGAAGTTTATGAAACTTTTGGAAGCGGTGGCATCGAATTCAACACCGACAAGGTCGGCCGGCCTATAGCAGCTCGAATGGAATCAGTGTAATAAAAATGAGAATGATGATGACGTAGATAGACAATTAAGTACAATTTTCGGGGTTACCATGAGCTGGTCAAAATGAATAAAAAACCAACGATGGCTCAATGCTATGTAGGAAAACATATTTCACGGGAGGATTTCTTGTGTAATGATGATTATTAGATTAATAATTTTGAAGTGTTCATTGTATTATGTATTAGAATGTAAAATAAACTTTCGGGAACATGAACATTATTGTTGTGCACTTTTAGCACTTTTGATTTGTTTTAGACTATGTACATTTACATTGAAAATGCTAAAGGCGCACAACATTAATTCGCATGTCCCCCGAAAAATCTATTTGATAGTCTAATAATTATATACTAGGACACTGCATTTAAAAACATAATGATCCTAAATTAAAAAATAATATCTTGATCTAAAAAATGGTTGCAAAACTTTGAAATTGAAGCGTAAATTTATGGTTCCATTTAATACAATGCGAACTTTACGTGGAAAGTCGTTAATTTTAGGTGTTTCCAAAAGATTTTTATTCCGTGAATGTGCCCATCCTGTACAAGGAGGCACGAGCCGCCACTGCTTAAAAGCCAAGAACAAATTCATATTTCTTAAAGATCATAACATATGCATAAAGTGCGGAAAACATGCGTACAAAAACAAACAAGATCAAACAATTTTACCGTGCTTTTCGGCCGGAAAGGTGAAGTGCGGAATTTGTGCATTGAACCACCTGACCGAGTTACATCAGGAAAAGGTTGAATTACCTAAAAATGCAAGTAAACAAAACAGTGGAAAGCATCATCTTTCAAGTTCATTACTTGATCCATGTGCACCGGCTTATGCAAATCCATCGCCGTCAGCACAAATTCACGAATGTCGTTCAACTAGCAACATGAACACATATAGTGACTACAATCATTTTGCCTACCGCAATAGTTTTTGCGGATAATAATAAAAATCTGATGAGCTGTAGAGCTCTGATTGATCAATGTTCCCAAAGCAATTATATTTCTGAAGAACTTGTTCAGAAACTTAACTTGCATAAACGTTCTACTCATGTTGAAGTTTTTGGAATGGGGGGTACATTGATCGACAAGGTCAATAAAGTAGTAACGTTGAAAATTCGATCCACAAAGAATTTAGAATATTCTTATGACCTTGTAGCGTATGTTGTGAAAAAAGTTTCCAGGGACCTATCGCAAATAGTGTCGAATTGTCCACAAAATTCGACTTGGCGGATCCCTACTTCCGGAAAGCAGTCAACATACAAATGTTGATTGGCGCTGGAGTTTTCGCAAAAATCATTGACACAACTATACCTTCTTTTAGGCAAAATAATATCTTAATACAACCATCCACTTTGGGATATCTTGTATCGGGAGGGTGGAATGGAGATTCTCAATACGTCTCTTCCTTTATTACTTCCAATGAGATAAAAGCTGTGGAAGAAAATTTGAAAAAGTTTTGGGAGATAGATCAGCCTAAGGAAATCAAAGATGCTGATTTAGCATTGGAAATATATAATACAAAACATTACAGAGATCATACAGGTAGATTCTACGTTCCATATTTGTTCAAAAACGAACATGAAAAAGTACTAGGAAACTCATTTGATGGTGCTAAGCGCTTGTATTTAGCACAAGAAAAAAGACTTTCGAAATATCCAGAAAAAAAGGAGGCAATAGATAATTTCTTAAAAGAATACGAAAGATTGGGTCACATGAAAATTATAGAGGATGGAAAGAAAACAGAGATTAGAGATGGATCTGTTTACTACATCCCTTATCATGCCGTTTTCAGGGAAGACAAACTAACCACCCGGGTAAGAGTTGTCTTTGATGGCTCATTTCCATCAAGCAATGGCTTATCATTTAATGACATAGTTCATACCGGGCCGAATTTATTACCAACTGTCTTCTCCATAGTACTACAATCACGTCAATTTCCAATATTTGTAACTAGTGATGTGACGAAAATGTTTCGACAAATAGGAATTATTAAAGATCATCAAGACATACTTCGGATTATTTGGCGCTTGAATCCTAACGATCATATAAAAGAATATACTCTTCAGGTTGTGACCTACGGGATTGCTTGTTCCCCCTTTGAAGCCATTCGAACGATGGAGGAAATCTCAAAAACAGCTCCCACTATAGAATCCAAAGAGGCTATTGCACGGAAATTTTATATGGATGACCTTATCGCCGGAGCATATGAAATTTCGGATGCAAAAAGGCTTACTGTTGATATTCGAAACACTCTGGCCAATTCCCAGCTATTTTTAAATAAATGGTGGAGTAATTTTCCAGAAGAAGTTTTAGCGGATATAAGTCACGACGAAAGGTTGGATAATTTCATTGGTGGTGAAATAAATGAAGTTTCCTTAATTGGTATCAACTGGAATCCAAAGCAAGATACTTTAGGCATAAAAGTTCCCAAACTAGACTCGATTCGGTCCACAAAGAGAGGTATTTTAGCAATAAATTCGAAATTTTTTGACCCCATTGGGATTATTCTCCCATTCATAATGCTATTACGGATACTAATGCAGCGAATATGGCATTTTAAAAATCTTAAAAATAGTGAATGTGAATTAATAGGATTCTCCGACGCTAGTAAAAACGGAATCGCTGCGCTAGTTTATATACGGATCAGAGTTAATGACGTTTACAAGGTATCGTTTGTAGCTGCTAAGGGAAAAGTTACACCACCTAATGGAATCACAATCCCTAAGGCAGAATTAGAGGGACTAAATATGTTAGCATTACTTATCACTAACATAAAAGAGTCTCCAAGAGCTTCCACCAAACCAGCGCGGGTGCGTTACGCGGTACACACAACACAGACTCCACACGAATTGGCAAATTCAGCGTGGTTTATCGCGGCGGAAATTATTTCACAAATTCTGACGCATACCGCACCACGCTGTTTTGGTGGAAACTATTAACTAATTCAATAACTTTTGAATGCATATCTTTGCGAGCATGTTGGCGGGATTGTATTATATCAATCCTTTTTGCGGCTGACAACTTTTTCTTTGGCGGAAACTTTTTACAACAGAGTTGTTTTTGTGAGATTTTAATAACGATTCGTTGATGTAAAAAAAATGTTGGGTCGTGGTAAAACCTTAACAAGCGAAGAACAAGTTAAAATAAAAACCTACAGGGATTGTGACCTTTCAGTTACTAAAATGGATGATTTACACGCTTTTTACAGTGAAGCTTTTACTCCAGAAGTGCTGGGAATATAACATCGACGTATACCAAATATTTGTCGACTTCAAGCAGGCATACAACAGTATCGATCGAAGTGTACTGTACAACATTCTGCTGCATTTTGGTATGCCGGCTAAGCTAGTGCGACTCATAAGAATGACGATGACTAATACCGTCTCGCAGGTCAGAGTTCAGAACAGACTCACTGACCTATTTGAAACTCGTACTGGACTCAAGCAAGGCGACGGGCTGGCGCCGACGCTCTTCAACCTGGCTCTGGAGTAATTTGGACAGCAGCGGAACGCTACTCATTAAATCGACTCAACTAGTAGCCTACGCCGACGACATCAACATCATGTCTCGAAGATTGGGTGATGCAGAAAGCCTTCTGCATAATCTCAATAACGCCGCCAAAGAAGTTGGGCTACATATCAACGAGTCTAAAACCAAGGTCATGATGCAATCAAAAACTAGAACGCGAGCAAATTCAAGCATCACAGTGGGGGACCGCAATTTAGAATATGTAGACAACTTCACTTACCTGGGTTGCAAAAGAAAGCCTTCTGCATAATCTCAATAACGCCGCCAAAGAAGTTGGGCTACATATCAACGAGTCTAAAACCAAGGTCATGATGCAATCAAAAACTAGAACGCGAGCAAATTCAAGCATCACAGTGGGGGACCGCAATTTAGAATATGTAGACAACTTTGTCACAGGAACACGAAGCTCCACGTGTATAAAACCATCATCCGACCTGTGCTATGCTATGGCTGCGAGGCATGGACCCTAACCCAAAACTCTGAACACCTGTTGGACACATTCGAGCGAAAGGTTCTCCGAAGAATCTTCGGGGCCGTTCGTGAACGAGGTGAATGGCGCATCCGGTACAACCTTCAGTTGCATCAGCTGTATGATGAGCTACAGGTGTCGAAGATCGTGAAATTGCAGCGATTGCAGTGGGCGGATCATGTACAAAGGATGAACGACGATCGCATGCCCAAAAAGGTGATGAACGCGCAACGAGTGGACGGAGCCAGATTGCGTGGACGACCGAGAGCCCGATGGGAGCATTCTGTATGTGAGGACGCCCACCAGATGCTAGGCTTTCGGAATTGGAGGACAAGGTCGCGTGACCGCGACAATTGGAGGTTTTCAATCCAGGCGGCCAAGGTCCGACGTCGGGCTATCGTGCCATAAAGAAGAAGAAGAAACGTGATTTACAATTTTATTAGAAATGGTGAAAATTATGGAAAATTTCCCCACCGTTTGTGACATAATCCACGACAGTAAGAATACATTTTCATTGAAAAAATCGCAGCGGACAAAAATTTCACTCTCGATGTCAGTACTAGGCTTAAGTTCGAACGAAGAAAGCGCTAAAGGTTTGTGTTCGTAGAGACGACTCATGTGATGATCGCTCAGCGATCGCACTTAAACCATCGATTCTGAGCACTATATGCGTATATTTTTTCTACAGAAATGCTCCTTTAGATCATAGTCGACACAAGGAAAGTAGTACCATGCTAAAAATATGCAAATATAGCTGGGGATTGGATGCGAAATTACGATCGCTGAGCGATCGTCCCATGAGTCGTCTCTACGAACATGTACCTTAAGGCTTGATGAGCGTCTGGAAAGAGCGTGGGGTAAAGAAAGAGCAGTCCAGCGACAGTTGAGTGATGATATTATCAATTCCTTGTGCTCGGGGTAAGATCCAAAGTGCTCGCATTCGCCATTGGCGAGGTACCCCTCGGATCATAATCTGCAGTGTAAAATTGTAAGCGCGTGGCGTCCCGTGACCCTCGCTCCGCAGCGAGCCGGCTACGTCCGTCACCCTCGAGAATCGCTAGCAGGGGATACGTATACACTGATGTATATGATATGACTCGCACCACCTTGGTTTAGTATTAATTTTGAAAAGAGTATTTTCCAGAAAAAATTTGCAAATTCATACCTGTATTGCTGTATTACGAATCTAGAGCACATGGTATCCGTATCATATGAACAATATTGACCAATCAGCCTTGATGCGCCACTAAACATGTGACCGTACAAAATTTACAATCACGAGGATCTTCATTTTGATATACAGTAAAACTTCGCTCTTCTGGGGTTTAAGCTAAAAAAGCGTTATAACCGGGAAAACGCTATAGCCGGGAAGTCCAAGAAAAATACAGTGAACCCCCGTTATTCGCGGTCCCAACATTCGCGAATTCGCTTATTCGCGATTCATATTTTCCGACACTTCTTCAACATTCACTATGCTTATTCGCGATTTCTTTCTAGTTCGAATTCGAAAATTTGAAAAAATTGAACTAAATTTTCGTGTTTGTTTTAACCCCTACGATTTCTTTGAACGCTATAAAATTTTTCATATCCTAATCTATCATATTTTTCTATCCTAATCATAATCTTTATATTTTTGGGGGAGTAGCAAGCGTGGATTTTACAACAATATTTTATGAAATGATTGAAACCGCCCTTTACCGGAACAAAAAACTGCACTGGGGCTCAATGCCGCAAAAGATTAATTGACACTATTGCTTCGCGCGTATGCAAAGTAAGGCTTTTAATAGAATTTACCAGTGATCGTACTGGTCGCCCGAAAATTAAAATTAAATTAAAATTATAGAATCTCTAAATCCCTACAAAACAAGAGACGTAAACTGCTTTTCTTGATCTAAAACGTCATGTTTGGGAGCCAAAAAAGCAACACGGCACTGGTTTATTAAAGTACGATGCGTTGTCGTTATGGGAGAGCAGCTTTTTCGCTCTAAACGAGACGTATCTGCTTCAAGCCGACATAGAATTTAGCCAATAAAAGACTGCTGCATTACTCTGTAAACGTTCTTCTATTCTAGATAAAAATTTGTGTGGATCACCCCCTCCGAGTCCCTAAAAATGAAACAAAGGCTTTTCGGACCATAAGAACGTCCTGAGCAGTGAACGATGTTTCCCACATGTTCATATAATCACCTCTCCTATTTGCCTTGATTCCTTTCATTGATCGGCTACCACGAGGTCATGGACTGCGTCGATCATTTCCTCATTTGGGCGGATTTGGGAACTTGCTCATCCAGAATCTGATCATGGAAAACGAGTCGTTGAGTGCCCTAAAAGTTACATAGATTTGTTGGTCAAACTTGGAAGGAGCGTTGGTGGCGAAAGCTTCGAAAACCTAACCGAAAATTATGGTCGCAGCAAGTTGTCTGATCTCCATGGTGCCAATTGAACTGAAGGAAAAAATTCGCGAAGAAAGCGAACGGAAGTTATAAGCTGCTGCAAAAAGTGCAAGGAATCAAAAACCACTCCAGGAGTTTAGTGACAGAAACGTTTTTTTTTTTAAATCCTTAATTGCTTTCAGCGTTTTACGCCTGCCGTCCATTACATGCTTCGAGCGGCGCGGCGCTCCCGCGTTTAAAGGTTTTTCCGAATTTTAATGGCGTAACCAAGCAAAATATGGCGTAACTATGCAAAATAAACAAAAATTCCATTCAATACAACGGAAAAGCTTTCTGAATATTGTATGTGCTTATACCTTTTACTAGTAAAAGCTTTTTTTCGCACATTTTGTGAAAGCTTTGCCGCTGGAGCGCCGCGCCGCTCAAGTTTACGCTTGCAGTGGACGAGAGCCCTCAGTGGCAAGCATTTTGCACGATTTAAAAACTGTGATGTTCCCCACCCTATACATGTAACATTTTTCATATTTTATGAATATTTGGAACATATTTCTCACTATCCAAGGACACTGAACCCCGACATTCGCGAATTCAACATTCGCGACGATTTCGTGGAACGCATCCCTCGTGAATGTCGGGGGTTCACTGTACTTCATAGACGTATACACCTTTTAGGTGACAAAAGTTACTATTCGATTGATACATGGAATGAAATACTAAGGAAATGGCAATCAATTGATTGCTGGTTAAAAAAAAAACAGGTATTTGTTTTTGTTTTAGAATGGCAACAGACTTCAGTAATACTGAGGTTTTCAATCTATTGAAAGATCCTTCCTCTATGTCCATGCTATAGGCAAAAATTGCTCGAATCTTCTTTATTGCAACTGAGACTGCAAATGTTTTTGACATGCTTGACGCTACTTTCTTGTTCTCTTCAGTGTAAACCGATGCTGATGTAATTACGAGATCATCAATTATACTTTCAATTGTTGTTATGTCTTTCCCTTTTCCAGGAAATTTCACCTTGATGTGAATTAACGGAACAACTTGTGCATCATGGTTTTGTTTCTGATTATTACAATGTAAAATAGACTATACGTGCTCACTGAATTCGTCAATATAAATTGTTTTAAGAAAATGAGGCTGGAAAAAAAGCGTTATAACCGGGAAATAGTAACGTTATAACGAATCGAAATTCCCTGTAATAAATGGTAATGGGACCGGGACCGAGAAAAAAGAGCGTTATAGCCGGGAAAGCGTTATATCCGGGAGCGTTATAACGAAGTTTTACTGTATTAAAATCTTATTGAATATTCTCATTGTCGGCTTATCTAATGTTTGCCTATTTTTCGTTACGACGACGTAAGCTAATTGCAATTTATTTATTCGGCAATTACATGTTTGGGCACAATCGTTTGTCTCGCATTTTCTAGATTCGCAAACAACAAACATTACCTATTCCACGTTGTAAAACGCAATGTGTTATGAGATAAAACGCACCGTTATGCGTGCATGTGCAAAATAGATGTTGTTTCAAATTTTGAATCTCTTAAGGAAATGTGGGGTATACCTGTAAAAATGTTCAGAGAAATATGGTTTGGTATGGTATGGTTGGACAAACTTTTGTTAACAATACAAATTTCACAAGTTTTTCAACTTATTCTTATGTTGAACAGCTGTAAACGATAAATTGTGAAATTATTATTGTTTGGAAAAATTGGACGGAAAAGATCGCTCAACTTCGCCAATTAATGAAATTGCAAAAAAATCCAAATTACAAATTTTTCGAACTTTGAAGTGCAATTAGGGTTGATGCCCACTCGTAAGGTTATCCATGAACCATGAAAAGCATACAGACTGCGAATGTACATACAATTTATTATATTCGACTTATCGCTGGCTATTAAACACTTCTCTCTCCTATCACCTGGAAGAAATTTAATAGCCACACTCAGGATGACATTCATCACATGGCGAATTTGTAATTTTAATTCCCGTTTTTTGTTTCACGAGTCGTCAGCATTTTGCAAAATATATTCGGTGTCCTATTTTGATTGGCGCAGTCACATGGCAATTTGTATCTCATTTGAATGTGTTCAGCATGTTACGTGGTATAGCTATAAGCGAAAATTCTTTGTTTTTATTTCTTTATCAACTGGACACCGAATACGAGATGCCTTTTAGGAATTCAGTAATTGGTCACGTTTCGTGGCACCGGAATTAAATTCGACTAAAGCTGAAAAGTTTTGTGACTTTTTTTTTCGTTGATGAAATGGAAGAGTTTTTTTGTCTCTTAGATAGTGTATTTGTCGATTGAGTGCAAAAAATAATTTTAGATCTAAATCGTTTACAAATCGAATTTTTTTAAGATCGTTTGTGCACGCTTTCAATTTAAATTTGAGTTTCGTTTTAGACAACGTGCGCGGTGTTGAATTCGAATAATACAAAAACGAGTGAAGATCTGCATGTGATAGACGTTTACGTAATTTATTCCTGAAATTTGATTGTTTTTTCCTTTTCCTACATAGTAAACATGTGATAAGGAGGATGTTTGTTCGTACCTACGTACACTTTGTTGTTTATCTATGAATAAATTGGAATCCGCGTTTCGAATAAAGAAAACGTGTGTATCCATGTGACTTGGATTCTGTTAATTGTACGACCGAAAATACTTGAGCAATAGATCTTTGCAGAAGATGATATGCCACGTCCGCAATCCGGAGGTTTTTAGAATTCGTAACGAAATCGTACGTATACATATACACTTTCCCTAAAAGAAATGAATAAAAAGGTTTAATATAATTTTTCATCTTAAATCAAGGGGATGGGGAAGCATTAAAAAAATGAAATATTAGAATGGGTAGGGTTGTTAAACAAAGCAGTTGCGTATGTTCTGCAAACTGCGTGCCACATTTTGCAAACTGTTTTCTATTTTGTCCTTCAAACGGCATAGGATCGGTTCAGATAGCTAGTTTTCCTACCCATGGGCGTAGCCAGGATTTCGGTCAGGGGGGGGGGCAAGCCCAACATTTTTTCAACATTATGATTTTCATAGAAGTTTAAATTGTCGGTCACGAAAGTAGCAGTCGGTGCACAGGGTCGCGACCCATGTGACGGACTATGATCCCTACACTAAGAAAAATTCAAATCCCATTAAACTAATCACTTTATCTCATTATTTTTAGTCAATAGGAAAAATCAGATTACTTTAAAAATACATATAGGGACCATTACTTTCACTCAATAAATATCCGTTTGTTTTAATAGTTGACTCATTTAAAAACAAACACAGGGCCTAGTTATTTTCCCATAGGATATATCTTATTGATAGGACCAATCCTATGAAAAAAATTAATAAATTCGTTTCACTCGTAATATGATCGAACTATTTTTTTATAAGTCCCATATTTATTTTACCATCCTCGCTACGTCATTTTTTTAAGAATCACGATATTTGGCCAGGCCAAGTATTAAACATCCGATTTGCTAGTACTCTTTAGAACTTACCAAGTCACGGGTAGGCAACCGTACGATTTCGGCTACGAAGCATAATGTTGGTTATCTTGCAAAATACATCTATATGCTTGAAATTCAATTAAAAGGTCTGTCTCATCAATGTGGCACGATAGCCCGACGTCGGGCTTTTGCCGCCAATGCAATAGGGCGTTATATAAAACAATGCAGCTGGTCTATTTTCGGAAGAAGTCTTGTCTTTTGCCGCTCTGTTAAATTTGTAAGACAGAAAATTTTAACTTTACGGGATGCATTTTTCTGAGCTATATAGTTGCTTTTATTAGTTTTCTATCTGCTTTAATGGGATCCTTCCTATTATTAGTTTATTAATCATATCAGATTTTGTTAATGTAATGGGACAAACTGATTAAAATGTAATCTGATGTCCCACTGGATTTACGGGACACATTTCATTCCATACGAAATATCTCAATAGGATTCATTTAGTTACATATATGTATTAATTATTTCGTACATGAACCCCAGACATTCGCGAGGGATGCGTTCCACGAAATCGTCGCGAATGTTGAATTGATCTTTTGAGGCATTGAGCACCAGTGCAGGTTTTTGTTCCGGTAAAAGGGCGATTTCAATCACTTTATGGAATATTGTTGAAAAATCCACGCTTGCTACTCCCGGCAAAATTAAAATATGATAACAGTTTTAGCGTTTATCTAATCGAAATTGATTAGGATAGAAAAATATGCGTCCTGTAGCGAAAAATTTTATTGCATTCAGTGGTTAAACCGAACACAAAAATGTAGGTCTATTTTTTTTTAAAGTTTTCACTTTCGAACTAGAACGAAATCGCGAATAAGCATAGTGAATGTTGAAGAAGTGTCGCAAAATATGAATCGCGAATAAGCGAATTCGCGAATGTTGGGACCGCGAATAACGGGGGTTCACTGTATGTTTACTTTTGTGAAGAAATCTGGTAAAAGGCCGTCCAATTAAAATAATGGTACAAAAACTTTTAAGTTTACTGGGGCCATTTTTCTGAGTTTATGATGGGGATAAATAACATTGCTGATCGTGCTGTTGATCTCAACATCTCCACAAAAAAGCAGTTACCCTGCAAGAAACATACTGATTAAATAGCCGGTTAATGCCTGGTTAGCCTTTTGGTTAAAATCACCGGTGAGTGCGCATACAGCGTCGGGAAAAAATTCACCTATATATTTCACACAGTACTCATACGTGTGACTTCCCCTCATAATCCAATATGGTCAAATTCACAAGACTTTCACTGGTTATTCGACACATAATATCTGGCATTATTTCGTTCGTGGTAAATACTGGTTAATCTTTCCACTTCAATAACCAATAATATGTGGGTAAAATGCATGCAGAATACCCTATAAATACCGAGTAGTCCATTAGTCTTTCGATGATTTTACTTATAAAATGCATTTCAAACATGTGCATTTAGCAAATATTTGAAGTGCATTTTATAAGCCAACAAGTCAAGTTGGTTGAACAATTTTTTTGAAATTGTACCTATAATGTAAATTGTAAATAAAATTAGGAAACTTTCGAAAAATTTAGCTGCCAGAAAATTACTCAGCCAAACTGCTGGCGAGAATGGTGGATAATGCGTTTCAGAATATTCCACTATAAGCACTCGCATGACTAGGGTTTAGCAGGTATTGATACCCCCAAAATAACTATGTGCTGAAAATTGCCCGTTTGGAGCACCAATTTCCCTCCTTGGGGAAATTAAAAGTATGTAAAATATTTGCTTGTGTGCTTTTTCTCAGACAATGCTTTGAATGTTGTTGTAGTTTCGGTTAACGATTTCTTGCAGGGTAAGGTCTTGGAAATTGGATGTCACACACATCTGTGTTGGTCCAAAGATGGACTGTCACGCCTGTTATTATACCCTTCGCTCGTAGAGTCAACGAAGGGTATATTAAGTTTGTCATGAAGTTTGTAACGCATTGAAGGAAGCATCTTCGACAATATAATAAGTATACATATATGATCAGCATGACATGGGGAGTCGATTGGGCGATGTCCGTCTGTCTGTCTGTCCGTCTGTTGCTACGCGTTATACTCGGCCAATTTAAAAGCTATGAAGCTTAAATTTTGCACAAATGCTGCTTTTTGCTGCAGGCAGTTTGCCTGTTTGAATCGGTAAAATCGGACCATGAGGTCATGGGGCTGCCCCTGCCATACAAACCTAACCCCCCAAATTAGGTTCTTCTAAGAAAAACTTTTTTACAATATTTTTTTATTTGTGCACCGATTTCAACCAAATTCCACACAAACGTATTTCTATCGATGACACACAACATATATGAGAATCAATCAAATCTGACCATGGGGTCATGGGGCTGCCATACAAACCTAACCCCCAAGTTAGGTTCTTCTAAGAAAAACTTTTTTATTTATGCACCGATTTCAACCAAATTCCACACAAATGTATTTCTATTGATGACACACAACATATGTGAGAATGCATCAAATCGGACCATGGGGTCATGGGGCTGCCATACAAACGCAACCCCCCAAATTAGGTTCTTCTGAGAAAAACTTTTTTGTTTGTGCACCGATTTCAACCAAATTCCACACAAATGTATTTCTATTGATGACACACAACATATGTGAGAATGGATCAAATCGGACCATGGGGTCATGATGCTGCCATACAAACCCAACCCCCAAATTATAAGTTCTTCTAGGTAAAACTTTTTTGTTTGTGCACCGATTTCAACCAAATTCCACACAAATGTATTTCTATTGATGACACACAACATATGTGAGAATAGATCAAATCGGACTATGGGATCATGGGGCTGCCATACAAACTTAACCCCCTATTTTGGTTCTTCTAAGAAACATTTTTTTCCACCAATTTCACAAAACATTGAATTAATGTGTCTTAACCAAAGCAACAAAAAAGGTCAAAACAAATTGGATCGAACTATGGGGCCATGCTCCCGCATCCCCAATAAAATTTTCTGAGTAAATATTTTTATTTGCCTACTTATTCCAACCAAACCCCACACAAATATTATTTTATCGACGCAACGGAACTTTTGTGAAGACGGAAGGAAAAGAATTGGAGGGGGAGGGGTTAAATACAAGTCGTAGGTACGCCCGAAAAAACTTTTAGCCCGGAGGAGAGCGAAGGATATCCAAATTACGGCCGCGCCCGAAATTAGCCTCGGTCTCGTTTTCTATTGAGATGTCCCGTCATTGCCTTGACATACCCAGTCAACCATTGCCAAAACGAACTGGTATACAAATTTCAATTGTTCGAAGACATTGCCGAATACTTGCTTTCATACTCAGCAAGTCTTCGGGGTAGATAGTTCGAAGAATATTGGATATAATAGTTAGTAAAAGCGAACAAATATTTTTTTGCGTCGAATTCATTTTTTTTCAGGTTTAAATTAGCTGAGAAGCAACAGGGGCGTAGTCAGGATTTGGTTTCAGGCGGGATCCAATTCTCGAAAATTACTTCAGTGGCTGCAAAATCTTCACTAACATGCTTCCATGGTGTGGATAAGTTAAAATAAATTTCTCCAAATTTTAGGTTTTTTTAATTTTTTTTTAGAGAAAAACGGATTATTCCACTGCTGAAAAATTATTTGAATTAATGAAATTGTGCAATCAATGCTTGCATTTTTAAAGCTTTATTGAAATCGGATGCCAGGTTAATTGCACTAGACAACTGGAACCGCAAAAATGCTACAAAATTATTAGAAGAGGTAAAAGGGTCCATTTCAAAATTACCGTTTTGAGTTTCTCACATAAAAAAAAAAAACAGGAAAACACTACTTTGTTTTTCGGTATGGCGTTTTCCCGTTAAATATGACACCAATGCTGGATTTTTACGTTAGTTAATGATTTTTAAAACGATCGACAATGAGAAAACTGAAAAAATAAACAAAAGTGAAAAGGTATTTAGTAATCACAAAAACAACTCTGTTGTAAAAAGTTTCCGCCAAAGAAAAAGTTGTCAGCCGCAAAAAGGATTGATATAATACAATCCCGCCAAAATGCTCGCAAGGATATGCATTTAAAAGTGATTGAATTAGTTAATAGTTTCCACCAAAACAGCGTGGTGCGGTATGCGTCAGAATTTGTGAAATAATTTCCGCCGCGATAGACCACGCTGAATTTGCCAATTCGTGTGGAGTCTGTGTTGTGTGTACCGCGTAACGCACCCGCGCTGGTTTGGTGGAAGCTAATTTCTTTCAACGCTTATTGGCGGAGAGCTGACGAGGGTGCTATTTGCTGCTATGCTCTTTTCTTGATCAGTTTTAATCTCGAATCTTCCAGCCTTGTAAATAAAATGTGCTTTACAAACTTTTTTTGCTTTCCTTCGTATAGACGACTTTTCCCTTTTTTATACAATAAAGTTCTTTCGTCATTTTCATAAGATTGGTTTTATCCTGCAATTACCCCTATGAAAGCTCCCCGCCAAATGGCATTGCAAGAAACTAGCTTCCACCAAACCAGCACGGGTGCGTTACGCGGTACACACAACACAGACTCCACACGAATTGGCAAATTCAGCGTGGTCTATCGCGGCGGAAATTATTTCACAAATTCTGACGCATACCGCACCACGCTGTTTTGGTGGAAACTATTAACTAATTCAATCACTTTTAAATGCATATCCTTGCGAGCATTTTGGCGGGATTGTATTATATCAATCCTTTTTGCGGCTGACAACTTTTTCTTTGGCGGAAACTTTTTACAACAGAGTTGTTTTTGTGAGATATCATATTTTTTTGCAGTTTTCAATTGACAAAATCAACTTAACATAACAATAAATGAATGCGTTTATTTTCTTGAAATGAAGACGATATTCACTGCCCTTTTATCACGACCATGTTTGAGAACATAATAACAATAATAACCCTCTTGGTAACCTTTGTAACCTTAGCGTGTGTTTTGCGAACCTCTACCGTTTGCTGGAAGCTTTAGGATCATCGGGATGTTATTTGTTCATTCAATATTATAGTAATATGTACGTACTCGTATAAGAGACGAACCAAATCTGGAACTTTGAGCCCTTGCCGCCGCTCTTGCAGACGCTTTACAACTGAAAACTTTAGAGAACATATACAAGGGATTGTTCGAAACAGTCCTGCCAAATAACAAAACTATACGATTCTTTTCTAGACATTTTTCGGGCCAATCACCGACTTTTGCAAAATGCTTCCTTTAAAACATATAAAAAGATTTAAGCGAGAAACTCTATGTATTTTTCCACATTTTCCGCTGTATCTTTTTTTCTACTCCACGGATCGGAGCAAACGATAGCCTATGCACACCTTCACGACAGACTCTATCAATGGGAAAAGAGACCAAATCCCGAGATGCCCTCTGCAAGGCTGTAGCCCTGTCAATGAACGACAAGAACAACAAGAACAACGAGAACAACGAGAACAAGATTTTCGAAAAAATGCGATTTTCAAACTCTTATATCTCCAGGGTTTTTCATCGTATCTTCTTGAAATTTTCTACACTTCGTAAGACAGTGCGAACGACAACCTTCACCGAATTTGAACACTCAGGACCAACCAGAGTCCGAGCTCCAGAGGTCCGAAAACCCGTACTTGTTCCGTTGTGTAAACATAGTCTTAGTCGCTTCTCACTTTTAATTTGTTCAAATTTCTTCGTTTTTCTTTGGCGGGCGGGACGCTCCCGCGTCCCTAGAAAAACATTCTGAACGTATTGTTATATTTTTCTCGTCTTTTCTAGACGTTCCAGTGGGTTTGACAGATTTTCGCGTACACGGTAATTAATAACACTCGCTTTACTGGAACACTGTTTATTACAACACACACGGATATATACACGATTTCCAATTTCACTAATTACTGACTAGTTATTGATCCGACATATTCGACGAGTAAAACTATACTGACTGACTGACTCTAGTCGACGCACTTATATACTCATTTCCACTGTTCGGGAAACTTCGGTGATGCACTTTCCAGCAACGGCCAGAAAGTCGTCATGCCGTTTCCTAATATGTGCTAGTGGCACTAGCGCCATCTTGTGCCAAGGGCAGAAATACCACTTGGGCTGACGTATAGACTAGGCGCATTACATTACCCCCTCCTTAAACCTGTTCGTCACGAACAGAACTCGCTTTGATGGATGATTTTCATTTTCGCTCCCGGCCTCTGATACTCGTCCTTTAACAGCTGCACAACTCGTACACCGGCGGCACCACTCCGCAACGTCACCTCGAGCATCCACCCAGTAGAATCGTTTGTTTCCCGATTCACAGACAACGGGAGAAGTTGTTTCGCACTTCGCCAACTCATTCTTCTGGTTCGCTGCACGCATCTCTTACAGGATGTTCCTGCCTTTCTCGGCAGACGACAGTTCCTTCGCAGATGACCACCGCAATTCCAGCACTGAATTGAATCGCCGTTGACAACCTTCTTGCAGAGTGTGCCTGCCTTCCTCAGCTGTTCACAGTTACTTCGCACGTGCCCGTGTTCACCGCATTTCCAGCATCGTCTCGAACCTCTGTTAACAACTGGTCTCGTTACACCGATTCTCGAACTCAGTTCGCTCTTTGCCAACTGGTTTTTTCGCCTGCTGGGCACACTTATCGCGGAATCTTTCGGTCTTCCTCGGGTGTTGACAATTCCTCTGGACATGACCCTTTCCACCGCAGTTCTAACACCGAATTGCATCTCCGTTGACTTGCCTTGATGCGTTCATTCGCTAACAGACACAATCCTCCACTACCTCTCGAACTCTCACACAGTTACGGGCGACTTGCATCGCAGCTTCGAATGTCAGACTGTATGCTAGTGCGTCCTTGATCGTTCGCTTGTCAGCTAGCCTTAACGCCTGTTGTAATTCGCGATCCAAGAGAACCGTAGTGAACACATCCACTGCTGTCTCGTTTCTATGCTCAGGTTCCGAAGTCGGGTATCACAAAAGAGCCAGCCGTTCAATGTCTTGTGCCAATTGCTGCAGTGTTTCTCCTGGCTTCTGTGTCCGGTTACGAAGCTGCGATCGATAAATTTGCTTCATGTGCTCGTATCCATCGCCTTCACAAGCTCCATATAAGATGTCTGCAGTGGGACAGGAATCGATTGCAGCAGGTCCTTTCAACGCCAGAACCAGAGCCGTGGCGCGTTCGCTTTCCGACCAACCATTTACCGCCGCAGCAGCCTCAAATTATGTCTTGTAGATGTTCCAAGACATTTGTCCATCGAAAGTCGGTGCTTTCAGACTTTTAATCGTCGAGTCAGTTTTTATTATTCCACTTGTTATCGATGTTTCTCGGTGGCTATTCGACTCCTGGAATTTTTCAACTGCTACTGCACTCTGCGGGTGTTGGTTGATATTGGCTGTTTTCAAGCGTTCCAGGTCGTCCTTTAACTTACGGACTTCTTCGGACAGGTCACTCTTGAACTTACACACCTCTTCGGTAACGTCGCTCTTCAATTTCAAAACCTCTTCGGCCACTGTCTTAATTTTCTCAGAATTTTCTCGCGATTTCTCGTCGATTATCTTCAGCACCTCCGTTTGCTGCTTGTCAAATTGTTGTTCCAGGATGATCTTTGGATGGCTGAACGCTTCTTCCGATTGTGCTATACGTTCTTCTAGCTTGACTTTATCGACGTTTCCGATGCCGCAATCCGTTCGATGAGTGAGGCACTCATCGAACGGATTGTGGCATCGTCTTGGCTGATCGTTCCCTTAATTCTGCCTTCATGGATATCAGAAATTGCATCAGTGGGTTCGCGACTTGTTCCGTAATTGTTGCACTGGGTTCTTGCTCCTCCAGAAACTCTACCATATCGGGATCCTGTCCTTCATCTCTCAGTGTGTCCATCAGTCGAGCAAGCAACGCGCTTTTGTTTCCCGAGGTCGACAAATTCTGTTCCGCCAGCTCACGCTTCAATTCGGCCGTTGTTAGTTGCGAGATATTACGCGGCATTTTGTTCCTCGATTAAAAAAGTCCACAGTTCACTTTTACGCGAATCGAACTTTCGAGAATGTTTTCGAATGTTATACGTAATGGCACTAATTCATTTTCGAGAAGTTTTTCTGTCCACAATAGTCCGACACGAAGTTCGCAAGTTCACTTTCCAGAACGTTCCGTCGCGAACTTTCCCAAAAATTCTCGTCCAGTTCTCGAATGTTCACTAACATACGCTATTTCACGTTTCCCGGATCTTCTCACACTTGTCCGACACGATTGCGTTCACTTTCCAGAACTTTCCCGCCGCGAACTATACCGAAAATTGTCGAAGAGTCCTCGAATTCACTCGACACTCGCAGTTTCACGTACCGGATCTGTCCACACTAGTTCCCCGCGATCGCGTAAGTTCACTTTTCAGAACTTCCCAACGCGAACTATCCAGAAAAGTCTCGTCGAGTTTTCAAATGTCCTTGAATACAATCGACAGACGCAAATTCACACTTCCCGGATTTGACACTAGTCCAATACGAATACGTAAGTTCACTATCCAGAACTTTCCAGAAATTTCACGTCGTATATTCCGCGCACGAGTTACACTACACGCACTTAAATTTTTCTCCTCTTTTCTAGACGTTCCAGTGGGTTCGACAGATTTTCGCGTACACGACAATGAATAACACTCGCTTTACTGTAACACTGTTTATTACAACACACACGGATATATACACACGATTTCACTAATTACTGACTAGTTATTGATCCCACATAATCCACGAGTAAAACTATACTGACTGACTGACTCTAGTCGACGCCCTTATAAACCCATTTCCACTGTTCCGGAAACTTCGGTGATGCACTTTCCAGCAACGGCCAGGAAGTCTTCATGCCGTTTCCTAATATGTCTCGCTAGTGGCACTAGCGCCATCTAGTGCCAAGTACATAGAAATACCACTTGGGTTGACGTATAGACTAGGCGCATTACAGTATTCTGAACCAAATGTACACCCAAATGTAATGAGCAGGCGCGAACCCAAGGGGGGGATTTAGGGGATAAAACACCCCCGGAAATTTTAAAACTAAAAGTAGAGATATGAATAAAATTCACACAGCATACCTTTATTGATAACACAAATAAGTAACGATCTTCAGACTCAAATGTTACGAGTATTATTAGCGAGTTTTAAAAACCACAAAAATAAAAATATGAAAAAATCGGTAACTCACATCTTCATTTTGATGGACTGGGATGGATGAGAAAGAAATTCATCAATATGTTATAAAGGCAATGAAGTAATTCAAGTCCTCCCCCAACAAATTTTCGTAACGATTGGCTACCAAAACTTGTTTTTTTTCCTAAAGGTAGCTTAAAAAAAAACAGAAATT
This sequence comes from Microchrysa polita, assembly GCA_949715475.1. Classification (NCBI taxonomy): domain Eukaryota; kingdom Metazoa; phylum Arthropoda; class Insecta; order Diptera; family Stratiomyidae; genus Microchrysa; species Microchrysa polita. Next base: position 40,215,136 of record OX454421.1, read on the forward strand.
TATTATTTTGATTATACTTTTATTTTTAAAACCTTTTTTTTTCAAGTTTACAATATATCGTATGGGTAAATTTGAAAATGGTTATCTTAAGCTTATGGTCTAAGAACATTCAAAACGTGGGATTCCATTAGCCACTTTGCAAATACAAATTACACCCCGAAATAAATTCCGCTCCTGGTAATGAGTGTACTCGTATATCGTTTCAGTCTTCATGTTGTCATGTTTTTTTTGAAAAAAAAAACGGAGTTGCGTGGACTTTTGGAGCTTTCCCCGCCTACCTCCCTGGATTCAACAAATTTTCAAGCAAATAAAATCCATTCGTTACTCGTAAAAAACTTAGAGAAAGCATAGCAACCCATGTGCATGCGTTAGTCCAGAGTAGCTATCAGAAAATAAAAATGGCACCGTTTTCACACTATTGCAGTTCATAGTATGTGTGAACATTTAATTAAATTGTCACATTTTTGTTTACAATTGAGAATATTAAATCAGCGTGATATTTATTACTCTCTTAAAATGCCGACGTGATAATTAACCCTTCTCTTGGCACATACACCTAGACAGACCATTGGTACCATATCTTGATGAAAAATATCGTTCAACAATATTTTCCACCCCTTTCCATATATATTTCAAAGGAGCTGACGGCCACAAATGCGATCAAACGTTCGGAGAATTATCAAATATGTCTAAAGAAACGAAAAAACGGCGTATCATCGTAAGACATAGTATGTAACTTGTTTCTAGAACCAATATTATACCTCTTCAAAAAATAAGATTGATTTCACAAAAGATTCAGCTACACCTCAAGCATAATAGCTCGTAGGCGGCGACAGAAGGGTTAATAATTGCATCGACAATATTTTGATGTTTGAATTATTTCGTGGAGTGTAGTGTAATAAATTTGCAGTCAAACATATATGGGTTGTATGAGCACATAGCCACTCTGGACTAACGCATGGCATGGGCTGCTATGCTTTCTCTAAGGTAAAAAATAATAAATTTCACATTATGTTAATGTTTACTACCACTTCTAAGCTAATCACTGGCGGCAATTTGGCCACTGCCCAGACAGAATAGAGGCTAAATGCGGCACTGACTGTGATTTATTAACTAAATATAGTTCCATGAAGAAAATGCTGAAACGTTGTTAATGTTGAAGTATAGGGTTTTCCAATTAGAACGGGTAGAATTTGAAATGGAATAAAACAAGCTGTGCGTGAGGTATAAACGATTTTTTATTTTATTTGAAAGACCCATATATGCCGTTATGTATGAAATATAACATTATTCAAATGTCTGCCGCGGCTTGTCATGGATCCGAGTGGTCCAAGTTTCAATGACTCTGCCGCATAGATCCTGCTGAATTTGAGCCCATTAATAAGAATAGAGATATTTCTAAATGTAACGAGTTCGTAGAATGACAAACACGATGGCTTGCCAAACACCAAGCAAGCTGTTTAGTCGTAGGTTGGATGAATGAACTTCGTTTTCTGCAACGGGATTTTTGTAGGGCTTTTCTCGTGCGTGTTTAGACGATCACCAAAATGAAAATCGATCGTGCCTCTGCCTCAGAAGTTTCTCTTTTTACCGTAACTCTTTGAGGAGCGTTGTCGACTTTGTCGTATCGTATGTCAAAAACATTTCTCGACAACTGAATCCGTAGTATGATTCAGCTGTCAACCACACTACTTCCTATGCGATTTTTTGCTTATTATTGAAATTTAATCGTTGTTTTTGAGCATTTGTTTCACTGTGAATCTGTAGAATTTTGAATTTAATAAAGTTTAAGTATTTTTTTTGGTTTTTTTTTGCGATTATTTCAAAAATGGCAAAAGATACAGAAAAATCGTCTGAAGACGAAAAAACTACATAAAATGTCTTTGCAATGATATACAACACATTAGAATTTTATTGGAAAATTCGGCGCTAAACAGAAATAAATTAGAATATTTTTTAAAAGCTCCATAACTCCTAAAAACCTGCAATTTCAGCAGTGAAACTTTGTGTAAGTATCCACAATAAGTTCAAAATCGTTTTGGGTGAAACATTGAGTCGCTCCGACCAAGGAACACTATTATCCCCCATTTGAATTTGGCAAAACGGCATGTCTATAACTCCCCCAAAATTGGAGCAGAAAACTAAATTTATTGCCAATGGGGGGGGGGGGCACCAATATACCACCCACCAAAAATAAGTTCAATTGGTTAAAAACTAAGGGTACCTCCAATCTAAAGTGACCCACCAGGAGTTTGTTCTACGCACTACTAATTTTATAAACTGTAGAACAAAGTTGACTTGGGTCACTTTGTTCGGGAGGTACCCTTAGTTTTTATCCGATTGAGCTGATTTTTAGTGGGTGGGGTCTGAATTTCATTGTGGCCTACATCTTAGGGCTTTATTGGGAGTAGTATATACAGGGTGTCCGGAAACTGCCGCATAAACGCACCAGATTGTGATTATTCTTGTGATTTCCAGTAAAAAAGTTTTACGGTACATACCCCCGATTATTAACCCTTCATCTGCCACAGGCACTTGAACATTTAAAAAAAAAAAATTTCTTTTACGACTCAAACCTCAATATCTCGAAAGCTATACTAGCTAAAATAGCGAAATAAGATTATTATTAAAGCTAACAACCTACCTAACTACCTACCTAAAAAATAAAACTAACCGCAAAAACATCGGATAAGTGGTTTGGTTTTTACAGAGCTTCAAAGTTAAATTTTTGTGATTTTACCCAAAAACAATATATTTTTCCATCTCAATTTTCTTCAACTTCTGTCAAGGTGAGGTGCTTGTACGATTCTTTTAGAAATTGGCACACAGTCTTACAGTCATATCTTGCTCAATTTATTCTAGCTCCATTATCTCTAACAGTTTTGATACGTTAAGTTTAGAAAACTAGGGTTAATTTTAGCGCGAATTCAATTCAATTCAACTCAAACTGCCCCTAAAGTTCTGCAATTTGACAAAATTTATTAAAATTATGTCAAAATCGAGCCAAAATTAACCCTAGTTTTCGGCACTTAAGGCATTTCTTCCTCTCACCATGCTCCACAAGGGGCAAAAAGAAAATTTAAATCAGTTTTTCGTCTAAAATTCAAATGATAAAATCGTATATAGGTACAATTTTATATTTCTTTAAAGTTTGAACGGGTGTATCTTGGAAGATACGAGGAACTTCGTAACGGGTGAGGTGTCTTTTTATTGGACATTTTATGTAGTTTGTTTCAGGAAATGAAGTCATATCTCGGATGAAATGTTTGGTGGTGAGACAGATTTTGATTTAGTTCCGCAAGTCGGGCATTTTAACCAAAATGCTATTACATTGTAACTGTTAAAAATAGAGGGGTCTCGTTGTACATTAATTCTTCCCAAATGAGCCACACTGCCTACCATTAAAATATCCTCCACCATTAATGGGACACCCTGTATAGAGAGAATAAATCAAGCATATGTGTTAACTTCGGAAAGTGTCTCCTTGTCTATTAAAAAATCTATGCTGGAAAACTCTGTTTTTTTTTTTTTGTTCGAGAAATCTTTTTTGTGGTTTTTGGGACCCCAAATGTTGTGCTTATACCTACCACGCGGACTCTGCGGGCCCCTATGCGCCATCCCTGGGTACAATAGACGTACCAAGATGATGGTTGAAATGCTTGAGCTACTATTTAATCCACGCCATCCACACCCAAAGAAATGAGCCGGCAACTCCAGAGGAAAAATAGCATTTTTACTTAATGCGTGCCAGACGCGATACGTGCTCGAGGTGATAATCCTAGCAAATAAGTAGAAATCTGCGATGTTGGACTGCATAATCAATTTCTCGTGTATACGCTGTCATACTGCTAGTTCGGTCAAATTGAACCCAAATTTGTTTTGATTCTGTAAGAAATGCGGACTTTGGTAACAATATGTAAACATATATTTCAATAATCAGATGAGTTATCGTCCCAACAAATTGGGCTCGCTGATTTAAATATTTCCATTTATTATTATTATATTGCCATTTTTTACAATAACTCCCAACCAAATACGAGTTGAGACAGAATATTTTAGGGAAACATTCTTGTATCGCCTATTAGAGCTTTTCAAAACAACACTTCCATAACTCCTCCCAAAGAGACGGCGAAAGGATAAAATTTGGCTGAGCATACATGAGTTCCATTATACCCTCCACCAAAAGCTAGTTCAAACAGATCAAAACTAAGGGTAACTCCAGAACAAAGAAACCCACCATAACGTATGTATATTCATGTTAAAATATTTTGCTATATATATATTAATTATCGGACACAAAAATACAGGGTTCCCCAAAAGTCAGAGTCAAACAGAAACAAATGCAAGTGCATATGATGCCTATATTACGAAAAAAAAATATTTAAAAAATTACAGTTGCCTATTTTTAAAATTATTATCAATCAAAAAAGAAACAATGGTAACGGTTTCATTTGCATCAATATTCCTAATTTTAGTTAGATTATTTTTTATACCCTTCGCTCATAGAGTGAAAGAGTATATTAACTTTGTCATGAAGTTTGTAACGCATTGAAGGAGGCATCTCCGACCATCATATATGATCAGCATGACTTGGGGAGTCGATTGGGCGATGTCCGTCTGTCTGTCTGTCTGTCCGTCTGTCCGTCTGTCCGTCTGTTTCAGTGCGTTTTTCTCGGCCGCTATAAAAGCTAGAGAGCTGAAATTTTGTACACATGCTTATTATTGTTGCAGGCTGTTTGTATGTTTCAATCGCTTGAATCGGACAAGGGGGTCATGGGGCTGCCATACAAACTTAACCCCCCATTTAGATTCTTCTGAGAAAACTTTTTGATTTGTGTACCAATTTCAACCTAACTTCGCTCAATTGTGTTTCTATTAATGACACACAACATATGTAAAACTAGATGAAATCCGACCATGGGGTAATGGGGCTGCCATACAAACCTAGCACCCATTTTGAGTTGTTCTAAGAAAAACTTTTTTATTTGTGTACCAATTTCAACCAAATTTCAGACAATTGTGTTTCTAAAAATAACACAAAATATATGCTAGAATGGATCAAATCGGACATTGGGGTCATGGGGCTGCCATACAAACTTAACCCCTCAAATTAGGTTCTTCTAATAAAAACTTTTTTATTTGTGCACTAATTTCAACCAAATTTCACACAAATGTATTTCTATTGTTGACACAAAACATATGTAAGAATGGATTAAATCGGACCATGGGGTCATGGGGCTGCCATACAAATCCAACCCCCCCAAATTAGGTTCTTCTAAGAAAAAGTTTTTCATTTGTGCACCAAAATCATGTAATGAATGTACGAAATTTCGGCATAAAAAAAAAAAAAAAAAAAAAAAAAATATAGTTATGGTAAAATTAGATCAAATTGCTGCTTTTGCATTTGTAAGCAATTTAAAATGCATTGTGCTGCCCAACTTGACAGATAATGCTGCTTCCATTCTAATTCAACCATTACCTAAAATAATTTTCTTGCACGAACTGTCGACACACCCTGTGCAGACTCTAGCACTTTGCTATCTGTTAGCACCATGTTCGAGTCTCGAACGGTTGACAGCCCAGGAGCAAATGGACGACAGTGGCCATTTGCTTCCTGGACTGCCATCGTATCGGACCGAGTTTTGATTATAAAGGTAACTGTGTCGATTTACTTTTTCGTCTCAATCTAATTTGTTGGTTCTTTTTTGGTTTTTTTTAGAAAATCATACAATAACCAGAAATAATTCAAATAAAAAGGATAAAACGCCAAGATTGAAATTAATGCGAATTAGCACGCTAGTACATTATAGTCACAGTAAGTACCGAAATCCGTTATTGCAGTGAACAATATTCCATGGGGCAACGGGACAAGGGCCTGTTACTGAGTGTATCAGCATGCTAAACCCGTTCCTTGGTCTTTCCAGACGAAACGACCACGGGTGCAGCCAGGGAGCATCCCATTTTAAATAACGGCGTGAAGGCATCGGCAGAGATCCACTAGGATGCACAATCACACTTACGCAAGAACGCGGAAAGATTCGAACCATAAATAACGGTTGGATGGTTGAACGGTTGGATGGTTGAACGGTTGACTACATCTCGTTATCGCCGCACAAATATTGTTTCATCCCGATACATTAAGCTGTCTGTGGATTTGGGGCTATGTATATCCAGTGATATAAGCATACAAATATCACGCACTTACACAACTTATTCGCGGCGAGTGCTGTTAAAAATGATTTTAGTACGATCTTTTCTTGCTTTGCTTCTGTTGCCATACCAGTATTGTTTCAACTAGACGAATTGAATTTTCTTGTGAATTGAATGGGTAGGGGCATCTAGTGACACGGACGCATAAAAACCGTATTCGCGAGTGTTGTCAAAGAAACGATTGTAGTAACAACTTTTTCTCTTTGCCTGAATTGCTCCTGTCGCCACACAAGAACATCGTTTTGCAAAATTCACTGATCTACATTCCGTATTCGCGAGTGTTGTCAAAGATGACAAAAACTAAAACGAACAATAATTTTTTTTTAAATTTACTACGTAGATAATTCATTTTTTTTGGTGTAATTAGTTATAAATGTATAATGCATTGAATTTGGCTTTATACATATAAGCATGCATATTAGATTAGAAAAAAATGGCTTGGATATGATATACATCCTATTTACGAATGTGCGCACATATGTATGTAGGGGTTGGAAGTTTTTAGTAAAATAGAATACCTGAAAATTCACGTTGAATATGCGAAAGCATGCTTATATGCATACCTATTAACTTTAATTTAAACAAAAAGCAACCTGAAATTTTGTTTACTTTTATAAAACAACTGGATATGAAAAATATAATAATGTGTGATTAAGAGATTTAAATAGGAAGTTTTCAGCAATCTTTTCCAGCCTTCCCATGGGATAACTACGAGCAGTGCACTTTCAATAAGGGGGCTGAGGTTTTAGTTCACATCACATATCGCATGCCTTGGCCATGGTTTGGGTAGGGGTAACGAAAATTAGCGATATAGTCGATTTCCATCTCGACTGCATTTAAATTCCAAATGTTTATGATGTTTTTTTTTATTGGGCTTGACGTGTGGAAAATTATTCTGTAACATCCCGTTTAGCCATGCCACTTTTTCTTTGAAGACTAACGAACCCTTGCATACATCTCTCAATAGCTGAGCAGCAAATCATCACACGTCCGGCAGTACGGCTAAAGGTGTTTGACACGTCAGTGTTTGGTAGACTCTTACAAGTCGCAAAGCCACACCAGATAGGGAAATAAGTTACAAATGGCGCCCAACGTGGGGCATGTAATTGGCTATAAAATAATGTCGATTTTATAATAGTTTAAATTCACTAGGATTGAGTTTGACTTCAGAAACGCCAAAATTGTACATGTCTTATTACCGATTCTCAATTTCATAGATGCTCAAAGGCATTGTTTGTTTTGTGCTATACGCACCAAAAGCCCTTGGAGAATCTGGTTGTACACTATAAATTTTTACCTCACTTTATAACTTTTAATGTATTTAGCTTATCAGTTGGCGATTAATTGTTCTAGTCTATGACGTTTTTTTGTACGTCGTGGGTAATAATATCGATCTAGGCTTGGAATTTTCAGAGTTGACAGTTTACGGTCAATTCTTGAACCAGTTAAGTGGAGATATCTTTTCCCACCTTTTTGTTGTTAATCATCAGCTTTCTTTAAATTTTCCTACCTACATATTCTGGGTTAATTTACTCATCAGCTTTGCTGACGTTTCGTCTTTTGTTAGGAAAAGCGTTGAGAATTGCGTGATCGGGTGTTTACATCTTTTACACGCCTCCTCTTTTTACTATTTAAGAATTCATTAGCGATCTGTTGTTTGGAAAATAGTCCAAATTGTATTTACAATACGCAACTGTGTATATTTTTCTATTTTTCTTTATTGCTCTGGAAAAAAGTAGTGCTTGTCTATTATATTTTGATATACTACATATAACACCTACGTAGTAACTTCTCCCTTAGAAGAAAGGTGAGATATGCTGAAAACTTCCTAATACATAATTTACATTATTATCGAATCGAGAATTATCTTCTTAGTATTTACATCTATTACCTACATAGTTATAATCCACATTCTTACTTCTATTTATAATATATCTTTATTTGTGTTGAAAATATCTGACAAATAGAGATCATTATTTTTTGGTGATTAATCATGGCGACGGCACCTAGTCAGTTAGAAATATCCTTACAACACGCAAATAGGGAGTCCGGGAAATGTACTATATGTCAAGATGTCCTATATGGACGGGATGAAGTGAGTTTCACACCTTGTGATCATGCTTTTCATCAAAAATGTATAAAAGCTTGGTTGGCCAAACAAAAAACTTGTCCTATTTGTCGACAATCTTGTACAACGCGTATGTTGCGTTTGGATCCACGAATAGATCCAGTTATGACTCGTTCTAGAACACGTGATGCAACCCCATTAAGAGGAAGCACCGGTTCGTCCCGACCCATAGTCACGATATCGAACACGAACGTTTCTCCACAGGATCGCGTTGCACAAATTGATGAAGAGCTGGCTTGTCTCTCTCTGGAAAGAGACCAGTTACAAGTTTGTTTGACTCCTAGTCAAACAGAACGACATGATGTTCGCCAGGATCCCTTTACTCCTTCGAGTAGGCAAAGACACCAAGCACAGACCCAAGCAGAGCTTGTAAATCTGATTGACGAAGCGTCGCGTATTCCGGTTTCTGTACCTCAAGTACCCTTAAACGTATCCTACCAAGAACGACCTTTGTCTCATATGACTCCTTCACAAGAGCAGCAGAGACGAGCACAAGCTGCTTTTGAAGCTCTGGCTAACGAGCCAACTCCACCACATAACCTTTTTTCTCTTGGACTTGCTCCAGAAAACTTGGCGGCTAACTTCCAGCCAGGCTTACGTGACTCAGTTCACTCAGCTACAAATACGTCGGAAAAAGTCGGACGTATGATGACCGGATGGAATGTTAAGTTCACGGGAGAAGACCCCCAAATACCCATCGACATGTTTATCTACAAAGTAGAAGCCCTTACATCACAAACGCTGCGAGGTGACTTTGTAGTGATGTGCCAGCATTTTCACGTACTTGTTACCGGAAAAGCCAATGAGTGGTACTGGCGATATCATAGAAGCGTCGGACAACGTCCCATCTGGTCACATTTAAGAGAGGCTTTACGTGGAAGATTTAGAGATGTGTGTTCGGATGCAGACTTACGGGATATGATCCGCAATCGTAAGCAGAAGCCAAACGAGACATTTATGATGTTTCATGACACTATACTTCGCTTTGCAGATAGGCTTTCTCGTCCAATGTCAGATTATGATCTGTTGGAAATAATGCAACGAAACTTATCACCCGACTTACGAAGAAGTATTGTACATTTAGACATTCAAACTATAGCACAGCTGAAACGCAGCGTGATTAGTGCAGAAAACTTGGAATCTTCCATTCGCCGCATGCAGAACACTCGTCCTTCTATAAGAGATCACGTTAGCGAGATACCATTGCCGAATGACACAAATCAATTCAATAATCAAGAGCAATTTAGTATGGAGAATACTGGCTCAGAACAAGAATTGTGTGAAGTCCGTGTGTCATTCCAATGCTGGAACTGCCGAAAAGTTGGTCATTCTTATGCAGAGTGTTTGGAGCCTCTAAAACGATTCTGTTTTGGGTGCGGAGCTCCAGATACATTCAAACCACAGTGTGTTAAGTGCTCTGTTTCAAAAAACTTCACTCGTCCGAGGTCTTACCCAACACCAAAGATCTCCAAGGATTCCAGGGGAGTCCAGTGCGAACTGAACCCAGACAGCAATGTTTAAAGGCTGTTCCTTCTTCCTTTCAGCAAACTGTACTTTCTTTTAAACCAAGCTTATCTTCGAGCGACATAGTTCCATTTAAAATAAGCTACTCGGACGGATCTACACAAACGCAGGACGCTACTAAAGTTGGATGTGATTCACCAGCTAGTACCATTATTACAAATGCTTGTTCCACTTCGAATGCTTATGTGACTGATACAACTAGGGAAAAGGGCAACAACCACACACACTATAGTTTCCGGCCTCTTCACGAGCGACAGCGCAATTATGCTGCAGCACGAGCGCGCATTTTTCAAAATTGCGAAATCACTCCTTGTCGAAAAAAGCGTTCAACACAGCGCCTCACCGCTTTCTGGAAGAAAGTCAAAACCTGCAGAAGACAATTCTGTGGGACAATTTTGTCTGACTGTCTTCGTGGGGACGTACGACCATATGCCACCATAGTGCTCGCAGACATGGAGGTTAGAGGCTTACTTGATTCCGGAGCATCCTGTAGTGTGATAGCCTCAGATTTGGCGAAACGTTTGCTAAACGAACCTAGTTGTCACATTAATAAACTGAATGTATCTGTTAAAACCGCAGATGGTACCCGACATCTTGCAGTTGGAAAAGCTTCTATAGAAGTTACCTTTAGAGGTACTACTAAAACAATGGATTTTCTAATAATGCCCTCTTTAAGTCAAAATCTATACCTCGGCGTTGATTTCTTTCGAAAGTTTCATTTAGCTCCTGAATTGTTTGTTAATTCGCTTTACTCCGCCTCCCTCCCTTCTGAAGCACAAAACAATTCTTCGAATCATTACCCTTTAACACCATCCGAAAGAAACCAACTCAATGCGGTCATTGCCATGTATCCTTCCTTTGCAACAGTAGGTTTAGGACGTACAACGTTAACTACTCATGTAATTGATGTTGCAGGATGTAAGCCTATCAAACAAAGGCATTTCGCCGTTTCTCCAGCAGTTGAAAAGTTAATGTACGCAGAAGTTGACCGGATGTTGGCATTGGGCGTGATTGAACAATCACAAAGTTCCTGGTCCTCGCCAGTCACCTTGGTTGTCAAACCTGGGAAGGTCCGCTTATGTCTGGACGCACGTAGAGTCAATGAGGTAACTGTGAAGGATGCTTACCCTTTGCCGCTGATCGACGGAATTCTGAGCCGTTTGCCAAAAGCTACGATCGTTTCTGCCATAGATTTGAAAGACGCATTTTGGCAGATTCCGTTAGATCCAGCGTCAAAGGATAAGACAGCCTTCACTGTGCCCGGAAGGCCGTTGTATCAATTTGTGACAATGCCTTTTGGGTTGTGCAATGCACCTCAAACGATGCAACGGCTAATGGACCGCGTGATTCCAGCTCATCTGCGACATTGTGTGTTTGTCTACCTAGATGACTTGCTTGTGATCTCGGCAACGTTTGAAGAGCATGTACTAGTTCTCCAAGAAGTTGCTTTGTGCGTGAGGAAGGCAGGGCTGACCATCAACCTACAAAAAAGTAATTTTGCTATGGTGGAGGTGGCTTACCTTGGTCACATTATTGGACATGGCACGATTCGAACGGACCCGGGTAAAGTTCAAACTATTGAAGACTTCCCTCAACCTAAAACTGTCAAACAGATGCGTCGCTTTTTGGGAATGTGCGGCTGGTATCAGAAGTTTGTACCAAATTATGCTGCAATAGCTGCGCCATTAACGGACATGTTGCTTTTAAGTTGTTGAAAGATAGCTTAACAAAAGCACCAGTTCTGCATAGCCCTAACTTCAATCGATCTTTTACTATACAATGTGATGCCAGCCACACAGGAGTAGGAGCAGTTTTAACTCAGCTCAGTGACGAAGGAGTGGAAGTCCCAATAGCATTTATGTCGAAAAAGCTTAATGCTAGTCAGCAGAACTATACAGTTACTGAACAGGAGTGTTTAGCTGCTGTATGGGCTATAAAAAAATTTCGTGCTTATGTTGAGGGACAGGAGTTTACGGTGATAACTGACCATGCTTCTTTGAGATGGTTGATGAACCAAAACGACCTCAACGGACGATTGGCACGATGGGCGTTAAAGCTTCAGGGCTTTAAATTCAAAATTGTTCATCGCAAAGGCTCCCAAAATATAGTTCCTGATGCTTTATCACGCGTTAATTGCCTAGATGCTCTTTCATCCGAAGACCCGTTCAAAAGTTCAACCGAAATTGATTTGGATTCATGTCATTTTGATTCTCCTAAATATATTGAGCTCCAAGAGAAAATCTTATCGAAGGAGGCTAATCTTCCAGACCTTAAAGTTTCCGACAAATTCATTTACAAGCGTACGGAATTTGCCTCTGGTGATGAATTACAAAATCAACAATCCTGGAAATTTTGGGTGCCTGAGGAAATGACAGCCGACCTAATAAAAAGAGCACATGAACATCCATTAGCTTCGCATGGTGGAATTGCGAAAACATTGCATAGGCTTAGAGTTCTGTTCTTTTGGCCTAATATGGCTAAGCAAGTCCAGGACTATGTTAATTCATGCGATGTTTGTAAACAAACTAAGGCCCCGAACAATAGTTTACGTCCTCCTATGGTAAATCAATTCACGTCAGAACGTATTTTCCAGCACTTGTATATGGATTTGGTGGGTCCTTTCCCAAGGTCGAGAAGTGGTAACATTGGACTCATTGTTCTACTGGACCATCTCTCGAAATTTGCATTTATAGAACCCATTAAGAAATTCACGGCCGACATTATTTCGCAATGGCTTGAGAAAAGAATTTTTCACGTATTTGGTGTTCCGGAGTCTATATTGACGGATAATGGCGTTCAATTTAAAGCTAATATATTTAACTCGTTGCTGACAAGGTATGGCGTTAATCATTTATACACCGCTCTTTACTCACCACAGGCTAATGCCTCTGAACGTGTGAACCGTTCCATTGTGGCGGCAATCAGGGCTTATATACACCCCGATCAGAAGGATTGGGATGTTCACATAACTGAAATCAATTGCGCCTTACGTTCAGCATATCATGCATCTATAAAGACTTCACCGTATTTTATGCTGTTTGGACAACCTATGATAACGCACGGTCAAACTTACAGTCTGTTAAGAAATCTGAACCTTTTGAATGAGAACTCCGACAGACTTGATCCTTCGGACAAGTTAGCACTCTTGAGGCAAAAAGTGCAAAGCAATCTCCGCGAAGTTTTTGCCAATAGTGCTCAGCGGTATAACTTGCGCGCAAGAAATATAGAATTTCAGCCTGGCGAATTAGTGTTCCGTCGGAACTTTTCCAAAAGCGATGCACTAACACACTACAACGTGAAGTTAGATTCGAAATTTTTGAAAAGCAGAATTATAAAAAAGGTCGGTAATGGACGATATTTGCTATCTGATCTAAATGGACGTCCGGTAGGAATCTTTCACGCTAAAGATTTGAGACGTTAAAACGGTATTGCTATTCTGTTTTAAAAAAAAAAAAAAAAAAAAAAAAAAAAGAATATCTGTTATCGTACACTACTTTTATTATATGCATAAATACCTCAGGTTCTTCCCTGCCATGAAATGTTATGAAGTACCTGTGTGTAATGAATGTACGAAATTTCGGCATAAAAAAAAAAAAAAAAAAAAAAAAAAAATATAGTTATGGTAAAATTAGATCAAATTGCTGCTTTTGCATTTGTAAGCAATTTAAAATGCATTGTGCTGCCCAACTTGACAGATAATGCTGCTTCCATTCTAATTCAACCATTACCTAAAATAATTTTCTTGCACGAACTGTCGACACACCCTGTGCAGACTCTAGCACTTTGCTATCTGTTAGCACCATGTTCGAGTCTCGAACGGTTGACAGCCCAGGAGCAAATGGACGACAGTGGCCATTTGCTTCCTGGACTGCCATCGTATCGGACCGAGTTTTGATTATAAAGGTAACTGTGTCGATTTACTTTTTCGTCTCAATCTAATTTGTTGGTTCTTTTTTGGTTTTTTTTTAGAAAATCATACAATAACCAGAAATAATTCAAATAAAAAGGATAAAACGCCAAGATTGAAATTAATGCGAATTAGCACGCTAGTACATTATAGTCACAGTAAGTACCGAAATCCGTTATTGCAGTGAACAATATTCCATGGGGCAACGGGACAAGGGCCTGTTACTGAGTGTATCAGCATGCTAAACCCGTTCCTTGGTCTTTCCAGACGAAACGACCACGGGTGCAGCCAGGGAGCATCCCATTTTAAATAACGGCGTGAAGGCATCGGCAGAGATCCACTAGGATGCACAATCACACTTACGCAAGAACGCGGAAAGATTCGAACCATAAATAACGGTTGGATGGTTGAACGGTTGGATGGTTGAACGGTTGACTACATCTCGTTATCGCCGCACAAATATTGTTTCATCCCGATACATTAAGCTGTCTGTGGATTTGGGGCTATGTATATCCAGTGATATAAGCATACAAATATCACGCACTTACACAACTTATTCGCGGCGAGTGCTGTTAAAAATGGTTTTAGTACGATCTTTTCTTGCTTTGCTTCTGTTGCCATACCAGTATTGTTTCAACTAGACGAATTGAATTTTCTTGTGAATTGAATGGGTAGGGGCATCTAGTGACACGGACGCATAAAAACCGTATTCGCGAGTGTTGTCAAAGAAACGATTGTAGTAACAACTTTTTCTCTTTGCCTGAATTGCTCCTGTCGCCACACAAGAACATCGTTTTGCAAAATTCACTGATCTACATTCCGTATTCGCGAGTGTTGTCAAAGATGACAAAAACTAAAACGAACAATAATTTTTTTTTAAATTTACTACGTAGATAATTCATTTTTTTTTGGTGTAATTAGTTATAAATGTATAATGCATTGAATTTGGCTTTATACATATAAGCATGCATATTAGATTAGAAAAAAATGGCTTGGATATGATATACATCCTATTTACGAATGTGCGCACATATGTATGTAGGGGTTGGAAGTTTTTAGTAAAATAGAATACCTGAAAATTCACGTTGAATATGCGAAAGCATGCTTATATGCATACCTATTAACTTTAATTTAAACAAAAAGCAACCTGAAATTTTGTTTACTTTTATAAAACAACTGGATATGAAAAATATAATAATGTGTGATTAAGAGATTTAAATAGGAAGTTTTCAGCAATCTTTTCCAGCCTTCCCATGGGATAACTACGAGCAGTGCACTTTCAATAAGGGGGCTGAGGTTTTAGTTCACATCACATATCGCATGCCTTGGCCATGGTTTGGGTAGGGGTAACGAAAATTAGCGATATAGTCGATTTCCATCTCGACTGCATTTAAATTCCAGATGTTTATGATGTTTTTTTTTATTGGGCTTGACGTGTGGAAAATTATTCTGTAACATCCCGTTTAGCCATGCCACTTTTTCTTTGAAGACTAACGAACCCTTGCATACATCTCTCAATAGCTGAGCAGCAAATCATCACACGTCCGGCAGTACGGCTAAAGGTGTTTGACACGTCAGTGTTTGGTAGACTCTTACAAGTCGCAAAGCCACACCAGATAGGGAAATAAGTTACAATCAACCAAATTCACACAAATGTATTTCTATTGATGACACAAAACATATGTAAGATTGAATCAAATTGGACCATGGGGTCATGGGGCTCCCATACAAACCAAACCCCCATATTGGTTCTTCTAAGAAACATTTTTTTACACCAATTTCACAAAACCTTGAATTAAAGTGTCTTTATCAAAGCAACTAAAAAGTTCAAAACGAATGGAATCGTACTGTGGGGTCATGCTCCGGCAACCCCAATAAAATTTTCCGAGTAAATATTTTTATTTGCCCACTTATTTCAACCAAGCCCAAAAATTTTGTCAAGACGGAAGAACAAGAATGAGGAGGGGGATTAAATACAAGTCATAGGTACGCCCGAAAAAACTTTTAGCCCAAGCGAAGGGTATCCGAATTTCGGCCGCGCCCGAAATTAGCCTCGGCCCCTGGGGTTGGCGAGCGTAGCGAGCAGGGGGCGAGGCCCCCTAGTTTTTAAAACCAGCCGCCAGCATAGTCGAAAAGTCAATAATAATTGCAAAACTCAAAATGTCAAAGTTCAAATGAAAGTATTAATAAAAAGTGACGTTTTTTGATCAAGTGAGCACTTTGCGGACCTTCAGAGGCCTGTTTACATTTCTAGTGTTGCAATTATTTAGCTAAACATATCATGGAAAATTTTGGGACACCGTGTTTAAGCTATCATTCTTAATTAAACACTACAAACAATATATGTAGGTGAAATGCACGTAATTCATTCAGCATATTAACAATCAAAACATTAACATACCTTGAACCTCACCCCTGATCAATATTGCAAAATTAAATAAAATAAAAAAGAAAGTAAAACACAATGCATGTATAATCATTTTTCTTGGACATATATTTATGTATGTGTCCATATAATATTTAAATATGATATATGAGTGAGTACATGCAAGCGATAAGATGAAAAATGAAATAAAGAAACTCCATCATAAACAGAGAAAAAATAAATCAACAGGAAACAGAAGAAATTAAGTATGGCAATCGGTTAATGTCTGGTAATAAGCTAATCCTCAATCGTATGACGTGAGATTGCAACATTATCAATGACAAATTATTTGATGGTTTAGTGTAGTTTCTATTTCTATCAAACGATATTTCATTTGCATCGTTGATTGCAATCACTGGCAAAAAATAACAAATGGAAATTATATTTGAATTAAAAAGAGAATTTGTCACGTACTATTGGGGTCATGACAGGAACAAACTGATATTTTTTAGATTTGTTCATTATATTAATCAATCCTTCAGATGCCAGAGCAATACAAATTCTTATAAATAAATAAATGAAATTTAAAAAGAAACATCGAAAATTACGGGTTATCTACATCCTTATTTTAAATCTCAATTTCTAGTACCTAAGTTCATTTATTTCTTCCTCAAATAATGAAGCTGTTTACCCTGCTGACTGAGCTGTAGCTGAACAACTAAGATCCACGTTGAATAGTCAGCAACGTGGATATCAGTTGTTCAATTCAAATAATCCGCCATATGCTGACATCCGTCATCACCGTCACATTTTGGCTCATCGCTCATTAAATCCGTTCCAATTGCTTAATTTCATTGTAGAAAATCATTATTTTGCTGTGTTGTGTTGATTGTTTCGTAATCACGTTCTGTGGCACATGCCTTTTTCAAACGTTTCCAATTGCTTTTCTTGATCAATGCGTAGCTCCACGTTCCTCTTTAGAATATTTTCGTTGACTTGATTCCAATAAGGAATTAATTTGAGAGCCATGTTTGTTGATTGCCTTGTATCGATTCAATGGCCTTGCGCTTCTCGGTAATGTAAGTATTGTACCATACACCTCCTGATGACACACGCTATAGAAAATCACATGTGCTCGTTAGTGTCGTTCATGCCGGTGGCCACATGATATTGGATAATGTACGCCATAATAATCCTCAATCTGTTTTTTTCTTTGTCTGTCGATTTATTACTGCTAACGAGGAATATTCTATTTTGTTGCTAGGAAAATGCTAATTTATATTATTTTTTTTACATATTCTCAATTCTCGAAAATATTAATGGAATATTTTTCAGTCGGATGGGGTTTATAAGAATGGATGAGATGAGGTTGATATGATTATGCAGATGCAGAGTGTCCGGAAATCACCCTATAAACGTACTGGAAAATGGAGCCTCAATATTTATAAACCTAGTATAAAAATAAATAACAGGCGCGACAAGCCGCAGATGTGTTAGTGACATCCAATTTCCATGATCTTAACTGCTTTTTTGTTGAAGTGTTGAGATCAACAGCACGCTCACCTAGAATGCTAAGTAAAATATTTATCATAACTAGAGCCCGGATTCTCGTGCAGTTGCACGTTAATGCACGAAATTGCACGTTTTAGAGTTTTTGAATGTAAATGTACATTTTAATTTTTCGAGCCTATTCCATAACTTATTTTTTCCAGAAATATGTAAATTTGCACAATTTTTCGATAGACAGAGAAGAGAAAAAAAAACAATGAGAAAAACAATAAAACTAAACAAAATTCATCGCTATTTGGAAATTTCGTCAAACGCCAGTTGATTATTATAAAATGTTGCAGCTGTTGTTTGTGGAGTGCATGTTAATTAACTGGTGATTAACTAAACTCAAATACAAATAGGAACATCTGCCCCTTAGAAAACGATTCATTCACGAATTAGATAAAGCCAAAGGCTAAGCGATGGATCCTAAACTAATAAACCTAATTTAAATGAGCTAATCTAGAGAGCACTTTAAGGGGAGAATCTTACGTTAGGTAAAAATATTGAAAGTGTCCCGTATTCAAGAACAAATTTTTTTTTTTTTAGAGCTTAAAGTATACTATTCTTTTTTCGACTGCTCCAAATTCTGAGCTTCTAAAAGCCTATAAAACAAACAAATTGTCCTATCAATCCTTTCAGTATTGACCACCCAATGTAGGGCACCCTGTATATTCGCCAATATAATGTTTGTTCATCCTACGCTAGGATTTGAAAATAATTCTCAAATTTTCCCTAATAATTAGCAATTTGGTAAGATTTGTGCAAATTATGCGAAAATCGAGCAAAAAATTACCCCACTTTTCTGCATTAAAAGCGATAAAATTGCTAGAAATTGTTGAGCTAGTTTAAAATGATGTAAGAAATACATACATATGTACATACATATATGATCGTCATACTATGCGCATATTTTGAAAAGAATCCCCATCCTGTTAGAAATTGGAGAAAATTGAGATGAAGCGAGACCAAGGCTAATTTCGGGCGCTGCCGAATTTCTACAGCAGCCCTATGACGTGTTCCGATTCCATCTGTTCCTGGATGCTTTGATGCTAATCCAGGAGCACACTTGGATGAATTTTGGTTAAAATTCAAAAAGAAAAAAAAGTTTTTCTTACAAGAACCTAATATTTCGCGGTTGGTTTGTATTACAGCCATATGACGCAATGTTCCGATTCCATCCGTTCCTAGATATATTTTGATTTGAACACATTTGGGTGATGTTTGGTTAAGATTTTTTCGTAAAGAAAAAAGTTTTTCTGAGAAGGACTTATTTCTAGGTGTTAGTTTGTATGACAGCCCTATGACGTAGTGTTCTGATTTCATCCGTTCCTATATATGCTTTGATGATTTACTAGGAACACATTTTGGTGAAGTTTGGTTAAGATTAGTTCATAAAGAAAAAAGTTTTTCCTAGAAGAATTTAATTTTCAGAGGTTGGTTTCTATGGCAGCCCCATGACCCCATGCTCCGATTCCATTCGTTCCGACATATATACAGCGTACACTAAAAAGAAACTTGTGTACAAAATTTCAGCCCGATAGCTTAAAAACTGAGGGACTAGTTTGTATTGAAACAGACGGACAGACAGACAGACGGACATCGCTCAATCGATTTATCTCGTCACACTGATCAATAATATTATATCCGTCTGTGCGTTGCAAACTCCATGACAAAGTTAATATACCCTTTCACATAGTGACGGTATAAAAATAATTTATTTTTGGCTCAAATCACAAAAAAAAATACTTTGAAGCTTATATTCTAATCAGAGTGGACGAAAACGGAATGATTTCGCCGTACGTTTTCAGAAATCACCGAAAAGTGTTCACAGTGCACTGTTTGTAATTTCATATGACAACCGACAATAATATTTTGCCTATAAATCGTTCTAAAGGTACGTTGTGCTAGACGCGGCCGCACGACTGCGACTCGCTCATTCCATATAAAAACTCGTTTCTCTCTCATTTTAGAAACGAGTTTTTATATAGAATGAGCGAGTCGCAGTCGTGCGGCCGCGTCTAGCACAACGTACCTTTAGTTTAAAAATGTGCTGGTGCAGTCATCGATAGTCATTTACAACATATTTCGTCACTTCAAACTGACCGTCCATTCTCTTATCATGGAAAAATTAAGAACATTGGCAAACACACGAAACTGAACAATTTGGTCGGGTGTCAGTTAAAATATTGGAGTGAGCCGAAATGTGCGGAATAGGGGAATTTAGGTTTGAGACCTGGGTGCTTACAAAAATAGCGTATTTTCAATGTGTCAATTTGTATGGGAATTGAAATGTTTTGGGGCTGTTTTCATACGAAACCATGAAAATAGCCCCAAATTACATGATTTCGGTCACTGTGAACATATTATTAGCAAAAACCAAATCACTTATCCGATTTAATACGTTTAGTTTAATTTTTTACGAAAATTTGTTGGCTGTTACAATCATTTTATTTCGCTACTGTAGCTGTGTAATGGACCAGTTCAGACTCATAAGTGTCAATTTTTAAATTCGCTTAATTTTTGCAAATGTCTTTGATCACCGCAACGCCATCTAGATAGACAGGCCAGATTATCAGCTGATAAAATTAGCTATGGCTATGGAACCGCATTTACAACAATAGCAATAGCAACAACCACAGGCGCTAAGGTACCAAATTTTTGATTTTGAAATCGAATTTCGACAGTCCGTCCTGTCTATCAAGATGGCGGTGCTTTGATCCGATCTATTTCGAATCCTTGACATTTGTAAAAATCCCGCTCAAATCCAAAAATCGACATTTGTGAGTGTAACGTAATCTTAAGGCACCAGCTGTTTTGGTGTGGGCTGCCACATTGTAAAATGAGCAATTATGCCATTTTTCAATTGGCGGCCATTAAAAAAATGGAGATTGGTGACGGGGAGGTCGGTGGGGAGAACTGCCAACTAACGGGGAGAGGACGAACGTTTTTTTTGTCGAAAAAAGAAAGGAGTGCTTGGATTTTTCTTTCTTGGTTTTGAAAAATAACGTGATGGCGGAATTGATTGCCTCGTCTCGATGAAAAGTGCCTGTAGGACAAGGCGTCGCGTTCCCGGTTTTCCCAACGTGAAAAGAAAATGGCAGAAAGTTATGTTTTCTGTGGTATGGCTGGTATGGAGTAGTTAGCTTATTTTGTCTTTATGTGTATGTATGTTTGTATAAACAAAAAACTCACTGGCCACCTATTACACCTTCTCCGCCACCCAGCATTCGTTTTATTAAATCGTTCTTTGCGCCCCTGATCGGTATAATGAACCACACGCTTTAGAGGTTATGGATCTAACTTCATTCCAGGAGTAAACTGGGTACGGGTTACCATTGAAATCCGACCTTCAGGAGGGTCCATGGGAGCCTCGCATAAACATTAAAAAAAATTTGACGTCGATGGGCTGCTCTAGTCCGTGACTTGGTTCTGTAGGCTTCAGTGGCAGGGGCAGAATGGGGATATTTTATTCAACAACAACGCGTGGCTCTGGCATTTTTCGCGCAGTTTTCCCGTGGTGGACAAATCGCGTGGGGATGCGATTTGTCGACCGAGGTGGGTGCCAGCTGACCAAACTTGGCCATCGTATGGCTGGGCATGCGCAACGAGAAGCGCCTACATGCTCCTCGGCGCCGTAAGTTTTATGCCGCTGTACGGATGGCAACCCAGCAGGCAACAAGTTGCTCGCTCGTTGAGGAGCCCTTTCGTGGGCCTAACCTGCACGGTTATAGAGGCATTGGCTCCGTCCCCTGGGACATCTCCGGATGTCCAGCGTCCTCCATTACATCTGGTAGTTTTTGCTGGAAATAGCACGAGGAGTAATTTTTCGGTGCGTTTATAGCGTAGTTTTCGGACACCCTGTATACTGTATACCGAACGCAAAAAAAGGAATCGACAGTTTTCTACATCAATCGTAGAATGTACTTGCATTATTCAAATAGCAGTACAATGTGGTACCACTGGTTACTAAATCTATGAGTAGTAGTAGTAGTAGTAAATCTTGTTCGATAGTAAGCCTAGTACTGACATCGAGAGTGAAATTTTTGTCCGCTGCGATTTTTGGGGAATTCCATAAGCTACAATCCGAAAACAGTTCCATAATTTTTCTCGGTCGTTTTATGTATTTTTTTCCGATTCCCCGGTTATTTAATCGTGAAATGTCAAATAACCGGGGAATCGAAAAATAATACATAAAATGGCCCAGAAAAATTATGGAACTGTTTGCGGATTGTATCTTATGGAATTCCCCAGCATTCCCTATGTATTCCACGACAGTAAGAATACATTTTCATTGAAAATCGCAGCGGGCAAAAATTTCGCTTTCACTTGTTTCCCACTCGATTAATTTAGTGGATTTAGTAAATCCTGTCAGTAGTGTGAATCCCCTCTTAGAGTTTAGAATTTCAAACTAGTAGTTTGTATACGATATGCTAAAACTCTCAATTTTTTCAAAAAACAATCTGAATTCTTGCATTTGCATTTTTGCATATAAAAACTGTTAAAAGTTTTTTAATGATGGAGAGGTAGTCATTTAAGCCTAAAGGTCCATCTCTAGATTGATCGCCAAATAGTGTCACGTGCAATCAAATGGCTGTGTTTGGGTGTGCGTCCAGTTTTGATATTTGATATGGCAACTCAACCAACCGCTTTGACAACCGCTTGTGAAATTCAAAGTGACAATTTTGAAACTTTTGTTCGTTCTTTTGTGTGAAATTGAATAATTCTTAAATGGCCGTGTAATAATTCAAACGCGCAGAGTCCAATTTTGATAATTATGTAAATTTAAAACGAGACCGAGGCTAATTTCGGGCGTGGACGAAATTTGGATACACTTCGCTCCCCTCGGGCTAAATTTTTTTTCGGGCATACCTATGACTTGTATTGAATCCCCCCCCCTATTCTTTTCCTTCTGTCTTCACAAAAGTTGCGTTGAGTCGACAAAACAATATTTGTGTGGGGTTTGGTTGGAATCAGTGGGCAAAAAAAATATTCACTCAGAAAATTTTATTGGATAATGCGGGAGAATGGCCCCATAGTACGATTCCATTTGTTTTGACCTTTTTAGTCGCCCTGCTTGAGTCCAGTACGAGTTTCAAATAGGTCAGTCGGTTCTGCACTCTGACCTGCGAGACGGTATTAGTCATCGTCATTCTTGTGAGTCGCACCTTCGAGCAGGTATTAATAGAAGGAGGGGCAACATCACTTAAAAAGTGTGCCGAAAGTGCAAATTCATGGGAGAGAAAAATACAATAACAACACTGTTGAAGCAAAGCGATTTGACACAAGTAAAGTAACAGTACATCTCGATTCAAACAAAGTTCCATGCTTTGACAACCCACTTTTAAAGATAAAGAGAATGAAGAAGAAGAAGAAGAAGAATTCAACCAAGCGCGAACGAATTTTTGACACAATTACTACTTTACTGTTAGATGCTTGCTCTCCCATGTATTAGATTCTCGGCACATTTTTGAGCTGTCACATTGTATGGAATTCGTAACTTTCGCCCTCTCCTTATATTAATAATACCTGCTCAAAGAGTCGCACTAACTTTGCCGGTATACCAAAATTCAGCATAATGTTGTACAGTACACTTCGGTCGATACTGTCGTATGCCTCCTTGAAGTCGACAAAGGTTTGGTATTAGGGATGTCAAAAACCGGCCCATAACCCGGTTTTCGGTTTTTTTCGCAAAGTCGGTTAGACCGTCCGGTTTTAACCGTGCTCAAAGTACCGGTTTTCGGTTAACCGGTTTTTCATTGAATTGCTTAGAATTTTAGCAAAATAATGCATACACACTCGTTAAGCTGATGTTCGTATAGAAATATGACTGTGTAATGGAGCCCTAAAAGAGAAACATGTTGAACAAAAAAGATAATCAAATAAAATTGTCAGAAGTATTCATAATGTTTCAAAATTAGTTAACTGAGTTTTATTGCTAGACAATGTTTATAGGTAGATGTAGATGTTGAAGTCTTTGTGGACACGACGGATGTTGAAGTGGACGCGGATATCGATGTGGACGTGGACGTCGTAGCAACTGCCGATTCGTCTTCCTATAACAATGAACTCTAAATGCACTGATCTGATACACATAAACATTCATGACGCACAAAAGATACACGTGTGACACGCAACGTAAACAATATCTGCCTTGGAAAGGAAAAATGCAAGAAGCGGTAGTTTGACGAAGCGATGATTCTTGGAATAATAGCACTAAGAAGAGTGTTCGGAAATACGAAATTTTTCATAGAAGACAAGCAATAGAATTACAGACTGACAAATCAAGAAAATATAAACATTTTATGAATTTATAAAGTTTTTTTTCGGTTTTAACCGGGTGGGCAAACAACCGTCCGGGTTAAAACCGGGAGGTTGAAAAAACCGAAAAAACCGGGTAACCGTTTTGAAAGTACCGGTTTTCGGACTAACCGACCGGTTTTTGACATCCCTATTTGGTATACATCGATGTTGTATTCCTAGCACTTTTGAAGTAGTAGCTTCACTGTGAAAAGCTGATCGGTCGTTGAACGACCAGGTCTGAAGCCGCCTTGATACTCGCCAATGATTCGTTCTGCGTACGGATTGATTCTCTTTTCAAGAATTTTTGTTAAATCTTATAGGCCATACAAACTAATGATATGCCTCAGTAATTTACGTCAAAATGAAATTTTAGTGATGTCGTTTTCTGTTTCTATTTGGTTGCTAGTGTAGATGCTAAGTACACTCAGAAAAATGGACCCCGTAAACTTAAAAGTTGTTGTACCATTATTTTAATTAGACGGCCATTTACCAGATTTCTTCACAAAAGTAAACAGATGCAATCATTAATATAACTGGAAGAATCCTATTGAGATATTTTGTATGGAATGATATGTGTCCCATAAATTCAATGGGACATCAGATTACATTTTAATTTAATAACAAGATCTGATATGATTAACTAATAATAGGATGGATCCCATTTGTTTTATATAACGTCCTATTTTATTAATGGGATATGCCTTTATATTGAATTTCAAGCATATAGACGTATTTTCCAAGAGAACCAACATCATGCTCCGTAGCGAGATCGTTCGGTTGCCTCCCCGTGACTTGGTAAGTTTTAAAGGGTACTAGCCGATCGGATGTTCAATAATCGGCCTGGCCAAATATCGTGATTCTTAACAAAATCCACAATGACGTAGCGTGGATGGTATAATAATATGGGACTTATAAAAAAATATACTTCGTTCAGATTACGAGTGAAACGATTTTTTTTATTACATAGGATTGATCCTATTACTTAAATAAGATACATCCTATTGAAAAATAACTATACCATGTGTTTGTTTTTAAAGGAGTCAACTAACAAACGGATAATTATCGAGTGAAAATAACGGTTCCTATATTTTTAAAGTAATCAGATTTTTCCTATTGACTAAAAATAATGGGACAAAATGATTGGTTTAATGGGATTTCCCATTGAAATTTTTCTGAGTGTAGCAACCAAATGGATGTTCGTGATGCCAGTTTTTGGACGCGCAACCATTTAGCGATCAATCTAGATGGACCTTAAAAATATACATACATATATGTATTTTCTTTTTATTTTGACGACACAAAAGTCTCATCTGGAAATCGTACTCTTTTGTCGTCTTCAGTGGTATTATTTTTTTCGCAGCAGCAAATTCAGCACAGTTAGTGGACAAATTAGATACATGTAGGGAAAATTATGGAAAACATGAAATTATCCACACAGGACTTAACTCATCAGGATATCCTGTTATATTTTACATTGTAGGTATTCCATTTATTAAAGTATAGGGCAAAAACCATATTATTTATTTGTACTCAAAACTAATGGATGAACAGCAAAACCAATTTGTGCTTTAACTTAAAAAAACATTCCTCCTCCTCACCCAAGTAACAATTTTATCCCTATAATACTTCGTAAAGTATTCTCTTCTCACAATAATAGTGGCACTTTACATGGTATAAACACTGAATGATAGTACAATAATAGCATTTGGCGCCGTTTTTTAATCCAATAGCACCTTATTGTAGTACTAACTTAAGCTTCAATAAAGGTGTACTCCATTTCCCTTATATCATCACTTTCTGTCATTAAACGCATTTGCAAAAAATAAAACAATAGAAAAGTTCCCGCATCCAGCATTGAACCAATGTCTGTTGATTGCCCGTCCTACACGCTACCACTCAGCCCACCTCACATATAGTCAGCATTGCTCGTAAGCACTACAAATGGATAGTTGCTTCTGTAGAAATGCTTGACAATTCTTTATCGACTCCTCTGCAATGCACCCTAAATCCATACATTTATCAATAAAATATAGTGAATTTCAGCGCATATTTCTCCTTAATTAGTTTCGAAGATAACAATGAGTGCGTACGTGTGGGTTTCATGCAATATTTCAAGGATTACTATTGCAGAAATTACGTATTACGGAGCACTTCATAAGTTTAATTTTTTTTTAAAATCACCAAGTCCATCCTTCTATAAAACTACGAACAATTTATTGGATGACCATACGAATGTCACACTATAAAAATGAGACCGATTGTGCTATAGAAGAATATATGCATGTGTGTGAATTAACTTAGAGAGACTATTGCATGTGTGTGCATCATCCAATAAACACAAGAGTGGAGTATTTAAAGGAGTATCTTTTTAGGTTAACGTTTAGAGAAAGTTTTATCGAAGTCTTATATCACCATCTTTAAATTTATTCTATAATGATTATTTAAGCTCTCCGGAAAATGCTTTAAGAATGTTTTATCGGATCAAAATATATAGATTTCGTTGTACTATGTACACTGCTCGTCATCAGATTAGCACACCCCTTCGCATGAATAGTTTCGGCTGATTTCCAACCAAACTAAAAGAGCTAAAATTTCAAAATTATAACTGTTAATAGTCTATTCAATTCTGAGTTAATTAACACAAAAATAATTGTGTTTGCATTTTTTAATATTGATTTATAATTGTTTTTCGAAAAAGAACACACAAAATAGCCATTTAAAATTTGTCATCAGGATAGCACATGCAATTTCTTTTTTGTCTATCTTCCACAATTAAAGACGTAGGACCCCCAATTTTTTGTGGTTGTTTGAATAAAATATTGACTTTAATATGAATAACGAAAAATCATTATCTGCGGAAGAGGGACCAAAATTTAAGGCATACAAGGAGTCAGAATTGAATAGACTATTAACAGTTATAATTTTGAAATTTTAGCTCTTTTAGTTTGGTTGGAAATCAGCCGAAACTATTCATGGGAAGGGGTGTGCTAATCTGATGACAAGCACTGTATATGATTGCTACAGTGTGAAGTGCTTCTTTAAAGCAAACTAATTGTTACTTGGGCAATCATCTCTCATTGTTTTGCGCTATCACATCATCGAGGTTGGGTTGTGATTTATTAAGTATGTAATAGTTTATTCAATTGCTCATTCAGCATAATTTACTATCCTATTTCATGGTACTGTCATATGATTTTAACCTTCAATTAGTCTTTTCGCCTGGCTAGAATTGTTACAGAATTATACATTTAATCCCTAAATAATTATGATTGAACTTCTAGTATGGCATACTCTCAACACAAATGTCCTTAAAATATAAATGTGAAGGATTTGACCTTTCCGATTAACATATTCCTAATAGTACATCATTTGACATGCATGTACACGTATTCATTCGATTTTTCGGTTTATATCGCGTTTTCTAAAAATACACGTACGCACTGAAGGTCGACGCATTTATTGACCGAAAAAAGAATATATTGCCGGCCCCTTACTCATAAATAAACTCCGGAATAGGAATATACTCGTATGTTTGTATGTACGATTCACATTAAGGATATAATTAGATGCCAACAGTCATTGACGTCAATGGCTGTAATATGCCTGTCGTGCTAACAATGATATGCAAATATTGATTTTATTTTCGTGTCCTCGACAAAGGCTTTTGTATTTTATAGGTATATTGGAGATAGGAAGAGGAACACCGGAGCTCAGAGCATAATTTGGGGAATTCCATATTATTCATTTAATTGTTCCAATTTACAATTTTGACTGGATTGTATGATCACATTTGTTTGGCCAAATGAGTGCATAAATTGGCATTTGGCAAATACATGCTATCGGAAATCGTGCAAGCTTTCTAAAAACGTGCACACACATACTTTGTGAATGGCAATGGCACTCGCGAGTGCATAGAGTAGAATGTACTCCTGTTAAAACCATTGACTGCAGACATGTGTCGTGCTGATTATAGTATAAAATGCGATTCGCGAGTTAATCCCTGCCTCCTGCCACGAAACAAACATGAACGACACTAATGACGTAACCCCCACGTAATGGCACACGTTGCCACACCAAGCCTTCATGCAGGAGCATCGTGCACACACGTTTTGCGTCAGCCAAGTCAAATGGAATCTGCTGAGCTGAAGTGCGTCTTCAGATAATTATCTACAAACATCTGCAAATTTGGCACTATCAACCGAAACCACCCACTCATTCCCATTCACCAAAAGTGGCCATGACGATTCGGGAAGTGCACTGAAAAACAGCGCCACTATCAACATAATATGTATTGCAACCACACCCACCCACCCGCCAAACTAGTCGGTCCTGCACAACATCTCAAATCGTCGAAATGCTATTTCGAAACACGTGAGTGTGACGGGGTAAATGGTGCACGCCCGCCTCGCGTGAGACATGACGTAAGTCCGCAGTAATAGCACGAAAGCTCGAAAAAAATGTTTTGCGCCCCAACGGGGAGCTACGTACAGAATTGAATGAACGGGTGGTAGGTGGTGGTAGGTGATAGTTGAAATGGAGTTGACGATACGTGCGGGTGTACATACTCTTTATCAATATACATACATATTTTACAGATATTTTTATGCATGAAGTTTGATAGTAAAAATATGTAGTGTATCGCTTAGAGAAGGAGTTGAACTTCTGAGTAACAACTTTTTTCTGACGACTTGACTTTTTGACCTATAGCTATAATCAAACGAACACACTGATTCCAAAAATGCAGTCTAGTTCTCGCAATCACGTTCAGTTTTTAGGGTTTTTTAGAATTTTTTTTTTTCTAAAAACCCTTATGAAATCGATTTTGTCCGTCCGTCCGTCCGTCTGTCCGTCTGTTCACTAAATAACTCGCGAACGGCTCAACCGATTGTCATGAAATTTGGTAGGAATGTGTAGAATGGTTACAGTCTTTGGCACAAATACATACCTTAGAAATTGGTAGGAAGAAGATAACAGGGTGTCCCGAACGTTTGAAAGAAGTCGACATTTTTAGTTTTTATCAGAGATTGACGTATGAGTATTTAAATCAAAGATCTAAACGAGTACATCTGATATCAGTTAAAATTTTCCTGTTTCGAGTAACGGTAAAAAAAGTTATTGGCGTTTAAAGTTAAACTTCCTTTTCGCCCCCCTTTTTTCTAAACCGTTATAGGGATCGATATGAAACTTTGCACAAAGATTGGTCAGTATGGCCTTATATACGTTAAATATTAAGACTGTTGACTTTTGCTAAGGAAAAGTAAATAACAGTAAATTCGTAAAATTTCAATTTGTTCGTGTGTAGCCCCTCTTAGCTTTCCAAATATGAAAATTCTGCTAAGAGTTTTTACAAAAATTACATAGGGAATATGTTTACGAATTTTCATTCGAATAACTGTATCCAAACCGGAAATATAGCCAAGTATGTATTTAGTAAGGGTCTTTCACAATGCAAGGGAAGCCTCTTAAGCATTTCTTCAATGCATATCTTTTAACTTGATGAAACAATGAACATGAAATTTGGTGTAAATGCATAGAATGGTAATAGTGTTTGCCACAAATATTTTTAAATTTTGTAGGACTAAGTTAACAGGGTGTCCCTGAATAGCTGAAAAAGTATGATTGTTCAATACTCATAGGAAAGCTTGCGTGGGAGCTTATGTCAGGGGACACAATGGAATCATTTCTTATAAGTCGCTTTTCCTTGATTAAAACAACAGTAACAGTAGATTTACAGTTAATAATTCAGTTCATATATAAAGCCAAGCCATTCTTACGTTTGCCTGAGTTTCTTTTGCTCAAAGGCCATCAGAAATCTTAAATCGAAAAATGCCTGTAGATTTGTCTTGGAGTACTTTTATACAAACTGGGTAAATAGTAAATCTATTTTTGAATTGGTCTAATTAAACGTGGAACGGAACGCGTAAGTTTTCCAAAAATAGATTTACAGGAAGCATTTCATTAATGTTGTGCACAATTCTTATTAATTGCTTATAAAATATATTTACAAGAAATCTTCATTATGCATTACAATTCTAAAAAACCCTCGTATTGCGGACGCAGCCCTCTGTACGCCGGTATTTTTATTTATTTTTCGAATTTTTCATTGTTTGTACCATATGCTGTTATATTAAAAAGCTAGGTTCAAATTTAGATTAGGGCCTCCAGTTACATTAAATATTATAAGATTAATAAACTGAAGAAAAAAACTTATTTAATAGCTGCATGCAATAATTATTCATTTAAACATTATATAATTAGGAATCCTTTTTATTGAACTCATATCCGAGAGAGGAAACATTGTGGTAGGTTGAAAATGCAATGAAATGAAATAATAAAAAACATTAACGATCATGACAAAAGTGTTATATTGCCTCCTAAACAAAAAGGAGGCAATACAACACTTGTCAAATTCCAATCCGATCCCGGCAACATAAAAAACGTTTGGGTAATTGATTCACATTATATTATCCAAATATCAATATTAACGATCATGTGATCATCACTGAAACTTCAAATTCCATTTAACCCTTAAATGCATACCAAATCATTGCCAAATGTCTACATTCCATTCAAAAGCATATAACAAAGCTCGCGTCTTACAATGTGTTGATTGATTACATGTAGAGAAAAGGCAACACACTCTGTTTAAATATGAATGGGATATTCATTAGATTAGATAAAGGGTGCGGTTCTGAAACGAACCGATAGCACATGTTCCTACAACATGTTGTCCATTCTGATCCTATAACTACGGTTTTGCGGATCAGCCATAACTTTCGGTGTTTTCCGTATGTCTGCCTATGTGGAATATGTAAACGAAAAGTTCCGGAGATCACTTCTTATTCGTAAAATCGCAGTTAGAAGATCAGAATGGACAACATGTTGTCGGAACATATGTGACCGGTGCGTTTCGGAACCCTACCCAATGATGCACAATTTTTGAAAGTAACGGTCAGAATTCAGTCAGGTCGTAAAATTCAATTGTGACTAGTGTCGATAGTTTGGTCCTTTTGGCTATCATATTGGTTTTGAAGAGATCAAGGTGAAAAAAAATCATTTTAGAATGGATATGGGTGGACTTTTGAAATATTCTTCATAGTCATTAAAATTTTATGGTTTCGGTAGACAAATGTCACGGTTTAATAATGTTGCCAATTGTCTACATCATGCGTTGAAGGTCCACTTAATTCAGTGTAATGCAAAGCATTTTTTTCTTTGCAGAACGTCAAAGAAATTCAACGGCAGAGAATCTCACTGTAAGATTGGGCTGCTGTGCTGAGGATTTCGATATTGTTGATCTTCGCTCACAGTTAACTCTTTTGAAGAATATGCCGAAGTATATCGAGCACAGCGAGGTACTACAATACTGCTGATGGTTCCAGTATCAGCAGCATAAGGAAGGTCGTTCAGTGCTTTGTGACGTCTTTAAACACGTGACACATCTAATCCTTCTCCATGTTGACAAGGTTCGAACATGGAATTTACATCTGTCAAAAATCATGAAAGAACTCGTTTCCCGAGGAAACTGGAAAACATTATTTGGAAAAATCGTTTGACCTTTAATTTTCTAAAACTATACAAAATAGAAAATATGTTTATAAGCTTCAATACTTCGGAATTACAATGGGATCAGAATAGGTAGGAAAAAGAAACTTAATTTTCACCTTTAGTCTAAGAAAATTGGGCCAAAATATGGCCATCGAACGGCAAAAATCCTACATCGGAATTTTTTTGGATTATGGTTGGGAATGGTCCCCAGATTATGGCATTAAAAGTCCCAACCGATTGTGGGTCTGCAACCTTAAAAAAAGGGGGGAACGGGGGATTTTTTTTCGGTTTTTTGCGATTATTTAAAAAACGTAAAATTATCTTTGCAATAATATATAACACATTAGAGTTTAATTGAATGTTTCGGCGTTAGACTAGAAAATAAATTAGAATATTTTCATTTTAGACTTCTTTTTAAAGCTAACTTTTGAAAGAATGCTAGTTCAGCCGTAAAATTTTGTATAAGTATTCACAATAAGTTCGAGATCATTTTAAGTTAAACATTGAGTCGCTCCGGTAAAAAAACCCCATTATTCCCCCATTTGAATTTGTAAAAACGGCATGTCCATAACTCCCCCCAAAATTGGAGCAGAGTGCTAAATTTTGATTTGTTGCGATTGGAGGTCATAGTCACCCTACCTAGCGAAAATCAGCTCATTCGGATTAATACAAAGTGACCCAAGACAACTTTGTTCTACAGTTTATAAAATGAGTAGTACGTAGAACAAACTCCTGATGGGTCACTTTGTATGGAAGATACCCTTAGTTTTTATCCGAATGAGCTGATTTTTGGTGGGTGGGGTCACTAAGACCTCCGATTCCAACAAACCAAAATTTAGCACTCTGCTTCAATTTTGGGGGGAGTTATGGATATGCCATTTTGAAAAATTTAAATGGGGGGATAATGTTTACCTTAAAATGATTTTGAACTTATTGTGAATACTTATACAATATTTTACGGCTGAACTAGCATTCTTTCAAAACTTGGAGCTTTTAAAAAAGGTCTAAAATGAAAATATACTAATTTATTTTCTAGTCTAAGGCCGAAACATTTAAACGATTTCGACATACTTTGAATAGATTTTACCAATTGCAGATCTTTAGGGGCAGTGTGAATTGAATTGTATTGAATTCGAGCTAAAATTAACCGTAGTTTTCTGCAATTAATGTATAAAAACTGTTAGAAGTAATGGAGCTAGATCAAAATGATGTAAGAAAGATATGATCGTAAGACTATGCGCCAATTTTTAAAAGAATCGTACAAGTACCTCACCTTGGCAGAAGTTGGAGAAAATTGAGATGGAAAAAAATATTGTTTTTGGGTCAAATCACGCAAATTTGACTTTGAGCTCTGTAAAAACCAAAGCTCTTATCCGATTTTAGTGTGGTTAGTTTTATTTTACAGGTAAATTTGTTGGCTATAATCATCATTTTATTTCACTATTCTAGCTGGTTTGGCTTTGGAGATATTAGGCTTTAAGTCGTGCCAAAAAATGATTTTTTCAAAAATCTTTAAATGCCTGTGGCGGCTAAAGGGTTAAGCTGAGGGGGTATGTTCCGTACAACTTTTTTGCTGGAAATCAACTGAGGAATCATAATCCGGTGCGTTTATGCGGCAGTTTCCGGACACCCTGTATATTGATGAATAATGTGTGCTACAAAATTGGGCACTATTTGAAACAATATATCCCAAATGTTGGTTTGATGATCAATATCCAAATGAACCGGATTTTGGACCAGTGTCCAACGCTGTGATCCGCATAACTCGCGTCGTGCCTCGGAATGTGAATAACATTTTGTACTTCGATCATTTCTACACGGATATTCCGTTGTTGCAATTTTTTGCCAATAAATGAATATACTATGTCTTGGAACTGTTCAAAGGAACCGATTGGGTAAAGTGAAAATAAGCGATAAAAAGGCCCTTATGAAAAATTCAGTACCCAGAGGAAGTTACGTGGAGTGCGTCACTTCTTACAAAGGCGTAACTGCTTGGAAAGTCAACTAGCCAGTGCTTCCTGCTTCGACTTATACTGGCAAAAACAAGGTCTTGATTGATTGTCTGAAAATAGTTTTAGATTATAATGCCCACATGCGAGGAGCGGATTTAATGGATAGCCACTTAGGCAGATGTCGGATTTGCATGAAGAGCCGCAAGTGGTACATAAGGCTCTTTTACCACTTTTTACTTTACAAGGACATCAAAAGAAAACATGCTGCAAAGGAGATTATGTCACTGGCCGTTTCCGCACTGAATTGGCGGATACATTATCCAATTTTCAAAACATCGAGGAAAATAAAAAAGGCAGACCTTCAACCTACAGTATTGAGAGATCAATCGAAGCTAAGAAACGAAGGTGACCCACACAGCATGTTCTACCTAAGGACGTCCGGATGGATAATACAGCATAATACAACATCGTCAAAAAAAAAACGATGCAAATTAACCGACTGCAATGGGTTTAGCCGAAGCCGCTTGCTCAAAATGTGGAGTAGTCCTGCTTGAACAAAAAAATCGAAATTGTTTTGACATTTGCCAGAACAACAAATAATTAGCTACAAATAAATTACAATAAATATAAAATCAAAAAAAGTTTTTCTTTGTATAATAATTCGTGGACAAATGCATGGTGTTGCCAATTGGCAACAATGTTTTATTCCTCCAAATAGGATGAAAATAGTGAATTCGATTTTTTCTATTATTTTTCCATCAAACTACTACCATTTATAAACCTTAAAACATTTTCTTCAATAAAAAAGTTAAAAATCATGCATTTAAGGGTTAAAACATAAGGGTAGGAGGGATGGATCCAGAGAACGCCTCCTATACGGTTAAGCTCCTATAGGTTTAGTTTAGGTATACGTTTGTTCAAAGGTTTCATAGTCAACACAACGCACTTCTATGCAATGTGACAAAAAGATAATGAATTCTTCGTCTTTCCACACCCGAGAAAAAAAATAAAAATATTCTATATTTGATTCGGTTGAATGATAAATATAGATTAATCTTCCAATAGAATCTTTGTCATGTGTGTGATGTGTGAATTCGTGTTAGCAAAAGGTAAGCGCGAGCATTGGCAAAGTGTGAATGTATGTATGTATGTTGCGTATGTGACAAAAGCAATGGACATCCCTGATTTAGTGGACTGTGGACATGTACATACGAGTACAAACGGTCGCTTTTATATTCGATTTCCTATTTCGAAAAACTGGTGGAAAGGTAATTAAATATAATGATAAGATTATATCAGACACATATTTCTGAGATAGTTTGGGCTATGTGAAGTTAGCCAGTCATGTTTTTGAAATTAGGTCCTTTTGCTCGGTGAACCGTTTGTTCTACAGCGGCTACGTTTGTTCTTGATTGTTAACCAATTAATATCGTTTGTGCTTCTCTAATTATTTAATTATAGCAACTTTAAAATTGTGAGTGTGAACTTAGCCAGTCATTTTTAAATATGGGTCGGAAAGGTATAGGTTTGGTATCAATCGAAAGCCAGACGTTTGTTCATTTTGTAGGGCGTTTGTTCATCCTGGAAACGGAAGGATACAGGAATTATTAAGGAAAAAGAGATTAGTTGTGACGTCATCTTCACTCAACCAACGCCATCTACTCAGCTCAGCTGTACGGGCAACCCGTGTCTCGCGAACAATTTATGCAAGATCCACACCATCATCGTACAGCTGAGCTGAGTAGATGGCGTTGGTTGAGTGAAGATGACGTCACAACTAATCTCTTTTTCCTTAATAATTCCTGTATCCTTCCGTTTCCAGGATGAACAAACGCCCTACAAAATGAACAAACGTCTGGCTTTCGATTGATACCAAACCTATACCTTTCCGACCCATATTTAAAAATGACTGGCTAAGTTCACACTCACAATTTTAAAGTTGCTATAATTAAATAATTAGAGAAGCACAAACGATATTAATTGGTTAACAATCAAGAACAAACGTAGCCGCTGTAGAACAAACGGTTCACCGAGCAAAAGGACCTAATTTCAAAAAAATGACTGGCTAACTTCACACAGCCAACTAACAATGTGTTTTCTTCAAAGAAGCGCGTACCCTATAACAATCGTATGGTTACACTAAAGTGAATATCGCTTTAAGGGGTATTTCAATCTGATAAATAATCCACTAAGCATTTTCTTAAAAATTTCTAGCATCCTTATATGATCAAAACTATGCAGTACAGGACATGACAACACAACTTCTATATACATACATATACCATTTTCAAGACAAATTCCCGATATCTCCACACAAACTCAAGATCTACCAAATGAAATTAACGGTCTCACAAATGAAACCAACGATTTAACAAATGAAAACAATTGAAAATTGTTAATTGAAAATAACGTTCTCCCAAAGCAAATTAATCATTGTTCAACACAAAACTCCGATGTTTCAAGTGAACTTAACGATGTAACAACCCAAAACAACGATATTACAAGTCTAATTAACCATCATCCTGGCAATATTTCTACATTGTAAAAATACTGTGATTCGGAATATAAAAAATATCTATATTAAATTTGTAACGTCAAATTATAATTATTGACCGCGATATAATTGTAAATTATTGAAATTAGTTTCCAAAGTCAAATTAAACTGCCTCACTATACCCATATTACAAATCGAGTAACCCATATGACCATGGATTATGGTCAACTCACACATTACAGTTATTAGCACTGATTTTTCATACAAATCGACAGATTGTCAACCACACAGTCATAAAATTTGTACGAAAAATTGTCAATGTGATTGGCTAGTGTCAATTCACACATAACAGTCACGCTGTGTAAATGGAATCGTATTGAAAATCATAACCGATATCGTATCATATTTAGCTAGCTCGATCCGCACACTGCTGAAAGGTATACTTTTTTCATTTGTTCATCAGTCTCTCGGCCCAAAAGTCTGGCCAGACCTTCGGCACTATATTTCGGTCAAAAAAGTATAGAAGATGAAATTGCAACGACTTCATAATTCACTATATCCTAAAAGAATATGTTTAGAAGCATTTTGCAAAAAAATTTAAAAAATTCGTTTGAAGTTTTGAGCATATTTTTGACGAATTCCAATTTATAGTGCTTTTTGATACCCAATAGGTCTGGGCCAGACCTATAGTTTTTCACCCCGTTTCTCTCTGCAGGTAAAAATGAAAATATGAAATCCTTTTAAAATTCTCCTATTTATGATGTAGTAATGTCATTAAAATTTAATTTCTACTATAGAAAGGATAACAAATTCTGAATTTTTTTCGTTAAGGAGCCGTGAAGTTAGGAACATGGGTATGCCTAATTTTATCATGTTTTGTAACGTCACCTAATCAACTGAGATGTACATACTTATTAACAGAGCTATTCGGCATACAAACATAAAACTAATGTTTAGATTAAAATTTAACTACATAATTGGAACAATTATTGACGCCAGTAGTCTGGCTGGTCTAGCGGTTAGTGCGCGCACCTTCAGTGCACAGGGTCATGAGTTCGAATCTCACCGTGGATCATGGTGTTTTTCGAACTCACGAGCTTGTGACGGACTATGATCTCACTCAGATGTTAAACGAGTACCCATTTATGGGGATAAATAACACTGCTGAGCGTGATGCTGATCTCATTACCTCAACAAAAAAAACAGATAAGATCTTGGAAATAGGATGTCACTAACACATCCTGCGGCCTTAGTCCAATGCTGGACTGTCGCGCCTGTTATTTTATTGACGCCATAAAACACATTCGTAGTACAATAAAGTCTTTTAAACACATTAACAATGACAGCGAAATTAACGCGTTAGTGCAAAGCTCCATAATTTTCGCAAGAAAATTAGATATTGACGCTGAATCGGACTACAATCGAGACCGAGGCTAATTTCGGGCGCGGCCGAAATTTGGATACCCTTCGCTCTCCCCCCCCCCCACACTTTTCGTTCCGTCTTCACTAAAGTTCCATTGCGTCGACAAAACAATATTTGTGTGGGGTTTGGTTGGAATAAGTGGGCAAAAAAAAATATTTACTCAAAAAATTTTATTGGGAGATGCGGAAGCATTGCCCCATAGTATGATATCATTTCTTTTGAGCTTTTTTATTGCTTTGATAAAGACACATTAATTCAAGGTTTTGTGAAATTGGTGTAAAAAATGTTTCTTAAAAGAACCAAAATGGGGGGGGGGTTGTATGGCAGCCCCATGACCCCATGGTCCGATTTGATCCATTCTTACAAATGTTTTGTGCCATCAATAGAAACACATTTGTTTGAAATTTGGTTGAAATTGGTGCACAAATAAAAAAGTTTTTCTTAGAAGAGTCTAATTTGGGGATTAGGTTTCTATGGTAGCCTCATGACCTCATTGTCCGATTTTACTGATTGAAACATACAAACTGCCTGCAGCAAAAAGAAGCATTTCTGCAAAATTTTAGCTTTTAAATTTGGCCGTGCTCTGTGGCCGTGATCGTTTGGTCGCCACTCTGTGAAATAGACTCTCATAGAGAAACGAGTTTCCAAACTCGGCACGACTCGTCGCAAGTTTATTATTCAAAAGAAGATGAAAAGAGATATTCTTATCGTAGAATAATAAACTAGCAATGCGACTAGGAAATGGTATGGCTGACAACCGTATCACACTCCGAATTCAGTTGTTTTTGTAACGTTGATGACTACACACGGTAGTCATCAACGCACCATGCTCCACTAGGAGTTACGGTAATCGAGAGAACTTTTAAATTGGCCGAGTAAAACGGCTCGCAACAGACGGACAGATAGACAGACTCCCCAAGTCATGCTGATCATATATGCATACTTTTTATATGGTCGGAGATGCTTCCTTCAATGCTTTACAAACTTTATGGCAAAATATACCCTTTCACTCTATGAGCGAAGGGTACAAAAACACCACCGAACTCGTCGTGCTCCGAAAAAAATCGACGAATCATCTCAAACTACAGCCACAGAAGAGTTGGAAAAAATACTCAAACTGCTCCAACCATTTCAAGATATATTTCAAATTCCGGCCGACAGGAAAAATTGCACGATAATCTCAGTAGCAGCGGTGAACGAAACTTATTTTTGTATTTCATGCTGAAATTCAAATTTTGACATGTCCAGTGACATCAGCTTCGAGCGAACGATCATTTAGTAAATTAAGATCAATAAATCAATCATTTACGAACGTTAATGAGGGATGAGCGTTTAGACAATTTCATGCCAATATTTTCTGCAAAGGATATTATCGATAAAATGAATTTGAAACGAATTTTGGAGCGTTGGTCTAAAATTATGTTGCGATGTTTACATGAACGCCCAAAATATATATGTATGTATGTATGTATAATTTTCAAATGAAGTCGGCAAATTTTACTTTTCATCCCAGCAACAAATGTTTGCTCGGTACGTCCCTGCTTCGGTTGAACACTACTTTTGACACTTTATGAAACCTTCTTTTAACGTGTAGTGCTAGTCAAAATGTCAGTCTGAAAATTTTGCGTGCCGGATAACTAGCATTAAATATGTATGTATTATTATTATCATTCTATTTTTCTATTTGGAGCCCTGAATTTGGATATTTTTACTGTAATATCCAAATTCAGGGCTCCAAATAGAAAAAAATAGAGTAAGGCTAATTTTTCTTATTTTGGAATTAGTAGTCTAAAAAATTTTAATCGGAAAGGTTTAAGAACACTATTTAATCCTTGGTCGGAGGTAGCCATGTGGGGTGTCATATAAAAAAGGACGTCGAGTACATTGCATATACGGTGTTTGTTTCTTGTTTCAAGGATCCATATCGCGTTTTAATGAGCAATTTTGGTGTTTACTGTAATTCATCATCTGTATCTTTTGCAAAGCGATAGCTACGCTAATCCCTCGCCTTTTTAGAATCTACATACCTTAGAGAAAGCATAGCAACCCATGCCATGCGTTAATCCAGAGTGGGCATCAGAAAATAAAAAAAGCACCGTTTTCACATTATCGCAGTTCACACATCTAAACAAAAATTTAATTCAAATGTCAAATTTTTGTTTACAATTGAGAATATAATATCCGCGTAATATTTATTACTCTCTTAAAATTCCAACGTGATAATTAACCCTTCGGTTGGCACCTTGATGAAAAACATCATTCAACAGTATTTCCCACCCCTTTCAATATATATTTCAAAGGAACCGACGACCACAAATGCGATCAAACGTTCGGCGAAATGCAAACTATGTCTAGAGAAACGGAAAAACGGCGCATCACCATAAGACATAGTATGTAAACTGTTTCTAGAACCAAAATTAGACCTCTTCAAAAAATAAGATTGATTTCACAGAAAATTCAGCTACACCTTAGGCATAATAGCTTGTAGGCGGCGACAGAAGGGTTAATAATTGCATCGACAATATTTTGACGTTTCAATTATTTCGTGGAGTGTAGTGTAATAAATTTGGAGTCAAATACATATGGGTTGTGTGATCACATAGCCACTCTACATACATACATATGTATACGAGGGTTGCCTTTTATATTTCGGGATTAGAGAACAAAGACAAATATTAATCATCGAAAATCGCTTTATTGTTTTTCAAAATATTCCCCATGAATATCTATACACTTTTGCATGCGTTTGATACTTTGATTGAGGTATCTCCAAAACATGCATTCTGAACGCAGCAACCGCTTCTTAAGGTGTTGAAAAACGTTGACGGGAATAAAAAGAAGTCATTCGGTGCCAAGTCAGGACTATACGGCGGATGACCCATCAAATCGATGTTTTGAGTGCTCAAAAATGCAGTTGTTTGAGCTGATGTGTGAGAGCTCGCATGCATGCAACATGCATTCTGAACGCAGCAACCGCTTCTTAAGGTGTTGAAAAACGTTGACGGGAATAAAAAGAAGTCATTCGGTGCCAAGTCAGGACTATACGGCGGATGACCCATCAAATCGATGTTTTGAGTGCTCAAAAATGCAGTTGTTTGAGCTGATGTGTGAGAGCTCGCATTGTCGTATGGTGAAGAGTGATCCGTCTTCGGCGGTTGGTTTTCCTGATTTCTTGGAAGACAACTGGCAAAGAAATGGTTGTGTCCAACTCAGAATTGACTGATCTGCGTTGTTCTAGTGGTACGGTTGCGACATGTCCAGTTTTTCCGAAAAAAACAGGCGACCATTTGATTGGAAGTGCTTCGTGCGCGAACAACTTTTGTTGGATTTGACTCATCTTGAAACACCCATACAGTCTGCTGTTTACTTTTTTTTTAGCGATTTACAAATTGTGTGGGATCAAACGCGAACAATTTTTTTTGACAGTCAAATGTTCATGCAATATTGAATGTATGCTGGTCCCAGTAATGCCTAAGGTTGTCTCAATCTCACGATAGGTCACATGACGGGTTCTATACAAAATCCAAAAATACAAAATCCAAAAAGACAAAATCCAAAAAAAATTGAAAAATCCATAAAGTCAAAATCCACAAAGACAAAATTCACAAAGACAAAATCCATAAAGTCATAATTCACAAAGTCAAAATCCAAAAAGACGAAATCCATAAATTCAAATTTACATCAGTTTGCTTATCACAATTGAATATTGAGAATATTTATGTACGTTATTACGTTAACTAGACAATTATCAAATCCCGGAGCATATGCGCTTTACCTGAAGACACAGAAAAGGATTCATCCGTGGCATATACGATTTGGCCGATGACACGGAGAGGAATGCACCGGACCATACGCGCTTCAGGTAAAGACAGAGACACCTAAGGCGCATAAGCTCCGGGTGCATCCTTCTCCGTGTCTTCAGGCAAAGCGCATATGCTCCGGGGTTTGGTAATTGTCTAGTGCCCACGCAATAAACATTATGGCTCTCTTCATACAAAAATTTATGGATTTTGTCTTGATGGATTTTGACTTTGTGGATTTTGACTTTATGGATTTTGTCTTTATGAATTTTGTCTTTATGGATTATGACTTTTGGATTTTGACTTGTGGATTTTGACTTTGTGGATTTTGTATAGAACCCCACATGACGATCTTGCTTAATCAGGTTCGCGCACAGCATCAATGGTATAATAAGTGACGATTTTTCCATAAATTTTGCTAAGAAAAACTTTGATCGAAAAGACCCCAAAAAGACAAAAAAGGACAGCAATTAATCCTTGATTGATCACATATCAAAGGGGACGTCGAGTAACAAGTACGCAATACACATGGGCGTAGCCAGGATTTCGGTCAGGGGGGGGCAAGCCCAAAAATTTTTCAACATCATGACTTTCTTAGGAGTTTCGGTTGCAGAAATATTGTTAGAAAATTTTAGAGGCTTGTGGTTGGATTGGTGCACAGGGTCATGGATTCCAGACTCACCGTGAACGAATTCATTTTATGGTGTTTTTAGAACCCACGACTTAAGTAACGGACTATGATGTCGCTCAGATTGTAAACAAGTATCCATTTATGGGGATAAATAATATTGCTGGGCATGCAACACCTCAAAAAAACAGCAGTTTAGATCTTGGAAATTGGATGTCACTCATACATCTGCGGTCGTAGCTTACTGGTGGACTGTCGCGCATGTCATTTCTTTTTTTGCTAATTTTAGAGCCAAATTTAAAAAAGGTGATGAGAATTGTTTTCTTTTGCCTTTTAAAGCGTAGTTAGTCTATTTTCAGTGCAATTCTTGTATCTCGGATGCATATTCCACTTGCGAAATCAGTTTGTTTCGTCTGTCACTTTCATCTTATCAAAGTAGCATCGTCAGCATATTTATAAATCTTTTATTGCTTAAAATATGGATAATAGTGATTACTACGTGCTAAACCTAGCATGTCAGATTGCAAAATGTTGTGGAGTCAAAATCGCGAAAAACCCTAAAATTTTTGCTGTTTTTCCGTTATTTGGCCCCTAACTCCGAAACTATTTATTTCTGCGAAAAACTCTCCATGGATATTTTAGTCAGCACAAAATAGCGCTTCCAAAGAGACATAAATATTACAAATCCGTTGAGCGGTATTACTACAATTGATAATTTAAATTTGCCATTTTTAACATAGTTCCATAATTATGAATAACATTTTTGAGTTGGAACGGTTTTTCATATTTGGTTGCAAAAGTTGCATTTTTCTTGTACGTTATGTAGTTTGGGGTGAAGAACCTGAATCCGAAACTTTCCACCAAAATTTCGTTGCAAAACAGGGCCAAAATTGCAAAAAACGCCAAAAAAAATGACTATCAATTGTAGCTATACCGCTTCACATTTTAATAATTAATGGCGCGTTGGAACCGCAATTATGTTTTCTCTAATATTTTCATGGACAATTTTTCGGAGAAATGTTCACTTTCGGAGTTATAAGCAAAAAAACGGGAAAACTCCCAAAAATTTTGGATTTTTTCGCAGTTTTGACCCTTATCCGCAACGAAATTTTGGTGAGAATCTCCAGATTCGAGCTCAGCACCCCAAAAAACATAGGAAGCAAAAGAAAAATTTCTCCACCACACCTTGCAATCTGAAATCACCTAGTAACTATACTATAACGGTTTAATTAAGATTTCTTCTAAATTTCTCAAAGTAGTATCAGTGGCTACATTTTATTGCTGGCACGATTCAGCTAGAAAATAAATTTTGATTATATAACTTGAAAGGCACTGAAATATTATGTCCGTTCTTTACCAGGTCCCTAAAAACCCATACTATTTGTCCCCTTTCATATCAAAATAAGTTGAATTCCACTACCTTCCCGAAATTGTTTACTCCAGCTCAGAAGCCATGAAATGAAACAAGAAATATGGGATCCACGCAGCCACAGTAGCACACTTACAAGTGAAATGTGTGTGCTGGAACGCAGCCTCCGTCAGTTACGAGAGGCCACTCGCTGTCATCTATTTGTATGTGCCTCCTGACTGCAAACTGTCCCGATCATGGCTTCTCCGGCAGCACTTGGAGTGGTGGAAAAGGCAACTGCTGCGCTAGCAGCAGAAATTTTTTGAAAATGTTGTATAGTGCAGCGATTTTTTTACTACATCGGTAAGAATTTTTTACCATCTTCACCGACCAGGGGGGGGGCGACCGCCCCTCCCTGCCCCCCCCTGGCTACGCCCATGGCAATACATTAATGAAAAATGTTAGTGCTCCTCGAAATTTGAATAAATAATGAATTTGTGGCCTTTATGCGCCTTTTCCATCAACATTTTTCTTAGCAAGATGAATGACACAATTGTCATTTACTATAGATTTTAAAAAGTTGGAGATAACAGAATTACTATGACTATAAATGCAATGACCAATTTCCATTTATCTTCAAAGCCTGCGGCCTGCCAACACAGTTATGTGTATGGGATATGGTATATGGGAGTTTTCCTAAAAAAAAAATATGAAGAACGGAGGAATATCTCATTCATTCACAATTTTAACCATTCCTTTAAACTGTATCATTTGCTATTATTATTACTACTAGGGGGCTTCGCCCCCTGCTCGCTACGAAGTTTAACTGCTGCGCAAGGTGGTTGAAAATTACCGAAAAAAAATAGTATTTAAAATGGTGCCTTTGGCCGTGGAATTTCTCACAGGAGAGTTTTTATAATGCTCGCTTCTGGGGGACAGTAGGTTAAGAATAACAAATTGAATACTGCATGACACTGTACTATTATTGTTAACCAATAAATAAATATATAAAAATAAATAAATAAATAAAAATTGATTTCTCTGTCATTCAGCAGAAAAAGCAAACAACTTTGAATTTCATTAATGGATCACTGAGCGAACTGTTCCACTTTTATTTTCGGATGAAGAATTATTATTAATTAATCCTAAAATACTAATGAAAATTATGCAGCATTTAAATGAATCTTTTATCAGAACGTGTAATTGATTTTATACAGTAAATTACAACTTTGCATACCAATCGAGAATTTGTTTAATAATATTGAACTGATAGAAAAATTTTATACCAAAGTGAGCTAAAGTTTATCCTAAAATTGTACATTTCTAAAAAATTTCATTGCATTCGCATTTGGTAAAGTGGACTTCGTGCGTCGCTGTGGCTCACCTGGTTGAGCTAGTAATCTAGAG
The DNA here is from genome assembly GCA_949715475.1 of Microchrysa polita. NCBI lineage: Eukaryota > Metazoa > Arthropoda > Insecta > Diptera > Stratiomyidae > Microchrysa > Microchrysa polita. The sequence continues at coordinate 40,259,721 of OX454421.1, forward strand.
GTGCGTAGATTGAGTCTCGGCGTGGTCAAAAATTTCTGTACATGTGCGGATAGGAAATATATATATCATCATTAATGTGGCACGATAGCCCGACGTCGGCCCTTGGCCGCCTGAATCGTTGACCTCCAATTCTCGCTGTTACGTAAACTTGTCCTCCAGTTTCGGAAGCCCAGCAGCTGGTGGGCGTCTTCACCTACGAATTAATTATAGGGAGAACCGAGAAATATGTCTTATTGGCTAGTTGTATCCGTCGCTTAATTTCGTCGGTTGGCGTCGTTGGCGTCCTTTGATAAGTTACAACCCAGATAGTTGAAGTTGTCTACATGCTCGATATTAAGGTCCCCCACTGTGATGCTTGAATTTGCTGGCGTCCTTGTTTTCGATTGCATCATGGCCTTTGTTTTGCTTTCGTTGATATGTAGTCCAACTTCCTTTGCGGCGTTATTTAGGTTATGCAGGAGGCTTTCTGCATCACCCAACCTTCGAGACATGATGTTGATGTCGTCGGCCTACGCTACTAATTGAGTCGACTTGATGAGTAGCGTTCCGCTGCTGTCCATATTCATGGCTCGAATTACATACTCCAAAGCCAGGTTGAAGAGCGTCGGCGCCAGCCCGTCGCCCTGCTTGAGTTCAGTACGAGTTTCAAATAGGTCAGTGAGTCGGTTCTGCACTTTGACCTGCGAGACGGTATTAGTCATCGTCATCCTTGTGAGTCGCACTAACTTTGCCGGTATACCAAAATTCAGCATAATGTTGTACAGTACATCATCATCATCACTTCGGTCGATACTGTCGTATGCCTGCTTGAAGTCGACAAAGATTTGGTATACGTCGATGTTGTATTCCCAGCACTTTTGGAGTAGTAGCTTCACTGTGTAAAGCTGATCGGTCGTTGAACGACCAGGTCTGAAGCCGCCTTGATACTCGCCAATGATCCGTTCTGCGTACGGATTGATTCTCTTTTCAAGAGTTTTTGATAAAATCTTATAGGCCGTACAAACTAATGATATGCCACAGTAATTCTCACACTTCAGCTTGTCACCCTTTTTGTGGATTGGGCAGATTATGCTTTTGCGCCAATCTTCGGGGATTACCTCGTCGTTCCATATTTTCAGCAGTAGCACATGTACAGCGTTGGTCAGGCACGTTCCACCATGCTTCAGCAGTTCTGCTGGGATATCGCCAGCGCCGGGCGCTTTATTATTTTGGAGCGACTGTATGGCAAGACTCACCTCCTCTACTGTTGGGGGTAGAACGGGAGGGCCTGGTTCGGCTAACTGCTCAAGAGCTAGCTCCGCGGGGGATGTTGATGATGCATTGAGGAGCTCTTCAAAATGCGAGGCCCATCGTTTGTTGACGCTTTCGATGTCGCTGATGATGTTACCATCCTTGTCCTTACATAGGCTTGTCCTGGGTTGATATCCGTTCTTGATATTATTTATAAGTTTGTACGCCTGTCTAATGTTCTGACTGGCTAATCTTTGGTTTATTTGCTGCAACTGCTCGTCAAAATGTTTGCGTTTCTTACGTCTAATTAACCTATTAGATACTCGCCGAAGTTCGTTGTATATTTCTTTCTTGGCTCGGGATGCGCGTTGTGTGTATTGGCGATAGGCTTCATTTTTCGCCTCAATCGAGGCCCTGCATTCGTCGTCGAACCAGTCTGCTCGTCTGCGCCGGCCTTTATAGCCCACGACCTCTTCTGCGATCCCCTTGATGCTGTCTTTGAGCTCCTCCCAGAACTCATGGATGCCTAGATTATTGATGTTATCAAGCATGGGCGACAGTTTTTCCTCAAGTGCTGTAGTATACGCAGCCGCCGTGGCATCATCAATCAAATTGTCAACCTCGAAGATCTTGGTAGGGTTGATTCTCGTTAGGTTCACCGAAGAGATTCTGCACCTGTAGGTCGTCTTCACCAAATAGTGATCGGTGTCGCAGTTGGCTCCTCGATAGGATCGAACATCTAGGACATTAGAAGCCCATCCCTTGCTGATCATTACGTGGTCGATCTGGTTCACGGTGTATTCATCTGGAGACTTCCAGGTCTGCTTATGGATTCGTCGATGAGGTCGTTGTAGAACTCAAACTTAATCGCGTCTTCTTTTCCTTCTGTAGGGGCATGCGCATTAATGAGCCAGAGATTAGCGAAACGGGTCTTAATGCGGATCGCACATAGCCGCTCGTTGATGGGTTTGAAGCCGATAACGTGGTTCTTGAGCTGCTTATTCACGATGAAAGCTACTTCAAACTCCTTGTTGCCCTCCTCTTTACCACTCGTAAAAATAGTGTGCGAATTGAGGTCGTTAATCTCGCTTTTGTGCCATTTAGTTTCCTGGATTGCAACTATGCTCAGCTTGTATTGTTCTACCTGATCCAGGAGGGCCCTTAAGGCCCCCGGTCTATTCAGGGAGCGTACATTCCAGGATCCGAAAGAGTAATCAGTTGTTCGTTTGCGGGGTCGTCGTTGTTTTGTATCCGTCCAATCCGAGGCTTTTGTTTCAGGTTTCTTGACTTGAAGTTTTTCTTAGGATGACTTGTCGGCACATCGCTAAACCATGATAGGGTTTAATCGTTTAGTAAAGGCCATCTTGGGCATGCCTCGAAGATGCTGCTTTAGTGGTTGAGTTAGACGTTTTCTGTCACCTATCACGATAAGTAACCTGAGACGCTGCAGATGTAAATACAGCACTCAGGCGCAGCGGTGCGGTGATGTAATGAGATCAGCATCACGCTCAGCAGTGTTATTTATCCCCATAAATGGGTACTCGTTTAACATCTGAGTGAGATCGTAGCCCGTCACAAGCTATATATATAGTGCCTGCAATATTATGTCCCACAAGGGGTTTTCTGCAGGCATACATTATCCTTCAGATATAAATGAATGTCATTTTTTAAAATTTTAAATAAAAAAAGTGTATAGTTTTAATCATATATCTGGATAAATACTGTTTACACCTTATTCGGATTATTTTTATATTGTTAGGTTATAAAAATATTTTATACGCGATTAGCATGAACTGTATAGCTTCAACTGATAACTTCAATTAATAAAGAAGCTTGGTATAATTTTTATACAGAAACTCTATGGAACTATGTATATTAGTGCAGTCACTAGGTGATTTCAGATTGCAAAATGTGGTGGAGAAATTTTTGGAACATTACGCTATCACCGTCGCAAGATGAATTTTCTTGTTCTTCTTATTGACACTAGCGACACTTATCTTACCGTCCGCCATACAGCGGACACATAGCGGAAAATATCGAAAGCTCAAAAGTTCTCCCTATGAGAACAGATAGCAGAATAAGCCAAATTTTTTTTTTTCATTTCTTATGTTTTTTGGGGTGCTGAGCTTGAATCCGGAACTTCCCACCAAAATTTCGTTGCAGAACAGGGCCAAAACCGCAAAAAACCTCAAAATTTTCGGAGTTTTTCTCTGTTTTTTGGCTTATAACTCCGAGACTGTACATTTCTGCGAAAACCTGTCCATGAACATTTTATAGAAAACATGATTGCGGGTCCAACGCGACAGTAATAGTTAAAATGCGATAGGCGGTATGGCTACAACTGATATGTCATTTTTTGACCCTGTGCCTGTATCGCAACGGTGGGAAGCTACAGATTCGGACTCCGCACCCCAAAATATATAAAAAACAAGAAAACTGCAACTTTTCCGGCCAAAAATGAAAAACCGTTTAATACCCTAGACAGACGGCATCAGTTAAACATAATTAATGTTTAACTATTGCGTATGTCATGTGCTCATTCACTTGATGATACTCGAATAACTTAATTTAAACATCATTAACAAAACGTCATTAAAATTTAATGATGTTTACTCGTCGTGTATTCCGGTCTCGACTACTATAAAAATATTTGAATTCTGGAAGTAACAGCTGATTTGGGCTGTCAAGTCATGTTAAATTTTAACAGAAAAATGGCAGAACTAATCTTAAAAAGGTAATACAATTAATAAATAATTAGTTTTAAGCATTTTGAATTGAACACAATTTATTTCAGCTCAATAACAAGCGAACAGTTTGACGGTAGGATTACATCCCTAGTTTGCAATTTAAGGAGCCGATTTTTTGTGCAACATCAACTGTGAACAAAATATACTCACTATATGTATGTATGTATATGAAGTGAAATTTTAAATTTGAAGTGAAGTGAATAGGTTCGTTCGTGTTTGTGTGGGGAACAGACCGGTACAACCTAAATTTTGATCATGTATAATCCTTCACAATCAAATTTATATGCAAATTAGTGTATCCTGTTCTATTCTGGAGAAAAAATAAAAACCCCAGCAAATAAGTCTAATCACTTCCACTTTTTTATACCCTATACCCATAAGATGGTATAGGGTATATTGTTTTTGTTACGCCGATATTATGTAACACCTCAAAGGAGCCATCGGAGGTATGGCAAAGTATATATATAAATGATCAGGGTCGGTCCCTGAATCGAATAAGCCATTTCTGTCTGTCTGTCCGTGTGTCTGTCTGTTAGCACGATAACTCCCGAAATATTGAAGCTAGCGGTTTGAAATTTTGGTCAAATGTTTGTTTTGCTAAAATCTTAGACGGTATTGAAAATGGGCCAAATCGGACCACGGGTTCCCCTACCTCCCATACAAACTACCCCTCCTTGATATTTTAATTCGGCCATAGCTTTCGGCAGAATATCGCTATCGACTTGAAATTTTGATCAATGTCTCAGTCTGACATACTACTTTGAGTTGACGGAAAGTGGAGTAGGTCCAACTACCCCTATCCCTACTTCAGCCATACCTTTTGATAGAATATCACGAAAAACTTCAAATTAGTATCAAATGGTAACCGTTGGATGCCTTGACAAGGTAATAAAGATGTGTCACGTCCGACCCATCTACCCCTCCCTCCCCCACAAAAAATATGAAATTGAATATTTTGGGTTTTGCGTGCCTTCTAGGTCTGTACATTGGTATAGGGTATACACTCATCGTGCTATTCGCACGATTAGAACTCGTTTTTTATTGAAACTGCTATTATACAGGGTGTCCGGAAACTGCCGCATAAACGCACCGCATTATGATTCCTCAGTTGATTTCCAGCAAAAAAGTCGTATGGAACATACCCCCTCAGCTTAACCCTTTAGCTGCCACAGGCATTTAAAGATTTTTGAAAAAATCATTTTCTTGCACGACTTAAAGCCTAATACCTCCAAAGCTACACCAGCTAGAATAGTGAAATAAAATGATTATGACAGCCAACAAATTTACCTGTAAAATAAAATTAAACGCACTAAAATCGCATAAGAGGTTTGGTTTTTACAGAGCTTCAAAGTCAACTTTGCGTCATTTGACCCAAAAACAATCTTTTTTTTTCCATCTCAATTTTCTCCAACTTCTGCCAAGGTGAGGTGCTTGTACGATTCTTTTAAAAATTGGCGCATAGTCTTACGATCATATCTTTCTTACATCGTTTTGATCTAGCTCTATTACTTCTAACAGTTTTTATACGTTAAGTGTAGAAAACTAGGATTAATTTTAGCTCAAATTCAATACAATTCAATTCACACTGCCCCTAAAGATCTGCAATTGGTAAAATCTATTCAAAGTATTGCAAAATATGAATTGTAATACCCAGTGGCGCAACCAGGATTTGGTCCTGGAGGGGGCTAAGTTCATCCATATTATACTAGATATTTGATGTTGCTGCCGCAAGTTGGGGAATGGCGCTATTTGTGAGAGCGCTATACAGTAGTGTTTCAAAGTGCAATTGTATTCATGTTTTTATCTATCTAAAAATTTTCGTAGCGTCACATGTTAATGCAATAACACTTTGCCATGATAAGGCCTGGATAGACCTCGGGCAGAATGAGAATGAAATTTTTGTCCGCGATTTTCTCAATGAAAATGCATACTTACTGTCGTGGAATATGTTGCAAATGTAGGTGAATTCCATAAGCTGCAATCCGAAAACGGTCCCATAATTTGCCTCGGCCATTTGATGCATATTTTTTCTTCTTCGATTGCAACGAGCAATTTTAATTTTTAGGCGGAGTTTTTTTTTGCGATAGCATTCATTTTGAAGACATTTTTCCCTTTTTGAAAATATTACTTCAGACCAGTAGGTATGTCTCTTTTAATTTGCAGAAAGTAAATGGTATGGATGTTGCAACCCGGACAGTCCATACTTTTCATATTTTTTATACAATTTCCAACGAAATGCATTCTTACAAATCTCATTTTAAAATTTTTACTTTCCGAATTTCTGGGTCTGGGAGGGGCTTTAGCCCCCTTAGCCCCTCCCGTGGTTGCGCCACTGAATACCCCTTAACGGATTTTTAATATTTATGTCTCGTTGGACGCGTAATTATATGTTTTCTAACATATTCATGGAGAGTTTTTCGCAGATATTCATATCTGAGTAAGGGGACAAAAAACGGAAAAACCCTGACCCTGTTCCGCAATGAAATTTTGGTGGAAAGCTCCGGATTCGTGAACAGCACCCCGAAAAACATAAGAAACAAAAAAAATTTCTCCACCACATTTTGCAATCTTCTTCTTCTTGTAGCGGTGCAGAAAGGTGTGAAACCTCTGTGCATCTATGTGGGTACGATTTATGGTTCGTCAATGTTTGTGTCCTTGTGGTCTAGGGACAAAAACATAGCTGCTGCGATAGGATTTTCCCACAGTGATATAGGGGTAAGATCAGTGGGCGCAGCGGGGCATTGAAACAAGTGACCCACATCATGAGGAGTACCATTGCAGTTTGGACAGATGTTTTGGATGTCCGGGTTTATGCGAGAAAGATACGAATTAAGGCGTGAACAAAAGCCCGACCGAAGTTGAGCTAGTGTTACTCTAGTGCAGGGGTTCCCAACCTTTTGCAGTGCATGCCCCCCTTGCAACGTTTGCAGAATCTGGCGCCTCCCGAAGAAAATTTTGCTCAAGAACGGAAGAAGGCGTTTTTTGTTAGCTCATTCATTTATTTTGTTAAGAATTCGCTTTGTTGACAAATAATGAGAGAAAATTTGCCATCGTTTGGAACAATCTCACAGAGATCTTGGATTAATCAGTTCGGCTTGAATTCTTTTTTCGCAATTTAAATTTTTGAGCAACTTCAATGCTTACATTTAGCTCATTTGAATATTGAATCGACTCCACACTTAAATTATAAAACATGTCTTCAGTGAGCAGGAAATTCGTCTCGCAATGGCAATGTTTGAATTTGACTGGTAGATACGAACGAAGTGAAGAAAACGTAGCAGCCGTAGTGGCTAGTATACAACTGAATTAGGCATTGCCGGAGGGCTAGATTTGACCCTATATCCCTACTACATTGGGTTATGGCGCATTGGAAATGTTGAATTAGGATCCGATTTTAGACCAAGATCTCGTTTTCCCAGGCGAGTTCCATTTTCTGGCTCAGCGGTACGTCAACAAGCAACATTGAAGTCATTGGAGTGGCTACATGTATTTTATCAAACATCATTTCAAGTTTAAGGTGTACTCCTGGTTTTTCCCTCGGTCTCTATTTCTAAAAACATTTCAGCGAACATCATCAAACAAACTTCGAACACAGGCTCCCCACTAATATACTTTATAGTGGTTGCAGGGATTTATAAATTTTGTTCATGAATCGAAGAATTTTAACACCTCATAGCCTTTGTAATATAATCGTTCACATCAATACTTGTGTTGAGCGCGCACCCCCCTTTGTCGACCGTCACGCCCCACTTGGGGGCGCGCCCCACCGGTTGGGAAGTACTGCTCTAGTGGCTCTCGGGAGCCTAATCTCCTCAGGCGAAATTGGTGGTGGGCGCTCTGAGAGGACTCTATTCGCACCTAAACTCGCGATAGACCGATTCACTTCTTCAGTGTGGATCGCTGCAATGGCGGCTCGGTATGTAACTTCATCGTAAGGGTCCCGTTTGTATCCCTGAACCTCTCTCTCAAGGTCTCGTAAACCACGCCTGACATGTCGTGGTGGAGGAATTCGGTCCATGAGATGATTATTGGGATGATCCTCACGGTAGCAACCAACAAGATACTGTTTTGAGAGTAGGAGATTGTGATCACGTATTGGCATCAATTTTGTCTCCTGATGTAAGTGATCCTGGGCAGACATCAGAAGGCAACCTGTCATTTTGCAATCTGATGTACTAGGCTTATCACCTGGATACTACACGACGGCCGGGTTTCTGATAGCTCTTATTCAATACCTGTCGGCTGATTAGTCTTATCGCGTAGAGAAGACAAACACCATATTTAGAAAGCTTTTCCATTGTATTGAATGGAATTTTTGTTTATTTTACATAGCTACGCCATATTTTGCTTGTTTAAGCCATCATCTTAGATTGAGAAAATCATTGCGCACTTTCATCCAACAGCGTAAATAAGCAAAAGATAACATAACTATGCAAAATTAACAAAAAATCAATTCAATATAATGGAGAAGCTTTTCGAATATTGTGTGTGTCTTCTCTGGGCGATAAGACTAACCATTCTATAAGATCTACGAGAGGATGGGCCTATTATGTATACCAAAATTTATAAAGTTTATACCATTTTTTTAACCGTGTGCTAACCAAAAAAAAGCTACCTCCCAGCTTGCCCCCCTTAGAGCGGGCGGTGCAAACAAACAAGACCCTACTGATTCCAAAACAATCAAAATTAGCCTAACTTTATTCTTTTCTATTTGAAGTGCTAAAATGACTGAACTACGAATAAGGAACAGACGAGCTTTTGGTCCCATGAGTGGACTGAGCTACTGAGAGTTTTCACTGTAATCTAACGAAACAGAATACCAAAGAAGATGAATCTATGTACATATTTCAAATTTCATGTCGCATGTGTGAAATCTTTCCTGATGGCTGAAAATCGTGAAAGGTCGTCGTATATGTATGTACATTTTAGCTTCCAAAATCAACGGTCGTTACAACAACCAAACACCGATAACCGTGTGTACTGATAAAAGCGCCGGTCGGGCAATCTTTATTATACATATCTGTATCTTTTATTTATTTTCATGCTCACATGATGATGATAGAGAAAACAGCCACAATCGAGCTAAGGAAAATCATCGGCATCTGTGTACTGTGTACGATTACAGTACATATACACATATGGCCAAAGAAATAAGTACACCCATACTAATTTTTCTTATCACCCTGTAGCCAAGTAGTTATTTGAGGAAATAAAATCATATGGAAATATTTAAATACTTAATTGGCGAGGAATCAAATAATATGTAAATTAGCATATTACAATAAATAACAACTTTCATTTACCTTGAAAAAGTACGAACTGACTTAAATAGGCTGGACAAAATAATAAGTACATGTCAGTTAATTTGATTAAAACTTGTTTTAATTAAAATATTAAGTTCTGATTCGACCAGAATTTAATTTATTTTATTATTTAAAAGTAAATGGTTCATTATTTTGAAAGAAAAAAAAGTTTTTTGTTGGCCTTTTGGAGATAGTTCTTATGGTATGTTCCCATACATCCATATATCCAGTTACTTCCAGGAAATTCCGTAATTGGTCCGTTTTATGAAAACTGTGTTTCTGTTTCATTGATTCAACTCCTCCTAAACATTCCAGATTCAATTTAACTCTAGTAACAACGTGAGAAGCCACCCGACTTGGTTGAAGCGGATCCTTGACCAGTTTCTGAGGTACGGTTAGAGTTAATCTCCTGCTGAAATCCCCATTTAAAGTGTGTGTTCATCAGTGAAATATTCTAGGACTCTAAACTAACTTTTCTTATACGGAAATTGCCTCATTGTAACGGTTATTAGGTATATTTGAAAGAAACCAAACTATGAAAATTAAACCATAGACCACGTTTTTTCGCCTCCATGGGAAATAGTCAGTAGATGTAGCATATATTATATAATTTTTCTCCTGAATGAAGAATATTACGACAAGAGTAGTTTCTAATCAAATTTATTACGTTCTCATAAATAAAACAGACTATTCTGTGAGTTTTCATTGTTCGGTCTGGAACAAGAAAAACTATCCCTCCCAAATTTTCTTGAACCGTCAACACTTTTTGACGTCGCCATGGAAACTTCCAAACTTTTTGTCAAAACTGCTTTACTTCTTGTATTTTTCAATTAACTTTTCAAAGGGATTCTATATTTTAAATATTTGCCGCGAAAATCACCAAGATAACTTTTCTCGCCATAGTGATAATGAGACCGACAGTTGTCCGTAAGGCCCTTACATGGAATTAACTGTATTTGAAACTGCTTATATTTACTTTTTAATGAATTACACAGTAAATACAATGTTTAGCTGGTTTATTTCGTTATTGAGAGAATAATTTTTCCGCTATTTCAAAGTTTCCACCAATTAATAAAAAAACGAATCCTTACGGAAAATAGCAACTTGTTGTCAAAAGATTAAACAAACTGATGCTGTACTTATTATTTTGACCAAGCTGAAAACCCACTTCAAAGTTGATATCGGGAGGGACTAAGAAAATAGGGGGATGCCATTTAGTTTTTCGATTCCGTTGGCATTGTTGTATCCTAATTGTTGTAATGACTATCTATTTGGAGTAATTCAATTTTAAAAAGGGTATGAAAATTTGGCATAAAAAGGTACATGAGGGGTGTACTTATTTTTTTGTCCATATGTGTACGTACAGTCGTCGTCACATTTTTCCAGTCAGATATACAGATAGTAACAGACAGAATATTGTACAGATACACAGCAGGGAGCAGTGTACATATTTCTGGTGTGCCGTGTGTTTCGTTCGCGATTTACATTTTTGCTCAAAAGCTGTTTTTCTTCGACCGGTTGAGTCTAGTCGATATCAAACCGCGATTCGGTGAAGTTTATATTTTGCAAGTACGATCTACGATTTTATGAGAGATTTAAACGAAAAATCCGCGAAAAAAGAACAATTAAGCTTTAAATTCTTTTGATTCAAACAAATGTTCTGAGAAGCTGATAAATAGTCAAGTCATTTTGAGGATTTTGGTTAATCGCAGCTTGTTGCTCGAGAAGAAAGACAATTTACTCGTATTCGTATGTGTTCATCGATAGTGGCTGACAATAGGGTTCAGTGATCTTTCGTGGATTGAATATTTTTTATTAGAAGACCGGAACTCGGTTCGAATTCATATAAGAAAGACTGTATCGTTCTGGTATCGCTTCCGTGACATTAATAAATTCACTTCGACACGGCTTGCTGATAACGAAGATAATTAAGGGTGTTTTGTAAAGCCATTTATTAATCGACCGGTTGCATTATACGGAAACAGCAAGAGTGAGCTTATTGGCAAACTTTAAACATATAGCTGGCTGCTGCAGATTTATTTTTATTTTTCCTGGTATTTTGTGCGCATTCAACCACTATAGCTATTGGTCTGATTCACTCTCACTTTTCAATTTCAACCGAGTGTCGTGTACTTCTTGCAGTATAGTGTGTGCAACGTCATTCATAACAAAGTTCAGCAGCAATAATAGTACAGTACATATGCATATAAGCGCGTACACATCCGAATAGTAAATTTGCCGAAGATACATTTACGACGAGTCGGAAAAGTGGGGTTTGCGTGGAAAATATTCACACAGTGTCCGAGACTTTTGCACACTTTTCGGAGTGAACTCTTATATTCGACATTTTCACCCACAGCAAAAGGAATAGATAAAAATTAAAGTAAAGCGAACTTTTATGTGTGTATCTATAAATTCCAGATATACATACAATAATAAACTAGCACCCACTTTGGTGGTTGGTGTTTTTCGTCTCCCAAAACCCAAAACCATCGGCACAAACAGTTCGTTTTCAACATACTATCTACGATACTGCGCTTGATACAGCGAGTCGAAAACGACGAGAATTTTTGTTGCGAAGCAAAAGAGTCGTCGACACGATTATTATACAGCTCCAATACGACACAGTGTGGAGCTCGCTGGCTGAACATTGAGTCGGTTTGTGGTATGACGAAGAGTGTACTGCCTGCTGCCTGCCTACGTGATTATCTCGTGACTGTTTAATTTAATAAATTTTATTATTCGTATTCTAGTTGTCGTTCGCGACGGCCATATTAATATTATCATCGGCGCTATCGTGTGCCTCTATCACAGAGCTATAGACATTTTCCCGGACCATCTTGAAGTTAGTATATTTCAAGACTAGTATCTCGTAGATACTCTCGTGTTATTTTATGATAGTGAAATTAATTGAATTTTCCACGAAGTTTTTCGGGTTTCTTATTTATTTTGTAACATCTACACACCATAGACAAGACTATACACATTCATTACACCTTCGTCTGTACCGGATTTTGGGTGGCTGTGCATTTAAATATTCACCCGTGGAAAATTCCAACGAATCGTGTGTGTATATCTCATCTCACTCGATGACGCGTGTTGTTACCTTATAAAATTATATTAGATGTGTGTCTGATAGCAAGTGTGTTGCCTACAGTGTTATAAAATCCAGTAAAAGGCTGAATGTTGCAGGCATAGTATCCATATTGGACCAAGAGTTGCATTAGTGCATCTGTGAAGTGCGTAACATTTTAATAAATTTAAATTATTAAAATTAGTTGTTTTTGAAAGAGTACCCGATAGGTCAATTAATACGTATACTTAAAAAAAAAGTGCTGTGGTGGATGTTTACAGCTTTCAAATATTTTGATTGCCTTTTGCTAGTGTTCCAGTGCATTGTCGTGAGAATTATAAAAATATTAAAAACCGTGATCATCCCCTCAGGTCTTAAAAGCGAGTCAAATGCACATTTTTAAGAGTAGTTGCGACATCCTAAATTCATTGATAAATATAAATAAACTCTAATCAAACGAGTTCCTAATAAAAGTTACTTAAAAAATAAATTTTTTATCAATTGCATTTATTTTCGTCTGTGAAATAAAAACAAAAATCCTTTATACGCGTCCCTAAAAAAATCTCCCTCTACTTTACACAAGACAATTATCCTTATTTCTTGATTTATCTTCATCTTTAACTATTGACGTTCAACGGTAACATTTTAATGTGTACACCGATCGAATCAATTGCCGATAGAGTACACTTAAAGGTAAATCGTGTCCTGCCTTTCTATCGAAAACCACGTTATACGCGCAACTGTTCCGTTTGGAATGTAATATCGCGACCTTGCCGAAATACATCACGACGCAACACCCGACATATCTATTATCCCGCCGTATCAGATCATTCGAAATTCGAAAATTCTGAAGTGCACACGGCCAGCAAAGAATTTGGTTATTTCTACTATCATCACTATTGCTACTATTTTGAGTGAACGGAACGTTTTTGAGAAGAGAATGGAAACTATTTAAGATACCTGTGAAGTGTATCTGAGAGTGAAAAAAAATCATTTTGTTGTGCTCTACCCCGAAGTCGTATATCCTGTGAAAGGAGAAGCTTTATTACGATTTCACCTGAACTAAAATCGCCTTCGTGCATCTTCGAAACATCTTCCCAAAGAAAAAGATCGCCATTCTATCGAAATAAAAGGTATCTTTTATGATTGAAAGCTCGATCGTGTTTTCGCCAATATTCCAATCGGTGTCTCGAGTTATTTTCGGTAATCGAAAAACAGGCGGGTGTGTGCATTAAATGTAAACCGTCGCAAACGAATAAAAAAGAAAGGAGCTAGCTGTTTTGAGCACAATATCAGCCGTATCTTGATTGAGTGTACAGTGTTTAGTGCAAAATAAAAAATAAGTGCTGTGTGTATCCTGTTTGTCCAAAGAAAAAAAACAGCATCGTTCCCTCTCCATACAACGGTAATTGCGTCGTTCCTGAATCGAGACCAAACGACAACGACCGGCTTCTTTATTCATCATCACATCTCACATCATCTTCAGCGATACATCTACATATAAAATCGCGCGTCGCATATTATTCCTGTCAGGATTTACATCGACAACCAAAAAGATGGCACAATATTGGGAGGCAAACGGACATGCTCCTCATCCAGTCAAGTACGAAAGGTAAGCAGAAATAGCAAACACGGTTTTAGCACGTCTTTTCTCTTTGCCGATAATATAAATTCTTTCCTTCAACTTATAAACCGACGGCATCAGGATTCTATCCAATAGAGTCCTGTTGTACTCGTACTTTACAGTAAAGCTTCTTCTCTCTAATTCTAATGTGGGTAAACAGGTGGGTGTCAAGTTTACTCAAGAGAAACTTTGACGTCTCCACCATCTTTTTTTTTCTCGCGTAATCGTATCTATATAAAAGTATGAATTCGCCTACACATAAATGGTTGGTTTTATACACATATAACTGTATGTAGTCACCACCATTCACATAGTGGGGTTGAAGCACCGTTAAATTGTTCAACCCCCACACTGACTGAACTCGGGACTCCATTCCATTATACTTAGTCGCGTTTCAGCTCACGTGACACGCACGTTTCATTCATCGTGGTTTGGTTGCCTTTCTGCTCTACTAAAAAGGCCGCTTGGATTGTTTGAAATTCATACAATAGCTGAGCTGTTTTGTATGCGATTATATAAAACAAATTTTGCGACACCACCGTACGTCCTTTACAAGGTCAAGCGTTTAAAACTAATGGCTAGCCGAAATAAATATGTACATAATGTATGTACAATATTAAAAAAGTCAAGTCACGTTGAACGTGCTTCTTTGAACATTAGAAAATTTTGTGCGTCGCGAAAACATATTCCAGATATTGTTTAAAAATAGATACTTTCAGTTCACACACTTTTCAAATTAACCCCAAGATAGAGGGAGGAACGTTAAACTGTTGGCAAATATGATTGAATCAAGATGTAATGGGGGTCGTTTTGCGCTGATTTTTGGAAAAATATATGCTTAAGGTCCATCTAGATTAGTCGCCAAATGGTGTCACGTGCAGCCAAATGGCTGTTGTCATTGCATCCAAAGTAGTCGCCGGCTGTCCAGTTTTAATATTCAATATGGCAACTCAACCAACCGCTTTGACAACCGCTTGTCAAATTCAAGTGACAATTTTGCAACTTTTGTTGGTCCTTTTGTGGGAAATTGAATAATTATGTAATAATTCAAACGCGCAGTCCGATTTTGATAATTAAATTTAAAAAAATCACCAAAATGAAATTTTGGATATGTCATTTTCTGTCTCCATTTGGCTGCTATAGTGTGGATGCTAAGTAGCAGCCAAATGGCTGTACGCGATGCCAGTTCTTAGACGCGCAGCCATTTGGTGACTAATCTAGATGGACCTTTATACATTTTTATTCATCATATTCTAATCTATGTGTTCACTCTGATATGATGCGTGGTATGTACAACTGCGGAAATATCCGAAGGGACACTTGCATAATAATCAATCGAAACTGGTGTATAGCCTGTGATTCACGGGCATGCCAGGCACGAACCGTTCGGTAGTCTTGAATGAAACAAATAAAGGCGACCATAATTAACACATAAAAAACATACTCTTAACAGAAAACTTAACAACACGTTTCACGTTCACAGCCAACGATTGTTTTGGAAGCTCCGGAATCCACGAGTCCGAGAACTGATTGATCAAATACGTCGACCAGCAGATGTGATCGAATATCCTCCAGCTTTTCTGTCAAGGCATAATTGATTGAGTGTCAACTGCGGCTCCCTGATTCGTTATGCTCACTTCACCGCCTAGTGAGCATTTTTTGGCGTTTCCCGAATATTTGTTTGACCCTGGTAAACAAGATTTCCCAGGTTTGCTACATTGCGGACATGTCCTTTTCATAACTCCGACCTTCCGACATCCAAAACATTTGCGAGGTCCCTCCAAAAATGACCACTTCGATTGGATTTCCAACATTGTTATGAGTTATTGTGTAAAAGATAGAAAATTTAAAATATATGAGGAGAACCTGAAGACCTGCAAACTCGGTCTAATTTTTTTTTTAATTGTCAGGACAGGCGAACAGGCGGTGCTTGCGGCATCGTGGAGACCAGTCGGATCTGAAAATATTTTAAAGGTGACACATAAGTACACATGCACATGAACAAGGATGACCAAAACCAAACAATGACAAAAACACGTAAACAGATAGGAGGAGTTCCATACCTATCTCTCACACTCTACCGGGGAGGAGATCCATCCACATATCGGCCACAACCATCTACCCGGGAGATTACCTCCATCTCCGGATTCTGCAGAGGTTGGACCAATATTTATTAGAAATATACCCAGGAGAGGAGTTCCATCTCCGGATCCTGTATATTCTAATTTCAAGGCCTTCTACCCAGGAGAGGAGTTCCGTCTCCGGATTCCGTAGAGGCATACACAAATCATAAAATAGCAAATTACATATAAACAATAAATAGCAAAAGTGTTTGGTCACCCTTTAAACGAAATATATAAAACACAAACACACGCATACACACATGTACTTAGTAAGTATAAAAACTTACCTCAAAGCGTAGTCCCCAAAAACCAGAAAACTATACACTATAACAAACACTTGTCCACCACACTGATCAAGCAAAGATCAACCACTGACTGAAGGATCAATTCAGTGAGATCTGTGTACGCACCATGCGTTGCTTATCAGATTGGGCCAGTATTGTAAACATAGATACAATACAAAGTTATCAAACACTACACAATGTATCTGCTCAGAAAAACCCTTTGTTACAATCGGCCATCCTGCAGTTAACTCGCCTCGAGTTAGAAGTGTTTTACATAGTTAACTAAAACTCAAAACAACTATTTTGCCTTCATCAAGCCACTGATACCTTCGGAGTTTCAGCTTTCACTCTAATTTTCCAAACAATTTCTTCAGAAAAAGTACATCACCTATCCCTCAAAAACAAAACATTAATTATGGATGACCAGAACCAGTTAATAATAATAATTAGTAAAATTAATTCAAAATACCTAAGTGTTGTGAATATAACATTTAAGATAGGAGGAGCTCCATCTCTATCTTCCACGAAACCAGTATATGCCAACAAGAGGGGGAGATCCATCCCTCGAGTGGAGTATCTATATACTTAGTTTCACACCTAGTTGTACGTCCCGACAAAGGGAGGAGATCCATCCCATAAGTGGAGATAGCTGTACAAACTAGATCTGTGAGTGATCCATCACCAGATTCCACGAGAATCACAACACTTAATCGATTTCGTTAATACAAATAACTCAAATAATTAATTATGGTCATCCATTATAAATCAAATCACACACACATAGTGCACCATACAAACACACCAAATACTCAGTAAGTCTAAAAAAACTCACTTTACACGAAAGTCTTCACACAGTTTTTTTTTACATTTCGCAAGCAAAAACAATGCAGTTGAACTATTTCAAAGTGGAAAGGTGTAATTGGCCATCAATTAAACCACGATTGTAAATTTATCTTTAATGTAGTGCATAAAAGGTAAAAGGAAGGCATAAAGTTTTTCGCTCGGTAAACTCAGTACATACCTTTCGTGTCAATAGTCACACATACATAACAAAATATCCCAAGACTACTATTCTTGAAAATCGGAACAAGAACTTTAATTAGTGAAACGATACTTTTCCTGAATGATGTACAATTATCAATATTGCCCAACAGAAGTATGTATGTATGCAGAAGTCATATTTTTTTTTATAATACCGCGAAATTTTGAAATTTTTTTTCTCAAAATCTATACATTCAAATATCATCAAAGCTAATAATATCCTCAAACGACAAAAGTTGACCATTTCAATAACAATTGATAATAACATACAAATATAAATCCAAGGAGTGAAATTATTACTCCACTTAACAATCCTTAAGAATTCCACAGCAAGATTGTCACATCAATAATGATTTAAAATCATAACATCATTAATAACATTAATAATGATCTACAGACATTTCTCTTGTCCGCTCAACTTAAAATCAACATAAACAAAAATCACATAACCAATTTTGTTGAACTTGAATAAAACTTTGAAATTGTTTTTTGAATCGTACTCGTACAAAAGTATAGCATAGCATATACAAACAATTCCTCTCGGTGTCATAAAATCTCAAAACGTATAATTTAACATCGAAAGATACTTTCACACTATAGATTTAAGAATTTAATTTCACAAAAATAAACATCCCTGCACTTAAGGCAAATCTATTTCACATTTTCAGAGTACTGCTTCTACGCACAAAGGTCTTGTAGCCACAACAACACAATGTGCAACCACTTAAGAGCAGTGACACTTGAAATCACTGAATGCATGGAATAGTGACCTAGCAATACCATTCAAACTAAAATCATCATTCTCGAGATTTACGATGTTTAATATCAAAATACAAACAATTCCATTTGAATAATTTTGCCTTCCTGGCAGTATCATAAATATAACATCAAACGTGGACATCCCAACATGTGGATCCTGATGTAAACACGCCATTTGACACCCAGTATGTACATCCCGACAAGGGGAGGAACTCCGTCCCGCAAGTGGATACCGATATACACACTGTATCTGGGAGGAAATCCATCACCAGATTTTACGCAAACGTATAAATCAAAATATGTACATAATTGCCGTGGTTATCCAATTCACGCTCAAGCAATATTGCGTCGAACAGCAACGTTTAAAGTTTCTTTCGACAACCATACCTGAGAACTTCAGCTACAACAAATTCATCATTCTAGATGAAATTTCTTCCAACTAGAAATTTTACGGATCACTTATCCACATCCGCAATTGTCCAATTACATCTGATTCTAAAACACTACGCTGTCTTTCAGATTTTTACAACATAAAGCAAATTACTAAAAATCGAAACAATATTTGCCTTTCACCGGCGTACAAAAATTAAAATAAATTCGCTCAAACTGCAACAAACTAAATTGCGCCAACAACAAACCATGATAACACACAGTTCCATAAAGAAACTTTTCAACAAATCATAAAATCACTTTGGATACAAGAATAACTGTCGATCTTGCAATTTAAGCATGAGTAAATCATCAACAATTACCACGATGACAACATCCACAATAGGTTCAATCAAGTCAGCAGAAAACGCGAAGTTCTTTTCTGTTCAGGTATACAGCAATATCCTACAAGATTTTCAAATTGCAAAATCAACAATGCAATATATTCACAAGCCGAACCAATTCATGAAACAAAACTCCAAAAACATAAGCATTCCAGCGCAGCAGTACCTCTAATTCAATTTGTTCAATTCCATTTAGATTAAATTCTGCAAATTTCTGGAATATTGACTGGTAGGACAACAGTACTATTTCAAATACATCAAAACAAAAACACCAAAAATACGAAAACCAAACTGCAGAAAAACATCAACACGATCACCATGCTTCACAGTAATTTCAGACAAGGTAACCAGAAGCATTGCCTCCCCGCCTGTTGATTCCTTTTGGGAAATGACTTCAGAGGTCGTCTATGAAATTGCAATGTTACCAGAACCTTGCATAGCACATTAATCGCTTCGCTACCAGGCTTATAACAAGCTCCTGAGGTGGATCCATCAACGAAAAATGCTTTTCATAGTGTTAGTGGCCATTATCATGAAAATATAAACCACCATTGCTGAACACTATAAATTACTCATTTTATGTTCAACATGACCAAGCAATTACTAATGGAAGCACTTGGAGAACTTTTCGATATCTAAAAAGAAAAGTCACCATCTTATCGAACTGCCTTCAGATTTCGAAGCACTAGCAATATTCGTGGGAAATCTATACTCAAATACAAACATTCTGCATCAAGTAACACCATTTCAAACTCCACAATGTTAAAACGCCATATGAAAACCTCTCAGCAACACCATGTTCAAATCCTTCGCAGAATGAAAACATTTTTTTTTTTTAACACAAAACTTCACCATGGCATTTCTAACATCAGCTACGTCGTATATCGACTATAGGAAAAATTCAATGTTTGAATAAATACACATTTTTTTTGTCTGCAAACCAAACGCGGGAATTGAAATTGAGAAGTAATTACACTATTCTAATGAAACTATTTCCACTCAAGCCAAATTTCCAAAAATTTCACATTCACTAAAAACGAGCCTAGGCTTGATATAGCATATGTCACAGCATCTTTTAAGTGGAAATTTATGCAAACAAAATCACCTGGTTGCATCACTTTCAGTCAGTAATACTTGTACCAATAACAAACCAATTAAAAACTCGGAATGCAGTAAGAGTACAACAATTCATTACCGCCAAAACTCCTGAGATCAACATATCTGCAGGATTAGAAAATCCTTAATTAACAGTTTTCACCCGTAAATAATGCAATCCGACTGTCATCCACAAGCAAGCACCGCGAATAGGATATCTTTATCCCACTTCTGAATTGTAAAAGATAGAAAATTTAAAATATATGAGGAGAACCTGAAGACCTGCAAACTCGGTCTAATTTTTTTTTTAATTGTCAGGACAGGCGAACAGGCGGTGCTTGCGGCATCGTGGAGACCAGTCGGATCTGAAAATATTTTAAAGGTGACACATAAGTACACATGCACATGAACAAGGATGACCAAAACCAAACAATGACAAAAACACGTAAACAGATAGGAGGAGTTCCATACCTATCTCTCACACTCTACCGGGGAGGAGATCCATCCACATATCGGCCACAACCATCTACCCGGGAGATTACCTCCATCTCCGGATTCTGCAGAGGTTGGACCAATATTTATTAGAAATATACCCAGGAGAGGAGTTCCATCTCCGGATCCTGTATATTCTAATTTCAAGGCCTTCTACCCAGGAGAGGAGTTCCGTCTCCGGATTCCGTAGAGGCATACACAAATCATAAAATAGCAAATTACATATAAACAATAAATAGCAAAAGTGTTTGGTCACCCTTTAAACGAAATATATAAAACACAAACACACGCATACACACATGTACTTAGTAAGTATAAAAACTTACCTCAAAGCGTAGTCCCCAAAAACCAGAAAACTATACACTATAACAAACACTTGTCCACCACACTGATCAAGCAAAGATCAACCACTGACTGAAGGATCAATTCAGTGAGATCTGTGTACGCACCATGCGTTGCTTATCAGATTGGGCCAGTATTGTAAACATAGATACAATACAAAGTTATCAAACACTACACAATGTATCTGCTCAGAAAAACCCTTTGTTACAATTGGTTGAAGGGACGGTCGCCGATAATGCTGGTTCTAAATAGGCCAAATCTGGCTCCAAAATGGAATTATTACTTGGTTTGAATAATAAATCAGAAATTCATCGGGTAGATGATGTTGAGTTGGCTCAAATCCCCAAACAAATTTTCGTTAGATTTTATGTAGATGAAAAGTCTTGAGGAAAGAATAATCGAGTATTTCCTCAAAAGTAGTTAAAAACACCAAACACGTGTAGATTATGTGTGAGATTATGTATGGACTAACGCATGCAATGGGTTACTATGATTTAATATATAAACGCATTCTCATAATTTAATTTTGGATCATTACGCTCAACATGAATTTAGTGGAAAGGAAACAATAGAAACTGCAGATGAAATAAAATGTCGGAAAGCAGGAAATCAATTGAGACTCATAAAAAGCATTTAACATTTTTTTAGAGACGGCGGAATAAGAATTTTTTTTTAGTAAATAGCTGAGTTAATTTTAAAACGCGTTTAAAATGTTTTTCGTTTATCAGCTGTGTCATTAATTCCTTTTTGAAAGTTGTGTTTTAATGTTGCATAGTCGACCAAACAATTGATACAAAGTACTGTGTTTAGAAACCTAAAATACTTAGTGAAACTTGCCAAAAAATTCGCTCCAAAACGGCGAATTGCAATTTTGTTTGAAAATTTAATTCCTCCTCTCTTCACCAGAATTAATGATTCTAATTGGGTATGCTTGCATCTGATTCTTCCTTAAGTGAAGGAAAGGTATGCGACGAGTCCCAATTCGATTTCCGGAAGATTAAGTAAAAAAAATTTTGTTTAGCCCATCATGAATCACAGGAGAGCATGCCCATTCAATAAAAATTTTTGATCCCCGAAGAAAAAAAGCATTCACTTATAGAGTCCAGAGTTCGTTAGTCCAGAGTGGGCATCAGAAAATAAAAATGGCACCGTTTCCACACTATCGCAGTTCACACATCTAAAGAAAAATTTAATTCAATGTCAAATTTTTGTTTACAATTGAGAATATAATATCCGCGTAATATTAATTATTACTCTCCCAAAATGCCAACGTGATAATTAACCCTTCGGTTGGCACATAGACCTAGACAGATCATTGGTACTATATCTTGATGAAAAATATCATTCAACAATGTTTCCCACCCCTTTCCATATATATTTCAAAGGAACTGACGGCCACAAATGTTCGGCGAAAATAAACTATGTCTAAAGAAACGAAAGAACGGCGTATCATCGTAAGACATAGTATGTAAACTGTTTCTAGAACCAAAATTAGACCTCTTCAAAAAATAAAATTGATTTCAAAGAAGATTCAGCTACACCTCAGGTATAATAGCTCGTAGGCGGCGACAGAAGGTTTAATAATTGCATCGACAATATTTCGACGTTTGAATTATTTCGTGGAGTGTAGTGTAATAAATTTGGAGTCAAACACATATGGGTTGTGTGAGCACATAGCCACTCTGGACTAACGCATGGCATGGGTTGCTATGCTTTCTCTAAGCTTCCACCCAATTTTCGTATCAATTCAATTGTAGAGACAAACGACCGAAAAGACATTCCATTATTGACACATATATCCTTATAGACTCGTTGTTTCCTGAGTACGACGCCTAATTTCTTCCCAGAGTCTATCGTCATAGTCAGCAGGGAGGAATTCCGCCTTCAATTCCTTTACTAGACTGTCCCAACAATTTGCTCACCTGTTAGCTCTAAACCAGACCAGAGCCTTGCTTTCGAACAACTGTGAGCATTTTGGCGTACAGGTACTTCCAGGACGAAATATTGGCTCTACTATGTTTTCACATGTCTATGTTTGATCCCCGATATGTACATATTTTGGTTAATGATACTTTATTATCAAATCTTAAAGAGCGGTAGAAAAGAGGAGCGCCTCTCTTGCCAATTCGTTTGATGTGTTATTCTTTAATAATCGTGTGATAAAAAATCAGAAATTCATCGGGTAGATGATGTTGAGTTGGCTCAAATCCCCAAACAAATTTTCGTTAGATTTTATGTAGATGAAAAGTCTTGAGGAAAGAATAATCGAGTATTTCCTCAAAAGTAGTTAAAAACACCAAACACGTGTAGATTATGTGTGAGATTATGTATGGACTAACGCATGCAATGGGTTACTATGATTTAATATATAAACGCATTCTCATAATTTAATTTTGGATCATTACGCTCAACATGAATTTAGTGGAAAGGAAACAATAGAAACTGCAGATGAAATAAAATGTCGGAAAGCAGGAAATCAATTGAGACTCATAAAAAGCATTTAACATTTTTTTAGAGACGGCGGAATAAGAATTTTTGTTTAGTAAAGAGCTGAGTTAATTTTAAAACGCGTTTAAAATGTTTTTCGTTTATCAGCTGTGTCATTAATTCCTTTTTGAAAGTTGTGTTTTTATGTTGCATAGTCGACCAAACAATTGATACAAAGTACTGTGTTTAGAAACCTAAAATACTTAGTGAAACTTGCCAAAAAATTCGCTCCAAAACGGCGAATTGCAATTTTGTTTGAAAATTTAATTCCTCCTCTCTTCACCAGAATTAATGATTCTAATTGGGTATGCTTGCATCTGATTCTTCCTTAAGTGAAGGAAAGGTATGCGACGAGTCCCAATTCGATTTCCGGAAGATTAAGTAAAAAAAATTTTGTTTAGCCCATCATGAATCACAGGAGAGCATGCCCATTCAATAAAAATTTTTGATCCCCGAAGAAAAAAAGCATTCACTTATAGAGTCCAGAGTTCGTTAGTCCAGAGTGGGCATCAGAAAATAAAAATGGCACCGTTTCCACACTATCGCAGTTCACACATCTAAAGAAAAATTTAATTCAATGTCAAATTTTTGTTTACAATTGAGAATATAATATCCGCGTAATATTAATTATTACTCTCCCAAAATGCCAACGTGATAATTAACCCTTCGGTTGGCACATAGACCTAGACAGATCATTGGTACTATATCTTGATGAAAAATATCATTCAACAATGTTTCCCACCCCTTTCCATATATATTTCAAAGGAACTGACGGCCACAAATGTTCGGCGAAAATAAACTATGTCTAAAGAAACGAAAGAACGGCGTATCATCGTAAGACATAGTATGTAAACTGTTTCTAGAACCAAAATTAGACCTCTTCAAAAAATAAAATTGATTTCAAAGAAGATTCAGCTACACCTCAGGTATAATAGCTCGTAGGCGGCGACAGAAGGTTTAATAATTGAACTATTGGTAGGTGCAATCGTCTTATCGATCATACGAAAGATCTTACGAAAGAAAAACAATCGTGTCACGATTTTTTTCTTTCGTAAGACGCGTTCTTACAATGTGAAGTGGACAATGCTTGTCTGCTGGCCACTACAAAAGCTCTCTTGTCTTGCAAGTTTACCCGTCCGGTTTCGTCTTACAATCTGAAATCAGCCAATGGGAGAATTCACATTGTAAGACAAAACCGGACGGGTAAACTTGCAAGACAAGAACCATCGTTCTTACAATCTGAATTGCACAATGCTTGTCTGCTGGCCACTACAAAAGCTCTCGCCGTCCGTTTATTAGCACAAACAAACACCCGGCGAGAGCTTTTGTAGTGGCCAGCAGACAAGCATTGTGCAATTCAGACTGTAAGAACGATGGTTCTTGTCTTGCAAGTTTACCCCTTCCGGTTTTGTCTTACAATTTGAATTCAGCCAATCGCCCGAACTCGCGAATTCCTTCAATTGGTTATAATTGCATTAATTCTTTTAGCATTGAGAGGACAAATTTCGAACAAGATGGATTTTAGCAAGATGACGTATACGGCCGCAGTGCCACTGCCAGAGCCGTAGATTCCTCCCTATTTTGTTTCTGCTAATATGCAAAGATGGGATTTGGCTAGATTTCCTGATTTAACTAGCTCTGATTTTATTCTCTAAAAATTCACCGCATTTATGAAAATAAGCCACGAACGTGTAAACCAATCGCAAATTCGTGCGCAGTGTGTAAGGAAGTTCCCCTATTCTATTCTTAACGTTACACTTTGCTTCTACTGGTAATCGAACCGAGCACCTATTGTTTCGAAGTCTTACGTCCTACACCTGAGCTATCTAAGATTATAAATTTGTATGGGAATAAATTAGTCGCTTAATTCTTTGACAATTTCGTAATTCGCTCGTTGTGAGGAATTACAATTATGTATGCCATCCTTGCGACAATAAGAGATATTTCGGGAATAAGAGTCACATTTCTGACATATTGTAGTCTGGCTGGTCGAGCGGTTAGTGCGCGCACCTTCGGTGCACAGGCTCATGAGTTCGAATCTCACCGTGTTCCATTGTGTTTTTCGAACTCACGAGCTTGTGACAGACTATGATCTCACTCAGATGTTAAACGAGTACCCATTTATGGGGATAAATAACACTGCTGAGCGTGATGCTGATCTCATTACCTCATCAAAAAGCAGATAAGATCTTGGAAATAGGATGTCACTAACACATCCTGCGGCCTTAGTCCAATGTTGGATTGTCGCGCCTGTTATTTATTTATTCTGACATATTGAGGTGAGGAATTGAGCGATTTTTCGTCGGGAAGAAAAGTTTCCAATAATTTTTTTATTTCAATGATATCGTTTTCGGATTTGTGATTTATCGACGAAAACGATAAAATTGTTTACTGGGTGGGATATAATTTGAAAATTAATGCTAGTCCTGCCTAAGCATATAGGCATATAGACCGTAGGGTCTCGCATTTCGCTGCTATTTATTTAAGATTAATTATGATAACTTTAAAAATAAACAAAAACTTGATAGATCAGCGTTGAGACGATGTTCCACAATTTATATTTTTTTTCCAGTTAAAGCTTAAATCGAATCATGATATGGAACTATATTTTATTAAACATTAAAATTGAGTCTGTTCAATGCCTCGAAAATATAATTTAGAAAACTGTTATCCAACGCATCAAGTAAACTTGCCCTTGTTAATTTGCTTGCGAAATTGCCTTACTAGGCCAGTCAATAAACCGAAAAATAAGGCGTTAGGTCGCAAAAAATTGCTCGGCTCTGGTTTTTTGGGATATTGTTAGGATAGATACCAGAAGTGTACCACCAAGTTTGCAACTTCGAAAAACATGTGCTAACCCCATGACCCTCAAAAAACCTCAAAATTTTCGGACTTTTTTCATATTTTTGTTTGTAATTTCTAAAAGGTGCTTCCTACAAGTAAGTTGTCCACTGCATTGTTAAAGCTAAGAAAATCTTCTTTAATTTGAGTGTAACCCCAGCTTTGTAGGCGCAAAGGATCCCAAGATACAGCACTTTAAACATTGTTTTTTGGAAAAAAGTTCGAAATTGTAATTTCAGTCATGTTCCGAGCTGAATATCGGCTTAAATGCACATTTTACAGAGAAAGTCATGTGACATGAAGTTATAAACCAGTTCCTTAGCTGTATATATGTCGGAACGAATGGAATCAGACCATGGGGTCATAGGGCTGCCCCTGAAAATTAGGTTCTTCTAAGAAAAACTTTTTTCTTTATGTACCAATATTAACCAAACTTCACCCAAGTATGTTGCTGGTTAAACCTAAAAAAATATCTAGGAACGGATGAAATCGGAACACTACGTTATAGGGCTGTCATACAAACCAACCTCTGGAAATTAGGTTCTTCTAAGAAAAACTTTTTTCTTTATGGACCAATCTTAACCACCCTTCCCCCAAATGTGTTCTTTAGTAAAGCTTCAAAACATAACTAGAAACGGATCAAATCGGAACACTAGGTCATAGGGCTGTCATACAAACCAACCCCTGATAATCAGGTTCTTCTAAGAAAAACTTTTTTCTTTATGAACCAATCTTAACCAAACCTCATCCAAATGTGTTCCTAGTAAAGCCTCAAAACATATCTAGGAATGGATGGAATCGGAACATTACGTCATAGGGCTGTCATACAAACCTCCTAAAATACAATTTCGGACTTTTTTACAAAAAAAGCACATTTTGTAAACTGCTGTATCTTGGGATCCTTTGCACCTACAAAGCTGGAGTTGCACTCAAATTAAAGAAGATTTTCTTAGCTTTAAAAGTGCAGTGGACGACTTACTTGTAGGAAGCACCTTTTAGAAATTACAAACGAAAATATGAAAAAAGTCTGAAAATGTTGCGGTCTTTTGAGGGTTACGGGGTTAGCACAGGTTTTTCGATGTTGCAAACTTAGTGGTACACTTCTGGTATCTATCCTAACAATATCCCAAAAAACAGACCCGAGCAATTTTTTGCGACCTAAAATCGGTAATTGACTGGCCTATTACCCTCTCTTGACTCAAATAGCCTGGAAAGCATATTTTCTTTAGAAAGTCAGGTCAATTCTGTGTAGAGGAAACAATTTGTTGTGTTCTTGTCGCCAATTGGAATAAAATACCCCGAAGAGTTTTGTAGTTACAAAACCTGCATTTGACAAAAAATCTCAACAAATGTTCAGGGGAAGCGATCTGTAAATGATTGTGCAGAAAATTAAGAACAACAAATTTTGTTGGATATATTTTTCCAGGCATGATTGCCATAATACAAAATAATTTTTTTGATTTTCAAAATATAGTCTCAGTTTAGTTTTCTACATTATACTTACATCGAGAAATTACGATCAAAACAGGATGTACTATTTTTATTTAATGATAAGTCTGATATACACTGCCTGTCATAACTATAGCCGCACCATAAAACAGACTGATCCTTGGAAATTGAAAGAGAGCTCAGTTATTCCACATACTAGAAACTTAGGGATATTAAAAAGGCAAATTATTTCATAGTAATTTTCCTTTTATTCGAAACCGTTATTCTTCTATAAAGGAAGAACTAAGTTTTCAGCCCGTCATAACTATAGCCGCACTTGAAGCTAGTATGGCAAAAAACTGCTTAAAAAGCAGAAATTGTGGAAATTTTACCGGGAAGAAACCTTTTCAAATAAAATTGACTCTGAGAGATTGTTTTCTTTATTTTTCATGAAATAATTTTAACAATTTTTCGAGTTTTTTGTTTGTTGGACCTCTCAGCATTGATAACCGCTTCTCTTATACAGAAACTCTTAAAATTGCATTCTTTTTTATGAATTTTATCTAATAATGTTTCTGAAATATTTCCTGTCTAATTTGGAACAATGACGCGGCGCAACTCCGTAACATTTCTAACATTCGAACCTTCTTAAAGTGCTATGATTGATGAGAGATTATGCCATCTTTTGCTTCCAAATCCGTTATGTTTCCTGTATTAAAACGGAAGCAAAATTTATGAT
Source organism: Microchrysa polita (assembly GCA_949715475.1). Lineage (NCBI taxonomy): Eukaryota > Metazoa > Arthropoda > Insecta > Diptera > Stratiomyidae > Microchrysa > Microchrysa polita. Next base: position 40,288,102 of record OX454421.1, read on the forward strand.
CAGGATATTCCGGAGAAGTTTTTGCTTTATTAGAGGTGGATACATCAACTTTTACATACAAAAACAAGCCTGCTAAATACTATTAAGGAACTCTATCCAAAATTTGTATTGAGATCTATGAAAATCAGCCAAGTGCTCATTAAAAAAAATTGGCCAGGATAGTCTACCTATGGAACAGTTGATTTCGTCACTACCAGCACATGAAAAATTTCTTTAGATTGTCATGACGATAAACTGCTTCCATTTTATACATAAGACACGACACATAACGGATTTGGTAGCAAGATATTGCATTAACCCTCACCTGTCGTAGTACTTAAAGTTGGTTCCAATGTTACAAATGTTAGAGAATGGGCCTCCCATTGATCCGAATTAGACAGGAAACCGTTAAGAAACATATTTACGTAGAATTTATAAAAAGAATACGATTTCGAAGAGTTGTCTGTGTAAAAGCAGCGGCTATCGATACTAAGAGGTCAATAAGCAAAAAACTCGAAAAACTATTAAAAAAAATGTCGTGAAAAATATACAAAATAATCCATCAGAGTCTATTTTATTCGAAAAGGATCTTTCCCGTTATTAATTTAATCAATTTACGCTTTTTAATCAGCTGTTGCCATAATTACAACAAGTGCGGCTATAGTTATGACGGACCGGAGATTTAGTTTCCCCTTATAATGAAATAACGGTTTGAAATAAAACTTTCTGTGAAATTGTATGTCTATTTAATATATCTTATGGTTATAGTATGTGAAATAGCTGATCTCCATTTAAACTTCCAAGGATCAGTCTGATTTATGATGCGGCTATAGTTATGACAGGCAGTGTATGTTCAGCATTATATTGGTCAATACATACAAGTCCAACATATTTCAAAAAACAATATTTCACCCTCCATTATCATTTTGTTATTTGCTTTCATTGTATTATTTCGTTATAAATAATATGTTTTCTTACAGTCAACTATTTTCAGACATAGTAAGTATCTAACATGTTAGATTTAACCCTTTCATGCCCAAATTATGGATTTTAAGCGGATAATTTTTCTAACAACATTATGTCGTTCAGTAGGCATCTTTTATGATATTTTCTTGAAAATAAAAATTTTAAGCGCTATAGTTAACAAATTAGAGCATGATGCCATATGGCATCATTGGGACTGAAAGGCCACTTAGCAATTTCCATGTGAACATTGTGATATTTGGTCGGCAAAAATCCTACATTGGAAATTTTTTTGCAGAATGGTTGGTGACCACCCCCAGATTTTGGGAAAAAAACTCCCAACCGATTGGGGGTCCACAACCTTAAAAAAGGGGGAAAGGGGGAAATGGGGGTCATTTTCCGGTTTTTTGCGAGTATTTCAAAAACGACAAAAGATATCGAAAAATAGTCTGAGAACGAAAAAAACTATATAAAATTATCTTTGCAATGATATATAACACATTACAGATCTATTCAATGATTCGGCGCTAGCTTAAAAATAAATTAGAACTTTTTCATTTTATACCTTTTTTAAAAGCCCCATAACTCTTGAAAGAATGTTAGTTCAGCCGTAAAATTTCGTAAAAGTATTCACAATAAGTTCAATATTATTTTGGGAGAAACATTGAGTCGCTCCGACCAACGTCCCCCATTATCCCCCCATTTGAATTTGGCGAAAGGACATGTCCATAACTCTCCCCAAAATTAGAGCAGAGTGCTAAATTTTGGTTTATTGCGATTGGAGCTGATAATCACCCCACCTGCCAAAAATTAGCTCATTCGGATAAAAACTAAGGGTGTCTTCCATACAGCAAGCAACTAGCATTTATATGAATAGTGTACTTCCTGATTTGCCTTTCACGCCCAATGATGCCATATGGCATCATGCTCATGCAAAACCACTTTATAGGGTTTTCCTAAACTAAAATCGAAAAATCTTTTGATTTTCTCTTAAAACAACCTCTTTACAAAATAAAACCATTAAAATGATTAACATAAAATGATTATTAGAAGGAAATATGGGGAAATGTATAAATCAGTTTTTCGGCCTTACGACAATCGTCAAACCTTCTCTAAAATTTCATTAAAAATAACATCCCAACACCAAAAATTTCACGCTGGAAAAAATCAACTAGATATTACACTATTGGGAGAGTCTAATATCACACAAAAAGTTAAAATATATTTCTTACATTTTCTATGAAAAATCATTAAATTTCATGATGCCATATGGCATCATTGGGAGCGAAAGGGTTAAATATGGATGATCTCGGGTTTGTCGCACGATGAGGCAATTGTTTTAATTTTCAATATCCAATTGTCTCTCGTTGTTTTCGATTTCGGGATCGTGCAGTCAACGTACTAACATCGAACATGAACGTATATAATTGTAATGTATTTTTTTTAATAAATATGAATAGAAATTATGTATAATAAAAAAATGCAAATAGCAGTACATTTTCGCATGTAATTTAATTAAATATTATCAAAATAATGTACGTACCACTTGACTAAATATGTTGCCACAATTCTTCGAAATATTTTTAAAAGTTTTTATATAGATAAAAATGTTTAAATACCCGATCAAACAAAGGTAAATTAATAAAAGTCACTGTTAATTATCATAAAGAGAAGAAAAAAAGTGTAGATGAAGAAAAGCGATAATGAATATTGATAATGGAAAATTATCTGATGACGTCAATGACTGTGTTTATCTTTAGCTTAAGAATACAAACTAATTTATGTATGCAGGTATACATACTGTATTATTCATAGACAGCCGTTTTTTGCCGAAAATTAATTTTTTTTTGTCTATAAATGTTATAAGCCGATCACGCCTATCTTACCGATTAATAATTCAATTCTCTTATCTGTAATCGTTCGTGTGTGCTACCAGCATTTTTAATTTATTAATCTTATTTTTGTATTCTATAGGAAAGAGAAAATATCTACTGATATACTTATGTGTATACACGAAGAAATTTTTGACTATAAAACCTTAACTGAAAATGATATACATACAGACATGTATGAGAACGCAAAATTAATCAACATTCTGTTTTAGAAGAAATTCTTTAGAAAAAGGCAACAAAAATATGATAGCAAAATAGACGCGTGACATGCACACACAACATGTGAATTTGATGATAAGCTTATTAACGTTTCTAATCGGCCAATTTAACTGTTCCGCGTGATCTGTACAATGAAAAATATTGTTTGAACGTATACACTTGGTTTTTAAATATTTATTTAATGTTTTATTATATAGGTGTGTTTGAGCAAGAATTGAACTTGTTAGTTGTTCTATTTCGTAAAGATTAGGATTTTATTCTAAATGGTTTAAGGCGGATTTGCGTGATTTTTTAATAAAAACATTTTTATGATACATAACTACTTTTCTAAACCATTTCGCCACTAGTTTATTCAAATGGCTATATTTTAACGAACCTCCAAGAACGAACAATGTAATTTCTATTGGAATTTTTAGCCTTTCTCTATATTATTGTCCAATGCCCCATTTTAGTTAGTAATCAATCATAATTTACAGAGAAAGGAATGGAAATCAATTAAATGCATACATACCTGCAAACCTCCTTCCGATTGTGCATATACAGGGTTTCCCGCCATATATAAATAGTTTGGGTTTCGGAAAATGTTGCCCAATTTATTCTGTTATTTTACTGTAACGGAATAAACACATAGTTCGTATGAATTACGTTTTTTGACAATGCATCTGAACACTAAGGCCGCGCGCAGACTAAAGGCGTATTGGAGCGTAGCGTAGCGTAAGACCGGTCGCCCAATACAAACGTTGTATTGACAGGTTTTACGCTACCCTACGCTCCAATATACGCCCTTAGTCTGCACGCGGCCTTAAATGCAATTTAAAGCCTCGTCATTATTGTTAACATTTGTTGATGAACTGTTGCAAAACAGTTGAAATTTTCAGAGGCAGCCCTATGACCCCATGGTCTGATTCCATTCGTTCCGACATATATACAGCTAAGGAACTGGTTTATAACTTCATGTCACATGACTTATTCTGTAAAATGCGCATTTAAGCCGATATTCAGCTCGGAACATGACTGAAATTACAATTTCGAACTTTTTTTAAAAAAAGAATGTTTAAAGTGCTGTATCTTGGGATCTTTGCGCCTACAAAGCTGGGGTTACACTCAAATTAAAGAAGATTTTCTTATCTTTAACAGTGCAGTGGACACCTTACTTGTAGGAACCTTACTTGTAGGAAGCACCTTTTAGAAATTACAAAGAAAAATATGAAAAAAGTGCGAAAATTTTGAGGTTTTTTGAGGGTCATGGGGTTAGCACAGGTTTTTCGAAGTTGCAAACTTGGTGGTACACTTCTGGTATCTATCCTAACAATATCCCAAAAAACCAGAGCCGAGCAATTTTTTGCGACCTAACGCCTTATTTTTCGGTTTATTGACTGGCCTATATGGAATTTTTAGCATATTCTTTGCGCTATAACTCTGCCAATTTTGATTGTAGAGTAAGACTTGTCAGATGAAATTTATAGGAAATTCTGTGCTCTACAAGATGGTCTCGGCACATTTCGTGCTCAAATGGACTGGGAAGGAGTTATAGACCGCAAACTGATAAAAGAGCCGATTTTAGATGGTTTTTTCAAGATAGCGGCGGGAGCACAGGGGGGAAAGTGACGCAAACTTGGATTTTAACTTACCCCACCTGTCTTTATAACATATCAAAAATTTGAGAAGTCCCCAATTTTTGCAAGGTAAAATCTCCCCGTTGATTGGAGTAGAGGAAAATGAACCTTTAGCGAAGAGAGTTTTAATGTTAGCGCTTTGGCTGCCAGCGTGGCCTTTTCCAAGTACCTATTCGAAAGACACTGAAGTCTGCGATAAAGTGAATTTCGACATGGACGATCGCAATCCGCCCGGATTAAATCTTCCCAATGCGTGTAATATTCCACGTGTTTTCAATTTGAATAGAAAACATCGAACATCATTAAATTACTTACAAAAATTAGTTCAAAAGCTCAGTAACAAGCTCGAATCGAGCAGATACAACTGTTTACGCCTGCCGTCCATTACCTGCTTCGAGCGGCGCGGCGCTCCCGCGTTTAAAGCTTTTCCGAATTTGAATGTCGTAACCAAGCAAAATATGGCGTAACTATGCAAAATAAACAAAAATTCCATTCAATACAATGGAAAAGCTTTTTGAATATTGTGTGTGCTTATACCTTTTACTAGTAAAAGCTTTTTTCGCACATTTTGTGAAAGCTTTGCCGCTGGAGCTCCGCGCCGCTCAAGTTTACGCTTGCAGTGGACGAGAGCCCTTACAATGTGGACCCGAAACACTTGCTCAAAAAATATGTGCAACAGCTCAGGAAAATTTGTTTACAGTGTAGACGTAGTGTTCAGTGTTCAGCAACTGTTCGCGAACAAGTGGGTAACATTGAAACATCATGTTCGTATACAGTTGCGCCACAATTGTTTACAATGGAGACGAGGCTTAAGGATAATTGCCATTCGATAAATTTCCGAAAGGAAAAAAGGACTGAAACTTGAGATTGTTTAGGAGCAGAGTAGTAGTGGTAGTAAATATGCAACGGGGAAATTGATTCAGTTGATTTTAACTTTTAAAGTTGCAATTCTATCAGATGTAGCAAAATATGTTCTAGATGAGTAGGTACAACACAACAACAATTAGCATTTTTGTTTTAATAACTAGATTCGATATTCTGATTTGATGGTTTGACAAATTAATTCCATTAGTCAAACCCTACATTACTCGAACATTTTATCTCGGCAACAGTTTCCTTAAAAAATTTGTTTCATTCATAATACAGGGTGATGAAAAGTCCCTTATCAATGAGAAACATTTTTGAGAATTTTTCATTTGTATTTTTTTTTATTAAGGCATTTCGGCTTGGGAGATTTTGCACCATTTTACAAATAAAAACAATACATTTACAAAACGATCGCTTCCTGAAGCTGCTGGAGAAGAACTCCATAAAATTGTCAATATGCACGTTAAGTGGCATTAACTGATTGGTGGTTTCAATGCATTTTCCAATGAAAAATTACACTAAATATTTTGATTCACTATTAAATTGTGTGTTGCATAATAAAATCTCCCGAGTTTAATGTCAGAATAAACAAATACAATAAACTAAATAACTCGCGAACGGGTCAGCCGATCGACATGATATTTGGTAGGAATGTGTAGAATGGTAAGAGTCTTTGACACGAATACCTTAGATGAGTGTGGGTACTCAAATCAAAGGGCAAAATTGCCCCCATGTCAGTTACTTTTTCCCGGTTTCGAGTAACGATAACGAAGTTATGAGTTTAGGTACCCCCCACCCCCGGTTTTTTTCCAAACCGCTATATACGGATATTTTTTGTTAATTCGCTATAACGGTAACGGAGTTATAGGAAATAAATTCAGTTGTTGTGGCTATAGCCCTTACGTAAGTAAGTTTCTTGCTGGGAGCTCTGTAGAAATGATAAATAACAATTGTCTGTAAATTTGCCGTTGAGTACCATTATTCAAACCGGAAATATAGTAAATCTATTCTGGGACGCTTTTATTCAGACCAGTTCCCAATCTTTTTCAGTCCACGCCCCTCTTTGAAAAGTCTGCTGAAACTGGCGCCACCCAAAGAAATTTTGAAAAAATACGAAAGTAGAGTACATTAGAGTATAGTTCACTACGTGCTAAGTTGTGGACTTGAATTATATTTCCTTTCTTCGGTTAATTGCTTTATTTTGTTTACAACTCCTCAAAGCTGTAAAAATACGGAGACATAAATATGCGCAATCATACACTGATTTTGGACAGCAGTCCAGAAGTGGAGAAGTTTTGGAAGTTTTGGACATTTTTGAGAAGAAAGCAACGTGCGTGAGCTCCGTCGGTAGTTCAGTTGTCGCTATGATAGCAACCAGACTTATTTTTGGATTTGAACAGCCAAATGCAAGACGTTAATGTTTACTGAAAATCGGTTTTCGACAAAAAAAAAGTAATCTTAACACAAAATATCTATTTTTGGTTCAGCAATACATCGATAAGTAAGTGCTATGACTGGAGCTAACACAATCCGAAGGTGTTTTAATAAATTAAAAAAATCAAAGCAAAATTATTTCAGCACGAGCCTAGACGCCAACATCAACTTAATTCGGTCTAAAATATTTTCAGCGGTCTTTTGGCCAGAGGTTCTTCTAGTATAAAAATAAATTTATTGTTACAGCGATATATACGTTGTGCTTACGCCCCCTTCTCAAACCATCACGCCTTCCTAGGGGGGCGCGCCCTACAGTTTTGGAATCACTGATTTAGACCAATCCTAAAATAGATTTAGTGACAGAATTTAATTTATTCTAAGTTTATTTCTGATTTATTATGCAAAAGTGAGACGCATTAAAATTTAAAAAAATCATCGTATTGAGGGCGCAGCCTTGTGTGACCTTGGCTTGCTTAAAGATATACCACCGTAAGCTCCGAACTGTAAGAACTGAACCTACAGATCTTCAGGCTTTCATCAAACAGTTTGAGGAGAAATTTATATTATAACAGTAAAACAATGTCATGGTTCCATTCATTTCTCGCAAATAGCGTATGAAGACGTTTTCTCAATTCGAAAAAAATCAATAGAGAGTAAAAACTCACGGAGGTAATTTCCAGATTTTCGATGCTAGCGCTATTTGAGCGTGTATGGCGGGGGACATTGAACATTGAGTGACCAAATAAAAAAGTAATAATAATAAAATTCAACCGATAACTGTAGCTGAAACAGACCACTCCACTATCAATTTTTTAGGTTTTCAAACGGTTTATACAAATTTGAAGTGACATATTTCAAATTTATAAATCGCTCGCGGACTGAAATTTGATGACACCTGATCTGAAGTACGTGGATGCAATTAAACAACTCATCTTGTGGGGCTTTATCTCTCGTTTATTCGAACTGTTTAGACATCTGTGGTAGTTTCTCGGCGTGGTCTTCAAAAGCTAAATGGAGATTCCAGGGCACACAGTCTCCTTCAGAAACCAAGGCCTTAAAAGTACAGTTAATTGACTTACTGTGGGTTGTTAACCACCTCGAGTCTAACGTCTAGATGGGTCAAGTTGAGACCATGATCCCCTGGGCATGCCTATCTCCGGGTTAATCATTTCTCTGCTGCGTTATCTCTGAACTCGGATGACCCTCTCCTCTATAAACCTTTCAGAGGTCTCGTTCCGTCTCAAGCAATTTGTATATGTACTCGTATTATGTTAAAAAATGTTATTATTCTACTTATTACTTCCAAATATTAACGTCGGACGACAAATTAAGATAAATTGTCTGATACTATCTATCATGGAACGACAGAACAAACCACCACGAGCTGCGTATGTGAGCTTTGGTTTATAAATAAATTGTGTATCTAATACATTTTTGTTTTTCTTCATTTTATTGGCACAGTACACGGATTCAAGTTCGTTTATTGACTTCATTCCACGTCAGTCTGTACGGCATGGATAGGTTGCTCCGCGGCTGCCCGAACAAAGTTGGAAGCCGAGTCGTGTTGTACACATTATTTTGAATATGATAGCGCTCAGTGGCTCAGTGCTCCATTAGTATCAGAATGACTGAAACCGTGAAACCAACTCCTCTCTCTATACTCTGCAAAAGTATTTAAATGCACAGTGAAAAACACGATGATAGCAATAACCGCCATCAAGGTGTAAACAGGTAGGTATAGACGCAGAATGAGAATAATGATGTGTGTTGTATGTGTGGAATGTTGGGGTGGGTCTCGGAGTCGAAGGTTGCCGGAAAGAGTCAATTTAGTATCGCAAGCAGAAGCAGCATGGAATCTAAAATACGAGTAGCAGCAACGAGAGTGTTATTCGCTGACTTAATTCCTACATACTTGCAGAATACAGAATATGTAGCACAAAGCAAAATTTTTAAATCATCGAGTCTAGAGAGTGAGCGAGCAGGCAGATAATATAAAACAAGTGTATGTACACGGACACACGGTAGTGTCGTATCACGTGCTACACTGTGGCTCATGTTTATTTCCCAATAAAAAATATAAATTTTTGCCTTATCGGCGCTTGGCAACAAATTGCCGATACGTTGGCTGCTTGCAAAATTATTGTTTACTGGATTTATATTTGCTTGTTGATATCAATTGCGGATTTCCTTCTAGTTTTGTGAGCTATCTTTTTTCGTGTATTGCATTTACATACTACAGTGAACCCCTGACATTCGCGGGGGATGCGTTCCACGAAATCGTCGCGAATGTTGAATTCGCGAATGTCGGGGTTCAATGTCCTTGAATAGTGGGAAATATGTTCCAAATATTCATAAAATATGACAAATGTGACATGTTGGTGGGGAACAGCAGAGTTTTTAAATAGTGGAAAATTATTGTCACTAAAACACTGAAAGAAATTGAGGATTAAAAAAAAACTCTCTTGTAAAAAACTGCTCGTGAACAAGTGGTGCTCGTTTCTATCACTTAACTTTTTGAGTGGTTTTTGATTCCGTGGACACAAGGAGACACGTCTCGTTTAGAGCGAGAAAGCTGCCATAACGGCAACGGATCTTACTCTAATAAACCAGAGCCGTGTCGCTTTTTTGGCTCCTAAACATGACGTTTTAGATCAAGAAAAGCGGTATACGTCTCTTGTTTTGCAGTGATTTTGAGAGTCTATAATTTTAATTTAATTTTAATTTTCGGACGACCAGTCTGACCTCTGATAAATGAGAAAATTCTATAAAAAGTCTTCCTTTGCATACGGACGAAGCAATAATGTCAATGCAGTTTTTTGTTCCGGTAAAGGGCAGTTTCAATCATTTCATAAAATATTGTTTAAAAATCCACGCTTGCTACTCCCCGAAAAATTAAATATATTTTGATGGTTTTATGGTTAATCCAATCTAAATTGATTAGGATAGAAAAATATGTGCGGTGTAGGGGTTAACTAATTTTATTGAGTTGAAAGAAATCACAATGGTTAAAACAAACACGAAAATTTATTTTTATTTTTTCAAATGTTCGCATGCGAACTAGAACGAAATCGCGGATAAGCATAGTGAATGTTGAAGAAGTGTCGCAAAATATGAATCGCGAATAAGCGAATTCGCGAATGTTGGGACCGCGAATAACGGGGGTTCACTGTAGTATGTATGTAAGTTTAGGTTTCTGTACTTCAAAAGATAGTTTCTTTTAATAAAGTCTGCAGACCTGATCTCAACTATTGAAATTAATCTCTTATGTCGGCTTCATATTGTCCGACAATCTGTTTTTAAATGTGTCCAATACGCTCACATTTGCTGATCACAGATGTCAATCCCACCACAATATGTGAACGAGCCACTTCGACAAACTTCTTTTCCTTTTTAGACAAACGACTTCATTCGCGAGAACCGCTCTTTGCATATGCGGTTGAAGCCAATTGTACCACAATAAATGTCATCCTCTAGGTTGCCGAACTTTTCCATATCTTTTCCCTTAGCATCTATTAAAGGCGCCACAGAGCCTCCGATATATCGGCCAGATTTTTTGATTGCGAGATAAATCGGAAGGTGTATGGGACCATCGGATTCAATTTTTTGATTTGACATGTGGATCGTATTGCCAATGCAATTTTCCGTACAAGCTGTCATGGCAATCATGTGTTCTCAGTTGCTGATTTTTTGACAATTGACATAAACCTGTGGTCGTTCTTCATGCTGTGGTTGTGGCGGTCATTCTCCATCAAAGTAGCAATGGATGTCCATCTTCCATCGCCAAAAATTGTATAATTTTCGCTATTTTGTGTTGTTTCTTGTGGACCGTGAGACTGTCTATTTCAGATTGCCCGATAAATTGCCTAATGTATGTGCTGTACGGGCGGCAGATCGATTGTGGGTAAACGATTGCCCAATCAATCGGCCGAGAAATCGTCAGGTTTGTGGCGCCCTTTAGGTATTGTTTGTGCAAAGCAAAGAATGAATGGAGGCCGATACTAATATATATTTTCATATGGTTGTCTTGCCTTGATAAATTTCAAGATCAACACCCAGTCACTGCCATGTCGTCATTACCTCTGTTTTCCAGACAATACCTTTGGTTTGTTTGGAGGAATTGAAATAAACTTGGGATTCATTTGCCCGGCTATTGAAAATTGTCCACTCCCTTTACTGGGAATTTTAAAGCAAGCATTTCCAATAAATTATTTATCTTCAGCTTCCACAATATGTACATTGCCTATTGCCGCCTTTCCGTGAAAAATACATTAGATTGTGGGGGATATTTTGTTTTCCTATTTTGGATAGAATTTTGAAGTGAAAAAATGTGAAATTTGTTAGATTTTTTGGTGAGGAGTTTAATGGGGCTTAGACAAGGCGCTCCACCAAATTTGATCTGTCTGGCTTAATTTGAAAAGAAGTTACAGTCATGCCTTTTTGAAAAACATTTTTTGAACGCTTAAGGGAGCTACGTATTCATAGACATCACTTATTAGGGCGTTGCCTCATTTAATAAAACCATTCACTTATTGGAGATGGCTATTGAATGTGGCTAATAAAATTTAAAAAAGGATCAAGTAGTTCAATTCAAATTTTTGAAAAACAAATATATCTGTAACAGATATAATAGACGGAGATATAATATTTATCCACAGCAGATATTAATTCATATGAGATATAATATAGATAACGCAGATATAATAAATATTAGTATAGATATAATTTAGCTTGACTACAAACAATAATTTATGCCTGTGAAGGATAGGTTTTAGTTGTATGGAAAATATAAGTTGCTTCGACAACAATAACTTTACCCAAGCAACATTTTAAGTAGCGACAACTAGTGCTTTTGATTCCGCCACTTTAATAAGTTTCGGTTACGTTTTTGACCCCCCAAATTTTAACTTCATCGTAACAAATACTGCAAAGTACTTTTTGGGACGTCCCAGGGTGATAGTAGTTGGAACTTTGTAGCGAACGAAATGTTGCTACTACATATTTGACAAGTGTAGGCGAATGGTACAGTTTCGGTACCTCATTTTGCTACTACATAGTGAGCAACTCCATAGAAATATTTTTAAGTGGCAAAACCGTAGCCGTATAATTTCTTTGTAACTTCGAAGGATTTGCTACTTTATAGTAAAATAAGAACTATATATAGTTCCTAACGTTACTACAAAGTCCTATTTGGAACTTTATAGTACCATATGGAGCTGTCAAATGCTTGTCGCCATATTTTCCAAGATTTTACAAAATCATTTTGTACACATTTCGAGAAAGTAGCAATTTTTTCAGATGAAACAATTTAGAACTTCTTTGTGTTAAGTAACTATTTTATTTGCTGAATATTTAGAGTGATAAAACTAGAAAGTGGAGGATAACACTGACTTTAGTTGGGTTATCTCTTGACAATTTATTTAAGAAATGATTAGAAAAATGAGAGGGCATTACTTTTTTGCTAGGTGGAATATCCACTTCCACAGTGAAATTGGGTTGGCACGAAGTTTTCTTGTTTAAAAAAGCTGACAAATGATCAAATAATGTAATCACTCAATTAAATCCTTTCAGATTATATTCTTTGATTGCCTGAATAGGGTAAAAATACAACTTTAGCAAATGTGTAAAAGTATATGTGTGTACATATAAACCCATTCAATTTAAGTTTACTAAAATTGTGTCGGTTTTACCTACACATATTCACAACTATGATTGTGTGGGAAGACGGGACCAATAAAGTTCCAATTGGGTGGTTAGACAAACAATGCCACTTGGTTGGTGCGTTCCAATCGCGTTGCAACTTACTGGTGGCAAATGGGTCCTGGTCACCAAACTTTTCATTCCCCATATCAGTGACTCTTCGGTGACAAAAAGGTCCTTATCACGGAACGATTGAAAGTATTTGCTACTCCCAAAGGCAATCTTGGAGTGATATCCACGTTTTCGCTACTAAAAATGCTAGTTGGGTATTGTGTCCTCTCTCTTGATTACCGTAACTCCTAGTGGAGCATGGTGCGTTGATGACTACCGAGTGTAGTCATCAACGTTACAAAGACAACTGAATTCGGAGTGTGATACGGTTGTCAGCCATACTACTTCCTAGTCGCATTTCTAGTTTATTATTCTACGATAAGAATATTTCTTATCATCTTTTTCTAAATAATAAACTTGCGACGAGTCGTGCCGAGTTTGGAAACTCGTTTCTCTATGAGTGTCTATTTCACAGAGTGGCGACCGAACCATCACGGCCACAGAGCACGACTTTATTGTGTGAGCTACTATTAATTTGATATAGCCGTATCTGATATATTTTTGCTGCTTTAGAAAAGATATTTCCTTAGCATAACTAGCCTCATATGAAATAATATATCTGCTATGGATAAATTTTATATCTCCGTCTATTATATCTGGGACAGATATTTGTTTTTTTTTTTGAGCGGCGACAGTATTCTCATGTAATAAACCTGGGGATAGTGTGACTGTGAATACCCAACTACAAAAACATACAAGAAAATGGCTGAATATAACTCTATGACTGACTTTGTGAATTTATGATTTATGTATTCATTTCGGAGATTTGTATCTTGTGTAGATTAGTACTTTTCAACTTGGAGGGACAGGATTATTGTCCAAGAAAACGCAAACGGATCAAAATTTTCCCCCACGGTAACAGCTGACTATTGCACCATCAGTCCCAACGGGAATTGAACTGGAAATTGCATTTGATATTAGGCACCGTGCGAGATACAATTTAACCGAAAGAAATATTAAGATAATAATTAGCTCTAATAAAGATTAGAAACAAAAAAAACGAACAAAATGGCATACGGGAAATTTCAGGGAAATTGTTCGCGGAGCCATCTGTGGGACGGCATTGGAAGATGATCTATGCCAGTATAAATTTTCCAGATTGTAATTTTGTATGGGATTTCGAAAAGCACTAGTGCTTTTCGATTTGGAGTGCGTTCCATTTATACGATCTGAGTAAAAATAGTTACTCACATTCACTTTCCATCTCACTCTCTCACACTGCTCACAACTCTAAGTCAGCGATGACTACAGCTTCGACTACGAGTTAATTATGGAATTATGGAACGCACTCTTGCTGGATCATTTCCATATTTACTGGAAATATAAATTGTAGCTCGCACAGTGATAATATCAAATCCAATTTCCAATTCAAAATATCATGTTGGGGACTGATGACACAATAGTCAGCAGTTACCGAAGAGGGAAATTTTGATCCGTTTGCGTTTTTCTTGGATAATGATAACTTATAAAGTTATTTTTACTTCGGCGTTCTTATTAGAAATGTCAAAATCATGTTTAAAAAGAGTTGGTTTAAAGGTATATTTGGATAAACGGTATTTTGTTCCGATTGAAATCTAAAAAATATGATTTCTTTGTAGCTTATTTTTCTGTTATTGCAATCAGCTGCCACAATTTTGTGCTGATGAGTTTTATCAGGATGTATGTAGTTAAGATTGTTTCTTCGATTTTAGATCAATTGGTTAATTAAAAAAATTGAATTCCATTTCATGTTGAATACAATCCTTCGAAGGATCTATTATTCAGTCACCTCGTTCGCATCCGGCTGAGCAGGTCCGCACGATCATCCGTTTCCTTTTGTTTTGAAGTTTGAAAAACTTACTACCAGCATTATTTTAAAACTAACTAAAGATCAAAATTGAGTGAGTGCCCTTATTCAAAAAATATGAAGGGAAATGTAGAGGATATTTTAATACAATTTTCATTTTCCCAATCGGGTAGTCCGCGACAATCGAATGGATTGTCAAGAGGTCCCACATGACCAAAAGGTTAAGAACCACTGTTAGACTCATCCAGCTTATTTTGCTTTAAAATATTTTATATCACGTGTTTTCTGCAAATGCTTAGCTTTCCCTTCAAATCAACACTAAAAACTGTAAACATTAAAGTGTATTTCTAAATTTGTCTAAACGAAAATCAACACAAAGGTTTTCCCTGTACTTATAGATTTATCACCATAATTTGTTGACAGGAACGAGACATGTTTAGCAAATGTCTCATTACCCCTATAAATCTTATCATTGTTTCAATATATACAATTGCATCCGTATATTCATAATTAAATTACATTTGTACATCTTTTGAATCAAGTGCACTTCAATATGTACTTATGTATGTCAATAATGATACCATAACTCTCAAATATACAACACATATGAGAAAAACACATGACTCCATAAAATCTGGACTATGTTCTACATAATAAGTCCGTAATCAGAAAATTCAGTCTTTTAATCTAAATGATGACGAAAATCAAGATGTTGACAATTTTTATAAATGAAATAATTACTTTCATTTTTTCGTCTTGGGTTTTCCATATTTTTTTTATTATTTTTTTTCCGAGGCGGTAGTAAATAAATGTAATTTGATATTTTTTTTATTATTACATATTATTGTACATATAATAAAGTTCATCAGCAGAAGTCACTCGGACGAACATTTTGAGTTGATAAAATTTAATTGAAGCATAATGTTGTTGGTTTCTCATAGTGGTGTATTTTTTGGTGAACAAAAAAAAAGTTAATTGCGGTTATTGTTTCTCATAAATAAATAAATAACAGGCGCGACAATCCAACATTGGACTAAGGCCGCAGGATGTGTTAGTGACATCCTATTTCCAAGATCTTATCTGCTTTTTGATGAGGTAATGAGATCAGCATAACGCTCAGCAGTGTTATTTATCCCCATAAATGGGTACTCGTTTAACATCTGAGTGAGATCATAGTCTGTCACAAGCTCGTGAGTTCGAAAAACACCATGGAACACGGTGAGATTCGAACTCATGAGCCTGTGCACCGAAGGTAAGCGCACTAACCGCTAGACCAGCCAGACTACTATTGTTTCTCATGCTGGATTAATTTTGGGCGATAAAAATATGGTTTGGTTTGTTTTGGGAAAAGTTTAATTGGATCTTTAGTTTGTGATTAGCATTTTAGGGGGAGTTGTAATGATATTATACTTTGTTACTGGTAAATAATAACTTTTAAAATACAAAAATTAAAAAAAGGAAAGCAAAAAAAAACTTAAATGTTTGAAATATAATGTAATAATAAATAAATATTTTTAATCGAATTTTAGAGTCTTTATTACATAATTATATATCATCATATCCTTGTGAATTCTAAAACGTTCTGTTATGTTATCAAAACAGAGTTGAATCATAAAATTTAATCTCGATCCAACGCGGTATATTCGATTGATCTGACGCTGGATCGCATATGTAATACGAATCTAACACTTAAATCATATACGTAACATTTCATCGACCTTCACCTATTACGTGTCCAATTAAAGGCACTTATAATTGGCATTATCCACACTACAGAAACGTGTCTTTTTTCTTCATGTTCTGTCATGTGCTTCATTTTTTCATATCATTTAGTACATTTAGATTACACAATCCAAACTATATTAATTCGGATACTCTAAAATGCTAATGTGTAGTGTACATGCTTTCATTTACCTGCTAGCTACATTATAGCAACTTAATAATCAACATAGAATTAAAAATCCAGAATTTCTTGCTATTATGTAAGCATTGTTTTACGTAAGATATTAGATAAATATCATCTTTATCGTTTGGATATGGATACAGTATATCAACATTATGAAACATAACTAAAAACTAAAAATGTGTATTATTTATCATTTAATTATATTGGAGAATTTAAATGATTGCCTATGTAATATAACTTACCTACAGGGTGGTTTAATAAAAGTGACATGTAAAACCATAACTTTTTTAATTGTTAATTTTTTTTTCCGAAATGTAGAGTCAATAAACTAAACACACAGGAGATATGTTTACATTAGGTTACAAGTAGTTTTTAGAAGAGAGTTGATTCTTAGCACTTTTTCATTTAATATGTAAAGATAAAATTGTATTTCGTCATATTTAATAACTTAGTTTTAATCCTACCTTTTTGAAATACTAAAATACGTAATTGGACGATTCATTGAGAATAAAAACTGTAAAAATGCGATCTAAGTTATTATTAGGCATATGTACCTCAGATAACTTTACCAACGTATTTAAAATAAATTTCTTATGTTTCCATACTGGACTCAATTTCAATAACATTTCAGACCAAAATTAAGATATATAGCAAATAGCGTATCCCATTAAAATTCGCAAATAAGCAAGAGAAAAAGAAGAGATCATACGACGCACATGGCGATGCGGGTCGTATCCCGAATGCAAAATAACCTTAAATTGAACGGTTTGCTAGTGTCGAACAGAGAAATTCAGAGAAAAGTTCACCCTTAATATTCTTGGAACATTGAATTAAAGACACTTTACTCATTTACCTATTTTATTGAAAAAAATAATAATGCTAAAATGAACTCTCTTCTAAAACCCACCTAAATAAACCTTATCGAAATATTGATAAATGTATTTGTAACCTAATGTTATCTTCTATCTTATAAGTAGAGCCCGGATTCTCGGGCAATTGCACGTTAATGCACGAAATTGCATTTTGCAGGGTATATTACACGAAATTGCACGTTTTAGGGTTTTCGAATCAATACGTACTTTACGTACATTTCCATTTTTTGAGCCTCTTTCATGACATTTTTCCAGAAATATGGAAATGTGCAGAATTTTTCGATAGACAGAGAAGAGAATCAAAGCAGTAAGAAAGAAACAACAAGTTGATAAACAATAAATCTATAAACAAAATCCATTTGTTTGTTTGACAGTCCTATGACGTAGTGTTCCGATTTCATCCGTTGGGTGAAGTTTGGTTAAAAGAATTTTTTTAGAAGAACCTAATTTCCAGGATTTGGTTTGTAAGACACCGCTATGACGTAGCATTCCGATTTCATCCATTCCTAGATATGTTTTCAGGGTATACTAGGAACACATTTGGATGTAGTTTGGTTGGTTGGTGTTGGTTTAAAAAGGAAAAAAGATTTTCTTGGAAGAGCCTAATTTTGTGTTTCTATGGCAGCCCCATGACGCCATGGTCCGATTCCATTCGTTCCGACATATATACAGCGTACACTAAAAGGGACTTGTATACCAAATTTCAACTCGATAGCTTCAAAACTGCCGGCCTAGTTTGTATCGAAGCAGACGGACATAGCTCCATCTATTTCTCGCGTCACACTGATCAATAATATATGTATGTATATGTATACTTTGTATAGTCGGAGGTGCTTCCTTCTGCACGTTGCAAACTTCATGACAAAGTTAATACACCCTTTCACGTATAGTGACGGGTATAAACATTAACAAATAAAAAAGTTATGCGTGGTTTATATTGGGTCACTCTAAATGGCCCACCCTGTATATGTAATTTATGACATAATCTTGTTATATTGTACAAACAATACATTGGAAAATGGATAATACCAAATGAAACCAGTCTGCTATCAATCGTCTCTACCTTGTCGTTGAATTTTTCACCTCTTTCAGTGGTCCAAATATATGGTAAAATAGTTGCAGGATAAATCAGGACTGTAGGAGGGATTATGTTGTATCGAGCGTGAGACGCGCGGTATGAGGACGCGCGTTAGCCTGGAAAAGTCTAACAGTTGGGGATCCCATCGCGCCGCTATTTTACGATATTGAAGGTGTTCGTGGATGAGAGACTCTACACTACCAATAGTGATGTCGAGTTCAGCCGAAATGTCTCGAACATTCATCCTACGGCCCTCCAAAATGGTGTGATGCTGGTTCGCGGTCGACGATCTGTTTCTCGACGTTTTCCCGGCCATCCTAGAATGTTTTGACCCATTTAAACACAGCAGCCCTACTCAGTCACTCACTACCGAACTGATTTTCCAAACGCAGAAAAATTTCCATATTTTTAACGCCTTCCCTCACTAAAAAGCGAATGAATATACATATGTTGCGCAACGACCGGCGGTCGGCACCTGATGTTCACTCATGGTCGTAGCACGAGCGTAAAACATCCCTTCGCGACCAAAACCATGCCACACTCTTCGTAAGGGACCCAGCTATCACACCTATACTCAAGCCGCGACCTTCAACATATTATTCGCGTCATCTACAGCGGTTGTCTCCATCATATTTGAACTGCCCTCGTATTAAAATAGTCGTAGTATAATATAGTCTGATTCTGATTCTGTTAACCATTATTTAATACTACGCTTACATTTGAATCTATGTGACAAATATCACTTTCAATCTTTTCTAAACGAACAGCCCGACGACGTTGGCAGTTCCATATTCAATATAATAATAGTTTGTGTTATTTTAAACTTTTTTAAACCATAGTAGTGTCATGTCCATCTACTCTCATTCATACATTTTGTTGCGTTCTAAATTGTATCTATAAATTAGACGTAAATCCGCAAAACTACTCGTGCAAAGTTCTTTTATCCGCATTATACGAGTATGATATAACGAGACAGTCAC
Source organism: Microchrysa polita (assembly GCA_949715475.1). Taxonomy (NCBI): domain Eukaryota; kingdom Metazoa; phylum Arthropoda; class Insecta; order Diptera; family Stratiomyidae; genus Microchrysa; species Microchrysa polita. The sequence goes on from OX454421.1 coordinate 40,307,502, forward strand.
ACAATTTCATAGTGAAAACAGACATGCAAGTCTAGTGTGTTCAAGCACCCTATACGTAAGCACGAGTATGTTTACAGCAAGTGCATAACTCCAGTTTATTTGTTTTATAACGCACGAGTTGTTGTTATACAAAAGCATATCAGCTAATTGTATAAGACATATTTTGAATTGACTGATCACCAGAACAGATACTTGTACACATGCATCAAATACAAGGATGTCTTTGAAATATAATTTAATCACAATACATTGTGAAATATTCAGGATATCCAAACAATCAAAGGTAATGTCATACGTTAACTTCAATAAGAATTCTCAAGAAAGCACAAATGAAATGATATCACGTGCGTCTCACACTACACTCAAGCTCATCGTAGGACACAATTTATCTTGTTTTACTTTGTTCTTGAAATATTGAAACAAAAATTTTATCTAGATTACTTTTGCGTTGGGCAAACATCTGTGATATGTATACATAATAATATAATCAATATGATTAGGCACGTGTACAGCCTCTCAATGAATGCACTTTGGAAACAGCTTTTAATTAGTGCTCCCTGACAACAAATATGTACACTCATAAAAATTTCAATTGGAAAAACCAGATAAATGCCTATTTGTTCCAATATTTGTATCATTTAAACGCAAACAGATGGTCTAATTGATCTCTAAAGATCGATCCACACTTTGCAGTCACAAGTTGACATAGCTTGTCAGTTAGTTAATTGATTGACTGACAAAATGCGGAAAATGACTGATTACTGAAAAGTGTGGACCTTAATAGGATATACATATCTTATTAAATAGGAGTAAATCCTATGTGATCAACACAAACAAATCGCTTTACTCGTAATCTGATGGTACTATATTTTGATAAGGGCCCCATATTATTACCATCCACACTACGTCATTTTGGACTTTTTCCAGAATCACGGTGTTTGACAAGACTGAGTATTGAACGTTCGATTTGCTAGTACACTTTAAAATTTACAAAGTTACGGGGAGGTTACCAAACGATCTGAGCTACGAAGCATGATGTTGATACATACAATGTGCTTGAAATTCAATTAAAGGACCTATCCCATTAATGCAATAGGCCTCATATAAGACACTGTACATGGTCAATTTTCGGAAGTAATTTAGTCATATGCCGTCCTGATAAATTGATAGCACAGAAATTAAAAAAAAACTTTACGGAATGCATTAGTCATTTAAAATAATTAATAGGGACAAAATGATTAAAATGTAATCTGATATTCCATTGAATTTACGGGACACATTTCATTTCATACAAAATATCTCAATAAAATGCTCTCAGATATAATCATGATTGCATCTGTTATCTTTTGTGAAGAAATGTGGGAAATTGCCGTCCAATTAAAATACTGGCACAAAAATTTTTAAGTGCACTGGGCCCATTTTTCTGAGTGTAGCATAGCATATACTGGCCTATGGTCACTGAATTTGTAAAGGGAAGTTCAGTAGAGCATCAATTATCCGCTAAGATTTTTTTAAATCCACTTTAGTCCTATTTATTTGCAATAAAATTTCTTAGCGGGTGACTTCATCTACAGATAGCTATATATGTCTTTTTGTATCGATGAAAGATACTCCAGATTCCAGATTGTGGCAGCGTATCTTAATTTTCCTGGCCTTCCCGACTTCCAGAAAAATAAAACTCTTTAATCATTCGAATTTGAATGTTAAAAGAATATCGCTTTTATATGTATTTCCAGGAATACTTTTCCTTTAACATATTATTTGTCCAATTGGAAAAAGCATCTTTAAACGCGCCATCAGGGATGAAGGTGTATCGACAATCCATGTCTCAAAATCTTATACATATTATCCTTTCAGGTTGAAAGTAAGGACTGATATATAACAGACAATGAAGAAACCATATTCTGTCTGGTAATCTTACATTTGATCGCTCGTCGTTTTTTCTTTGGCGGTACCGCGGATTTGGATGCCTAATCAAAATATACCCTACCTCCTCTAGCCATGTATATTTTTTTCGGTAAAATGTCGCGAAAAATCTTCAACAATCGTAATACTATTTTGTTTTTAAATCTCAATAAACGGTACTTTTTTGAAAATTTCTTTTGGGTCACGTTGAAGCATAGTGTCCTGTTTTTGTATTTTAAATCGGCATTTCATCAATTTTGAAGAAAAAAAATACGCTGTAATAGCTTACAATAAAACACAACAACGATAGGTAACAGGAGACGTACCCAGTCACTTTCCTTCCGTTGATATACTCGTAATCTCTATCCCACGTAACGTCTATTTTCTTCTGTTAGACGATACAAAAAAAATGGAAGTAATTGTTCCCACTCCCACAGTAAATACTTTTATCCTCGAATTTACATTATCTTCCTTATCTGGGAATCGGTGATTTTTTTAACATCTCTTCTACTTTTTATTTCTAAAAATAAATATACCAGCGTTTCCCATGACGAATCAGATTCATCAAATTTGATGTGACTGTATTTCACATTTCTTGCTTTATCCTATCGATATAAATTTACGAGTATTACTCACAGCCGCACAATGACGAATGTAACAGTAAAATTATCTAAATGCAACAATATATGTATTAAATAAACGTTAAAAAAATATGTAACTATACCTCATCAGTATAAATACTAATTTAATTAGACAATTCATTGATGAATAATAATGATTGCCACAAGATCCTATGATCTTTCATATTATGTGTGTGTATGTGTAGATTTTTCTTTATAGGTCCATAGTCTTTCTTGGTAATCCGGATGTCATCCTTATCCGGATCACATAATTTTTTTCTTACTATGGTTTTTTTATTAATACTCCGGATTTGTACTGGAAGAAAAATCTTTAATCCGAATTCTCGGGATTTCGGATGATTAATTGTTGATAAGGCTTTAGGATTTATTTGTTTATAGTTTTATACATACACTTTTTTCCTCATCTGTATAACCCGGATTCCGGACCTCCAATAAATTGATCCGAAGTATGAAGTCAGGGCAGCATTTCTTAAAATAAATGCACAAGCATTTGGATTAATAAAGGAATTCGCGGTGTTTTCGAATTTGTCATTGCATATTCATGAACCAAAACATTTAAATGGCATTTATTATTTCAAACGCATCCATGACTTTGCGGCATGTATGTCTGTAGATACAGGTGACATTTTCACGTGTTTTTATCGCATGTTTTCCATGTGCATTGTGGGTGAGGGTTGAAAATGATGTAGGTATGCCCTCGTTCGCGCAATATGTCAACAAACAGGTTGTGTCAGAAAATGTTGCAATAAATCGATTATGACGATATTGATTTTATGTGGAAAGATTCACGTGGTAATCCATGTGTACATTATTTTCACGTGCCTTGAACACTGGTTAATATGTAATTTGAGGATAATAAATAAAAATCGAGTAAAAAAATAAACAAAACATAAATTTGTGTTTTCACGAATTTAAACTTTTCCGATTTCTAGAACTTTGGTATATAAACATCAGGAAAAAAAATGTGATATCCCATCATATTCCCGTTTTTTCAAAATTCCGACGTTCATTATCCTGCCATTTCAATATCCCGCCAGCTAAAAACCCTGCTCAATTGAAATCCCGTCTAATCAAAGTCCCGCCAACTTAATATCTCGTCATTTCAATAATAATTCAATGGGTGATCTGGGCTTTCGGTAGTCGAGACTTAAATTTCCCCTGCATGACAGTCTTGTTTTGTAAGGGTTCAATCATCATCTTGATCGAAGAAATAAATAAATACTCCGAAGGATTTGTGCGAAAAGAAAGTATTGCATTAACTGCTGTGAATCACGGTATTTTGACGGGATTATTTAACTATTGGCGGGGTTTTAAAACGGCGGGATTTTAAGGTGGCGGCATTTAGTAATGTCGGGATAATGTTAAAGCGGGATTATGAACGGCCGGGATTTTGTTTTTCAGGATTATGTAGGTATCCCGACTTTTTATAAGTAGACCAGATGTGAGAAAGAGTACAGTCACTATTTTTTCTATTTCATGTTAGACCCAATTCATCTAATAAATACATGGCACTTTTTTCCACCTGAAATTTATTTTGTTTGATACAAATTTGTTTTTGTGCAATTCATAGTTTTTGGGTAACAGTCGAATGTATCCAATAGATTGCGATAGCGAGTAATCGTGACTATTTTGGTTTTTAATTGTCAACCAACGGTACTTTTTTGAAAATGAAATGAAAAATGAAAAATATTTTTATTTTTATATTATACATTCATTTTATTAAAATAACAAATTCTTCTTCGGAAGCTAAGTGCTTAGTGTGATTTTGTGTAAAACTATTTAATGGAATTTGGAATTTTTAGGGTGCGACAAATTTGGGACATATATTTTTTTTGAAGTTCACACGCTTCTAAACTGTGGAAGACTGAATTCGAAGATTCTTCAATACCAGATATAGCACATGTGGGCCAAGTTAGTTCTTAGATACATGAACCTGAAGAAGTCATTATTTCGGAGCTCCAAATGCTGGAAATAAATATTGAAGACAGTTGAAAGTGACAACAGTTCAACTGGATGGCCGAAAGAAGGAATTGTTTTTAAGTTATGGATTCCAATCTGTCATTTATTCATAATTTGAAAAATGTAAGAATATTGAGATACAGTTTTACACCCTTCGCTCATAGAGTGAAAGGGTATATTAACTTTGTCATGAAGTTTGTAACGCATTGAAGGAAGCATCTCCGACCATATAAAAAGTATACATATATGATCAGCATGACTTGGGGAGTCGATTGGGCGATGTCAGTCAGTCCGTCTGTCCGCCTGTCTGTCTGTCTGTCCGTCTGTCTATCTGTTGCGACGCGTTTTACTCGGCCAATTTAAAAGCTATGAAGCTGAAATTTTGCACAAATGCTTCTTTTTGCTGCAGGCAGTTTGTATGTTTGAATCAGTAAAATCGGACAATGGGGTCTAGGACTGCCATACAAACCCAACTCCCCAAATTAGGTTCTTCTTAGAAAAACTTTTTTATTTGTGTACCAATTTCAACCAAATTTCACACAAATGAGTTTCTATTGATGACACAAAATATATGTAAGAATGGATCGAATCGGATCATGGGGTTCTTCTAAGAAAAACTTTTTTATTTTTGCACTAATTTCAACCAAGTTTCACACAAATGTGTTTCTCTTGATGACACAAAACATATGTAAGAATGGATCAAATCGTACAATGGGGTCATAGGGCTGTTATACAAATCCAACCCCCCCAAATTAGGTTCTTCTAAGAAAACATCTTTATTTGTGCACTAAAATCAACCAAATCTCACACAAATGTATTTCTATTGATGACACAAAACATCTGTAAGGTTGGATCAAATCGGATCATGAGGTCATGGGGCTGCCATACAAACCCAACCCCTCCATTTTGGTTCTTCTAAGAAACATTTTTACACCAATTTCACAAAACCTTGAATTGATGTGTCTTTATCAAAGCAACCAAAAAGTCAAAACAAGTGGAATCGTACTAAGGGGCTATGCTCCCGCGTCCCCCAAAAAAAATTTCTGAGTAAATATTTTCATTTGCCCAATTATTTTAACCAAACCCCACACAAGTATTGTTTTGCCGACGCATCGGAACTTTTGTGAAGACAGAAGGAAAAGAATGGGGGGGGGGAGATTAAATACAAGTCGTAGGTACGCCCGAAAAAACTTTTAGCCCGAGGAGAGCGAAGGGTATCCAAATTTCGGCCGCACCCGAAATTAGCCTCGGTTTCGTTTTAATACATTTTGATGGACTCTGTGATACAACGAGTTTCCAAACTCTTATCGTAAAATAATAAACTAACAATGCGACTTGGAAGTGCTATGGCTGACACCCGCATCACACTCCGAATTCAGTTGTCGTTGAAACGTTGACAACTACACACAGTAGTCAGTTAGGGCAAATTAAGATAGTTGAAAAAATCTTTTCTTTTCCTTTTAAATGTATCTAAGATAATTCTCCAATTTCTAGAGCCGAAAAACAAAATGGTTTGCGTTAAATTTCACACAGTTTCAGAAACTAAGGATAAAATTTGGATTAAGTGAATGGGAAATTCAAATTTTTATCCCAATAGGTTATAATTGTCGCTGGATGATTAAAAAAACGCAATTGCACGATATCGCTATGTTTTACTAATTTGTAATTTGCTAGTTATTTTCTTTTTGCTCAAACAAATATTAATGTGGCACCCAATTTATAGAAGAATGATGCACCAGATCAGTGGTTCCCAACCCGCAGATGTCTGCGGACCACTATAAGTTTGAAAGTGAATTGCTACGAACCACTATTACCAGAGTGGATTAGAAAATTTCCAGAATTGTTTTTTTGCCCATTTTGGAGTATAGTCCAGACGCATTGTAGTTACGGTTTTTTTTTTCGCTGTAAGCGAGCCGTCGGTTTGCCCAAAATAATCACTTATAGTAAAGATCCGACTCGTTCGTCTCTTCTCCACAAAAAAAGTGTGATTACATCCTTTTTTTATGATGACATTTATCCTTTCCTTTTTCGAAGATGGTTTAAGTGGAAATTCTACTGTTTCGACCATTGCTTGGTCTCTGATATGAGATATAGTGGAGCTTTGTTTCGTCGACAATCAGGCAAAAAACTCAACGACAACATGGCCAAACACTCGCTCGAAATGTCCGATCTGATTTGTTGTCTACGATCAACTAACTTGGCACATTGATTGTTTTAAAATCATATGGAAAATAAATTCTTTTTTGAGCACTGAACAGGTGGTTAAAAATATAATGAGGTACCCAAATCTCCATTGCTCAACGAAAATTAAAATTTTGATTTAGTCACAGAGCAAATTTCATTTTTACGAATAGGTTCCGCGGACCACCTCTTAGGCTGTCGTGGACCACTTTCGGTCAACAGGGCACTAGATAAAACAAATCAATATGTTTGTCACTTTATTTTTAATGACCGCTTAGAAGACACCGCTACAAACCGATGCCCCGAAGAAAGCATTATTGCATCGCATTTCCGAGTAGCTCTGTGATGAAGATTGAAGAACGGTCAGGACTCACGAAGCGAAAAGCTCAAAGGTTACACGTATTTATGTACGAAGGGTAAATCGATAATTATTCGAAATAAATAAAGGAAATACGTCTTTTCGATACAAAGTATTAGTGGTGTTGAGGTATTTCCTCCACAACTTGAATTGAAGGTGTGCTAAAAAAAATTCAAATGTCTTAGCTCTGGAGTATACTTGTAGGGGCGGCAAAATGTGAATAGCTTATTGGTGGTAAATCTGTAAATTCGCCACTGATTTAATATAAATTGTTTTTTTTCGGTGTACGGATATACTACAGTCTTACCAATGTAATAAATAAACAAAATGCCACAAATACATATCTAGATATAGCAAACGCAATAGAAATATTCTCAAAATACATACTATTATTTTTCTACTAAACAACTTAAGTTAACATGCGGTTAATCACGTAGACAAAAAAGAGACCAAATAAATTTAGTTTTACGAGTTTTATAAATTGACAATACGATCTTCGTGTATGTTCTAATCTGCATAAATCGTAATTCATTAGATGTACGACAGTAGTCAGCAAGAGAGTGTGTGGCCATACTTTATCGTACAGTCAACTCTTTACTTTTTTAAAAATGTATTGACTTGGAAGCAGATAAATTAAGTACTGGATAAACCCTAGACAGGAAGATATCTGCCTGTATATACACGTTACTTAGAGCATACACTCAAAAGTAAAATGTTTTTCAGTAGATTTTAATGTTATATCGAGTTCCATCTCTATTCCAATTACGTACTTTATGCTTTTAATATGTTTTACTCCGGAACCCTTATAGATCCGTGAAATAAAAAATCGTCACCCTCCTCCCGATTTTCCACAATGGTTGCCTTCATTCTGATGAATATAGAATATTACTTCGTTGAGACTCTTTTAACTCTCGAAAGACAGGAGACAAGCAAAGAAGAAGTGTATCAAATTAAAGCAAATTTAACACTTACTAACTTTGCCCTACAAAAGTTTTTTCAAAAACGGTAGCGTTAGCGCACCCCTCAGCTCCGAGTAGAATTAGTACCTTTACCTCCTAACTACTCCTGAAGAAATACTGAAGAAAAAAATTTTTACTCTGAACATACATATTTCATTGAGTGAACTTTGATTAGTTTGGGTTTCCAAAGAAGAACATAATTTATTCACAAATTGTGAAGGCTATAAAAACAAATGAAATCGATCTTCTTACCTTTTGAACACAATGCATTGACCTTTTACGATAATACTTCCGGCCGGCCATATTCATATATAATATGTACAGAGCCAATTGGTATTATTATCATTACAGTATATTATGATTTTCCCCAATCACAACTGAGTCCCAAAGTGTCACTCTCTTCTCCAAAATTCATAAACATATTAGTCCGCCAACAAAGTGTTATTAAGCAAGGTTGCATTTATCAATTTAATTGCCACATTGTTTTCGTGGCTAGAAAAATCGTTCTTCTATTCTTATGTTAATTGATATTCTTCTTTTTTTGTAGGTACCTATGTACGTATACATAATTGATAATAATTTTCTATCCATTTCCGCGATCAAATACAACTACATACATACATCAGATTAATTTATTGAAAACTCAGCAAAACAGCAAACCACAAGATATTTTCAATGTTTGTTATCGAAACCGTTAAAAATTAAATAAATTTATTAATAATATTTCAAGCAATACCAATTAAGAAATTGTTGTGAACAACAAAAAATAAAAAATAAAAAAATTATTTTATAATCTCATCACGATATGAGGACATTTATATACGAGTCAGACGTAATTAATGACAAACATGTCACTCTGGGTACAACACGCTACACAACACATACTTTGTATTTGTAAAAAGTGATCGCGTGATTCGAACGTGCATCACAACACATTAGGTATATTTGTCTGGTAGCGATAGCACCTATTGGATAAATTCAAAAACATGATTTTTATGATTTACGTATAATTAACATGTTTGTTTGCTTGTTCTATTTACATACAAAGTACATAAAACTTAATTTTCGCCTGCATGTCTGTATCAGAACAGCGAACGCTCTAGCTGGATTGAATCAATGCAAATTACTTATAGAAACTTGAAAACGTGAAAACATAAATAAACAATAAATTTAAATTAAAAATAGCAAGAGTTCGACATGGAGTGTTGAAGGTGACATTGATTTGATTTTTTGCCCGAGATCGCAATAAGAAGTTGTTTTTGTTGTTTATATGAGCTGAAAAAAAATTATTTTAAATATTCAATTGTCCAGATGACTTTATTTTCGTAGATTATATCCTTTGGCGGGCGATACGCTCTCGCGTCTCTTGATCAGCTGATATTGGTGCAATTGTGCATGCGACATATCATAGCTATGTTTTTCTGCAATGCACATTTTTAAAAATAATTTTTAAAATTATTTACCTATCTAATTTCGTCTGAAATACGAATGATTTGATGAATGATGAATGTAGTTGCATTATTCAAATTGCAGTACAATATGGTACAACTGTTAACTTAATCTATGATTTAGTAAATCTGGCCGATAGTCTGAATCCCCTTTAATATTAATAAAGCTTACTTATTTACCACAAAACAGCTATGTTTGTGTATGTTTTCAACCTGAAGCTTATTTATCAAAATGTCAATTTTTATCAATATGCATCATACAAAATATGGGTTAAAAATAAAAGCAATCCGTTGTATTGTGGATAAATAAAAAACAGTATTTCCTTATATTTTACTCGAAAAAATAATTACTAGCCATAGCCAAATATAAAATATCTTATCATTGTATCGTTTAGGGGCTATCTTTATTGGCAATTTTTCAGTAGTGCGGGAATTTTTCAGCAATAATCACGTGAGATAACACTCATAAATTATTATGTTTCTGGTATAAATTAAATTTATCTTGTGTAATTAATCGATTTGCAATCAACTTTATTACCATATACGAATTGTCCATAAGATTTGATGTAAATCTGTCCATTACGTTATATGTATATGTACACCATAGAACTAGACAAAAATTAGCATAACTAGGGATCCGGAAACTGAAAATAATTTCTATACGATTTAAGAAAAAATACCGAGCGTACAGAGGGCTGCACCCGCAATACGAGGGTTTTTTTTATAATTTTGATGCCTACGTAATACCTTATTCCTTTTTTGGGTAATAAATCAGAAATAAACTTACAATAATTTGAATGCCGTTACTACTACAGTAGAGCGTCGATTATCCGAACTAATGTCGACAAGGGTGGTTCGGATAAACGAAAGTTCGGTTAATCGAGCTTCCATAGAAAAATTTGAAAATAGCCCAAATGTGAAACTAAGCGATAAACTGAAAACATTTAAAACGACTGGAACTGAACAAAAATAAAAGAAATTGAGGGAATTTAAGCGATGCAGATGAGAGATTGCTTCCTTCAAACCCTTGATTTTTCATTTAATTCAATGTATGTCATATGAAAAGAAGCTGATTACCTGGTTCGGTTAATCGAATGTTCGGATAATCGACGTTCGGATAATCGACGCTCTACTGTACTATTTTTCTGCTTTAAATGAAGGTACTTAACGGCAAATTTACACACAATTTGGATTTATCATTTCCACAGAGCTCCCAGCCGAAAACTTAAGAATGCAATCCTAAGGATATGGCTACATACAAAAAAAAATTATTAATTAGCTCTAACTCCGTTACCGTTATACTGAATTAACAAAGAATACCTGATAGGAAATGTCTTCGATTAGCCCTTTGATATGAGTACCCACACACCTCTCTCCAATGGATAATACAAAATATTTTGTACCTATTCTGGGACACCCTGTTACGGTGGCCCTAGAAACATCAAAACTATTGATAACAAATAACATTCCCATTTTATGTATTTCTATACTAAATTTCATGTCCATCAGTTGAGCCAATAACGAGATATTTAGGAAACAGGTGGAAAAACGCTAGCCTGGCAACGTGAAACGCCCTCACCAAATATAAGATTCGTTATACAGGGTGGAGCAGAGAAAACGCATGTTTTTTTAACTGCTAGTAGGCGTCGACGAGAGGGGGTATTGACCTTGAATGAATGTTGGCAGACTGCCCATACAACGCAGTTTCAGTCGCTATGGAGCGTTGGAGCGTAGAGAATCGTGTGTTCGTGGTCGAGCAGTACTTTAGAAACAATGATTCTGTATTTCCGAAATTTTTACGCTAGATGCAGATGCTACAATCTTCATGAGTTCCCCCTCGATGTCCAACTCTAAAATTTTGACGGAATAGACGTTGCATTGTGACTACGGAATCATTGTTTCTAAAGTTCAAAGGATGAAAACTCGCGAGATAAATTTGGTTGGAAACGACTTCTATCGAAATATGCATCGGCCGAGAGTAATAGAATATGATGTACACTATAATCAAAGGACTATATTCAAAACCTTCTCTATCACAAGCCGAGAACCACCGAGAGAAACTGGGGAAATCGGCCCATAATTGGCTAGGCAAGTACATACGTCGAAATGATGGCAAAATTGTGCCGGGTTTTCAACACGCGGAAATTTTCGAAAACTTATTTCTCGCGTTTTTTTTCTCGATTTCATTGTTTTCACAACCAGTGCCATACACATATTCAATTTTCGCGACGCAAGTTTACCGCGACACTATCCGATTCGTCTTTAACGCAATGTAGATATTCTCAAGCCCAAGATTGGCTGTCAAAGTGTATGAATTTTTTTTTGGTTCCTGGCTTTGTATGGAGGGGTATAGTCAGAGCACCCCAGTTTGTATGCAGGTGAAATAATTTTGGTCTACCAATAGACATTTCAACAGGATAATGCTCGTACCGTACTTCACGAGCTGATCATGGATTTGCGTTTACGAAATGAGGTGTCATTTTTTGCTTAGTGAAGTCGTTAACGGACCCGACTTCAATCAAACTTTTTCGGTGAGAGTTAAATTAAAGAACCGGAAGGAAAGTATATCACAATAAGGACAAATTATGGCATTTTCTTGATGTAACTTGGTATATGGCAAACCACTTGCACCATACTGTCAAATAATCTTCAGACGAACAACAAAAACGATAATTTTTCTGAAAAACGAGGCTTATTTCGGACGCGGCCGAAATTTGAATACCCGTCACATTTGAATAAAACTTAAGCCTCTTTTGTGTTAAGAATTTCTACCGCAACCATATGACGTGCTCCGATTCCATCAGTTCGTGGATGCGTTGAGGCTAATCTAGGAACACACTTGGATTAATTTTGGTTAAGAAAAGAAAAAAAAAGTTTTTCTTACAAGAACATAATATTTGGGGTTGGTTTGTATGACAGCCCTGTGACGTAATGTTCCGTTTCCATCCATTCCTAGATATGTTTTGAGGCTTTACTAGGAACACATTTGGGTAAAGTTTAGTTAAGGTCGGATTAAAAATGAAAAAGTTTTTCTTAGAAGAAATTAACTTTCAGTGTTTTATCTGTATGGCAGCCGTATGACGTAATGTTTCGATTCCATCCGTTCCTAGATATGTTTTGAGGCTTTACTAGAAACACACTTGGGAGAAGTTTGGTTAAGATTGGTACATAAAGAAAAAAGTTTTTCTTAGATGAGCCTAATTTTCACACAGATAGGCGGACATCACTCAATCGATTTCTCTCGTCACACTGATCAATAATATATATGTATATACATACTTTATATAGTCGGAGGTGGTTCCTTCTGTGCGTTGCAAACTTCATGACAAAGTTAATATACCCTTTCACATAGTGACGGGTATAATAATAATAAACAATATGATGAGAAATAATAAAAAAAAATGATTTTGAATGAAAACCAATTTTAATTAAATTACTTGAAATGTATTTATTATTTTGTCGATGGCAGTTATTGATTTATAAATGAAAAACAAGGAAATAAAATTAATTAATTTTTTAAACAATAGAGAGTTTTAGTTTTAGCAAATCGTTCAATACATTACGATAGGACGAATAGGCTTTGATATTTTCTATGAAAAATTCGCCTGCCTGTCGTACGCAAAACAGTATACCACAATTTTGTATGTTCGAAGTAGACATAGCCGACAAATAAAAAATCATGAACCCATAATTCCAGCTGTTTATAGTCAGTCGAATTCACAGAAATACACCTATGCCTACTTGGGACATGAAAAATTTGTGGTATACTGTTTTGCGTACGACAGGCAAACGAATTTTTCATAGAAAATGTCAAAGCCTATTCGTCCTATCGTAATATTTTGAACGATATGCTAAAACTCTCTAATATCTTCAAAAAAAATGCGATAGTTTTCATATAACAAACTGTATAGATCATACAATAGCCCAAGAAAAATAAATAAATTTAATTTCATAATTTCAATAGCAAAAAAAAAACTCAAAAAGACCCGCTTTTTTAAAGTTTGCGGACCCCCAATAGGTAGGGACTCTTTTCCCATAATCTGGGGTCCATCACCAACCATGCTGCAAAAACCCAGCGATGTAGGATTTTTTACTAGGGCTCTTCGGAACGTAACGTTCTGTTTCACATTTTACTGTTCAATAAAATATGAATAAATTTTCATATTAATTTTAGTAAAAATTTGTGTATTAAGCGCAGTATAGACCTCGGACGGAATGAAAATGAAATTTTTGTCCGCTGCGATTTTTTCAATGAAAATGCATGCTTACTGTCGTGGAACATGTCGGAAATGATGGGGAATTACATAAGCTACAATCCGAATATGGTTACAAAATTTTTCTCGGCCATTTTATGTATTATTTTTCGATTCCCCGGTCATTTCACCGTGGAAAATATCTAATGACGGGGGAATCGAAAAATAATACATAAAATGGCCGAGAAACATTTCGGAACCATATTCGGATTGTATCTTATGGAATTCCCCATCATTACCGACATGTTCTACGACAGTAAGCATGCATTTTCATTGAGAAAATCGCAGCGGACAAAAATTTCATTTTCATTCCGCCCGAGGTCTATTCAGGCCTTTAGATGGAAGATGGCTTAATAAGTCTATAGATGAATGTCAAACCATCACATTACTCTGAAGATATTAATAAATGAAAATAAATAAACATGCTTGTTGGCATATTATGGATGGATCATATTTCGATAAGCATTTATTATTATTTCTACATATTGTCGCGCTAATCAGTTGTGACCACTGTCATAAACAATGAGAATGCATTTTAAACGTGACACCGTATCCGGAAACTTGTAACGACCTATCCCATCAAAATGCTGAAACACATTAGTAGTATGTAAGAGTACATGAAACATGAGTAATTCAATAACGTTTACAGCCGACGACGCGGCGTATTAGTGTATCGTGAGATGCATCATACTCATGTATTTACAATAACAATCACGTTTTAGGTCGTGAGATTTTAATTGTTAGAATTTTGTTTAATGAAAATAAGATCTTTAGCAACACATGTTTATTTCAAGAAAATGTAGGAAGATATCTCTCTGATTCAAAAGTTTTAGCCCGTTGACAAAAAAGCATAGGGATATAGATGAATTTCCAATGAGCTAATTCAGATATTTCAGACAACTAAAATAAAATTTTTACGAGATGTGCAAATTACTTAAAGATCCCCTTGCTACAAAATCGAAGTGGAGAGGAGCCGCCCATAAGAGGTACAAGAAAAGTGGCCTTGCCTGAAACCATATTCAATCCATTACACATATAAGGGCATATAGCTCCGTTAATTTAATGAATCCTGATTGTGATTACATACTAATTTCAGAACATACGCAAGTGTTTATTCCATGTGATGATTACCTGCACGAGTACGATAAATCCGTCAACGGATCATGTACATTATCCATGATCATTTTCGTCATTACAAAATGATTTTTTTGTTGTACTCGTATGTGCCCCTAAAATAAAAATACACTAACCGCGCGAACGACATCATAATTATACAAACGCTTCTCTGAATCTGAATCCTATCAATGAATGATGTAAAATGCATCACTACAATACATTCCCCGAAAAAAAAACTTCGAAACGCTGCTTGCTATTTTTAGTCGACTACGAATAAAACTCGAGGAGATTGCATGCAATTTTAGAATACACCAAAAGTTATAAACAAATCACTCATTCACTTCGTGCTATTTTACGGCAGCAATCGCGTATTAAATAATTCATCCGCGATCGTGTTAAGATCTATAATAAAAGCGTACAAGGGATGTTTTGTTAAAATTAACCTATCAAGAGCTGACGCCATGCCACACCTTTTTTTAAGTGCAAAAACGATAATTTATTTAAAAATAAAAATATTTCTGTACTCGTGCTCTATACCAAATTTGGAGCATAGCCACTTAATCGTAATTTCGAACATGTATAAAAATTTTTAGAATTTTTGATTTGGGTGCACTCGTTCTAATTCCGATGACTAATAGAATGCAATGCAGCTCTAGATTTGTAGCCAAACCAGCAATAATGTCGCACGATCGATCTATGCTCGATCTGCTAATATGTATCGCGGTCATTCGTTCAATGATCGCAATTCAGGATGCTTTGCCAAAAAGCATAGGAATTTCAATATGTCCTAGCCGAGCCGAGCATATTGACGACATCGAATTTCTTCGAGCACGATGTCCATTGTTCGAAATTTTTAATAGTGGTCAGACGGGACATTATGATTCAAATACACGCACAAACTATGGCTATACATATATGTAAGTATGTATGTACATACAGGAATACCCCGATTTACGTCAGGGTTGCCTTTAAAAAAAAAACAACCTAAGTCGAAACGACTTAAATCAAAGCAAATTTAAGTATGAGTGGAAAAAATGTGCCAAGTGTAAAACTCTAAATGTTCATGTCCTACAGACATGATTACATTTCCCAAAAAAAAAATATAGATTTCAAACAAACTCAAATTTTTGGACCAGACAATAGGGATCAGTGGAGTTGACAATTGTAGATTTTCACCCCGTAAGGAAGTAGATATCACGCTCTGTGGCTCACTTGGTTGAGTCGCACTCTACGATGCTTGTAATCTAGAGGTCCGGAGATCGAATCTCGGCGTGGTCCAGGAAATATATAGTGCTTGCAACATTATATACACTCTGAAATTATATGCAATGAAACGTTGACTCGAAATAGCCTATAAACGGCTGAGTATGCGCTTCCGAAAAGCAAGCAAGTAAGCAAATTAAATTTTGTTCTAACATTCCTTTTATTCTTGCTTCCTTCATTCATTTGGAACATTACGCTATCAGCTCTCGTAAGAAGAATTGCCTTGTTCTTCTTATCGACACTAGCGTGACTTATCTTACCGTCCGCCATATAGCGGACACATAGCGGAAAATATCGGAAACACAAAAGTTCTCCCTATGAGAACGAATAGCAGAACAAGCCTTTTTTTGTGTAACGGGTGGGCCAATTACAAATTCGTTTTTAAAAATGCAATAAAATGAACAAAAATATTTTTTTTCCATATCTTATGGCTTTATTAGAAAGTAAGTAAGCTCCCATTAATGATGGAACACAACTTCATTCAAGTGGCTGCCCCGGCTGGCGTCGCAGTAGCGCATTCTGTCACACCAATTTTCCCAAGACCCTGTCAATGGTTTCGGGCTGTAGCTCACGGATTGCTTGGATGATATTGGCCTTAATTGTGGCCTTGAATCGTTTCGGGATTGTTGGTATAACATTGGTCCTTCACGGTTCCCCATAAAAAAAAAGTCCAAAGCGGTCAAATCGCAGCTCCGAGGCAGCCAATTGACATCGCCAAGACGGCTGATAACACGATTTGGGAATTTGGTGCGTAAAAGATCGATTGTGGCGTGGATTGGTCATCCAAATCCATGTCTCCAATTTCAGTAAAAAAAAAGTCGGATAACATGGGTCTGTGACTGTCTCTGGGCTAGACAGCACTCACTTTGAAAATAAGTTTATAAATATTTCCCAACGTTGTCCAAGCATAAAGCGACTTCCGCGGAGGTATGATACTGACTTTCTATCAAGATTTCGAGCGAAAAACAGCTGCCAGTGTCAAACTAACCTATGATTTAAAAACGAACTTGTGATTGGCCCACCCTGTAGAAAATACTTCGTGAAACTCTTCTTTTAAGCAATTCAGTTAAGAAGCTAAAGTTGTTTTTAGGGTTGCATTGCAAAAAAAATCGGATTGTCCGAATAAATCTATCAGCTTTGCAACGAACGTCGAATGAAGCTTAAGCACTCCAGAAATTCTGAATTTGGCGAGGACATTTCTTGAACAGCAATTTTAGCCCCAGTTCTCTCTTTTCTTGTTCTTTTTTTCGTCATTTTTTTTTCTCTATCGTTCTGTGTGAAATTAATTTATGTTTTAGTTCAGCAACTTTGGTTACCAAGGTTGGTTGGCTTTCCTATTTCTGAAATACTGGTTCGACAAAATTTTTATCATATTTTTAAATATGACACTCTATTTTTGAAAATTTACTTCCTGTTTAAGGTTTCTACAAATTAATTATAGTTCATACACCCTCAAAAGATGGAATAAGGAATAAACCCGGAATCATTTGTGAATAAGATTCATAGATGTTTGAAGACATTTAAAATACGAAAATTATTTTTAGAAATTTCCATATATGTAAATTATTTTGCCCAGACCCAGGTTTTGCTCTAGTATTTGGAAACCGCTATTGACAGATAAAATAAGTCAAAGAATTAAACCACATTTGATCTATGTTAATAAAACTATGAACATTGCGATTGATCTACCAAAACAAAAAAGGAGTGTAACAATGCCCGTTGAGTCGCGTTTCCACTATGAAACACTTATTTCCTGTAACATCAAAAAATAACGTAACGTAAAAAATCATAAAAAATTACGTAGGTAAGTGCGAAGCAAAATTGTCGCAAATCAAATTGTAATAGTCTAGTACAGATAGCTCAAAACCCAAACATCCAAAAGAAAAAGAAATTTTTGATGCCAAATTGTTGAATACACTGCCCAATATACGCAATAAAAAGTTACACCAATTTGCGCCATGGGTTAAGGGGGGAGGGGGTCCCAAAGGGGTGAAAATTTACTTTTTTACAAATAACTGGAAAACTATGAATCTGACCTTAAAATCTTCTGAGGACGAAACAAACTACACAAAATTGCCTTTGTAATGATATATAACACTCTAGACGTTTTTTCGGAAAATTATACCCTAGACCCAAAAGTATAAGTATAAGTAGAGATTTTACATTTTTTGAGTTTTACATTTCGGACTGTAACTCTTGATAGAACGAACCTAGGGTGACGAAATCTTGTTCATTCTATTACAAACAAAATTTATTTGGGTTGTACCAAAAATTGAGGTGCTCCGACCATTGACGCCTCCCTCACTCCTCCTAACATTTTTCAAAAAGGCATGCCTGTAGCTTCTTTTCAAATTGAGCCAGGCAGATAAAATTTGGTGAGGTGCCTAGTCTAAGCCCCATTATGCTCCTCACCAAAAATTGTTACCATCCGATCAAAACTAAGGGTACTCCCCATACAAAGTAAACCAAAATTCTAAAAAAAATCACATTTTTTCACTTCTAAATTCTATCTAAAATGAAAAAATAAAATTTAATTCTTAGAACGTCATTATAACAGTTAATTGTAGTCTTGTAAATGTATATTCAAAAGTTTGTACCAGAGTGTGCCTTACAAGTACGAAAAATGTGGTTTGAAGGTTGCTAGTACACGTTACTCGATTTATTCGGAACTAGCCTTTGAACTAGTACCAATGACTTTCAAACACAATTTGTTGATACTTGTAGTGTACGCTTTGATGCAAAATTTTGAACATACATTCAGAGGACTACAATTAACTGTTATAATGACGCTCTAAGAGATAAATTTTATTTTTCCGTTTTAGATAGAATTTAGAAATGAAAAAATGTGAAATTTGTTAGAATTTTCGTTCACTTTGTATGGGGGGTACCATTAGTTTTGATCGGATGGTAATAATTTTTGGTGGGGAGCATAATTAAGCTTAGACTAGGCACCCCACCAAATTTGATCTGCCTGGCTCTGTTTAAAAAGAAGCTACAGGCATGCCTTTTTGAAAAATGTTAAGAGAAGTGAGGGGGGCGTCAATGGTCGGAGCACTCCAATTTTTGGTACGAATCAAATAAATTTTGTTATCAATATATGGACAAGATCTTATGACAGTAGGTCTATTCTATCAAGAGTTACAGTGCGAAATGTAAAACTCAAAAAATCCAAATTCACTATAATATTTTTGGGTCTAGGGTATAATTTTCTGAGAAAATGTCTAGAGTGTTACATATTATTACAAAGGTAATTTTATGTTGTTTGTTTTTTCCTCAGCTCATTTTAAGGTCAGACTCATAGTTTCCCAGATATTTGCAAGAAACTGAATTTTCACTCCTTTGCCACCCCCTCCCCCCTTAACCCATGGCGCAAATTAGTGTAACTTTTTACTGCGTATATTAGGCAGTGTATTCAACAATTTGGCATCAAAATTTTTTTTTCTTTTTGGATGTTTAGGTTTGGGGCTATTTTGAACCAATTGTACTGGACTATAAGGTGGGAATTATTAAAAGACTTAAGTGCGAAGCGACTTAAATCGGGGTACTCCTTTACTAAAAACAAACTGAAGATGCGATGCGCCAGTTTCATGAACAAAATTATCGATGAGAGATATTGCTCAGGTGTACGCGATCTTCTTAAAATAGCACAGTCAAACTGATGCCAACAAGCTATTGTAGTCATGATGTGGGTAAATATGGTAGAAAGAATTGCAGGGTGTTTTTGCAAGTTGGTTGAATAAATTTTAGGACTTTAATCTGTGCATCCGCAATTTTTTGTGTTTTGAAAGAAAATGTCCCAAATGACTATTTTTTCCATAATATCAATGTATCAATAACAAGGTATTCAATAAAAGTCGACATAACGATCGCCTGTTGCGTATATGTTTATTTCTAACTCTCTGTTCCTCGATTCACGTTTCAAACGTTAAGACTATAACATTTGCAGAGCATCGGCTGAGATATCGTTTCGTATAACAACAAAACAATAGACAGATGTGTCAAGGTCAAGAAACATACTCTCTACCACCGGATATTCTTTAGCCGCGTATTTAGCAGTCTAGAGATGCGACATTGGGTAACAAGTAAAACCGATTATGTACATATATGGAAACCTGTCTACGGAACGATCAATCAACCCTGTTTTTATATGATTTAATGGAATTGGTCAAGCGTAGTCCACTCAGTCTGTTTATTTGCGAATCAAATGCTACAAAACAGACTGGAAGGTAAGCATTCGTAATTTTGTTCTTTTTGCAAAATGGCCGGAATGTTGTCAGTGACCTTCATTTAATGATGACGTTGAATTCATGTGACTGACACTGTGCTGTCTGGAAATAATTTGCAAATCTTAAAAAAATGCTATTGTGAAAAACTAGAACTCTTTTATTTTATTTTGATGCAGAAAGATTAAAGATAATTAAGGGATTATATAATATAAATTACACTAAAGCACATTAAAGATGAAGAAACACCTTTAATGGTTAATGACAATAAAGAAAACTCTATTAACAATTAAATTTAACATCCTAAAATATGCATCAAACGAAATCAAATCATGTTTGTAATCACATACCTAATACTTCGCCTCCCCATCCCCAACAGCTCTAACAAATTTTTATAGCAAATTTCTTATTTCTAAAATTTAATAGACGCCAGATGAAAATTCATCTTTCATGCAATTAATTATTTTATTTTTCTACTTTTGCGTTTATTTCATTCTCTTCTTTTAACACTAATAAGAAGCCAAACGATCTAAGTATAACTTGAGCGAAAGAAAACACACATGACAGTCAACACGATAATTTTATATGTTTTGGCAATAATACACGAGTTTAGCAGAACACGTTCTCATCAAAAATTTCTAAAGTCTAAATTTAAATTCACATGTTTGCTATGCGTATAGCTCAGATGTTGATATAATAATGTTTAAATTATTTTCAATTTTTTTTTTCTTACTAATAAAGAAGAGGAGAGAAGGAGCATGGCCATTTTAGATAAGTTTTGATTAATTTTGCAAAAAGAAGACGATTTTTGAAGCTTTAGTTGAAATAGTACGCAAACTGTTTAATGTTAGAGAGTCCTTAAAACGTAGGGCGTACCACTGGAAACTAACAAAAAAGAGGCAGAAGCAGTATGCCCCGGGGATTAAAACAATCGTCACGGAGTTGCGAAAGGAGTAAGCTGAGCTAACAGCCGGTATCAACAGAGCTGTGCGAAGAAAATTTGGCACCCGGGACGCTAACAATCTATAATTCATATTCTTCTTCTTCTCAGTACCTTATAGTCTCATGTGGGGCCATGGTGCTTTAATTCAGCCGTCTATAGGCAATTTCGAGTCAACGTTACATTGCATATCCTTTCGGAGTCTATAGGTCTATATATAATGTTACAAGCACTATATATTTCCTATCCGCACATGTACGGAAATTTTGAATCACGTCGAGATTCAATCTCCGGATCTCTAGATTCCTAGCATCGTAGAGTGCGACTCAACCAAGTGAGCCACAAAACGTGCTAATTCATATTAGTAATTAACGGGACCGAGTTCTAATCGTGCGAATAGCACGATTAGTGTATACGCTATACCCATGTACAGATCTAGAAGACATGCAAAACCCAAAATTTTTATTTTCATGTTTTTTTTGTAGGGGAGGGAGGGTATAGATGGGTCGGACCCGGAACATCTTTAACATCTTATCAAGGCATCCGGCAGCTACCATTTGATACTAATTTCAAGTTCTTGGCGACATTCTATCAAAAGATATGGCTGAATATAACTTTGTAGGGGAAGTGGGGGTAGGGGTAGGCGGACCTACTCCACTTTCCATCAGCTTGAAGTATATGTCCGAAGTACGCATTGATCAAAATTTCAAGTCGATAGCGATATTGTATCGAAAGTTATGGCCAAATTAAAATCAAGGAGGGAGGGAACCCTTGGTCCGATTTGGCCCATTTTCAATACCGTCCAAGATTTTATCAAAACAAACATCTGATCATTATTTCGGATGTTATCGTGTGAACAGACAGACACACGGACAGACAGACAGACATGGCTTACGTATTCGAATCAGGGACCGACCCTGATCATTTATATATATATGTATACTTTGCCATACCTCCGGAGGCTCCTTTGAGGTGTTACATAATATTGTCGTAATAAATACAATATACCCTATTCCCTATACCATCTTATGGGTATTGGGTATAAACATTAAAATTAAGTAACTGTCGAGTGCATTGGGTTTTACAGGTTTGGATAGCTGAATCAAATTGTTGTGCCGATGGATTGCCTCCATCCTAGTCATTTTCTATGCTTCCGCTTGTCAAAAACTAAACTTTTACACATGTGCATTTAAAACCCAAATTTTATAATTTTTTTTTATGAATCTTTGGACGGTAGGTGTAATAATTGTAATTGCAGTCAGATTTTACGATTCACTGGAGACCAATTGATCTGAACCTTATGAATGGTGACTTACCGACCAACTATGCATATGCCTGTTGAGTTCCAGTTTCAAATCAGACTGTGACATACAGCATGAAGTCATCGACGACCGTTCCCCGTAGTTGTGTTTAGACAAAGACTGTCACCCTAAATTTCTTAACTTTGCAGCAGCAACTTTCACGATGATGTCGACATAGCAGCAGCATCTTGTTTGGGTAGTTGTTTGTTGCATTGGTTTTGATAAAAGCCCGAAACTTCCTGTGATTGACAAAATGTGTTTTCAGTTACTGATTTTTTCGCATAAACCGGTGGTAATTTTTCATGTTGTGGCTATAGCGGTTATTCTTCATCGAAAGTAGCAATGGATGCCCACCTTCCATCGCCACAAAATATATTATTTTCGCTGTGCTGTGTCGTGTGGATCGCGAGACTGTCATTTTCGATTGTAGGATAAATTGTACAGTGTATGTGCTGTACGGACGTGAGATCGATTGTGCAGTCCATCGTCATATCGATTGTAGAATCGGTTGGACAGTGTATGGCAACTCTTTATTAAAAATGCAACCAAGCAATCAATGCATTAAACGATTTCACTTCTTCCATGGACTGCGTCGAAACTTTTATTTCAGACACAGCCACAAGTTTGCTTCTTCAATCGCAATTGTACTCCTGGAATAAACAGCTCTGGATCGGAATCTAGACCGCTGCCAACGCTATCATAGGCGAAATTCAGGGCCACCACTTCAGCGCTGCTTACTTCTATAGTGCCGTACAAAGGACTCGCTGATTATGCCCGTATGGAGAGAGTGGTTTCTACAAACCAACTAGCCAATAGTAAGGCACAAAACTAGTTACGAAATTGAAATTCTACTTCAAAGTACACATATTCAAATTTACTCTGTACGTAAAAAAAAACTAATGGGAAACAAGAATAATCTATACATGTTTGTGTCGCAATTTCAAAGCCCTTTCAGAAGCAGCACCGGAGTCGTGTGCCCCTTCCGACCTGTGAAATAATACTTCTTCATTTGACACAGACAAAATTCCACTCCTACTCTATACTATTTACTCGACTCATGTAAACCGTATGCTTAAGTACTATTTTCTATTTAACCAGCAGATTGATAGCAGAGCCCAGAGCGTATGACGAGGTTGTAGCGTTGGATATTTTTTTTTCTCTTGATTTTTTTTATCTTTAACCACTACCAAAAAAATTTATACGCAGATGAAACACGAAAATCTGGCGGTTTCTAAACGAGCATGTCAAAAATTAATCGCTTTTTGTCAAAATTTCTACTTTCTTAAATCTTTCTAATTTTAGAAAACGGTGTGAAAAATTTTGTGTCAAAAACGGTGCCCGTTTTTATTATTACTAAACTTTTGGAGTAGTTTTCGATAACTTCTTTCCATTCTGCGTAGCAGATGCTGAATTTGAATGGATTCCTTCAGTGGTTTCTACGTGCATGGTTTATTTTAAAAATTACGTGATTTGAAGAACTCTCACAAATAAAGTCACAGTTGGTTAAGTCGGGGGAACCAAGCAAAATTGCATACAACTGGTACCTACTGCGAGAGAAGCTGTGCCAGTGTCTACTGTGACTCCATACAATTATGTTGAAACCATCTTGTTTGAAATGTTTCCTCTCAAAGCTTAATCAATGCAATTCAAACGAAATGAATTGATCCATACGTCACGAGATCAGGTGAATCGCGACGAAAATGACACCAAAAGTTTAATAATGAAAACGGACACAATTTTTGGCGACTTTTCCCACAGAAAAATTTTCTAATACATTTCCATGTGCTGAATGTGTGGCTAAATATTTTTGGTAGCATACAGTTGTTTAAATATGACGTTTAAAAAACATCAATGGCTGATACATTACCGCCAAAACCCTGTTTTGCAACGAAATGTTGGTGGGAATCGGAATCTACGGATTCGGGCTCAGCACCCCAAAATACATAAACAACAAGAAAAAGGCAATATTTGCGACCAAAAATGAAAAACCGTTCAATCTCAAAATTTATCTCATAATATGGAACTATGTTTAAAATGGCAAATTCAAATTATCAATTGTAGTAATACCACTCAACGGATTTACACAATTTATGTCTCTTTGGACCCACGGTCATGTGCGCTCTCTCATGTGTCCACTAAAATGACGTTTTTCATATTGCAGGGAAAATGTACATTCGAGCATTTATACTCGTATTGCACGATTTTGCACGTTTCGAGAACTTCGCTGCACGTTTTAAAGTTTTTACTACACGAAAATCCGGGCTCCAGATGAGCAACTTGTCTTGTTTAAAGAAAAAAACTAATGGAATACTATATTTAGCTTTTAAGTCGCAGGATTTTAAGTGTCTCGTGTGAGAAAGCATCACATGGGCATAGCCAGGATTTCACTTATGGAGGGGCAAAGCAAGGGAAAATGTAAAAATCTGAAAAAAAAATGTGTTCTCGGTAGTCACATATCACATTTTTTACTGTCCAAAATGGACTATGGAGTTGAGAATCACAGGCACTTAGTTTGGGAGTATCTGAGTCTTAAGAGTTTTTGCATGGCAGAACAGACTAAGAGCTTCGAATTTTTTTCGACATTTTTGTGTCCATTGTCATGAATCAATTTTTTAATTTGTGATTAAAATGTGCAGTTTAAAATCAAAACTAGTGATCCGATCCCGCGAAATTTGCTCATCATCATTGCTGTGTAATTTTGGACAGTACATAGGTATTTGTATATTTTCGCAATGTATGCGCATAAAATAGTAGCTAGCGCACAGGGTCATGGGTTCGAGACTCACCGTGAACGAATTCAGTTTATGGTGTTTTTCGAACTCACAATCCATGTGACGGACTATGATCTCACTCATATGTTAATCGAGTACACATTTATGGGGATAAATAACACTGCTGAGCGTACTGTTGATTTCAACACCTCAACAAAAAAACAGTTAAGATCTTGGAAATTGGATGTCACTAACACATCTGCCGCCTTAGTCCAATGTTGGATTTTCGCGCCTGTTATCCGTATGCGCATAAAATTATGTGTTATTATTGTGTTTATTAGACTTTTTTAAAGAATAAGAAAACTAGAATATAATTTTATGTTATCATTTATTTCTTTTAATCAGTGGCGGCCCGTGCCTCCTTGCACAAGATGGGCACCTTCACGGAATAAAAATCTTTTGGAAACACCTAAAATTAACGACATTTCACATAAATTTCGCATTGTATTAAATGGAACCATCAATTTCCGCTTCAATTTCACAGTTTTGCAACTATTTTTTAGATCAAGCTATTATTTTTTAATTTAGGATCATTTTGTTTTTAAATGCAGTGCCCTAGTATATGATTATTAGACTATAAAATAGATTTCCGGGAACATGCAAATTAATGTTGTGCGCCTTTAGCATTTTCAATGCGAATGTACATAGTCTAAAACAAATCAAAAATGCTAAAATTGCACAACAATAATGTTCATGTTCCCGAAAGTTTATTTCACATTCTAATAAATATTACAATGAACACTTCCAATTCATTAATCTAACAATCATCATTACACAAGAAATATCCCAAATCCTCCCGTGAAACATGTTTTCCTACATAGCATTGAGCAATCGTTGGTTTTTTATTCATTTTGACTAGCTCATGGTAACCCCAAAAATTGTACTTTTAAATTGTCTGCGTCGTCATCATTCTCATTCTTTTTACACTGATTCCATTCGAGCTGCTATAGGCCGGCCTACCTTGTCGGTATTGAATTCGATGCCACCGCTTCCAAAAGTTTCGTAAATTTCCAATGATTTGTTGTTGTAATTTGGTCACCGGCGCAAGTGGCCTACATTTGGACCATTTGTTTTGTCTTTATGTCGATGATAAGTAGATTGTCAACAATACCTAAAGGTTTGGATATGCGAGTGTAATATTGCATACACATAGGCAGTTTCGATTTTGATCGTACAAAAATAGCCTAAAAGCAGCTTAATTTGTTGATTAAGGCAAACACCGGAAATGTTTTTGTGCAGTGGCTCCCAAACAGTAATTGATAGATTTGATAAATTCGCGAGAGACTTGCTAGTACTGGGAAAAAACTATTAATGTGAATGATGTTCACCTAATAGTCAAAGGTAAAATTTTGTTGTACATTTATACTGATGTTAAAAAAATTGAATATACAATAAGTGTATTTATTTACAGGGTAGGCCGTGCCCACCTTGCCCACTATGACGAGCCGCCACTGCTTTTAATAGAAGAATCTACATGTGTCTCTCCAAATTAGACATAGCGTATTCACAATTTAAATGCGTACGAATAAAATGTTAAGTTCACGATTTAAATATGAAAACAGTGAGCAATAAATTTATATTTAAAAATAGATTCTAATTATACATAAATTTCGCGTGTTAAGAACCAAAATCTGGCAGATATAGAAATAGAAGTTTAGCGGCTTTTTTATGCTTACACGAGCACGATTATTTAATCGCGTGTCTAATTGATTCAGTGGATTTTTTTTTAATGACAGCACGAAGTACGTATTCATTTAAATATGTATTCAGTTCATTAAACTGTATATGGAATCGTATGTGTTACATATTTTGTGGCGTTCGAAATAAAATTGCGACCTTTAGGGAGTTGAATTAGTAGAGGCTGGTGAGAGAATAGAGGATAACTCTTAGTAAGATTTCGCCCTTGAATTGAACTACTATTTGCAGCATGTACCTCAAAGTAAACATTATACATATTGTCCTTAAAAATATCAGTGGTCTCTGTTTCAAAAATTATTAGGCGTCATTTTTTTTTGTACTCCGGTAGGTTAGTTTAGTGTAACTACATAGGGTTACAAAAACAACATAACCTGTATTGGTCAGGTTGTATTGGTAAAAAAAAACACGTCTAATATTGAGTACAATTTAATGTCACGTGCCCTAGTCATACGTAACATATTTAACCTTCCGGCGGGCGCAATACTAATCCTAACACGATCGGGCGCAATGCATCTAACAGATTAAGTGCAGAAAAAAGGATGAAACTAAGTTTCTGTATATTTAAGACTCTTATTTGTTGTTGCATTGTCTTTTTGAAACAGTTCTACGAAATTTTAGAAACAAAAACTGGCTCACAAAGTTTGATACCCTTCACATTTTAAATTTTCTAAGAATATTCCGCTTTCAATCGCTTCAATATGTAAAAACCCT
This sequence comes from Microchrysa polita, assembly GCA_949715475.1. Taxonomy (NCBI): domain Eukaryota; kingdom Metazoa; phylum Arthropoda; class Insecta; order Diptera; family Stratiomyidae; genus Microchrysa; species Microchrysa polita. The sequence continues at coordinate 40,335,229 of OX454421.1, forward strand.
CCAACAACTCGACCGCTTAAAAAATGTGAGCTTATTTCACTAAAAACACAGTATTGAATGATTTGGTGAGCCTAAAAGAGTCAACTCAACGTTATTACGCAATGTGAAAAGTATAACAAGTGGAAATGTTCATAGAAAAGGAGAAAATAACACAATCGGGCGCAAATTGGCGCAATAAAACTGGTCACTTAATCTGTCAGATGCATTGCGCCCGCCCGAAGGTTAAGTTTGTTCGTTGTATTGTCTATGATACTTATTTAGTTCGGTTGGAAACATGAACAACAAGAATATTTTAATACATTTTTTTCAATACCGGTTAAATGTGATAAAAAAAAATATTTCCGACGAATCCGCCTAAAATTTGTATACAGCTTTTTCCTTTTTTTCCTACATCATTCTTTTCTTAAAAGTATCTCAAATTGTGCGTCATCGTTTACCATTTGAAGAAATCCGGCTATTCTATTAATAGCCAATTATAGATACATACATGCATAGTAAACACTCAGGTGTTACGTTTATAGAGATGATGAAATCAATATTGTTATTGTTATATTTTCCTATTATGTATAATGACAAAAAGGAGTTTAACGAAAAAGATGCAGGTGGCATTTTTTTATTTGATATAATTGATCACGTGATTTTTTGTTGTGTATTGTGTTGATGAACATGACTTTCGGAGTTGCTACGCAGCTTATTTTACGCTCGTCAAGGTGCCACGAATGATTCTCCCCCTGGAGGTGGACTTGCCTTCCTAATACAGGTCCGTACATTACAGTGTGTGTGTATGACAATACATGGTTTTAAGGTGGAGATTCCTCAATTTCATTCAAAACATAGTGCTACTAGATTTTTAAATTGATATTTTTCATAGTAAAGAATATAGTACATAGTTGTTTTTATTACTTTTTTTAAATTTCTTGGTTCAAACCTATTATTTTGACCAGCAGTGTAGGTATGAAGTTATAGTGACTGTGTTTGTTTCCTGGAAACTTAGGGTGATGGTCGAAACTTCCGTTTTGGTTTGCATGTAGATATGTACATACATATGCTTACAATTTTTCTTATAAACACAGTATAGATAGAGTATATCCGTGTAAGCCACACCAACTCAATAGCGGCCATAGAACGCGCACAAGCAGGGTTAGTGGTAATTCAACGTATTCTTTGCAGTAAGTTGAAATATTAGGTCGAATGAATAAAAAGATGTTTTGCTAAATACTTGGCTAAACAAGCACAAACAATAACAATTTACATTTAAATCGACCGTTTTAGCAAAGCACTAAGCAAAGTGTTTTTTTTTATTCACACGATCTATTGTCAAAATATTAAAATTTTTGCGTTTTTTTTTTAGAAATATTGCGAATTTTGACATTTAAAATGACACTACCCAAATCTACTTAGTGAATACATTTAAATTATTCTAGATATTCCACAAACGTTTTGAATTTCAAAAAAAAATATGTATTAATAAACATTATTAATATGAATTTCATTTTCTAAGAATGTTTTCACACTTAGGGCCAAATTACGTAATCTGTGCAAATTACTTAATTTGAGCTGTCAAATTCCATATATGTACATATTAGGGACGTTTTATTGTGTTTATCCCGTGCAGGTTTGGGTCGAATTTCATATAAAAAAATGACACTTACCCAGGTAAAGTTAACCCGTGCAACTACCCTACACGGGATAGAGCTCAAATATAGATGGCGGACGCATAGGGGAAATATGAGGGAATTTGATTTTTCAAACCAAATGTGAGAGTTTTTCTAATCACGAGAAAAGATTTTGCAAAGAAATCCAAAATCCACCACATCTAAAAAATAAGCCGACGAAAGCGAGGCAAAGATGCACAAAAACTGTCAAATGTCAGCTGTTTGGTCTTAACCGGGATGTTACCCGTGATCGTTTTTTTCGAGTCAGACTTACACGCGATACGAAAAAACGTCGCTATTATGAAATTCACCACACCGACGATTACGTAATCTGGCCAGATCAAGTGCAAGTGTGAAAACCTTCTTATTGCATTTAATTTCTAATTGCTTGCACTATAAAAATAAAGAAAAAAAGTTGCAATCAAATGGAAATGTCTTCGACAGTTTTCAGTGAATCAAATTCTTGATGGAATATGGATCATCAGTTATTTAAGAAGTTCACAACAAGTTGAAAAAAAAAAACAGAAAAAAAGACTACTATCACAGAACAAAAGAAAAAGGTGGTATTAAATTGTCCAACATTAAAGTGCCTGAACATGGGCGTAGCCAGGATTTCGGTCAGGGGCGAGCAAGCCCAAAATTATGATTTTTTTTAGATGTTGAAATTATTATTAAAATAGTCTGGCTGGTGTAATGGTCACTGCGCGCACCATCGGTGCAGAATCATGGTTTCGAGACTCACCGTGAACGAATTTAGTTATTTGTGTTTTTCGAACTCACGACCCATGTGACGAAAAATAGTCTCTATGATAGGGATAAATAACATTGCTGAGGGTGCTGCTGATCTCAACACCTCAACAAAAAAGTAGCTAAGATCTTGGAAATTGGATATAGCTTACATATCTGTTACCTTGATCCAAAGATGGACTGTCAGGCCTGTTAGTTTTTTTTTAACTTAAGAGCCAAATTTTAACAAAGGACAGACGAGATTAACGAAAAATGAGCATAGGTTAGGTAAAGGGGCCGCCTGACTAGCACCAGGAGCACTTAGACCAAAAATTGGTCCATTGCGATACAACCGTAATTCCTACGTTTCGTTTAAAACCAGGCCATAGAGCTAACAATGTATTTGTTGAGCAATATAGGGCTCACATCTCGAAGATCATCTGTATCGTAAAAAAAAACGCATATATTTTCTGTCTAGCGACAGTAATATGGCGGAACGGGATATGTCTAGAATAGGCCAGATCATCCTCGTCGTAGCACAAGTATATCCGCAGGCCAATCTCGCGTTGGTCCTACGTTCAGAAGCGGCTTCAATTATCGATGCACAGACGGCAATAGGTGTTTTAATCTTCCCGTGGTTCAACAATACTTGCTAATGCATTCCGGGCCAAATCGTCTGCTCAGCAATTTTCTGCAAAGCCATTGTGACCCGGTATCCAGCATAGTGTAATGTTGAAGAAATGACGCATTTCTCTGAGTGCATAGCGGCATCCTTCAATAGTTCTAGATGTTGTAAATGCTGATTCAAGTGATCGAATTGCAGCTTGACTACCAGTGTATACAGTGACATCTTTACCAGTGACAACGTGCCTACCTAGCCATAGAAGCGCTTCCAAAATTGCAGTGATTTCTGCTTGGAGGACGCTACAAAAATTAGGGAGGCGAAAACACAAACTTATGTCCAATTCCTCTGAGTAAATACCAATGCCGACTCCTGCGTCCGACTTAGAACCATCAGTGTAGATGGAAAAAGACATGGGTCGCTTCGTTGCTCCAGCTTTCCCTAGGCGGGATTAAGGTAGAATAGTTCCTACCAAAAAAGTATTTGTAAACAGTAGTCAGTCGCCAGTGGCAAGCTGAAATTATGAAGTATCGTTGAGTGACCATAATCCAGTCGTCGCCAAAAACCACTTTCACGAAGGCGTAAAGCCGTGTAAGCTGCTGACCGTTGGCCGTATATCTCCAATGGCAGCAGTCCCAAAACCAAATCTAGTCCGAATGAAGGTGTTGTACGAAAAGCTCCTGTAATCAGGCGAAAAGCCATCCTTTGCACTTTAACAAGTCATAATTCACATTCACATAGGCAGTTGTGCTAAGTGCGGTCCATCATACACTAACTCCATAAAGCAAAAAAGGTCGCAGAATAACTGTATACATCCAATATACAACCTTTGGTTTAAGGCCCCAGCTTTTCCCGATAGCTTTCCTGCATGAGTGCAGTGTCGCCGTAACTTTCTTCATTCTTTCTTTAATGTAAGGTTTCCATCTTAATTTCTTGTCCAAGATAAGGCCAAGAAATTTGGCCTTGTCAGAGAAACCAAGTTGAATGCCCCCTAGCTTAGGGAGGTTAGAGGAAGTGGGGATCACACGCCTTCTTGTGAACAGTGATAGGCTTTGACATTCTCTATGAAAAATTCGCTTGCCTACCATACGCAAAACAGGGGCCCTATCATGTAATTCGATTCGAAAGCGATTGCTTTCGAAACGACTAAATTGGTATCATGTAACTCGAAAACGAATGGCTTTTACTCGAAAGTAATAGAACTTTCGTCTTTCGAGTATATGAAACGAAATTCCCCTATCATGTAATTCGAAAGCCTACGAAGATTTTGACGAGTGTATCGATTTTTTTTTCGAAAGATAGGGTACTCTCGAGAAGTGAGAGTTTAAGTGTTTGCTGCAAAGGGAGAGGGTTTCAAACATTTGAGACTTCACATGTAAAGGCGTCTTTAGATAACGGGAGTTCTTTTTTTGGCAAAATAATGCGTTAATGCATATTTTGGTCAGACGAATTCAATCAACTTCTGTAGTGTAGTGAATTGTGAAGTGTAGTTGCTTCACTAGATCATCAAATAAAAATACATTTATTTTCTTTGATAATTAATCGGACTCGGCAATCATTTAAAAAGTGTGGTTCAAAATACAACTAAGAATATGAGTCAACTAAAAATTAAAAAAAAGAAAACAGTGAGGAAACCAAGAATTAATTTTATTTATTAAAACAAACATATGCATATATACATACATAAGTACAATGTATTATTTTTGTTATATAATAATGGTGTGTTTTCATTTAGAACAAAAAACTAAACCAAGCCCCAACAGTTCATCCGTCGAAAGTGTCGGCTAAACTCCAATCCGCACATTTGTCATTGCAATGCATAAGTCTACCATTTCCCGGCGAATGGAATTCTTGACGATTATCGAACCTCCTACAATTTGAAAATGATAGGTCATTACAAGACGGCTTTTCTTGGACAAACCAATACCTACCAAGAACCAGTTATGTGAACATTAATCCTTCTCCTTTGATGACTTTTGACTGCATCTAAAAATGCTAATATTTTGTACGACATGCTAAAACTCTGTATTTACTGGCTTAGACGTACGAAAAGTTTCTTTTTTACAAAATAGATGCGAATTTCATTTTCGCGAATAGATACGAAATGTCCTAACTTGTACTTTTCCCCACAAAAGTATTTTTTTTTTTCAAAAAAAATCCAGTAGGGAAGATAATTTTTTTTATCTCAGATTGATATTTATTTTGGAAGTTTCTCCTTAATGAGAATAGAATTATTTTTAGAAAATTGATTTCACATTTCATCCTAGTCGATTTTTTGCTGAGTATGTATTATTAAATATTTGTGAATAATTAACATTAACGATTTTTTTGCAGTGCCACACGGTTCGCTGTGAATCTCTTGAATTCCCAGATTAATAGAAACAACAAAATGTACGAAACTATTATTTTATAAGAATTTCAGCGAAATTTCTAATATTCAAAATCGGTTTATGCGAAATTTCGGTTTTTTTATATGCGAAATTTCCGTACCTCTAGGTAGGTACTTATGATCCAAATTTCATCTTGAAACATTGAAAACTGACGGAGATATTTCCATTTAATTGCAACTTTTGTTCCTGATTTTCATAGTTCAAGCAATTGTGGATAGCAATAGTATCTACTATTACTCAAATAAGTTTATAGTACAAAAATAAAGGTTATAGTAAAGAGTTGATTTTTAGTGGTTTGTTTAATTTGGCTGCGGCGGCAGATTTTTTATTGAAATTAAATTAAATCGGTATAGAGAATTCATATTATCTTCATTTAGTTGCATTTTGACGATTTTAACGTACTACAAAGAATACGTCGAATTACAAATAACCCTGTTTATGAATGTGCGATTTTAAATGGAATAAGCAAGTAAACAATTCATATTCGGTTCGATTATTTCACAATAAGCAAACATTCACGTCTTTGAGTATGTTGATTCCTGAATTCGCAAATGTGGTTGGTTAATCCGCAACTGCATTTCCAATAAACTAATCAACATTACATTACGATGTGTTAAATTGAAATTGCGTACTCTTTTACTTGTATTTCTATTCAGTCCATTTTTATTGTTTCTTTGAGTGACTCAAAACTCAATATTCTTTGTAAGCGTTGCAAACGTACTCGTGTGGGCACGTTTCACACACCCTGCATTGCATTACATTATTAAGTATTTATTGTGCAGTATAATGCGTCAATGCCCAGTCCATTGCCCAAGCCATTTAGTAAGATAGTAGCACTAACTAGCTACTGCATTAGCCGATGACGGCTTACCTAGTGTATTCAAAAAATTTCCATCCGCTTTTCTCAACTTTGTTGCGTGCATGCACGTAACAACTATGAGCTAGCTAGCAAGAAACCAAATGAATCTTATGATAGAGCTTATGAGCTTATTGTGTACTTAACTTTTGTATGTTCTTAATTGATATTCACGTATCTGTTTTTGAGGTATATACATACATACTCACATGTCGATAAAGCAAGTTTGCGTGTAACAGATAAACAACAAATATGTATTCAATTTTTGCCCCAGGTTTAAGTGGATTTGAAAAAAAAACATGCCGCTTTACACGTGATCAATTGAATAAGTTGTAGGCTGTGATGGTAAAAACAATATTAGGCACGTTTTATTGAGTTTATCCCGTGCAGGTTTGGGTAGAACTTCATACAAAAAAAATGACACTTACCCAGGTAAAGTTAACCCGTGCAACTACCCTACACGGGATAGAGCTCAAATGTAGATGGCGGACGCATAGGGGAAATATGAGGGAATTTGTTTTTTCAAACCAAATGTGAGAGTTTTTCTAATCACGAGAAAAGATTTTGCAAAGAAATAATCATCTTTTGTGATAAAATCCACCACATCTAAAAAATAAGCCGACAAAAATGAGTCAAAGATGCGCCAAAAGTGTCAAATGTCAGCTGTTTGGTCTTAACCGGGATGTTACCCGCGATCGTTTTTTTCGAGTCAGACTTACACGCGATACGAAAAAAACGTCGCTATTGTGAACTGTAGGCAGAATCCAAAGTCCACAATATTATTAACGGATAGATTCTTGAGTCTCGTGTTTCATTACGTGTGCACCTCGTGGTTTATCAAGAAACTATAGTTTAGGTGCACAATTTATTCGAAATTCTGTATACGTAGTCAAATTCGACGGTACTTATCTTGATAATCAGGGAGTTTTGATGACAAAAAAAAATTGCAACGCCAGTTGAAATCAAATCGGATCCTTCTTAAGCTCTAGGGACTCAGCTTCTTGTCATTGATTGCTTATCTATGTTGGGCCAATGATCGTTTGCCCAATCTATGACCTCTAGAAAACCTGGAACCTCTTAATACACTAAAAGGAACAAGCTCTACGTCAAGCAGTTCACAAAAAAAGTTGGAGAAACTTGGTTGGAGGTCGACATCCATAGGGCTGTTCTCTCAAAACTCTTATCGCATAGAGAAGACAAACACAATTTTCAGAAATCTTTTCCATTCTATTGAATGGAATTTTTGTTAATTTTGCATAGTTATGCTATATTTTTCTTATTTACGCTGTTGTATGAAACTATGCAATGATTTTTCAATCTAAGATTACGCCATCTTTTTAGATTGAAAAAATCATTGCGCAAGCAAAATATGGCGTAACTATGCAAAATAAACAAAAATTCTATTGAATACAACCGAAAAGCTTTCTGAATATTGTGTGTGTCTTCTCTATGCGATAAGACTAACCAGCCGACAGGTACTGAATAAGAGTTATCAGAAATTGGGCCATATATATATAGAGAAGAGTATACTCTTCTCTATAAGATTGGGGAAAGATATTTGGAAATATGTATATGTATTTGAAAAGATCACTTCAGTTCCATAACTAAAAATTTTATAAATAATCATCAAAACTTGAGATCAAAACTTACATACTATTAAAACCTCTTTTCCTAATGAATTGCAGACAAAACACCTGAATCCAATTTCGCTGAAGTAGACATACACATATCGAGAACTTTATTAAAAAAAAAACATTGTTATTAGTATAGTGATTTTAGCTGAAAAAATGATGAAACCCAAACATCCAAAAAAAGAGCTGACTTTTGATGCCAAATTGTTCTATGGCCTGACCGCATTACGCAGTAAAAAGTTAGACTTTTTTGCGCGTCACATTTGGGGGGGAGGGGGTGGCAAAGGGGTGAAATTATGATTTTTCGCCAATATTTTGTTAACTGTAATATTTACAGCAAAATGTTCTGAGGACGGTTTAAACTACACAAAATTTCCTTTCTAATGATATATTATATCATATACCTTCTCTTGGCAGATTATATACTAGACCTTAAAACATTTGGTGTAATTTAGATTTTTTGATAGTTACATTTGGCGCTCTAGCTCCTGAAGTAATTTCATTGGAGCCATGGTAATTGGGATAACTATTCCTAACAATATATAGCTGTCCCACACGGAGACTCAGGTTGCCCCGACAAAGCATTCCCCTATACTCCTTATTAACATTTAAAAAAAAGACATGCCTGTAACTTTTCGCCGAATCACAGCAGGCGGGAAAAATTTCGGTAAACGTTAAGGCTAAGTCCCATTAGACCCTCCACCAAATATTACTTCGATCGGATTAAAACAAAGGGTACCTCCCATACAAATTATTCAAATTCAATGCCACTAGTTTATTAAGAAATAAGGGAACAAGTCAACCAAAATTAAAGTTTTGCTCGTAGGCAATTTTCCGGTCATTTTGTATGGGAGGTACCCTTTGTTTTAATCCGATCGAAGTAATATTTGGTGGAGGGTCTAATGGGACTTAGCCTTAACGTTTACCAAAATTTTTCCCGCCTGCTGTGATTCGGCGAAAAGATACATTCATGTCTTTTTTTTAAATGTTAATAAGGAGTATAGGGGAATGCTTTGTCGGGGCAGCCTGAGTCTCCGTGTGGGACAGCTATATATTGTTAGGAATAGTTATCCCAATTACCATGGCTCCAATGAAATTACTTCAGGAGCTAGAGCGCCAAATGTAACTATCAAAAAATCTAAATTACACCAAATGTTTTAAGGTCTAGTATATAATCTGCCAAGAGAAGGTATATGATATAATATATCATTAGAAAGGAAATTTTGTGTAGTTTAAACCGTCCTCAGAACATTTTGCTGTAAATATTACAGTTAACAAAATATTGGCGAAAAATCATAATTTCACCCCTTTGCCACCCCCTCCCCCCCAAATGTGACGCGCAAAAAAGTCTAAATTTTTACTGCGTAATGCGGTCAGGCCATAGAACAATTTGGCATCAAAAGTCAGCTCTTTTTTTGGATGTTTGGGTCTAGAGCTAAAGTCACTATACTATATGTTGGCTTTTTTCATTTATCAAATATGTATGTTATGTATGTTTGCGCTTATTTTTACAATAATCACCTTTCGACTTTGGTCGAATAATGGTAGAATTATGACGTTGGCTGGCAACATGTAAATGAATATGTTGCTGTTAACTATAAACTTAATTTTTTGCTGGCCTGTTTTTGTTGTAATAATGAACTTTAGGTGTGTTTTTTTTGGTTATCCCGTGCAGGTTTGGGTAACGAAACTCCATATAAAAAAATGATTTATATGAACAAAAAACACACCTTTTGTTTTGTATCAGTGTCTAGAGTTACAAAATTTTACATATTCAATACAAAAATGTCAGCAAACGTGGCTATTAGATCCGTTTTCTGGGATCAAGTACAGGACAGAATAGCTCAACTCCCATACAAATTTAAACATGAAGTTCGGTGGGTACGAGTTGTTCAATAAAAAAACAGCAACTGTCAATTGTGTACGGGAGTTTGCTGTTCTGTCCTGTGCTCGACCCAATAGAACGGACCTATTATGTTGTACATCAGTAGTTTCTGCGGTGATGCTTTAAATAGATTGGCCAAATGCTGCCGACCAAAGCCGCATAATGCATTTTAAACTGGTGACGTCATTCATTTAAAATGCATTGTGTTGCATTATCGTCTGGTATGCTGCATCCAATCTGTTTCAATCATGACTCCATGACTTTTTCTATACGGTGTTCCATGTGTTCGTTGGAACACGGTCCCCAAAAGCCAGGGGGCGGGCCCTGACAATGGCAAGTAATATGTACTTACTTAATATTTTTAATTTATAATAAACGTGACTCACAAAAGAAGTTATAATGGCTGGAATTTGGTGTATGTTACGGGACATTCCCTTTGTATAAGGATTAATTCGAGGAGCTGGCGGATGTGGGTAAAAGACCGGCGGACGACCTTAAGTCGTACCGCCCCATCAGCCTCACATCACTCCTTATGAAAGCTGTGGAAAAGTTACTGGACGCTCATATTAGGAGTACACTTTTAATGACGCGGCCGCTGCACCCAAAGGAATATCCCCACCAACCGGGAAAACCGACAGAATCGGCATTACAAGTTTGGTGGAGGAGATCGAGGAGGCCATGTCTAATAAAAAAATGCCACTATGTGCATTCCTAATACATATAGTACTATAATCTGGGTGCAGCGCATGCTTTCGTCTAGAATCATCTTCACCAGTATAATAAGACCTCTCTGCTCAAGCCACTCGTGGCTAGCCCCAATGAGGGGTACTATCCCCCCTCCTGTGGTGTTTGGTAATTGATGGAATGATGTGGAGACTTAACTCAGCTAGGTTCTCCAGTAAAGGTTATGCGGATCACCTGGTAATCACGGTTAAAGGCAAAATTTGAGGAGGTTTTATTGTATGTTTTGCAAAATGCTCACATCCTGTGTGAGTGTGGGAGGTTAGCTATGCGCCGCTTGAAGTGCTTCAGCATCGCATTCCCTTTAGAGGAAGATATCGCCTCTCTGAATATGGGCCAGCTAAATCGATTTATCGAAAGAAGTCGGTTAAACGAGTTCATCTAACCTATAGCATGGGCAATGGTACAATAGACCACCGGACCCAGTGCCCTCACAAATCTAATCTAAGCTAACATATGTATCCATTCAATTTAAGAAAAAATCTATAAAAATACAGGGTGGGCCAAATGATATTTATATACCAACGCGTATTTTTTTTTGTATTATTTGTCTAAAAGTTACAAAAGCTCTTCGAGGGATTTTTTTTTTAGTGTAACGGTTGAAGGTCGAAGAGCAATTTTAGCAAATTGTCCTTTCCTTAGAATTTTCTTCGAACCTTTTGATCTTATGCAGCGGCTTGCAGCCGGAGACATGTGACCTAATTAGGCAGGCTTGTTTGTTATTCGATTTTTCAGTGGTAAGGTTTAAAAAAAAATTTTAGAAACACTTTCCCACCGAATTATGAAAGGACTGGAAGCAACGGCACGAAAATGTATCGAATATCGATGTTTGGCGTTTACAGCGAGACAAATAATCCCAAAAAGTTGCTAGACTATGTCTAAAACGTCTTCCCAAGCTAGGTAGACTTCATGTACTTCTCCTAAATATGATTTGTATGTATGCTTTTGTTTTGTCTGTAAAATCTTATTCATTTTAGGATATGTACATAGTAAACAAACCCATGTATTTTTGCACTCTCGGCACTGATTAAAAATAGAAGTTGGGTGAATCGTTTATCAAAATTTGAGTTTATGCTTTCAAACATATTGAGCTTGAATTTATGCCTCCAAACATATTGACAAAAAATAGTTCAGATTTTAGTAAAATTAAGAAGATCGTTTCACTCTTAACCTCGAAACACCTTGAGCTAGCAAATACAATTGGTGGTTGCATAAATTTCCGCTATTAAATTATGTTGTGATGGGGCCCTCATTTCAATTTCGAACACAAATTTTTTTGGAGACGTTACGCCACTGATCTACAGGGTGTTTTTTTTAGAGTGATAATAACTTCAAATTGAAATAAAATGTAAAGAAATGACTTTCATTTACATTAAATTTGGATCTAAACAGTTTTCCCTGTGTTTTTTTTTTTAGAAATGACAAGATTTAGAGTATTTCTTTCTAATTTTTAAACCTATCATTAATTATTTTCACATATTATTATTATTATTAAATTTTAGGGGTTTCGCGATTTTGACCCTGTTCCGCAACGAAATATGGTGGGAAGCTTCGGATTCGTGCTCAGCACCCCAAAAAACATAAGAAGCAAAAAAAAAATGTCTCCACCACATTTTGCAATCTGATGTACTAGGTTTATCACCTGGATACTGCACTAATTGGAGGCAACTATAAATCGGTTGGACACTTTCAGCAATAGACGATGTCCTTGACTTTCATTGAGATGGAAGACCACAAACAACTCTCAATGATAAAATTCCACACCTCGAGCAAACTTTGCAGGAAATCCAAGAACGTTTATATACGTTCAACGTAAAGAGAGTTGTTGTAAAGTTCAATTAAACGAACACAGCAACTTTTTAAAGAGATGAAACTTCTAGCAGACCGACTTTATTTATACATTTTATTGAGGATAACATTTCAAGGTCTTTCGCTCGAATATCTTATCAATTAATAATAAGGAATAAGGTAGCAGGGTGAATTTATTTTTAAATTTTATTGATGAAACGAGGATTTATCTGATCCCGATTTTTCCTTTAGGAAAATTTAAATAAACGTGACTACCTTATTCCCGATTATTAAAATTTCCCTAAAGGAAAAATCGGAAGCGTTCCCTCAATAAAATTTAAAAATAAAATCACTCTGCTACCTTAATCCTTATTAATTAATAATAATTGATAAGATATTCGAGCGAGAGACCTTGCAGTCTTATAAAAAAAAATACATAATGTATAACATTTGAGGCTGAAAACACACACACATACATCTGACAGCAACAGAAAACAGTTTACAATGCAAATAATTAGCCTTTAATGACTCTCATTGACAGCAGAAACAGCCCAAAATGAAATCCCCGCATCAAATACTGTATTGTGCTTTTGCGGTTGTTTTCTAATGTATTTCTCGAATTAGAAGGAGTTACAATGGAAATGGACGTAATAAATTTACATACGGCCGAAACATAACCGCAAAGGTGCAGGATTGAATTTATAACTTTTACGTACACGCCATCAACGCCTTATGCAGCTATATTTTCCATGATCATAGATTCATAGGCGTATTCAGCCGTGCCGTAGTATACTTAAATGTGTTCTGTTGGAGTGGAACTATTATGTTAGTTTTACTACGTGATCACATCCACGTCTCTACAACTTTCAAATTACAGCTTGTATTTATTCGAATTTTAATTGTCTGTAATTAACAATAAAGTGGACTTCTGATAAAGACTAAAAGTGAATAAGCAGCCTTACTCTATGATTTTACTAAGCACAATCCACTTGTACCGTGTCCCCTCAGATTTTTATTAATAGTCAACAGAGTCTCCCCAGACCACTTATAGGCCTCTCACAAACCACCATCGGCCCGCGGACCATCTGTTGGGAAACATTGCATTAGAGGCTCTTTTTTCGCCACTTAATATGTGTTAGTACTTACATAAATAGAAGTGGTAAATTCGGTGTTTCGTCGGCATATTCCGACCATCGCAACATCAAAATCTAATAAAACTTTAAATGAGGTCGAGTCCCAGGGTAGACGAAAGAAAATGTAAATTGGTGTTCGATAAGGGTTCCAATGTGCTACAGTCCAACTTGTTTTTTATTTAAATGAATACATACACACACCTAAAAGAAGCTGTCAGAATCTAGAAGAAAACAATGAGAATAACTCATCTTGAGGCGAAACTTAATGTCGGACTGTTATTTTATCACTAGTTATTTTCCTCTTTCAAAATATTTCACAAATTGCTACTACTACAAAAAAAGGAAAGTTTTCACTACAACAATATCTTTCCTTTTCTATTCTAGTGAGGCAGCAGTCGCAGGTTTTCCATATTGCGGAGAATCTGGCTTAAATTTTTCAACATCAGCAGCCGCGTACAGTGAGGATGATGCCGAATATGCACCAGGGAGACGAAATAAAGCGTCCAGGGTAAGGAATTCGAAATCTTTGTGTTTTTTTTTGTATTGTTTAAAGTTAATAACGAGTATTGTTATAATAAACGATCATGGTATCTACCAAGCAGCTACAAACCGAAAACATTGAAAATTTCTTCCGATACTATGCTATTGCAGACAATTTACGTATAAATTAGAGTAGAGACTAGGACTAGGCACTACATGTCCGTTTTCAATAATAAAAATATATTGACGCGGGATCAATCTCTGTTGCGTGTCTGATTGAATTTATTATCAAGCGTGGACAGAAGGTTAATTAGGTAGAAAGTAGTCATTGTGGTGCGTTCGGCTTAAAAATCTCGAGAAAAAAAATCTAACCATCTTGGGGTTCTATCCAACTATTTAACAAATACGACTGCAAAAAAATGCTATACATATTTTACTGAAATTTGAAACATGTGGCAATATTCATCGGTACTTGCCTTCAGAAATACAGAAGTTAGGGAAACAATTTTAGCATACGAATTTGGATCTGACCGGTACGAAATAAGAACACAGTAGCATTTTGGGTGTACATATTTATCTTTTGATATTCAGATCTCAGCAAAAAATAAATTCAAGTATTACAATGCTAGTACACACTCATAGTAGTAGATTAAATTTAATTATTTTTTTTTTAATTATACTTAATCATCTGCAACTTTTTTTGGTACTTACATAAAATGCTGAAGCTTTTTATATTTCTAAAAAAAATCTTTAAAAATAATAAATTATTTTCTTTTTCTAATTACAGCAAGATCCGCTCTCACATCGTATTATCGAGAAACGTCGACGAGATCGGATGAACTCATGTTTAGCCGATCTATCACGCCTGATTCCGCCCCAATATCAGCGAAAGGGTCGAGGTCGAATAGAGAAGACAGAAATCATTGAGATGGCCATTCGACATTTGAAACATCTGCAAAACGAATGCGGTCACAAGGATATCGAATATAAAATGGGCTACACCGACTGTATGAAGGAGACGGCCAAATTCCTCTATGACACTCAAATGCAAGATTTGTGCTATCAATTGCTCGCACACCTGCAGGAACATTGCGATGAAGTGATGAAAAGTAGGTTTAAAAATTGTAATTTATTATTGTAGACTCTGTTTGATGATATTTTCTATGCCTTTATTTTAGATGAATGCTATAAGACCCGATGCAACGTGGATTCGATTAGTGCATCCAGCGGTAGTCCACCGGCACACAACTATCATCCATCCACATCATTGTCTCAGCTACGCGATATGATACCATCCGATGTTGAACATAGCAACAGTAACGATCACAACGATGTCAAGGATTTGAGTTTTCGTAGTCAACCCCATCAAGCTGCGGTCATAACATCCACAGCTCCGTCATCGGCCCTACATGATTCCAGCAATCATGATTTTGATTCATCCCGGGAGCCAATTTGTCATCAAGAGAACGGTACACAATCGCCACCGCCTGTACCCCAGGGCAACATCCTGCGTACGGGGCGTACCCGAAATCTTTCGGAATCGTCGCACGAAATCGAACACAACAACAACTACAAGTACAAGAATCACATCAAACAACGATTCAATCAGGACAGCCATTTACATGATGATTCCACGGATGAGCATAGTATTGGCGGATCCAATCCGGGTGAGACCCATTCGAGTAGCGAGCGTACCAAACCGACTCTGGATTCGACTGTGAGTTGTAAGAAGCGTAAGATTAGCGCATGTGAACCCACCGAAAATGGAAGTTATGACGAGAAAACATTGACAAATGGCGATATTAAGTCGGAATCATCGTTGCATCATGCAAAGCCGTCACTAAACGGAAATCGTCATTTTACCGTTCCCGTATTTGCTCTGCACGGTCATGGCACCTTCTATGTTCCGCTCAATGTTGACTATGAGGCATTGTTGCCCTATTTGCACGGTGTCGATTTACTCGACAAGAACTATTGCAGTGTTCCGGCCTTGCATCCGATTAATATTAGTGTGAACTTTTCGCCTACTAGTCGAGGGCAAAATTTCGCCCGACCTAAAGTGGAAGCGATAGCCAATGGTTGGTAGAGTTTGTAAGATTTGTATGTTTGGTGGCTATTTTTGTTAGGAGAGACTCGACATCTACCTCTAATCTATAATATATATGTTATAGAAAGATCGGTTACGTTGGACCGATCATTTTTTATTCTTCAAGCAAGGCTGGTGGTCGGAATGTATAAATGATCACCGACTTGATAATTTCCAAAATAAAATCAGGATAAGAGTTTTCTTTGAATTTTTCCATTAGTTTTCTATGAAATGCAAATGTACTCTTTCTTCTCTTTTTCTGTCCTTTCGTCTTTGTTGTAATATGTAATTTATGCTTTGTTCATAGCATACATTGAAAATATTGAGAGTATTTTTGTAACTCTTTTTCTCGTAAATATGTATGTAGTTTTATACTGAACTTTTTCTTAACTTTACTGATCTAATTTTTCTATTTTGAAAACGTGTTAAGAGTTTTTTTTTAATAAAAAATCCATAGAGGTAATTTCTAATGGACTGTTAATTTCGTTCTTTTTTCATTTGTTTTATTGAGTAAGATAAGAATTTTTTTCTGTAGAATACAACTTAGAACAATACGTATGTACAATTTAATGAAAAAAAGTCATGTAATAAAAAAACGAATAACTGTTTTATTTGCCTATTTCGTTAATTTAATAAGTATAATAAAATGAGTGATTTGTATTTTTCTGTCTTCATTAAATAATGCTGTTTATATAAATGTTAAAAACTATATGTATACATATTAAAAGATGTTATAGTTAAATGAATATGTAAAAAAACTATTTTGCAATTGATTCCTAGTCAGAGAATTATTACAAAATAAATTCAAAGAAACTGAATGTAAACTACTATTATATTATATAAATGTAAATATCTAATGTTGAAAACTGAATACAAATGAAAAATGTACTGTTTGTACCTAAGGTATTTTTTAAATAAATGAGATGAATATAATAATATACACATAATACTAATGATACACAGTATAAAGATACACAATTAGATAAAATCTATTATGTATAAAGAGGAAGCATTGAGAAGAAAGAAAATGAGATATATTTGTTAAAAAGAAGTTAAGAGTCTAAACAATGAAATAAAAATGTTTAAAAGAAAATCCACACTTTTTTTCAATTTCTTTTGTTCTTTTTTATGGCACAATAGTCGGGCCTTGGCCGCCTGTATGGTTGACCTCCAATTATCGCGGCCACGCGACCTTGTCCTCCAGTTCCGGAAGGCAAACAACGAGCTCTCGATCGCGAACGCAATCTGACTCCGTTCACTCGTTGTACGTTTTTCGCCTTTTTGGGCATGCGATCATCCTTCATCCTTTGTATGCCGTGTTGCAGTGTTGCCACTCGTGTTACAATTGTAACATTTTGTCACAATTTCAGTTTTCTTACCACAATGTTTCACCCCCATCAATTTTGTTTCAATCACCAAAAGCTGAACATAATTTACATTTTTTACTGTTAGTTACAGGAAAAAACTGGTACGTAAATTTTTTTTTAAGTTTTCCCCTTATGTACATGTGTGTCACGGATTTGGCGAGACCTCCTATAAAAGATGGACTCCTTTTTGTTATTTATCTATTCATTCTTATCACCCAGGATTAGAAGCCATTCAATGCTATGGATTTCAAAAAGCTTCCGTCAGTTCAATAAAAAATTGAACGGTTTTGAAACGCTCAAGATTTGGAAATAGTGAATCTCCAGTAACCGAACCATCTACGGTAACCAATTTTATTTCTTCTCCTAGAAAGCTTTTAATTTTATACCCATATAAAAAAATAAATTTGGTGCTTGTAAGAAGCACAGAGAATAACTTCCTTTTTTTAACATGAAATATCTTAAATTGAAGCTACGAATAAACGAGGCAGAAGAGCCCTGAAGAGCTTAAGCCTTAGTTTGTTAGCCACAAACACAAGTACTGGTCTGTCCCACCAAACTTCTGTGCAGACCGCACAACAGACTTCTGGAGGAATTCTCATCAGCTTCTGGTATCATCTCAATAAGATGAGCCTAAAAAACTCGACTTTGTGGTCGAAAACTATTAGAGTAAGCTGACCAGACGTACAGCATTCTGCTGTACAGTACAGCATTTTTACTTGTCGTACAGCATTAGTAAATGTACAGCAATGCCAAACAAAAGAAACCTAAATGACTTCATAATAACATCCTTGGTGAGGCCTGTAGTCAGTCTTGTCTGTTTTAAAGGTGTTTTTGCAAGATAATCGCCCTTTTCATGTGGCAAACGTTCATTTTCGATAATTTGGGAACTCTTTGGTTAATCGTTCTGAAAATTAATGAACCTAAATGTAAGCGCCAGGTAGCTCTATAACATGGGGATTACATTTACTTACATTTCTTCATATTTAAGGGCCCATCTATCTGCGTTCGACAGTTACAATCAATTTGAAAATTGACAGACTTGCGAAGCACGGCACTGTCCATATTTTGTGAAAATTTTAAGGCTCTAGCTCACACTTGTAGCTGTAGAGCTACTTGGGGCTCACCGCTCACATTGTCTCCAAATTTCATAAAGCACCGCACTGCCCGTATTAGGTGAAAATTTCAAGCATCTATAGCTACCAAGGTTCAGAAGTAAAAGCCGTGTGATTGTGAGCATGCGATTTTAATTTTTCACAAAACGATGGAAAAATCATTGTACTCAATCCGATTCCCCTATCAACCTCTTAAGGAAAAAGAAAATGCAAACTAAAGGACTCTACAAAGATTTCCCCTATATGTCGACCAAATCCAATAAAGTAGCGCTAAATCCCCAAAGGATCGCCATCCGCTGAAGAATTCTCTACACAATGAGGTATCATTTTATCTACAGGGTGTCCCATTCATGGAGAATATTTTAATGGTAGGTAGTGTGGCTCATTTGGAGAAAATAATGTACAACGGGACCCCTCTATTTTTAACCGTTACAATATTATAGCATTTTTTGTCAAAATGCACGACTTGCTAAACTAAATCAAAATTTGCCACACCACCAATCATTTCATCCGAGATATGACTATATATCTTCCGAGATACACCCGTTCAAACTTTAAAGAAATTGTAAAATTGTTTTTTTTTTTACAAAAAATTCAAATAATAAAATCGTATGCAATTTTAAAATTTCTTTAAAGTTTGAACGGGTGTATCTCGGAAGATACGAGCAACTTCGTAACGGGCGCGGTGTCATTTTATTGGAAATTTTATGTAGTTTCAGAAAGTGAAGTCATATCTCGGATGAAATGATTGGTGGTGTGGCAAATTTTGATTTAGTTCAGCAAGTCGTGCATTTTGACAAAAAATGCTATAACATTGTAACGGTTAAAAATAGAGGGGTCCCGTTGTACATTAATTTTCTCCAAATGAGCCACACTACCTACCATTAAAATATTCTCCACCATGAATGGGTCACCCTGTATTGTAATAACCAAAACGAAACTTTTAAATATTAAGGTACAAGGAGGTGTAATTCTCGTACTTCAAATAAACAGCTTCATGATTTTCGTCTCAGGGTCACGGATAGTCAGAGACAGGGAAAGAGCCATCATCATCCGTACAATGCTGCTGAGACTGCAGTTTCGAACACTGAAATTAAAAGTTGAAAAATCACTGAGTATCGACTGTCTAGAAGGCGGAAATCGACTCCAAATTGAAACATATTGGATTATAACTTGTCCTTTCTTAAAATATGGTTTTAAAAAATTGTCTTAACATCTTTTCTATCCAAATTGAACCAAAAATTTAAACTGACAGAAAATCCTAATTTTTGTCGAAGATTTTAATTACGTACCTAAAAAAATTAATAAAAATAATTCCGGGCTCATTGTGTTAAACAAATGTTGGGTTTCCCCTTTTTAAACGAGATCCTGGCTACGCTTCTCTCATGCTTATTATAACTTTGCGAGTTAATACATACATTTACACTTCACATTCTTATGGTGTCTTGTCAATGCGATCATTTATAAGTTGAGGGATCTTTTCTGGGTCCTGATAAGTACCAACAGAACCTTGCAAGGACGTATGCCAGGATTTTGCTGGGTTTCAGAAATTATGACATTATTCGAATTTTGTTTTTATTTATGGACACTAGTTTCGGCGTTGCCACACTGCATAATAATATGCTTCCTGTCCCACTGTTCCTGTGTCGAATCCAATTTTATCGGTTGACGAGGCTGGACGAGCATGATAGCATGCACGAAGCAGCAATTATTGAACTATGGAAAGTACCTTCCCTTGGCACGGCTCAGAGAAAAATTACTTCATTCTTACAGGGAAATATTTTATTTCAAATTGTGTAGCCTGTATGAATCGTCTTACGAAATTTGTTGAACTTTTCATTATAAAAGACCATCCCAATTTTCGATCACCAGATTTTTATGCTTTTCAAATTGTTTATTATGTAGTCACGATTGATTTACTTTCGTCCAGATGACACGAATTATCTGACTGCAAGCTTAATTTCGGCAGCATTCTAGGAATGAATGAATTAGAAACACTGTGGGAAGTTAACCCGTTGCGACACAGGTACGTCCAGTGGACGTATCTCTCTTCTCTTCATTACCGTAACTCCTAGTGGAGCATGGTGCGTTGATGACTACCGTGTGTAGTCAACAACGTTACAAAGACAACTGAATTCGGAGTGTGATACGGTTGTCAGCCATACCACTTCCTAGTCGCATTGTTAGTTTATTATTCTACGATAAGAATATTTCTTATCATCTTCTTCTGAATAATAAACTTGCGACGAGTCGTGCCGAGTTTGGAAACTCGTTTCTCTATGAGTGTCTATTTCACAGAGTGGCGACCGAACGATCACGGCCACAGAGCACGACGTACGTCCAGTGGACGTATACTCGGCATATAAAACGATATAACTCAAAAACCTTATCCACCCCGACTGTCTGGTTTTCTTCTATTCGTTCACCAATTTGCAATACCCCCTGGCATGAGTAACTGTGTTTCGCAAACCATATACGTCTATCATACGTAGCCTGTGATCCGCACTACTTTTTTTTCTGTTCGTCTAAGATTCTTACAAGAACCTACCTAATATTTCAGGGTTGATTTGTATTACAGCCCTATGACGTAATGTTCCGATTCCATCCGTTCCTAGATATGTTTGAGACTTTACTAAGCTGGCCAGACGTATTTTGCTGTACAATACAGCATTTTAACCTGTCGTACAGCATTGCAATGTGCAGCAAAATGTACAGCATTCTCCATGCCTCCTATCAAGCCTAGGTCCTCGATGACGCCTGTGATCAGTATTGTCTGCTTTTAAGGTGTAAAGTTGGACTAAAATGTACCCTGTACGATCGATATTAAGCGCACTTTTAACTTGGTAATCATTTATTTCCGATTATTTAGGAATCCTTCTCGATCTTTCTGAAATTTAGCGCATTTTCTCCTAATTACACGGTCCTACCTATCCTCGTTCGGAAGTTACGCCTGCCAAAATCGCAATTTTGAGTTTTCTAATTGAAAATTGACCATTACTTTCGTGAGCGAAAAACTTTGAAATTTGGATAACTGGTAGAGCACCTTACTGTTCATATTTGATAAAAATTTCAAGGCTTTAGCTATCAAGCGATATAATAGCACTGTTATGTTTTCCAATTATTAATATTCCAAAACTCGGAACCGACCGAAATTTCTAAAATTATCCACACTTTTAAAAATACATACTACTTGACAAATATTTCATCCAAGTTTCAAGGTCCTTCCTATCTGCGTTCGGAAGTTACAGCTGCCAAAATCACACATTTATGTTTTAAAAGCCAGATGCCAGATCAAACGACAAACCAGTGGGGTAGTTAGCCTCACGGATGGGGAGGCGATCGGTTGTCAGGATTATTTTTCAGAACCGAGGATATCAAAAAATTGGCTGTCGTTTGAATGCTGAGATTCCGGAGGAATTGGTTTTGCACAGCGAAGCAAATATTGCACGTCGAACAACGTGGCACTAGACCCCAGATGGAGCTTTCATCCCTAATCCCCACCTTAATGTTGGAGTACCTACTTAATCGAGGTTGGACTAGCGACTCCTGAATGATACGCGGGAGTTTAATTCTGTCAGGCGACGACACATATTAGGAACAACTGAGAAGATTATAGAATCGCCTAAAGGTTATCAGTGCACAGAATACGAACTACACCTTGAAAGATCGATCCTCGAAGCTTATAGGGTGAATTTAAAATGGAAAGTTCCGAACGCAAATGTTAGGAATAATTGTGTGTGGTTTGTTTGCAGCATACAATAATGTTCTGCAGAGCCGGGACACAGAACGTAAATATACGTTGAGGCCGGCTCTATGAATTATTACCGAAAGATGGTACGTCGTATCAGTGAGCGAGATGTCATTTTATTCGAGAAAAATCGGGTAATAGGATGCAGCATTGTTCAAGTAAATTAGTCATGTGGCGTAATGCCGCTCAATTAGAAGCCTATTGTGTCACTAGATATTCTACAATACTGATTTTCGCTAAAATGCCAAATTTTCTTAGTAATTTCCACCTGATATGTTTCTTTGGCACTTACACTATCTGAAAAACAACGCTTGAAGCCATCCAAAGCTCATGTACGCCAGCATACACTAGGAATTGGCGAAATTCTAGCCAATTATGCAATTGAAAATACTATAAAAACTGTTAATTCCAAAATCCCCCTGTGGATGGCCTTTCGGTAAAAATTGTTACGAAATGTACTCAATTAATTAATAGCAAAGAACTAAATTTATATAATTGAGTATAAAAAAATATCTGTCACCACGAGTTCTGCAAGTATGGACAGCATTGAGTCTTCGGAAGTCTGGTCACCTTAGACTTTACTAGGAACACATTTGGGTGAAGTTTGGCTAAAATTGGTTCATAAAGAAAAAAGTTTTTCTTAGAAGAACCTAATTTCTAGGGGTTGGTTTGTATGACAGCCTTAAGACGTAGTGTTCCGATTTCATCCGTTCCTATATACGTTTTAAGGATTTACTAGGTAGTTTGGTTAAGGTCGGATTAAAAACGAAAAAGTTTTTCTTAGAAGAATTTAGTTTTCAGGGGTTGGTTTGTATGACAGCCCTATGACGTAAAGTTCCGATTCCATCCGTTCCTAGATATTTTTTGAGACTTTACTAGAAGCACATTTAGGATAAGTTTAGCTAAGATTGGTTTATAAGGAAAAACATATTTCTTAGAAGAACCTAATTTCCAAGGGTTGCTTTGTATGACAGCCCTATGACGTAGTGTTTCGATTTCATCCGTTCCTATATATGTTTTGAGGCTTTACTAGGAACACAGTTGGGTAAAGTTTTGTTAAGATTTGTTCATAAAGAAAAAAGTTTTTCTTAGAAGAGCCTAATTTTCAGAGGCGGTTTCTATGGCAGCCCCATGACCCCATGGTCCGATTCCATTCGTTACGACATATATACAGCGTACACTAAAAAGAAACTTGTTTACAAAATTTCAGCCCGATAACTTCAAAACTGAGGGACTAGCTTGTATTGAAACAGACGAACAGACAAACAGACAGACGGACATCGCTCAATTGATTACTCTCGCCACACTGATCAATAATATATATACTTTATACAGGGTGTCCCACGACTCTTGGTACATACGATAATGGGTGATAGTACAGCTCATTTGGGTACAATTAATGTTGTACATGACCCCTCTATCTTTAACCGTTATAAAGTTATAACATTTTTTGTTAATAGTGTTAGAAACCTCGACTTGCCGAGCAAAATCACTATTTGCCACAGTCCCGAATATTTCATCCGAGGTTTGACTTTACTTTCTGAAACTCCACAAAATTCTACATAAAATAACTGTTTTGCCAATTAAATAATTTGAAACCTTACCCAGATACAACCATTCAAACTTTTAAGAAATTCGAAAATTGATTTTTCATTGAAAATTCAAATTGTAAAATCGTAACGGTACTTTGCACTGACAAATGTGCAAAGTTGATAAAAGTTGCCTCATAATGTTAGCTTTCGAACGACATATAAAAATTAGGGTCTTAGGTTTTGAAAAATTGCACATCTTACGTGTTAAAGAAAAAAAAACGTGGTTCCAAGAGAAAACCAAAGTAAACATTTCCACAATTTTTATACGAGTTTTATTTAGTAAACAAGATTTTTTTTAGTAAAAAATGAAAAAAAAACACGACACCGACGTTAATTTCGGGCGCGGCCGAAATTTTGATACCCTTCACTCTTCTCGGGCTAATATTTTTTTTCCGGTGTACTTATGACTTATGTTTAATCCGCCCCATTCTTTCACTTCCGTTTTCACCGTTTTCGTTACCTCGATAAAACATATTTGCGTGAGGTTTGGTTAGAATAACTGCACAAACGGAAAAAAAAACTTTTTTTTTGTGGGAGGGGGGATGCGCCCATAGTACGAATATATTTGTTTTTACATATTTTTGTACTTTCTATAAAGACACATTGCAAAAACAAATACATATATTCGTATTATGGGGCCATCCCCCTCCACCAAAAAAAGTTTTTTTTTCGTTTGTGCAGTTATTCTAACCAAACCTCACGCAAATATGTTTTATCGAGGTAACGAAACTATGAGAAAGCGAAAGAGAAAGAATGGGGGGGATTAAACATGAGTCATAAGTACACCGGAAAAAAAATATTAGCCCGAGAAGAGTGAAGGGTATCAAAATTACGGCCGCGCCCGAAATTAACCTCGGTATCGTATTTTTTTCGTTTTTTACTAAAAAAAATCTTGTTTACTTAATAAAAATTTACTTTGGTTTTCTCTTGGAACAACGTTTTTTTCTCTTTAACATGTAAGATATGCAATTTTTCAAAGCCTAGGACCCTAATTTTTATATGCCGTTCGAAAGCTAACATTATGAGACAACTTTTATCAACTTTGCACATTTGTCAGTTCAAAGTACCGTTACGATTTTACAATTTAAATTTTCAATGAAAAATCAATTTTTGAATTTCTTAAAAGTTTGAATGGTTGTATCTGGGTAGGGTTTTAAATTATTTAATTGGCAAAACAGTTATTTTATGTAGAATTTTGTGGAGTTTCAGAAAGTAAAGTCAAGTCTCGGATCAAATATTTGGGAGTGTGGCAAATAGTGATTTTGCTCTGCAGGTCGAGGTTTCTGACACCATTAACAAAAAATGCTATAACTTTATAACGGTTAAAGATAGAGGGGTCATGTAGAACATTAATTATACCCAAATGAGCTGTACTATATCCCATTATCGTATGTACCAAGAGTTGCGGGACACCCTGTATAGTCGGAAGTGCTTCCTTCTGTGCGTTGCAAACTTCATGACAAAGTTAATATACCCTTTCACATAGTGACGGGTATAAAAATAGCCGAAAACGCATCATATGTAATTAAATAAATTAACAATTAAAAACTGATTTTTTATATATTATAACTACGTTTTCCCTTTTCTTTTTAATTTGCCAAAATAATGAAAAGACCATGGTTAATCAATTGCTAAACTAAAACATTGAATAAAGCAGAAAAAAATAAGAAAATTAAATAATTTCCCTCATATACGTCTGTCGGACGTACCTGTGATCACAACTGATTTTTATAGCCTGTGACGCAACGGGTTAAGGACCCCCTGGACCCCTTCCCTGGCTACGTCCCTGGATCGTTGCTTTCCCCAGTCTGTATTCTGTTTACGAAGATATCACTCATGAAAGGAAGCAGACTAGTTGGTCGATTTATTGCATCCATTATGGTGGTAGCCTCGTAGCATGGAGTCGACGCCGCTTAATGCGATCAAATCGGGACCTTGCTGTTTTGATAACAATAACCGAATGATAATAAAATAGTACGGTTGAGTGTTTTCCCGAAAACCGAATTCCACAATATATACAGCATTCGGGAGTCTGGTCACCTTATATTAGAGCCTTTTGGTTTAATGGACTGTGAAACAATGTACCATTTTAGGTTTCAGTGCTCACCTTTCACTATTCAACGATTTAATGCTAATGTTTGTGGGGAAAATTGAATATTATCCTTTTGTAAAATACCATATAATTATTTTTGGGCAGATGTTGACATATACTGGCGAAATTTGCATCTTATGCGGAGTCCAAGGAGCTGTTCGTCGACGGGTGTTATTTATCCCTATAAATAGGCACTCGTTTAACATCTGAGTGAGATCATAGTCCGTCACATGAATCGTGAGTTCGAAAAACACCATCAACTGAATCCGTTTACGGTGAGTCTCGAACTCATGACCCTGTGCACTTCGGTGGCTGCACTAACCACTATACCAGCCAGACTACTACTCTTTATAACATCTTCTTAAAGATATACCAAAAACGTTTCAAATACACAATTTATAATGATTTGACTTTGGTTTGCGAACTTACCTCGTCATTTCGTCCACACATCTTCATCGACTCTACCGTTTTCTTTTATAAAACGAAACTCTTCTTAAGAAAATTTGTTTTTCAGTTATAAAATTATTGCGCTTTATTATTTATCACTTTTCCATTTTCATCTATTTGTTTGCCACGCTTCAGGGCCTCTTGTCGTCCTATCTCTCGTAATTCGGCTCTCCGCATTCGTCTCTCCTTTCTCGTTTCCTCGCCAAATGCAAAATATCTACAAAACAACTTATTGAATCGTCAACATCAAACCATAGAAATCCATCTTACCGCTGCCTGAAATCCTCTAAATTAACACTCGATCTCAACTCATCCGAATCGTCAGTTGGCTCTCGTACTTTCTCGTATGTAAGCAGACGCCTTGCAGTGGCTCCGGTCAAAGGTTGATTTGCATTGGCGACCAATTCAAGGCATGGATGTTTGGGAATTTGATCTTCAGTGTAGTCGTCACTGGAATCGAAAGAATTTTTATTACAACAAAAGTTTCACAAAATGACAGTTGAGCATTACATACTTGTGGACAGGTAACCAGCACACCAGCCGTCCGTTCATTGTTAAATGCTTGACTGCAAAAATCAACAAGTCTGCGTACAGATTAGCCAACGAATAGTGACTCGTCGATGGATAATGTGGTGAGTCTTCGGTACGAGTATCAGGTTTTTGGCTGACTTTTGTATCAATTTTAGCGGTAGCCTCTCGTATTCCATACGGAGCTAGAAATGAAAAATTAGCTCTTGACAGTCGATTGAGTTTAGACGAGCGCGGTCTACAGTAGACGCATTAACCATGGTAACTACGATAGCGACGGAGGCACTATGTAAAAGTACTTGTGCCGTTGTGTGTGACCCTAGACGTTGGAAACGCATTTAATTCTGCGAACTGGGCGGGTATTCACGCCGCTCTGCAAAGCTTAATGTACCCGTCTATCTAGCCGTGATAATTAGGAGCTACTTCTCACATTGCGTCTTAAGTTATGCCACTAGCGTGATACACAAGGAATACGTAGTCATTACAGGAGCACCACAGGAATCTGTTCGTGTACAATGCTATCTTGGAGCTCGGTTAGTAGAAATGCGTAACAGTGGCAGATTTTAATGATGACATTGATGATGGCATTCGTAGCTCGCCGGTCAGAAAACTGAAGCGGTCTTAATTAGCCACAATGTTCTCTCAAAATGATTTTGATTAATGCGTTTCCTAATTAGGACTGCTTCAGTTTTCTGATCGGTGAGCTCTGGGTCCCTTGCGACATCTATGTCGTCAGAAAAACCTACCACTGTTACTCCCTGCATGCGTACTTATGTAGGTGTTACGATTGACTCGAGACCAAGTTTTGGAGAGCACTCAAATTATGTAGGCGATAAGGCGGTGACCGCTACGGCGGCTCTAGCGAGAATAGTGCTAAGCATCGGTAGCCCGAGATCAAGTAGTAGGCTGCTATTGTCGAGGATGGTAATATGAAGAGAATGTGTTGTGTGTACCTACCGACATCACATAATGAGACCAGGGCATTCGGTGGCTCAGTGGTAGAGATGATAGTCTATCTCTGAGCTGCCGGAGCGTGGGTTCGAATCCCACTGTAACAATGGATGTCGTGTTGTCTATAAAAATTCTCCTACGGTAGGTGGTTTTTCGATGTAAATCGTCCCGGAGCTACCCGCTGTCACAACGGCCAAGAGCTGTCAAAACCCCCTTCGATTCAAGAGAGAATATCTCTTGAGTCACTACAACAACAACATAAAGCGACCTATGTCGGATCGGCTGGACTTGACGCTGTGCTCAATTTTCTACCGTTGAATCTATTCGGTCAACAACTGGCTGCTAACACGGCACTACGTTTACGTGAAACTAGTCAGTGGCAAACGCTGGAGGACAGTCACTCAACGATACTACAAAATTGTAACCTCCCCTTACTGACTGACTAGTCCCAAGTATACTTTTGGCAAAAACCACCATTTTTTTATTCCGTCGAGGGATCACTGGGATAACAATACACCCCTGGCTACGGGATCTTTGGTATTCTATACACAGATAGCCCTAAGACGCATGAAAGAGTTGGTATTGGTATCAACTCGGGTGGACTAGACATTAATTTGGCACACTCTAGTGACCTAAAAGCTGAAATTTCTGCAATTATTGAAGTCCTAACCTGGTTGGAAAATCATGTCATCATATACACTTACAGTCAGGCTACAATTCGATCTCTCGGATCTGTCCTGACTACATCAAAAACTGTTGATAGTTGCCACTCTGCTCTAAGAGTGATGGGTCATTTTTTCTGCTGGATACCTAGTCATAGTGGATTTGAAGGGAACTGCGATGCGGATCGTCTCGCTCGTAATGCGACTTCTATGACTAATAAATCTAAAAGTACCAATCGCTTCTTGTAAACAGTCAATAGAAACAAATGTAACGTACAGGGCTAGTGCAAGATAGTCCAACGGTAGCCCATATGCTAAAACAAGATTAATTTGGCCACCACTTGACGCAGCCAGGTCAACCATTTTACTATCAATATACAGGAAACATATCGGTAAGGTGGTCGGACGTTTTCTTGGTTCAATGTATTTTTTACGATACAGATGATCTACTGAATGTGAGCCCACAATCGCTCAACAAATATATTGCCAGCAGGCTGGTTTTCAGCTTAGGTGTTAACATTAAAGTACGTTTCACTCGGTGGTATCACAATGGACCAACTGTTGGTCTAAGTGCGCTTAGGTGCTTAACACCTTCTTCTTCTTCTTCTTGTAGCGGTGCAGAAAGGTGTGAAACCTCTGTGCATCTATGTGGGTACGATTTATGGTTCGTCAATGTTTGTGTCCGTGAGGTCTAAGGACAAAAACATAGCTGCTGCGATAGGATTTTCCCACAGCGATATAGGGGTAAGATCAGTGGGCGCAGCGGGGCATTGAAACAAATGGCCCACATCATGAGGAGTACCATTGCAGTTTGGACAGATGTTTTGGATGTCCGGGTTTATGCGAGAAAGGTACGAATTAAGGCGTGAACAAAAGCCCGACCGAAGTTGAGCTAGTGTTACTCTAGTGGTTCTCGGGAGCCTAATCTCCTCAGGCGAAATTGGTGATGGGCGCTCTGAGAGGACTCTATTCGCACCTAAACTCGCGATAGACCGATTCACTTCTTCAGTGTGGATCGCTGCAATGGCGGCTCGGTATGTAACTTCATCATAAGGGTCCCGTTTGTATCCCTGAACCTCTCTCTCAAGGTCTCGTAAACCACGCCTGACATGTCGTGGTGGAGGAATTCGGTCCATGAGATGATTATTGGGATGATCCTCACGGTAGCAACCAACAAGATACTGTTTTGAGAGTAGGAGATTGTGATCACGTATTGGCATCAATTTTGTCTCCTGATGTAAGTGATCCTGGGCAGACATCAGAAGGCAACCTGTCGCGATGCGTAGAGCGGCATTTTGGCAGACCTGAACTTTGGACCAGTTTGTGTCACATAGACTATGTGTCCAAACTGGGGCTGCATAATCAGCGGCCGCTCGACCCACCGCTTTATAAGTAGCTAGCATGGTTTCTTTATCTTTGCCCCAGGTGCTACCAGCTAGAGCTTTTAGGATGTTGTTCCTACTGCGCATTTTTTCACAGACTGAAGCTGCATGATTTGCAGACGTCATCATGTTCTCTAGGTGAAGTCCGAGAATTTTGGGGTTTTTAACAGTAGGAACAGAATTGTTGCCAATACGTATATCCATCTCCCATCTGATGTCCTCCCACCAAGTGGTTAGAAAAGTCGCAGAGGATTTGGACGTAGAGACAGTGAGGTTTCGGCTTTGGAAAAATGCCTGTAATCGTCCTAGATAGCGATTAATTCGGAGGCGCATTTCATCCTTATCATTCCCTGTGGCGAGTACGGTGCAATCGTCAGCATAGGAAATCACCTCGATTCCTTCGGGTGGTGTGGGAAGGCCGGACCTGTAGATGTTGAACAGAGTGGGGGAGAGTACCCCTCCCTGTGGAACACCTAATTTGATTTTCCTAAGCTTAGAACGTTTGCCTCGAAACTCGGTGAAGGAGTGCCGACCAGCTAGATAATTGGCAATCCAACGGATCTCTTGTGCAGGAAGATGCATATTCAACAGGTTTGCTAAGAGCATTGAATGATTGACCTTATCCAATGCACTTGATAGGCCTATTGCCACCAGAATAGTTCTGTGACAACGACTGCGTTGATTTAGCCCGTCACGAATGCGTGTAGTGATCGCATCGAGGGCAGTGGTGGTACTATGCATCTTCATGAAGCCAGGCTGGTGAGGTTCTAGCTTCGCATGTGCAACAAGAGTGGGGTGAATAAGGGCCTCCAGCGTCTTTGCGACAGGAGAAATTATCGTAATGGGGCGGTAGGATTCCCCAAGATTTGCGCTCTTCCCTGGCTTGAGACAGGGAACAATTCGACCTGTTTTCCAGATTTCAGGGATGGCAAGCGTGGACATCGACAAGTTAAAGGCGGCCGTGAGATACTCAATGGCTGGAAGGTCGAGATGTTTCAACATGGTCATCGAAATGCCATCTGGTCCGAGGGCCTTGGAGTTTTTAGCATTCTCGATGACTTTTTTAACCTGGTCCGCTGTAAAAGATGGTATGGTGTCAACATTCCGGCTGCGAATCCGTCTTCTAATTTTGCGCTTGAGGCCATCAGACTTGGGATGTTCAATAAATTGTTTATAGAACAGGCTAGCACACTGAAGAGGATCGCAGGTTTTAGTGTTGCCAAATTCAATGGCGTTGTTGCCCTTTTCTTTCCGAGGATTGGAAAGGGCGCGGACGGTAGACCATAATTTGCTGACACCTTCATTGAGGTTACATTCATCGAGGTGCTGATTCCATTTCGCCCTCCTATAGTCTTTAACTTGTCGATCAATTTCGGAGTTAAGCTCCTGAATTCTGGGATCATCAGGGTGACCGCTTCTGATCTGATCACGTTCATCGGCTAATCTGGCGGCACTAGTGGGGAAGTTAGGCCGAACTTTCGGGATACGTCCTGCCGGAATAAAACGTGCCGCGGCTGTGGTAATGACGTTCCTAATATTTTTCTCGGCCTTGTGAATGTTGGTAGGTGATAGTAGCTCGATGAACTTCGCCGACGAGTAAGCTTTGAAACCATCCCAATCGGCTTTCTTGTGATTGACAAACGTTCGCTTCTCAGACTTAGTCATGTTCGCTGGTTTGTCAATTTTTATAATGATTGGGAGGTGATCTGATCTAAGGGTGGTACGTACTTCCCCTGGGGAAGCAGCAATTAGGCTGGCACTGACAATAGTTATGTCAGGAGAACTACTGCAAGTGCCCACGACTCGTCGGCGAGTCTTCATTGAGTGAACAGAATTCTGAGGCGTCAAGTGATTCGGCGATAGTTATACCCCTGGCATTGTTGTTGAGGTCCGAATGCCAGAGCTCATGGTGCGCATTAAAGTCGCCAAGGATGACCCTGTGCTCTCCGGAAAGGAGAGGACCAATATCGAAACGGTAGCCTGAAGGGCAACTGGAATGAGGTGGTACATAAATATTAAAAATTTCGATATTAGTACTCCCTGATGGAACTGAGATGGCTTGAATTTCCGCCGTATCGTCAGCAACTACATCTAATACACAGTAATGTACGGACTTGTGTATTAGGAAGGCAAGTCCACCTCCAGGGTGAGAGTCATCCGTGGCGGCCGGTCGATCTTTCCGCAGTATAACATATTCGCTATGGACGCTTAGAGACGAGTTTGCGTGAAGCAACGTCTCTTGGATGGCGGCGATGAGAATTCTGTTGGAACTCAAGAAGTGTGTGATCTCAGCGATTTTTCGGTGAATGCCATTACAGTTAAACTGTAATATAGATAGTGCAGTAAAAACTGCTGGAGGAGGAGGGCCAGGCGTAAGACTGGATCTGGCATTCCTTACCATATTGTTTGGCGGTGTAGGGGGCAGTGGTGGAGAAGGTGGGCTGGGAGCAGCCCTGGGTTGCCCGGAATTCATACAACCTGCCGCAACATA
Source organism: Microchrysa polita (assembly GCA_949715475.1). Taxonomy (NCBI): domain Eukaryota; kingdom Metazoa; phylum Arthropoda; class Insecta; order Diptera; family Stratiomyidae; genus Microchrysa; species Microchrysa polita. The sequence continues at coordinate 40,367,594 of OX454421.1, forward strand.
TGCTGAGGTGTGTTGACCCTGTCTTCGTAACCCCAAACACCTAAAGTGAACCCATTCCCTGCAGCAATTACACTGCACTGATCTGGCATTCGAACCGATTCGTTGGTTGCACACACTACAAATCCATACCTCTGGGGTTGGATTTGTTTCAACACCGGCGCGAATTAGTAAAATTGAGAGCAGCCGCGCCGAGATGTAATGCTCCCAATATGACGAAAAAACACATATGTATATCGTACCCACACATATACACAGACAAACACAACCTTCCTGCATCGAACCTCCAGGGCTCCTGCCGAGGCTCTTGCCAGGAAGGCATATTGGCAGCTTTTGGCCGTTTTGAATTGACAAAACGGGTGTGGTCCGCCCCATAGAGGCAGTTGCCGTAAGACCACGTGCTTAACACCTGGCGGCCCCTAACCTACATAACCTAGGTTTAGTCGGTAAAACTTCGTTGTAACTGCAGGCCGGTGGGTCTTTGTTACCAGGAATACAATATCTTTTGAAGATTCCCCATCTATATAAAGAAAAAAAAAACAGTGGATTTAATTCAAGACTTACGATCGGTAACTATGCTATCGAATCTGAGACACTCGTTCCAAATAGGATTTGAAAAATCCGACACCAGCACATCCAGGTATCGATCACCGCAATTGTATTGTTGCAAATTGGCGCGAATGCTTTCATCTTTCTCTCGTTGTTTTTGTGTTATACGACTCGGCCGCGATTTGGCATGGATCATCATGTAGTCAATATCCGTTCCCATAACGTATCCTATAGATGAGCATTTTTTCTATGTACACACACAATTCAGAGATGTCTAAACACAAACCTCCAAATTTTGCCGCACTAACAAGCAGCGATCCTGTTCCAACAAATGGATCAAATACTAAATCACCGGATTGAACTTTAGCTTGATTAGCCATCAATAAACTGAGTTGCGTGTCCATGCTGGTGTTTCCAATGAATTTCCTCGTCTTCAAGGACATTTCTTTGATCAGATGCCTTTGTCCGTCAACTAACTGTAGACACAAAACATGTTTTAATTGCATTGATGATAAGACATATGACTAGGATGATTCACTTACCCATCGCCCAAAAAGCACATCAAACGGCTCAGGAGGCACATCGCGAGGATTCAAACCGTAATATTCGATGTAGAACCATTCGACAGCTGGAGTTTTCAAATCAACTTCCCCCTTGAAGGGCAAATAATCGAAAGATTCGATTTTCGCCACTTTTTCCTTTTGGCTAAAATGTTTGTTGTATGTATCGACGGTAATCTTAAAGGATTTGTCAGCACGAAAAAGGCTTTTAGTGTCATCTGGATGTTGTGCAATAAAATCGCGAACGCTTTCATGTAATTTTGGGATGGAAGGTTCGTGCCCCCACAGGTGAAGAATGCATCGCAATGAGATCGAACGCGAGGCAAGTACTTTGGCTGAATTTTCGTCGGGCAGTTCGACGATCCAAAAAGGTTGCTGGGGATAAACAAAAAAACAGACATGTAGGTTCGTGCTAACTACTTAAAGTAATGCTCTTACATCGAAATGTTTCAAGGGTTGTAACCTCCATTTAATACCAAACAGTTGCGTCAGGGAGTCTATTTCCTACAGGCGAAATTGAGAAATGTTTGAAGTACATTTAATTAGAAATAAGTTTCTTTGGCTTGTGAACAGTGCAAAATAGCGCACTTCTATACAAATTCGATGAGTCCTATGTAATTCATGTCAAATTTGTATGGAAGTTACGCTATCCTGCCGTCTTCTCGAGCCATCGAATGGAGCTACAATGGTACTTACCGGCCGTCTAAACTCAACATGTTCTTGGGCAAACCAAAATATAAATTTCTTCCATGTTCTTGTCATATTTCGAATAAAAAATGTGAATGAAAAACTCAGCCGAATTGTACTGAATTGCATGCTTCTTCTTCTTCTTCTTTCTCCTTGACTTAACAGTCGGTTGTCTAAGCATGGAAGCTTGTATTGACAGGTAAGATTAGCCATTTGGCGGTGTTCATTTAGTTTTTAAAATATATTTGTTAAAAGCACAAATCATTATATATAACTTTATAATTTTAGTCGCATCAAATAAGTACCGAAATTTTTAGGTTATGAGATAACCTTTTAAACATGTGGTTATGAAAGTTCTTTGTCTAAGTCATTTTTAAAAATACTGTTACACAGTACTGTTACGAGAACAGTTAATGTTAACTGTTATGAATCACATTTTTAATTATCATGATTATAAATTATGTATAAATTTCACGTTTGCAGTTTTATCTATCCATTAGATATATTAATTCGCGTATATTTCGTTTTAAAATTTGATTAACATCACTTTTGTTATTACTAATTTTCAATTATCACTTTATCAATTTAATACGATATGAGTCTCCGTCTCGCCATCCGACCAGGATGGGAGCTGATAGAAGACCCCCACTGAATTGCATGCAAATAGCAGAATGAAAACAAACCGAAGGAAATGTCAAAACAAAGTTTGCCAAAAACACGTGAGCGTTACTTTTGTACCAGACTGTACATTTAAGAATAGTTTTTTTCCTTTCTCAATAATTTATATTACCACAGGAAAATCTAGTTTTTAGACACATTTTTATGAAAATATATAACAAATTTTGCCAAGAAAACATTCTAAAGTAGTAATAAACGTGCACAAGAATATTCGACACGTATTTGAAAAAAACTTCACCAACGTCCTATACGTGACCAACTTCACTATTGTTCTAGTCCACACACACACACACCACACACTGCCTGTTGTCAAACATCTTTCTTCAAGTTTGTGCGAATTTGTGATATTTTTTCCGTCTTTTCATTCTTGTACTATCGTGTTGACATTCTCAATTGGTATCGTATCGGGTCAGCTTCAATGATCGCCCAAAACCCAGTGGAATTTCCCATTTAATTCGTTGCAGTTGAGGTTAGTCTATTCTGCTTTTGTCCTCTTGCGTTTTGTGTGCTGACAACTCGACTAGAATCTGACATCTACTTGACTTTTCTTCCATTAGCCAACTTTGCATGATCGATTTTCATCGGATCGCGTTCATTCTCTGCGTTTTCCCCGTCCGGATCTTTAAGAAGTATTGTGGGCGGTAGAATGCCCAATCCCGGAGATGATCCGGACGATGGTGCCAATATCAATTGGCATAATTTGCATCATGGCTATATGAGCAACATGCCTGTGCAAATGCCACCCGATCCGCTTCATCAGGTGCCACCACAGCCGCCGCAACCTATCGGAGGATTGTTCCATCATCAAAATGATTTGTACACGATGTATGCAAATAGTGTACCGCCCGGTATGCAAGGGAACTTTACGATGATGCCCGTGGGTCATGGTAACTATGTGCAGGTCTTCCATCAGGCTGAGAGCCCGGAGCAGCAGCAGGTGTTTAATAGTTATGAGCTGTTTGCACCAAACTCGTTTATTCCGCATCAGGCGGCATTGCATCAATTGCAGCAGCAGCAACAACAGGAGCATCATCACCAACAAGCACAAGGTAAGGTATTTAAAACATTCATATTATAGGGAATTGGATTCGAAGAGGCAGCCGAAAGAATATGTGGAATGGTCAGATGAAAATGCAACAACGTATTGCCCGTGTAGCATAGACCGCCAGCATACATGTCGGATTTCTATTGACTAAATGTTACACATCTCCCCTCATGGTAACACACTGCGGTACCACCTTTTGTAGGGCTAAACTATGAAGTACACTAGGTCTCTCGATCAGTTCCGCAGAGGAGGCTAAAAAAGGAGGATGTGTTATTGAAAAAAAAACATGGAAGTAGATTTTAAAGGTCCGTTACCAGTCAAAAGGAGTATTAAAACTGTCCCTCCATGGTGAAAGAGGCATCTTCTAAGTTACGAGATATCTTGAATATTATCAGCAAGCATAACCAAGCATAAGCTTTGGCTAAAAATCTAGAGTTCCGCATAAGCTCAAGCCTGGGATGATTTCTGCCAATCCTTAGGTGACGTGAAGGACGTGGAGAATTGGTCCATTTTGTCCAAAGCAAATTAGTGTCCGTCCGTAATAAACAGAGCGGATGGCATTTCTGCTGAGGTTAAGAGCATTTGCATGAACTCCGCGATCGTATAGATAGTGAACCAGCAGAGTATCCTCGTATTCTTTGTATAACGGAGGAGCAGATTATCTATCTCCCCGTAAGGGGGAGGATAAAGGTTGAAAGGCTCCGGCCGATTCCTATATCCTTTTCAGTTGTGGCATAACTGCCGACCCTTGGCTATGCAGGAGGAGCTTCATAGGGTGAACGGCTCCGGCCAATTGCTATGTTTCTCTACGGGGCGTTACTATCCCGCATTATCCGAGTAACCGCGGCGCCTGAGTGCTGTATTAACAACTTCAGCGTCTCAGGTTACTAAATGTAATAGGGTGACAAAAAACAAATAGTCAATCACCGAAGCAGCACCTCCGAGGCCTCTCCATAATGGACCTTTTACGAATACTATCATGGTTAAGCGATGGGCCGACAACCCATCCTTGGAAACAATTCTACGTCAAGAAACCTGGAATGAAAGCCTAGGATTGGACGGATACAACCCAACGACGACTTCGCAAACGAACAACTGATTACTCTTTCGGAACCTGTAATGCACGCTCCCTGAATAGGCCAGGGTCCTTAAGGGCCCTCTTGGATCAGGTGGAAAAATATAAGCTGAGCATAGTTGCACTCCAGGAAACAAAATGGCTTAGTAGCGAGATTGATGACCGAAATTCGTACACAAACTTCACAAGTGGAAAACCTTCGGGCCACAGGGAGTTTGGAGTGACGTTCATTGTAAACAATCAACTTAAGCCGCATGTTATCGACTTCAAACCCATAAACGAGTGGCTGTGTGCGATTCCCATTAAAACCAGGTTCTTCAATCTCTCTGGCTCATAAACGCGCAAGCTCCCACCGAAGTCAGTGAAGACGCGGTTAAAGACGAGTTCTATCACCGCCTACAAAATCTCTTCGATTCACTTCAATCAAACGATGTCAAATTGCTGCGGGGGATTTTAACGCCAAAGTCGGAAACGAAAGTTGGCATAGGGGGATTACTGGAGGGTACAGCCTCCATGAAAACTGTAACGACAATGGCCAACGACTAATTGACTTCGCGACCAGCAAACATATGGTCATTAGCTCTACGTATTTTCCGCATCGTCGCATTCACAGGCAGACCTGGAGATCTCCGGATCAACATACCGTCAACCAAATTGACCACGTCCTCGTCTATAAGAGATGGGCATCGAGCATTATGGATGTTCGATCCTATCGTGGAGCAAATATTGATTCTGACCACTATATGGTGAAGGCGACCTATAGGTGCTGAATTTCTTCGGTGCATCATTCGAGACTCAACCCGGCAAAAAAATTTTGCGGTTGACAAATTGTTGGATGATGCCACGGTGGTTGCTTATACGACTGCCCTTGAGGAGAAGCTACCGCTCTTGCTAAATAACATCAGCAACGAAGGCGCCCTTGAGATCTGGGATACACTCAAAGACACCATCAAAGAGGTCGCAGAGGAGGTTGTGGGCTACAAAGCCAGGAGCCCGAAATCATTATTTGACGAGGAATGTCAAAATTGGTAGATGCGAAAAGAGTGAGAACTACAGAGGCATTTCATTAGTTTGTACGACTTATAAGGTTTTATCTAAGATTCTGAATCAACTGAATGCATCTGATTTCTGTTCCCTTAATAACGACCAATCAACTTGCGTCACTGGGTCATGCACGATTTCACCGGATATATCCATTGCCAGCCCTTAACTTATAAATGACATTACCTGAGAACCTAACATTACAAGTTAATGACCACAGACGGAACAAATGGAATTCTCACCTCCAAAACACAAATTCCTGCGCAGGTGTGAGCAATCTCTGAAGGACTGTGAGAGGCCTTTCTAACTCCGTGAAAACGAGAGGAAAGGTCGCGATCAAGTTTGGCGCTACTACCGTAAGCGACGACAGAAAATTAACCGATTCAACAAACAACTCGACGAACACTCATGTAAGGATCCGCTCAAGCGCAAAATTACAAGGGTCATCCGAAATACCACAGTTTTCAAGCCACCCTCCATGAAGTCCCTGGTGTCATACAGAAAGCTAATAAATCTAAAGCTTTTGGTCTCGACAGTATTGCGATGATAATGCTTAAACACCATGAGGAGCGCCAGCGCAGTTTGGACAAATGTTTTGGATGTCCGGGTTGATGCGAGAAAAGTACGAATTGAGGCGCGAAGAAAAGCTTGGCCGAAGTGAGCTAATGTCGCTCTGGTGGCTCTCGGGAGCCTAATCTCCTCAGGCGGGATTGGTGGTGGACGCACTAAGAGGACTCTATTCGCGCCTAAACTCGCAATAGACCGACTCACTTCTACAGTGTGAATCGCTGCGATGGCAGCTCGAAAGGCATATTCATCGTAAGGGTATAAGGCTTGTATCCCTGGACTTCTCTCTATAGGTCTCGTAAACCACGCCTGACATGTCGTGGTGTAGGAATTCGGTCCATGAGACTGTGGGGATGATTGGGATGATCCTCACGGTAGCAACCAAGAAGATACTCTTTTGAGAGTAGGATATTGTGGTCACGTATTGACATCTCTTGATGTAAGTAATCCTGGGCAGACATCAGGAGGCAACTTGTGGCTGTGCGTAGAGTAGAATTTTGACAGACCTGAATTTTGGACCAGTTTGTATCACATAAACTATGCGACCAAACTGGAGCAGCAAAATCAGAACAGGTTTGTTGCCAATGCATTCATACACCGCCCACTGACAATCTCCTGACCAGGTGGTAAGAAAAGTCGCAGAAGATTTAGACGCTGAGATGGCGAGTTTTCTGCTTTGGAAAAAAAGCTTATAATCGTGCTAGGTAACGATTAATGAGGAGGTCCATATCATACCTATTCGCCTCTTTCGGAACCTGTAATGCACGCTCCCTGAATAGGCCAGGGTCCTTAAGGGCCCTCTTGGATCAGGTGGAAAAATATAAGCTGAGCATAGTTGCACTCCAGGAAACAAAATGGCTTAGTAGCGAGATTGATGACCGAAATTCGTACACAAACTTCACAAGTGGAAAACCTTCGGGCCACAGGGAGTTTGGAGTGACGTTCATTGTAAACAATCAACTTAAGCCGCATGTTATCGACTTCAAACCCATAAACGAGTGGCTGTGTGCGATTCCCATTAAAACCAGGTTCTTCAATCTCTCTGGCTCATAAACGCGCAAGCTCCCACCGAAGTCAGTGAAGACGCGGTTAAAGACGAGTTCTATCACCGCCTACAAAATCTCTTCGATTCACTTCAATCAAACGATGTCAAATTGCTGCGGGGGATTTTAACGCCAAAGTCGGAAACGAAAGTTGGCATAGGGGGATTACTGGAGGGTACAGCCTCCATGAAAACTGTAACGACAATGGCCAACGACTAATTGACTTCGCGACCAGCAAACATATGGTCATTAGCTCTACGTATTTTCCGCATCGTCGCATTCACAGGCAGACCTGGAGATCTCCGGATCAACATACCGTCAACCAAATTGACCACGTCCTCGTCTATAAGAGATGGGCATCGAGCATTATGGATGTTCGATCCTATCGTGGAGCAAATATTGATTCTGACCACTATATGGTGAAGGCGACCTATAGGTGCTGAATTTCTTCGGTGCATCATTCGAGACTCAACCCGGCAAAAAAATTTTGCGGTTGACAAATTGTTGGATGATGCCACGGTGGTTGCTTATACGACTGCCCTTGAGGAGAAGCTACCGCTCTTGCTAAATAACATCAGCAACGAAGGCGCCCTTGAGATCTGGGATACACTCAAAGACACCATCAAAGAGGTCGCAGAGGAGGTTGTGGGCTACAAAGCCAGGAGCCCGAAATCATTATTTGACGAGGAATGTCAAAATTGGTAGATGCGAAAAGAGTGAGAACTACAGAGGCATTTCATTAGTTTGTACGACTTATAAGGTTTTATCTAAGATTCTGAATCAACTGAATGCATCTGATTTCTGTTCCCTTAATAACGACCAATCAACTTGCGTCACTGGGTCATGCACGATTTCACCGGATATATCCATTGCCAGCCCTTAACTTATAAATGACATTACCTGAGAACCTAACATTACAAGTTAATGACCACAGACGGAACAAATGGAATTCTCACCTCCAAAACACAAATTCCTGCGCAGGTGTGAGCAATCTCTGAAGGACTGTGAGAGGCCTTTCTAACTCCGTGAAAACGAGAGGAAAGGTCGCGATCAAGTTTGGCGCTACTACCGTAAGCGACGACAGAAAATTAACCGATTCAACAAACAACTCGACGAACACTCATGTAAGGATCCGCTCAAGCGCAAAATTACAAGGGTCATCCGAAATACCACAGTTTTCAAGCCACCCTCCATGAAGTCCCTGGTGTCATACAGAAAGCTAATAAATCTAAAGCTTTTGGTCTCGACAGTATTGCGATGATAATGCTTAAACACCATGAGGAGCGCCAGCGCAGTTTGGACAAATGTTTTGGATGCCCGGGTTGATGCGAGAAAAGTACGAATTGAGGCGCGAACAAAAGCTTGGCCGAAGTGAGCTAATGTCGCTCTGGTGGCTCTCGGGAGCCTAATCTCCTCAGGTGGGATTGGTGGTGGACGCACTAAGAGGACTCTATTCGCACCTAAACTCGCAATAGACCGACTCACTTCTACAGTGTGAATCGCTGCGATGGCAGCTCGAAAGGCATATTCATCGTAAGGGTATAAGGCTTGTATCCCTGGACTTCTCTCTATAGGTCTCTTAAACCACGCCTGACATGTCGTGGTGTAGGAATTCGGTCCATGAGACTGTGGGGATGATTGGGATGATCCTCACGGTAGCAACCAAGAAGATACTCTTTTGAGAGTAGGATATTGTGGTCACGTATTGACATCTCTTGATGTAAGTAATCCTGGGCAGACATCAGGAGGCAACCTGTGGCTGTGCGTAGAGTAGAATTTTGACAGACCTGAATTTTGGACCAGTTTGTATCACATAAACTATGCGACCAAACTGGAGCAGCAAAATCAGAACAGGTTTGTTGCCAATGCATACATACACCGCCCACTGACAATCTCCTGACCAGGTGGTAAGAAAAGTCGCAGAAGATTTAAACGCTGAGATGGCGAGTTTTCTGCTTTGGAAAAAAAGCTTATAATCGTGCTAGGTAACGATTAATGAGGAGGTCCATATCATACCTATTCGCCTCCGTGGCGAATACGGTACAGTCTTCAGCATAGGAAATCACGCCAATGCCTTCTGGTGGTGTTGGGAGACCAGATATATATGTAGATGTTAAACAGGTGAGAGATAGTACCCCGCCCTGTGGAACTCCTAATTTGATTTTCCAAAGCTTAAGACATCTGCCCCGAAACTTAGTGAAGGATTGCCTACCAGCTATATAGTTAGCAATTCAACGAATGTGCAGGAATAAGCATATTTAACAAGTTTGTTAAAAGAATAGAGTGATTGACGTTATCAAACGCATTTGATAGATTGCCACCAAGACGGTTCTATGGCACGGAGTACGTTGATTTTCCTGAAGCCATGCTGATGAGGTTCTAGCCTAGCATGAGCTACAAGAGTGGGGTGGATAAGGGCCTCCAGCGTCTTTGCGACAGGAGACAGTATAGTTATGGGTTGGTAGGATGCACCGAGTTTAGCGTTTTTCCCTAGCTTGGAGCAAGGAACGATACGTCCTATTTTCCAGATATCAGGGATGGCAAGCTTGGAGATCGACATGTTAAAGACGTGAGGTACTCAATAGCTGGAAGGTCGAGATGTTTAAGCATGACCATCGAAATGCCATCAGGTCCGAGGGCCTTGGAGTTAATTTTGCACTTGAGCCCATCGGTGTTCAATAAATTGCTTATTTAACTGGCTCGCGTAGTGAAGAGAATTGCTGGTTTCTTTCTTATCGAAGGCTATGGCTATATTGCCCTTATCCATGTTGAAGTTGCAAACGCCACGTACAGTAGACCAACTTGCTGGCACCGTCATTAAAGTTACATTCATTCAGGTGCTCATGTCATTTCGCCTTCGGATTGTCTTTAACTTGCCGTCTAATTTCGATGTTAAGCTCCTGAATTCTGGGGTCACCAGAGTGAGCACGTCTGATATTATCACGTTCATCGGCTAACCTTGCGGCACTCGTAGGGCAGTTTGGTCGAACGGCAGGGATACCTCCTGCAGGAATGAATGAAACGAGCTTTGGCAATGACGTTCCTGATATTCCGTTCGGCCTTGTGCACATTGGTGGGAGGAGGTAGCTCGTTGAACTTCGCCCAAGTAAATGTTTTGACTTGGTCAGGTCAGCTGGTGTGTTTATTCTGACAATGATTGGGGGGTGATCGGAAGGGAGACCGGTACGTGTCTCTCAGGAAGTTTCACTAATTACGCTGGCACTAACAATAGTTATATCCGGAGAGCTAATGCAAGTCTTAGCGTCACGTGTCAGCGATTGTTCATTGCGAGTGCAGAACTCTTAAGCGTCAAGAGATTCGGCGATAGCTACACCCCTGGCATCGTTGGGAAACGCAGAATGTCAGAGTTAATGGTAGGCATTTTAGTCGCCAAGAATGACCCTGTACTCTCCTGTAAGTAGAGGACCAATATCGAAATGATAGCCAGACGAACAGCTGGAGTGAAGTGGTACATAATTTCGATATTGGTGCTCCCTGATGAAACTGAGATGGCTTGTAATTCCGCCGTATCGGCAGCAACTAAAACTAATACACTGTAATGTACGGACTTGTGTATTAGGAAGGTAAGTCCACCTCCAGGTTAAGAATTATTCGTGTCGCCTTATCTTTCCTTCCATAGTATAATATATTCACCTTGAGGCGAGTTCGCGTGGAGTTTCGTCTCTTGGATGGCAACAATCAGAATTCTATTGCTTACTCAAAAAATGTGTTATCTGAGGTACTTTGTTAAGAATGACATTGCAGTTGAACTGCAATATGGACACCGGTGTAAAAATTGCTGGCGGAGGGGCCGGAGTCAAACTTAGTCTAGTATTCAAGATCACATTATTGGGGGGAGTAGGGGGAAATGGTTATGAGGAAGGGTCTGGTGTTGCCCGAGGCCTCCCAGTAAACCTACGACCCACTGCAACATATGATCCTTGAATGTACTGACCCATCCTTCTCAAACCTGAGCACCTAAAATAAACCTACTCCGAAACGCAACTACACTGAAGTGACCTGGCATTCGAACCTATACGTTGGTTTCAGACACTAAAAATCTATAGTCTTACTGTGTCAGGATTTGTTTCAAAACGTATTAGAAGAATTGAGAACAGCCGCTCCGAGATGAAATGCTCCTAATAAGACGAAAAGCACATAAATCGAATACACAGACATATGTACACAACCTTTCTACATCGAGACCTTCGAAGCTTTTGCCAGGGAGGCGTTTAGCAACTTTGGCTGTTTGCGTAACAAACGAGTGTGGTCCTAGGCTTGAAATTGCCGTGAAGCAATGGTTGCCAGTAGTTCCATAGATCCCCTTGCTAACCGGACGCTATCGCATTCTATTCGGTGGTATGAGGTATGGCACTGCCCCTCTTGAACATTATTTACGAAAATGTACAGACACTAGTCGGCATATATATTTTGTATCTTGTGCTTTTGCGCCCTGCTATTGATTCCTTTTAACTGGAGTGGATAACTGTAACTTCTTAACTCATTGCCGGACACAACGCCAAAATTTGACACGATTTGTATGTCAAATGCTCAAAATTGGACGTCTATAGACGTTCTGTCCGGGAAAGGGTTAAAATCGATATCTTCTCTGATTTAGTTATAGGAAGTTCCAGTTATTCCCTATGCCGACCAGTGTATTTGGTAGAACATTTGCCTATAGAAGGAAGAATCTGCATTTTACTTTGACTTTAGTGATTTTGCATTTACCATGCAAATTGTTAAAAAAAATCAGTGCTGATCTGTTCCGGAGGTTGTTCCAGAATACTTTGAATAGGTCTTCGTTCGCTAATCCGGTCAAATACAGAATTCAGAAATGTAACTTCGAAAGTGACGCTGACACAGCTTAGGTCAGGTCAGACTGGTCTTCGCGCCTCAATTCCTATATATTTCGAATATATCCGGGCATCCAAAATATTGGTCCGATCTGCGGTAGTGCGCCTCATGATGTGGACCACATGTTTCGATGCCCTGCTGCATCCACTACCCTGACCCCGGTGCCAGTATAAGATAACCCTATCGCAACTGTTGTATGGGTTGAGGCAATATACGAGAACGACGAAACTTAGAACACATCCCCATATATGCACAGCAGTCTACGCGTTTCTTCGTCGCTACTGCAGCAACACTTTCACTCTCGACATATTTCAAAAACATAATGTATTGTTCCTATTGGTCCCAATAGAATGGAGTCTACTACTCCATATAACGCCAAATACAATAAATGCTTGACACCTATAGTTTGAATCTTTGGAATTGAACATGAATCTCTACGTATTTTGTGATAGTTATAAACATCAAAACTGTTTTTTGTCCATTTATAGTTGCCAATCCAGATTTATCATCTCAGCCAACGCAGAACCACTATGTTAGCGACACAGCCACTAATATGTTCATCAATCGTTTGGCGACCAACTGGAAACCAAACGTTTCTGGAACATATTCGCCATTTGGCGAGCAACATTCTCACTTAAAATCGTTCGGTCACGTTCTGGACACACCACCTCAATCGTCGTCATCCGCCCCACCATCATCGCCGTCATCATCACTATTGCATCAATCACCGGCTAACTTGGAACCGCCACCATTGTCAGCCTCGAACGTGCATGTTGACAAGGGCTTCTCAAGCACACCAGGCAATCTTAACATCTCCAACAATACGAATGGCAATCTGGAGAGCAACGCTTGTAGTCCAACGGTCGCAAATATCGTCCCGGAAGTACGAAAACAACGAATTGTTGCCGAGGTGAAACCAATGCGTTTGTCGTATTCCGATGTTCTCAGCAAGAACGTCACCGTCAATCAGCAATCAGCATTGAATGAAACTTCCAGCGGAAACTATTCATCATCATCTGAGTCGAACCTGAATGTGTCGGGCAACAAGACATTGAAATCTGTTGCCGACAGGGTTGCGAAAACTGGACTAATTTCGGACGAGAAAAAGAACGCTACGTCTGAGACACGAGACAAGTCCGAAACAAAAGGCAAGAAATTTGATGTGCAGAGCTCGTTCCGCAATGACGATTACGCGGCGTCATTGAATGCTGCACCGCTAAATACTAAACGCAAGCCGAACGGTGAGGATAGTAGTCGCGAAAATGGCACGAAAAAAACTTCCAAGAAATCAACGACTCTCCCCAACAAAAAGTGGATGCCGAAAAGTTTGAACAATGGTGACAATGCTAAACGCCAATCGTACAAACACGACCTGGACGATGACGTGAGGAAGACGTCCTCATCAAACGCATGGGAAAATGACAAGGAACTATACAATGTAACAAAACTGTACAGTGAAGCGGAAAATGAGACCGAAAATAATTTGAAACAACCAAAATTCTGTTACCCGGATACTTCGCGTGTAGGCAGAAAATCTCGACGAACTGCATCCAGTCAGAAGACTAATATCCGTTCCTCAGAAAGGCCAACCTATTACTCGCGTCGTAGCAAAAATTCCCAGCAAAATGCCAAGTATGAGATGCTTATTAAAATTGCGGAAAAATGGTACGAGTATATGATGAAAGTGTTAATCTGGCTGTTCTATTTGGTGTACGATATCGTTGTCCTGGGCTTTGGCATGATCTACGATCGAATGAGTAACTATATCATTTCCATGTGTTCAGTTTTGAAGAATTTGCGACAAGACTTGCGAAATAATTCCGGTAAACCGAGTGCTTGGATAAATAACTTGTTCAAGAGTTTTGATTCGAAATTTATGAAAAATTCCAAATGGGCATTTTGGCGACGCTTCACGGAAAAGAAACCTTCGGAACCGACAACGGATTACTATGAGAACGGACGACTTCCACAAACGGGTGACGAGGCAATTTATTCGTTGCTGAATTGTAAAGGCAAAGATGCGTACAGGTGAGTTGACAACACTTATCTTCTATTCAAAATGTCGATTAATCTTGTGTTTTCCTCTTTGTCAGTATTCTGGGTGTGAGTTCGGAAAGTTCACAGGAGCAAATTCGAAAGCATTACAAGAAAATTGCTATGCTCGTCCATCCGGATAAGAACAAGCAACCAGGAGCCGAGGAAGCATTCAAAGTATTGCAGCGGGCGTTTGAATTGATCGGTGAACCAGAAAATCGACAAACATACGATAAAAGCTTAGCCGAACAGATGGACGCGAAGAAGCAGTGGTCGGAACTTCATGATCTTCTGTCTCAGTTGCAACAGAAAATTGCCGAAGCCGCTAATACAATAAGGTAAATTATAAGACTAGAGAGTTTCAAATCTTTCCACTGTACAGTTGTGGAAAACTTGACTTATCGTTCCATTCTATACACCAACTGCGATGCATGTCTGTAGTATTATGGCACGACAACTTACCAGCTCTATTTGAAACTACGTGGAACTTTGTCTGTTGGAGGAGAAGAGCCCCCAACGGGAGAAATGTCGAGTTATTCACGATCGAGCTTCATGTCTTCGCGGCAAATCAAATCTTCATAGAATTCTCCCGCTAAAATTCAAGTGGTCGTCTTGTGCACAAATAGACCACATACACAAGGCCTGATGAGTTTGTCTATCTGTACGAAACCACAAAGTTTGGGAAATATCGCCTAGAATTGAGGAAATTGAGGTAAACAAAGTTTCGTACCAATCGGGACTCGAACCTTTGACCTTCATGTCACAAGGTCAGCACTTTAGCTTCTGAGCTTTAGACGCTCAGAGGCTTAATGCCAATATACCAATGTGATATTTCCGAAATTGAATAACGATATTTCTCAGAAAGCTCTTCTCCTCCAACAGACAAAGTTCCGCGTAGTTCCAAATCGAGCTGGTAAGTTGCCATGCCATAATACGAAAGAAGAATGGAACGATAAGTCAAAATTTTCAAAATTAGTTAAAATTTGCTCCAAGATGTTCGGAAGAGATTTAATACAATAATTGCTATACTGACTGACTGTGTAAAATTTAATTATTTATAGATGTAGTAGCTGCGGATTGAGGCATCCCCGTGTTTTAACCGATCGACCCGCTTATGCAGCACGACAATGTAGTTCCTGTAAAATTCGACATTCGGCACGAGAGGTAAGTATTTCCTTTTGCAAATCGTATAAATCAACTCACCCCCAACATCCCATCCAACATTTCAGGGTGACATTTGGCTGGAAACGACAATATTCCGTGTTGTTTGGCGATATTTGGCACTGATGGAGGGTAAAGTGTACGACATTACCGAATGGGCCAATTGTCAAAAGGGTGCTCTTGCCTATCTTCAACCCGACTCCCATGTAGTTCAGTATCGTATTGTTCGTGGCGTTCAGGAAAAACAACAGCACGAAAAGCAAAGCAAGGAACGTTCAAAACGGGAATTCGGCAAACTATTGGACAATATTTATAGCGGGCACAATCCAACGGCACAACAAAATGCTACGACGCGACGTCGAACTAAGCGAAATTGAAACGAAGGTGTTTTTTTTTTTGGCCGAAAGTGTTTTGTGTGAAATTGCGTCGAAGTTGTATATTGAATAATCAACATTAATGTACTGTATTTTCATCGTATAATGATAATAATAATAAGACCTCTGACTTTTGAAATTAACAAAATAATGAACCTCTATTTTACGACAGTTTCTATGGACATATTTTTTACACTTGCATATGGACGTTATCCAACAAAGCCAATTTTTACTAAATAATAATCTCCATAATGAAACTATACTTTTAACCGCAATTATAGCGCTACCTACCTTTCTTCATATTAATCTCGGCTAATTTTTCCAATTTCATCGTTCATATGCATTAAATATTCAAATAAGAGCACTTTGGAACCCATTCACTCATTTTTTTATTTTATTTTTCTGTGAAATTAAAAATTACAATAAAATTGTAAAATTGCAAAACAACTATGTATTCAATAAATTCGCATACATAAACAAAATAAAGCATTACTAATATTTAAACAATTTTTTTTTGTTTCTGGGAAAATTGTAGAAATTCCACCTAGGTATTATACGATACTTTCCGCGACATTGATCATTGATATATTTGACTCGTTCATTTCAGCGACAGTCATTCCGGTACGTAGACCTTACCGGAATGACCCATGCTACTCAGCATGACCGAAAGTCGAAACAGTTCCCTTCGATGCACCTACATAAATTCTTCTTCTTTATGACACACTAATTATGTGGACTTGATGAGTAACGTTCCGCTGCCATCCATGTTCATGGCTCGAATTACGTATTCCAGATCAAGGCTGAAGAGCGTTGGTGCCAGTCCATCGCCCTGCTTGCGTCCAATACGAGTTTCAAATAGGTCAGTGAGTATGTTCTGACCCGCGAGACGGTATTAGTCATCGTCATCCTTATGAGTCGCACTAGCTTTGCCGATATAACAAAATGCAGCAATATGTTGCACAGTACACTTCAATTGATAGTGTCGTATGCCTGCTTGAAATCGACAAATAATTGGTACAAGTTTACCATCTACGGGTTTAACGTCAGGGTAGAACCTAGGTGTTATGCCCTTATCGTCGTTTTATAGGTCTTATTGTCAAATGGGGATTTTTTCATTCAGTGCATGCACTTACTTTGAGAAACCCAACTCCATTGAGAGCTACACTTTGCTGAAAAAACCCAGAGTCGTTTTCAAATGAAGATTTTCAAAAATGGGTTTTGAAAAAGTCGATGTAGAGCGCGTTGAGAGCTACATTTTGCTGAAAAAAAAAACAGTCCTAGCTTTCACCGCTTTCGAGGTGCAATTGCAATTATCTCGCTAAATATTGACCCTAGAGGCGTTAAACTTGGCACATGTTGGGTCATCTTTAGGAGGCTGTATCTCGAAAGCGGTGATAGCTAGGACTCTGTTTTTTTCAGCAAAATGTAGCTCTCAATGCGCTCTACATCGAATTTTTCAAACCCTATTTTCGAAAAGTTTCATTTCAAAACACAAAATTGCAATTATCTCGCTAAATATTGACCCTAGAGGCGTTAAACTTGGCACATGTTGGGTCATCTTTGGCAGGCTGTATCTCGAAAACGGTGATAGTTAGCACTCTGTTTTTTTTTTTAGCAAAATGTGGCTCTCAATGCGCTCTACATCCATTTATTCTACATTTGAAACACACAAAATTGCAATTATCTCTTGTTCTGAAGGGGGCTAAGACCATCCATATTACCTTGCTAACGCAAGTTGGGTGATGAGGTTATTTTCCAGTAATAACGTCATATGGTGGTGTTTTTAGGTCCGGTTGAATTACACTTTGTCATGTTCCTGATTCTGACGGATCTCAATCAGGACCTAGTAAATGCTAAAACAAAAAGTAGAGGCTTAAAAAAGGAAGGACGCAACTAATCTTGCGCGACGACCAATTCCGTAATCGTCGCTACCAAGAATACCGTTAGGGAGGGAGGATTGGTTTCTATCATTTCGGCTTAGATTTTGGTCGGTCATTTTGATCTTCTTCATACTTGTTGCCGGTACACAAAGAGTGACATCGCGGTGGATCTATTGTGTAGATTGGAGTAAAATTGATTGGGGCAAGCAGCAGGCCTAAACAATAACAAAATTTTGTATGGATTTTTGCGCAAAAGGATATTTTGAATAAAAATTTGCGAATCTGTTGAATTTTGGTTAAAAAAGAATCATACAAATTTCACTCGGATATTTGTGTGTGTTTTGATAAAATTTGGCTAATTTGAAGCTTACCCATTATCAATTATTTATACAAATTTTTCCGCCAAAGAAGACTGTGAAAAATTTCTGATGTGAGGTTTGCTTTATACACATTATTTTCATTTCGACATTTTTTCTTTCCCAATTTCCGTGGTTGCGCCACTGTTTGCGAGGCTGTATCTCGAAAACGGTGATAGCTAGGACTCTGATTTTTCCAGCAAAATGTAGCTCTCGATGCGATCTACATAGACTTTTTCAAAACCCATTTTTGAAAATTTTCTTTTTGAAATTGCAATTATCTCACTAAATATTGACCCTAGAGGCGTCAAACTTGGCACATGCTGGTTCCTCTTTGAGAGGATGTATCTCGAAAACGGTGGTAGCTAGGACTCTGGTTTTTCCAGCAAAATGTAGCTCTCGATGCGCTCTACATAGACTTTTTCAAAACTCATTTTTGAAAAATTTTCATTTGAAAACACAAAATTGCAATTATCTGGCTAAATATTGACCCTAGATACTTGTGAGGGGGTGTTCGATTAAACATTGAGGAGCTCTTCAAAATGTGAGGCCCAGCGTTTATAAACACTATCGATGTCGCTGATGATATTGCCATACCTTTCCTTACAGAGGCCTGACCTGGGTTGGTATCCATTTTTAATGAGTTTAGTGAATTAATTAGCTTGTAGCTCTCCGAGCGATTTCCTGATTTACAGGCATATCGACTCGGAGAGTGCAAAAAATGACATTCGACCGGTTTCGATCGAATGCATATGACACAGCACTCTCATCAGGTGCCGTCGCTAGTGCTGTGTCATATGTACTCGAGGACGGCACGACCAGGAATGCACCGGCAAGTTGTTACTCAGCCGTATATAAACCAACAAAAATCATTCGTTGCTACGGATCACATTTTAGTCGAATAGCAACTTACAATTACTGTGATCCGTCCAACATCCCACTTTTTGGCTATAACGCCAATGATCACGCATAGTAATATAAATGCATGTTGGGACGCAGCCTCCGCATCACACGAAACAGCCGTGGAGCCCTCCGCTGCCGTCCCTGTTCCCATTTAGTGCGGGTACACAAATTATACATACGTACAATGTTTTTAAGAATGAAGCTCTCCGAGCGATTTCCTGATTTACAGGCATATCGACTCGGAGAGTGCAAAAAATGACATTCGACCGGTTTCGATCGAATGCATATGACACAGCACTCTCCGAGTCGATATGCCTGTAAATCAGGAAATCGCTCGGAGAGCTTCATTCTTAAAAACATTGTACGTGTGTATAATTTGTGTACCCGCACTAAATGGGAACAGGGACGGCAGCGGAGGGCTCCACGGCTGTTTCGTGTGATGCGGAGGCTGCGTCCCAACATGCATTTATATTACTAAACTGATTGTAGCTTAGAGATTATATTCACTAACTCTTTTTCTCTAGCGCTTTCATCCTTCTTGTCACTCTGTAATTTTTCTCATATAAATTATGTCATAAATCCGAATGGACGTCTTCTGGAACTGGTCATGCATAATCTTCCACCATTCTGTGTATCCCTATCATCCTCTCTTAACAGTTACGTGAACCCTGACCCTCATCATCCTCCTCTTTGTATCGAGGTTGCACTTTCCAAGTCTACACCTAAACATGTCTCAAATGTTCCCAGATTTAACTTCCGTAAAGCTGATTTTAATTCTATCTCTGCTGAACTGGAATTAGTTGACTGGTCTTCCTTTTTTGACAATCTTAGTTGTGATAATGCTTTGGATTTGATTTTTTTATTTTTATCTTAGCACGCTTACCGCGCGCTTTACTCCTCTCTTTTTGCAAAAAAAAAGTAAAAACTTCCCTTGGTTTGCTCAAGAGGTTGCTAATGTGTTACGCAAGAAAGATAGTGCCCTTAGTAAGTGGAAGCGCTATCCGTCTCCCCTTACTCTCTCCAATTTTAAACATTCTCGAGCAGAGGCTAAACGTATAACTAAAACTGCAATGGTACTATTACAGTAATATTGATGTGTCTTGCGGCTAATCAAGTGGAGCCTTTCTGGTCTTACATACGATCGCTGAAATCTTCATCCAGCTCGTCCGCATACTTGCAGCTTGACGGCTCTACAGCTAATATTCCAAGTGAAGCCTGCGAATTGTTTGTCAAATTCTTCGCTTCCACTTTTACTCCAGCTAGTTCTTCTTCCTCTAACTTGCTCACTACTTTATCGTCACTTTTCAAATTCCAGCATTAACAACAAGTCCCCTTGAAGTGGCTACTACTACTATTGTGGTCCTACGGAAACTGCCTCTACGGGGCGGACTACACCCGTTTTCTACATGGAAACGGCCAAAAGTTTCCAATATACCTCCCTGGCAAGAGCCCTGAAGGTTTGATGCAGGAAGGTTGTGTTTGTCTGTGTATATGTGTGGATTCGAGTTATGTGTTTTTTCGTCATATTGGGAGCATTACATCTCGGCGCGGCTGCTCTCAATTTTATTAATTCGCGCCGGCATTGAAACAAATCCAGGCCCAGAGGTATGGTTTTGTAGTGTTTGCGGCCAACGAATCGGTACGAATGCCAGGTCAGTGCAGTGTAATTGTTGCTTGGAATGGGTACATCTCAGGTGTTCTGGCCTGAGAAGGGTTGGTCAGCACTCCACAGCATATGTTGCACCGGGATGCATAAATACAGGGCGACCAAGGGCTGCTCCTAGCCCTCCACCTCCTCCTCAGCCCCCAGCACCCCCAAACAATATGATCAGGAATGCTAGGCCTAGTTTAACCCCTGCTCCTCCTCCAGCGGTTTTCACTCCACTGTCCTTATTGCAGTTTAACTGCAACGGCATTCACCAAAAAATCACCGAGATCACTCACTTCATGAGTGTAAACAGAATTCTGATTTCTGCTATCCAGGAGACTTTGCTCCATTTGAACTCGTCTCTTAGCGTCCATGGCAATTACGTTATACTGCGCAAAGATAGACCAGCCGCCAGGAATGATTCTCACCCTGGAGGTGGACTTGCCTTCCTAATATACAAGTCCGTACATTACTGTGTATTAGATGTAGATGTCGACGGTACGGCGGAAATGCAAGCCATCTCAGTTTCATCAGGGAGTACTAATATCGAAATTTTTAATGTATATGTTCCACCACACTCTAGTTGCCCTTCTGGCTATCGTTTCGATATTGGTCCTCTCCTATCTGGAGAGCACAGGATCATTCTTGGTGACTTTAACGCGCACCATGAGCTCTGGCATTCTGACCTCAACAACGATGCCAGGGGTATAGCTATTGCCGAATCTCTAGACGCCTCAGATTTCTGTCCACTCAATGAAGACTCGCCGACTCGAGTCACAGGCACTTGCAGTAGCTCTCCTGACTTAACTATTGTAAGTGCCAGCCTAATCAGTGCTACTCGATGGGAGACGCACACTGCTCTCTCGTCCGATCACCTCCCAATCATAATAAGAGTTGACAAACCAGCAAACCTGACTAAGTCTGAGAAGCGAACGTTTGTCAATCACAAGAAAGCCGATTGGGAGGGTTTCAAAGCATACTCGTCGGCGAAGTTCATCGAGCTACCCACACCAACTAACGTTCATAAGGCCGAAAGAAATATTAGGAACGTCATTGCCAAAGCAGCGGCACGTTTTATTCCTGCTGGACGTATCCCGAAAGTTCGACCTAATTTCCCTACCAGTGCCGCCAGATTAGCCGATGAAGGAGATAACATCCGACGCGCTCACCCAGGTGATCCCAGAATTCAGGAGCTTAACTCCGAAATCAACCGACAAGTAAAAGACTATCGGAAGGCGAAATGGAACGAGCACCTAAATGACTGCAACCTCAATGAAGGTGTCAGTAAACTATGGTCTACTGTCCGCGCCCTATCCAACCCTAGGAAAGGAAAGGGCAATAATGCCATCAAATTTGGCCATAAGAGCACCAGCGAACCCCTTCAGTGCGCAAGCCTGTTCAATAAGCAATTTATTGAACATCCCAAGTCCGATGGCTTAAAGCGTAAAATTAGAAGACGGATTCGCAGCAGAAATGTTGACACTATACCATCGTATACTGCGGACCAGGTTAAAAAAGTCATTGAGAATGCTAAAAATTCAAAGGCCCTCGGACCCGATGGCATTTCGATGGCCATGTTGAAACATCTCGACCTTCCAGCCATTGAGTATCTCACGGCAGCCTTTAACTTGTCGATGTCCACGCTTGCCATCCCTGAAATCTGGAAAACAGGACGGATTGTCCCCTGTCTCAAACCGGGTAAAAGCGCTGGTCTCGGTGAATCCTACCGACCCATAACAATACTTTCACCTGTCGCAAAGACGCTAGAGGCCCTTATTCACCCCACTCTTGTTAAGCATGCTAAGCTAGAACCTCACCAGCACGGCTTCAGGAAAATGCATAGTACCACCACAGCCCTCGATGCGATCACTACACGCATCCGTAATGGGCTAAACCACAGACGTCCTTGCCACAGAACGATTCTTGTGGCAATTGACCTAAGGAGTGCTTTTGACAATGTCAATCACTCGATGCTTCTCGCTAACTTACTGAATATGCATATCCCTGCTCAAGAGATCCGTTGGATTGCAAACTATCTAGCTGGTCGGCATTCCTTCACTGAGTTTCGTGGCAAACGTTCTAAGCTTAGGAAAATCAAATTAGGTGTTCCACAGGGAGGGGTACTCTCCCCCACTCTGTTCAACATCTACATGTCCGGCCTTCCTACACCACCGGAAGGAATCGAGGTGATTTCCTACGCAGACGATTGCACCGTACTCGCCACCGGGGAGGATAAGGATGAAATGCGCCTCCAAATTAATCGCTATCTCGGACGATTACAGGCTTTCTTCCAAAGCCGAAACCTCACCATCTCCGCGTCTAAATCTTCTGCGACATTTCTTACCACCTGGTCGGTGGATTGTCGGTGGGAGGTTGATGTACGTATTGGCAACAATCCAATTCCTACTGTTGCAAATCCTAAAATTCTCGGGCTCCATTTAGAGAACATGATGACGTCAGCTCATCACGCAGCATCCGTTTGTGAAAAGATGCGCAGTAGGAATAAAATCCTAAAAGCACTAGCTGGTAGCACCTGGGGCAAGGATAAAGAAACCATGCTAGTCACATACAAAGCGGTGGGTCGAGCAGTTGCTGATTATGCAGCCCCAGTTTGGTCACATAGTTTATGTGATACAAACTGGACCAAAATTCAGGTCTGCCAAAATGCTGCTCTACGCACAGCCACAGGTTGCCTCTTGATGTCTGCCCAGGATCACTTACATCAAGAGACAAAATTGATGCCAATACGTGACCACAATCTCCTACTGTCCAAACAATATCTTGTTGGTTGCTACCGTGAGAATCATCCCAACAACAGTCTCATGGACCGAATTCCTCCACCACGACATGTCAGGCGTGATTTGCGAGACCTAGAGAGAGAGGTCCAGGGATACAAGAGGGACCCTTACGACGATGATGCATACCGAGCTGCCATCGCTGAGATTCACACTGCAGAAGTGAGTCGGTCTATTGCGAGATTAGGTGCGAACAGAGTCCTCTCAGTGCGCCCTCCACCCATTTCGCCTGAGGAGATTAGGCTCCCGAGAGCCACCAGAGTGACATTAGCTCAACTTCGGTCGAGCTTTTGTTCACGCCTCAATTCGTACCTTTCTCGCATTAACCCGGACATTCAAAACATCTGTCCAAACTGCGCTGGCGCTCCACACGATGTGGGTCACTTGTTTCAATGCCCAGCTGCGCCCACTGACTTAACCCCTATCTCACTGTGGGAAAACCCTATCGCAGCAGCTATGTTTTTGTCCCTTGACATAACGGACGAAAGCATCGACGAACCATAACTCGAATCCACATAGATGCACAGCGGTTGCACACCTTTCTGCACCGCTAAAAGAAGAAGAAGAAGAAGTGGCTACTATTATTGAAAGCCTCAAGGCAGATGGTGGCTCAGGTTACGAGTTACCTAATGTGTTTGTTTAGTCATTGTCTTCCTCTATAAGTGTTCCCCTGCCCATATTGTTTAATCTAAACTTCAATTGTAGCGTTTTCCCTAAATCCTGGAAAGCAGCTAATATCCTACCAATTCCTAAGACTTCTAATACGTCCTCCGTATCTAACTACCGTCCAACATCCTCTTTTATCCTGCTTCTTTAAAATTCTCGATTCAGAGCAACAACACGGTTTCGTCGAAGGTCGTTCTGCTTGCACCAATCTAACGTCTTTTACCAATACTGTTGCACGGGCCATAGACAATCAATGTCAAGTTGATGGTGTGTACACCGACTTTTCAAAGGCATTCGACACTGTTTATCATAGCATCTTCCTCGCCAAACTAAATAAGTTTGGTGTTAGGGGAAACCTTCTAAACTGGTTTTCGTCTTACTTATAAAGGGTCCGCCAATAAGCGCGCTCGAACTTTAAAATGAAATAAAGCAAGTTGTGTGAGAGGTATAAATGAAATTTATTTTTTGTTTGAAAGAGTATTCGAAGGCATTATGTATGGAAAATAACATCGTTCAAGTGGCCACCTCGGCTTCGCTTGGTGGCGCGCATACGAGAAGTCCAATTTTCAATGACTTTGGCGCACAAATCGGGCTGTATTTCATCGATGGCGTGGCGTATGTTGACTTTGAGGTCATCAGTGTTTGTGGTTGGTTTGCGTAGACCTGCGATTTAAGAAAACCCCACAAGAAATAGTCTAGTGGGGTTAAATTGCACGATCTCGGTGGCCAGTTGATGTCGCCTCCGCGCGAGATAACCATTCCTCCGAAGCGCTCGTGCAGAAGATCCATTGTGGCGCGCGCTGTGTGGCTCGTAGCGCCGTCCTGTTGAAACCACATATCCTCGACATCCATATTGTCGATTTCATGCCAGAAAAAGTTCGTTATCATGGATCTGTATCGTTCGCCGTTTACGAGCGGAACGTTGCTCGAACCGATGAATGATTTTCGTAATAAGTTTTAATGATTTGCACATGTTGCTCGCGGCTGAATTGGTTCATGGTGATTTGTGAAGATACACTGAATAATAACAACTAGGTTTGATAACTCTACCACAAACAACATGGCCGCCATGAGCTGTCAAAGATCGAGCGTCCCTATTGGCGGACCCTTTATAACTGTGAGTTGCGGGTTATCTATAACGGCTCCTCCTCTGCCCCTTTTTGCCCCACATCAGGTGTTCCCAAGGGTCAATTTTAGGACCACTTCTGTTCAATATTTTCATTAATGATTTGCCTCTGGTAATTTCATCTTCTTGTCTTTTTTATGCCGACGACCCGAAAGTTTACAGGGCTATCAGGTCTGTTGATGACTGTTTTTTCCTTGAGGATGACCTAGATGCGTTAGGAAACTGGTGTGAAAGAAACCACCTTAATCTAAATGTACAAAAGTGTCACACTATGACCTTTTCTTTAAAACATAATCCTTTGATATTTGACTATCAAATCAGAGCAGCCTTAAGTAAAGTTGACCGCTTTAAGGACCTGGGGGTCTTATTTGACAGCAAGCTGAAATTTGAACTGCATGTATTTGATAGATGCAGCAGAGCATCTAGAACGGCTAGCTTTGTCCTACGTAATTCTCACAACAACAATACTTATACTTGTCTTCTACTTTCCAATTCCCTTGTGCGTAGCATATTCTTGAGTCTTGTTCTCCTGTTTAGTCCCCTCACTTAGAGTACCTTCATGCCTTCATTCCGGGTCCCCTATTGTTCTTATATTGATCGTCTGACACTATTAAATGTCCCTCATCTTGAGAAACGCAGAGTGTTTCTGGATGAGTGCTTTCTATACAAAATCTGCAACAGTCCATCTCCTTTGGCTTTAATTAACGAAATCACTGTTCGCGTTCCTACTAGACCTACCAGGCTGACAACATTATTTGCAATTCCTTTCGCCCGCACAGAGTTATACTTGCATTCGCCATTGCTACGTTTACCAAGGAACCACAACATTTTCCAACTTGGTCCTTTCTCCTTGTCACTCTATTTATTTAAGATCGCAGCAAGGAACATTATCTTTGACGGGTTTCTCGTTTTTAGTCTTTTTTTATTCTTATTTTTTCTTTTCCTTAATTTTTATTTTCTTCTCATTTACTAATTTTCATTTCTCTTTGTATTCTTTTCCTTACTGTTTAAAAAACTTTATTTTAATATACATATTAAATTTTTTCCTATCACCTCTTAGTAGCTCCCCCTCATTAATCATTTATGCTATTTTTTACTTTTTTTTAAATTGCTATTTAATCTGTTGTATTTTGGTTTTTTAATATTTAACTTTTGTTGTTCTGTAATTGGTGCCTATGGGCTCTGTTGAACATCATTAAATAAATAAATAAATAAATAAATGAATAGCATTAACTGCTCGTTACGTTTCTTACGTCTAATTAACCTATTCGAAATTCGTCGAAGCTCGTCATATTCGGGTTTTTGGTTGCGCCTTGGGTCTATTGTCGATGTACGTTAAACCAATCGTTTCGGGCTCGCCGGGCTTTATAACCCTCCTCTGCGGTACCTTTGAGTTTATCCCAGATCCCAAGGGCGACTTCGTTGCTGAAGTTGCTTAGCAAGGACGTCAGCTTCTCAGCTGACCTCTATAGTGGTCAGAATCGATGTTTGCACCACGATAGGATCAAACATTCATTACGCTCGATGCACATCTCTTTCAGACGAGTACGTGCTCAATTCGGTTAACGGTATGTTGATCTGGAGATCTCCAGGTCTGCTTGTAGATGCGCCGATGTGGGAAGCACATAGAACTAATGACCATATTTCTTCCGGTCGCGAAGTCTATTAGTCGTTGGCCGTTATCGTTTCAGCTGTGACCTCCCTATGCCAACTTTCATTTCCGACTTTGGCGTTAAAATCGCCCAACAGCATCTTGACATCGTTTGATGGAAGTGAATCGAAGAGATTTTCTAGGCGGTTGAAGAACTCATCTTTAACCGCGTCCTCATTGACTTCAGTGGGGCATGCCCATTTATGAGCCAAATATTTTAGAACCGAGATTTGATGCGAATCGCACACAGCCGCTCGTTTATGGGTTTGAAGTCGATGCGGCTTCAGTCGATTGTTCACAATAAACGCCACTCCAAAACTCCGAAAGGTTCCGAAAGAGTATTCAGTTGTTCGTTTGCGAATTCATCGTTGGGTTGTATCCGTCCAATCCGAGACTTTCATGGCTTGATGTGGATTTTTTTTCTAAGGATGAGTTGTCGACCCATCGCTAAACCATGATAATGATAGTATTCGTAAAACGAAGGAAGTCCATCATGGAGGCGCCTCGGAGATGCATGCTTCGGTGGTTGGCTATTCGACTTTTGTCACCTTAACGTTTAGTAGCCTGAGACGCTGAAGTTGTTAATACAGCACTCAGGCGCAGCGGCGCTTGTTCCAAATGTCATATTATAAATGAATTGACTCAGCCGTTAGCGGTGTTACCCACTATTGTTTCCAGGGGCGCTCGCAGGGAGGACCATGGAAGAGGGCGTTCCCTCCCAAACTCAAAAGACAAAACCACTTAATGTGGCCTAATTTTGCCGCATCCACCATCAATGCAGGAACGAATCTCAGTATTGCAAAGAAAACCTCGACAATTGGAGGTCAACGATTCAGGCGGTCAAGACCCGACGTCGGGCTTTCGTGCCACATTGATGATGAGGAGCACCAATATGCTTTCTATATGTTCGGCTTCATTACAAAATTGTTTAGAGACTTGTACAGTTTACAAACTAAACTTCCCCAAAAGTTTTCTTTTAAATTAATGTCGGGAAAGTAAGTAAGTCGTACACTGATTTTTTGGTCCTCGATACTTGATTTAATCACCCGGACAATGTGAAGTGGAGGAATATCGTGTTAAAAATGCAACGACACACAAGTTTTGAAAATAGGGGAAACAACTTTGAAGTATATTTTAATTTAAGAGCATTTTCCTTCGGGCAAAGTTAAGTTGGGTTTTTACTTTTGTTTTAGCTGCGTGTAGAAATATGCTGAGATATTACCGCCAAAACGGTCGATGTGCCTACACCGCAGGTCGAGCAACGCGAAACCATGGAGCGGCATAAAGAACGAGGCAAGGAAGAAGAAGAGATGTGAAGCATTTTTATCACTGTTTGAACAATAGATAAGCTTGCCTTAATGCCAATTGACCCTAATTCTGTCTAGGTCTATGTGCCAACCGAAGGGTTAATTATCACGTTGGCATTTTGAGAGAGTAATAAATATTACGCAGATTTTATATTCTCAATTGTAAACAAAAAATTGACATTTGAATAAAATTTTCACACATACTATGAACTGCAATAGTGTGAAAACGGTGCCATTTTTATTTTCTGATGCCCACTCTGGACTAACGTATGCTTTCTCCTCGGATTAATGAGATAAGGATTACTTCATGTTGAACATTTTGGTAACCATTTGCTTACATGTGGTTGTAATCACTAACACACTGTCACCAACCAGTGGAGTAGAGGCATTTTATGAATGTTGGGGGCCGCCAATTTTTTTCGATCATGTTTAAATTGGCGTAATTTTAATTCGCTAATAGAAGCTAAAGTAAATATACTAATTATTATAGACCATCATAGTTTTTGTATAAATATATAATTACAATACGAAACGGAAAACAATGCGACAATTTATACATTTCAACTTATCTACTATATTATACATATTAACAACTATGTACATATTTATTTGCCACGGAAATGAATATACACTGCTGGCCAAAATAATAGGTGTACGCATTTTATGTTCCAAACATGGTTGGTTATCACATATTTCTTTATTATTCCACAAAAATTCAGTTAGTTTAGAACTTCAGCATACTTCATTGTTGCACCAAACAAAAATGAGTTTGAAAACTGAATGAAAACTTTTTTTTTTTTTTATAAATAATTTTTTTAATAAATAAGGCATAATAACAATTTTCGACTGGTCATAATAATAGGTGTGATTACAGAATTAAGTAATAAAATTTTATTCCGTCCCTTATGATGACAGTTAATGTTAGTTTTGGTAGACCACAGTTAATACCCAGAATATCCGTTATTATTCTCCATGATCTTATGAATTCTTCTGGGCATGGATGATACCAACTTTCGGCCAGTTTCTAGGGGAATATTGTACCAAACCTTTGGATATTTTCCCAGAATCGCTTTTTATTTTGGCAATCCATTTTTGACACTTGCCTTTTAAGCTCACTCCAAAGGTTTTCTATTGGATTCAGGTCGGGGGACTGACTTGGCCACTCCAAAACGTTAACACTTTGCTCCTCGAACCAAGCTTTGACCAATCGTGATGAGTGCTTCGGATCGTTATCCTGCTGAAATGTCCACAAAAGGGGCATTTTATCCTCAGCGTAAGGCAGCATAATAGTCTTCAGGAGATTCTTGTAGGCAAATCTGTCCATAATCCCATCGATTCAGTATATGGGACCGACAACTTGCCACGAAAAGCAGCCCCATACCATTATGTTGCCTCCGCCATGTATCACGTTTCATGTCTTTTTTGTGAACCGAATGTGAAATTCTTTTTCCTTAGGACGACGAACGTTTCTTCCTGCATCGTTACCAAATATAATCATTTTCGTTTCATCGCTGAAAAGGATATTCCGCCATTTCTTTTCGCCTTGTGGACCGCACCATGTTTTATGAACCGACGCGAAATTTTTCCTCTTCTTCAAATTCACGGATCTAAGCAGAGGAACTTTGCGAGCAATCCTACCGGGCAAATTTGAGCTTGCCAATCGGCGTCGAACGGTTTGTGATGAAATGACATTCCCAATCTCGGTCGCAATTGTCCTTGACGATTTGAATGGGTCGCGTTTGGATAATGTAACGATTCGATGGTCGGTCACTGGTGAAGATTTTTTAGGTGCCCCACGAGTTTTTTCTGGTTTCAGAACATTGGTTACGAAATGTTCGGACGTTCCCAAAGATGTGACAATAAATTTGTAACTTCTCCCTTCATTTCGGAGCTGACGAACAAGCCTTCTCTTCCTCTAGACTGCAGTGACGTCATCGACCCATCTAATGGTAGTTTTAGTTTTTAAATTGCATTAGAGTTTGGTTATAATGCCTTCATTTGATTTATTTTTCTCAATATCTCACCTTCTACAACGGAATAATTCTTAAAATGGATATTCTGTATAAAGAAAACAATGCACACCTATTTTTTTGTCCAACTCAATTTGAAGATTGAGCAAATGAAGGAGCCGTTACCTATGACAACACACGGTTTCCGCGTGAAGATTCCTCAGTTTCATTCAAAACATAGTGCTACTAGATTTCAAAATTGATATTATTCATAGTAAAGAATATTGTTGCTGTTTTTACTACTTTTTTCAAATTTTTTAGTTCACACCTATTATTTTGACCAGCAGTGTATTTAGTTAGCTGCTGTCTCATCGACACATCGCTACATTTGGATTTTGCAATAAAATAGTATCGAGTATGCAGGAATTTGTCTAAAATCAACTTCATAAGATGCGTATAATGAAATGGGACAAGTCAGGCAACTCTTCCGCTTCTCGTAATACGGACCTATTAGCTGTCTCATTTATTCCCTCCACTGGGGAACTAGCATAAGAATCGGCACACTTTCCAATGGGAAGCAATTCCCCAAACCTCCGTTTCGCAGCTGACATCGGAACAGTATTTTTTTATAGGACGAAATTTAAAATCAATATTGTTGTTGTCTACTAACGCAATTTGTTTCAAAATCTTTTTTGCAAAACAAATGAATAATATTTAGTTGCCCCCTACACATGAACCTTTTGCACTACTTCTTTGTACATTCAAGTCGATCAGATGAGGCGAAAGCAGCTGATTGACCTCGTTTGACAAGTGCATTTGTTTACATTTGAATGCAGAGCAAATACCACTCTAAAAAACACAGTTTCGCAGAATTATGTGCGCGCTTTATAAGTTAGACCTAATGTAAGCCCAATACACTTAATCGAACCGTTTACCTGTGAAATTATACATCTGGTCGCTCGCCTCTCCATCGGTTCCGGCATCCTTCCATCACACACTCTATTTTCACACACTGCACTTGAAAATCTATGCAAAAACACACGAGATACGCGAAGCTGTAAAAAATAACCACAAAATCAAATATTTTTGAGTACTTTTTCTTTTCTGAGAAGGACGAATTACGCTGGAATAAGCTCACCCGGCACACTCAACTTGCATTCACCCGAAATAACACAAAAGCGCGGGTTGATGAAAACGTCAAACGAGGTCAAGCAACTGATTAAAAAACCAAAAAAGAAAACAACAGTTTGGCTACCCTCACCGACGCACACAGACAGCTTATGAGTCTGTCCTTTTCTAATTCGTCCATGGCTTTCTCTAAGGACAGGCCGAACTTGGTTGAATTTAATCAGCTGGTAATCCGGTTTTTATATCTAGATTGCGTTGTTACAACGCATTTTTCTAGAGGAAACCGATAAGGAAGAGGAATTGTGGAGCCGTCTGTCTCTCAAAAATTCACACAATTTTGTTATTCCGTCTATTGGCTGATCATACATATGCGCAACTTTTCAACATGAAACTAAGCTCCTCTTTAAACGTTTTTTTATTGCTGTGCATCAAAGTAAATTGAAATTCTCTTTTTGATATATGTTTGTATGTGCGCGACTGCTCACGCCATTTATTAATAAAGCATTATGCTCAGTGAAATATTACATGTCCAGATGATGGACGATTCTCCCACTATACATATACATGATTAATTTCATACCTGAAAAATTAATTCCTCAACGACAAAATAATAAATGTTCGATATTTTCAGTTTGTATTACTCGTATATGCATTTTGAGCAAATGTATTTATAATGCAGTGTTTTAAAACTGTGTCAAAAACAGCCAGTATATCAACAGTACGAAATTCTAGAATATATTGTCAATCAAAACAAAATATTTTCAACTGATTTATTTCTTTGCACTACGGTTGTATCAATCAAAGTTATTCTATTATGTATTGAGTAATTAAAAAAAAAGAAACATATGTATTGCAATTAACAACTTAAACAACAATAAATTTACTTTACAACTTAAATGGTATCTTTTTAATTCTTTATTTGCCCACCATCTGCCAGTGGACTTACTAATTTACAGACTCAATAGGTTGTACAGTAGGAAAACATAAGATTATTTTGTTAAAATTGAAAATATGAACAAAATTACAATTATACTTAACAGTCATTTACAATAGATTTATAATGCGTCCCTAGCTATAAAACTATGTCATATTTTACGCCATATATGCAATTGTATCGTATGTAGCGGATTATCGCGTGTGCATTGTTTTCTCTAGATCTTTACACGTTGATATTAGTAAACATAAGTAGATTCCAATGAATTGGTATAAACAAAAGAGAAGTAAAATAAATTCATAAAACTTAACACATAAATAGATGAATATCTAAAACATAACTAATTATTATTAAATTATCGAGAAAAAATCATTATTGTTTAATATTTTAGATAAACACAAATATGATTAAATTGCAATAAAAATGAGTTCATACAAATATTTTTTTTTAGTTTGTACTGATTTCTTTTCGCAAAACTAATTAAATGATGGGTAATGTATAATTTTATAAAAGGAAATTATGTATAAGGACTGTTGTTTGCTATTTTATTGCTGTAATTCAATTTGAAAGTAAAAGCAAAAAAAGTAACAACACAGATAATGGTATTTACAAAAAAGAAAAATTTTTAAAAAATTAACAATATTTAATTTTTTTTAATATGCGACAATTTAGCCAAATAGACTTTAACTACTTTGCAATATATTTTTAATAAATCTCTACAGTAGTACCTATATAATGGTATCCAATATTCTCGTGTATTAATTTGAAAATATCAAAAATGAAAATATCTCCTATAACAAATTTATTTTTCCCGAAATATTACAAAATATGTACATATATCAGAAAAAATGAGTTTACACTCAGTTTAAACTAGGTTTTAAGTTTTTACATACATAAATATAGTTGATCAGCTTTTTATAAGTATGTGTGCATAATACATTATTCCGGTTGTTTTTAATATGTTTTGTTTAATATCGAATGTTAATGCACCCTTCATTATAACCGTAAGCATAATGTAAATCATAAATATATTATATGCAATTCACTCAGTTCTTCTTCACTATTGCTAATAGTATCATTTGTTTTATTGCTACTGTTATCATTAAATTCATAATCATAATCATCTGAAGCGCTAGTAAATGTTTTTGACTCTGTTGAAAAAATTGTTGTTGCTCGACACATGACACTTATCCCGTTTCTACTACTGCTACTACTACTACTATCCTCTGAACTGACGGTGCAATTGTTATTATTGGCCATAGCCTCTATGAAACAATGTCAAGTTTCACAACGAGATGACGATGATGATGAAGATGTGTTTGATTTTGTGCTTGAAAGTTTCTCTTTCATCTTAGCCAAAAGACTTTCGAATGAATCCTCCTTATACGAAGGAACAACACGCGGTGGGCCAGCCATTGGATATCCTAAATTTTGAAGACTATTCGTTGCAGCACCGTCTGAAAATTATAAAGGAAAAAATATTTTTTTTTATTTAGTTTCAATTTAGAGTCAATCAAGTTGTTTGCTTTTAGTTTTAGTTCCTAGTTAAAAGTCGATTCACACATTGCAATCGTCAGCCAGTCACAGAGATGTTACAAATTGACAGATGTCCATACAGTAAAATAAATTGTATGAAAAATCTTCTTCTTCTTTTAGCGGTGCAGAAAGGTGTGAAACCTCTGCGCATCTATGTGGGTACGATTTATGATTCGTCAATGTTTGTGTCCGTGAGGTCTAAGGACAAAAACATAGCTGCTGCGATAGGGTTTTCCCACAGCGATATAGGGGTAAGATCAGTGGGCGCAGCAGGGCATTGAAACAAATGGCCCACATCATGAGGAGTACCATCGCAATTTGGACAGATGTTTCGGATGTCTGGGTTTACGCGAGTGAAGGATGCTTGGTGTTTTTGTATGATTGTATTTTCATAGTAGGCCATGAAATTATATGACAATTGAAAAATAAAATGAAACTTGTCATCTTGCCTGGTGGTACTTCAAGCGCTTTTATGTTCCTCGTTTCGTTAAAAAAAGACGTTGTGAGTAGGTGAGTACACTGAGCTTGTAGTTGCTTGTATTGTGGGTAGTACTTATTGTGTGAGATCTTATTTATGGCGGACTAGGTTTTGCTGTGTCTACAGCACCGAAAATTACCTACAGGTATTCTAAGATTCAGTATTGAGTGAGTGTTGTATGGAAAGGTTGTGGTGTATCCCCTTTCTATTGGTGGTAAACTCGAGACGTTGCGGTGTTCCCCTCTTTGCACAGAGTTTACGTGTTAGAGAGGTTGTGGTGTCTCCCCTCTCCTCGTTGAGTTAATGTTTGAAGAGGTTTTGGTGTCTCCCCTCTTCGTGTTGTGTTTTTGAGAGGTTGTGGTGTTCCCCTCTCTGAAATTTGAGTAAGGTAAATGAACCATATTTCGTCAGGGTACCTTATTTCGTTTGATATTTTCAAATAAAATAGGAACATATAATGCACCTACTAAAAACCGTTATTATTTTCTGAATATAGAGGTAATATGCAATCGATATCACCTATTTGTTAACATTATTGCACTACATTCGTAAATTAAGAAGAACACAGAGTGTTGTCAGAACTGAAATGCGTGAATTGAGCAGTGTCAGTTGTTGTTTCGACTAGTGAACTAATGTGTTGTTCTCAAGTGCTGTTCGTGAAATAGTAAGTGAATTATTCTTTTATTTGAGTGTTTTGAACGAAATATGCTTTTGTTATTCTATTTATCGAATAAAAATTTGCATTCTATTGTGATAAGTTTAAAAAAAAAGGATGACGAAGTTAAAACATAGTGATAATTGGCATGAGCGTAATTTCGTCATGATGACGAAATTAGGTCTTATATAAAAAATTTTTAATGCAATATTTCTTTTGTCATCATTAAAAAATTAGTCATATTTTGGTGTTAAAATCTCCGTAAAAGTACAAATAAACCTAAAACTTAATTTCGTCACTGTTATTTCAACCAATTTTCGATAGGTTTGGCCATAATTCGTATCAGTTTTTTTTAAAACAGACTCACCGTAGATGCTCAAGAAAATCTTTATATTAAGTTTAATTTGTAATACTAACGAATAATAATTAAGTGAAGCATTCAGTAACCATAACATTAAAGTACTCTTACAAATAAAATATAAAAATATGCTTTCAAATAATAGTATCAATGGTGACGAGATTCGGCACAGTACAACTTTAGTTCGTCACTATGACGAAATTGAGATAATTCAAAGTATTCCTTAACTCGTCATCTTTGTAAATAGAACTTGGACTCAATAATTATTAAAAAAAAATTATAACAAAATCTTTACTCGGCCAGTTTAAAAGCTATCGAGCTGAAATTTTGCACAAAGGCTTCTTTTTATTGCAGGGAGTTTGTACGTTTGAATCGCTAAAATCGGACCGTGGGGTCAAGGGGCTGCCATGCAAACCCAGCCCCCAAATTGAGTTTTTCCAAGAAAAACTTTTTTATTTGAGCACCAATTTCAACCAAACCTCATAAAAGTGCATTTCAATTGATGCCACAAAACATATGTAAAAATTAATGGAATCAGACCATGGGGATCAGATCATGGGGCTACCATACAAACCCAACTCCCCATTTTGGATCTTTTAAGAAACATTTTTTCTACACCAATTTAAAAAAAAACAATGCGTCTTTATCAAAACAAAACAAAAAAAGTAAAACAAATAGAATCGTACTATGGGGCCATGCTCCCGCATCCCCCCAATAAAGTTTTCTGAGATTTTTTTCTGCGAATTTTTTTTTTATTTTCCCACTTATTCAAACCAAACCTCACACAAATATTGTATTATCGACGCCACGGAACTTGTGCGAAAACGGAAGGAAAAGAATGGGGAAGGATTAAACACAAGTCATAGGTTCGCCCGAACATTTTTTTTAGCCCGAGGAGAGTGAAGGGTATTCAAATTTCGGCCGCGCCTGAAATTAGCCTCGGTCTCGTTAATAAATTGATATTACCTTTAAAAAGAAACAGTTGTTTTTCATAGCCGAAATTAGGTGCCCGCCATGACGAAGTTAGGGACACGACCATTTTTTATGACGAAATTAGGGAGTCTGAAGTAATTTTATATTTTTCTAAAAAACTGTATATCATAAAACAATTGCGGTTTTTAGATTTTATCATTTCATAGTAAACTTTCCTAACTTTATTTTCATGACCATAGTTTGTAAAAATAACCCAATTTGTTTCCCTTGTTATTTGGAAACCGCAGAAATCTCCTTAACATGACGAAAATAGGATCTTTTACCTTAGAGGCGCGCTGCTCCGCTCCGGAGTTGATCCCCCTCTGTAATAGCTAGGAGGTTGTGGTTTCCCCCTCCGCATTCTACAATAGAATACCGAATGAAAATATTTTCGCCAGAAGTTGTGTGCCTTGGGTATAAAGGCTTTACTTCTGGATATAGAAGAATGAGGATGGTAGTGAAGTAGGATTGAACCAAGGAGAAGCAGCCGACTCAACCGATACATCCATCCTGCGTCTACCTCGCATTGCCGTTTGAGTACCTAAGCCAGAATCAACCGATACAAGGAGAAGCCGATGACCGATGCAGATACGACGACGCCGACAAGTGGTTCTCCCTCACTCTCCTCTTCTTCCTGTTTGTTGGCCGGGCCAACATAGCTACTGAAATATTATTCGTTTTACGTTTCAAATGACTTAATATCTGCAATGCATGTAACTGCAGGCTCATTGGTTGTCTTTTTCTCATTAAAGATGGTATCAGGCGGTATAGATCAGGTGAGTATCGTATTTTATGCATACAAATGTCCAGTACGCCATGTTCATTAAAAAATAAAGTTTTAGTCTTTTACACGAGAAAGGTACGAATTAAGGCGTGAACAAAAGCCCGACCGAAGTTGAGCTAGTGTTACTCTAGAAGCTCTCGGAAGCCTAATCTCCTCCGGCGAAATTGGAGGTGGACGGTTTGTGAGGACTCTATTCGCAACTAAGCTCGCAATGGACCGATTCACTTCTTCAGTGTGGATCGCTGCGATGGCGGCTCGGTATGTAACTTCATCGTAAGGGTCCCGTTTGTATCCCTGAACCTCTCTCTCAAGGTCTCGTAAACCACGCCTGACATGTCGTGGTGGAGGAATTCGGAGATAATTATTGGGATGATCCTCACGATACCAACCAAAAAGATACTGTTTTGAGAGTAGGAGATTGTGGTCACGTATTGCCATCAATTTTGTCTCCTGATGTAAGTGATCCTGGGCAGATATCAGAAGGCAACCTGTGGCTGTGCGTAGAGCGGCATTTTGGCAGACCTGAATGTTGGACCAGTTTGTGTCACATAAACTATGTGTCCAAACTGGGGCTGCATAATCAGCGGCCGCTCGAAGAGTAGCTAGCATGGTTTCTTTATCTTTGCCCCAGGTGCTACCAGCTAGAGCTTTTAGGATTTTATTCCTTCTGCGCATTTTCTCACAAACGGATGCTGCGTGCTTCGTAGACGTCATCATATTCTCTAGGTGAAGCCCGATAATTTTGGGGTTTGCTAAGTAGGAACAGAATTGTTTCCAATACGTATATCAATCTCCCATCTAATGTTCTCCCACCAAGTAGTTAGAAAAGTCGCAGAAGATTTGGACGCAGAGATGGTGAGGTTTCGGCTTTGGAAAAATGCCTGTAATCGTCCTAGATTAATTTGAAGGCGCATTTCATCCTTATCGTTCCCTGTGGCGAGTACGGTGCAATCATCAGCATAGGAAATCATTTCGATTCCTTCAGGTGGTGTAGGAAGGCCGGCCATGTAGATGTTAAACAGAGTGGGGTACTCTCCCTGTGGAACACTTCATTTTATTTTCCTTAGAACGTTTGCCACAAAACTCGGTGAAGGAGTGCTACTCCAATCAACGGGGAGATTTTACCTTGCAAAAATTGGGGACGACTCAAATTTTTGATATTCTGGCACTGAGTTCCAAAACTCGCTTCTTGCATTTCGAAAAAAATAGCAATGTCCAAGTTTCAAGTTTGATTGTAAAGTCAAGAAAAAATGCTTGAAATCGTTTTGCCTTTCAATATATTCTCCAAACAGTAAGAAGTTTATTATAAAAAATGTTTAGGGAAAAAGCAAAGTCAGACTTTAATTATTTGCAAAAAACCAAACCTACTTCGAAATTTTCCAAAATGCA
Organism: Microchrysa polita; assembly: GCA_949715475.1. Taxonomy (NCBI): domain Eukaryota; kingdom Metazoa; phylum Arthropoda; class Insecta; order Diptera; family Stratiomyidae; genus Microchrysa; species Microchrysa polita. The sequence goes on from OX454421.1 coordinate 40,405,774, forward strand.
AGAAGCGAGTTTTGGAAATACTGCCTCTATGTTATAAAGACAGGTGGGGTAAGTTAAAATCCAAGTTTGTGTCACTTTCCCCCCTGTGCTCCCGCCGCTATCTTGAAAAAACATCCAAAATCGGCTTTTTCATCAGTTTTTGACCTGTAACTTCTTTACAGTCCAAAATCTGCCGAGACAATTTTGTAGAGGACAAAATTTCCTACAAACTTAATCTATCGGCTCTATCTTCTCCTGCATCCGTTCAACTCAGTACCCTGCGTTTGAGTTAATTAAGGGTTAAACGAATATGTCGAACTTTACGTTCATGTATGAAGAAATCCCTCCAAATACAGTAGTAAAAATAGCTCTGCGTGAAGTTCTGAAACGGTTTTCGGTTGCCCGAATTATCAACTAAGTGGCTGCAATATTAAATACAGCCTCCACCACAAGGGGTCCAAAAGATCTATGTTGAAAACAAAACACGGCCTGGAAGGGACAGAGATGATGGGGGATTTAAACGAACGTAGTGTTCGGTATTTGGTATACTGCTTAAATTGTGGTTAGGGGAATCCAAGTTACCAATCTTGGACCGATGTTGTCCGCTAGGTTTAGCCAAATAGCGCAGTGTTGAGCCGGTATAAGAGAAACTTTTTTATTTGACCAAACTTCACTTAATGGAGTCTCTATTGACTTCAAACAAAAAAAAACATAAAGAACGTAACGAAGAGGACAAATGTGCTCCCTATAATTTTACTGTAGCGTAGGTATATTAGTACTCGTAATGCGTTTCTTACAAAAGTTGTGGACCAATTTGGCTGAAATTTGGCGAGTAGAATACTTGATAATGCAAGATGATTTCAGATTCCAATAAGTTTGTTTGGCAGCCCCATGACCCCACGGTCCGATTTTAGCGATTCAAACATACAAACTGCCTGCAATAAAAAGAAGCATGTGTGCAAAATTTCAGCTCGTTAGCTTATAAACTGGCCGAGTAAAACGCGTAGCAACCGACGGACATCGCCCAATCGACTCAGCTCGTCATGCTGATCATATATACAGGGTGTCCCGCATTGGGTGGTCAATACTGTAAGGGTTGATAGCGCAACTTGTTTCAGCAAGAAAATTACCAATACAACCGGAATTTTTTTTACCGTTACCTTGCTATCGCTCTTTTTGTGAAAGTCATCGAAAATCGTGACTTGTCACGCAAAATCGTAATTTGCAGCACTCCTGATGAATTAATCCAAGATTTGATTTCAGTTTCAGAAACTACATAAAATTTCACAAAAACTGAAGTTTTTCCTGTTGCCAACATTATCGGCACTTTCAAGATACAGTTACTCAAACTTAACAGAAATTTTAAAAACGATTTTTCATCGAAAATTCAAACAGTAATTGCATAACGGTGCTTTATACGTACAATTCTGCAAAGCTGATAAAAGTTGCTTCAACATGTTGGCTTTCCAACGGTATATCAGTTTTCTTTTCTTGCAGAATTTTAGGTAAACACGCATTGAATGGTAAAAATCATGGCTTCAGTGGAATCGTTAACAATTTTCCCTTGACTCGAAAAAAGACATACAAAGGCAATTATAATTCGGGATAGAATCTCGCTACATTATTTTGACCAGAACTGTAAGATATTTGAAATTTGGTACATTGTTTGGCAAATGCAACGGTACTTATAACAGTTAAAATTTAATATTTGCTATTTATGGCAGACAGACGGGTGCCCTCTCATAATGCGAGACCTATCAAAGAATATTTGGAAAACGAATTTCCCGGAAAGTGGATTGGCATGTTGGCATTATTCTAACAAAACATTAATTTGGGACAGTTGCGTGGCCTGGGAGAAGTCCCGACCTTACTCCCCCAGAGTTTTATGTATGGGGTAACTTAAAAAGCAATGTCTATTCCGAGCCGATTACCTCCCGGGAACAGCTGCTGCATCGAATTAATGATGCTTGTGATAACATTAAGGAAATCCCTCCTGAAATCCCTCGGGACATTTGTTCCATGCGCCTAAGGTGTCGAGTCTGCATACGAAATGGAGGAGGCCAATTCCAGCAGCATTATTCCAATTCATCAAACAGACCCATTTAATCATTAGTTAATATTTTTAGGTTATTGGTTCTCTCTCATATTCAAAACTTTATTTTCATTTTTATTTAACAAATTTTCGAAATTGCGATAGTAAAATATAAAAAATAACTGGATAAAATTTCAGTTTAAATAATCGGATAACAAAATAATTACCTCGTTTTTTTACATTCAATATGTGTAATTCCAAAATCCCGTAATGTAAATATGAAAAGTGATATACCGTTGCAAAGCCAACATGTTGAAGCAACTTTTATCAACTTTGCAGAGTTGTACGTATAAAGCACCGTTATGAAATTACTGTTTGAATTTTCGATGAAAAATCTATTTTAAAATTTCTATTAAGTTTGAGTAACTGTATCTTGAAAGTGCCGATAATGTTGGCAACAGGAAAAATTTCAGTTTTTGTGAAATTTTATGTAGTTTCTGAAACTGAAATCAAATCTTGGATTAAGTCATCAAGAGTGCTGCAAATAACTATTTTGCGTGACAAGTCACGATTTTCGATGACTTTACAAAAAAAGCAATAACAAGGTAACGGTAAAAAAATTCCGACTGTATTGGTAATGTTCTTGCTGAAACAAGTTGCGCTATCAACCCTTACAGTATTGACCACCCAATGCGGGACACCCTGTATACATATTTCATATGGTTGAAGAGGCTTCCTTCAATGCGTTACAAACTTCATAACAAAGTTAATATACCCTTTACTCTACAAGTGAAGGGTATAAAAACGACGGTCCCATCAAACTAGGGATGCGATGCCAGAAATATTCATTCGCCCCAAAATCAAATCAATCGAGCGACGGGTGCGTAATGCAGTAGACGTAATAACTACCGTTGCTACCCTTTCCAGTGGCTTACTAAAAAAATCGCCCCTGTTGTGTCGTAGTGATCATGATGATGGTGTCGCAGCGGCAATAGACAGATTTAGAGTACGTGCTATAGTACGATACAGACGATGGACACAAAACAACAACATGGACACAAGGAGTAGATAGTAACTGCAGTGGCTCCACAATATTCTTGTTTGTTTGTTTTCCTAAGTAAGCATAGGAAACAATGTTCCGTAAATACCAAAGTGGGAGTGGTTCTCTAGATTTAGTTTTAGAGAGCATTTAAAGGCAGCATCTCTGGTAAAGAACATGCTAAATATAATTGGTAAGCAGAAGATACAGCAGCAGGTCTATTTAATGCCTTGAGATTTTTGACCAATATTACTACATATACGCTTAGTAGCGTGGACGAAATTGGCAGTTTGTACCACAGACACCACGAGGTAACACGTGAACACGTGACAAGCCTTTGGATCGCAAAGGCTCGAATCCTTGAGAATATTGCAATTTTGGTAGAATTAGTCGGCGTATAATGGTGCTAAATACATTTGCAATAATATTGTCTGCGTTCGACAGTTACTTTTCATATGCCATAAAATCTCAACTGATTCTAGCCATTTTCTCAAATTTTCGAGCAGATTCGCTCAAATTAATTAAGGATTCTCAAATTGCATAGTTTTGCTATTTTCTGTTTTATGATTCGGAAAAATTGGTTCCGCCAAGTAAATTCGAAAAGAACCAAATATCTCCAAAGACTCCCTTCTTTAATCACTCTCTGCCGGGAAGCTGCCTAGGAAGATTGACGTTCTTCCTAATGATTAAATTGTATTCACATAACGATTGTTAATCATAATTCAGCAAAAACAGCTTCACAAAAACTTCCATTTAACCCATTTCTTGTGATACAAAGTGCTGCGCAGCCCTGATGCTTCTCTATTTTCATTTAGATTTCTGCAACCTTTTGACTAGAGTACCACCGTATTTCAATTAACTTACCTAAATCCGAATATGTTGCACGGCAGAATGCTCGTCGACCACCAAAGCTAATATCGTACATATTAATTTTCGGGTCTTTCGAGCTACTGTCAATAACTTGATACGCATCCTGTGCCCTTTCATATGTAACGAAACCATACTTCATTCTAAAAAAAGATTTCAGTTATTTTAAAGTCAGGAGTACACACGTCTTTTTATACATACCCTGTGTCCTTATAATGCACAGTGATTTGTCTAATCGGTCCATATGAACAGAACTTCCGCTTTAGATCCTCTTTGGATGTTTCACGTTCAATTCGTCCAACATAGACGATTCGTCGCTCTTCAACGGCTGCAGAGTCATCGAAAAAAATATGAAAAAGGGGGAAAAGAAATGGAAGAAAGCAATCAACAAACCGTTTAAATTTATAAAACCATAATTCGCGGTACTCTTACCCGGCGATGAAGCACGACGAAAACTAGTACGTCGTTGACGTTGATTTCCATTTGAATAGAGTGAACGCGATCGTGAACGCGATCTTGAACGTGATCGTGAACGTGTACGAGATCGATTCGAGCGACTCCGACCACGAGATCTTGATCGCGATGAACTACTACTGCTACTGCTGCTATGCGACGAACTATAACGACGAGTGCGACGTTCACGGCTACGACTTCTACGATCCGAATCGGAATCTGTTGATGAATCTGATGCATACTTGGTGCTTCGGCTACTTCGACTCGATCTCCTTCGAACTTTATGATAAGGCGAAGATGTTCGACGTCCACCACCACTCGAATATGAATATCGCGAGCTGCGTGGTGATACAGAACGATTTGTTCCGTGACTGCTAACCGAACGATGTCGAACCTGACTGCGAGACGACATTCGATATTCCCCATTGTCATCGGATGACACGGCCGACGAATTGCGACGCGAGCGATAATGCCTTTTTCGTTTTTTCGTCTTAGTAGACTGACTATGCGAGTCACTAACTAGAGGAACTAATGGCGGGAATTGTGGCAGCATGTCGGTTTGTATGGCTATCGTGAATGTTTTCTTACGTATTCGATCCTTGCGTAAATGCATGATGATTTTATCTTCACCATGTTCCATGTCTTTGTCAGTCTTGCTTTTCACGTTGTCGACACACATTGAATTGGCCTCATCCGTGTGCGACATTTCCGGCTTTTCCGGTGAAAATTGGCTGGGCGGTGATACGCCAGCATTTGGTGACTTTTGGGTAAGTTGTGTACCATTGAGCAAAGTGGTAGTGGATTGTTTTAAGACAACATCTTGAATGCTGGACAACAATGAAGAACTCGTCAGCTTGACTGAATTTGTCTTATTCATGGTGTCGCTAATGTTTGACAGCAGCGATGATGATTTCATGACGGCGGTCAATGGATGATTATCCTTCCGTTCGGCAATTATGCGTGGATCCAGTTTCTCGAAAACTGGTGGTAGAGAAATTTCAGTATTCGAACTAGCCGACACGATGATTATTTCTTCAAATTCGTCACTGAATTTGGCACTTAAATCCGATTCGGGTTTGTAGTTCTTATTGCAAATTTGCTCGAGCGGAAGAATGGGAGTGATTGGACCGACTTTAGCCGAAACTGTGGAATCTATCCGTTTGCTTTGTGCTGCCTTTTTTAATTCTTGCATACGCAAAACTTTGTTTTTTGCCTCCAGAATGGGATCATAGAATTTCTTATTGGCTGACTGCTTCGTGTCGACCGCCACTGGAGCAGAGGAGCTTGGTGGCTTTGTGACATTTGCAGGCATAGATTTACTCTGACCATTTTGCGAAGCTGGTTTCTGTACTTCAATCGATTTATGATCGGAAGCCTTTGACAAAGGAATTGGATTGCACGGAATGCATTTTTTAATTTTAGTATCACCAATCAATTGATTCTCTCTTCTTCGCTTGTACTCTTCAAGATTCAATTTCTTCTTCACAGGCACTACGACATTCGGGACTTCACAGTTCGTATTTTCAGCAGTCAGAGTGGCTTCTGCAACAGTCTTTTCGTCCGACTCGATGATGTTGTCTATCACGTCTTCTTCAATTTCTTTTTTCACAACCACGGACTCTTCTTTTTTCACAGTCACCACTATCGGAGCAGTTATCGGCATCTCAGAATTCGATGCTTCTACTTTCACTTCAATCTTAGGAATTCGGAAATTTGAAATCTCTTTTTTGACTATAGTTTTTGGATCACGATTCAGTTGGCTATTGTTACTATGGTTAGGAGGCGATGTTTGGTTGATTTTTTCAACAGTTTTGTTATGTTCTTTGCTATTGGCTATGGCACTAGATGAGTTTTGAATATTTTTATCAGCAGTCTCTTTAGGTTTAAGTTTTGATGACGGTGCAGTTGGTTTTCGTATATCGTCCTCAGAGTCCGCGGTGCCGTCAATGTCAGAATCAGAGAAGTCAGATAGTTCGGGTCTTATGCACATTGAAATATCCTTTCCTTTGCCAAGACCGTATTTTTTACGATCCATGACGGCATGCGATTTCGGATTAGGCGTATAGCTGTTGTTTAGCATGCGGTTGCATTTGGTCATCTGGATAAAAAATAAAGTTAATATTATCTTTCTTATGATTTGTTGTTGTTGTAGCGACTCAAGAGATTTTTTTTTCTCTTGAATCGAAGGGGGTTTTGGCAGCTCTTGGCCGTTTTAACAACGGGTAGCTCCGGGACGATTTACATCGAAGAACCGGCTGCCGTAGGAGCATTTTTATAGACAACACAAACATCCATGGTTACGGTGGGATTCGAACCCGCGCTCCGGTAACTCAGAGATAGAGTGACATCTCTACCACTGAGCCACCGAATGCCCTTCTTATGATCATTGTTCTAATGATTTGTCGAAGGTTTTAATTATTTCATAAGATTTTTATTAGGGTTTGTCTTATTAGCGCTCAGTGATGTCAACTTTAGTTACATTTCAGTAATCGGTGATATTCGTTACATTTATTTCGAGTAATCCTTACTTTGTATTCGGTACTTAGTAATCCTTGCTTTGTATTCGGTACTTAATAATCCTTGCTTTTAAAGAAGCACATAAAAAAAACTTCAACGACTATTGATACCTACTCGAATACGATAGTACTCGTATTCACGGTTGGTCGCAGACATAGTACGAGTATAGAAGGTAGGAAGGTTTCACTCATTGTTTGGACAGAGATATCGACGGATTTCCGATGTAGTACGAAGTTGATTGTAAAATCGCTATGGCCAACATCTAGGGTTATCTCTGACCACCCTGTGCACTGATCGGGAAAGAGATTCCGAGAATCATTTAGGCAATTTTGTGGCAAGTTCATTGCAGCGATATCGACGGATTTCCGAAAGAATACAAGGTCAATCGTTTTGTTCATGAATAGTAAACGATAGAAAATCCAGCTGGCTCGATGCTTGCGTTTGTACCTGAGAGTACATAACTCACTGTGTACTACTCGGTTTGCTCGATTCTTGGCCTTGTACTTGAGAGTAGATATCAGACTATGTACTACTCGGTCTGCTCGATTCTACATACATGGAAATTGCTTTGCTTGTTTGTTTTTCGGTACATACTGGGTGGGCCAATTACAAGTTCGTTTTTAAAAATGCAATAAAATGAACAAAATTAATTTTTTTTCCATGTCTTATGGCTTTATTAGAAAGTAAGTAAGCTCCCATTAATGATGGAACACCACTTCATTCAAGTGGCTGCCTCGGCTGGCGTCCCAGTAGCGCATTCTGTCACACCAATTTTCCAAGACCCTGTTGATGGTTTTAGGCTGTAGCTCACGGATTAAGTGCTTGAATCGTTTCTGGATTGTTGGCATAACATCGGTCCTTCAGGGTTCCCCACAAAAAAAGTCCAAAGGGGTCAAATCGCAGCTCCGAGGCGGCCAATTGACACTGCCAATAAGGCTGATAACACGATTTGGGAATTTGGTGCGTAAAAAATCGATTGTGGTATGGGCTGTGTGGCATGGCGCGCCATCCTGCATGAACCAGAGGTCGTCTAAATCCATGTCTTCAATTTCAGTAAAAAAAAATCGGATAAAATGGCTCGGTAACGCCCACCGTTGACCGAAACGTTATTACCAGCCTCATTTTGGAAAAAAATGGTCCAATGATGCCACCACTCCACAATCCGCACCAAACTGTCTCTCTCTGTCGATGCATTGGCTTCTCGAGAACAACGTGCGGGTTTCCCGAGCCCCAGATGCGGCAATTTTGTTTATTAACGTAGCCGCCGAGATGAAAATGCGCCTTATCAGAAAAGATATTTTTTCGCCCAAAATCGTTGTCCAATTCAAGCTGCTCTAAGGCCCAAACTGCGAAGCGATAACGAAGTGGATGATCGTGCGACTTTAATTGCTGAGTCAATTGGACCTTGTAAGGGAATAATCAGAGATCTTTGTGCAGAATTCTTCTCAGGCTAGTGAGTGAAATGTTTAACTGTTGAGATCGATGGCGTGTTGATGTTCTTGAATAGTCTCACACTCTGGGCTACAGCAGCCACATTTTCATCTGTGTGCACCGTACGGCGACGGGGACCGTGAGTGTTGTCCACTAGCATGCCAGTCTCACGAACTTTTTGCACAAACTTGCGTACGTGACGCTCGGTGGGTGCTTCATTTCGGCCAAAACTTCTTTTCTTCTTCTTCTTCTTCTTTTAGCGGTACAGAAAGGTGTGAACCGCTGTGTATCTATATGGACTCGTTTTATAGTTCGTCATCGGTTTCGTCCGCAATCTCCAGGGACAAAAACGTGGCAGCTGCAATGGGGTTTTCCCATAGTGAGAGGGGGGTGAGATTAGTGGGTGCAGCTGGGCATTGAAACAAATGGGCTACATCGTGTGGCGTGCCAGCGCAGTTTGGGCATACGTTTAGTATATTTGGGTCTATGCGAGATAGATACGAATTTAGGCGTGAGCAGAAGCCTGACCGAAGTTGGGCTAAAGTCACTCTGGTGGCTCTCGGGAGCCTAATCTCCTCAGGCGAAATAGGTGGTGGAATCGCTGAGAGGACTCTGTTCGTACCTAAACTCGCAATAGACCTACTCACTTCCTCAGTGTGAATCATTGCGATGGCAGCCCGGTATGAATCTTCATCGAAAGGATCCCTTTTGTAACCCTGGACTTCTCTCTCAATGTCACGAGGGCCACGTTTGATGTTACGTGGGGGGGGAATTTTGTCCATGAGGTTACGATTAGGATGATCCTCTCGATAACAACCTACTAAATATTGTTTTGTAAGTAGTCGATTGTGGTCACGTATTGGCATCAAATGTGTCTCCTGATGTAGGTGGTCCTGGGCAGACATCAGAAGGCATCCTGTAGCTGTGCGTAGAGCAGCATTTTGGCAGACTTGGATTTTGTTCCAGCTTGTTTTACAGAGACCTTGCGACCAAACTGGCGCCGCAAAATCAGCCGCTGCTCGACCCACCGCTTTGTAAGTGGCTAGCATTGTCTCTTTATCTTTGCCCCAGGTGCTACCAGCCAGTGCTTTAAGAATTTTGTTCCTGCTGCGCATCTTTTCGCATACCGCTTCCGCGTGATGAGCTGAAGTCATCATTTTCTCAAAGTGAAGCCCGAGAATTTTTGGATTTGCAACAGCAGGAACTGGTTTGTTGCCAATACGTACCCCAACCGGCCACTTACAATCACCTGACCAGGTGGTAAGGAAGGTCGCAGACGATTTGGACGCTGAGATGGTTAGGCCTCTGCTATGGAAAAAGGCTTCTAGTCGCGCTAAATATCTATTGATATCTTCACGCATGACATCCCTATCCGCTCCCGTGGCGAGTACAGTGCAGTCATCGGCATAAGAAATAACTTCAATGCCATCCGGAGGTGTTGGGAGACCGGCCATATAGATGTTAAACAAGGTGGGAGAAAGAACCCCACCTTGTGGAACACCTAATTTGATCTTTCTGAGTTTAGAACGACTGCCTCGAAACTCGGTGAAGGATTGCCTACCAGCTAGATAGTTGGCAATCCATCTTACCTCTTGAGTCGGAACATGCATATTAAGGAGATTTGCCAGAAGCATGGAGTGATTAACCTTATCAAACGCATTTGATAGGTCAATCGCCACCATGATAGTTCTATGGCAGGGTGTACTGTGGTTTAGTCCGTCTCTTACACGTGTAGTGATCGCGTCCAGAGCGGTGGTTGTACTATGCATGCGTCGGAATCCGTGCTGATGGGGATCTAGCTTTGCATGTGAAACGAGTGTGGGGTGGATGAGGGCTTCCAGCGTCTTTGCTACAGGTGACAGGATCGTAATCGGTCTGTAGGAAGTTCCTATTTTGGCACTTTTCCCTGGTTTAAGGCATGGGACTATGCGACCTTGTTTCCATATGTCGGGGATGACGAGCGTAGACATTGACAAGTTAAAGACTGCCGTGAGGTACTCAATGGCAGGAAGACCGAGATGTTTGAGCATGGCCATTGAAATGCCATCAGGTCCAAGGGCCTTAGAATTTTTTGCATTCTCAATGACTGTTTTAACCTGGTCCGGAGTATAAATTGGTACGGAGTCAACAGTTCGGCTGCGAATCCGTCTTCTAATTTTGCGCTTGAGGCCATCTGACTTGGGATGTTCAATAAATTGTTTATTGAACTGGCTCGCACACTGAAGAGGATTGCTAGTTTCTTTTTTGCCGAAGGTTATGGCTATATTGCCCTTATCTTTTGTGGGGTTCGAAAGGGCACGGACAGTGGACCATAACTTACTTGCACCTTCTTTAAGGTTACAGTCATTGAGGTGCTCGTTCCATTTGGCCTTCTTGTAGTCTTTAACTTGTCGCTGTATTTGGATGTTGAGCTCCCGAATTCTGGGGTCACCAGGGTTAGCGCGCCTAATGTTGTCACGTTCATCAGCTAACCTTGCGGCACTTGTTGGGAAGTTTGGACGAACCTTTGGAATGCGCCCTGCAGGGATGAACCGTGCCGCAGCTTTGGCAATGACGCTCCTAATGTTACGTTCGGCCTTATGTATATTGGTGGGAGAGGGAAGCGCGAAGAACTTCGATGACGTGAATGTTTTGAAACCTTCCCAATCAGCTTTTTTGTGATTGACGAAAGTTCGCTTCTCTGACTTGGTCAGGTCAGCTGGTTTGTCAATTCTGACTATGATTGGGAGGTGATCAGAGGGAAGACCAGTAAGTGTTTCCCAGGAGGTCTCACTAATTAGGCTAGCGCTGACAATTGTAATGTCTGGTGAGCTAATACAATTGTTTGCATCACGGGTTGGGGAGTTTTCGTTGAGGGTACAGAAACCTGATGCGTCCAGAGATTCGGCGATAGCTTGACCCCTGGCATCGTTGTGAAGCGCGGAATGCCAGAGTTCATGATGGGCATTGAAGTCACCAAGAATGATCCTGTGCTCTCCATTAAGAAGAGGACCAATATCGAAATGGTAGTTTGTACAACTAGAGTGTGGTGGTATGTAGATGTTAAAAATTTCGATATTGGTGCTCCCTGATGAAACTGAGATGGCTTGCAATTCCGCCGTACCGTCTGAAACTACATCTAATACACGGTAATGTACGGACCTGTGTATTAGGAAGGCAAGTCCACCTCCAGGGTGAGAATCATTCGTGGCGCCTTCTCTGTCCTTGCGTAAGATGATATAATCACCATCAGCGTTGAATGGTGAATTCGCGTGGAGTTTCGTCTCTTGGATGGCTGCAATCAGGATTCTGTACTTTCTCAAGAAGCTTGTGATTTCAGGGAATTTCCCTAGGATGCCATTACAGTTGAACTGCAATATGGACACCGGTGTAAAAATTGCTGGCGGAGGGGCGGGAGTCAAGCTGTGTCTTACGTTCAAGGCAACATTATTGGGGGGAGTAGGGGGCGTTGGTGGAGGGGAGGGGCCTGGTATTACCCGAGGCTGCCCAGTATTCCTACAGCCTGGAGCAACAAATGTCCCTTCTATGTAATGACCCATCCTTCTCAAACCGGAGCATCTAAAATGCACCCACTCCGAACAGCAACTACATTGAAGTGACCTGGCATTAGAACCGATACGTCGGTTGCAGACACTACACATCCATACCAAAACAGGGCCTGGATTTGTTTCAATGCCGGCGCGTAAAAGGAGAATTGAGAGCAGCCGCGCCGAGATGTGATGCTCCCAATAAGACGAAAAAACATATATAACGAGTCCATACATATACACAGACATACACAACCTTCCTGCATCGAGACCTTCGAGGCTCTTGCCAGGGAGGCGTTTTGGCAACTCTTGGCCGTTTGTTGTTGCAAACGGGTGTGGTCCGCCCCGAAGAGGCGTATTGCAACTGCAAAAAATAATGCAATAGCAATGGTTGCCAGTAGGACCCCAAAACTTCTTTTCAATAAACGCACTGTTTGGGCTAGACAGCACTCACTTTGAAAATAAGTTTTCAATATTTCCCAACATTGTTCAAGCGTAAAGCGACTCATTTCGTTCCGCGGAGGTATGATACTGACTTTCTATCCAGATTTCGAGCGAAAAACAGCTGTCAGTGTCAAACTAGCCTATGATTTAAAAACGAACTTGTAATTGCTCCACCCGTTATGTAAACACTACTTTTTGTACTCGGTTACTTCCGATATTAATAGTAACGACTACTTAAGTACAAAGGGTAGTTACTTTTTTGACATGTCTATAGCGTACCAGAGGTGCCTGTAGTTAATTTATGGGCATTATCTAGAAGTACTCACGATTTCAAATTTGTTCCACAGTTGGATTTGTATTGCTTCAAGCAGTACGATTCTGTTAATGTTGAGATTGTAAAAAAATCTTCTTTTTTTAGTGGTACAGAAAGGTGTGAGCATAATGCTCAACTACTAGTTCCTAATCATAGAATTCCAACACTGCCACTTTGTCCGCTGAATGGATTAGGATCTATGATTAAAAGGGATCAATTCCTAGAAGAATCTTAATGAAGTTCATACCGGAACCAAACAGAGTTGCATGAGGCTTTACGCCATCAATTTCAATGAACCAATATTTCACTTCACGCTCTCCTAATTTGAAATGCAGTATCAAACAACAACACTTCCATATTAAAAGCAGTAACACCCAACCGAATTTTCATGGTGTCAGTTGAGACACCGATGGGCATTCCACCTCATACCCCTCATACCTGATATAAGTGAATTGGTCAACCGGCGACATGGTGATGATGAATACTAGCCATACATTCATTGCTTCAAACTGCACTATTCACCAGAGTGTCCATGTTACAACTGAGTGCAATATTGTAACGAAGGACTTTGGTTTTCTTAATATGTCCTGGGGACGAAGCCAATGCCTCCTGTACGCGCAACTTAGACAAGAAGAAAGGACTACTCATCGAGAGGGCAGCGACATGCGCTTGCTCTGCAAACGTGAAGCATTTTACCCTATTACTTTATCCGCATCTGGAATTAAAAAGGAAAGGGAGATAAACTAGACAAGCGGCACTTTTACTTTTGCCATAAAGTCGCGCGGGTGCCATTTTGTGTACTAGGAACATCATGATCATACAGCAAATACCCAAAGAAACACCGCACACAAAATAGTCTGAGTACTCCATTTTCGGCCGGAATCTAAAAAACCCGTTCAACCCAAAAGAATCATCGAACCGCCTTCTCTCCATGACAGCTCGCCAGTGATGTAATGCCAAATGAACAAGTGCTAAAAGCTACATCACTTACTTGGCCATCAGGTCGGACAAAGGAGACAACTCTTGTGAAGTGGTTTTCGACTATCTACTTGCACTTCGTCCGCTTAGGATTTATAGAATTAAAGCTTTCACATTGGTAGACTAACATCTCATTGGCTATGTCCACACATGTGCGTTTTCGACGTCCCTATCGTCTTCAAGCTCTGTTTCCACTTTCAACATTGAACTTATCATTGATTGCGTCAAGGGATCAAAGGAGATGAATGCCTCATTCATTCCACATCTGTTCATAATTTATCGTTATCGGGTAAATTATAAATTCTTTCGTTAATAGTATGAATAGATGGTGAGTTGTTGACATATTCAACATGAATGCCTTTGCCTTTGAATGAATCCCTTTGTTCAATAGCGCAGACATCTCAAGTTTCAATTTTCAAAATGACGAAGACGAACGAAATTGAAAGTGTCTAGACAGGCCCATTGGGAATCGATCCCAGTGGCATAATGTATCATTGTTATCAACTAAGTCCTGAATAATAAGTGTCATCTACGGGACTACCGTCAGAGGAGTGCCTATGCTTTACGTTCTTACCTACCGGTTCTTTGGACTGTTTGGACCTTCGGCATTTTATTGACAGGATATAATTGTCAAATGGGGATGCACTCAACTTCGGAAATCCAACCCCGAGGCCGCAACACCAGCTGGTTGACTTGGGTAAAAACCTGTAGCAACCTCGAGTCCAACAACATGATGGAAAGGGACCATGGTCTTCTGGGCACATCCATCCCCGAGGTACACTATTTGATAGACTTCTCAATAGCAGGCGTGATCTTCCTTCGACTCCCTTAAAGGTTAAGCCTCACGCTGAATTCAGACGTGCATATCCCTGGATCGTTTGACCTGTGACTACCCATCAGCTTAAAGCGATGTAGCGCTGCTTTTCACATCCGGATGGAGGTCCTTCAGCATACTAGTCAGAAATTTGACTCGGGCCGTGTGGCCATGAATCCACAAACTAGCTAGGTATAGTCGCGTAGGCGACTAGCCCCTTCGAGGCTCGGGTTATGCGAAGCCGCCGTCTCCGAGGCTTAAGACGCTTATAGCGGAGGATTCCTCCCACCAAGGAATCACTGCGTCGTGTTCGGCTTGTATGACAGCCTTTCCGAAAGAAGGTGGTGTCGCAACTCACAAAAAATCTGTGTACATACACAGACACCCCTGCGGGGACTAAACCCTGAATGAAAATTCAACTAACAACCATATAGAGGAAACAAGAAATAACAAAATAAAAACATACTCACCAAATTATTTCCACGTTTGCTCTTCGCCGTCTGTCGTGTCGCTCTCGTTTTTGTGCCTTTTGTCGATGGCTTTGCATTGTTTGGACTCCACGAGGGATCGTGTTTCATATCATCATCACATTGTGTAAAACTTTCATTTAAATCGACACTTTTAGCACTATAGTCGACATTGGGTTTGCGCAGCAACATCGGTTTCACATCATACTCCTCCTCATTCTCGTGAACCGTTTCAATGTCAACTATCACTTCCGTGTCGGAATCACATTTCGATTCAATTTTTATATTTTCTACCCTATCTAAATTATTGCATAGACTATTAACAATTATATTGTTACTACTGGTTTTATTACGTTGCGGACTATCAGTCGTAAGTATATTGTTTAGCTCGTCGATGACATAATCGTCGGCTGTTATAAACGTGGCCAAGTCGAAATTCTTCATATCAACCACTTCGTCACCAGCAAAAAGTGGATCACTTTCACTGATGCTTAGTGACCTTGTGTGACACTTCTTTGCCAGGACATTCATATCGGCGATAATATCATTTGTAGCTGGAACTGTTGTTATCAACGCTAAATTATGATGATTAGTCTCTACTTTCTTTGGTGTAGATTCAGGTTCATGCGAAAGTTGGACTTTCAGATCGTTGCTAGCGTCTTCATTGTCATCACTTTCATCACTCGAATGACTTTCATAGTCGGCTATTGATGATACGTCTGAATCACTATAATCACTATTGCGACTACTGCATCGATCACTTGCCGTATCCGCATCGTCGACGGCTTCTTCTTCGTCGTAATCGTCCTCAACATCCGGCTCGTCTACAGGCGATGTAAATTCGCAATTGGGATCAACCGAGATGATTTCAATTGATGGCGACATACTATCAGACATATCATCGGCAGCATCATAGTTTGTAATGACGTAGCCCTTTGCATTTACATGACGGGGAAATACGATTTGAAAAATTAGTCTTGTGTACAAATGCAAAACTATGTTTGATTGACACTGCCATCAATGTTCATATAACTTACTTCTTCTTCGTCGTCCTTATCCATTTCAATTATGGTTTCAGTCAGACCATCATTCTCCGTCTCGAATCTGTATGGAATGCGATGTTCCATTTCCGTTTCGAAGAAATGTGGTGCCTCTTCGGTTGCTGCTATTGGCAGAATACCGTGAAGAGTTTCCGTCAATTGTAAGCCCATAGTGCTATCAAGCGAAAGATTGTCAAATAAATGTAATATACAAAAATTATTTAATCACTTACTCATTCCCATCCGACCACAAATCAAGATTATTTTCATATTTTGAGTAGTTCCCGTCAAAGTGGTCATCATGGAAGGTGCTCAACAGTCCTGACTCCATTTTCGATCTGTAAGAATAAAAAAATAGTTTAAATTCACTACGTTACACAATAATGCAGGGAAAACAATAGCTGAATATACAATCTTTATAGTAGCTGATAACCTACTCCAGTTATCCTTGCTACAATTGTCATATTAAACAAAGCGGTGATTGAATAAGTCGCCCACACCCACCGATGACAGTGGGCCTGGAAAAGTGATTATGGTGTGAATGGATTGGCGACATAGAAACTATAAATTGATTTCATGTCAATCCACCGTTGCCCATTCATAACTTAAGGTTTAATATTTCGATCCAGAAGGTCTTTTCATTCGCCATGTATGAACTATCGTATACAATGTGAATTTTGTGTGAAAAGCAACTGGTCGATGTGTACTTGCCTGCTGGTGGTCATCTCTTCCATAGTATCAAAAAGCAAATCCATTTTTCTTGTATGATACACGTAACTTGGTATATTTAAATTTTACTAGTCGAAATTTTCGGAATATTTCATCGTCCAAGGAAAAAGAAGAAAACAACTCTTTTCACAACAAACAAAACACAGACAGCTGAAAAGAATATTCAAGAATCGAGATGAAATCGTTTGTGTAAAAATATAATATATTATAGGTATTAAGGGCATTTAGATTGACTACTTACACTAAAAAATGATTTTAAATTGATGTAGGCTTTTTTGAATAATAAATACCTTTTCTTGTAATGCAGGGTACATATTTATAAATATATAACACCATGCTACATAGCACAATGAGGAAGAAAGAAGGAAACGTCCCAATAGCGACACTCCCTATTAAAAATTAAAGAACATGGAACAAAAACTCTTGTTTTATGAGTATTTTACTCCATAAACTCCCGGGTTTACCGATTCTTTCTGGGTCTGCAGCACAATAACATCAAAATTAGTGAAGGACGGCCGCCGGAAATTGTGTTTGATTTAATTCAATTGCACTAAATTGTTGAAATTTTTCAAAAGTCCCCGAATAGCCCAAGGCAGTGGTAATTAATTCAACTATTTAAAAAAAAATTATTTTTTGGTCATGGAAATTTCATGTTGATTTACCTATGAAAAACAATCCCTTTACTCATTTAAAAAAGGTTGTTGAAAATGAGACACCAGACCCAGGCGCAAATGCAGAGTTTTCTACCACTAGGATTCTGTTCCTGTTCTGTTCCGCCCAGCCCTGTGGCATGGGTCAAGAATAGTGCCTCCGTTTTTCCCCGCGCCACGGTGGGGAAGAGTGGAAAAAATTAAAAAATTTGATACTATTTGAAAGCCTTTGTGAATGATGTATCGCATAGTGAAGTTTCTTTCTACAAAAAATTACGGACCGATATCTGTCACAGTAAGAAATCAGCGGCTATCAAAGTGTAGAGAGTTTATTTTGCAGTTTAAGTGCATTTTTCCATAATCAAATTTCAATGAAAACCCTGACTATAACTTCGCATAACTTCGTTTTATGATTTTATCTTTATATTTGAAGGTCAAACTGATGCTAACTGCATTTTCACATTGAGTTTTGCCAACTAGGTTCAAGTGCCTCCAAGGGTCTGTTTATGCTACATTATTCCAGAAAGTCTCAAGATTACTAATATGTAAGAATCATTACACCATAGAACCTCAGGATACTTTTATAGCCGATTTTGTTATGTCATGATGTTTGTTTTAGACACGATTTTTGAATATCTACTGCAAAATATGTTGGGTCCCTTTGAACCGGAGATAGCCGTAGTTTTCATTTTATTGAACTTGTTTTTGGTGGACAGTATAATGGGTTTCTGTCTTGACGTTGAGCCTAAATTTACCCCCTCCCTTCCCCCGGAAGGAGGTATGGACGTGTCGGCTTGAAAAGTACTAATAGGCGAATCAGGCGTGTCCTTAGTCGGAGCAAGTCGATGTTTGGCAAAAGTCAACTTCATGTTATTAAGAATATTTCTCTAAATTAACCTGGCTCAACCAGCATTTCTTTCAGAGTTAAAGTAAAAAATATAAATGTTAAAAAATTATAATATCCCATTCTATTTTTTGGTCTAGGGTATCATTTATCAAAACATGTCAATTGTATTATATGCTGTTGCAAAGGTAATTTTGTGTAGTTTTATGTATCTTCGACTCATTTTCCTGTAACTTTTACAGTTTTTGAAATAATTAAGAAAAACTGAAAAAAATTCCCCTCTCCCGCCTTAAGATCGAAATAACTTCAAAACGGCTGATCCTATCTGCGTGAAACCAATTCCATTGGATTTAGAATGGCCAAATAAGATCGCTTTACTAAGACTAAGCGAAACAATATGACTCGGTTCGTGGGCGACTTTATCACCAAGCTCTCGCACTGTATTGCTCTACTCTAGAAATGAAGACGATAATACACCTCGACAAGCGGGCGTCGGAATCCTGTTGACTAGGAATGCATGCCGATCCCTAATCGACTGGAAACCTATTTCCGATCGTATCATTACAGCCACATTCAAATCCAGGTCGAAGCGTGGTGCTGATGTTGGCAGCGACCACCATCTAGTTATCGTACAAATGCGCATAAGAAAGGCCGCAATCCAACGGACTCATAACACACAAACCTTGCCACGATTTAATGTGCAAAAGCTAAAAAATCCATCCATTAGACTTGCATATTCTACTGCCTTGAACCAAAAAGCTATTGCAATTCCAGCCCTTGAGAATCCCACAATTGAAGAGAGATGGAATGCTACAAAAGATTCTTTCATTTCGTGTGGCCAAGCAATCGTAGGACGTTTGGATCATGGTAGGGTAGGATATCATTTATATCAGTGACGCCACTTGGTCTCTTACATATCTCAGCACGCAAGAGAGTCAAGGAAAAAATCAACTCTGCGGCTGAAGTGATGACTCAACTAAAAAGCAACTCAGAGCTCAATACAGTTCATTACAAAAAAGTGTGCAAAGAAGTGTGAGGCGTGACAAGCGTACTTATATCAACTCTTTAGCGAAGGAGGCAGATGATGCGGATTACCGTAGTGAAAGCGGTACCCTATCCAAGCTAATTAAGCCACTAATTGGCAAATCGTTAAGTTCTCACCACCCTGCGAAAGATAAAGGAGGATCTCTGCTTGTTGCCGAAGAACAGCATAAACGCTGCCAAGACCAAGTACTTGTGTTTCGGGCTAGGCAGTCGAAAAAGTTGACAATTCTCCTACGTCGGAAGCATAGTCACAGCAGAAGAAACACATGGAGAAGATCGGTTGGTAGCGAGGCTGATTCATTAAACAAGAGGTGGTCAGACCTAAAGACGATGGCACAGAACAGGACGAGGTTGAATGTAGGCGTAGTTGTTGTCCTATGCCCACAAGGAATTAACAGGAACCCGCAAACAAGAGAGAGAGGATTCTGTTCCTTTTACCCATGATTCGAAAAACCTGCTATAATTTCGAAATGTATAATATGTATCAACAGCAAAGGATAAAAACCATATTTCCGATTATGATGTAGGAAAAACTTTCGTATATGAAAACGTACATTTGGCAGAAAAACAAATTTTGTAAACGAAAAAGGTTTTCTGAAGTATACACCATACATAGCTTGATTTGCAATGGATCAACGGAAGCTTGTGCCCCGATGATTTCAAGGCACATGTAGTGCACAGGTTCACTCTCTCGCAGAGAAAAAAGTCGCTATAAAATCAAAAATAATAGCTATGATTCAAACATTTTCAAATATGATTTGGCTCCATTACGTTTACGTTTAATTCAAAAATGTTTCATTTTGAATCAATAGTGGAAATTTTAAAGTGATTCTCGGACTTTTAAAATTGCTGCATGTCAAATCAAAATTGAATATCACTTTATTTTCAAAAAGTGTTTCACTTTAAATTTAAAATGTTTTGATTGTAAGATTAAAAAACTGAAAAAATATTTTTTCCCTTTCTTCAATTTTTTTCTTTATTTTTTTTTTTGGTTTTATTTTTATTTTTTAAATTTTTTTTTTCTATTTTATTTTTTTTATTGATTTTTTTTTTTATATTTTTTCTATTTTTTTATTTATGTTTATTTTTACAATATTTTAAAAACTTTTTTTTCTCACTTTGCTTCTACTGGGAATCGAACCGGGTACCTACCGTTTCGTAGTCCTACTTCCTACACCTAAGCTATCGGAGATTACGGCATACCTCGACTTAGGACGCTAATTGGTTCCAGGAAAATGCGTCCTAAGTCGAAAACGTTGTAATAAGTCGAATAACAATTTTGCACGTAGGTAAAAAGACGGTCGCAACTCAAAACTCGACATTTTTTAGTTAATGATACAGTTTTATAAGAAAAAAGAGCATTCAAAATAAATATGCATGTAACATCAACATTACTAATTTGCGTAATATTTTTCATATGTCTTCTTGGGCTCTCTTATTGTGAACAGGCGGGCCCATTTTTGTTGTGACATAAGTATTTAGGCGGAAATCTCTTTTCCTAACTAACATTAACAATTTAATTTAGAAAACAGTGGTATAGAAAACTTCTTATTAGTTGTTAAAGTGATCGTTCTATATCTCAAGAAAAAAATCTCATTCTCACGTCATCACTATGGCTTAAAATATGAAGTGGGTATTTTTTGCTATCCCGTTTAGGTTTGGGTAACGAAACTTCAAAAAAAATACATCTGGCAATTTTTTTATATGGAGTTCGTTACCCAAAACTACATGGAATGACTAAAAAAAACGTAATTATGGACGCAAAATTGTGCAATTAGCCGTATAGTTCGAGCTCAAGGTAAAAGTCAACACCATTGTAAAAGATTAAGCCCCGGCTAGTGAAAAGAAATTCAGGCAGCATAAAGTCACTTATCAATCTCGAAAATATAAGAGTTCCAAATAAACATGCTGTATGGCAAATGGAGGTTGATTCCAAAGACGACTCTATTGCAGAAAGTCAGTACAAACGTTCAGTTAAATCTAAAGGTGATACGGATGAGCAAAATACAACTTCATACACTGAAAAAAAGGTACCCTGAAACAATGAAATTGTTCGTTAAAGTAATGAATATTTACACCGAAGACGGCTTTCATCAGCCTTATGAATTTGTTGTTATCAAAACAACGAACAAAAAGTTCATTAAAATTATGAACTAATTCATAAAATTAACAACTTGTTCATTGATATAATTACTGAGTTCATCAATTAAAAAAAAAAACTGGCGCAGGCCGCCATCCAGCTTCATAAGTGTTGACGACATTCATTCTACATTTTACCTCTGCTCTGAAAAGCCATAAAAATTACCTACCTACCTACAGTGGGAATCGATCCCGGGACCCTATGATTTGAAGACAGACGCCCTACCTACTACACCACGCAGACTATACGTGATGAAGGTTTATAAAATACACTTAAAGCGATAATGACATCGTTCATAGTACAGTCAAACCTGTTAATCGGACCACTCTATAATCGGACCACCTTCCAATTGGACCACCCTCGGTGAATTTTATTTGGTTTTTCATACAAAATGACCTTTATAAACGGACCACCTCTTAATCGAACCATGGACCACAGTCGGCGACTCCATTTGGATGGATTAGTACTAGACGAACCTCCACAATCGGACCAACCACTGGTAATATATCCAAAATCGCACCAAAACTACAAACTGATAACTTTATTTGCCTGGAGCAGTACGAAGTAAATTTCACCACACGGACCAACAGGCAGTTTGCAAGACAACATGGAAAGACATTTTGTTGTTCAAACAAAATCTTAGAAATTACGGTACTACATACGCTTAAGTTCCGATTACAATGAGCTATATTATTCGCCAACTGGAAATTTTGTAGACGGCTCCAACCAATGCATCAGTGTTGGGTGGAGGATATGGCGAGACAATTCGGGAGTTTCTGCGACAAGAAGATGCCAGCCAGTGAAGTTAAAAGGCAAGTTATACAAAACGCCTGAGAACCAAAGAAATCGGAGATTGATTGAACCCTTATCCTCATATTGGGAAACGGGGAGTCCATTTGATTTTCATTATAGGAATGCTTTGTAAACTATTGAAGAATATTAAAAATTTCGGTGGAACTGCGTGTGGGGAGAATTTATGATAAGGGAGCTAATTAAAAAAATCGCAAAGCAGTTGCGGTGTTGATCGGTTTCAAAACATTAATTGCATAGTGCATAGTCCAATGTTCATGAATAAGTGGTCTAAATTTCCAATATGTCGCAACGTTTTAAAATGATGTATTTCTTAATTTCTTATACTTTTCTGGTATACCTTGGTAATCGGACCACCTGCTAATCGGACCGAATTTCATCGGTCCCGTCAGTGGTCCGATAAGACAGGTTTGACTGTAGTACATATTACTATGAACGATGTCATGTAGTTAATGAACAATAACATCAAATTTTGTTTTATTTACTTACATCGCGGCTAATATATGGGTTCATAGCCGGAATGTACAATTCATAAGATTCTACTGGAAGTTCATTGTGTTCATGATCGCTTTACATTAAGTTGAAATGTTGTTTTCGTTATACTAACGACCGGTGTTTCGTAAAATAGATGAACTCTGTATTATCTTAAGGAAGAGAAGGTTTATTTACTATGAACTAATTCATCATGGTAATGAAAAAAGTCTATGCTCCTAGTTCATTAATATTATGATGATTTTTTTTTTCAGTGACTACAATTCGACAGATACTATATTTTTGAAGAAATGATTCAAATTTCTATAGACATTGTAGACAATTTGCAGAGGGTATTAAATTTCTAGATTTCTTACATTAAAAAAAAAACTGTTCCTCATTCTTTCCATAAGTTGGGAAATTCTGTGTACAAATTATATTTTTTTATAAATAAAATTCATGGGAGTCTAATGAGTAAAAAAGGTTATTTCAGAGCTACTACACATCAGCTAGACTTTTAGCAAGTAATGCAAACGCTAAAAAGGTTGAACTATTTATATTTCGTATCCTAGGATAGCGTGAATGATAAGTTCGGCTTAACTTAAGGCAGAGAAATTAAATTCAATGAAAATTCATAATTTTATCGCTACCAATTTAAAGCCGTACACTGCCAAGTCGTACCACCACGGTTTTTACAAATTGCTAAAACTCTTTATTGTGTGCGTGTTCCGTGGTACAAATAAAAGATTTTCCTGAGTTCTTCTATTTTCAGTTTCAATTCAGAGCCGAAAGGCTCAAGCACTTTATACATGCTTACGGGGTCCTATTTTGCCTATTAATAGTCTGGCTGGTCTAGCGGTTAGTGCGTGCACCTTCGGTGCACATAGTCATGAGTTCGAATCTCACCGTGAGCCATGGTGTTTTTCGAACTCACGAGCTTATGACGGACTATGATCTCACTCAGATGTTAAACGAGTACCCATTTATGGGGATAAATAACACTGCTGAGCGTGATGCTGATCTCATTACCTCAACAAAAAGCAGATAAGATCTTGGAAATAGGATGTCACTAACACATCCTGCGGCCTTAGTCCAATGTTGGATTGTCGCGCCTGTTATTTATTTTAATATTTTTTTGGTTGTTATATGGGATATTGTTTACTTTAGACTGTAATCACACTGTCCGGGGTTTACCAAACTCGCGCGGTACAAAAGATCAATGTTGTGGACAACACTTTCTTGGAAGAGACAGAGACGATGGGGAAATTCGACAAACAAATAACGTTTGTTGAATTCCCCTATCGCCTATGTCTCTGCCAGGCGTATGTTTTCTACAACGTTAATCTTTTGGACAGTGTGGGGCCGGCATTAGATGCTCCATTTTCCGGCATACGGTGGCCTGCGTTTCAAAAGTGTTTAATGATTGATCAGGAACTGTTTGCAGAATTTTTTGATATACTTATGCTGGCCTAATCCTTTACTAGCTTTGAAACTTACTTCTTTAAAAGGTCCTTAACGAAACAGCTATGTATTACCTTTACCAGAACAAAATTCCATCTTCAAATATCAGCTCAACAAATAAATTAGAAGTTTTATGAACCAGGAAGGAAACAGAAAAGAAAATTCTGTCTTAAACTTGCACGTGTGTTTTTATGCGTCTTTTTTTCAAATCGCGTTGTAAGTCGAAACGAAAATTGTTGTAAAAGTTATTTACAATTATTTACAATTAAAAATTGGATATTCTATTCCATTTATTCGTTATTGTTACGAGTGCATTTTTATCTTAATTTTTATAATTATTTATTATTCTATTGTATTATTTCATTTTTCTTTAATATTATGTTTATGTGATTTTAGATTATATTTTTCGTTTTTAAATATGTATTTATGGTTTTATTTCATTGGTAAACATTAGTTTGTCGCAGCGACATAGGCCTCCTCTAGACCCCTCCATTTTGTTCTGTCGAGTGCTGTCCTCTTCCAAGTTGCTCCAGCTATCTTTCGAATATCATCTATCCATCTTTGTTTTTGTCGGCGTCTTCTTCTTTTCGCATCTCTTGGGTACCAGTCCGTTATGTCTTTAGTCCATTTGTCGCTTTTACTTCTTGTCATATGTCCTGTCCAGCGCCATTTTTATTGTCTCGCTCTTCGTGCCACATCAAGAACTTTCGTTTTTCCCCTTATAGTCGAATTTCTTTGTTTGTCTTTTAATTTTATATTGAGAATACTTCTCTCCATTCATCGTTGGCATACTTGAAGTCTTTGACAGTTTTTCTTGGTGAGTGTCCGTGTCTCGCAACCATATGTCAGTGTAGGCAAGATGCAAGTGTTGAAGAGTTTGCTTTTCTTCTGCAGGCTAAAGTCTCCACTTTTGAATATTTCTATTAGAGACCAATACCTTTTCCAGCCCCAACTAATTCGTCGGTCTATTTCCTTCTCCATTTGATTAGTCGGTGAGATTACCTGGCCAAGATATACATACTCGTGTACGTATTCAATTTCTTTGTGATCAACCACAGTTCTTCTCTGCATGCCAGTAGTCATTATCTTCGTCTTATCCATGTTCATTGTAAGTCAGACAATTTTACTTTGAGACGCTAGCTCCTGAATCATATCTTGTAATTCATTTGCACTTTCAGCGAAGAGTATGTACAATGTCATCCACGAATCTTAAGTGGTGAAGACGGGTTCCGTTGATATTGACACCGTACTTGTCCCAATCAAGGTTTCTAAATACATGTTCCAATACAGCACAGAATATCTTTGGTGACAACGGATCTCCCTGACGCACTCCTTTCTCCACTTTAAACGAGTCTCCAGTCTTTTCTAATCGAATTTTTGCTGTACTTGTTTCGTAAATTCGGCGGATAATCGATATGTATTTTAGCGGTATTCCCTGTAGTCGTAAGGCTTATCAGATATGGTAATGTTTAAGAGAATCGAAAGCTTTACTGTAGTCTACGAATCCAATATACAGGGGCTTGGGATACTCATTGCATTTCGCAATAAGCTGTCGGACTACGAGAATGTGATCTAAAGTTGAAAAATCCTTACGAAATCCTGCTTGTTCTTTTGGTTGGTTTTCGTCTATAATTGAAGGGGTGGCTGGAAAAACGTTGTATGTTGCAAAAAACGTTGTATGTTGCATTTTTTCAGACCATTTTGTGTATCATTCCTTCTAGATATATAATAAATAATCAACCAATAAAGGTCAATGACTATGGAAGATGTGAAAGCATAGTTGAGAAGTGGAAGAATGTTGTATGTGTTACTTCATGTTCTTTCAAAGTGTGTCGGAACAACTTATATTCTTATGACGTTTTCCAAAAAATTATGAAATGCAACATACAACTTTTTTCCAGCCATCCATTCAATTTTCATTATCCGATTTGGTAGGACTTTTGAAAATATTTTGTACACTGTAGAGATCAAAATAAAGGGTCGATAATTTTCGATCAGAGCAGGGTCACCTTTTTTGTACAGCAAAGTACATAATCGTTGCCTGTGTCCATTGGTCTGGAATATTTTCTGACGTTAATATTTCGTTAAAGAGGTTGACAAAAGTGTCTGAAAAGACTTCTTTGATCGCTTTTATGACTTCATTGGTTATTTTGTCGTTTCCGGGTGATTTATCGTCTTTGAGTGTCTTGATTGCAGCCTCGACTTCGCTGTTCAATATTGGTGGTACGTTACTGTTGTTTGTCTACTTGTCCCATCTTCCTTGTACAGTTGTTGGTTCGTGGCTGTTTGTAATATGTCGTTTCTATTTGTTGCTTGGGCCCCATTTTTCGTATTTTGGTTAGCCACTGTTTGGTTTCTCTTAGTTTTCGGTAAGCTTTTTTCACTCCACCTGTTTTCTCTATATGGTCGTTGATAACCTTTGTCCTGGTGGCCTGTCTATGCTTTCTTATTTTTTCATTAATTTCTTTGCTTATGTCTGCTATTCTTCTATAGTTTGCCTTTTTGTCTATGAAGAGCTGTCTGCGTTCGTTAATTAACGAAGTCGCCACCGAACCAATTTTATCTATTTTTTCAGGGCTAAACATCTCTCTCTCTTGACTACCGTAACTCCTAGAGGAGCATGGTGCAACGTTACAAAGACAACTGAATTCGGAGTGTGATATGGTCGTCAGCCATACCACTTCCTAGTCGCATTGTTAGTTTATTATTCTACGATAAGAATATTTCTTATCATCTTCTTCTGAATAATAAACTTGCGACGAGTCGTGCCGAGTTTGGAAACTCGTTTCTCTATGAGTGTCTATTTCACAGAGTGGCGACCGAACGATGACGGCCACAGAGCACGACAAACATAGGTGCTCCGAAATACGGAGACAAACATAGGTGCTCCGAAATACAGCTCTGCTCTTAGCGTATTTACAATTCGCAAATATCCCATATTTTTTTAATCGCTCACAAGATGGCTTTAGGCTATAGAAAGTACTGTTTCAAATCTGAAATATATTTAAGCAGCAAAAAAATCCTTAAGAGAATGGTTCTGGATGCATTTAATATGATTCAAACAAATTTATTATTGTTGCAGGATGTTGGGGTAGATCCACTGTATATTAATACATAGTTAAATGTTACTGGTTGTGCAACATGTAATGCATTATTTACATATTTCAAACTTTCACAAATTAGCACTTGTTTTTCATCAGCTGTTACATAGTCTTGTAAAAATTATTTCATATGTAGTTGCGAGACTCGTGTGCCAGCAAATTGATTGTGTGCACCCTATTTATTTATCGTGTAAAGTCTGAAACTATACGTTTTCTTATGACAATTTCAATAATTCGACATTGGTAATATTTGGAGTTATTAGAGCAACAAATTAGCATGTTGATTGTGATTTTATATTCAAACATTGTAATCTCGTTACACACAATTACAATGCATCGCAAATAAATATATTTTGACAAATAGCCAAAACTCGAATAAAGATTGACTACGAAAAAGTGTTGGGCCCAAAATATATGTAAATCTTTTAAGTATTCTAACAATACAACGCTCAAATTTACGGAATCCAAAAGGAATGATTTGTTGCCAATTGAAGATATAATATTGTGAGCTTGGAGAAGCGAAGATTTGAGTCTCCTCATATGTGATCCTGATTACATTCACGATATATATTGCAAAATAATCGTTACTTTTAAAAAAATATTAAAACCTACCAAATCAATCAAACTTATCGATACGCTGCCTAATCTGCTTATCTGTTTCTATAATTTTTAGCGTTTTCCATATAAAACGAACAAATATTTTTTTTTTGTTTTTATCTGTCAATTAAAGTC
Source organism: Microchrysa polita (assembly GCA_949715475.1). Classification (NCBI taxonomy): domain Eukaryota; kingdom Metazoa; phylum Arthropoda; class Insecta; order Diptera; family Stratiomyidae; genus Microchrysa; species Microchrysa polita. Next base: position 40,433,657 of record OX454421.1, read on the forward strand.
TCATTGGTGGTAATAAGTCAAAGTGATTGTTTTCTTTTCTGCTTTGCATTAATTTTTGTGTACATATATCAATGTACATACTCACATACATAAACAATATAGATTTTGAAAATTATCTATCAAAACATATAAGTACATTACATACGTATGCAATAAAATCTGCGAAATGACCAGCCATCAACTTTTGATTTTGATAAGGAAAAATAAACCGATTGTTAATGAACCCCGATCAGATTTTTATATCATAGTAGGTGGGGGTGGGCAAGAGGAGTTTATACTATTATTAGTTGGGGTATTTTTGACAGCCTCTTAATAAATCTTCCCATTATTTTTTCTTGACGCTGTTATCTTGTAACAAATGAATCAGTTTTTCGTTTGGTCGTTTGCCAAGATGGATTGCTAGTCTGTAGTTTTTAGAATCTCATTGAAATTTTTCTTATCAACAGATTTTGCGTACCGATTGTATAGGAAAGACACCCTAATGCCAAGTTCTAAAATTATCCAACCAATAATAATGTAAAAGGCTATTTTCGATAGAGTTTGTGGGTTCGGCTGAAAATGAGGTCGAGACACTGATTAGAGTGGAAAACAAAATTTCGAAATTGTCCATATGTGTACAGGAGGGGATTGGATAGATGCACTACATAAGTATTTCCGAATGCCATTAGGAGAAATTCTGAACATATTTCTACAAATATTTAAACATGTTTAAAATGCGAATTTTCGATAAAATGATTTGCTTGTATCCAAATGCGTACTCGTCTCGCAAATTTGTTTATAGATCAAAAACAGGTCTTTCAATCTTAACCTGATTTTGAGAGTCACTTTTAATACACTTATGAATAAATGTGTTTTGTTTAATTTTTCAAAAATCAACGCATGGACAGGTTTTCGGAGAAATGTACACTTTCGGAATTATAAGCAAAAAAATACCGGCGTACAGAGGGCTGCGCCCGCAATACGAGGGTTTTTTAGAATTTTAATGCATAGTGAATATTTTTTGTACATATATTTGATAAGCAATAAATAAGTATTGTGCACAACATTAATGAAATGCTTCCTGTAAATCTATTTTTGGATTGGTCTAAATAAACGCGTTCCAGAATGAAAGGCTAGCGCCTTTCATTCTGTTCCACCTTTAATTAGACCAATCCAAAAATAGATTTACTATTTACCCAGTTTGTATAAAAGTACTCCAAGGCAAATCTAAAGGCAACGATTTAAGATTTCTGATGGCCTTTGACCAAAAAGAAACTCAGGCAAACGTAAGGATGGCTTGGCTTTATATATGAACTGAATTATTAGCTGTAAATCTACTGTTACTGTTTTTTAATCAAGGAAAAGCAACCTTTTATAAAATGATTCCATTGTGTTCCCTGTCATAAGAGCCAACGCAAGCTTTCCTATGAGTATTGAACAAGTATACTTTTGCGGCTATTCAGGGACACCCTGTTAACTTGGTTCTACTAACTTCAAAAATTTTTCTGGCAAACACTATTACCATTCTATGCATTTCCACCAAATTTCATGTTCATTGTTTCATCAGGTTAAAAGATATACATACATTGAAAAAATGCTTAAGAGGCTTGCATTGTGAAAGGCCCTTACTAAATACTTAATTGGCTATATTTCCGGTTTGGATACAGTTATTCGAATGAAAATTAGTAGACATATTCTACATGTAATTTTCTAAAAACCCTTAGCAGGATTTTCATATTTGTAAACCTAAGAGGGGCTACACACGAACAAATTGAAATTTTACAAATTTACTGTTATTTACTTTTACTTAGCAAAAGTCAACAGTCTTAATATTTAACGTATATAAGGCCCTACCGACCAATCTTTGTGCGAAGTTTCATATCGATCCCTATAACGGTTTAGAAAAACGGAGCTCGAAAAGGAAGTTTAACTTTAAACGCCAATAACTTTTTTACCGTTACTCGAAACTGGAAAATTTTAACTGATATGAGCTGTACTCGTTTAGATCTTTGAATTAAATACCCATACGTCAATCTTCGATAAAAACTAAAAAAGTCGACTTTTTTCAAACGTTCGGGACACCCTGTTGTCTTCTTCCTACCAACTTCTAAGGTATATGTGCCAAAGACTGTAACCATTCTACACTTTCCTACCAAATTTCATGACAATCGGTTGAGTCATTCGCGAGTTATTTAGTGAACAGACGGACAGACGGACAGACGGACGGACGGACAGACGGACAGACGGACAGACGGACGGACGGACAAAATCGATTTCATAAGGGTTTTTTGAAAAAAAATTTCTAAAAAACCCTAAAAACGGGAAAACTCCGAAAATTTTGGGTTTTTTCGCGGTTTTGACCCTGTTCCGTAACGAAATTTTGGCGGAAAGCTCCGGATTCGCACCCCAAAAAACATAAGAAACAAGTCACTATTAATACTATAACTAGCTTAAATATAGAAGTAGTAGTAGCTGTGCAGTATTTTCCGCTTTCGGAAAATAATTCCTTTAATTCGTGATTCAAGGGACATGGGTGTTTCTAGATTGGTACACCAGACAATTACATAGTTTAGACGATTTCGGAACTCTAGCTGTTTCCGGTACCTTTTTGAAGAGAACTGTATTTGGAACTGTACAACAACAAAGCTATTTAAAAAAAATTGTTCTACATGGGAGGGAGGGGAGGGGGTGTTGTTGTTCGCTGCTCTTGACTGATCCCGGCGGGTAGCTCCGGGACGATTTGGTGGACAATATAAAACGATTTACTTGACAAAACAAACATCCATGGTCACAGTGGAACTCGAACTCCCATTCCGGCATTTCAGACATAGAGTGCCGTCTCCACCAACTACTAACATATTTCCGTCAACAAAAAGCATTCACAGATATCCTCAAACAACTTTTGATTTTAGTACTAAGACCACAAATGCCCCTTAGGTGCTCCCAGGCGAAACATCTTGTGTGCCGTGGGCGAAACACAACTTTGACCTCGAGATCCACCACCACAAGTCACCATTGAGAGCCTTTTATCAACATATCTCCCATGTGTTTAGTTTATTGATGCATGGTTTACATTGAGTCTCTTAATTGGCCCACCCTGTATATTAATATTTATAAAATACATGTGAGGTCAATTCTGTGCTTAGGATAAGGGGGATTAGTGACTGGGGAAAGTGTTTGATGTAATCAAATTTACGTCAAAATATATTTGCAAAGAAAAATTGGAAAATTTGATAGACAGCCAGGCCAATTAAAATTAAAATGTTAATTTCGGTGCAGTGCTATTGATGACTAATACCGTCTCGCAGGTCAGAGTGCAGAACCGACTCACTGACCTATTTGAAACTCGTACTGGACTCAAGCAGGGCGACGGGCTGGCGCCGACGCTCTTCAACCTTGCTTTGGAGTATGTAATTCGAGCCATGAATATGGACAGCAGCGGAACGCGACTCAATTAGTAGCGTACGCCGACGATATCAACATCATGTCTGGAAAATTGGGTGATGCAGAAAGCCTTCTGCATAACCTCAATAACGCCGCAAAGGAAGTTGGACTACATATAAACGAAAGCAAAACAAAGGCCATGATTCAATCGAAAACAAGGACACCAGCAAATTCAAGCATCACAGTGGGGGACCTTAATATCGAGTATGTAGACAACTTCAACTATCTGGGTTGTAACTTATCAAAGGACGCCAACGAAACCGACGAAATTAAGCGACGGATACAACTAGCCAATAAGACCTATTTCTCGGTCCTCCCTATAATTAATTCGAAACTTGCGCACAGGAACACGAAGCTCCGCGTGTAAAAAACGATCATCCGACCTGTGCTATGTTATGGCTGCGAAACATGGACCCTCACCCAAGCCTCCGAAATTTTGCTAGACCGATTCGAACGAAAGGTCCTTCGGCGAATATTCGGGGCCGTTCGCGAGCGAAATCAATGGCGTATCCGGTACAACCATGAGTTGTATCAATTGTACGATGAGCTGGAAATATCGAAAATCGTGAAACTTCAACGTTTGCAATGGGCGGGGCATGTACAACGGATGGACGATAATCGCATGCCAAAGAAAGTGATGAACGCACAACGAATTGACGGAGCGAGGTTGCGTGAACGACCGAGAGCTCGCTGGGAGAACTCCGTAGGTGAAGACGCCCGACAATTGGAGGTCAAAGATTCAGGCGGCCAAGGCCCGATGTCGCGCTATCTGTCACATTGATGATGATGCTATTGAACACATCAACAACATCAACTGAGGCAAAAATACCCCTGATTTCCAATTAAAGACTAAACTACTCTATAGAAATGTCAAACTTTGATATTGAATATCTGGAGAGCCGTAACGCTTTCGTGAAAAATGATTGCAGATTCGATCGTTTCAAGCCACTATTGATGATATGATGCCATCATCAAAACTTGGCGCGACAGATACTGAAATCGTGTCAAATTTTGGGAAAATAAACTACACTCAAGTGGCAAACTATCGACTCGACCTAAAAGCGTGGTAATTCTACGTTTTTTTTTAAAATTATAGCAGTTATCCATAAAAATCGTATGTCATTCAATTCTTCAGTGGACGAAGGGACTGGATTTCTGGCTCGGAATCTTCTCTTAAGTTCGTCCCATAAGTGTTCAATGGGATTGATGTCGGGACTGCGTACAGGCCAGTTAAGTGACGACATATTGGCTTCATTCAAGAACTGCCGAGTGAGGCGCGTTGCATGACAACGGGCATTGTCGTGCATCAAAGTGAAGTTCTCGCCAATAAATGCTGCATAGGGCACAACGTGGACACGGAGAATATCGGTAACGTATCGCTCAGCTGTCAGCCCTCCTCCTCGGCCTCCCGCAGGCATGAATACGAGATCCGTTTTTCCCTCCAAGGAAATGCCAGCCCACATCATACAGGAACCGCCGCCGTATGCAACCGTTTCAGGAAAACAGCACTGCGCAAATCGCTAAAGAAGCATACGGTAGTAAGGTCTCGGCTTTGCGAAGCCAGTAACGGACGTCATTTTAAAGAAATCATCTTCCGAAAATAGTTTAGTCGCACTCTACGATCCTATTAATCTAGAGGTCCAGATATCGAATCTCGCCGTGGTCCAAAATTTCCGTACATGTGCGGATAGGAAATATATAGTGCTTGCAACATTATATACACTCCGAAATGATATGCAATGTAACGTTGACTCGAAATTGCCTATAAACGGCTGAGTTAACGCACCATGGCCCCACATGGGGCTACACGGTACTGAAAAGTTATAATTCTTGAATAGATTCATTTGTCAGTAAATAAAAGGGATACCATATTCCTTTAAAAATATGTCATAAAGTTTCCGGCCTACGAAGCCGATTCCATGAAGCAACGATATACATAAACACCATTTCCAATTATCCAACGTAAGCAGATCCAATTTCGTTAACTTGGGCATTTTCCATAATAAAACAATATTAAAACATGATATGAACTTATTCATTGTTAGAAGAAATAAGAGGAAAATTAGAATCAGACAGCATATACACTGCCTGTCATAACTATAAAAAATAAAATAACAGGCGCGACAATCCAGCATTGGACTAAGGCCGCAGGATGTGTTAGTGACATCCTATTTCCAAGATCTTATCTGCTTTTTGTTGAGGTAATGAGATCAGCATCACGCTCAGCAGTGTTATTTATCCCCATAAATGGGTACTCGTTTAACATCTGAGTGAGATCATAGTCCGTCACAAGCTCGTGAGTTCGAAAAACACCATGGAACACGGTGAGATTCGAACTCATGAGCCTGTGCACCGAAGGTGCGCGCACTAACCGCTAGACCAGCCAGACTACTCATAACTATAGGCGCACCATAAAACATACTGATCCTTGGAAATTGAAAGAGAGCACAGTTATTCCACATACTTATAACTTAAAGGATATTAAAAAGACAAACAATTTCACAAACGTTTTCCTTTTATTTCAACCGTTATTCTTCTATAAAGAAAAATCTAAATTACCGGGTCGTCATAATTAAAGCCGCACTTAGAATTAGTATGGCTAAAACTGATTAAAAAGCGGAAATTGAGGAAAATACTAACGTGAAATAAATAAATAAAATGGACTCTAAGGGATTATTTTGTTTATTTCTCAATAAATAATCATACCGGTTTTTCGAGTTTATTGCTTATTGACCTTTCAGAATCGATAAACGTTTTTTTTACATAGAAAACTCTTTGAAATTGAATTTTTTATGAAATTTACATAATAATGTTTCTTATAGACTTCCTGCCTAATTTTGACGAAGGAGGGGCCCCTTCGGTAAGATTTGTTACATTCGAACCTTCTTAAAGTGTAATGATTCATGAGAGAATATGCAATCTCTTGCTACAAAATCCGTTATGCGTCATGCCTTCTATATTAAAACAAAAACAGTTTTTTTTTAGGATACTCCAGAGAAATTTTTACTGTATTGGAGTTACATCAACTTTTAAATAGAGAAACAGCCCCCCCTTAACACTTGATTTCGTCACTTCAAGCATAGGAAAAATTTCATAGGATTGTCCTGACAATAAACTGCTTCCATTTTATACAGAAGATAGAACACATAACGGATGTTAAAGCATAATCTCTCACCAGTCGTATACTCCAATCAATAGAGACGAAATAATATGGGTTAGCGTGCAAAAATTGGGGATGTCTCAAATTTTTGATATGTTATAAAGACAGGTGGGGTAAGTTAAAATCCAAGTTTGCGTCACTTTCCCCCCTGTGCTCTCGACGCCATCATCAAAAATTTAAGACATCCCCAATTTTTGCAAGGTAAAATCCCCGTTGATTGGAGTAGTAGTACTTAATGTGGGTTCCAATGTTACAAATTCTAGGGAGGGGACCTCCCATTGCTCCAAATTAGACAGGTAACCTTTGAGAAACATTATTACGTAAAATTTATAAAAAAACACCAGATTTCGAAGATTTTCTTATGTAAAAGCAGCGATCTCTTCATTACCGTAATTCCTAGTGGAGCATGGTGCGTTGATGACTACCGTGGGTCGTCATCAACGTTACAAAGACAACTAAATTCGGAGTGTGATACGGTTGTAAGCCATACCACTTCCTAGTCGCATTGTTAGTTTTATTATTCTACGATAAGAATATTTCTTGTCATCTTCTTCTGAATAATAAAACTTGCGACGAGTCGTGCCGAGTTTGGAAACTCGTTTCTCTATGAGTGTCTATTTCACAGAGTGGCGACCGAACGATCACGGCCACAGACACGACAAAGCAGCGATGCTAAGAGAATAATAAGCAAAAAACTCGAAAAACTGTTAAAATAATTTCGTGAAAAACATAAAAATCCCTCAGGGTCTATTTCATTCGAAAAAGATCTCCCTCCCTCAACTTTCTAATCAGTTTTTACCATTATAACATCAAGTGCGGCTATAGTTATGACGGACGGGAGATTTAGTTTTTCGTTTATAGAGAAATAACCGTTTGAATAAAAGAAAACTGTTTGTGAAATTTTTGTCTTTTTAATATCCCTTATGTTTATAGTATGTGGAATAATTCTGCTCTCTGTAAATTTCCAAGCAGCAGTCTGTCTTATGGTGTGGCTATAGTTATGACAGGCAGTGTATGTATGTAAATTTGTCTTCAAATTTATATGCTTATTTCACCGATATATTTTTTTTAATTCGTTGACTCACCCTAATGTGAACCCCCCTAGGGTAAAATCCGAGTCGAGTTGGGCACAATCATAGCATCATCTTCCATTTACCCAAAAAAACGGGTCGAATCTGGATAGAAAGAAGGAAGTCGTTCTCGAGACTTATGCATGTATGCTATGACGACCAGCGCTCAGTTTGGTACATAAACTGTTCTCGAAAATTTGCTACCAAAAAACGTTACTTTTGGGAAGCAATTCTATTGGTCGCTAAAGTTGCATTTTCCTTGTTCTTTACGTCTTTTGGGGTGTTGACCCTGAATCCCCTAGCTTCCTTCAAAAATTTCGATGCGAAGTAGGGTCAATATCGCAAAAAAAAACCGTCAAAAAATTACTATCAATTGTAGCGATATCGCTTGACTTATTTTGAAGATGAATGTCGCGTTATATATAACATGTGTACTGTACAACATTTTGCTGCATTTTGGTATACCGGCAAAGTTAGTGCGACTCACAAGGATGACGATGACGTCTCACAGAGTCAGAGTGCAGAACCGACTTACTGACCTATTTGAAACTCGTACTGGACTCAAGCAGGGTGATGGGCGCCGACGCTCTTCAACCTTGCTTTGGAGTATGTATGTAATTCGAGCCATGAATATGGACAGCAGCGGAACGCTACTCATCAAGTCGACTCAATTAGTAGCGTACGCCGACGACATCAACATCATGTCTCGAAGATTGAGTGATGCAGAAAGCCTTCTGCATAACCTCAATAACGCCGCAAAGGAAATTGGACTACATATCCACGAAAACAAAACAAAGGCCATGATGCAATCGAAAACAAGGACGCCAGCAAATTCAAGCATCACAGTGGGGGACCTTAATATCGAGTATGTAGACAACTTCAACTATCTGGCTTGTAATTTATCAAAGGACGCAAACGAAACCGACGAAATTAAGCGACGGATACAACTAGCAAATAAGACATATTTCTCGGTTCTCCCTATAATTAATTCGAAAATTGCGCACAGGAACACGAAGCTCCGCGTGTACAAAACGATCATCCGACCCGTGCTATGTTATGGCTGCGAAACATGGACCCTACCTAACCCAAACCTCCGAAATTTTGCTAGATAGATTCGAACGATATAGTCCTCAGTAACGCCAACATCGTTGCCTTGCAAACTGCACTTAAAAAGTGGTGTGATATTCTGGAGGAGCATGGACTGAGGGTAAGTATAACAAAGACTGAGTTCTTATGCTGCCCATTCTCAGACCCAGATGCACCGATACCAGATACGTACGTCAAAGAAGAGCAGCTTAAGTCTTGTACCAAGTTCAAGTACCTTGGCTCGATGGTGAACAACGGAGCTACATACATGCGATGATGACATCAAACATCGCACAAAGGTTGGGTGGATGACGTGGCGAGAAAAAAATGTTACGCAAGTCAGTTTGTGTAACGAAAAGGGACCACATCAAGAGTAGCTACATCCGAGGCAGCTTGTCCATAGACCAAGCAATCACTGAAAAGCTCGAAGACCGATAAATGGATTGGTATTGCCATGTTCAACGGCGTCCGCCTGAGAATCCCGCAAAGAAAGCCATATCAATGGACGTTCCACTTGATTGACCCAAGGCTAGAGGCAGACCGAAGAACACCTGGATGTGTCAAATGAAAAAGCAACAACAACGCATTGGTCTCGGCGATGACACGATCCAAGATAGAGCTGCCTGTAGAAATATGCTGAGATATTACCGCCAAAACGGGCGATGTGCCTACACCGCAGGTCGAGCAACGCGAAACCATGGAGCGGTATAAAGAACGAGGCAAGAAAGAAGAAGAAGAAGATTCGAACGAAAGGTCCTTCGGGCTATCGTGCCACATTGATGATGATGATAAATGTTGCGCGCAATCATGTTTTCTCTAACATGTTAATGATCAGGTTTTCGCAGCAATGTAGTTTCGGAGTTATAAGCCAAAGAACGGGAAAACTCAGAATATTTTGGGTTTTTTTTGCGGTTTCGGCCCTGTTAGAATTTTGGTGTAAAGGGCTGCATTAAGATCGAGAGTAGAATTCTTCCTGCTGCGATTTTGTCAATAAAAATGCATACTTACTGTCGTGGAATATGTCACAAACGGTGGGGAATTCCATAAGCTACAATCCGAGACCGGTTCCATAATTCTCCGCGGCTATTTTATGTATTCTTTTTCGATTCCCCGGTTATTTGACGTTTCACGATGAAATAACCGGGGAATCGGAAAAAAATACATAAGGAGCGAGAAACATTTTAATAGGTATTTTTGGTGTAATGCTATTAGCCCTATTCGACTGAAGCGGACATTGATCCTGTCCAAGTCGAATGAAATCGGATCAAAATTTCCCAATTGGGTAACAGCTGACTATCGTGTCATCTGGCCGCAACGCGATATTCTGAATTATAAATTGCATTTGTAATTAAGCACCGTGCGAGATACAATTAAAAGGATAAGTAGCAATAAATATTAAAATCATTAACTCTGAATAAAGTTTACAAACCAAAAATACTGAATAACAAAATGGCATACGGGAAATTTTAGGGAAATTTTTCGCGGAGACATCTAGGGGATTAGTTTGGCAGATGATCCGAGTCATACCCTGGATCAACTTCCAGGATTATCATTTTGTATGGGATTTCCAATAAATCTGGAAAGGACCCAGTGAGTCGAATAGGGCTATTGGATAATTTCCAGATTTATTGGAAATCCCATACAAAATGATGATCCTGGAAATTGATCCAGGGTATGACTTGGATCATCTGCCAAACTAATCCCCCAGATGTCTCCGCGAACAATTTCCCTGAAATTTCCCGTATGCCATTTTGTTATTTAGTATTTTTGGTTTGTAAACTTTATTCAGAGTTTATCATTTTAATATTTCTTGATACTTTTCCTTTTAATTGTATCTCGAACGGTGCATAATTACAAGTGCAATTTGTAATTCAGAATATCGCATTGGGGGCAGATGACACGATAGTCAGCTGTTATCGATTTGGGAAATTTTGATCCGATTTCATTCGACTTGGACAGGATCAATGTCCGCTTCAGTCGAATAGGGCTATAGTGTAGTAAAAATACCCCAAATTTACCATTTAAAACTGAACTACCCCATATGAATGTCAAACTTTGACATTGAATATCTGGAGAACCGTTACGATTTCATGAAAAAGGATTGCAGATTCGGACGTTTCAGGCCAATATTAATGAAATGGCATCATCAAAATTTGGCGCCGCAGATACTGAAATCGTGCCCACGAATGCCATCCATTGGCTCACCGCTCACTGGACTTGCACTTCGCCTTATCCTGTTCCGCAACATCACTATGTCGACTGACTAAAATGTTAACTAATTCTCTAATGCGTGACTGATAGTACGAGAGGAGAGTGCGAAGGGTGAGCCACCAAATTAAAGTAAACCAAAGGACGAACCAGAGGTCTAAATCTTATCTAAACCTGGTTGCAATATTTCTCGGGGAGAGTACCGTTCCCCTGGACTTTTAACGCCGTTTTAGCTTAATTCTAAGGAAATTTGCGAAAAAAAGAATGCTGAATCTTTTCTTTAGAATGCATTTTCCTATAGATAGAGGTTGATAAAGGAATCGGATGGAGTACAATGGCTGATATTTCCATCTTAAAATCTCACCTTTTGACGGCTGTAGCCTCTGAACCTTGAAATTTTCGCCAAATATAGACAGTGGGGTGCCCTTCAAGTTTGCCAAATTTCAAAATTCCGCCCAATTTGCAAGTTATGGACAATTTTTGATTAGAAAACACAGAAGTGTGATTTAGGCAGCTGAATCTTCGGAATGCGGATAGGTGGGCCGTGATCTTTGGAGAAAATATAAGCGCGAAGTAGCTCTACAAGTATCCAAATTTCAGTGAGATCGAGAAGGGTTTCCGATTTATCGAAAATGGACGGTTGTCAAACGTAAAATTGCGATTAAACACTACACCTTAAAAGCAGATATCGCTGATCACATGCCTCCTCGAGGAGCTTATGCATTGAATTAGGTTTCATTGTGTGGCATGAATGCTGTACATTTTGCTGTACATTTCTCAATGCTGTACGACAGGTCAAAATGCTGTACGTCTGGTCAGCTTACCTTAGATTCTATTTCTTGTTGCAACAAAGTAATATAAAGCGTTTCAGGTGTGCATCAAATTGTCAGAGTAGTAATTTAGACGGACTCTACTGTACTGCCAAGTCGTGGAATTGAGTCACTTTAAATGAACCACCCTGTATATGGCTGCTTGGAGCATTGTAGACGATGTGGAAGATAACAGCTTTGACCGTTACACGTGTTTAAGAGCATTTCAGATACATATTTTGGGTAGACGATCATCGATCGAATAAAAAAATTGTGAACCAGTCAGTCAGTCAACGACCAACAGCTCTATCGTCTCGTCATATCGACATCAACTTGGAGAGTGTAAAGCGCACGCTCATCAGCTAAACCCGTTGCCCCTGCTACTCAGCCAAAAATCATTCAAAACCTGCCAACGGACACTGTTGTTAGCTGGCCAACAAGCTGACTGACTCTTGTCCATTGACTGATATGTAAGCAGCACCCGTTGCCACCGCAACAAATTTTGCGTCGAAATCAGAAATTGTGTGGCGCGGTGAAAAACTGCCAAACAACTTTGTATCTGATTAAATCAGCAAATCCACGTTGTTTTGATTTATCGCAATTTGGTGGTCGCCAATTTTATGATTGCAGATTTTGCTGACATCCGTGCGGTTTGCAAAATGTATCTTGAAGGAATTTCAATAGAATTTAAAACAAATGGAGGAAAAAAGAAGGTGGAGGATGGAGTATTATGATGAATCATTGGGGATTCAACTAGGGACATTTTGTTTTGTCATAAATACAAAAACGTGGTCGCTTTGACATTGAATAAAATTAGTAGTTGTTGAGCAATGGATAATTTGCTGAATAGGTCTCGGGTCTTGTTTCCTTTGCAAATAATTACGACATTGCATGCATCTTGCAGAGACCACCTACAGACTTAACCTCCAAGGGGCGTTGTTGCGGCGAAATGACCCGGCAAGGACTCGTTCGCCGACCTGTTAACGTATGTTGTGAAATTCTAGGCCCCCCCTTTCTAGCTTCAGCATCGATCAATACCAATACAGAACGTCCAGAGCACCACACTTGGCTGCCGCAGTCCGTTGCACCGAAATCGCGTCACACTTGAACCAAATTCCACCGCGTGCCAACAAAATTTTTTCTCTAAACAATGCGCTTCGGACGTACATGTCTGCTTAAAATGTTACAAATCATCGTGGGGACAAAAGAACGAATTCATGCACGAGTTTTAATAATAACACGCGAAACGTTGCGCTATTTTTAAAAAAAATTTACATACTTGAAACGAACGGGACACCGCGAGCAGCTCCCTGTTGCGTGCTACTACGCGGAGCCCCATCCACCACCACACTCGTTTTCCATAGCTTACCGAAATTTTCCAAATCTTTTCCCGCAAGACAGCTGCTTAACTGAATCCAATTATCCTTGTTGAATAACGGCAACTGACACGTTACTTTTGCAATTAACTCGATTACCGCTTATTGTCCTTTTGACACGACACGGGGGCGGCACACACACTTGCGGTTACGGAACACCGAAACGTGTTACATGATAACCTCACTAAACTGAAAATCTCCTTTTGTCACTGACACCAGTTTTAATTTTCACCGTTCACAACGCGAATTCACTTATTCGTCCACTGGCTATGTTTTTCACGCGACCGAAGGGTTTTATTCTGATTTTTTTGCAGGATATTCGACCGAAAATCTCACAAGACTGTTGAACTTGTGTCACATGGGCTATGGGAACTCGTCTCGCGACCGCAACGCAACTCTTGTAGTGATGAAAATGAACACGAAATTTGATGGCGGCGCTAGTGGGTCTTTTTGGGCGAAAAGAACACATGGATGGGCGATTTCGCAGTGAACACGCATACAGAGGAAAATATTTGTCGCGCGCCACATACAATTGCGTTTGTGTTGATGCGCAGCTGATATATGAAATCCGTAGCAAAAGCCGGTTTACCAGATTTATCTGACAAATTCCATTCAATTTTTGATGACTTTTGCCTTGTAATGACAAACCTTTTATCAGAAATCTAGGAGCCACCAAGTAAAACCCCTACCGCATTCGGCCCATCATACGTCAGCAATGTGCAAAAATATGCCAATATGGGAGACGCCGGAGACGCACACATGCGTCTAGTGGAAATGTCAAAACAAAAACACGTGGGTCAACAACTTTTATTTGGCGTTGCCAAGTTGGTAGGACATACACCAATTTGGGCGGCGAATTGACTACAGTACCGGACGGAAAAATCATACACTTTATTCAAGTATGAACAGTTGGTGAATCAAAATTAATTCAAATAGGCTCGTTAGCCAAAGAGTGAAGTTTTGGGTAAAAGTATTATGCTCACCGAGCGAAAAACTTGCATTTACGTCTCCCGTGAAAAATCTGCCGTGGAGACTTGTCTTTTATTAACTTTATTAAGAGTTTTTGGTTTTTTAGCAATTTATTAGAAAAAAAAACAGCAAAGATACAAAAAAGGAAATAAACTGGCTTAAATTGCCTTTGCGTTAATACCTAAAACTTCAGACCCTTTTATGGAAAATTTTGCGCTAGACTAAAACTTAAATTAGGGTTTTTTCATCGACCATTTCAAAAGACGCAATAATTCTCGAAAAAGCTAAGTCATTAAATTTATAAGCTCGAATTTTCTAGATGGTTTTTCGGAAAATTTTGTCGCTTCGATCAAAGACCTACATTTGTGCCCCATTTCAATTTGGCAAAATGCCGCATTCATAACTTCGCAAATGATACAGCTGAATTTCTGTCGTTATGGGCATGCCGTTTGCAACGTTTGAAAAAAGGAAATTCTATGTAGTTTATTTCGTTCTGTTGTTGATGTAGCGGTGCAGTGTGAGCGTGTGAGTCGTTGTGCATGGCTGTGATGTGCTCTAATGCTTGAAATAGATTACGCGCATCAGCAGCAGCATCGGCATCGCGAAACGTCAAGCGCAATGCATTTTACATTGCTGACAAAAACGTTGAGCAGAAGACTTGCCGATGCTGCTGCTGATGCGCCTAATCTATTTCAAGCATAAAGCCTAGTACTGACATCGAGAGTGAAATTTTTGTCCGCTGCGATTTTTTCAATGAAAATGTACAGTGCGTACTCGATAGTCCGGACTAATAAAAGCCGGGGTCGATTCGGACTACAGAGGAGTTCGGACTAGTGGAAGCCTTTTATTTGCTCTGAATTTCGAGGAAATTGACGATTTTAAACAATTTTTTTGGAGAATCGACTTTCTATTTTCGAAGAATTTCACTCTGTTATTCTACTTATTGTTGTTTCCAAGAGCAAAGAAAAAAGTTGTTTTTAATTCGGACGATAATATTGCTGTTAATATGAGAAAAAAGTGAGATTCGGACTAGAGAGGCTCTTGAAATTCGGACTACAGAGTGTACAATGCAATCTTTGAGGTGATCCGGATTACTGGAAATTCGAGGTTTCGAGGCTTCGGACTATCGAGTACGCACTGTATTCTTACTGCCGTGGAATATGTGGGGAATGCTGGGGAATTCCATAAGCTACAATCCGAAAACAGTTCCATAATTTTTATCGGCCATTTTATGTATTTTTTCCCGATTCCCCGGTTATT
The DNA here is from genome assembly GCA_949715475.1 of Microchrysa polita. Lineage (NCBI taxonomy): Eukaryota > Metazoa > Arthropoda > Insecta > Diptera > Stratiomyidae > Microchrysa > Microchrysa polita. The sequence continues at coordinate 40,449,018 of OX454421.1, forward strand.
TCATCGTGAAATGTCAAATTACTGGGGAATCGAAAAATAATACATAAAATGGCCGAGGGGAATTATGGAACCGGTCTCGGATTGCAGCTTATGGAACTCCCCACCGTTTGTGACATATTCCACGACAGTAAGTATGCATTTTAATAGAAAGTCGTAGCGGGAAAAAATTCGCTCTCGATCTTAATTCAGCTCTTAAGTTTCGTCGTCGTTCTCGCCCAGTTCTCTCCTGTTGTCTCAAGCGACAAGAACGTATGTAACAGCTGCAATAGGGTTGTTCCATAATGCCCTCGGAGTGAGGGGAGTGAGGTTAGTGGGTGCAGCGGGGCATCGAAACAGGTGGTCCACATCGTGAGGCGCACCACCGCAGCTCGGACAAATGTTCTGGATGTCCGGGTCTATTCGAGATAGGTACGAATTGAGGCGCGAACAAAAACCTGACCTAAGCTGGGCTAGTGTCACTCTTGTGCCTCTCGGGAGCCTAGTCTCCTCAAGCGATATGGGTGGTAGGGGCACTGAGAGGACTCTATTCGGACCTAATCTCCCTATTGACCGATTCACAACGGTTGTGTGACTATCTGCGATGGCCGCATGGTATGCTGTGTTATCGAATATATCGGCAGGTGCCCGTTTGTATCTCTGGATGTCTCTCTCGAGATCTCTGATTCCACTCCTGACATGTCGTGGAGGGGGAGTATTGTCCGTGAGATGATGGTTTGGGTGATCCTCTCGATAGCAACCGACCAGATATTGTAAAGACAGGAGGAGATTGTGATCACGCACTGATAACATGCTGGTTTCTTGATGACATGAGATGGCAACCTGTAGCGATACGTAGAGCAGCGTTCTGGCATGCCTGGAGCTTATTCAAGTTTGTGTCACAAACGGTTTGTGAACATACCGGTGCTGCATAGCTAAGGATTGTCCTACCTATCGCTTTGTAGGTGACCAACATAGTTTCTTTGTCCTTGCCCCCAGAAACACCCGGCTAGCGCCTTAAGGACGTGGTTTCTACTGTGCATTCTGTCGACTACGTCTTCGACGTGATCTTTCGACTTCAGCATGGTATAGAGATAGACACCAAGGATCTTGGGGTCGGTAACAGTATGAACTACGTCTTCAGCATGCTTACCAGTACGGATCTCAAGCACCTCCGAAAATTCTTGCGTCCAGGTGGTGAGAAGAGTTGCACCTCATTCCCCGAGGTGAGTACGGTGCAATCGTCCGCATAGGAAATTAGTTGATACCTTCCGGTGGTGTTGGAAGGCTCGGTAGATATTAAGCAATGTAGGAGAGATTACGCTACCCTGTGGAACTCCGTGCTTAATTTCCCTATGCTTTGAACAACTGCCCCGAAACTCTGTGAAGGATTGCCTCCCAGCTAGATAGTTGGCAATCCACCTAACCTCTTGTGTAGGAGATCGGCCAACAACGCAGAGTGAATGACCGTGTCGAAGGCTTTCGACAGGTCAAGGGCCACTAGGACGGTTCTGTCACAGGGTTGTTTCTGGTTGAGGGCATTGTGGCTGCGATGGGTGATATATCCAGGGCTGTTGTGGTGCTATGCGTCTTCCTAAGGCCATGCTGGTGAGAAGCTAGCTCAGCATGTGATACAAGGGTGGGGTGGGTGAGTGCTCGAGCGTCTTTCCAACGGGTGATAAAATTGTGATTGGATGGTAGGATTCGGCGAGTTTCGCGCTTTTTCCGGGCTTGAGAAGGGGGATGATTCGTCCCTTTTTCCAGAATTCAGGGATGACAAGCGCGTGGATATCGACAAGTTGAAAGCCATCGTTCGATGGCCGGAAAATCTAGGTCCAATGGTCTTTGATTTTTTCGCATTCTTGATTGTTGCTGAAACTGGGTCCGCTGTATAGGTAGAGATGATGTCAACCGTTCGGTTGCGAATCCTTATTTTATCTTGCAGTTGAGCATCTTGGTCTAGGGGTGTTCAATAAATTGCTCATTGAACAAGCTCGCGCAGAGTTTTGGATTTGCGGTGGTTTTCTTACCGAATCTGATGGCTACACTGCCCTTGTCTTTGGGTGAGATAGGGCGCGGACCGTAGCCCATAGTTTGCTGACACCTTGTGAGAGGTCGCAGCTATCCAGATGCTCGTTTCATTTCTCTTTTTTATAGGTGTTAACTTGGCGATTTATTTCGGAGTTTAGCTCCTGAACTCTGGGGTCTGCCGGATTTACGCGTCTTAAGTTGTCCCGTTCGTCGGCTAACCTTGCGGCAGTAGTTGGGGAAATATGGCCGAACTTTGGGGATACGCCCTGCCGGAATGAAGCGAGCTGCCGCTATGACAATGGCGTTCCTTATATTCTTTTTGGCTTCCCTAGTGTTCGTTGGAGTAGGTAGCGCGGCGAACTTCGTCGAAGTGAACGCACTGAGACTCTCCCAATTTGCCTTTTTGTGGTTGATAAACATACACAGTTCTGACGTCGTCAGTTCGGCTGGTTTATCAATATTTATCAATATGGGGAGGTGATCGGATTGAAGAGACCTGGTTGTCTCCCATCGGGTTTCACTTATCAAACTTAGTGAGCGCCAGTTTGCAGGAGAACTATGGCAGGCGCGTGTAGACGAAGTTCCATTGAGTGCGCAGAAGTCTGATGGGTCTGATTTGGCCGCGATATCTATACCTCTGGCATCATTTGCGAGAAGAGAGTGCCAGAGTTCGTGATGGGCGTTAAAGTCGACAAGTAGGATCCTATGCTGTCCTGTGAGGAGTGGACCAATATCGAACTTGTAGCCAGAGTCACAGCTGGATGCTGGTGGAACATAGATGTTTATATGTTCGATATGGTATTGCCGGATTTAACGGCAATACCCATATCAGAATTCTGCGCGTACTCATGAAATAAACTATCTCGTCGATCTTCAGACGGATGCCGTTGTAGTTAAACTGCAATATGGTGAATGGGGTGTACACTGCTGCAGGGGGTGCAGGTGTTAGACTTGAGCGAGTATGTCTTTTTGACTGCGGGCAGCGGTGGTGGAGAGCTGGGGTCAGGTATGGCCGGAGACGGTGGTGGACCATTAGCTTGTGAGTTAGGGCCTGGGGTGGCTGGGGGTCGACCCGCGTGCAGACACCCTGGAGCAACGAAGGACAACTTATCATAATGTCTCATTTTTTAGGCCTGAGCAGTAGAAATGACACCATTCTCTGCAGCAGGTACACCTCAAGGACTTGGCATTCCCGAAGATACGTCGGTTGCATGTATGTATGTAGATTTCGGGACCTGGATTGGTCTCAATGCCGGCGCGGATTAGGAGAATTGAGAGCGATCGCCCTGAGATGAAATGCTCCCAATTTGACGAAAAAAACACATAGAACACATACACATCCCTCCTGCATCGAACCTTCATGGTTCTTGCCATGGAGGGGTCTTTTGGCAACTCTTGGCCGTTTCGTTGGGATGAAACGGGTGTGGTTCGCCCCGAAGAGGCTTGAAAAACCCGTATGGCAGCAAGCTGCCATCAGAATGGTTCTAATACCATTTTGATTCTTTTGCCTTTTAATAAATAACAGAAAAACAGAAATACTACCTCCTTACTCCTTTTTTCTCCAGCAATCCTTCCCTATAGACTTTAAAATCTAACGATTTTTTAACGAAATGGGGAAATCTTCGGAAGATACTGCTAATGTGGTAATGCCGAATTTCTACCGGCTAAAATCAGACCACCTCCCATTACCTTTGCTATCTCATACCATTATATTCCCTGCGGGACCAACTCTCCACCTTACATTGCAGGAGCGGCTTCGGCTAATTAGTCATCATGCCGGGTTCTTAACTTCCGTCTAGCTTCTTCTCTTTGAAGTTCCTTTTGGATGCTGCACACAAACTTACTTTGCCCTGTGGCACGGGTTAAGAATAGTGCTACCGTCTTTCCCGACGTGTCGTAAGAGGCGACTTAAGGGACAGGAGAGAATAAAACTCTCCTGAGTTTCGAACATATCTCCACAATTGTGCGCGCAGCAAATCTGTTTTGCGCTCAAGGGTTTAGATATGTACGAAACTTAACAAAAAATTGACCCCTGTGGTTTTGGGGTTAGAATTATACCACAGCGATCCCGGCTTGTCGTAAAAGGCGACTTGAGGGATAGGGTATGTAGGCTTGTATCCTGCGTACCTGAAATTTACTTTACACTCGAAACATCAAACGAGCCTCGGATACCTCGGACTGATTCAACGGCAACGACTTTTGGCTATAAACAACGGACTACGATCGGTTTTTGGAACGTTCGGACGATGTGGGGTGAGTGTAATAACACAAGGCTCACAGAAGTCGAACAGGAAATGACCGCATACAACATCGCTATACTAGGACTGAGCGAAACAAGATGGCTCGGATCGGGGGCGACTTTATCACCAAGCTCTCGCACTGTATTGCTCTACTCTGGAAGTGAAGACGATAATTCACCTCGGCAAGCGGGCGTCGGAATCCTGTTGACTAGGAATGCACGCCGATCCCTTATCGACTGGAAACCTATCTCCGACCGTATCATCACAGCCAGATTCAAATCCAGAGTACGAAACATCACAATTATTCAGTGCTACGCACCGACTGAACCTGCAGACCAATCCGCAAAGGACGTTTTTTATCAGCGACTAGGCGACACCTTTGATATGGCTCCCAGGGGTGACATCAAAATTATAATGGGGGATCTCAACGCCAAAGTCGGTACTGATAATTTAGGCTTGGAACATCTTATGGGCAATCACGGGCTTGGCGACAGGAACAACAATGGCGAAATGTTCGTGGAGTTTTGTAACTCTCGGCAACTAGTCATTGGCGGAACGTTGTTCAAGCATAAACCCTGCCATCTAACAACTTGGATTTCTCCTGATGGCAGAACAGAGAACCAAATTGACCATATTGCTGTTTCTAACACATGGAGAAACTGCCTCTTAGACGTCAGCTCGAAGCGTGGGGCTGATGTTGGCAGCGACCACCATCTTGTTATCGCGAAATTTCGCTTACGAACGGCAGCGATTCAACGATCTCACAACACGCGAATCTTGCCACGATTTAATGTGCAAAAGCTAAAAAATTCCTCAACTAGACGTGCATATTCGACCGCCTTGCACGAAAAAGCTTGTGCAGCAACATCTCTTCAGAATCCTACAATTGAAGATAGATGGAATTTTGCAAAGGATTCTTTTATTTCATGTGGCGAAGCGACTGTGGGAAGATTGGATCGTGGTAGGAGACCATTTATCAGTGATGCTACTTGGTCTCTTATCTCAGCACGCAAAAGAGTTAAGGAACAGATTAACTCTGCTGCTGATGATTCAGCTAAAAATCAACTTCGTGCTGAATACCGTTCACTACAAAAAGGCGTGCAGAGAAGTGTGAGGCGTGATAAGCGTACTTACATCAACGCTTTAGCGAAGGAGGCAAGTGATGCGGCTTACCGTGGTGAAAGGGGTACCCTATTTAAGCTAATTAAACCACTAATTGGCAAGTCGTTCACAACGGACCATCCTGTGAAAGATAAAGAAGGGTTACTGCTTGTTACTAAAGAACAGCAGCTTCAGAGATGGAAAGAGCACTTTTTTGAGGTCCTTAACAACCGTTTCGGGCCTGCAAGTGCATCTTCATCGGCAGAAGAAGACGTCCCTCCAGTAGCCAGTATTAATTCCAGACCACCATCTAAGACGGAATTAAAGCGGGTTATCGAATCTATGGACGCCGGTAAGGCCCCGGGGATAGATGGAATTCCGGTCGAACTATTTAAAGCGGATTCGAATGCTACAGCGGATATTCTGCTTCCCCTCATCAGAGAGTGTTGGGAAACCGAAACTCTTCCAGTAGAATGGAAAAAGGGCGTAATTATTAAAATTCCCAAGAAGGGTAACCTTAAGGATTGTAATAATTGGCGCGGTATTTGCCTACTTCCAGCTGTATCCAAGCTGATGGCTAAAATTATTTTGAACCGGATCAAGGATGAAGTTGATCGCACTTTAAGCAATGAGCAGGCTGGCTTTCGTGAGGGTTTTTCATGTAGCGACCATATAAACACCCTCCGAATTATTATTGAGCAATCCGCCGAATGGAGATCCCCATTACACCTCATGTTCATTGATTTCGAGAAGGCGTTCGATAGTGTTGATCGGGAGTATATTTGGAGAGCTCTTCGTAGGAGGGGTATACCAGATAAAATAATTTCCATCATCAAGGAATCTTATCAGGGAGCCCAATGTCACGTTTTGCACAAGGGTAAGCTTTCAGATCCTTTTGAGGTGCACAGTGGAGTGAGACAAGGTTGCATTTTATCACCTATTCTTTTCCTCATAGCCATTAACGATGTACTAGTGAGCGCGCTTCAAAACCAGAGGAAAGGTATCAGATGGAAAATGTTTGATTACCTGCAACACCTGGACTATGCTGACGATATTTGTCTGCTTTCAAATAAAAAGGAGGATGTAGCTCAAATGGCCGATGCTCTGCATTGCGAAAGCCGTAATGCCGGGCTCAAGATAAACGCTGCCAAGACCAAGTACTTGAGCTCCCATCCTGGTGGACAAAGCGGAATTTGTGTTTCGGGCCAGGCAGTCGAAAAAGTTGACGAATTCTGCTACCTCGGAAGCATAGTCACAGCAGATGGCGGCGCGGACGCCGATGTACAATCGCGTATCAATAAGGCTAGGGCAGCCTTCTTCACTTTGACTCCTTTCTGGCAAAATAACTACAATTCCAGGAGCACCAAAATCCGAATCTTCAATTCTATTGTAATATCTGTGCTTCTTTATGGCTGTTCAACTTGGAAGGTGACCAACGAGATAACAACTAAGCTGCAAACTTTCGTAAACCAGTGCCTACGGCGCATCCTACAAATCCGCTGGCCGGAGATTATTTCCAATGATGATCTCCTGAGTATCACAGGCCTGGATTGGATAGGCACTTCTGTCAAAAGGCGAAAGTGGCAATGGATAGGTCATACTCTCCGAAGAGGGCCAACAAATATTGCAAAGCAGGCCCTAGATTGGAACCCTCAGGGAGCCAATGCTAGACGCCGTGTTGGACGGCCAAGAAACACGTGGAGAAGATCGGTTAATAGCGAGGCTGCTTCATTAAACAAACAGTGGACAGACCTAAAAACGATGGCACAGAACAGAACGAGGTGGAAAGTAGGCGTAGTTGATGCCCTATGCCCCACAAGGGGTTAACAGGAACCAGAGAGACACAAACTTACTCACTGCCTCCTAATTGTGTTGGCACTCTAGCAACTTTTTCTGCGCTTACTGAAAAGAACGGCCTCCGTTTTGCTCAGCAACTTTAAGGCCAACCCTTAACAACCAGAGCTTATAGTTGTAATCGTTTCATTGGTGTAGACTTCGACGCACTCTGTTTTACATTATGATATCCATAGCAGCGGGCTAAGCACTGAGCACTGTGGAACTCCCGCTGTAACGCTCATTGGGTCGGGTTATGAAACGGTACAGTTGCGTATGTTCCGCAAACATGTTTACCATTCCGATTCCCTAACTGACATTTTGTGGATCAGAAATAATCTCCGATTGTTTTCGTTAACATATTTCACAAAGGCAGGCAAAGGAAAAGAACCGGAAATTATTTCTCATCCGGAAAATGGCAGCAGTAGGAACAGTAGACAAGCGTACAAGCTAATTAATTCAATTAAAAATGTATACCAACCCAGGACCAGCCTCTGTAAGGATAAGGATGACAATATCATTAGTGACACCGATAGCGTTGATAAACGCTGGGCTTCACATTTTGAAGAGCTCCTCAATATTCAACCGAACAACCCCACAAAAGAATAAAGCCCCGGGCGCTGACGAGATTCCACTGAAGCATGGTGGGGAGAGCCTTGTTAAGGCTATACACACACTTATCGTTAAAGTATGGAACGACGAAATAATTTCGGAAGATTGGCGTAAAAGTATAATTTGCCCAATCCACAAAAAAGGGAATAAGTTGAAATGTGAGAACTACAGCGGCTTTAGACCTGGTCGTTCGACGACAGATCAGCTTTTTACTCCAGAAGTGCTGGGAATACAATACATCGACGTATACGAAATATTTGTCGAAGGAAGCAGGAATACGACAGTATCGATCGGAGCGCGTACACTACGCCGGACTTCCCGAGCTTTCGAACGATACAACTCAATGTGACGATTCTCGTCTGTTACTGACGCTAGACCTACTCTAAGCTCTTTCTGTTCGACAATTCGCTGCCATGTTGCGTCCGACATCCAAGGCTTTGGTCGGATTTGAGCCAAGGACCGTCTCAGCGCTCTCCAGGTACGGCATCCCAGTGAGCATTTAAGTCATCAACCGGGCGACTAATAATAATCACAGCTGGTTTTCTTACGGCGCCGGGACGAAGAATCTCGCCGAGATTGCATGGAAGCAATCCGCAAACGAACATATGTAACCATCAGATTGTGGTCTCTTCCCATACCTGCGTCAGCACCTTTCTTATTACGAACATCCAGAAGGCAACTTCGGCATCTGCTAGAAATGGCGAAATGGTCGATTTGATTCTCGGTTCGGTACCGATCTACAGACGTCCAGATGATCTTATGACAGTTTATATGCTCAAACATACATAGTTCCACCAATGACGAGGCCGTCGAAATTGCAGAACTCTACAAACCTCTCACCGTTATAGTTCCGGTTACCCAGACCGTGTCTCCCCATCACGTGCTTGAGTCCATGGTTGTCGGCACCAACCTTAGCATTCAAATCTCCCATCACCACTACAATGTCGCCCTTAGGTGTTTTACACTGGATGATGTAGTTGTTCGTAAAAAAAGAGTTCTTAGCTTCGGCGCTATCAGGTTCAGTTGGAACGTAACTTTGAATTATTGTCACGTTTCTCATTTTAGTACAGAACCTGGCGGTCATAATTCTATCAGAAACTGGTTCCCAACTAATCAGAGCTGCTCTGGTGAATAGGAGCCCAACGCCTTATTAAAGGTAGTTGGGAGGAAAACATACTAAAAGCACGAGGTCGTGGAGTGTGAGCTAACGTGGGGAGAGGGGGAAAAAGGAGCCGATGATGGAGGCTTTCCCCGTTTTCTCGAAAATATCTCGGAAACGGTGAGTCCTACTAGAATTATTTTTATGGCAGTATTAAAGCCCATTTAATTTCCTATAAACTTGTTCTACATACACTTCCAATTAATAGGATAGTTCCACTTGTAAAATGGCTGTGTCCCGGTATTTTCTTCAAACTTGGTGACAATATTTTCATCTCTATGTCTGAGCAAAACTGAAAGCTTAAAAAATTACCTATAAAGTTCATCTTACATGCATAGGTCCAATTCCTAACAGTTATCCCGATATTGCTTATTTAAAAATCAGAAATTTCACATAGAGAACATCAACACATAGTCGGTGTATGTGTATAGATTGGCTACATGCATGTACGCTCTGTTGATGTTCTCTATGTAAAATTCCTGATTTTTGAATTGGACTAACCAGTAAAAAAATGGGGAATAAAGACGCGATCGGTTGTAAAATAATATAAAGATCGAGGTCCAATTAATGTATGTGACAGATCGCCGCGAACCCATGCGATACATTGAATTATATTGGACGCGGACGCAGGTCGCGTGGTTTCTTTAGCGCTAAACAGTAAAATCGTATGCAAAACAAAGAGCGAAAAGTTTTTTTTAAATGGATTTATTTTTCCTATCAACTCGGTTTACACCAAAGCCCCACTTCGAAATAGGCATAGTCTTAGTCCTATCGAATGGAACTTTGTATTTATTTTTTTTTACGATTTTTTCATCTTCGTGACACGATCAATGTTACTCGCACATTCATTCGTCACAGGCTTCGGAATGAAGTGCGACACAAAGCTCGATTGTCACAATTATATTAGTTTTTTTGGGATTTTACGTTTCTTGTTATCGGCATGTTTAATTGTTTTAATTATGATCATTTATAATAGGCACAACACTTCTCGTACCTTAGAAACAAAAAATGTAATAAAAAAGAGAAAAAGTATATAATATAACCGAACTGCCGCCTGATTAGGCTTTAGGCACTATAGCGGCCGCCAAACCGGCAGTTCTACTAATGTCTACACGATACATGGCTAATACACTTTCAAAGTATAGATGTAAAAAAATTGTTTAAAATTTGCTGGGACTTGTTTGAGAGAAACGCTCGAGCGTCTAGCGACGCTTGACGTTAGTCCATTCACCGTCGTCGGCAGCGCGGTTTTCGGCTGCAAAGACAACAAAATTTGAACGTTAGTTAAACTTTGGGGGTTGGAGTGAATGGATAGACCTACCTTGTGGTTCTCTTCGTGGCGGGGGACGTTCCTTGCGCTCATCATCGCGGGGTGGTTGCCTCTCAGTTCGCCAGTTTCCTCCCTCCTTGCCGGGTTGTCCGCGTGGTGGACGATTTTCGCGATCGCCACGATCCCTATCACCCTGTGGTCGTCGGTTCTCGCGGTCATCATCGCGCGGTGCCCGTGTTCGCCAGTTATCGCTGCCACCTCGGTCGCCACCGCGTGGACCATCTCGGTCGCCACCGCGTGGACCATCTCGGTCGCCACCGCGTGGACCATCTCGGTCGCCACCGCGTGGACCATCTCGGTCGCCACCACGGGGACCATCTCGGTCGCCACCGCGGGGACCATCTCGGGGTCCGTCGCGTCTCGGTCCTCCGTAGCGATCGTCACGGCGGTCTTTGTCGCGATCATCACGTCGCTCGCGGTCGTCCCCTCCTCTGCGGAAATCATCGCGTGGTGGCCGATCATCACGACGTGGCGGACGATCGTCTCCTCCACGACGCCACTTATCGCCACCGCCTGCGGCCGGTGGAGCACCTCTTCCTTCACCACCTCTTCCTGCTTGATCGTCACGACGTGTACGCCATGATGATTCGCCGCGACCCTCAGTCTCGCCACCTCCGGCAGCTGCCCGTGCAGGCGGTTTGCGCCAATCGTCGCGTTCGCCGCCTCCTTCGCCACCGCGATCACGATCAGCTCGTGGACGCCAAGCACCACCACCGCCGCCGCCTTCACGTTCGCGCTGTTCGTTCTCCTTGGACACGGCACGAGCCAATTGCTGACGCTCCTCTTCAATACGACGTTCGGTCTCCTCCTCCTTTTGTCGTTGCTTCTCGAACATGATGCGGCGTTTCTCCTCTTCGGCCTCGCGCTCCTTACGACGACGTTCGGCCTCTTGACGTTCCTTCTCCTCTTGCGCCTTGCGAATCTCCTCTTCGCGGCGTCGTTTCTCCTCCTCCTTCTCTTTGATCCAGGCCTGGCGACGTGCTTCACGCCGGTCGATAATGCGTTGAGCCAAACGGGCTTTACGCTCCTCTTCCAGGAGGACGTTGAACTCCTTGAGCTTGTCGGCAAAGATCGTTTGACGTTCGGCACGAAGCTTCTCCATGAAGATTTCGCGATCGGGGTGCATACGCTTGAGACGCTCCTGCTGAGCAACGGCATTCTTACGCTCGACAATAGCATTTTCGATACGTGCGGCCTCCTGCTTCTCCCAGAACTCGGTGTCTTGCACACGCTTGTCGGCCAAGTACTTTTCGATGAGAGGGATCTCCTCCTGACGCTTGGCCCGTTCGAAATAGTCGACCTTCTTCTCTTGCGATTTGAGTTTCATTTGGAGTTCCTTGCGCTCCTTGATCAACTCCTCGGTCTCGCGAGCGGCAATTTGTTCGGCGTCGAGCTTCTTCAAGCCTTCCTCGTCCAATTTCGAGAGCATCTTCTTTCCGTGAGCGGTTTGGGAGATTTGTTGCACCTTCTCCTTCAGGCTCTTCTCCTTGATGGCTTGAATTTCGTTGGTGCGACGTTTCTGTTCGCGCTCTTCGATTTCCTTCTCGATTCGCTTTTGCTCGGCGAGTTTTTGCTGGCGCGTAGCTTCCTCTTGGCGACGCAGTTCCTCTTCTTCGCGAGCAATGTTTTGCTTTTCGATGAACTCCTTGCGATCCTCGATAATCTTCTGGCGTTGCAGGATGCGATGATGCTCCTTCACCTTAATCTCGTGATAATTCTCAACCATGTGAGCGCGGAGCTTTTCGCGATCAGCCTTCTTACGGTTGGGATAGATGGCGGCGACGGCGCGATGAAGGACGATGGACATGTTGACAAGTTGCGAGCGAACTTGCTCCGATGGCATGGATTGCAGGATGGGCCCATCTGGATGATCCTCGCGTTGACTCTCCGTCAGGTCGGTGCCAAAGTGAATACAGCGGCGTTTGTGGTCGATAGTAATTTGCATGTCATTGTGACGCACGCAGTCGACAAGAATGCGCTCCAAGCTGAAAGCGTTGGTGAACGGGGCAAGCTCAAGGATGCGAGCGACCTCAATCGATTGATAGACTTGCGACACTTGACGAATCAGGCGCATCAGAGTGACATCCTGAAGCGATTGAGTGTATTGGTTGAGGAGACTGTTCTCGTCCTTTTCGATGAAGTCGATGACGCTTTGAACGCGCTTGCACAAGTTTAGCGGATCGAAGTCGACCTCGAGCCAAGTGTATAGGTTGGAGAACTGCTCGGAGGCGAAGTTGACGACATTTAGACGAACCTGTGGGATAAAACAGAGCAATTAGGGCACAATGATTGCCGAAACAAATTCGAATACTTACAATGTCCTTCAAGAGTGAAATCCTAGTAGGTGGTTGATTCAGACCCAAAAGGACGGCCAACTTTTGAGCTTTCTCCAGCGGGCTCTTGTCCGTCTCGATAAAGCGATCGAACTCGGGATGGGCCGATGGTAGAGGAATCGACAGCGTTGCGATAAGAACATGCGAGGCCATTCGTTGCATCTCCTCTTGCGTAATGTTCTTCTTCATCTCACGCGTCAGTTGGAAGAGCTTCAACAAAGCGGCAGCATGGAACAATTGGTTTCCAGCCTTCCAGAAAACCATGGCCAATTTCTGGTAGTAATTGGCCATAGTCTTGGCTACGGGCGTCTTCTTCGAAAGCGCCATCAAACCGTGGATATCCTCAATGGCCTTGTAGGCCTCTTGCCACAGTTCCATTTGAATTGCGCTATCCAGCTGATGCAGCCTTGTATCCAAATTGAGTTGTTGCGTCTCGAGCTTGGCGATGTTCACACCCGACGCATTGTTCGATCCCTTGCAGATGTCCTCCAAGTGCTTGCGCAACTTGTCGCACAAACGACGGAACTCGCTTTTGCGACCGTACTTCAGACAGAACTGGAACGCCATGCGAGCAATGTCGTGATAAAGGGTCTCGCAATGAGTGTTGACACGCAACAGCTCCAAACATTGGCAGTAGGATTCCCACAGGAACTTGACCCATGGCAAGAGGATGGTCCGATCAGAACGGTCTTGGGCGTCCTCTCCGCACACGGCGCTCATGAGAATGCTCTCGGGCGTGGCGATGTTATCCAAATCATCAACGTCGAGAACAGCCTGCGAGGACTGTTGCTGGGCCGACTCAGCCTTCTCCTCGGCCATTCGCAAGTAACCGCGGATGACATTCTCCAGCGAACCAACGTTGACCTATGAGCAAAATTTTAAGGTTAGGTACCCAACGTAATTTTCCATCAATTGACCACTCACCAATTGGAACATATTCCTGTATTGGAACAGACCCTCCTTGGCAATATGTGACTTTTTGAGCTCCACGCACAAGTACAAATACTTGAACATGATCGGCTCAATCACCGACTCGGAGAACGTGTACGTCCATTTCTTGTTGCGGAAAACATCCTGCAGCGTGTCCAACGCCCGGGCCGGTTTTCCGACATCGATGAATTCTGTCCACCGAAAAGAAAATACAAGAAAAAATCAATTTTCACTCTAATTCTTGGTGCCATATGTGAAACGTGTCCATCGCGAGCTCGGGTCGCACCAGGGGAGCGGCCACCATATTGCGTTGCACTTTGCTGACGACTTTTCCCGGCCGCACACGCACTCTTGAACTTACCATTGGCTCGCTTCAAAGCATTTTCCGGCCTCTGAATGTACCGCGACATATTGAATTTCACTTAGAAACACACACTATGCACATACGATTTAAATGTCGTCCGTTTTGTGTACGGAAATTCACCTGACGGCACAATATTTGTGAGAATTTCACAAACACGGTGTCGTGTGTTGGACGAAATTTTGGCAAAATGGCTGAGCCGAGTGCTGAATGAGACGACGACGTATGACAAATGATGTGCTGAATGCGTTTCTGGACGTAGAAAATGTCAAATTGGTGGTCGCTGAACTGTAATTCGCTATGTGGTGAGTTTCGAGCCGATATGGTTGTTGTATTGGGAGATCTGGGTGATTTACCTAACGTTGAAGTAAGCGGAACAGGAACTGCTCATATAAAAGGTAAGTAATTCTAGTCCAGACGATTTACATTTTTGTTCGTCTTCGTCGATTTGTGAAAGTTTTGACTGTTTAAATCATTGATCCTAACAACTAAGAGGATTGCCCCGTAGAAACGATAAATGATTGAATTTTTCATATCAGACTGGATCTGACAGATGGGGACAATTCGTCTTTTTTACCTTTGTGTCGTACTGAAACTGCGATATGACTATTACATTTTATAGATACACTTCCTGACTTCCTCCAGCAACAATCTTTCCCCCCACTTACTTCGTAAAAACTTCACAATAACACTTGACAGATGGGGACAATCGCTTTTTAAAATCGTGCCATGCAGTTTGTATGGGTGACAGCTGATTTAGCATTCAATTTTATTTCTCTATTCCATGGTTTAAATTTAAACTCCGTGTTTACGATCTAGAACATTTGAAATTAATTGTGAGTAATTTACAAAAATTGTGTTCGTTTGAATTCACGAATCAGTTGCAAACCCAATTAGAATCTTGAGAGTGGCCCGGGGGCCCAGGCTTTCATTTCCTGATAATGGAGGGCATCTAGCAACAACGTACAATGTTTTAAAAAAGACCGGAAACATTCTGGCTCTTGTTTTAAATTCGTGCACCGAATCAAAAATCCCATAATAGCTTCCGGAAAAACGAAGTATAACAGTCCCGTCAGGCCTGAAGTAGCGATTTCTATTCGGGAGAAAAATAATCAAAGACAACGAGTACCCGCTAAATGGCGGATCATGTTGTGACGAATTCCCCGATCGTCGACATGGTATGCGATGATACCAGCTCTCAGGCTATACCCAAGTAACAATTTCATCCCTAAAATATTTCATAGAATATTTTCTTCTAACGATAATAGGGGCACTTTACAGGGTATAAACTCTGAATAATAGTCCAATAATGGCGTTTGGCGCCGTTTTTTTTATCCAATTGCACCTTATTGTAGCACTGAACTAAGCTTTGAAAAAGACATACATCAATGTGTTATGTCATCATTTTCTGTCATTTTCTCGTGAAAAAAAGAAAAAAATAATAATTCCCCCAGCCAGCGTCGAACCAGCGACTGTCGTACGCCAGTCCGACGCCCTAACCACTCGGCCAACCTCACATATAGCTAACATTGCTCGTAAACACTACAAGTGCTCAACACTTCTTTATCGACTCTTCTCCATTGCACCTTCTTCTTTATATGTCAATCAATTGAAGTTGAATAAATCCACACATTCATCAATAAAATGCAGACATTTTCTGCGCTGAGATTATCTTAATTGATTCGTAAGTTAACAAGGAGTGAGGAAATGTTAGTTTCATGCATATTTCAATGAATTCAATTCGAGAAACGTGGTATTCCAGAGCACTTCATAAGTGTCAATTCTTAAAAAATCACAAAGTCCATCCATCTATAAAACTACGCTGAACAATTTATTGGATGACCATACGAATGTCACACGATAAAAATGACACCGACTGTGCTATAGAAGAATATATGCATGTGTGTGAGTTAACCCTTAACAACCCACAAGTGTCTCGTGGACACACTTTAATGTTCATTCACGTATAAAAAGTAAAGTATTTATTTCTGCGAGAAATCACTTGATCTATTCTTTCCCCAAAGTATTAAGATTCTGATCGTGTACTTAATGATTTTTTTACATTAATAACTCAATATTTATTACTAATTAAGTAAAATAGTGACTGATCAACCCAGAAGTGTCCAATGGACACAGTACCATTTTCGTCTGATTTCAATGTGTATAACGGTATTTGGGAACAAAAAATTGCTTCAGTACTTCGACGTTTTGTCATAAAGCAGTCGCGGACGAAATTGAGTTATTTGGTTACATTTAGTATATCGGTATTTGGGAGCGAACGTTTTGTTTGAGTACTTCAACGTTTTTTATGAGGTAGTCGTGTTTTCTTCGAACAAATGGCTAAAAAGGAACTGCCAGATGCTGAAATTCGATGTGCCTTTGCAGAAAGTGTCGACGAAAACTTTTTGGGGCACCAGTTCAATAGCGATGACGAGGAGAAGTTTGCTGTTGACAGTTGTTCTAGGACCCGATATTTAGAAATTAAATATTTCGTGCAACCATAAGAAAAAAACAGATTTGCTTCCTTATTATGATTCTTGAGATTCGATGATAAAGATACTAGGCTCCTCAGAAAGTCAAAAGTTATGGGCATGCGAATGGGTGTGCGTTGCCATCCAAGATGTGGTAGGATTCAGTAGGAATCAGGAAGCTTTTTAACCATCTGAACCTGCCGAAACGAAAGAAAAATCTCGAACTTCTAAACAGTGCTGCGATGAATGCAATCGCATTATCTGCTCTGAACACTCTGAAAACATTTATTAGTAATGCTGGCAATAAGAAAAAATAATATAATTTCATTTTTTTCTTTCAAATTCCCTAGAAATCTATAATGGTGTCCGTTGGACACTACTGGTCAGTTGCGTTATAAAAGTGTACTGGGTTGTTAAGGGTTAACTTAGAGAGACTATTGCATGTGTGTGCTTTATCATCCAATAAACACAAGAGTGGAGTATTTAAAGGAGTATCTTTTTAGGTTAACGTTTAGCGACAGTTATATCGAAGTTTTATACCACAATCTTTGAATTTATTCCATAATGATGACAGAAGTTTTCCGGAAAATACTTTAAGGATAGTTTATCGGATCAAAATATTACTTTAAGCGATGTCACATGATAAATTAATTCCGTGGTACTATATGGTTGCTACAGTGTGAAGTGCTTCTTTAAAGCAAACGAATTATTGCTTGGGTATAGCCAATGAATAAGAAGACAAGGAAGTAGCATTACCGAAGGAAATGGTAACCAATTGTTTATAAGTGTGCATTTCACCACTACTAATGTAAACCACCAGTGGCGTGTCATAATTTTCGTGGTAGGAGCAATACAAATTCAAACAATAAATTCCATAATTTAAGATGTTGATTTTGACATAATATAAGTTGAATATTGTATTATAGTAGTCTGGCTGGTCTAGCGGTTAGTGCGCGCACCTTCGGTGCACAGGCTCATGAGTTCGAATCTCACCGTGTTCCATGGTGTTTTTCGAACTCACGAGCTTGTGACGGACTATGATCTCACTCAGATGTTAAACGAGTACCCATTTATGGGGATAAATAACACTGCTGAGCGTGATGCTGATCTCATCACCTCAACAATAAGCAGATAAGATCTTGGAAATAGGATATCACTAACACATCCTGCGGCCTTAGTCCAATGCTGGATTGTCGCGCCTGTTATTTATTTTATTGTATTATAAGTATATTAATTTCGAATGGAAAATTTTTTGGTAAAGTTATCAAATCTTGCGTATACATTCAATGTGAAATCAGGCAACTATAAAACAAGTAAATAACACTTATTTGTAATATGTATTAACATTTCTCAAAACTGGTAAGACACGGCTAGTTAGAAATACACACTACACAATATAAATCCAAAATGTCCACTAAATATCTCCCCATTTGATATGTTATCATGATACGCCACTGTCGTGTAAATACAATGCCAAACGTCAATGTATTTTTGTTTCAAGGTCAATGCAAATGGTAGCAATTCGTACAGACACACCAATTTAAACTGTTGATATTTCTTTTATAAATGCACACTTCAGTAATTTGTTCATTGCGTATGAAAGTACACTTTCGAAATATTATTATACAAGAGGCTTACTTGTAAAACGATACTCCTTTTCGCGTAGATCTTCTCCTATTGACACAGCAATGCGCTGCACACTTCATCACTGTAAAACAACACGCAAAATAATATTTTGTAAAAGATATTCTATTTTTTCACTATTAGATGGATGTATACACAATGCCTGGAGTACAAACCGATAATTTTCATGGCAATTAACGAGCAATTAACACAAAATTTCGGAACACAATGAAAATAAGCACTTAACTACGCGGCGACAACAACTCGAACTGTCACGAAACTACAAACAGCTGATTTTCTTGTAAAAAAAGAAAACGAATTTTGGGTTACTTTCATGTACAGTCACATAGATGGTAATGCTACTTCCTTTGTTTCCTTATTCATTGGGTATAGCACCCAACTAACACTTTAGTCATATAATACTTCAGAAAGTATTCTCTTCTAATAGTAATAGGAGCACTAAAAGCTGATTGATAGTCCAATAATGGCGTTTGGCGGTGTTTTTTATATCCAATAGAACCTTATTGTAGCACAAAAATATCCTTCGAAAACGGCATACATAAAGCATCTTATATCATTATTTCTCGCGTTTGCTCCGATAACCAACCTGAAAAGAATAAGTAGTGTTGCCATCTATAGGATATAGGGTGGCAAAAAATAGCCCGCAGCTAGCATTGAAGCCACGGCTATCGTATTGCCCGTCCACTCGACCAACCTGACATATAGTCAGCATTGCTCGTAAACACTACAAATGGTTATTAGTTGCTTCTAGAAATGCTTAACAATTACGTTGATTAAATCCACACATTTTTCAATAAAATGCAACCAGTTTATGTGCAGAGATCATCTTAATTGGTTCAGAATTTTACAATGAGTGAAGGAATGTTGGTTTCCCGCAATACTTCAAACAATTATATTGAACAAACTTGGTTTCCATCCTAGAATTCCAGAGCACTTCATAACTTTCAGCTTCCCACATTTTTCAATAAAATGCAACCAGTTTATGTGCAGAGATCATCTTAATTGGTTCAGAATTTTACAATGAGTGAAGAAATGTTGGTTTCCCGCAATACTTCAAACAATTATATTGAACAAACTTGGTTTCTATCCTAGAATTCCAGAGCACTTCATAACTTTCAGCTCTTTCCAAAATCTCAAAGTTCATCCTCCTATAAAACTACGATGAACAATTTGTCGGATGACAATATGAGTCATACTATTAAGATGAAATAACACAGCCGATTCACAGTTATAGGAGAAGTATTGCTTATGTGTGTTCATTTGTGATTATCTAAATGCCAATCTTTTGCCGAAAGATCAAACTAACCAGTATGCAGTTGGAATTGGAAGACGCAACTCTGCGACGTCGTCCTCTAAGCTGTCTAGGACAACAGATCCCTTCTTAATACACACAGTCCTGTTTTTTAGCGCGGAACTCATACCCTGGCGAGTCAGGCAGACTCGACACCGACTCCCGTAAAGAACTTGCAAAATTGACAAATTAGAAGGGTTCTCCTACAGCCTCAAAACTAACCGCAAATATACAACAATGTTAAGAGGACTCTATGCTTTTACAGTGGAGAAAATAGCAAATGAAATTAATTCCATCATATCTCCCTTAAGTGTTGCAGTGACCAAATACACCACTGCCTGGTCCAGGGCAAATAACATAGACCTTGATATTTATCGTGTTTCCGCAAATGACCGTGAAACACTCAACACCGTCATCAATATTCTGGATCTGTTTGTAAAGAGAAGTTTCTGATCCGTAACGGTCGGTAGATTTGAAAGGGAACGGAACATGTTTGCGGAACATACGCAACTGTTTTGTTTTAGAACCCCACCCATTGTCCTTATTGCTTTAGTGAAGCGAACGTGATTGCTTTGGATATTTCAAAGGCTTTCGACCGTGTGTGGCATCCATCTTTACTATCAAAGCTACGCGCTTTTGGCATTGATCCCTTACTAGTCAAACTTTTTAAGCGATCGCTCAATCGCTGTTGTACTGGATGGCGTTTAATCATAATGTTCATTCAATTAATGCTGGTGTACCACAACCCACAAGGTATTGCTCTGTCCCCGACTATTTTGATGATTCTCATCAACGACCTTTTGAACTTAACATCCAATCCGATCTATAGTTTTGCTGATGATAGTACTCTTGATTTTAGATACTCTTTCAGATCTGCAGCTGACTCTCGCGGTGACGCTACATCAGCCCAAAGACAATCTATGTTGCATCATTGAAGCAAGACATATGTATCTACGCAATAATTACTTGGGGTGAAGCGAACCGGGTACTATTTAATGCTAGTAAAAGTCAATGTTGTTTGATATCCAATAAGTTGTACTCTCCTTCTACATCTCTGTTTATAAACGTTGATAGTGTTAGTATTTCAAATTCTCCTTTTCTTAACATCCTTGGTACATCCCATGCAAACTTAAATGGTCCGATCATATATTTGACATTCCGAAAAATGACTTAAAATATTTTGGGTTCTTAAATAGGTGCAAAAAATATTTTTCTGCCACTGATCTAGCCCAAATTTATAAGACTTAGACTGGAATATAATTCTCATATTCAGGCAGGCGCAGGCAGTACCGCATTGTCAATGCTAAATAAAGTCCAACGCAAGGCTTTTAAAATGATTGGTGATCAAGCTATTACATCTCGAATTGAATCTCTTGAGCACGTAACGTAAGTTGTTTAACATTTTATCGGTATTATAACGACTCCTTCCTTACTTGATCAATTACAATGTGAAATAACTTAACATCTTTAGTTTTCCAGTAAATTGTGATCTACAAAAGTTCAAACTAAATGTACACCGGCACTTCCGCGCCACCCAACCCCCTCTTGATCCCTTACCCTAATTTGCCTTCCGCCAAGGCTATGCTTGCATTAAAGGGTTATCCCCTAAAGCCTTGACATCGACATAAAAAAAGGCGACACGACACAATGCTACAACTGTCAACGTTTCAGACACGTGGCCGCAAATTTCATCTCGGGGCCAACTTGAGTCAAATGCGCAGATAGCAATCCTTCGAACAAATGCCCCAGGCAGGGGAGTCAACCAGAAAATTCTGAAGGAGTGCCAGCATTAAAGTGCACATGTTGCGGCGAGCTTGGTCATCCAGCCAGCTTCTCGAATTGACCCGCTCGTGTTAAATATAAATGGAGTCTACATAAACTGTCAACTAGGACTCTCCCTCTTGAGAGAGAACTCTGCCACTCTCTCTTCTCGAAGTCCATTCCCAAATTTTACGGCCGTTCGTTCCTTCGCCGTTTTCACTGCCTACGGTCAAGAACGCCCAGACTTAATCGGGTCTCCATCCCCTTTCAAAGCTTTCCAAGATGAAATACAACACCTATTTGGTATGCCTTTTGTTTGTCGAATTGGTAAATTGCATTTGTTCATTCTGGAACTCCACACGTGGCCTGAGCAATGAAGAAAAGACAATGGCAGAGTGAAATTTCTAATTAAACCACTAAAATGGGCAGACTCTGAATTCTAAATGCAAATGTTAATTCCTTGCTATCGCAAAGATTTCTCCCTTAATGACCTTCTTCTTGAGATACCGATCGGGTTACGGCTATCTGTGTAAAATACGTATACTAACTGCAAAACGATTAAAATAAGCTCTTCCCTCTCCTCCATTACTGCGATCGGAATTGAAGTATTGTCGCCAGTCAATATACCACTTAAAATAATAGTGGGAGCAATTTACGTACCTTGCCATTCGGGATATGAAATGAAATCCGCTCTTGAGTAGCAGAACACGTTGACGCCTGTATCCTAGGCGGAGACTTCAACAGCCGCAGTCGCCTTTTTTTGGGTAGAAATGGGGAATCTTGCATAGATACTGCATGCCGTGTCGTACTAGCATGCAGTTTTGTCGGATTTTTACCGATTAAATATCTCTTTCGTCACCGCTTGACCCTGCGGGACCACCTTTCAGTATTACTTCACAGGGTCAATTTAGGCTAATCAGCCATCACCATGGGTAGCAGAGTTGCGTCTACGCTCCTCCCTCTGTAACTCCATGTGGACCGCACAAATTGTCCTGCTCACTGAATCCCAGTTATTTGCCGATAACAGCATCAGGCTCACTAGATTCTCGGGCCTAATGTTTTCTCCCAGTTCCGCTTCGAGTTAATTGCGGATATCTCCAAAGCTGGGACAATCAAACAAGACATGTTTCGCATCCTCCGCCACAGTGGCGCAACCAGGATCTTGTCCTGGAGGGGGCTAAGCTAAGGCCATCCATATTACTGGACAAGCTTATTTCCGATATATTTTTTTTGTAACTAAGCGTCATGAGACGCTAGTGTTATGTCATACTCGCAATCGGCCCGTTCTTTCTTTTATTTTCATATGAAAACTTAATTTAAATTTTTCCAGCATTACATTGATTACTGGCTCAGAGGGAGTGGCGTGGAAGTTGTAACCGAGTTAAATGTAACCAGAAGTAAAAGATACCCAGATACCACTTATCGAAAAGTGAACGGTCATTCTCGATTGTCGCCTTTCTTATAATTTGGCTTTACAATTTGTAATATGTTTTCTATCAATATTTTGGGGGTTGACAATTTAATCTGACGGAAAACCTTAATTTTTGTTGTCGAATTAAGTTAATATCAAAGAATGCAACGCTTACAATTAAGGTTAAACAATTTTGTCGAAATTTCGTACAGTTATGCGTACACCAAACCAAGAATTTGTTTTTCCTTAAAGCAACAGGTTGTACAAATTTTTATGCTAAGAGACATTTTATAAAAACAAATGAGATTCTGGGTGTTTTTCGTCCGAAAAATGCATACAAATTTAAGTGAGAATTTCGAAGACAATTTGCCCAATATAAAGCCTTCACATTAGCAAAATTTTGTATTTGCGCGAAAGGACATTTTTACATTTTACAATTTTTCTTTTGCAAATTTCTGGGTCTGGGAGGGGCTTTAGCCCCCTTAGCCCCTCCCGTGGTTGCGCCACTGCTCCGCCACTCCCTTGTATCTCGGGCATTCTGGTGAGTCGTCTAACTTAAAATGATGCAAATATTGTTGCCCGTTAAGAATTGGGTTATGTAAAAATTCGTATACCCGTGTTTTCGGTTTACCCACATGGCTATGTCTGGGATAAGGGTATGTATCCATCGGCCAGTAGAGGCCTCATCCCATCGGATCTGCCACCTTCTCATTGATTCAATCCTTTCAATGTTTCTACGCCCTGAGTTCAAATCAGGTGTTACGCCTTGGTGACTGCTGTATAGCCTGCTGATCTTTTCCACTAGTATCGGGAAGGACATCATTCCAGATACCACGTAGGCCGCTTCATGTGATGTGATGCGATACGGACAACACACTCTCAAAGCACTCCTACGATAGATAGATCGCGTCTTTTGGTTTCGCGTTACTCTGGCAACCCGCAATACACTTGTCCAAACTGGCGAGGCATCTATGATTATTGATGTTACCACCCTCGACAATAGCAGCCGCCTACTTGTCCTCGGGCCACCTATATTTGGCATCATTCTTGCTAAAGCCGACGTAACAGTTGCCGCCTTATCGCCCACATATAGTGCTTGTCATCAGATTAGCACACCCCTTCAGATAAATAGTTTCGGCTGATTTCCAACCAAACTAAAAGAGCTAAAATTTTAAAATTATAACTGTTAATAGTCTATTTAATTCTGAGTTAATTAACACAAAAAGAATTGTGTTTACATTTTTTATTATTGATTTATAATTGTTGTTCGAAAAAGAACACACAAAAAAGCCATTTAAAATTTGTCATCAGGATAGCACATGCAAATTCTTTTTTGTCTATCTTCCACAATTAAAGACGTAGGACCCCCAATTTTTTGTTGTTGTTTGAGTAAGATATTGACTTTAATATGAATAATTAAAAATCATTATCTGCGTAAGAGGGACTAAAATTTAAGGCATACAAGGAGTCAAGGCGGTCAAAAAGTGAAATTTCGAGAAAAAATTAATAAAAGTTGATAAGTTGAATCCGAATTCGTGTGTAATAAGTAGCGTTAAGGTAAAAATAATAGAGGCGATAAGAATTGAGTACATGTCAATCCTTAGGAGAGAGTTATTTTGAGAGAAACATCTAACCCTCATGACTCGGTCACAAGGATTAGGGTAAATTTTGACATTAAGGCGAGCCTATCTTTTGTTCAAACAGTGATAACGAAACTCCACATTTCAAGAAACTAAAACTACAGAATAAACTCCAACTTAACTTTCCCCGAAGGAAAATACGTTAAAATTAATCATAAGAACACTTGACATGGAACAAAGAATGGCGGTATGTTATCTTTTCGGATAAAAAGAAGTTCACTTTAGAAGAGTAACACATTATAACTGTCTACTTCCAGGATCTTTGCTAGGAAGGACACTATTAGGATCGCATTCATTGTCAGACAGATTGTGTAATGGTCTCGAGGGCCAAGTGGTACTGTGAGATGATACTTCTTTTTATTCGAAAAGACAACATAGCGCCATTCTTTATTAAATGTCAAGTGCTCTCGAGTTTAATTTAAGCGCATTTTCCTTTAGTTTTAGTTTCTTTAGATGTGGAGCATTTTTGTATCACTATTTGAACAATAGGCTCACCTTAATGTCAAAATTTACCCTAATCCTTGCGACCGAGTCATGAGGACTGGATGCTTCTCTCAAAATTACTCTCTCATAGGGATTGACAAATACTCAATTTTTATCGCCTCTGTTATTTTTATCTTAACGCTATACTTATTACACACGAATTCGGATTCAACTTATCGACTTTTATTAATTTTTTCTCGAAATTTCACTTTTTGACCATCTTGACTCCTTGTAAGCCTTAAATTTTGATCCCTCTTCCGCAGATAATGATTTTCCCTTATTCATATTAAAGTTAATATCTTACTCAAACAACCACAAAAAATTAGGGGTCCTACGTCTTTGATTGTGGAAGATAGACAAAAAAGAAATTGCATGTGCTATCCTGATGACAAGTTTTAAATGGCTATTTTGTGTGTTATTTTTCGAAAAACAATTATAAATCAATAATAAAAAATGTAAACACAATTTTTTTTGTGTTAATTAACTCAGAATTGAATAGACTATTAACAGTTATAATTTTGAAATTTTAGCTCTTTTAGTTTGGTTGGAAATCAGCCGAAACTATTCATGCGAAGGGGTGTGCTAATCTGATGACGAGCAGTGTACTTTAAGTGCTCTCCAAAACTTAGTCTCGAGTCAATCATAACCCCCAAGTACCTAACGGCACGCTTAGAGGTTATGACACACTCTCCGACTCTGATTTTGAGGCTACACTTTTTTCTGCGGTTGCTTATCAAGACCACTTCAGTTTTCTGATCGGCGAGCTCTAATCCAACGGTTTCCACCCACAGTTTGATGATTGTTATCGCATCGCTTGTATACAACTCCGAGTCTCTACGGCTACGACAGCTATGTCGTCAGCAAAAACCTACCACTGTCACTCGTTACGGCATAGCGAGCTCCAAGAAAGCGTTGTACATAGTACTCCACAAAAGTGGGCCAAGATCCCTGCGGTACTCCTGAAGTAACTACGTATTCCTTTTGTCCCTCACTAGTGTCATAATTCAACATTCCGTCGCTATATTAGTTATCGTGGTTAATGCGTCTACCGTAGACCGCGCTCTTCTAAAACCGTATTAGCGGTCTGATAAAAGCCCCTGCTTCTCCACTACATCTGACAACCGGTTATATACAATTCTTTCGAACACTTTTCCTGTCGGGTTGAGTAAACAAATTGGGCGATAAGAGTTGGGCTCGCCATCAGGCTTATTTGTTTTGGAAATAAGCACTAATCTTTGCCTTTTCCATGATTGCGGGAAAGTCCGTTCACTAAAAAGGCTCCAAAACCGTCAATGAATTTTCCGGGTAACGGCAGAATTGCTACCTTCAACACCCTATTAAAAACACCATCAGGGCCTGGTGCTTTACTATCCTCAAGTCTGGATGCTACCCTTAGAAGTTCGGACTCTGTGACTGGGAGTATGATGCCACGATTCGGTGTAAGGCGTTGTCTCGCAGATTCCAATGCATGCTGGGGAAACAAAGTGGAGATAATATCTCTGAGCAGTGCCGGACAATTAAGTTGGGGAGCTCTCTCTACAATTTTCTTCATGACCACCCTGTACGCTGTTCAACATTGATTTATGTCCACGTCCTCACAAAGCTGTTTGAAGCAGTTTTGTTTGCTCCTTTTAATTGCTAGTTTTACGGATCTACGGGCTGCTTTATAAGCCTCGAGCCAATCATTGTAGGCTGCGTTTGTGTCGAGCTTTGAAGCATTCGCGTCGCATACTCGGGATCTCCTCGATCCACCAGTAGTTTTTTCTTCGATTAGAGATGGAAGTCCTTCTTGGCATGGAGGCGTCACATGATACTGATATAGTCCAGTACAATTGGTTCAAAATAGCCCCAAACCTAAACATCCAAAAAGAAAAGAAATTTTTGATGCCAAATTGTTGAATACACTGCCTAATATACGCAGTAAAAAGTTACACTAATTTGCGCCATGGGTTAAGGGGGGAGGGGGTGGCAAAGGGGTGAAAATTCAGTTTCTTGCAAATATCTGGAAAACTATGATTCTGACCTTAAAATGAGCTGAGGACAAAACAAACAACATAAAATTACCTTTGTAATGATATGTAACACTCTAGACATTTTCTCAGAAAATTATACCCTAGACCCAAAAGTATTATAGTGAATTTGGCTTTTTCGAGTTTTACATTTCGCACTGTAACTCTTGATAGAATAAACCTACTGTCATAAGATCTTGTCCATATATTGATAACAAAATTTATTTGACTCGTACCAAAAATTGGAGTGCTCCGACCATTGACGCCCCCCTCACTCCTCTTAACATTTTTCAAAAAGGCATGCCTGTAGCTTCTTTTTAAACTGAGCCAGGCAGATCAAATTTGGTGGGGTGCCTAGTCTAAGCTCCATTATGCACCCCACCAAAAATTATTACTATCCGATCTAAACTAAGGGTACCCCCCATACAAAGTGAACGAAAATTCTAACAAATTTCACATTTTTTCATTTCTAAATTCTATCTAAAACGGAAAAATAAAATTTATCTCTTAGAACGACATTATAACAGTTAATTGTAGTCCTCTGAATGTATGTTCAAAATTTAGCATCAAAGCGTAAACTACAAGTATCAACAAATTGTGTTTGAAAGTCATTGGTACTAGTTCAAAGGCTAGTTCCGAATAAATCGAGTAACGTGTACTAGCAACCTTCAAACCACATTTTTCGTACTTGTAAGGCACGCTCTGGTACAAACTTTTGAATATACATTTACAAGACTACAATTAACTGGTTTAATGACGTTCTAAGAAATAAATTTTATTTTTTCATTTTAGATAGAATTTAGAAGTGAAAAAATGTGATTTTTTTAGAATTTTGGTTTACTTTGTATGGGGAGTACCCTTAGTTTTGATCGGATGGTAACAATTTTTGGTGAGGAGCATAATGGGGCTTAGACTAGGCACCTCACCAAATATTATCTGCCTGGCTCAATTTGAAAAGAAGCTACAAGCATGCCTTTTTGAAAAATGTTAGGAGGAGTGAGGGAGGCGTCAATGGTCGGAGCACCTAAATTTCCGGTACAAACCAAATAAATTTTGTTTGTAATAGAATGAACAAGATTTCGTCACCCTAGGTTCTTTCAATCAAGAGTTACAGTCCTAAATGTAAAACTCAAAAAATGTAAATTCTCTATAATACTTTTGGGTCTAGGGTATAATTTTCCGAAAAAACGTCTAGAGTGTTATATATCATTACAAAGGCAATTTTGTCTAGTTTGTTTCGTCCTCAGAAGATTTTAAGGTCAGATTCATAGTTTTCCAGTTATTTGTAAAAAAGTAAATTTTCACCCCTTTGGGACCCCCTCCCCCCTTAACCCATGGCGCAAATTGGTGTAACTTTTTATTGCGTATATTGGGCAGTGTATTCAACATATTGGCATCAAAAATTTCTTTTTCTTTTGGATGTTTGGGTTTTGAGCTATCTGTACTAGACTAATAGTTGAGCAGTTAATTGCAAGGCATTCTGTTCCGCTGATTCGTTAACTGTACCTATATCAGACAGAGTTTCCATGAACAACGCCTCGTCGAAGTGTCTCGTATACCATCCCCCTATCGGAACTGTCGTTATGCCCACATGCGATCTATCCGCTATTGAGAATAAAATTCCCTGATGGTCGCTGTGCGTATAATGCTCGCAAACTTGCCACTCCATGGCTCTAACCAAAGAACTGCTGACGAATGTGAGGTCGATGATGGACCTCGTATTTCCTCTTCTAAAGGTGGAAGTCCCTTATGGGGCGATTCTGTTATCAACAGTTCCGTGCTACAAAAAGGGCTGAATGATAACTCCGACCGTAATGTTGAGTTTATTACGGCCGATACTCCAACTTATCCCCGTTGCGCATCCCACTTAGATGCCTTTATTTTTCTTCCTCTCTACTAAATTTGGATTCTAAATGCGAAACACTTCGTACTTATTCTGATCATTGTGGCATTTTATTCCCAGACCCGTGATCCAAACCTCTGCTAGTTCGTGAAGACTCGGTTCGCTTTCATTCTAATATATCCTGATTAATGCCCGCCCCCGCTTTTGCCTAAAGACCAAATAATCACCAACTATGAAATCGATACTCACATTAGCCTCCTCAGCGAATCTATTTTATTAAGACTTTAAAACAACACGCCCCCGTAACTAGTCGTACCTTTTACAAACGAATACAGAATATAAACTTTTAACTAGCAATATTAATCTACTGTCATCCATTATTGACCAAGCAAAGACTTAAATGATGCATATTTTATTTCTTTAAAGACATCAAGCCTGGCCTTGATTGCTTTCGGGCGATTAATAAATGATCTGGTCGCAAAAACAGTGGCTACAATATTAAGCTCGACATACACTGTCCAATCGATTGTGCAATCGGTTGCACACAATCGACCTGACGCCCGTACAGCACATACACTATACAATTTATCGTACAATTTAAAATGTTAGTCTCACGATCCCCACGACACAACATAGCAAAAATTATATATTTGGTGACGATGGAAGAATGTACATGCATTGCTACTTTCGATAGAGAATGACCGCCACAGCCATAGCATGAAGAATGACCACCGGTTTATGTGAAAAAAAAATCAGCAACTGTAAACAAATGATTGTTAATCAATCATATGACAGATTGTCTTTATCTGAAGATCAAAAAGATTGTACAATCGATTAGATAGTCTATGTCGAGCTTGAATAACTCGCCAATCTACGTTGATGATCGTGAATTCACCTCCACTGAACAGAAACTGGACGCTTGTGCCTCTTTTTACCGTAGTACTTTTACCCTCCCGAAAACAAAGAATGGACTTCGGAAGTTACTATAGCATTGTTCAGGCCCACACACTGCCAGGAAGATTCCTACCTTACATACTTCAATTCAATGAATAACGCTCGGAACCCTAATAGCCCTCAATTTAATGAGTCCTTCACTTCTCTTGGGGAGGTTATACAAAACATGGAATGTGTATGGATGTCACAAACTGCACCTGAGTCATTTTATTTAATGGTATTTAATTCAATGAATAACGCTCGGAACCCTAATAGCCCTCAATTTAATGAGTCCTTCACTTCTCTTGGGGAGGTTATACAAAACATGGAATGTGTATGGATGTCACAAACTGCACCTGAGTCATTTTATTTAATGGTATTTAAATCTGTTCAAATACATATTATGAAATTATGTTAAATATGATCCTGGTTGCGTATTGCCCGTCATTGATTTGCTAATGGACACTAAGGTATCGACAAATGCTGTCTAAACATTTCTTAAAATATTTTTTAGCAAAAAGTCAAAAATGCAATTTGACCCGATCCTTCAACCAGTGACGAATTTGATCACAGAAATGGTCCATATTTGACAAGATTTGGCTTCAGCTCTGGGAACTGCTCTATTATCTACAATTACCCATAGCTGCTTACTTCATAGTGCTAGTTTCTCATACATTGTTCTGAGATTTCCAGGAGCACATCCCTTCTGCAGATTCATAATACCTTGAATGCTGTCTCTGAGGGCGCATTGAGGTGACCTTCCAGAGTAGTTCTTTCTCACTCAGAAACGCAGTCTTTCATTTTAGTCAGAAATACCAGTAGTAGGTGCCGAGATACCTGAGCCCATAATTTCTTCTTTCTACTGAATGACATAATAGACCCAGAGCCAGCGACACTTCAAATGCAACTATTTCCTGGCCATTCTGTTACACATTATCGCAAATTTCATGATTGGCGATGCCCCAAAACGGTAGTCTGCCTCCTGGACAGTGGGGCTAAAGGGGTGGCAGACAACTTCAAAGTCGTTAATAGTTGCAACTATTTCCTGGCCTTTGACTCATATGCCATTTCATAGAGGACGAGTCCCAGCATATATACTCCAAAAGGCAGACAAAAATTTGGGGGCTAACATGGTGGCAGATAAGCTCCTAAATTTGAAATTTGTATGGAATATGGGAAGTGCTTCTACAAAAATAATGCTAACTCCATCATGCTAAATCATATAGGTACAGTAAGAGCCTAAATATTTTCCAGACACTTCCCTCAGTACTTAAGCCAAATTTCGCTTCAACATACCAATTAAAACCCGGTTGATTTATCAATCGAAATTTGTCTTTTTTTTAAGTAAATTCACAGGCAATATAGTACAGCAAACGAATATAAATAGTAGCAGTTCCCCCTAATATCACACAGATGGCCCTCAGCAGCGTTTCTTTTTGAACGGTATATCATTCAGGACACCATGCTTAGTGCATATTTCCAAAGGCAGACATAAAGCATTAAAAGGACGATCAGCAGACGAGCCCTTAAATGGGGCAAAAAGTGGAATTTTGCGAGAAATAACAATTATCTCTCGCGGCAGCTTTTCCCCCTAATGTCACACGGATGGCCTTCAGCTGCGTTTCTTTGTGAACGGTATATCATTCAGGACACCATGCTAAGTATATATTTCGAAAGGCAGGCATAAAGCATTAAAAGGACGATCAGCAGACGAGCCCCTAAATGGGGAAAAAGTGGAATTTCGCGAGAAACAACAATTATCTCTCGTGGCAGCATTTGCCCCTAATATCATACGATGGACCATCAGTCGCGATTTCTTCTCAAAATGGATATCATTCCCGCAAAGTCCCACTTTTTGCACGACTTAAGGGCTGCTGATCGTCCTTTTAATGCTTTATGTCTGCCTTTCGAAATATATACTTAGCACATGGTGTCCTGATATACCGTTCAAAAAGAAACGCTGCTAAGGGCCATCCGTGTGATATTAGGGGGAAAAGCTGCCGCGAGAGATAATTGTTGTTTCTCGCAAAATTCCAGTTTTTGCTTCATTTAAGGGTTCGTCTCCTGATCGTCCTTTTAACTATTAACGACTTTGAAGTTGTCTGCCACCCCTTTAGCCCCACTGTCCAGGAGGAAGACTACCGTTTTGGGGCATCGCCAATCATGAAATTTGCGATAATGTGTAACCGAATGGCAAGGAAATAGTTGTAAATAATCTCCACTTGGGCTCTTAGACTATAATTTAAGTGTGATATATGATTCCAGTAATGAAAATATTCCTGCAGGGGATTGTTTTTCTGGAAATCAATCGTGGACGACTCCAAGACCCATCGCATATCACACATCATTTTTTAATCTAAGAGACAAGAGTAAAATTTGTTTTTTTTTTTTTTTTTTTTTTTGCCTCACAGAAACTTTGTCCCGGGACTAGGCTTCTCGGCATCACTTTACTTACTATCCGTACGTAAGTGACTAATCAATCAATCGAGTGTAAACTCTAGCAGATCGTAAAAAAAAACTGAAAACAAAATATATTAATAAGGAAATTTATCACAATAACTTCTTTTAAACATTAGTTTATTAGTACAATTAAAATTAACTAAGTCCTTCAAACTATTATAAAGAATAATTGACCTTGTAATTGGTTCATTAAGCCCATAGTTTACTCTATGATAAGGCTGAACAAGAAGGTTGTTCCGCCGCAAATTGTGAGGAATATTTCTGACTTGAAAGTTATTTAATATATCTTCACAAACAATATGAGAGCAAAACAGGTCTCTTATAAACATAGCGTTTAAAAATGTTCTTCTATAATCTAAGGCTTGTAAACCCAATAAGGAACAGCGAGTTTTATAATCTGGCTTGAAACGCCAGCCAATTTGATAAATGGCGAACCGTGTAAAATTGTGTTGAATTCTTTCTATACGCTCGATATGCACCTTATAGAACGGATTCCACACAATAGAACAATACTCCAGGTGCGAACGAACGAAAGCTGCATACAATATTTTTAAAGTAAAAGCATCATTAAATTCGCGCGCATTACGTTTAACAAATCCTAACATACTATTCGCTTTTGAAATTATGTAATCAATGCGTTGTCGAAATGAAAGCTCATGGTCGAAAATTACACCAAGATCTAATATTCCGGCAACCCTTTCAAGAACACTACCTGTTAAGGAGTACTCAAAGAAGATCGGAGTTTTCAATTTATATATGCTAAGTACTTTACATTTACTAACATTTAAATTTAAATTATTATCGCGGCACCAAAATTGCAGCTTTTCTAAATCTAACTTAAGGCAATCATCAATGGGTGAGGTTATAAAACACAACGTTGCGCAACGTTTCGCGCAACGTTTCAAATCAACCGGCCGTTACGGATCAGAAACTTCTCCCTACAAACAGATCCTCTAAGCGCCCCCTTGCGAGGCATAGCTTGATTGATTGGCAGAAATTTACAATCTGCCGTCGAACCGTGCATCTCCGCCCTCACTTATTTATTAAACTATTTATAATCAAAATAAAATGTATCTGCATCTCGTTTAAAACTGGAAATTTTAATTTTCGAGCAAAACGTATCAGCTGTGATGTGTCAATTGTCACATTTGTCACTTTCCGAGAGATGGCGATGGGAACACCAAGTCTGATCCGGATCTATGCGTTTACAGAACACAATAGGAAACGTTTCGGAAAACGTGAAACGTTACGCGAACGTTGTGTTTTATAACCTCACCCATTGTTGCGTATTTTCATAGCGATTTTCATATGATCGGCATACTGCCATACACGCACGAATTTAAAATTTTGGATGATGGTCCTAAATGGCTTCCTTGCGGAACCCCTGATGAACACTTTATAACAGAGCGAGATGTACAGCCGTTTAACTTCACCAACTGAGTCCTATCCGTTAAATAGGATCTCACCCAGCTTAGAAAAATTGACTGTATTCCTAAATTTTCTAGTTTTTTAAGTAAAATATTATGATCTACTCTATCAAAAGCCTTCGAAAAATCAGTATATACCACATCAACCTGCATTCCCTGCTCAATACCATCAGCAACAAATTTAGTAAATGATACCAAATTTGTTGAAGTTGATTTTCCTTTCAGGAATCCATGTTGACATGGCGATATCAAACGGCTAATGAAAACATCTATTTTATTTTTAATAAGCATTTCAAACAACTTCGGTATTGCAGATATTTTAGCTATGGGTCTATAGTTATCAATAAGATGCTTCGGACGCTTTTTGTGAACAGGCGTTATGTATGAAACTTTCCATTCATCAAGAAAAACACCTGAAGTCAAGGACAAATTAAAAGTAAAGGCTAAAGGACGACATAACGATTGCATGCAATTCTTCAAAAATATATTAGGAATGCCATCAGGTTCGGCCTGAATACTAACATCAAGATCACGCATAGCATTCAATAGGTCATCCTCAGAAATATCAAGAGCACTCGTAAGGTCCTCCTGAGCCATCCGAGGGACCAATGCACTCTGACTTCCATTGATGTTAGCATTCATTTCTGATAAAACGGAGTCTGGCACTTTGTAAACTGAACTGAAAAATCTAGCAAATCCGTCACAAACCGATTGAACATCTTTGTAAAAATTGCCATTGAATTCTAAATTTTTTGGGATTCCCGTATTCTTACGCTTGCTGTTTATAAAATTCCAAAATGTCTTACTGTCATTCTTTATATTATTTTCAGCTCTCGCAATATACTGTTTGTAAAGATTTTTATTCATTAACTCATACTCTCTTCTCAATCTAAAGAAATTTTCTTTATTGGCAAGAGAGGATGACTTCTTGTATGATTTATGGGCCTTATTTTTTGCTCTCTTAAGTTTGAACATTTCTTTGGTAGCCCAAGGATTTTTTGCTTTTATTTTGTTCTTTTTTAAAGGAACGTACTTGCGAATAGATTTATTTAAAATTGAATTAAAAATTGTATAACTTTCAATAAGATTACTATTCGATATAACTGGAGCCCAATCCATATTAAAAAATGTTGAATTTAGTTTTTCAAATTGGGCTTTTTGAAAATTTCTAGTAAATATTTCTTGTAAATATAAAAGGAAAATCATATTCTGGTTAAAACCGAAAGATTGAACAACCGTCCGGGTTAAAAACTGACCTTGACCTCCCTATCCTCAACACAAAAAAAAAATCTTCTAGCCCAGACTTAATTTTTATTGAAAAATCTGTGAGCACTTTATAGTCAAGCACCTAACCATAATATTTAATCACTGTACAAATAATGGCTATTTCCCGAGTTGAAGGAAAATGAAATATTTCGAATTAATGAAAACCCAAATTGAGGATTAAGATGAGACCATACCATTACCGCAGTCGTTTATACAGGGTGTCCCGCGGCTCTTAGTACATACGATAATGGGTGATAGTACAGCTCAATTGGGTACAATTAATGTTCTACATGACCCCTCTGTCTTTAACCGTTATAAAGTTATAGCATTTTTTGTTAATAGTGTCAGAAACCTCGACTTGCCGAGCAAAATCACTATTTGCAACACTCCCGAATAGTTGATGCGAAGTTTGACTTTACTTTCTGAAACTCCACAAAATTCTACATAAAATAACTGTTTTGCCAATTAAATAATTTAAACCCTTAGAAAAAGCATAGTAACCCATGCCATGGGTTAATCCAGAATGGCTTTGTGATCACACAACCCGCATATGTGTTTGACTCCAAATTTATTACATTACACTCCACGAAATAATTCAAACGTCAAAATATTGTCGATGCAATTATTAACCCTTCTGCCGTCGCCTACGAGCTATTATGCCTAAGAGGGGATTCACATTATGGACAGGATTTACTAAAACCACTAAATTAATCGAGTCAACACCCGCCTACTAGATTAAATCATGTGTCATTAAATTCAAAATACATCGTAGAATGTACTTGCATTATTCAAATCGCAGTACAATATGGTACAACTGTCAACTAAATCTAGGATTTAGTAAATCCTGTCGATAGTCTGAATCGCCCCTAAGATGTAGCTAAATTTTCTGTGAAATCAATCTTAATTTTTGAAGAGGTTTAATTTTGGATCTTGAAACAGTTTACATACTATGTCTTACGATGATGCGCCATTTTTTCATTTCCTTAGACCAGTGGCGTGGCGTGAGTTTGGAGTAGAGGGAAGCAGTCTCAAAAGTATGACTCTCAATTAATGTTTAAGTACCCACCCAGCAATGAGAAGGAAATCTTAATTTATAAAATAAAAATGACTGCAAACTAAACAAAAAATATTCTGAAATGTTAAGAAGACGCAAGTTTTATCTATAGTTTTTTCTATTACAATATTAATTATTCAAGTGTCTACATACAGACGTGTACATACTATGAACTCCGAAGATATATTTCACAAGAAAGACGTTATCGAAAAGTTATTAGAACGCATGCTGACACACACTCTCTCTCTATTACTATAAATTGTGAATATCGCTATTCCTCCGAGCAATTTACTCGTTTTCCTAAAAAAAATGCTTTTCCACACACCAGAAATTACATACACACATACCTGCAAGCATCAAATTGGTTTTTTTTTAAACTAAACTTGAAATTAAAAAAAAAACAACATCGCTTCGCTATAAAAATTGTCTCCAACCGAAATCGAAAAATTGGTATCAGATAACCTAGTTTTGGTACGAACTGTACACATCAGTCGGAATTTTTTACATTAAGCAGTTTAAAATCCACCTCCAACGCCGAATTCATTCTCACACTAACTTTCCTCCTCCACCCAATCCCCTGGTAAATTTACTCTACAAGCTCTCATTTTTCATATAAGTATTATTTCGCTCTGCTTCTGTCTCGCCGTGGCGAGCGATAGTGAACAAACTCGCTGTGGATTTTTTTCATGAAACAGGCGGGTTGGTGTATTGGGTTTGATGTAGAGGGCGCATGCTAAAGCAGTTTTATACGGTGCGCACTGCACAGGGTTGCGTATCATTTTATATGTTATTATGAAAATGGTGTGTGCAAGAAAAAAATTAAAAATCCAATGTCACGCTTTCTTGCTTTTTCTTATGAAATAAGAAGGGAAGCATTGCTTCCCTTGCTTCCAAAGACGCCACGCCACTGCCTTAGACATAGTTTACATTTCGCCACACGTTTGATCGCATTTGTGGCCGTCGGTTCCTTTGAAATATATATGGAAAGAGGTGGAAAATATTGTTGAACGATATTTTTCATCAAGATATAGTACCAATGGTCTGTCTGGATCTATATACGCCAACAGAAGGGTTAAATATCACGTTGGCATTTTAAGAGAGTAATAAATATTACGCGGAAACAAAATATTGACGTTTGAATAACATTTTCACGCATACTATGAACTGCAATAGTGTGAAAACGGTGCCATTTTTATTTTCTGATGGCCATTCTGGACTAACGCATTGTATGGGTTACTATGCTTTTTCTAAGTTTAAACTAGGGATGTAACGGATGTGGTTTAGCGGATGCGGATGCGGATCAATGAAAATGTAAATTTGCGGATGCGGATGCGAATGCGGATGCGGATGTCATAAAATTTGCAAATGCGGATGCGGATGCGGATTAGTTAAAAAAATTATGAAATGGATTTTACTAATACCGAAAATCAGATACTATTCTGTTTTCAGGAATATTCGACATGTTAGAAGTAAAAGTACAAGGAAGGGCCAGCTTAGCAAAATGTGCAATCCTTTTATGTGCTGGACAAAGTCATTAGCTTCATTAAAATGCAGTGTCATAGTCGAAAGCCTTTCTTTTCCATTAAATTTTTTTCATTTTTGACCTTTTTTAAATAAGCACCATTACTTTTTAAAGAATCCTATTTCAGCCGTAAAATTTTGTATACGTATTTACAATAAGTTCAAGATCATTTTAAGATAAACATTTAGTCGCTCAGGTAAAAAAAAAACTGAGGGTATCTCCCATACAAAGTGACCCATCAGCAGTTTGTTCTACGTACTACTCATTTTATAATCTGTAGACAAAGTTGCCTTGGGTCACTAATAATTTCATGTAGTGTTTTTCGTCCTCGGACCATTTTTCTGTATCTCTTGCCGTTTTTGAAATAATCGCAAAAAAACGAAAAAATGCCCCCCTTTCACCCCTTTTAAGGTTAATGCCATAATCTGGGGACCATCCCCAACCATAATCAAAAAGAAATATCTGATGTAGGATTTTTGCCGTTCGATGGCCATATATTGGCCATATATTGGCCGAATTTTCTTAGACTAATATCTACATGCATTAGATTTGGTTTCTTGCAATCGCTATCTATTCTCTATTCTATGAGTGGTTTAGAATGAAAATGATTAAATGGGAAATTTGTATTGATATCCGCATCATATCCTCATACAAAAATGCGGATTGCGGATGCGGATGAGGATGTAAACATGAGGATGCGGATTCGGATGCGGATGTAGAATTTGATGCGGATTATCCGCAGTTGCGGTGCGGATGCGGATATCCGTAACATCCCTAGTTTAAACCCTACCCAGATACAACCATTCAAACTTTAAGAAATTCGAAAATTGATTTTTCATTGAAAATTTAAATTGTGAAATCATAACGGTACTTTGAACTGACAAATGTGCAAAGTTAATAAAAGTTGCCTCATAATGTTAGCTTTCGAACGACATATAAAAATTAGGGTCTTAGGATTTGAAAAATTGCATATTTTACGTGTTAAAGAGAAAAAAACGTGGTTCCAAGAGAAAACCAAAGTAAACGTTTCCACAAGTTTCGAACGACATATAAAAATTAGGGTCTTAGGATTTGAAAAATTGCATATTTTACGTGTTAAAGAGAAAAAACGTGGTTCCAAGAGAAAACCAAAGTAAACGTTTCGACAATTTTTATACGAGTTTTATTTAGTAATCAAGATTTTTTTTAGTAAAAAACGAAAAAAACACGATACCGAGGTTAATTTCGCGCGGCCGAAATGTTGATACCCTTCACTCTTCTCGGGCAAATATTTTTTTTCCGGTGTACTTATGACTTATGTTTAATCCCCCCATTCTTTCACTTCCGTTTTCACATAGTTTCGTTACCTCGATAAAACATATTTGCGTGAGGTTTGGTTAGAATAACTGCACAAACGAAAAAAAAAACTTTTTTTGGTGGGAAGGGGGATGGCCCCTCAAAAATGCAATAGTTCTTATTACAGTTTTAGTACCTTTCACTACATTTTTTCTCTCCGTGTGGAATATGGAGGGGCGATACGCGCCGTGTGTGTATTAGACCTAAGAAAACAAGCCCCTAAGTACCCACTAAGGTTCTTGATTTGCCCTAACTCCTAGTGGGACGTGGGGCGTTGTAGCGTGTGTAGACGTATAGTCGTACCCCTAAATATTGTATCCCCCTAAAATCCCCTCTAAGAGGTTGAAAAACCCTAATTTTAAAGGGGTTTCCCCTAATTTGGTAACGCAGACGGAGTGCCACCCCCTTAGTCACGGTATCCAAAGAGAGGAAGAAAGAGAAAGATATGAGTGATGACATTTGCGCTGTGGTGCAACTTAGAGCGAATAGTTTCAAAGAAATACACAAAAATAATATACATATATTTATTACCTTATTCATTTTGATAGTGCGGCTCTTAAAGATTAAATATAAAAATACATTTTCGGCATCTGTATCTTACACAAGGTATGTACGTACGACAATTACGACAATTATCGTGAGCTGAATAACGATAATAATATTATCGAAACAAAATTACTTAATTGAATTGATACTAATACATAACATCATAATATCGATTAAAGCTATTAACTTTTTTTGATAAGCATCCATAAATGTGACATTGCAAATATCTCTAATTAAAATTTGAATTTGATTTGAACTTTCCTTCTACAGATGTGTGCCTATATTTAATTTTATCGTCAGGAGATGGTTACATTTTTATATAGAGTTTCTCAGAAAGTAGCACTCAACAAGGGTAGTGTATTAAATTAAAAATTATTTTTTGTTAATAATAGTATTATGTATTAAATTGGTTGTACAAGTTATGAAACTGTTTGAATAAAGTATCGAGATTCACATATTAAATAAATATATGGAGTAGGAGTACGAGTACGAGACTAATTGAATAAGGTAGGTAAATAATACGATAAGATAAGGATATAATAGAGGTAAACGCTCCCTATCGTACATAAGTACTTGTCCAGTAATTAATAGCTGGAAGATTAATAAAGCTTATTAAAAGTAAACTTGAACTAATCCTGTGAACTTAGCTATGAGTATATTGGCAATACACGTCTATATTAGCTTTTCTACATTACATTACAAACATAGTCAATTGCTGTGTACATAAACATGATGTCCGGCCAAATGTCCCGCCTTCGTTATAACAGAGTGAAAATATGCTCTGATAAGGGGTCAATTTTATCGATGGATTATTATTTTAATATTATTTATTAATATTTTTTCCAAGTAATGGAATTACATTCAATGGAAACTAACAATAGGCCAGTCAATAAACCGAAAAATAAGGCGTTAGGTCGCAAAAAATTGCTCGGCTCTGGTTTTTTGGGATATTGTTAGGATAGATACCAGAAGTGTACCACCAAGTTTGCAACTTCGAAAAACCTGTGCTAACCCCATGACCCTCAAAAAACTTCAAAATTTTCGGACTTTTTCCATATTTTTGTTTGTAATTTCTAAAAGGTGCTTCCTACAAGTAACTTGTCCACTGCATTGTTAAAGCTAAGAAAATCTTCTTTAATTTGAGTGTAACCCCAGCTTTGTAGGCGCAAAGAATCTCAAGATACAGCACTTTAAGCATTGTTTTTTGAAAAAGAGTTCGAAATTGTAATTTCAGTCATGTTCCGTGCTGAATATCGGATTAAATGCGCATTTTACAGAGAAAGTCATGTGACATGAAGTTATAAACCAGTTCCTTAGCTGTATATATGTCGGAACGAATGGAATCAGACCATGGGGTCATAGGGCTGCCCCTGAAAATTAAGTTCTTCTAAGAGAAACTGTTTTCTTTATGTACCAATATTAACCAAACTTCACCCAAATATGTTGCTGGTTAAGCCTAAAAAAATATCTAGGAACGGATGAAATCGGAACACTATGTTATAGGGCTGTCATACAAACCAACCTCTGGAAATTAGGTTCTTCTAAGAAAAACTTTTTTCTTTATGGACCAATCTTAACCACCCTTCCCCCAAATGTGTTTTTTAGTAAAGCTTCAAAACATATCTAGAAACGGATGAAATCGGAACACTAGGTCATAGGGCTGTCATACAAACCAACCCCTGATAATCAGGTTCTTCTAAGAAAAACTTTTTTCTTCATGAACCAATCTTAACCAAACCTCACCCAAATGTGTTCCTAGTAAAGCCTCAAAACATATCTAGGAATGGATGGAATCGGAACATTACGTCATAGGGCTGTCATACAAACCTCCTAAAATACAATTTCGGACTTTTTTACAAAAAAATCACATTTTTTAAAGTGCTTTATCTTGGGATCCTTTGCACCTACAAAGCTGGAGTTACACTTAAATTAAAGAAGATTTTCTTAGCTTTAAAAGTGCAGTGGACGACTTACTTGTAGGAAGCACCTTTTAGAAATTACAAACAAAAATATGAAAAAAGTCCGAAAATTTTGAGGTTTTTTTAGGGTCCCGGGGTTAGTACAGGTTTTTAGAAGTTGCAAACTTAGTGGTACACTTCTGGTATCTATCCTAACAATATCCCAAAAAACCAGACCCGAGCAATTTTTTGCGACCTAAAATCGGTAATTGACTGGCCTACAAATCGAAGATGACTTTCAACATTTTGCATCGACCGCTCGAGGGGGGTGCAAGCCGGGCAGACGGCCGGGGCCGGCATTTTGGATAGAAAAAAACTACAGGAAAGCTCAAAGGCAAAACTAATGTTTGGTAAAAAAAAGTATTGAAACACTAATAAAGTGGGCGGAGGTTTTTAGGGCTTTTTAGAAAAAAATTATGAAATCAATTTTGTCCGTCCGTCTGTCCGTCCGTCTGTTCACTAAATAACTCGCGAACGGTTCAAGCGATCGTCATGAAATTTGGTAGGAATGTGTAGAGTGATAACAGTCACAAATTCCTTAGAAGTTGGTAGGGCAAAGATAACAGGCTGTCCCGAAGAGTTGACTTTTTAGTTTTGATCGGAGATGGACGTATGGGTACTCAAATCGAAGGACTCGACGAGCACATTTTATCGGTTTTTTCAGTTTCGAGTAACGGTAACGGAGTTATGGGCGTTTGAAGTTAAACTTAGGTTTTCATCTCGGTTTGTCTAAACCGTTATATGTACTGATATGAAACTTTGCACAGATTGTTTAGTATGAGCTAATAATCGTATACGTTAAATATTAAGACTGTTAAAATTTGCTAAGAAAAAGTAAATAACAGTAAATTTGTAAAATTTCAATTTAAGCGTGGTCTTTAAATATGAAAAATTTTATGAGGGATTTTAGCAAATTACATATGGAATATGTCTGCAAATTTTAATTCGAATAACTTTATCCAAACCAGTTTGGCACGAATACTTTTGAAGTTTGTAATGACCAAGTTAACAGGGTGTCACTGAATAGCTGCAAAAGCCAACTTATTCAATACTCAAAGGAAAAGTTTGTGTGGGTACTTATATCAACGGGCTCAACGAAATAATTTCATGTAAGTTCCTTTTTCTTGATTCGGAGAAACGGTAACGGATTTACAGCTAATAAATGCAATTTATATGTGTATAGCCATCCTTACCTTGCCTTTGCCTGAGTTTCTTTTTATTGCGAATTCATCAGAAATCATAAATCGAAAAATGTCTATAGATTTGCCGTTGGGTACTTTTATCCAAACTGGATATATAGTAAATCTATTTATGGATTGGTCTAATTAAAAGTGTTACAGAATGAAAGGCAAACGCCTTTCTAGGTCTATTCTATCAAGAGTTACAATGCCAAATGTAAAACTCAAAAAATGTAAACTCACTATAATTACTTTTGGGTCTAGGGTATAATTTTATGAGAAAATGTCTGCAGTATTGTAGATATATCATTTCAAATGTGATTTCGCGAGTTTGTTTCGTTCTCAAGACATTTTGCGGTCAGACTCATAGTTTTCCAGATATTTGCAAACAACTGAATTTTCAACCCTTTGCCACTCTCTCACCCCTTAACCCATGGCGCAATTTAGTGTAACTTTTGACTGCGTATATTGGGCAGTGTATTTAACAATTTGGCATAAACATTTTTTTTTTTATGTTTGTTTGGGGCTTTTTTTGAACCAATTTACTAAATGTACTTGCATTATTCGAATTGCAGTACAATATGGTGGCTGTGTGAAGTTAGCCAGTCATTTTTTTGAAATTATGTCCTTTTGCTCGGTGAACCGTTTGTTCTACAGCGGCTACGTTTGTTCTTGATTGTTCGCCAATTAATATCGTTTGTTCTTCTCTGATTATTTAATTATAGCAACTTTAAAATTGTGAGTATGAACTTAGCCAGTCATTTTTAAATATGGGTCGGAAAGGTATAGGTTTGGTATCAATCGAAAGCCAGACGTTTGTTCATTTTGTAGGGCGTTTGTTCATCCTGGAAACGGAAGGATACAGGAATTATTAAGGAAAAAGAGATTAGTTGTGACGTCATCTTCACTCAACCAACGCCATCTACTCAGCTCAGCTGTACGGGCAACCCGTGTCCCGCGAACAATTTATGCAAGATCCACACCATCATCGTACAGCTGAGCTGAGTAGATGGCGTTGGTTGAGTGAAGATGACGTCACAACTAATCTCTTTTTCCTTAATAATTCCTATGTATCCTTCCGTTTCCAGGATGAACAAACGCCCTACAAAATGAACAAACGTCTGGCTTTCGATTGATACCAAACCTATACCTTTCCGACCCATATTTAAAAATGACTGGCTAAGTTCACACTCACAATTTTAAAGTTGCTATAATTAAATAATTAGAGAAGAACAAACGATATTAATTGGCGAACAATCAAGAACAAACGTAGCCGCTGTAGAACAAACGGTTCACCGAGCAAAAGGACCTAATTTGAAAAAAATGACTGGCTAACTTCACACAGCCCAATATGGTACAACTCTTAGCTAAATCTAGGATTTAGTAAATCTTGTCAATATTCTGAATCCCATTTTATAGCCGATGGAGACTACCAACAAATCTTGGTGTAGATTAAAATTAATCCAGTCAAAACCTTGGATACTAGATCGAACCGATGCCATTAAATTCAAAATGCATCGTATAATGCACTACAAGCATTATTCAAATTTCAGTACAATATGGTACAATTGTTAATCAAATTGAGGATTTAATAAACCTTGTCGGAAGTGTCAATCCCCTCTTAGGGGCGATTCAGACTATCGACAAGATTTACTAAATCCTTGATTTAGTTGACAGTTGTACCATATTGTACTGCAATTTGAATAATGTAAGTACATTCTACGATGCATTTTGAATTTAGTGACATATGGTTCGATCTAGTATCCAGAGTTTTTACTGGATTAATTTAATCTACACCAGGATTTGTTCGTAGTCTGTATTGGCTATTAGTATCGCATCTTGAAAACCCCAATATGATTTCATACGTTCTTTGCTTAATTTTTCCGTCATTGCAATAATTTTGAATGATCAAACAAAATGTTGCAGATGCGGATAGGAAGTACGCCACTCATTTGCGCCCCTGTATGAAGTACCATGATAGGCCATAGGCATCTTTCATTCTGTTACGGTTGACGGCAACTTTTATGCAATTAAATATTTTTTTCTGTGTTCGGCATGTGGTTTTTAGCAAAGCAATCCAAGCACCCGAAATAAGGCACTGGTTTGTTGTGCTAGAGCTCGAATTAATCCCGAAATAAGCTCAGCAAACCAGATGTATTTCTGAAAAATCATTAAGAATGCGTGCGTTGGATTTCCGCTAGCTCGAAAGGAACCTATGTTTGTTATTTCGGTTTCCCCTGTTTTCATATTAAATTTTAGGGGTGGGATACGTATCTCTAGGTGGGACTCAAATGAAGTGTGGCAAATAAACGTCCTGTCTGGTGAAATGAAGTCCTCCCATAAAACCTCTTCAAATAAAAAAAAAAACTTTCAGGGGCGGCAATGTGTCGTCTCGTCCGGGACGACACAAGTGCTGGAGCGGGC
Source organism: Microchrysa polita (assembly GCA_949715475.1). Classification (NCBI taxonomy): domain Eukaryota; kingdom Metazoa; phylum Arthropoda; class Insecta; order Diptera; family Stratiomyidae; genus Microchrysa; species Microchrysa polita. The sequence goes on from OX454421.1 coordinate 40,493,580, forward strand.
GCTGACGTCTTGTTCATAAGTATGTACATATGTTCAAAAGTCTCCTATTTATCCTTTTAACGGTGTTCGGTTAGGAAAGATTTCATCAAAATACGACAAAATACAATTTGTTAGCAAATGTTACTCACTCTCTCCCTCTGGGACACTTTTAGGGTAACTACGCTCTTTTCAACTTTCCCACGATAATTTTTAACGGAAGAGTATAATCTGTAGTTTATTTTTGCACCTGAGACTAACTGTCTGGAAAGCCGGGTTAATATACACCCGAATTTCAATATAATAGAAAATTCTACCATTCATCTTTTTAATTACCAATATGCGCACCAAACTTCTTATTTACGACAAAGATGATTTTTGGCATCATTCACGACATGATACACGTAATGAATTCAGAATTTTGGAAATGGCTGATTTTGCTATAATGGCGCACAATGGTAAAATAAATATGTATTCCACTCGGCACTGTTATAATCCCTTGATTCAATGTTGCCTGTTCGTGTTATATACTTGCATTTAAGCTGCTTCACTATAGCTCAAAGTTGATAAAGTACAGGTTATAATTTATGGCTACGCAAACGATGTGTATTTGTAGTTACCTCTGCGTTCATGTGATAAGCTCTTTTGATATTTTTATTGTCCAGTCTATTGGACGATATTGGCAGTAAATTCAAATTCAGATAACCATAATCGCAAGGGTATACCTGTATGTATGAGTATTCTCATACAAATGCGCAATTGTTTCAAAATTCCAATTAACTACACTTTTCCCTAGTGTTACTCGTAGTTTTTCTAGAGCCGTGGACGTTTCAATACGTACTGGCTGAAGTTTTTCAAGTAACCAGAACTTCATAGAAAAGCTCTCAGTGTTGTTTAAATGTTTTTTTGAGTGCTATCTTTGAAAGTGGTTTAAAATGTTTTTCGGTAATTAACAGTTTTTTTTTTTAAATCAAAATTAGAAATTTAAATAAAAACTTAAGTTACAAGGGTGAAATTATGTTTGAAATTTAATGAATTTAGTGAAATATGTGTAAAATAAAATAAAATAAAAAACAGAAGTGAACAAGCCAGTGATATTTGAATTAAAAAATATAATATTTTAATAAATTATGTACTATAAAAAATAATAATAAAATAGCATAATTATTTCAAAGTTTTATTAATTTTAAATGAATTAATGTACATTAAATTTGCCTTGTTAAAGTAAAAAAAAATATCATTATTTAATTTCCATTTAATTTAAAAACTTTTAATATAAATTTTAATTTACAGTGAAATTAACCATATTTTTCTTCTCTTTTTGTGTTATCAAAAAAAGGATTAAGTGCAATTGTCGCGAAAACCATTTTCTTGGTGTTATGCGTAACTTCAACGGCTTTTTTGATTGCAACTATTGTGGTGGCCGTTCAAAAAGCAGATTTGGAAGATGATTTGGATAAGTGTCTTGCTGATTTAACGCCAGCTACGACATTAACACCAGCAACAATGCCACCTACAACACCCACAACTACACTTTTACCACCAACTACTACTGTAGCTCCGGAGGTATGTCGAGTATAAATATTTTTTAACTACATATAAATTTACTATAATATAAGTTTGTCTAATTTTGTGCAAAAGGACATTTTGCAATTTGGATAAAGGCGCATTTACATAATATTTAGTTGGAATTGATGCAAAAATATTTGGGGGTTTGTATGGCAGCCCCATGACCCCACAATCTGATTCTATCCGTTATGATCCGTTGTAGCATCAATAGAAATACATTTATGTGAAGAAAGGTTAAAATTAAAAGACAAATGAAAAAGGTTTTCTTGGAAGAACCTAACTGGGGGGGAGGTTTGTATGGCAGCCCCATGACCCCATCGTTCGATTTTGGTGATTCAAACACACAAACATGATCATGTAGATTTACTTTTTATTTAGTCTGAAATGCTTCCTTCAATGCGTTACAAACTTCATGACAAAGTTAATATACACAATATCTAAGGGCTCCATTACACAGTCATATTTATATTATAATATGTATGTCATATGCCTATGCCTACTCAATTCATTCAGTATAAATTTTTAGACGTGCAGTAACCGAAATCAAGTAGGCTTAAGGATATGATAATATCTATTCCAATATATGACTGTGTAATAGCGCCCTTACCATATAACCATACACAATATCTCCAGTCTAACAAGCTAAAAATCGTGTCGGATCTATCTTTATTGCAACGGAAACATTTGAATTCTCTGAGAGCGAAATCAAGTAGGCTTAAGCATATTAAAATGTAAATATTACCAAATATGACTGTGTACTGGAGCCCTTATGATATTATAATATTGACAGAGACTTGGTTGAATAAATCCTTTCATTCATCAGAATTGGGTTTATATGATTACACAATTTATCGTTCCGACCGCACTACTAATACATCTACTAAAGAACTCGGAGGCGGTGTTCTTATCGCTATTAGCAAAGCTATCAAATCTTCTTCGTTGAAATGTTTATACCCGAATGTTGAGCAGTTATTTATTTGCATCTCATCCAAACCTGTCAAAACTATAATTACAACCGTATATCTCCCACCTGACGCGTCGCCCGATCACTACCAACAACACGCGGATGAGATCTTGAATATTTCTCACGCTTATCCAGCTGCAAATTTTATTGTTACTGGTGATTTCAACCTTCCGGATGTTATTTTAATTGGTTATCAGATTCTTGGTCGCCGTTTAACAATAATCCTAAAAGTCACGAAATCATCGACTGCTTTGCCTTTTTGAATTTTAAACAGTTTAATTCTATTAAGAACATTTCCATAGTATATTGACTTTAGCTCTAGACCCAAACATCCAAAAAAAGAGCTGACTTTTGATGCCAAATTGCTCTGTGGCCTGACCGCATTACGCAGTAAAAAGTTAGACTTTTTTGCGCGTCACATTTGGGGGGAAGGGGGTGGCAAAGGGGTGAAATTATGATTTTTCGCCAATATCTTGTTAACTATAATATTTACAGCAACTTGGTCCTTGAGCTGCTTATTCACGATGAAAGCTACTCCAAACTCCTTGTTGTCCTCCTCTTTACCACTCGTAAAAATAGTGTGCGAATTGAGGTCGTTAATCTCGCTTTTGAGCCATTTAGTTTCCTGGATTGCAACTATGCTCAGCTTGTATTGTTCTACCTGATCCAGGAGGGCCCTTAAGGTCCCCGGTCTATTCAGGGAGCGTACATTCCAGGATCCGAAAGAGTAATCAGTTGTTCGTTTGCGAGGTCGTCGTTGTTTTGTATCCGTCTCTTATCCGAGGCTTTTGTTTCAGGTTTCTTGACTTGAAGTTTTTCTTAGGATGAGTTGTCGACACATCGCTAAACCATGATAGGGTTTAATCGTTTAGTAAAGGCCATCATGGACATGCCTCGAAGATGCTGCTTTAGTGGTTGAGTTAGATGTTTTCTGTCACCTATCACGTTAAGTAACCTGAGACGCTGCAGATGTAAATACAGCACTCAGGCGCAGCGGTGCTTCTTCCAAATGTCGCATCAGATGATTTGACTTAGCCGTTAAAGGTTTTATCCAATACCGTTACCAGGGGGCGCCCGCGCGGAGGACACATGGAGAAGTCTTTTGCCCCCCTGATTTATAAACGCTGATTACGCGAGTATAAATCATGTTTTAAGCAATATTATTTGGAGTATATTAGAGAATTTATCACTTGAAGATGCTGTATCATATTTTTATACTATTCTGAATAATTTAAGCCAATCATATGTTCCTTGCATAACTATAACTAATGATAATTTTCCGAGTTGGGATTCATGTAATTTAAAAAAACTTATAAGCGAAAAGAAAGTTGCTCACATAAACTATAAAATTTCGGGAGACGTGCACAGGGCCGGCTTTAGGGTGGGGCGAGCGGGGCGGTCGCCCCGGGCGCCAGGTTTAGGGGCGCCGAAACCCGTATTTTTAATTTAATTTATTTTTACAAATTTGTTTGTTGCTTAAGAAATTATATTTTTTTTAACTGCTGAATTAGTATGATGTAAGAATACTAATGCAGGCCACAGTACCCGACCATCCAAGTATGAATGTATATAATGCCATCAATTTCACGCGTGTTCTAATCACAAGTTAACGGGATATTTTTATACAAACGCAGACCTGCGACAAGAATTCTATGTGCAATTCCACAACGTTCACTCACGACACAAAATGTCACCTGTATCTTTGTAGAAATCAGCTAAGAATTTAGTTGGAAGCTCATCTCATAATATCAGATTCCCACTTCAGGAATTGACTGCGTTCCAAAGATACATGTAACCTTTAATTAAGAAAAAGCAGTACACAATTCTAATAAGCACATTCGTTTTCGAACCATCATCATCAATATTCTCTATGTGGAAATGCAATTTCTGGATTATGTTTATGCTTTGGTCTTTATTAAACTTAAGGGCGCCACAAACCTGACGATTTCTCGGCCGATCGATTGGGCCCACAATCGATCTGCCGCCCATACAGCACATACATTAGGCAATTTATCGGGCAATCTGAAATTGACAGTCTCACGGTCCACAAGACAGAACACCAAATAGCGAAAATTATACCATTTTTGGCGATGGAAGATGGACATCCATTGCTACTTTTGATGGAGAATGACCGCCACAACCACAGTATGAACAACGACCACAGGTTTATGTCAAAAATCAGCAACTGAGCAACACATATTTCTCATGACAGCTTGTACGGAAAATTCAACTGGCAATACGTTCCACATGTTAAATCAAAAAAATTTAATCCAATGGTACCATACACCTTCCGATTTATCTCGCAATCAAAAAATCTGGCCGATCGATCGGAGGATCTGTGGCGCCACTTACGTTGGTTGATATTTATGTATGTAGAAAAGTTTTTGGATTTTTGTTAATATGTATGTAGGTATTGCATTTTGGAGCAAACATTGCTGTCTTTTCTCGCTCAATTAAATTTACAAAAACTGAAAAGTTTATAAACCTATTTGCAAAATTATTAACTTAATGAACGTTTAAATGTTGGTGATTCAAAAATGAACCGGTGGTACCTACATAGTGTAACCTGCAGTAATGCAAAAAAAGCCAGGTTTCCCGAACAAACTTGAAATTACAAAATGAAATGAATTAATGTTTTGAAAAATATGGACTACTATACGTAAAATCGATACTTTCGGTACATACCAACAAATTGATGGGATTTGCTATCATCTTCCTATTCAATAGGTGTGTTTTTTTGGTTATCCCGTGTAGGTTTGGGTAACGAAATTCCATAGAAAAAAAATGCCAGCTGATCCATCTGTCATTTTTTTTATATGGAGTTTCGTTACCCAAACCTACACGGGATAACCAAAAAAACACACCTAATATAATGAATGTTTGTGAGCTAAGATGTATGGTTCCTGTGTTTCTGCGACGTGAGATTGCCTGTTTTTTTTTTTGAACTATTATTAAACTGACAATGTATTTTGTGGTTTGATTTAAAATTTAAAAATGAAAACTACCGCAGATCCTGCAATAGATCTACTCTTGCTTACACAAAACTTGTTTTTTTTTTATAATATTAACGAAATAATGATTTTCTAGGACTAATTATGAACAAATGTGAATGGATAGAGGCATACTTTTCTGTTCGCTTTAAGCAATCAATTGATTGGGAAACAGGGGAAAATTAAGGGGAAGTTAAAAACAGTTAAAGTGGATAGTTTCAATGGCGGCCGGCGGGGAAATGGAGAAAAATATTTCCATAGAACGTTGAAGTTCAACTTCTATTGCAATTTTTTTCGTGTATAGAAACCATAAGGGGCGCTTCTTTGAAGTTCGCCCCGGGCGCCGCTACACCTAAAGCCGGCCCTGGACGTGCAATCATATAAAAAAATTTTCAGATTTTAGATCTAAGTGCAAACAATTGGAAAAATCAGATTTTCAACGATGGAACTTGCGACTCAAGAGTTTACTCTTGAGTCGCAAGTTCCACATAATATGAAATTTTTCTGGAGGCATATTAATTCACGTAAATCTGACAATGGTATACCCGATATAATGTACCTTAACAGCTGTAGAAGTTCAGATGTATCGGTAATTGCAAACCTCTTTGCTGATAACTTTTGCAGCGTTTGCAGTTGTGATTTTGATAATTGCACTTTTGAAGCTTCTCCTATATATAACTCGTTTAGTATGTCAAATATTTCAATAACGCCTGAGTCATTTCTCACAAAACTTTTAAGCTTGGATATATCAAAATGTGCCGGACCGGACGGTATCCCATCAATTTTTCTAAGAAATTGTGCTGAAAGCTTATTAATTCCTATGAATTATCTTTTTAATAAATCATTAACCACAGGATCTTTTCCGTCAAAATGGAAAACAAGCTTTGTGTTGCCGATTTTTAAATCTGAAGATAAATCTAATATTAAAAATTATCGTCCAATCAATATTTTATCGTCTATTCCTAAGATTTTTGAAAGTCTCGTTACTGATATCATTTCCCCTTTAGTACGTCCATTAATTATCCCCAATCAACATGGTTTTTGCTCTAGGAAGTCGGTTTTTTTGAAACACTTTTAAATTGTTTCAGCGACTATTTGAGAAATCGTTCAGTATCAGTAAAGATCGATAGTATTTACTAGGGATGTAACGGATGTGGTTAAGCGGATGAGGATGTGGATGCGGATCAATGAAAACGTAAATTTGCAGATGCGGATGTGAATGCGGATGCGGATGTGAATGCGGATGCGGATGTCTTAAAATTTGCAAATGCGGATGCGGATGCGGATTAGTTATAAAAAATATATGAAGAGAATTTTACTAATACCGAAAATCAGATTCAGATTTCAGGAATATTCGACATGTTAGAAGTAAAAGTACAAGGAAGGGCCAGCTTAACAAAATGGGCAATCCTTTTGAGTGCTGGACAAAATCATTAGCTTCATTAAAATGCAGTGTCACAGTAGAAAGCCTTTCTTTTCCATTAATTTTTTTCATTTTGGACCTTTTTTAAATAAGCCCCATAGCTTTTGAAAGAATGCCATTTCAGCCGTAAAATTGTGTATAACTATTCACAATAAGTTCAAGATCATTTTAAGGTAAACATTGAGTCGCTCCGGTCATGGACACTCATTATACCCCCCATTTGTATTTGTCAAAACGGTATGTCCATAACTCCCCCCCCCCCCCCCAATTGGAGCAGAGTGCTAAATTTGGTTTGTTGTGATTGGTGGTCATAGTCCCCACCCACCAAAAATCAACTCATTCGGATAAAAACTGAGGGTATCTCCCATACAAAGTGACCCATCAGCAGTTTGTTCTACGTACTAAATAAAATAAAAATAACAGGCGCGACAATCCAACATTGGACTAAGGCCGCAGGATGTGTTAGTGACATCCTATTTCCAAGATCTTATCTGCTTTTTTGATGAGGTAATGAGATCAGCATCACGCTCAGCTCAGTTCTACGTACTACTCATTTTATAATCTGTAGACAAAGTTGTCTTGGGTCACTAATAATTTGATGTAGTTTTTTTCGTTCTCAGACCATTTTTCTGTATCTATTGCCTTTTCTGAAATAATCGCAATAAAACCGAAAAAATGTCCCCCTTTCACCCATTTTTTTAAGGTTACGGACCCCCAATCGGTTGGGACTTTTAATGCCATAATCTGGGGACCATCCCCAACCATAAAAATTCCGATGTAGGATTTTTGCCGTTCGATGGCCATATTTTAGCCCAATTTTCTTAGACTAATATCTACATGCATTAGATTTGGTTTCTTGCAATCGCTATTAATTCTCTATTCTATGAGTAGTTTAGAATGTAGATGATTAGATGGGAAATTTGTTTTTTATTGATATCCGCATCATATCCGCATACAAAACTGCGGATTGCGGATCCGGATGAGGATGTCAACATGAGGATGCAGATGCGGATGTAGAATTTGATGCGGATTATCCGCAGTTGCGGTGCGGATGCGGATATGCACAACATCCCTAGTATTTACTCACAACATTATGTCCCAACTTCAGGAGTTCCACAGGGGTCACATCTTGGTCCGCTTTTGTTTCTTTTATTTATCAATGATATTTATTTAGTTTTCAACAATGTTGAATTTTTATTGTTTGCAGACGATTGCAAGATATTTAAAGAAATCAAAAATAATAATGACATTTGTGTTTTGCAATCTAATTTAGATAAATTTTACTCATATTGCGTTAACAATAAATTGGAATTGAATCTTGATAAATGTCAGTTTATAATATTTAGCAAAAGTAAATCTATATTACATAATATTTATTTTATAAATGATGTCCCTTTAACTGAGGTGCATACTGTTAAAGATTTAGGTGTTCTATTCGATTCATCTATTGACTTTTACGTTAAAGATATGTGTGAACAAGCTAATCGTCTTTTAGGATTTTGCATAAGAAATACTTCTGATTTTAATAACGTTCACGCATTGAAAACTTTATATGTATCATTGGTAAGAAGTAAACTTGAATATTTGTGTGTTTTATGGAACCCATATTATAATGCATACTCTTATTTGATTGAAAAAGTTCAGCACAAATTTCCTAGGTTTATTGCGTTTAAATTGCATATTCCACATAATGATACAAATTACAATCCAATCGTTATTGAAACTTAATACACTTGAAGTTCATCGCACGTATTTTGATGGTTTATTTGTTTTTAATTTAGTCAATGGTTTCACCGATTGTCCTGATATCCTTTCTGAATTGACTTTTAAAATCCCCAGTAGAGAAACCAGGCAACATGAGCTTTTCTATCGTCATACTTGTAGAACTAATTATATTAGTAATTCGCCTCTTCAGAGATTGAAAACTGTTGGAAACCTTATTTCGAATCATGTAGATATATTTAATACATCCAAAAATGAATTGCGTCAAGTTTTATTGGGATTGTGTGAGCAAATTTGTTTTCATTCATTTTTATGAATTTTACCGAATTACTTTGGACTGTTTTATGAATATTGTTTAAGTTTTATATTAAGTTTATTAGGATTAAGACAGTTATTGTATTTCTATGAATTGAATTGACGCAAGTCCGTTTATTAATAAATAATAATAATACACTTTTCGCTTAGAGAGCGAAGGCTATAAAAATATTACGTTTCCCAAAAATCCCATAAATATTGATATTCTTGGCAAATTTGAAAGGTGCGCAAATAGTGTAGTCATTAGGTGATTTCAGATTGCAAAGTGTGGTGGAGAAAATTTTTCTTTATTGGGGTGCTGAGCTCAAATCCGGAGCTCCTCACCAAAAATGAAAAAACACAAAATTTTCAGCGTTCTCCCATTTTTTGGATTATAACCCCGAAAGTGTACATTTCTCCGAAAACCTTTTCATGAAAATGTTAGAGAAAACATAATTGCGGGTCTAAAGCGCCATTAATCTTTAAACTGCGTTAAAGGTACATTTTCCTCGACACGACTGCATCGGCTCTAGCGACAGCGACTCGCTCATTTCATATAAAAACTCATTTTTCTCTCATTCTAAAAACGAGTTTTTATATGGAATGAGCGAGTCGCTGTCGCTAGAGCCGCTGGGGTCGGGCCGAGGACAACGTACCTTGAGCGGTATAGCTACAATTGATAGTCATTTTTTTGAAATTACCGTTGATGAAAAATTCGTTTCAGCGTTTTAAAACTAATCGTTTTTCGCATCGGAGTGGTTCGCAGTTCGCTGCAGTCGGACTAAACGGAGTGTCGGACGAGCCGAGGGAGGACTAGACGGGTTGTACTGTACTGCGATTTTTAAACATTTTCGTTATAATAAATAACCCTTTTTTCATGGGAAACAAATTGTTCACAGTACTAATTAGAAAACCACAATTAAATATCAATACAAATATTGAAGTTTGCAGTTCGCAGAGATGTACACGGAAGATCCGGCATTGCATTTCAGTCAAAACCCCGGATAGAGTAAAATTTGTCGTTAATTGTTGGTTAATTCAAAATGAACGGTTCCTAAAGGTTAAAGGATAGGCCTCGTTTCACTGAGTGGATTTATTATGCAGCAAATGTTGTGTAGAGAAGAATTAAATCATGAAAAAAATGATGACATGCCGAAAGATGGCGGGTGATTAATGATCAGATTTTTATTTTAGTCGGGAAAATACTTACTGCATGCCGCGCCAGTTACCAGGAATTTAAGATCAGTATAAGCTTATAGGTGTGTCCAAATGAAAAAAAAAACATTTATGCTATGACAAAATGTACTGCGTGAAAATGGTAAAATTCGAAATCCCGAATATACACTCGATGTCAAATAAAGCGGCCACTCGCCACTTTCGAACTCTAACTCAATTTTCTCAAAAAGTATGAAACTTACAACTATGGAAGTTATATCTACAAAACTTGCGTTTAATGGCAATTTAAATGATTATCAATTTGATCTAAAGTACCGTACTGACATTGCCATCAAGCAACAAACTCAATGCTAACGATTTGCTCTGTTTTGACTAAAGTTCGCGCTTACCGTTATTTTCTTCTACATTGAGGGTATAGAATATTATCATTTCTTTTGTTGTTGTTCATCGCTTGCTTAATCGCGCGTATTTTTGCTACTTTTGTTAGCCAATAATGAATCCGACACCTGATAAAACAGCTCAAGCTATAGCACTACTTCAAGCAGGCTTTGGGCGGCATGAGGTCGCTCGAAGACTACGTATCGGCAAATCGTCGGTGGAAAGAGTTTTCAGACGATACTTAGAGACTGGAGCATTAGATCGCCATCCAGGTACGGGCAGACCTAGGACTACATCAGCAGCAAATGATCATTATATCCAACTCGTTTTTCGGCATAATCAAGGCATAATTCAAGTACAACAAAACCTGTGTGAGGAACGCCAAGTGGTCATAAGTTCTTCTTTCGTCAGAAGGAGACTTGTTGAACGGAACCTGACTCCAAAGAGAGCTGAAACAGGTTCAAAATTAACGACAGCCCACCGTCGAGCACGATATGAATTCCCTCGAGAGCATAGGTATTGGACGTTAGAAGAGTGGGGTAATGTACTCTTCACTGATGAGACCAGAGTGAGTCTATATCAAAGTGATCGACATCAGAGAGTATATCGTCGCCCTGCAGAACGTTATTCTCAGTGTTGCCTCGCGGAATCTGTTGCTTATGGAGGAGGGGATAATATCCAGTTGGTGCAGGATAATGCACAGCCTCATCTTGCTCATGTGGTGACCCAGTATCTACAGGACGTCGGCATTCGTACGATGGACTGGCCGCCTCAAGGCATAATTCAAGTACAACAAAACCTGTGTGAGGAACGCCAAGTGGTCATAAGTTCTTCTTTCGTCAGAAGGAGACTTGTTGAACGGAACCTGACTCCAAAGAGAGCTGAAACAGGTTCAAAATTAACGACAGCCCACCGTCGAGCACGATATGAATTCCCTCGAGAGCATAGGTATTGGACGTTAGAAGAGTGGGGTAATGTACTCTTCACTGATGAGACCAGAGTGAGTCTATATCAAAGTGATCGACATCAGAGAGTATATCGTCGCCCTGCAGAACGTTATTCTCAGTGTTGCCTCGCGGAATCTGTTGCTTATGGAGGAGGGGATAATATCCAGTTGGTGCAGGATAATGCACAGCCTCATCTTGCTCATGTGGTGACCCAGTATCTACAGGACGTCGGCATTCGTACGATGGACTGGCCAGCTCGAAGCCCGAACTTGAATCCAATAGAAGACTTGTGGGATAACGTGAAACGTCGAATTCGTGCCCGCGTTCCTGCTCCAACAACGCTTCCAGAGCTGCGAATCGCAATTGAAGGGGAGTGGAATGCAATTCCCCAAGATTTCATCATCAGCCTCGTGAGGGAATAGGAGGATGCTAGCAGTTATTCGAGCAAGGGGAAGAAGCACTGAATACTGACCAAGCACTTTTTTTTGTAATTTTTCTTTGTTTTCCGCTTAAATTTGTGCTTTTTACTTGGTGATTTCAAGACCGGAAATGAATGAAAACGACTCTAATGTGTAAAATCTTTAATAAACGCTTAATAAGTTGAGATCTCCCAATGTGTTTCCATTCATTTTAATTGTCACGAAATGCACTTCTTGTAGATATAACTTTCATAGTTGTAACATTTATACTTTTGGAGAAAGTTGGGTTAGAGTTCGAAAGTGGCGAGTGTCCAGCTTTATTTGACGTCGAATGTATTTAATAATTAAAATGTAGTCAATTAAATTGAAGAGCACTAAATTTATATAAATAAGTATAAAAAATAACAATAAAAAAAGACTTCATGTGACTCCGGGGGCATTGTTCCCATTTATCTATTTCACTTGTACCAAGCACAACCTATACTAAAGCTACCTAAACCTACCTAAAGGACATTGTCATTTAAAAGAAAATAAAAAAAAACCTTTTTTTCTCATTTCAGATCCACTATCGACTTCCCGACGATGTAATACCCGAATTGTACGATCTCACGCTACAGCCTCAACTAGACCAGGGTATCTTTATCGGTTTGAATTCCATAACTGTGCAAATTTTGAAAAATACCCGACAAATCATATTGCATTCAAATGGATTGGAAATTAAATCGGTTATTGTATCTGATGAGACTTTGTTGCGAAGGCGCATTATTGGGTCATCATTCTCCCTGGATACAGTTCGAGAATTCCTAATAATCAACACCAACGAAGAGTTGCAAAAGGATCGCAACTATTTAGTGAGCATAGATTTCACCGGTGAGATGAAAGGAAAAATTGTTGGACTATACAGCAGCTCGTATTTGAAGGGAGATGGATCGAAAAAGTGAGTACTAAATTATAGTTTTCTATGGTTTTATTTTGAATAGCAATAAATGCAATTATAGCCGATTCAGACTATAAACACTTCCTGGTTTTGATCTACATTAATCCAGTCAAAACCCACCGACTAGATGGAACCGTTTGTTACTAAATTCAGATTGTATCGTAGAATATACTTAGAAAAATAAACAGCCGGGACAGCCCAACGGTGAACTAAGGCCGCAGATGTGTTAGAGACATCCAATTTCCAAGATCTTAACTGGTTTTTTGTTGAGGTGTTGAAATCAACAGCACGATCAGCAGTGTTATTTATCTTCATAAATGGTTACTCGATTAACATCTGTGTGAAATCATAGTCCGTCGCATGGGTCATGAATTTGAAAAACATCATAAATTGAATGGGTTCACGGTGGGACTCGAACCGACGACCCTGTGTTTCGAAGATGTGCGCACTAACCACAACATCAACCAGCCAGACTACTGACGAAGAATTTACTTGCATTATTCAAATTGCAGAACAATATGATGCAACCGTCAGCGAAATTCAAGATTTAATAAATCCCGTCGATTGTAAATCTATTATGGCTATTGAACGAATAAATTAGTAAAAGTTAGAATTTTCGCCACACAGGGAGACTGTAATGTAATCTGCGCGCCTAAGAGGCGCAAAGTGTTTCCTAATTACCTGTGTGCTCTGAAGACACAAGTGTGAATATTTTCTTTAAAAACGTGCTTGAACAGTCAGTAGGTTCGCGTATTTCCCCAACTACCGGTAGAAGTTCAATCTAAAAGTACGTCACAGGGCCTTAATCAATATCTGATATTTACCTAATAAATTAATGAATTATAAATTTCTGAACATATCGTCTAACATATCGTTGAATGTAAGCGTCATATCTCACAGCAGCTGTTCTTAACGGATTAAGATATTTAGATCTATAAAACACTCGATAACGTATCGCAAAAACGATCGTAATTCTTGTGATAATTTGATGTTTTAAGTGATTTAAAATATTCTGTAATCCAGCAAATTGAATACAGTAGGATTATATTTTGGAGCTATGAATAAATATGTATTTGGATTTCAGTTTGCAAGTTCTGAGAATTATTTGAAATTCAAGCATTTTCGTAAATGTGCAAATACATATACAATACAAACAATCGCCACATAACTTTTATCACTAAGAAAAAAACTCTAATCGCTTTGAGTTGCATTTTTCCATACAGTAGGACCCCGATAATCCGGACCCCGGTCCCAAGCAATCCGGAATATCGGGGCTCTACTGTATTTAAATTGGGCATACTGGACGAAAGGGAGTACTTATCTGAAGTATTAATATGACTCCACCTATGCTCTTCCAAGAGGAGCCAAACCTGTAAAATGTTACTTATCTTACATGCTGGTCAAACCAGATTATTCCAGTTCGGATCTTAGACCGACTTAACACTAGAAGGGTCAGGAATTTTGTATACCTAAAAGGGTCACAGCCGTCAATTTGACGGCAAGGTGTTTTTAGCTGAATTGGTTCTCCCATAAATATAAAATGCTCAAGTAAACGAAGAAATAAGACAATATCTTATTATTAATTGTAAATTAATGTATTTCTGAAATTTTTTTTTTGTGAAACATTTAAAAATATTTATTTTTTAAGGTGATGACCGAGGGCATATTTTCCTCAAAAAGTCTTTTGTAAATGGCAAAAAAGTAATATTTGAATGCTTTTTGAGTCATGCTGAAGTGCATATTTACACTCCTCATATCCTCCGGCGATCCTTTTTTCTTGTTGCTTTAGCTGTAGCCAGTTTTATAAGGTATAGGTGCTTGGAAATAGAAACAAACTGCCCAGTACCTAAGAGCGTACCCAATCCCTCCTCAAACCCAAAAATATTCTGTTTTTGATAACACATACTATTTTATAGCTGAGTTACTGACATTTACTTCCCAGACCACTGTATGACTTGAAATAAGAAAGGTAAGGGTCCGTGTTGGCTCCGAGAGACACACTCAATGATCATAAAGTGATCGCAGCTCAACGATAAGAACAAACTATTTTGCTTGTACGCAACTGTATTTCAACCATGAAGAGGAAAACAACTCCGGATAGCTAAATAAGGATCGCTTCGCAAGAGTTGCTCGGAAGAATGTCGACCTAAATGTATTCCACTCGTTTGGTAGGACTGATATATGCACCATTTGTGGTTATATAGCGGATCTTTATTGAAACTCTACCCATACCATGGAAGGATATGATACTTTCCTCAGCTAAAAATCAGAACTACGAGCATTATACATATGACAGGACTTATCTTGGCGATAGTTTGGTGTGTTTGCTTGTCTTACTGCTTTGCAGGGATCTCTGGTCTTGTAGCTCTCAATGTAGTTTAGAAATCTTAGTATTTTACTTTAGTTTATTTACTCAGTAGCTCCTTATATTTTCAGCATAAATGACCTCATGTTTTCCGATGTCCGTATCCGTGTTGTCTTCAAAGCTTCAAGAAACACCTATTGCGCCTCTTAGTTCCTGACGTGCACTAATTTTTGGGAAAGTATCAGTACTGATACTGATGCTGGACAACCAAAACTAATGTTGTTTTAGAGTTTATAGCATCACAAGAAATAATAACTGGGCAAACAAGCACGACAAAAACCATGAAAATGACTCAAGGTCATAGTCTAGGCTTGTGCATGCGAGCGCTCCAAAAGCGCACATTATCACAAAAAGTTCAAGCATAAAACCTCTATAAACGATTGTTTCCTTTTACATAGGCACTCTAACAAAAAACGCAAATTCAAACCCACGGATTTATGGATTTTTTGGGATGATAAGCCTTGACCGTCAATTTGACGGGTTTGACCCTATTAGGTATAACAAGAAATATCTCATATCCTAAATTTTTTTATTTTTATTTATATCCAAATATATGATCAAATACATATTTTAGGAAAAGTCAATAAATATGAAAGCTGAAAACATTGTAGTTTAGAAAATATAGATGATTTAAAATACAAAACCGTCAAATTGACGGCTCTGACCCTTCTAGTGTTAAAGAGTGTAGGAGGAACATCAGTAATGAATTGACGAAAACACGCTTTGATAGTACATATAATGATATTTGACCATAATATGTATTCTCAGAGCATTTTTCCGTACATTTTAGTACATAATGTAATCAATGATTAACTTATCAGCAAAAATGTTCGTCATTATAAAAAAAATAATAATCAATTGATTCTTCACACATAATTAAGAAAAGCAAATATTTTGTCTATTAACTTTTTTTTTGTATGTCGTAAATAAAATGTAAAGTATGTTCGGTCAGTGGGTCAGCAAATGTGAATGGGAACGACTAAATTATTATCACTTGAAATCTAGTCTAAAGGGTTCAATGCACATTTGACCCTCATTTTGGTTGCATATTTTTTCAAATTTCTATTTTCTTTTTATTTACTTTTATTTGTATTGATTTTCATTGAAAGTGCTTTTTAATGCAAAAATATAAGTCCGAAAGTGACAATAGACAGCATATGGGCGAGTTCTTTTACACAAATCAGAGTTTTGTATTGGCCGAATTTTAAGTGAACCACAATCCTGATCTAGAATAGGAAGATGCATAGGATGTCTTAGTTAAGAAAAATCCGATATTTGGTCGGTAAAAATCCTACAATGCCATTTTTTTGGATAATGGTTGGGGATGGTCTCCAGATATGGGATAAAAAGTCCCAACCGATTGGGGGTCGGCAACCTTAAAAAAGGGGGAAAGGGGGTCTATTTTCGTTTTTTTTTTGCGATTATTTCAAAAATGTCAAACGATACAGAAAAATGGTATGAGAACGAAAAAAAAACTACATAAAATTATCTTTACGATAATATCGGCGCTAGACTAAAAAAAATTAGAATATTTTCATTTCAGAACTTTTTTAAAAGCTCCATTACTTTTGAAAGAATGCTAGTTCTGCCGTAAAATTTTGTATATGTATTCACTTCCCCAGTAGGGGGGGAAGTTAAATGTTGAAAAGCCGGGGCCTTAAGGGCCCTCCTGGATCAGGTAGAACAATACAAGCTGAGCATAGAACGAGCGGTTGTGTGCGATCCGCATCAAGACCCGTTTCGCTAATCTCTGGCTCATTAATGCGCATGCCCCTACAGAAGTAAAAGAAGACGCGATTAAGGACGAGTTCTACAACCACCTAGAAACACTCTCCGACTCACTTTCATCAAACGACGTCAAGCTGCTGCTAGGATACTTTAACGCCAAAGTCGGAAACGAAAGCTGGCATAGGGTAACTACTGGATGTCACAGCCTCCACAACGCAAACAACAGCGGTCAGCGGCTTATCGACTTCGCGAGCGGCAGAAACCTTTACATGTTTCCCTCATCGACCTCATCGGCACTACGCTTACGTGAAACAAGTCAGTGGCAAACCCTGGAGTACGGTCACTCAACGATTCTACAAAACTTTAACCTCCCGTCTGAGACTGACTACACTAGTCCCAAGTATGCTTTTGACAAAAACTATGTTTGTCTGATTCCGTCGAGGGATCACTGGAATAACAATACACCCCTGGCTACGGGGTCGTTGGTTTTTTACACTGATGGTTCTAAGACGGATGAAAGAGTCGGTATTGGAGTCCACTCGGACGGACTGGACATTAACCTGACACACAGTCTACCTGGCCACTGTAGTGTCTTTCAAGCGGAAATTTCTGCAATTATGGAAGTCCTAACTAGGGATGTAACGGATGTGGTTTAGCGGATGCGGATGCGGATGCGGATCAATGGAAATGTAAATTTGCGGATGCGAATGCGGATGCGGATGTCATAAAATTTGCAAATGCGGATGCGGATGCGGATGCGGATTAGTTAAAAAAATATATGAAATTAATTTTACTTATACCGAAAATCAGATACTATTCAGTTTTCAGGAATATTCGACATGTTAGAAAAAAAAGTACAAGGAAGGGCCAGCTTAGGAAAATGTGCAATCCTTTTGAGTGCTGGACAAAGTCGTTAGCTTCATTAAAAAGCAGTGTCATAGTCGAAAGCCTTTCTTTTATATTAAATTTTTCATTTTGGACCTTTTTTATAAAGGCTCTATAACTTTTAAAAGAATGCTATTTCAGCCGTAAGATTTTGTATACGTATTCACAATAAGTTCAAGATCATTTTAAGGTAAACATTTAATCGCTCCGGTCAAGGACACCCATTATCCCCTCATTTGTATTTGTCAAAACGGCTTGTCCATAACTCCCTCCAAAATTGGAGCAGAGTGCTAAATTTTGGTTTGTTGCGATTGGTGGTCATTGTCACCCCATCTACCAAAAGTCAGCTCATTTGGATAAAAACTGAGGGTATCTCCCATACAAAGTGACCCATCAGCAGTTTGTTCTACGTACTACTCATTTTATAATCTGTAGACAAAGTTGTCTTGGGTCACTAATAATTTGAAGTAGTTTTTTTCGTCCTCTGACCATTTTTCTGTATCTCTTGCCGTTTTTGCAATAATCGCAAAAAAACGAAAAAATACCCCTTTTCACCCCTTTTTTTAAGGTTACGGACCCCCAATCGGTTGGGATATTTAATGCCATAATCTGGGGACCATCCCCAACCATAATCAAAAAGAAATTTCCGATGTAGGATTTTTGCCGTTCGATGGCCATATTTTGGCCCAATTTTCTTAGACTAATATCTACATGCATTAGATTTGGTTTCTTGCAATCGCTATCAATTCTTTTCTATGAGTAGGGTTTAGAATGTAGATGATGAGATATGGGAAATTTGTTTTTTATTGATATCCGCATCATATCCGCATAAAATGCGGATTGCGGATGCGGATGAGGATCTCAACATGAGGATGCGGATGCGGATGCGGATTTAGAATTTGATGCGGATTATCCGCAGTTGCGGATGCGGATGCGGATATCCGCAACATCCCTAGTCCTAACCTGGTTGGAAAATCATATAATCACGATGAGGGATGTTATCATATACACTGACAGTCAGGCGGCAATCCGTTCACTCGAATCTGTCCTGACTACATCCAAAACTGTTGATAGTTGCCGCTCAGCTCTAAGAGTGATGGGTCAATTTTTCAACATCGTTCTCTGCTGGATACCCGCAGTCACAGTGGATTTGAAGGGAACTTTAATGCGGACCGTCTCGCTCGTAATGCGACTTCTATAACCTTAGACGCCGACCGAAACAAGCTGAAAGCCCCAATCGCTTTTTGTAAACTGGCAATACAAAAAACCGCGATGCGCAGAGCTAATGCAAGATGGTCTAGCGGTACTACATGTACTACAACAAGATTGATTTGGCCACGACTTGACGCAGCCAGGTCTATTATTCTTCTGTCAATAGACAGGAAACATATCGGCAAGGTTGTCGGGACCATAACGGGACACTGGCCTATCGGGGAGCACGCCAGAAGGCTCAAAATTTCCCATAACGACTTCTGTCGCAGTTGCGATGACGAAGAAGAGGAAGAAAGTGTACATCATTTTCTTTGTCATTGCCCGGCCCTGGCCGAGAAACGTAGACGTTTTCTTGGCTCAATGTATTTTTATGATACAGACGATCTGCGTGATGTGAGCCCACTATTGCTCAACAAATATATTGCCAGCACGGGCAGGTTTTCGGCGTAGGTGTCAACTGTTACGGTCGCTTCAATCGGTGGTATCACAATGGACCTATTTTTGGTCTAAGTGTGCTAAGTGTTTGATCACTTAGCGACCCCTTTACCTAACCTAACCTAACCTTCCCTCATCGACGAATCCATAAGCAGACCTGGAAGTCTCCAGATGAATACACCGTGAACCAGATCGACCACGTACTGATCAGCAAGATATGGGCTTCTAATGTAAGGATGATTATAGACATACAATGGGCTTCTAATGTCTTAGATGTTCATCTTATCGAGGAGCCAACTGCGACTCCAATCACTATTTGGTGAAGACGGCCTACATGTGCATAATCTCTTCAGTGCACCTAACGAGAATCAACCCTGCCAAGACCTTCGAGGTTGACAATCTGATTGATGATGCCACTGTGGCTGCGTATACTACATCACTTGAGGAAAAACAGTCGCCCATGCTTGATAACATCAACACTTTAGGCATCAATAAGTTGTGGGAGGAGCTCAAAGACAGCATCAAAGGAGTTGCAGAAGAGGTCGTGGGTTATAAAGGCCTGCGTAGACGAACAGACTGGTTCGACGACGAATGCAGGACCTCGATTGAGGCGAAAAATAAAGCCTATCGCCAATATACACAACGCGCATCCCGAGCCAAGAAAGAAAGA